>CM062934.1:16467500-17717500 GCA_031878705.1 Tapirus indicus
TTACCAGTGCAAAATTTTTCCCAGAAACCCTTTCCCTTCTCCAACACACTTCCTTTCATGTCTCCTTGGTTAGAATCACACAACATGCTCATGTCTAAACTAATTATTGGTGAGGGAAATAAGAATTGAATAAACCAGTCATGACTGGGGAAGGGTCCAGACTCCTCTGAAGCAAATGGCCATGTGATACCAGAATAAAATCAAGATTCTGTCAGCAGGGAAGAAGGTAGAGGCATGACTACGAATACAGGCAACCAACAGTGTCTGCCTGGGGGTTTTACTATCGCATGTTTTAAAATCTGCTCAGAAGTCTGGTTCTAGAAAAATTTGCCCAAAGGTTCAGAGTTACAAGTGTGATCATTTTGAGAGAACAGTTTGTCAGGAGCCCCAGGGAAAGACCAATTCATATTGTTGGAAATGGCTTTAATTATTTCTACTTCAGTCTGAATAATCTTAGTCCTTTTAACTGTCCCTCTAAAGCTTTTTTTCAACCTTTTAAATCATCATTGTGGCTAAGCTTAGAGTTTTTCCAAGTTTCAAATAGGCAGGTAAGAACCTTGGAAATAATATGTTCTGTGTATATTGAATTCCAGGAAAAGAGCTAAACATGACTTCAAATTGCCAGTGTGATATGATGTATCTGTAAACCAGCAAGTAGGAAAAATAATGTGATGTTAGCCAAAGGACTTCCAGGATTCACTGTCACAGGCAGCAGAGTGTATGTTGCCATCATCCTGGGAGGAAATTGTCCCATAAAAGAAGGTCCTTGTTCTTTTGCATTGCCTTAGCCATTGAAATGCTATGCAAAAACCTTCATGCCAACAGCAGGAACACAACAAATTTAATTAAATGGGAGCTAGGAAATTAAACTGAAAGAGACTTCCTTCCTGTGTTAAGTCATTCATATAGTTTATTTGAAACATTTTTGTTTTCAACTGTGTTTTGTCTCCGAGTATACTTACACAGCATAAAATATATGTTTATATAAAACTCATGGATTCATTTTGTTAAGGAGAAGTTTATGGAAAGTGTGTGAGGAATATTGTGCACCTTTGTTTCCACACTGGTGTGGTGGAGAGATTCCAGGACTGGAACGTGTCTCAGTTCTGCCACACATGGCCTCTACTTACTCAGTTAGATGAGCGAATGCTCCAAGGGCATCAGCACGGTACCTGTTACGTAAGTACTCGCTGTTAACTCATATTAATCTCACACATTATGAGGTAGATAGTAGGTACAGCCAGCCCAGGTGGTCTAGTGGTTAAGATTCAGTGCTCTCACCGCCACAGCCCAGGGTTGTTTCCCAGTCAGGAAACCACACCACCTGTCTGTCGTCGTACTGTAGGGGCTGCATGTTGCTGTGATGCTGAAAGCTATGCCACTGGTATTTCAAACACCAGCAGGGTCAGCCATGGTGGATGGGTCTCAGCAGAGCTTCCAGACTAGACACAGTAGGAAGAAGGACCTGTCCACTTACTTCCAAAAAAATTGGCCTTGAAAACCCCATGAATAGCAGCAGAGTATTGTCTGATGTAGTGCCAGAAGGTGAGAGGATGGGGCAAAAAGACTGGGCAGGTTTCCACTCTGCTGTACACAGGGGCTCTAGGACTCAGAATCGACTCTGCGGTGGTAACCACAAAGTAGGTTATCCCAACTTTATGTATAAGGGGTTAGTAAATGGCAGAGCTGGGATTTGAACTTTTAAGCTGTGAGGTGACGCTAGGTAGATGTCCCTTTGACCCTGTTTTCCTAGCTGCATAAAGGAGATGTTACTGAAGCCCTTATTTCCTCAGGTTACACCATTCTTGGGACTTGTCAAATCTTGGGAAATAATTGCAATAATGTTTAGAGCCCCAAGTCCCCTCCTGGTGTTGTTAAGAGACGCCCAGACCCTCCAGCTCCTTCCCTTCTCCCTTTGGGTGTTTATGCCCCATCTTGGAATTTGCAGCTTCAGCTGTGGCCATTCACAGCCCTTGTGTTTCCACTAGGGCCCCTTCCTTTTCTGCCCTCATGTTTTTACCTCTTGTCTTGCAGTTGGTGGGAATGAAGGAAGTCTTTGTCCTATAATCAGTGATTCTGCCATTGTCCTAGGCCTTTAAAAGGTAGCCATCTCTTTTGGGTGTAAATCTTCTTGAGGCCAGGAGCTGCAGCATCTGTGGGACACCACTCAGGTCACAGCGTAATGTGCTCTTTGCTGGCTATTTTACCTGGTTACTAACTGTTTAGATGTGCACATGTATTCACAAGTTTCTTTGCTCTCCTTTCCTTCTTGTATCTCAGACTTTCCCTAGTATCACTTTCTTTATGCTTGGAAAGTACAACTACGAGAATTTCCTTTAGTGAAGATTTGCTGATGGCAAACTCTTTGTTTGAAAAATCTTTATTTGTCCTTCTTAAGGCTACTTTTGGTCTGTATATCTCTAGATTGGCAATTTTGTTTTCTAGATCATTGGAGATACCATTCCACTGCTTTCTGGTCTCCCTTATTGCTGTAGAAAAGATGGTTGTCAGTCTAACTCGTTTGAAGTTAGTTTGTCTTTACTCTTGGATGCTTTTAAGATTTTTTTGTCTTTGGTCTTCAGCCTTCACTCCGAAGGATGACCTGCTGGTATAACTGAGATTTTCCTCAAAAGATGCGTCTCGATTTACTATAACACTGGAACAAATAGATAATAGAGACTGCAGAGTCCTAAGTCATAGATCAGTGGTTCCAAACTGTCTCCTAGGGAGCTTTGTGGATTGGTGAAGCCTTATTAGGGAACTGGGATGTGGGGATCAGAGGTGAGGAGAAAGAGGAGAAAAGGAAGCAACCTAATTGGCAGGGGTCTAGCTCTTGTGTCCCCTCTGACAACCAGATCAAGTCTTGCTCTCTTTTACCTATTTGGACCCCAGTAAAATTTTGTCTGGATAGTGAGTTATAAGGCTAGAAAAAAGTTTGAAAGTATCGCCATAAAACGTGAGTCTGCAAACCATGGTCTACAGGCCAAGTGTGGCCCGTGTGTGGTTGGTTTTTGTACAGCTTATGAGCTAGGAAAGGTTTTTACACTTTTAAGAAGGTGTAAAAAAAAAAAAAAAACACGAGAGGAAGAAGAAGATGTGAGACCTTATGTGACCTGCAAAGCCTAAAATATTTGCTATCTGGCCTTTTAGAAGAAAAGTTTGTTGGCCCCTGTCACGGACACGGCTGTAGCACTATTTGTAGAGGCTAAACATGAAAAACTAGCTAAACACACAATAGGGACATAATTAAGTAAAGCATGTGTATTACTTAGGATTAGGTTCAGCTGCAGATAAAGGACATCCCCCAAATATCAGTTACTTAAAAAAATACAAGTGTATTTCACATTCAAGAATTGCATAGGTCTTCAGTCCTGGAGAGTTAAGAAATTCCATGGGTCAGAGACCCAGGCTCTGCTCCTCTTGCGTCTCCACCGTGCATTACTTTCATTCCCGGGGTCACCTCTTGGCACACAAGATGATTGTTGGAGCTCTAGGCTTTCCGCTTGCAACCCAGCCCCAAGGAAGGGGGAAGCAGAGAAGAAAATGGAGACTTCCACTTCTTGTATCTTTTTGGTCAGAACTGGATGACACAGTCACATTTAGGTGCAAGGGAGCCTGGGAAATGTAGTCTTGATTTGGGGCAGTCCTGTACCCAGCTGAAAATCTGATATTCTATTACTACAGCAGAAGTAGAGACTGGATATTAGATTCTCTATCACAGTGTAGAACATCAACTCATTTATTTATTCGTTCAGTCTCCTACTATGTGGCAGGCACCTTGCTAAACGTTGGGAATATAAATTGGATAGAATTCAAAGTCTAGGATCTTATATTTTTGCTGGCTCCTAATGGCTTTTCCAGCCTCATCGTCTTTGAGTCATTGCAATTCAATGTTAGCTTTTTTGTATGTGTTTTATTGTCTTGCTTAGAGCCACACGTTTTTGACCACTGTCAATTGTGAATGCAGACTTCATCTTTCACTTCTTTTTTTTTAACCTTAGGAGTTCTAATGAATAGGGTCTGAGCAAAGTGCATGGAGTTCTTTGTCCTCCCGCTATTATCATTAGTATGTTTAGATTGTTCTGTAGGAATCTATCATCTTGGAAGTAACATTGACATATCCATAGCAGTCCTGTACTGAGAAGCAAAATAAAGGTCCTAAGTAGGATTAAATGGGGTCCTTTATTTTTAACTACATACAGATTTGTATTAGACCAGTATTCATTGAATGAATAAAAAACCAGCATATTCAGTGACTAAGGGATGCATTTACAAATGGGTTAATCCCTGGGTCAGTCGAATAATTTTCTGAGAATCTTTTGCCAAAAGTGCTCAGGTTCAAACGTGTGGTGAGTGGGCTGGGGCTCTTATCATTTTCTAGGTTGATTCATATAATTCTAAACTCTGATAGCAGTAAACAGGTATTCAAGGGAGGGGCTGTTTAAAGTGAACAAGAATTTTTGTCTAATGTATAGTTTATTCATAGGTTTAATCAAACTAGAATGTTTTCTCTCATTAAAAATCCCTTAAGTCAGTGAACTATTTTGGGATATTGTTCATTGTTGATGAGTTTTGCTTTGATTAAATGCATATAATACTTTCAGGCACTTTGTATTCTCAAATCTCTTTATGGCTGATGCTGTAGTTTTATCAGTAATGCAGGTTTTTAGTGATTTTTCCATTGCTTTTTTTCTCTTCCTTTTGTTTTCCATTGCTTTCTGAAACGTTTCTGCCATAAATCAGGTCAGCTCCCGGATTAAAGACGTGGGAGTTGGGAAGAGAAAATGTAATCAACCCTATAAACCCATGCTGAGTCAGTGTCACTTTTACAGCTGATAAATTTAATCCCTGAAGTATCGTGTGTTCTTCAAAATGGCTAATGCTTTTTAGAAGCAAGCATATCAGGACATTAAAAAAAAATCAAAACATGATTAGTCTAGGCCTGTAATTTTAACATTAGTAGTTATATGAAGAACATCAATTATTTATTAAACACAGCTCTTTAGAAATGCCTTTTATTTTCTTTTTTAGGAAACAGGAATAAAAGTTATATGAAATCATATCAAATGTTTCCATATGAAATTCTTTTTACTATGATTGAGCACAAAGTGGCTTTGTCAACTAAAACAATACTTTACAATATTCTATTCCAAGATTTAACTCTTTAGGACCTGAATATTTGTTCATTTTCTTTTCTTTTAGTGTCAACCTAACTTACTTTCTTTTGGAAAATTGTAATAATAAATGTATAAATCCTCAGTGTCTACTGTGTGGGGCCCTTGTGCAGAGCAAAACCTGCATAGCTTTCTGCTGTGGTCCTCCATGGAGACGCTTCCTGGATGTTTGTGTGGCTTTCACAGGTGTAGCTGAAGAGCATCTGCTCTCCAATGTGCATAAGGGAGTCTACATAGTAGGAATCTTAGTATTGCAATGATTAGTATTGCAAACAGAGGGAATTTTCTTTTTTTTCTTCTCTTTCTCTTTCCTCCTCTTTCTTGCCTTCTTTCTTTCTTTTTCCTTCTCTCTTTCTCCCTCATAGTCAATATTTTTGCTCTTCTTAAATATTAAAAACTTATTTATTATGGGACTTTTCTAATGTACAAAAAATTGAAAGAGTAGAATAAGTATTCACATATCCACCATCTTCAATAATTGTTAGCATTTTGTCATATTTGTTTTATATCTATCTACTCATTTCAGTTAAAAAATTATTTGTGGTAAAATATACATAACATAAAATTTACCATTTTAACCTTTTTTCATCCTTAAATATTCTTAAAGTTTTTTTTCAAATTTTGATTAAAAAACTATCTTTTCTCCACTGAATTACTCTTACGTCTTTGTTGAAGATCAGTTGTTCTTACAAATGTGAGTCTATTTGTGGACCCTCTATTCTGTTCCATTGATCTATTTATTTGTTGTGCCAATACCACACTGTCTTAATGAGTCTTGAAATCAGGCAGTATACTACAGTATATAGTATATATGTTCTTTTTCAAAGTTGTCTGGCTATTCTACATCCTTTTATTTCTATACGAATTTTAGAATCAGCTTGTCAATTTCTACACAAAATCCTGGTAGCATTTTAAAAAAAATTTTTGGTGAGGAACATTGGCCCTGAGCTTACATCTGTGCCAGTCTTCCTCTATTTTGTATATGGGATGCCGCCACAGCATGGCTTGATGAGCAACGTGCAGATCTATGCCTGAAATCCAAACCTGTGAACCCCAGGCCACTGAAGCAGAGGGCACGAACTTAATCACTATGCCATAGGGCTGGCCCCCTGGTAGGATTTTGACTTGGGTTACATTGACTCTATAGATCAATTCAGGGAGAATCAACATCTTTGGAGTCTTTGGACCCATGGTATATCTCTCCATTTATTTGGGTCTTCTTGAATTTCTTTCCACAATGTTTTGTCATTATCAGTGTACAGGTAATCCTTTTGTCCCTATCTAATAGTTTTTATGTCATTGTAAATGTTATTATTTTTAGATTTCCTATTTTCAATTATTCATTTCTATATAAATATGGTTGACTTTTGTAAAGTTACCTTGTATTCTGCAACCTTGCTAAACTCATTTAGTAGTTCTCGTAGCTTTTTTGTAGATTTCATTGGATTTTCTACAGATGTGATCATTTTACCTGAAAATAAGACAATTGTACTTCTACCTTGCCAATCTGGATGTATTTTCATTTTAATTTTCTTGCCCTATTTCATAGGCTAGAATCTCCAGTATGATGTTGAAAGGACATGGTGAGAGCAGACATCCTCACAGTGTTCCTGATCTTAGGGGAGAAGCATTCAGTCTTTCACTATTAAGTATAGCATTAGCTGTAGGGTTTTTGTAGGTACACTTGCCTGTGCTGCAGGAACCTGGTATTGGGGAAGCTGCATGTGCGGCAGGGGCCTGCCCAGTGGCACACCAGAGCCAGGAAGCAAAACTCCTTCCTCCTGCAATGTCTCTCCTGCACCCTTTATTAACAATACTTAACATTGTGCCAGTTAACAAAGGGAAAATATTTGAAGGGCCTATCTCCATCTTTGTAGATTAGGCAATGCAGGGTGAATTTGGAACAAAGAGGCAATAAAGTCATAATTGGCATACTGTCTTTTAGGGCTTACTGTCCTTCATTGCCTGAAAATGTTGTTTCATATATTTTTCCATTGTTTGTTTTTTTGAGGCAGAAGGGCAAATCTGGTCTCTGCTGTTCCATCTTGGCCAGAAACAAAAATATCTCCCTTTACTATATTTTGAGTAGTAATTTGAGCATACCATCTGTTACCTTCTAGAACCCTGACTGATACACTTGTATTTTCTATAAACTGGTAGTTAGGTTGAATGGCTTATTTAGATTCAGGTTAAACATATTTGTCAAGAATTTCTTCATAGGTCATGCTATATATTTCGTATTGCATCATAGCAGGTTGTTTCCCTTTGGGCAATGCTAACTTTGATTACTTGGAGTAGTAGTCTGTTCAGGCTTCTGTAACACACCACCACAGACTGGATGCTGGACAACAGAAATTTATTTTCTCACAGTTCTGGAGGCTAGAAGTCCATGATCAAGATCCAGCGGGGTTGGTTCTTGGTGAGGGCTCTCTTCCTGGCTTGTAGATGTCTGCCTTCTCACTATGTCTTCACATGGCCTTTCCTTGTGTGTGTGTGGAGAGACAGCAAGCTCTCCTGTGTCTCTTCTTATAAGGACACTAATCCTATCAGATCAGTGCCCCACTCTTATGACCTCATTTAATTTTTTTTTTTTTTTTTTTTTTTTTGGTGAGGAAGACCAGCCCTGAGCTAACATCCGTTGCTAATCCTCCTCTTTTTGCTGAGGAAGACTGGCCCTGGGCTAACATCCGTGCCCATCTTCCTCCACTTTATATGGGACGCCGCCACGGCATGGCTGACAGGCAGTGCGTCGGCGGGCGCCCGGGATCCGAACCAGCGAACCCCGGGCTGCCAAGCGCGGACTAAACCCCTGCGCCACTGGGCCGGCCCCTGACCTCATTTAATTTTAATAACTTCCTTAGAGGCCCCCCCTCCAAGTACAGCAAGGAGGTTAGGGTTTCACTGTATGAATTTCAAGGGTACACAAATATTCAGTCCACAACAATTGGTTAAGGTGATGATCACCAGATCTTACTATGTAAAGATATTTTCCCCATTACTATTAGCAAGGACTATGTGGGGTGACACTTTTGTACCCTGTGAGTATTCTGTTGCACAAACATCTTCACCTGGTGTTTTTCTTTAACATGCATTGATGATCCTTGTCTGAATCAGTGTCTTCACTAGGGTTTGGAAAATAGTGAATTTTCAGTTATATCTCTCCTCCTATATTTATTATCTGGCATTCTTTTGTAAAAGTGAGCTTTCCCTTATTGATTGGGAATGAAGTATTGTTTCTCCTTAAAAGGTAGATGATCAACATTATTAGTCATTAGAAAAACACAAATCAGAACCACATTAAGAGATACCACTTAACCCCCACTAGGATGGCCAAAGTATAAAAGACAGACAATGACAAGTGTTGACAAGGATGTGGAGAAATTGAAACCCTCATACGTTGTTGTTGGGACTGTAAATTGGTGCAGCCACTATGGAAAACAGTTTGGCAGTTTCATCAAAATATTAAAATAGAGCTACCATGAGACACAGCAATTTCACTCCTAACTATATTTTCAAGAGAAATGAAAACACATATCCACAAAAAAACCCCTTGTACATGAATGTTCATAGCAGCATTATTCATAACAGCCAAAAAGTAGAAACAATCCAAATGCCCATCAACAGATGAATGGATTAAAAAATGGTCTATTCATATAATGGAATATTATTTGGCAATAAAAAGAAATGAAGTACTGATACATGTAGATTTTGGTAAGAGTAAGTGGTGTACTGGTGTAACTAAGACCTAAAAGGGTGGAAGTGGCTGGAATTGGATAATGGGTAGAGGTCAAAAGACTTTTGAGAACCATGATAGAAAAGCCTAGATTGCCTTGAAGAAACTGTTGGTACAATTATGGACATTAAACATGCTTCTGGTGTGGGCTCAGAAAGAAGTGAGAAGCATGGCAGAGAAAGCTTCTATAATCTTAGTACATATATCATAGTGAACATGATGTTGGTAGAAATGTGGATATTAAAAGCATTTCTGATGAGAGCTCAAAAGGAAGGTACAAACACATTATTGAAAACTTGAGGAAAGGTGATCTTTGTTATTTAGTGGCAGAAAACTTAGCTGAATTGTGTTCTATAGTTTTGTGGAAAATAAGACTTATAAGTGTGAACTTGGGTGTTTAGCTGAGGAGATTTCCAAGCAAAGAGTTGAAGGTGTAGCCTGGTTTCTTCTTGTTGCTTATAGTAAAATGTGAAAGGAAAGCAAATTGAGGAAGAAACTATTAAGCAAAAAGGAATTAGCAGTTGATGATTTGGGAAATTCTCAGCCTATCCAGACTGCAACAGATGCTAAACTTAGGAAATTCACTCAAAGGAAAGCATGCTCTGGAGAGAAGGCAAGAGTATGACTGGCTAGACAACATTTCACTGAAAAGATTAGGTGTTTGATTCAGGAATAGAGATTAGGTTTTCTAGGAAGGATCTGTGAAGGACCTTCTTGTCTAATGGTGTGTTGACTCATGACTTACACAGGAGACGCACAAGGTTTCGAGAATTTTATAACAGCAGGAAGATTGCCAGCTTGGACTTAAAGGGACAGAAGCTGGACTAAATGAAAGAAGGTTGTTGGCTGTCCAACAGTCTGCAGGCAGGAAATGGGCTGATAGAGCTACTCAGCTGCAAACATGTGCTACCTTCAAGAAAAAGGAAGAATGACTCCAAGGGCAGAGCGTTGGGCCCAGAGAGTGGAGCCACAGGCATAGAGGCAGAGGGCAGTGAACCATGGATACTAAGACCTCTGGAACCGTGAGACACAGAGGATTACTCCTAGGCTTTGAAACCTAATGGAATTTACCCTGCTGGATTTCAAACTTTGTGGGGACCAATGACCCTTTTATTCCTTCCATTTTCTCCTTTTGAGAATGGGAACGTCCATAACTGTTATCCTATGCCTGCCCTACCATTGTTTTTTGGAAGGAGATAACTTGTTTTCTCATTTCACAGGTCCAAAGGTGAAGAATTTTGCCCCAAGATGGCTCCTACCCAGAGTCTCACCCATACCTGATTTAGATGATAAGATTTGAGACTTTTGAGTGGATGACATTTAAATGAGATTTTGAACTTAGAGTTGACACTGCAATGGGTTAAGCCTTTGACGGATGTTGGAATGGGGTGAATGTATTTTGCATGTGAATTTTTGGACATCAGAGGACAGACTGTAGTGGATTGGATGAGCCCCTATAAAGATATGCCCATGTCCTAATTCCTGGAACCTGTGAATGTTACTTTATTTGGAGAAAAGTCTTTGCATATGTAATTAAGTTAGGATCTTGAAATGAGATCATCCTGAACTATCTGAGTGGGCTCTAAATCCAATGACAAGTGTCCTTATACGAGACACACAGAGGACAGACAGAGAAGAGGCAGGCCATGTGACCATGGTGGTGGAGACTGAAGTGATGTGACCCCCAATCAAGGAATGCCTGAAGCCACCAGAAGCTGGAAGAGAGAAGAAACGAATAGTCCCCTAGAAACTTTAGGCGGAGAGTGTCCCTACTGATGCCTTGATTTTGGACTTCTGGCCTTGAGAACTGTAAAAGAATAAATTTCTGTTGTTTTAAGCCACTCAATTTGTGGTGGTTTGTCATAGCAGTCACAGGAAAGTAGTACAGATTTTGGTAAATTTTGCTACATTTTGCTAAAGTTAAAGTAGCCAGTTATAAACGACTGTATATTGTATGATTCCATTTATATGAAATGTCCACAGTAGTCCACTCCATAAAATCTATAGAGACAGAAAATAGATTAGTGGTTGCCAGGCGGTAGGGGTAAGGAGAATGGGAGTGAATAATAATGGATATATGGTTTCCTTTTGGGGTGATAAAAATGTTCTCAAATTAGATAGTGGTGATAGTTGCACAATTCTGTGAATATACTAAAAACAACTGAATTTTATACATTAAATAGGTTAATTTTATGGTTTGTGAATCATATTTCAATAAAGCTATTGTAAAAAATTTAACATTATGAGGTTTTCTTAACTTATCAATTTTTATTATATATCTTTTCCCTCCTACTGGAAAAAAACAAAGCAAAACAAAATTAACTTTTTATTTGCTTGATCCTGGTAGATTCATAAAAAGATTTCAAAATTACAATATCTGTCTTACCACATCATTACAAGGATAAAAATGTTAAATGAATTTTGAGGATTTTTTGATAGTTTTTTTAGTCCTTAGACTATATCCCACTAAGAAAAGTGTCATCCAAATATGTGTTCAAAAAGCCACTTGAAATAAATTTTTGCTTTCTGTCAGTATGGTACTCATTTGATATAGAATAAGTTTGTTTCTGTTTCTTCTCAATTTTAGAGTTGCTTTCCCTTTTTTGATTTAATTTAAGCTATTCCTTGAACATTTAAAACATTTACACGGTTCAAAAATCAAAACTATATAAAAAGGTATATTCAGGACAGTCTTGCTTCTGTTCGTATCCCTTCTCTCCTGTTCCCTGCTCTCTACCTCCCTATGCTAACTCTGTTAGTATTCATTTCTGCTTTGTGTTTCCAGAGTTTCTGGAAAAATAAGCAGAATACAAAATATACATACATTTAGATCTATGTATACATATACACGTTTTCTTATTTTATCTCTTTTCTACATAAAAGGTAGCATTTTATAAATACTGTTGTGCATTTTTTTCACTTAATGTGTACTGGAAACCACTCAAATGACTCCTTATCAGTACATGGAAAGATTTCTTTTCCGTGACTGTATATACTTCACTATGTGGGTAGTTTATTCAGTCAGTTCCTTAACTGGTGAATATTTGGGTTATTTCCAATCTTTTGCTATTGCAAACAATTCTGCAATTATCACCCCTTTGAATCTGTTCAGTATTCATGTATCCGCAGGGTAGGTTCCTAGAAGTGAGATTCCCTGTAAACGCGTCGGTCGTCCACTCCCACCAGCAGCCGGTTTCCACAGCGTCACCAGACCAGTGTATTGCCAAACTTCTGGATTTTTGCCAATCTGATAGGTGAGTAATTATATCTCAATGCTGTTTTAATTTACATTTCTCATATGAGTTGAGGTTAAGCATCTTTTTCACATGTTAACAAGTAAATGGCCTTTCTTTTTCTGAGAACTGCTTGGTTTTTAAACATTTTTTCTATGCGGATATTTTTTCCCTCAAATTTTAAGAGCTTTGTATATGTTAGTTCTTTGTGATGTAAGTTGTAAATATTTTCTCACAGATTATCATTTGTCTTGTCACTTTTCCTTGCAATCGCTTTTGAAATGGCAAAAATAATCAACAAAGTCAAAGAAAAAAGTTTTACTGTTCTATGGCCTCAACATGACTTTTTATTTTGCAAATTTCCTCCTAGATATGTCCATATTCATGTTTAGATACAATCAGTTCTCATTACTGGTCACATCTTTTGATTCTGCTTTTATTACTTAAAATTAGGCGATAAACCGCTTGGACGGGTCGGGTCGCATTCTAACCGATTAGTTTTGTGATGTAGGGTCATTTCTTAAAAAGGAATCAGCGTGATCCGGCATCTAGAGTCCTGAGTCACTTCCGGTCCTCCCAAGGTCAGTGGAAGTTGTTTGCAGGCGCAAAGCAAATCCTCCCCAGCACCTGGAAGACTGAGTCAGTGCTGGGGCCAACAACAACTGTCTGCCCGAGTTCCATGTGGAGTCTTGAGACCAGTTCATTCCATGGCTTTTATGCCTGTCGTCCACCACCCACAGTGCCAGGTCCTGTCCTTTCATTTCAATATGGCTGGTGCTTCCTACATGCACACAGCCGTCTCCTCCCTCCCATCTCCCCTCCCCTCCCCTCCCTCCCATCTCCCCTCCCCTCCCCTCCCTCCTCTTTCCTTTCCTCCTCTCCCCCTCCCCTCCCCCCTCCTCTCTTCTCTTAGTCATGGCCTTTTATACTCAACATCACATTCATAGTTAACAGTGTGGAGGTAATTTCTTCAGTGTCTAGATCTGCTAATAGACTTTTTCTATTTTGATGGAGGAGGTTAGTGCTCCCCCTGGCTTCCAATCTTGCTTTAAATATTTTTCTTTGTCAAGTGCAAGGCGACTAGATTCATAATTCTAAATAAATAAAAAGCACAATTTTATGATTTTTTTTGAAGCTTAAAGCTCTTTTTGATGTAACATGAACATCTTGGACATCTAAATAATCTGTAGCAAATACACTGAGTTTTGTTTTTACTTCTTATTTTTAAAAAGACAGTTACATAGTGAGTCTAGCCACATTTTAGTTTGAAGCATGTCTCATTATCCTATTTTTCCTTCTTGTTAAATAGGAGAGTATATTTTGAGGGGGGAACTAGTTATTCAAAGATGACAATATAGGGTACAACTCTTTTTGTGGGATCACTATTTTATCTTTTATCTCAATATTCCAGAAGAACTTTTAAAGCTATGATACTAGCTACAGTGGGGCCTTATATCAAACTATCATGTTGTGCACCTTAAATATATATAATTTTAGTTTGTTAATTATAGCTCAATAAAACTGGAGAAAATTTAAAAAAATGAATAAAATGTATATTGACAAAACGAAGAATGAATAGTGGGGACTTGTATCTATATAGCACGCTGTTGTTCACAAATGTTTTTGCGTATATGATCTCATTGGACTCTGGCCAGGTATTTCTCTGACAGCAGTTTAGTTAGAGAATGTGTTAAATTCTCTGGAACCCTAAAGAACTTGTCTAAAGTCTTTGTGAAACTTTATTTAAAAAATTTTCCAGCTTTATTGAGATAGAATTGACATATAACAGTGTGTAAATTTAAGGTGTGCAATGTGTTGACTTGATATATGTGTATATTGCAAGATGGTTACCACAATAAGGTTAGTTAACATATCCATCACCTCACATAGTTTTTTGTGGTAAGAACTTTTAGCAACTTTCAAGTATACAAAACAGTATTATTAACTATAGTCACCATACTGTACATTCGATCCCCAAAACTTGTTCATTTTCTAATTGGAAGTTTGTACCCTTTGACCACCTTCATCCATTTCCCCCACACCCCCGCCCCTGGCAACCACCAATCTACTCTTGGGTTTTTAGATTCTACATATAAGCGAGATCATATAGTATTTGTCTTTCTCTGTCTGACTTATTTCACTTAGCATAATGCCCCCAAGGTCCATCCATCTTGTCACAAATGGCAGAATTTCCTTCTTTTTTGTGGCCGAATAAAATTCCATTATATATATACATATATATCACATTTTCTTTGTCCGTTCATCTATCAATGGACACTTAGGTTGTTTCCCTGTCTTGGTTATTGTAAATAATGCTGCCATGAGCATGGGAGTGCAGATATCTATTTGAGATAGTGATTTCATTTCCTTTGGCTATATACCCAGAAGTGGAGTTGCTGGATCATATTGTAGTTTTAATTTTTTGAGGAACCTCCATACTGTTTTCCAAGGTTGCTGTACCAGTTTACATTGCTACCTACAGGATATGAGAATTCCCTTTTCTCCATATCCTTGCCAGCACTTGCTACCTCTTATCTTTTCTATTTTTTCATTTTAAATTGAGATATAACTGACACAATATTATATTAGTTTCAGATGTACAACACAATGATTTGTTATCTGTATATATTGCAAAATGATCTCCACAATAAATCTAGTTAACATCTATCACCACATCTCTTGTCTTTTTAGTAATAGCCATTCTAGCAGGTGTGAGGTGATATCTCATTGTGGTTGATTTGTACTTCCCTGATGATTAGTGATGGTGAGCACCTTTCCATGTACCCATTGACCATCTGTATGTCTCCTTTAGAAAAATATCTATTCAAGTCCTTTGCCCATTTTTAAATCAGATTATTTGCTTTTTTGCTATTGAGTTGTATGAGTTCCTTATATATTTTGGATATTATCCTCATATTGGATATATAGTTTGCGAATATTTTCTCCCATTCCACAGGTTACCTTTTCATTTTGTTGATCGTTGTTTTCTTTTACTGTGCAGAGGCTTTTTAGTTTGATGTAGTCCCATTTGTTTATTTTTGCTTTTGTTGCTTGTGCTTTTGGCTCATAGCCAAAAACTCATCACCAAGGCCAATATCAAGGAGTTTTTTCTTATGTTTTCTTCTAGGAGTTTTATAGCTTCAGGTTTTACATAGAAGTCCTTACAGTCAGGGGCCACATAATGATGTTTCAGTCAATGACAGACCACATATATGGCTGTGGTTCCATAAGATTATAATGGAGCTGAAAATTTCTATCACCTAGTGATGTCACAGCCATTGTAACATCGTAGTGGGATGCGTTACTCATGTGTTTGTGGTGATGCTGGTGTAAACAAATCTACTGCACTGCCAGTCATATGTAAGTATAGCACATACAGTTATGTACAGTACATAAAACTTGATAATGATGATAAATGATTATGTTACTGGTTTATGTATTTACTATAGTATACTTTCAATCACTGTTTTAGAGTGTACTCTTTCTATTCATAAAAACAGTTTACTGTAAAGCAGTATGCTATGTTACACTGGCAGCAGCTTCACACATCCTGTGTTTACCTGTCTTTTGACTGCATCGTTTTCTCTTGCGCTTGATTTAATCTCATGTCATTTTGGTCATCATGGCCCCTAGGTGTATAATATCCACTGCTAGTGTTGCCAGTAAGAGGCCATGTCCCATGATTGACCTGGACTACAAAGGTGGAAAGTCAGTGATGGTTATTGCTTGCCATTCCACCATAGCTATGATCTTGAAAAACAAGAACAAAGTGCTACAAACTGTTAAACTATCTGCTTCATTGAAGGCAATGAGACTAACAAAAATTCTAGAAGGGCCTATATCAAACATTAGAAACTTCTAATGACCTGGAGTGAAAACCAGGCGCAGAAGCGTATCTCGTTCAGCACCATAATGATCACGGCCAAAGCAAAAAGTTTGTTTGTGATGTCAAAAGAAAAGGCTGGACCCAACTATGATGTTGAAATTAGTGCTAGCTCTCGGTGGTTTAGATTCAAGAATCGTTATTCATTGCATTATGTGAAAGTGAGTGGTGAGTCTGCACGTGCTGATGCGAAGGCAGCTAAAGAATTTTTGGAACGTCTAGATAAGCTGGTTGTGGAGGAAAATTACTTCCCAAGGCAAATATTCAATGTAGATGAAACCTCCCTATTCTGGAAACAGATGCCTGAAAGGACTTTCATCCATGAGGAGGCCAAGTCAACGCCAGGTTTCAAGGCTTTCAAGGGCAGGATAACAGTCTTGCTTGAGGGCAATTTTGCAAGTTACAAATGGAAAACCTTTGTGGTCTGGCACAGTGAGAACCCCAGGGCCTTCAAGCATATCAGTAAGCACATGCTGCCAGTGTACTACAGGAGCAATAGGAAGTCATGGGTGATTCACCTCCTCTTCCAAGATGCCCTCCTGAATTGCTATGCCAGGAAAATGGAGAAGTACTCTTTGGAGAATAACATACCTTTCAAGATTTTTCTTATTATTGATAATGCTCCTGGACATACTTCATTTATTGGTGATCTTCATCCCAATATCAAAGCAGTGTTTCTCCCTCCAAAGACCCTCTCTTTAATCCAACCAATGGATCAGTGAGTTATAGCAGGTTCTAAGGTCTACTACCTGAGGAAGAACTTTGCCTAGGCTATTGCTGCAACTGAGGAAAACGCTGATTCAGTACTGGAAGGATTACAACATTTATGACTGCATCAAGAACCTTGCTTGGGCATGGGGTGATATCACCAAGGAGTGTATGAATGGCATCTGGAAGAAGACACTCAAGAGGTTTGTCCAAGACTTCAAAGGATTTGCCAAGAATGAAGGGGTGGAAAAACCGACAAGGCTGTAGTTGAGATGGCAAACAACTTTAACCAGGTTGTGGATGAGGATGACACTGAGGAGCACCCAGAGGTGGTTCCTGAAGAATTGACTAATTAGGATTTGTTGGAACTAGAGCAGGAATTCATAGCTGAAGAAGAGGCAAGAGGAAAGGAAACTGCAGAAGAAAAAGAAGAACCCCCAAGAAAGTTCACAGTGAAGGGTTTAGCAGAAGCTTTTGAAGACCTCAAGAAGGTCCTTAAAAGGTTTGAAAACCTGGGCCCCCAAAGTCAAAAGGTTTACATTAATAGAGAGGAATGTTCATGGTGCATTGTCTGCTTACTAGCAAATCTATGATGAAAAAAAGAAACCATGGATGTATTCTGAAAAGAGTGACACCTCCTCAAGAAGAATCTCAGGCAGGTCCTTCAGGACGTATTCTAGAAGAAGGTGTTGTTAGCATAGGAGATGACAGCTCCATGTGTGTTACTGCCCCTGAAGAACTTCCAGTAGGACGAGATCTGGCGGCACATCTGGAGAGAGTGATATTGATGATCCCGTGTAGGCCTAGGCTAATGTGTGTGTTTGTATCTTAGTTTTAATAAAAAAGTTTAAAAAGTAAAAAAAAAAAAAAAAAAAAAAAAAATTTTAAAATAGGAAAAATCCTAAAGAATAAGGATATAAAGAAAGAAAATAGTTTTGTACGGCTGTACAATGTGTTTGTGTTTTAAACTAAGTGTCATTACAAGAGTCAAAAAGTTGAAAAAATTTAAAAGTTTAAACCTTAAAAAAATTAAGAAGTTAAAACCGTAAAACTGTTACAGCAAGCTAAGGTTAATTTATTATTGAAGAAAGAAAATTTTAAAAAATAAATTTAGTGTATGGTGTTTCTAAAGTCTACGGTAGTGAACAGTGATGTCCTAGGCCTCCACACTCACTCACTGACTCACCCAGAGGGACTTCCAGACCTGCAAGCTCCATTCATGGCAAGTGCCCTATACAGGTGTACCACCTTTATCTTTTATACTGTATTTTTACTGTACCTTTTCTATGTTTTGAGATGTTTAGATACAGAAATACTCACCATTGTGTTACAATTGCCTACAGAATTCAGTACAGTAACATGCTGTTCAGGTTTGTAGTCTAGGAGCAATAGGCTATACCATACAGCCTAGATGTATAGTAGGCTATACCATCTAGGTTTGTGTAAGTGCACTCCATGATGTTTGCACAAAGATGAAATCACCTAATGACACATTTCTCAGAACATATCCCCGTCATTAAGTGACACATGACTGTAATCCATTTTGAGTTAATTTTTGTGAATGGTGTAAGATAGAGGTCCAGTTTCATTCTTTTGCATGTGAATATCCAGTTGTCCCATCACCATTTATTGAAGAGACTATCTTTTCCCTATTGAGTATTCTTGGCTCCCTTGTCAAATATTAGTTGACCATATATGAAAACTTTAAATTTAAACCTTCACTTGAGATCTTCTTGACTTATTTCTATGGTTGCAGGTACTAAAGATAATAGACAGTGGAACAGTGTGTGTGTGTTTTGCAATTCTTACCATTTATCCATTCGTCTAGATGTCTAGGAACCATTTTACATATGGACCTAAGAATTTGTAAAATCTTTTCACAGTTTTGCTTTTCACCGTGTAAAGTGTTAACTGGGGGATTACTATGGTAATCCAGTAACCATAATCACTATTCTGAAAAATTAGTGAAAGCTTTTTCTTTTAACCTGCTTACAGTGCTCTTAATTAAAATGAGTGAATCATGTGGGATATTTCTATCTTAATGAACGTTCATTCATTTGTATCATTAAAAAGCTTTGTTTTAAAAATGGCTAGTCTCACTTGCCAGTTTATTAAATGATGGTTTTATTTCTGTCTATGCTGTATAAACCACTGAGTGTGATTTTTATAACCTAAATGTAATATATTTTTTCTATTGATGTTCTTGCCCGAGGCATGCTCTTCCCCGTTATGACCAGTATTATAGCAGTGTTCTATTTTTGCCTCTGCAGATTGGAGTAAGGGTAGATGAAGAATGGAAAATAGGGCTCCTTTGTTTGGGGCTGCCTGGTAGTTATCATGAGTGTATAATTTCTGGAACTAGACAGAGCCAAAGGGCACCGTTAGCCCTTTAAAAACAGCCTGAGAGAGATCATTTTCCTTTGTTGCTCTATCATTACTGTGGGATCGTGACATTTTCTCCTCATGTGATTCAAAAAGTTGATCCTTACAGCTGCCTGGACAGTCCACCTGCCACAGAAAAATGATTTTGAGACTGTGCGTGACTCCATTGCTTATTGTGCAGTGTAACCAGCTCTCACTTTTCCATGCTAATGAATGTTAACTGATAATCCCCTGGGGTGCATCTCAGCCACTAGCTGCAGCCTTTTCCTTCATCAGTTCTCCTCTGAGCACTGCTCACACGAATGGGCACGATGAATGAGTTGAGTTTAATTTCTTTTGTTTCTCCTGCTCTCACTCCTAACTGCAAAATTCAAAGGATGTTTTCATGATTGCCTCCTCCCCCCATGTTTAAAAAATGGTGAATTTCTTTCAAAAGCCTCCTCTTCTCTGCTCTGGTCTTTTAGGACCTGTGAACCAACTAATTTCCATTTTATCTTTCTGGCTGCTACTGCATCTACTTTATCAATGTCTCTTTGATCAACACCTTCTAATGGTTGAAAATCCCAGGGACTCTTTAATCTCCTTGCTATTCTGCAGGAGTTTGGACAACAGGATCAGGTGCTATAGATTCAGGGACTATCTTTGCCGATCAAGTCGACTTGCTTGCATTTGTCTTTCTCTGTGTACCTCCTTGATTTAGGCAGAGCTCACCTTCATCTCACCCGGGACCTCCATTCTGTCTCCTGGTTGTCCGGGTCGTAGAGTGTGGTACCCCATTCGGATCTTTCCTGGCTCTATTCTGTGCACTCAGCCTTTGCCTTCTCAAATTAAAGTCTTTCCTATCACTGAATCTCATTTTCTCAAGGTCTTACTCTTTCTAGAGCCAAAGCAATTCCTCACCAGGCTGGCAGGTGCCTCCGTATGCCAGTTCCAGGAACGTGCCATGGTTTGTACACCTTAGACGTTCAATGCCCGGTCCCTCTTCTGTCCACCTGGTCCCTGGCCTCTTTCTCCCATCTTGCTTTTCCCAGAACCAATTTAACTCTTATTTGCTAACTTAGGTTCAGCCAGCATCAGGCTTATATACTGATTTCACGTTGGCTTTCCTGGGTCCCCATGACTTCCTTATCAACCAGCTCCATTGGGCTACTCATTAGAGGAAGCCTCATTCACTCTAGCAAACACTGTATGTTTCCTGTCTAATGCTCTACTTGGCTGAGTCTGTCCTGACTTGGGACGTTTTTGATGTTAATTTGAGAAATTAATTCAGGGCCATTTTTCTCTTCCTCCTCCTCAGTTTCTTCTCTGTTCCTGTCTTCCGGATTCTCATGTCCGGGCTTATATTAAGATGGCAGCTGTTGTCTGTAAACATTAGCACTGTTCTCCCTCTGACTCCACACTTGGCCTTAGAATTGTTCTAACTTAGTGCTCAAGGCAGCCACTAAAAGTTGAATGAAGTTGAGATGAAACATATGGGATATTTCTGCCTTATGTAGACCATCTTTCAGGGATATTGGTGACAATATGAGTAAGAACCTCAGGGACCTTAGCAGGTCGATTACAAGGATATTCGTGAGCAGAAAGCATTTTTGTCTCTCCTCAGGCATCCTGGATCTGGATGTTCTATTTATCTGTGGATGGAGCTGACCCTTCATTAAGCAATGCTACTTTATTGACAGTCTTTGTTCTGCATTGGATTTCTAGTTCATGCTGGTATCTATATTTTTGGAAATAAAGGGATTTATGATGGAATTTTATATTACACACATTTAACTGAATTAAAATACACATACTCTGTACTACCACCACCATCCTCACCCCCCATCCCTGCTTTTTTTTTTTTACAATATGGCCCAGAAATGCAAGCCAAATACTTCATTTGTACTTTGAACAAAAACGTAGTTATTTGTTCCAGTGATGGGAAAAAACTGGCTTCATGGACTTCCTAAAAGATGATTTGGTATATTCCAAACCATGTATGACATCCTTTAGAATCAATTTAGAGATGTAAACGGTAATTTGACTACACAAGATTTTTACCTACTGCTCTCTTTAGAATCTAACCCCACTTTACTGTTCTATTTATTCAATAAATGTCACACATCTACCATGTGCAAAGTCCTAAGTTAGGCATGTGAACATAAAGATGAATCAGATGCAATCTTTGTCCTCAAAGAACTTTCATTCTAGGAAGAGGAAATGGACCACAAACAAATGAGAAAATAAAGTATCGTGCCAAGCATGTATAATACGTGTTGGTGGAATAAGGAGGGTGTGGTCAACTCTTTGTAGTTGCTGGGATTGTTGTGGTTAGAAAAAGCTTCGGAGAGGAGGTGACTGCTGAGCTGTGTCTTAAAGGATGTTATGGCTTAGTTAAGTAGACAGTGGGGAGAAGGATAGTCTAGGCAAGACAAAACTTATACAAGAGTTTAAAGAACCGCAAGTAGTTTAATATGGCTGTGGCACAGGAGGTATGTGTGTGTAGAATATTGAGAGCTGCTATTGAAGCAGGAAGAGCCTGCACAGTGGACAACTTTATATTCTCCCCTGTCAGCAAGTCAAGGTCATTGTGTGAGTGTGTGGGGGGGAGGATGAAGGGGAGAGAGTGACAAGAAGGGGTTTTTGTTTTATTTAAAATTTTTTTGTGGGGTTTTTTCCTTTAATTCTTTTTTCCTCTGATTTTTTAATTGATGTCTTAATAGTTTATAACATTATGAAATTTCAGTTGTACATTATTGTTTGTCAATCATCATATAAATGCATCCCTTCACCCCTTGTGTGCACCCCCCCAATACTTGCTCCTGGTAACCACCAAACAGTTCTCTCTGTCCTTGTGTTAGTTTGTATTCCACATATTAGTGAAATCATGTGGTGTTTCTCTTTCTCTCCCTGGCTTATTTCACTTAACATAATACTCTCCAGGTCCTTCCATGTTGTTGCAAATGGGACAATTTTGTCTTTTTTTATAGCTGAGTAGTACCACATCTTCTTTATCCAATCATGTGTCAAGGGACACTTGCATTGCTTCCACTTTTTGGCTATAATGAATAAGGCTGCAATAAATATAGGGGTGCATGAGCCTCTTTGGATTGTTGATTTCAGGTTCATTGGATAGATACCCAAGAGTGGGATAGCTGGATCATAAAGTATTTCTATTTTTAATTTTTTGAGGAATCTCCATACTGTTTTCCATAAAGGTTGCGCCAGTTTGCATTCCCACCAGCAGTGAATTAGGGATCCCGTTTCTCCACAACCTCTCCAACATTTGTTATTTTTTGTCTTGGTGATTACAGCCATTTTAACAGGTATAAGGTGATATCTTAGTGTAGTTTTGATTTGCATTTCCCTGATGATTAGTGATGTTGAACATCTTTTCATATGCCTGTTGCCCATCTGTATATCTTCCTTGGAAAAATGTCTCTCCAAATCCTCTGCCCATTTTTTGATTGGGTTGCTTGCTTTTTGGTTTTCTGTTGTGCGAGTTCTTTATATATTATGGAGATTAACTTGAAGGGGTTTTTATTTTAGAAAAACATTTCTAGCATTATGGAAAAAGATTGGAGGGGTGCACCAGGAGAAGGGAAGGTTTAGGAAGTTATTGTAATGGTGCAGGAGAGATTATGAGAACCTCGACTAAGGCAACAGTATTGGGAAAGGAAGATAAGTAACAAAGAAGAGATATAAGGATGCAGAATGATGTGAGGGTAAGGATGCTGGGGTGAGGGTAGAGGTTAAGGAAGAGTAAAAATCAACCATAACTCCCAGGTGACTGGATCAGTGGTGCTATAGAATGAATCTTTGTGATATTTGTGTCCCCCCCCAAATTCATATATTGAAACCTAAGGCCCAATGTGCTGGTATTAGGAGGTGGGGCCTTTGGGAGGTGATAATGCTGTGAGAGCCGAGCCCTCATGAATGGGATTAGTGTTCTTATAAAAGAGACTGCAGAGAGCTCCCTTGCCCCTTCTACCACGTGAGGACACAGCGAAAAGACAGACTTCCGTGAACCAGGAATTGAGCTCTGCCCACACACTGAGTTTGCTGATGCCTTCGTCTTGGACCCCCAGCCTCCCTGAGAAATAGATTTCTGTTGTTCATAAGCCACCCAGTCTGTGTTACTCTGTCATAGCAGCTCGAATGGACAAAGACAGTGGTGATATCTCCATTAACTGTAGACTACTATTCACTTTGTAGGAATGTCTTAAAAAGCTGCCTTCAGAAAGAATTTTATAAGTAGAATTTTAAACAATTTAGGTGTTTATTCATTCAATCTGACAAATATTTATAGACAGTTTATTTTAGATGCTTAATACTTAGGTAGATGCAAAGTTGAAGGTCTACAATCTCATTGTGGAAACAAGGCATACATGTATGAGATTCTAAGACAGATTGTAAAATGAGACTGTATGGTATTAATTACCAAAATGCAATGTATATTAAAATATTGTTATGTACAATAAAGGAACCATTTAAAACCATTAAAAAAAACCAACTGTAAAAAAACAGAAAAAAAGGAAACAACTGTGCCCACCCCTTGTAGACACCCAGTAAATACTGTCATAATAATAACATTAAGGAAATGATAGGCTTGTATTATTTTATAGAATAAAACAATTTTTATGCTGGAAGGGATATTAAAAACCATTTGGGTCCAGTGATTCCCAACCATGGAAATCTAGGGAAGGAGAGGTGCTTATGATTTCTCACTTGAGCATTTAAATGGAAATTGAAGTCCTAGGACGTGTTAGTGACTTTTGTTATCTAAATAACAGAGCCAAAACAAGGCCTTAAAAAAATAAAAATGTAGGACGAACTTTATATGAAGCTATGGAAACAGGAATGGATTATTTTGCTTAAAATAGAACGCCTATATTTAGGAGCTTTTAGTCTGGCATGACCTTGACATTTAAGTCAACAGTAGTTTTAAGTCTGATTATAACCCATCCTCTACCCTTTGTCTCTAGACCATTCAATGGACTTAACTGCTCTGCCACAGCAGAATGAAAATCGAATGTAAACAGCACATTTCTACCTAAGAATTTTAAAACTATAATCTCTTGTTCTCCCTGGCCAGCAACCCTTTGTGAGTATGCACTACTGGCGCAATCTACAATAATATTATTTGTGACCATTCCTATGATTAAATAAGGAGCGTGCCAGTGTTGTGTTCTGGTCTGGGCTTAGGAGATTCCTGGTCTAACGTCAAGTCTGCCACTTATAAGCAGAGTGACTCTTGGCAAGCTCCAGCCTCTTCCTGGGCCTCTATTTCATCACCTGTAATATGAAGAGATTAAGCTAGAGCAGTAATTTTCAACCTGGCTGTACTGTACAGTCAACTGGGGGAACTTTTGGAAAATACCATGGCAGGCCCTATTTCCAGAGATCCCATTTAATTGGTTTGTGTTGGGGCCCAGGTATTGGTTTTTTGAAAACCTTCCCAATTGATTATAATGTGTGGCCGGGTGAGACAACCAGACCAGAAAGATCTCTAAGGGCCTTAACAGCTTGAAAAACTTTTATTCTGTGAAATGATGTAGATGTGCCAAGTGACAGGTTTCCTGGGTCTTAAGCAATGTCAGAGACCATATTTAATAAAAAGAACACAAAATTAGATATGAAAAAGGATATTTACTTAGAATGAAAAAGAAATCACAATTATAAATTTTAAAAAGCCAGAAAATACCACAGACATAAAAAATAATCTAGAAAAATAAGATAATATATTTATTAATTACCATACATACATCTTTGACACTTTTTTCTTTATGGATAGGTTAGAAAAGTTTGTTTCAGCTTCACAATTCATTATGGGTAATGTTCTGTAAGTTTCAGAATTGTTGTCAAATTTGGGAAAATCTCTAAGATGCTATCATATGTGAACTGTAAGATTTGGCAAGATTTTCTGGCTCGGTATATGTGATGTTTAATTTTATGTGTCAACTTAACTGGGCCGTGGGGTGCCAGACATTTGGCCAAACATTATCCTGGATATGTCTGTGAGAGTGTCTCTGAATGAGATTAACATTTGAATTGGTAGACAGAGGAAAGCAGATTGCTCTCCCCAGTGCGGAGGAGCCTCATCCAATCAACTGAAACCCTGAGGGAACTCTTTCTGCCTGACTATTTGAGCTGGGACTTTTCCTGCCTTTGGACTGAACTGAAAAATTGGCTCTTCTTGGGTATTGAGCTTGCTGGCTTTCAGACTGGAACTTGACCCATTGGCTCTCCTGGATCTCCAGCTTGCTGATTGTTGATCTTGGGACTTCTCAGCCTCCATAATTGCATGAACCAATTCCTTATAATAAGTCTCTGTCTGTCTGTCTATCTAGCTATCTAGCTATCATCTGTCTCTTATTTTTTCTCTGCAGAACCCTGACTAGTACAGAATACTTGAAACCTTATTTCTTACCCACTCTCTATAAGCTGGCAAGGACAATGTCACAGTGTCCTCTGGCACTATCACCTTTGGGTCCTGATTTTGAGTGAGTGGGTATAGTTGTGTTTTCTGTGTATTCCTGGATGCCATTCCTGCTCTGGGACAGCTAGTCACCATCTAACTGTGCATGGATGTAACTGTGAGTCAGAAAACTAAACAAACTAAATGATCCCCCAGCCCTAGTTCCCCTTAGTAGGATCCCATGGCAATTCCAATACCAACAGATAGGAGAGGAAGTTGAATTGGAAAGAGACCAAGGTCTTTATAGGTTGTGGTTAAAGCATCTTACCTTTGTTCATAAAAACATACGAACAGGTGAACACATGTATAGAGATCCTCCCAGGATATTGTTAGGAGTCGGATAAGTGAGAGACCCTGAGGCTTAGCTTCATCAGATTCATATTCACCTGACTCTGAGGCCTGTCATTTCTTTAGGGTTATTGTGCCATGGTATATATTGAGAATCTACAATGGGTAGGGCATTGTAGGTACAGAATAACCCTGCCGTGATGTGCTAACTGGAATCTGAAAATTTCAAAAGATGAAACAGCATCGTGTTACTGAGAGGTGACTGAAATGACTGGGATCAGCCCAAGCAGTAGCCAGTCACCGAGCTGTAGCTCCTTGATTTCTTGTCCATCTTGGTCCCGTCTGTGATTTGATACCACCTGGTGCAGGACGTGCATTGACATTTACAAATAAAATTACATTTGCAAAATGGTTCCTAAATTATTTAAAGCAGTATGATTTAAATAATCCTCATTCCTCCTAATTCTCCCCCAAATATAAATCTGATAGGTACCTACAAGAATGAATATGTGCACACTAAGGGGTTAAAACTAAAATCACTTACCTATGCATCTGTGAACGGAATTTCATTGCCTGAAAGAAGAACTAAGTCTGAACTCTGAGTAAGGTTTTGGATCTTGTCCAGATTTTGCATTGGCAGAGCAAAATTGCACACTCTCTAAATATTGTCTAAGAATTTGCAGTGCAATGTATAAATTAAAACTTGATTTTAGGTCTGTAGAGTCTTAAAAAGAGGCCAATGCAACCAAAGGGGAAAATGGCAACACAGTTTTCTGAAGCGTGCTTGTTTTATGAGAGGCCTTCCATCTAAGGATCGAGTCACTGCAGTGTGTTGCTTGGAAGACCCATTAACCAGAGGCTTCTTTTGAAAGGTTGACGGTTGTAAGAATTCTGGCAGGAAGTCAAATGGTGATTAGCTTTGCTCATTGTCAGGTGTTTTGGCTGTCTTCCTTGGAGGAAGCTGGAGGGTAACTCCAATGAGGAATGTCTGTCCCTAATAGGATTGATTAAAAAGCAAGCATTTCAGAATGTCTCCATCCTGATGAATGCCGTCCCTTTCAAAGTAGGATCTTTGGGATGCTGAGCATTGCTTTCAACATTGCCACCGTTGCTCAAACTTTCTGTGGAATCTGTTGGAAAAAGGTTCAGATCTTACGGCACAATCTTTTGAATACCATCATTGTTGAAACTATCAGAATTTGGGGTTGGATGATATTCTTTGTAGACTAAAAAGATTTTCAGAGCCAATAAAGCAAACAAAAGTGTCCGATCCAATCCACTAAGGGTTTTTGTTGTTTGGTCAAAGCAAAGTGTGACGATAAAATACTGAAATACAATTTTCTCCTATGATTGACAAACTAGATCTGAAGGCAATTATTGTGGCAGATACAGTGGATTGGTTCACCCTTCTTGAATGCTTTCCTATATGGAAGGGGCTGGGAAGCTATGATATACATTTCAAGTACATTTTTGCAGCAGGGGGCCCGGATGTGGTTGGTTTTGCAGAAAAAGGACATTGGCAAGGGTTGTGGAAGAACAAGTGAGCTAGTGGGGGCAGTGGCCAGGCAGAGAGGTGAGTTCTTGCAGGGGGCATGGATGGAGACATTTGGTTCCTCTGGGGCAGTTCTGGCTGAGGTTCAAGGTTCTGTTGTCTAACGTCAGAGCTGCCAAGTAACTTGAGGTGGCAGCACTGGGGTTCTGGCCAAGGCAGTCCTGCAGGCCTTCTTCCAGATACTGTTTCTGGCTGTGTACTACCCAGATCTGCTTCCCTGACTCCCCTGGAGATTCCACAAGGTGGCTAATACTCTAATAAATTTCTTACTACTTAAACTAGCAACAGTGGATTTGGTTGTCTGACTAATACAATTCCAAATGAGCTACAGAAGCATTGCTGGAATAAGTATGGAGTCTCTCAAGTCAGCAACTTGGAAATAAAAACCTCATTTGAAAAAGTAAATTTGGTATTGGTTTAATTTTTTCCCAGTTTTTTTATAGTTAGGTTTCATAGTTGGGGAAATATGTAGGTTTCAGGAACAATTTAAACAAAGATTTTGCTCTTTTTAGGAGTGTTCATTTTTATTTTATATAAATGATACAAAATGCTTGGAAATGGGCTCCTATAGACTACTATAGTCCTAGTAGTGGGACTGGGACATGGGAGTCTCTAATGACGCTTCACTGGAGAGGATGAGTCACGGATATTAGTTTGCACCCTCTGATTCACTGGTTTATATAAGTTGTTTTATGCATGTCTATTATATTTTTTCCATACAATTTACAAAGACCCCCCCAAACTGTTTCTATTATTTTTGTTCTCTTATTTACTGTTTGTACTTAATATAAACAACAAATCTTCAATAAATGCTGTGTGGCTGACTGACAATGTCAGGTGTGGTGTCCTTTCAAGGGCTATGAGGGCAGTCTCTGAATTAGCAGCTATATATATGTCAGTCACAATGAAAAGAGACAACTTTCAGTTCTTGTGGGCTAATTATCCATATCTGAAATGATCACATCTCTGAGCTGGAAGACTTTGAAAAATCATCTTGTCCAACTCTATGTACAAATTCTTTCTACCACATCCTAGTTATGGAGTGTATTAGTTTGCCAGGGCTGCTGTAACAAAGTACCTCAAACTGAGTGTCTTAAATAACAGTAATTTATTGTCTCATAGTTCTGGAGACGAGAAGTCTGAATAACCCATTCTTCACATGGTGTTTTCTCTGTATGCATCTGTCTCCAAATTTCACTTTTCTATAAGGACACCAATCATGTTGGATTTGGGTCCACCCTAATGATTAACCTGATTACCTCTGTAAAGACCCCATTTCCAAATAAGGTCATATTCTGAGATACTGGGTGTTAGGACTTCAGTATATCTTTTTGGGGGAGACACGATTCAACCCATAACATGAGGTAATACATTAGTCAGGATTCTTTTGGTTGCAAGTACAGAAACTAAATTCTAATCACTCTGGTAGAAGGGGAAATGTATTGCCTCACATAAAAGGGAAGGACAGAACTCACTGATGTCAGGGATAGCTCAAAGGAGGGACTCAGTTTTTACTGTCAAGACTCTTTCTCTCCATCCCTCCTCAGCGTGCACGGCCTCATTCTCTACCACTTCAGGTTGGAATTTTCTGTGTGGCTTGGAACATGGCTTCAGGCAGGGCCAGATTTTCAACATTCCAGCTTGGTGATGCAAAATGAAATGTGGTTTTCTCTCTCAATTTGTACAAGCCAGGGAAGGATTCTGCTTGCCCTACTGGTCCCATGCCCACGCTTGCGGCAGTCGCCGTGGCCAGGAGAATGTGGTTATTCACCACATGTGACTGCTCCTCTGGCCACTGGGCCAGGTGTGTTCTTGCAGGTGGAAATGGAAGGGGGTTGGGGAAAGAATGCTGGGCAAATGTAACCACCTGTCACACAAGAAGCTAACCGCACCACCTCCTAATGCAGCTCTTCTCTACTTGACTTACCTCGAGTATCTATAACGTTCTTTTGCACTTAAACAGAAACCTACCATCCATATTTTCTAAATTCTTTTTCATATTAAAGCTTCAAGTTTTTGAAAACAGAACCCGAGGTCTTCCATTGTTTAAACATTTTCAATCCTTCCAGCCATTCAGTCCTACTCCCCTGTGAGCACCTCCCGGTCCGTTCAGTCCTCTCCTGCTCAGTCCTCCTGAGCTGGCCATCTTCGGTTTCTCCCTCCAGATCAACTCTCCACTTTTCTGCAGTCTATTCTGTGCCCTGGAGGCCGACTTGTATGGATTGCCTCAGTGGGCTCCCTCACTCTTGGTTTCCAGTGGGGTCAACCAGCAGGAGATCAGAGGCCAGCAGAGGAGTGAGGACTGGAGACTGGGCTGATTCCTCCAGTTTCCCCTTTACAGGGTCACTGAGAGCTGACCTTGTTCTTCTACTGAAGGCAATGGCTCTCATCTTGAAATGTTCTCTGTATTGTTCTCTCTGTCCAGCATTTGAAAACTGCTCCCTCCCCCAGCCCCTTCAGGCCTGGTTGCGAATGGTGTAGCATCCCACTGTTAATATCTCTGGAGTACGGCATATCCCCCCCTCATGGCTTCCCCACACCTTGCCACATTTTGGTAAATAGTTCCATCAAATTACCCAATAGAGTTGGCAACTTTTTCTATGGAAACCCTGACTGATGTATATCTCCTCTCCTACCTTCAATTTCCAAATACAGTTAGTTTCAGGTATCGAGAAAAAATATGATTGATGTATGATTGATAGCATAATTAATTTCGCAGGCACATTTTATTTGAAAAAGAGTCATATGGACAAAATTAAGAGAATTTTAAACTGCATAGTTGAGATATTTTTTCCTGGGGCCAGCTAATTAAAATACAAACCTCTCGAGGATAAAACTGGCATCAGATAAAGATATTTCGTAAATTTTTCCAACAAAAGTGGCCTGGCTGAAGGGAGTGGCCACATACCCTGGGGAGTCTCGGATGCCAGTAGCCCTAAGTGACCTGAAGCAAACACCATATTTCTTAAAAGGGTCCTGTTTTATTTAAAACATATATCTGAGTTTTTCTTTCTACCCCATAATATATCTCTGTCATATTATTTCCAAAATTCAATAAAGATGACTTTCTAGGAAGATGCCCCATGTTTATCGTGTGGCTTTACTACTGGCAGGTGGCCCAGTGCTCCTGGGGACACGTAAACCTGAAGCGAGGAGAATCCACACACATGGGTAAAGTTACCACTAATTTATTAGGGGTTTGTCACTCTTTTCCAGATCTATGTTTTCTTATGTATTTTTGGATCTTAGGGAAGTTTTAAGATTTGTGATTAGCATTTCTATTTTAGACACAGGTATAATATATTTCATTTCTTTTTCAATTGGGCATATCTATTTGGCTTTTTTTCTTCTTTTAAATTGCTATGGATTACATTACTTTGATGTAAATTGCTTTGATTTATTATATGTCCTAACCACAGTATTTTTTTCTACCCATCATTGTAACATTTCTCATGCATTAAGATGCACTTTATGAGAGCACGTCCTCTGATTAACAGGCACTGTGGGGGTTTTTCTTACGTCATCCTCCGATTTATTCTGAGAAGTGAATCATGAAAGTTTGTAACTACTTTTTTTTACTGTCGGAAATGTTTAAAATCCTGAAAATTCTTTAAAAATAAACTTTCAAATAAGTTATTGTTATTTTTAAATATTTGACTTTGTTTTTATCAATATTTGTATTAGTTTGCCAGGGCTGCCATAACAAAGTAGCACAGACTGTGTGGCTTAAACAACAGAAATTTATTTTCTCACCGCTCTGGAGGCTGGAAGTTGGAGATTAAGGTGTCAGTAGGGTTGGTTTCTTCTGAGGCCTCTCTCCTTGGCTTGTAGTTGGACTCCCGTGTTCCCTCTGTATCTTCACATGGTCTCACCTCTGGACTGTGTGTCCAAATTTCCTCTTTTTATAATATCCAGTACTATTGGGTTAGAGCCCACTGTGATGACCCCATTTTGACTTAATCGCCTCTTTATAGATCCTATTACCAAATACACTCACATTCTGAGATACTGGGGGTTGGGAATTCGACATATGAATTTTGAAGGGGACACAATTCAGCCCATAACAGTATTTAAATAAAAGTTGAAGAACCAGTGTACTTTGTTGACTTGTGTAATACTTTTGATTCTAAAAACATGTCTAAATAACTGAGCGTGGAGGAGAAAATCTTATTTTCCTTGAAAAACTAGAATGGAGGAAGTATTAGAGGGCAGAAAATCCAAGGGTCTAATTGTGTGGAGTAGGAGAAAGAGCTATTAATTATTGAGCACCGACTGGGTATGTTGTGCCTCATCAAGAGGCAAGTGGAGGGTGTGGCTGAGACACAAATGAGATTGGACCAGAGGAAACATCTAGACTGTTCTTCACTATTTAGGGGCATTGTTTCCTTTCTAAATCTAAGGATTTTTTCCACTAAAATGTGGATAACAGCACCCATTTTATCGTGGAGTGTGGCGCTTAGCACAATATTGGGCGCAAGCAAACCCTCAATATATAGGAACTGTAAATCCTACTCTGTGTTAACTGCTGTTAGATGCATGTTCATGTCAGCTTAGCGACCAAAAAGCTGAAACTCAGACAGGCTGAGTAAGATCCCTGCTATCACACAGCCAGTCAATGGTTAGCCCAAACTTTAAGCAGGTTTGTCTGGCTCCAGGCTCTTACACTAATTGTGTAATAAAAAAGACTTGGGCAAATCAGGTTTGAACACTCTCCACCTCTGATCAGTTGTCCTTGTGGCTTTGGACAAGTTACCTAGTCTCTTTCAATTCATTTCCTCCTCTATGAAGTGGGGATAATGATATCTACCTTTTAGGGCTTGTGAGAAGCAAAGACCATATTTTTCAACTTGCTATAGGGAGTGGAATTGTCACTGTACCTCATCATCCCTCATTGATTTTGCCACCAAATGCTGGTGAAGCTTTGGGACATTTATTTACCTTCCTCAGCTTTCAGTTTCTTCATCTTTAAGACTAGGGTAGGGATGGCAGGAGAGGAATTGGCTTAAGCCAAGAGATCTCAAACTATGAGGCTGATGGGGCCAGGCAGGTAACTGAGGGCCTTGAACCCAATGTGATGAATGCCAAGTTTCAAGAACCCAGAAATCTGGATCTTTCATCTGAAATCTCCCAAGTTTAAAATTAGTTTTGGCAACTAGTTCTGAAAACTAAAAAAAATATATGTGGGCTTCATCATCAGCTTGATTTGTCCACAGGTTTGTGAATTTTTGGCTAAATAATCCCTAAGATGCTTCCAATCTAAAGTCATCTGATCCCATGTCATAAACCAACAGTGGTCCAGTACTAGTCTTTACTTACTTCTTGGAACCCAAGGTCATGGTTTTGCCTGTGCTATTGTAATTGCTTTGGGAGTAATCTTTCTACCTACAGTCTCTCTTCCACTCCAATCTCCCCCCATCTTCTTGAGAAATTAATCTTTGTAAATTTCTGCTTAGAAACCTCTGATGACTTTCTTGTGTCTATAGAATAGAGTCTAAACTTCTTAGCTGGAGGTGACCAGCTTTCCTACCTTACTTCCTGTTTGGCCTTCAGAGACGCCAAGTTTCCCAACAACTCCCCCATCCTGAGATGTCCTGCCCAAGAGTGTTTCTGTTTTAGTCTCCCTCTTCAGCTGCTGCTCTGTCTCAGAGGCCACTGGTCCCACCCACACGTGAAAATTCTGCATACTCTTCAGGGTTCAACTCAAATCCTTCCTCACGCCCACAGTGTCTCCCTCCATGGGCTTTGCACTTAGCAAAAATCAGGATGTTGGTCTCTAAATCGCACGAGACTGTAAGGGTCTGTCTTGGTGGCACATAAGGGAGCTAGTTTTATTAGTTTTTCAATAGTTTGGATTACTTTGCTCATTCTCAGTTTTGTTTTTTTGTTACATGTTTGTAAGATATTAATAAAAAGATATTTTCTAAGACTAGTAAAAATTATTTCTAGGGCTTCAGACTTTTTTTTCCTAAAGGTATTTTTTTCTTTAGGGAAGACAGAAGAGAAGGAACACAGCACAGGGAGAAAGTGCATATTTTCATGTACCTACACATCTCTAATTTCTCCTTGGAGCACATTTCAGTTCCTCCTCTGGAGTTTAAAATTCATCCCGGGTCCAAAATGAGAGAACTTTCACAATAGTTCTTTCTGTTTGAAAAATCACATTTCTCCTCTGGTGTGAAATGTCACAAACAAAACCAACTACAGGAAGGAAAAAAGATCGCGATGTTTAGATGTTGTATTTCCACTGTATACATGCCCATCCTCCTGGTCATTCTTCAGTTTAGACAAACTAAATTTAGCCTCTTCCAGCTCTAATTTTCACAAAGGAAATGACATAAGACAATCCATTTATCATTCCTTGATGACAGGTTTTGCAGCCCCCAAATGGAACACTAAATCCTTTAAAATCACTTCCCTGATGGCTCAAATCGTACATTCTACTTATATTGGGTCATTTTGTATTCATTAGTTACAACAAAAGAAAGAGAACGGTTGTCAGTGTATCAGAGACATCCAAAGAGAATGGAGCCTAAAAGTCAGGCCAAAAACACAGGCTCCTGCACACGCATGCCAAAGCCAATAGTAATAATAATTAAAAATAAAATAGCACTTCAACCTGGACTTTTGGAATTTTTCTGCAATCAGATAATTATCAAAAACATCATCAACAAGAAAAGAGGCTAGAGAAGAGAATTTGAGTGACCTCTGTCAAGAGCTCTTTCAGAGTGTCTTTATATTAGGGAAAGGATATTTGAGCTCTGAGTTCCTGATCATTCCAAACAGTCCCCTACATTTTCGTGTTTTTTATTAAAGGAATTCTAGGATGTGCTATTTGTGATTCGGGATCTCAGGAAGCCGGGTTTGATTTCGTCTTTCCTTGCAAGACCGGCTCTGAGGGAATGAGGTCGGGTTCTCTCACTACGACTGACCGGTTATTTCTCAGCCTCATGGTGGAATGTGGCAGGAGGTGTGCGGAGGCATTCTGAGGGATGGGCTTATGGTAAGCTTGTTCCGTGATGCCCATGCTCCCTAGTAAAGGGAAAGAATGCAGAGAAGGCTTGGGAGGAGTCATGAGTTGGGAACGAAACCACACCTAGTGACTGGAAGGTTAGGCAACCCTGTAAAAACCTGAATCCTAGTCATTATAGAGGTTATGGCTCCATGGGTAGCTTGTTTTGTATTTTTATTCAAAAGTGATAACATGCATTCTTTGTATTTATACCACTCCATCCTCTAATCTACTTAAATATTTCACTATACAGATATGCTTCATCTTAATCAATAGATGAGTTCCTAAAAATTACGTAAAACACAGTTGGGAGAACACACAGCAAGGTGGCCAGGAGTGCAGGCTTTAGAACATGGTTGATCTGGGTTTGAATCTCTCTCCACTCTTTCTAAGCTGAATGATTTAGAGCAAATTGATGATCATTTTGGATCCTCAGTTCCCTTCTCTATAAAAGAGATTGGTAATACATACCTGAGAGTAAAGATGAAATAATGTAAAATTTGTAGTCAGTCCTAATATGATAAATGAGAGGGATAATGATTGTCTCACTTTTGTAAATACTTGAGTGGTGGTGGGGGTACTGATCAGGAAGGGATTCCCATGGCTGAAAGATGAAAAAACAAAACAAACCAAACAAAAGCAATGAAATACTGGACCCCAAAGGATATATGATGTTTTATCAGTCTGATCATAATTTCCCAGATAGGAGCTAATCCCAGAGAAGTGTGTGGCCTGCTTGAAATAAAAGATTCTAGATCCCCCACCGTCTGACAATCAGAGAGGAAAAATATGATTAAGATGAATACAAAGATAGCAATGTATAACTGTAACAATGGCTGACATTTATTAGCACCAAACTTAGTCCAGGCCCTGTCGGAAGGATTTTGCAAATGTTATCTCATTTACTGCTTACAACAACCCTGTGAGATAGATACTGTGATTAACCCCAACTTGGAAACTAAGGCAGAGAGGTTTAGTAAATTGCCCAAAGCCATATCACCATAAATGGCAGAGCTAGAATTAAATTTAGGCAGTTTGGCAACAGAACCCTTTTCTTCTCTCTTTAATCATTAAGGTGTTGTGTCATAGTCTAATTGGCAGCATTTTTTCCTTTTTAGTGGTACATAAAATAATAGGGCATCTTAGAATTGGGGCATCTTCTTGTGATGAAATATGTATAAGCGACACCCATGTACTCACCACAAAGATGAAATAGTTTGTCATAGAGTCCTTGTTCTTACGCGCTCTGCTTTATCTGGCCCACAGATGACACAGACTTTCAGAAGAGGGGTGGGGAAGTAAGGAAGGATTCTGCTGTCCAGCAGCCTGTCTGCTTTTCACAACAGCAGGACTATCCCACAGATTACTTATAACTGTCTGAGCTTCAGGTCTTTTAGATAAATGTAAGGAAATGAGAACCTGCTGCTGTCCTCCCTGCTCTGTAGGGGGGGCTCAACCGTGTGTCACTGCAATGATTGTGCTGTTTTATATTATCTTGTGTTAATTATTCTTCTATGCTCTGGACTAAGATCACCCCCTTCAGTCACCCCTGAAACGTGGATCTTTCCAGGCATCTAGGGAAGAAGCATGTGTCCTCAGGTAGGAAATGGAAATCCAGAAGGTAGGAAGAAGAGAGGAATTCCGGCTTTCTCTTGGCTTTGCTCTCTGGATCTAGACTTTGAGAAGATAGTTCAGGGTCACCCCTGAGGTAGGTCCTAAAAGAGACTTCTACAACAGGGGGACCCCAAACTGTGGATGAGTAAACCATAATTCACAAGCTGACTATCTAGTGTATTGGTCTTTGCCCAGTGTAGGACAGAGAAATCACTCCAAGCTTTTAGGAAGAAAAGGACTCATTACAGGAAGTTACATACTTACAAAATCTCTGGAAAGGCTGGACAGATGGTCTCTAGGTTGGGTGACCAGGAATGACTCTTAGAATACTGCAGATCTGTCCTGCCAGGGAAGCTGGTACATCTGCCACAAACTGGAGGGCGGGAATCAAAGGCCTTCACCGGTCTGTTGGCTTCAGGACATCCTGCCCTGGCTGGACACCAAGATCCAATGGGGCAACTGCCTCCCAACATCCAGAAGCTGGAGTTTGACAACTGAATACTGAAGCAGAAAAAGACCGTGCCTCCCGGACCTGCTTGCTGGAGAAAGGCAGCCATGAAGGATGTGGACTGTGCCTCATTCCACCCTCCAAAACTCACAAGAGTATGCCAATTCTTATCTAGAACCTGATCTGCGAGGAAGTCCGAGAAATGTAGTTTTCCAGACTCTGCCATTTAAGAAAGAACAGAAAAGTCAGGGCTGCACACTAGTGCCAATCAACCATACCTAACACAGTTAGTTTCGTGTTATCCCATGTATTTATTTTCCTTTATTAGCCTTTAAGCTCAAGGAAGGATCTGTTTAAAAGCTCAGGCCTTGACCCAGCTGTACGGTAAACTGTGAGGGAAGCTAATATCCGGGTCAGAAAGTTAAAATTGGGTGGTGCCTCTAGACCCAACTGCGTAAAAACCCTGCTTCTAAGCTAACAAGTTAGCCTGCTACTGTTTCATGGATGCTGGGGAGAAGAGACTGCACAGAAAAAGCAGCAGGTGTGCTACTATGATGTTTGTTCCAGTTCCCCATGCCCTCTAAGTCCCAAGGGGTGAGGCAAGGAGTCCACTATGGATGCCTGCACGTGCAGTGAGTTCATTCCAGGAAGGGAGCATTGAGCTTGGGGGCTACACCAAAGCAAGTGGAAGCAAGCCTGCTTTGTCCAGGGGAAAATAGTTCCTCTTCCCTCAAGGTTGCTGGCTGCAAAAAACCCCTGAGAAATGGCTTGGGTAAGGAATGGTCAGGGCCTTGCATTCTTGGCATACGCACAGAGACAGTGCAGAGATGCTCATGGCCCACGGCAGATTGCCTCTTCTACCTCCTTCCTTTTCCTGCCCTAACTCCTTCCTTTTCCAGGGCCAGGTGGCAGCCACGTTAATTATAAAAATTTTCAAGGGAATGTGAATCTCTAGGGACAAATGTTTCCTCTTCACAGGGAATTTTCTCCTCATTACTAGCCTTGGAGTGTCTGGCTTAATTTTATTAAGGGAGATGGCAGTGTCTAGAAGGTCCTGACTGATGGAGTCTTGTCTTCTTGTCCTGGCTGCCTCTCGGAGGCACCGCCCAACTGCGTGGCTCCTTTAGCGGGTAACCAAGTGTTCCAAAGTTCACAGACCTGTGGTTTTTTGGGCTGTGGGACTTGCAGGGCTAAAACTGACATGGCTGGTCACTATACTCCTTTAGCACTTGGAGGGTCCTCAAACTACAGGGCTGGAGTGACTGTCTGCATTCGCTGTACCCTGAGGCCAGATCTGTTCCTCTTCTGTTTTACTCACCTTGAAATTTACTTCTAAGTAAGGGTATAAATGCCGAGTTCTGTTAAGAAGTTACCTTATAAGCTTATAGTTAATAATACTGTATTGTATATTTGAAAGTTGCTAGGAGAGTAGATCTTAAAAGTTCTTGTCACAAGGAAAAAAATTTGTAACTATGTATAGTGATGGATGTTAACTGGACTTATTATGGTGATCATTTCACAATATACACATATATCAAATCACTATGTTGTACAATTGAAACTAATACAATGTTATATGTCAATTATCTTAATAAAAATAAAATTAAATAAAATAAAAATTAAAATAAAGAAAAAAGAAATTGAGGAAATCACTCATATCATAAACTACTTTTTTTCTTTAAATATGTGGTCCATTGTTTATCATTTTTTAAAATTTTACTGAGGTCATAATTCATAAACTACTTTTTTGATTCAAGAATAGAGATGTAATTTAAATACGTCATAGAGGTTAAGAATCTGAATACCTCTTCAGGGTCTGTGAATAAAGCTGTATTTCAATTTAAAAAAAAGGTTGCCTTAAAGACACAATTTCCCCTGTCTTCAACAATCAACACCTAATTCAATTAGAGTACCGGCAACTATGTACTATACTTTAAGCCCCAAAAATATTCTAGACCAAAATCCAGTCCTTCTTGTTGTGTCTGGGAGATCTCTGAAGTGAACCATCTTTAAGGAGGAATGGAAGGGAGTGGAGAAAGTCTACCTTTTGCTCTCCCTGCCCCATTCTCCAGAGCAGCTAGATTTTAAGACTGTAGATGCCCTAGGTAATGCCAAAGGCTACCATCTTATTATATGAAGATTGGGAAAGAAGCAATTTATGAGTAAGTTAGTCTGATTAATGTCTCAGAAGAAGCACAAGCAAGCCTGGAAATTTTAAGAGAGTTTTTAGTCATGTTCTTCCTGTCCCAATATACCTAACAAGGCAGGTATCCTGGTCTAGGTAACTGTACTCTTTCATATTATGTGAATCATATTGTGTGAAATATGCTGGGGCGGGGGGTAGTGGAACCCCATGATGTGAGTCCATTTCTTTCTATGAATCCAAAGATTAGGGCTGATGGAGGCACACTTGGCCTTTGCCAAAGTCATATTTAACTATGAAAGAGAAAGCAAAAGAAACGTCTCTTGCTAAATGTTTTCTTCTTGATTCCTATATGGATAGCTAATTGGACCTTTTAAATTCTGTCTATAAATCATGATCTTTCTATTAGTGGCAACAAAAAAATCTATAGGTTCTTAGAGTTGTTTCCAGTTTAACTGTGGTAATTGACCATGAATAAACACAGCCTGTTCCAGGAACATGATTATTTGCCTTTCAGCAGGGAAGCCCTCTGCTGGCATCTGATGACACAGATTGAATTTGCTATTGTCTGGGGCTGAGGCCGAAAAGAGCACAGGCCAAAGAGCTCGGAAGGCTGTAACAGGAGGGAGATCCCTTCTGTTTGGACCCAGAATGAGTTCAGAGGAGCAGTCAGGTACAAGAAGTGCTGCATATCTTTGCCCACCTTATCAGTAGGGGACTAAAATCTGGGCAGAGGTGGCAGCTGGAATTACGTTGCCTGTTTGTGAAAAAGTAATGGTGGGCTTGATGGAGATCTTAAGAAGGAGACAGTGGCAGGGGATAAGGAAATGAACGTCTTTGCCCCATTTGATCAATCAGTCTGGCAGCTGCCAGAAGATCAGTGGTGTCTCAGCATGGACTTCAAGCACACACTGGCTGTTCTTTGGTGGCAGCTGGCCTGTTTTGTTCTCTAAGGATCAACTGTAGATATGGTGGTGGTTGGACTAAAGTGAGATAATTAACAGATTCAAGGTGCATTGGAAAGTCAAGCTGCTATCCAACGAGAAGGGAGAGAGTTAAGGTTAAGAGCATGGACTTTTGGAGTACCTGGGTTCACACGGTCCATAGACTAGCTCTGCACCTTTACCAAGTTACTAATCTCTCTACACTTCACTCATCATCTGTAAAGTGGAGACAATGCTCTCATTGGATAAGGTCAGGGACCAAAGAAGTGACTTTGGCATGGCACTGATGGCCAGCAGAGTCACCAGTAATTGTAGAACAACACCCTTCCCTCATTAGGTCACCATCTCCCTCTGTCAAAGTTCAACAGTGTCCTCCTACTTGGGACAGCTAATGGACTGTTTTCAGTAATCATCTATTTGACTTCTCTGCAGCCTTTTATGCATCTGACCACCCCCTTAAAGTTTTCTGCTCCTTTGGCTTCTGTGACACTCGGTCTTTTCTGATTCTTCGCATACTTCTCTGACCATTGCTTCTAATCTCCCTCCTTGGCTTTTTCCCCTCTCCTTCTCTTAGATCATGGTGCCCTCACAGCCCTGTCTTTAGCCTACTTCTCCTCAGTTTGCATGATCTTCCTTATTCACCCCATGCCACCTTCAGGCTGATGACTCCTAATCCACATCCCTAGTCCAAACTTCCTGTGTGTCATATATTCAATGTCTTGTGGGACATGTACACTTGGATGTCCTCAAGGCATTTCAAAATCAATGCATTTAAATGAGAATCATCTTTCCCCCAAGAGTATGTTTCTCCTCTTGTGTTTTTATTGGACATCATCCACCGAGTCACCCAGGTGTGAAACTTGAGAGACATCCTATATTGGTCCATTTTCTCATCCTCCAGATTATGTCAGCTTCCAAGTCTGGCCACTTCTACCTTCTCAATGTGTGTTCCATCAGTTCCTTCCTCTTCATGCCCCCTGACACTGCCTCATGACATTTGCTCAGAGACTGCCGGCTCACACATCATGCCCACAGTGTGGGCTCCCTTCACTCACCACTGCAGAACCAGCTTTCTGGTGAGCAAGTCAGAATGTCACTGTCCTTCAGTGCTGATGGCACACAACCTATAGAACCCTTGCTGACCTTTTCTACTCTGCCACTCTTGCAGCCTGGTCCTCTGCCCCATCCCTGCAATCTCCCTGCAACTCATCTACCTGTTTACTTGCAGCACTGTGCCCCTGAGCTTTTGCACGCTCCTTTCCTTCTTCCTGGAGGAGAAGATCTAACAGGTAATGGATATTAGGTTCTCCAGTAGCACCCTGCATAGAATTGACTGCGTTGTTTTAGGCTACTTACAAGGGTGTTTCTTCCACAAGACACAGGTTTCCTCAGTACAGGGATCCCGTCCTACTCATCTTTAGTCCCCAGAACCTGCTGTGGTCCCGGAGACATTGTGGGTGCCCACGGCAAGGAATAAACGAACAGAAATAATTTCTTTATTCAGAGTGGGCTCTCTGCCTCAGCAGCTGACTCTTTTGGAGACCTGCTCCCTCGAGGCTCCTGGGCCTCCTCTGCTGCTCAGGTGAAGGGCAGCGGGATGGCTCGCTGCCTTCGGACTGGGCAGGGCCAGGCGGCTGCCCGCGCGCCTGCGCCCTCTGCTGCTCTGCTCGGGGCGCGTCTGTGCGCGTGTGTCTGTTTGCAGAGGAGAAGCAGCTTGGGTGACGGGTGAGGGCGAGTTCAGCCTGAGTCACAGTCTCATTCACTGATTTCTCCGCGGCTGGACCGAGGCTGCCTCCCCAGGCGGCTCCTAACTACTCCGGCATCTCCACAGTCCCCACCTCCCGCCGCTCCACTCTCAGCCGGCCAGACTGACCCACAGACTCACGAGTGAGTAGCGGCGGGTCGTGCGCCCCGGCAGAGCGGCGAGCTGTCCCCGGCGGTCCTGTCCTCCCGCGCCCTGTGTGTGTGTGTGCGTGCGTGTGTGCAGGGGGCTGTCCCTGGGATTCCACGGCGGCTCCGAGAGCTCCCCGCCGGGATCCGTGAGTCCATCCGAGTCTGCGCTGCGGTGCAGGTGCCCGCCCAGGCAGGGGCTTGGACGCCCCCGGCGCGGGAGGGAGTTTGCTGGGATTCCCCGGCTCGGCGCGCGGGAGCCCGTGGGGTTCCCCGGGAAGGCGCCTGGGCAAGGAGGCGGCGGGGAAGCCCGGGCTGTGAGCGGCCGGCTCTGGCACTGCAGAGCCGAGGGAGACGCCGGTGCGTCGCCCCCTGGCCGCCCAGCTTCTCCGCCTTTCTCCCTTACCCTTCCTCCTTCCTTTTCTCGGCAGCATCACAAAAGCGCGCCGCAGAATGAAACCCAGTGCAGTGAAGTGTGGCTCTCCTCTCCCACCTACTGCACATCCCCCCCGGCCAGAGGCATGGAGTAGAAGTTCCCGAGATTTAAGGGCCGGGGCTTACCCCGGGGTCACACCTGTTTTCGGTTCTCGCTGAATTCAAGCTGGGTGCAGGATCGCGCGAGGGGTTCCGAGACATACACGCCGGTGTGTATGTGTGTGTGTGCGCGCGTGTGTGTGCGCGCACGCACCCCGGGCCCACGTTCACGGGGTGCGCTGGATGTAAATAGCACACCTCCCTGCCCACTCGCTTGTGTCGAACAGGCTCCGTGGGCTCCTGGCGCGCTGTGACAGCGTGCCGGCGTCTCTTTGTTTGGTTGTGGCTTCCCCACCCCTCCGCAAAGGAAATCGATTTTCGGTTTCGCTCGACCCTGAGCGCAGGGACTTAGTGTGGGTCGCAGCCTCAAATGCCCCGGTATTTGTAATTGAATAGTTCTTTGGGGGTGGGGGGTTATTTTTAGTGTTGGGAATAAAGAGGGAAGCACGTTGACCTTTTTACCGCTGTCTTGGGCTCTGAATACGCGTCTTTCACGCAGCAGACGGATTCACATCCAGTCGCGCACACATGCCTGCGCACAAGTGTGTATACACACTTCTACACACACAGCTTTCTCCCTTCTTTTTCTTTTTTTAAATTGGGACTGGGAATGCATTGTGTTTGTAAAAATAAAAAACTTTCCTTTGTTCTTTTGGGCATTTTCTATTTTGAGTAATGGAGTAGGAGTACCAAAAGGTTGCAATTAGTTCACTCGAATAAAAGACACTGCCTCTGAGTCAGAGCTGCCAGGTTGATAATTATTAACATATAAAAGCAGATGCGCTGTTTAAGGCGAAAGGGGCGGGGCGGGGGCAGATCCGTGATAGACAATGAGGGAAGGTCTCTGCCGACCGCCTGCTGCTTATTGTTCGGGCACTAGAGGCTGCAGCCCGCAGCCGCCGCCTCCTCTAGGGCTTCGCTCCTTTCTTGTCCCTTGGTCCCGCTTGGGACGGTCCAAGTCACCCAGCGCTGGCCTCTGGGGCGCCGGGACGCCAGCCCCAGCGGCTCTTCGCTGACTGCCCTCTCTCTGCTTTGCAGGTTGGCAGCTTTGCGCCCCAGCCTGTCGCCAGCCGAGGGGGCGAGTACAGGGCGCCTCTGGCCCAGCCAGCCGGGCAGGATGCGGCGCGGACAGCAGCGCTAAGCGCCCCAACGCTGGGCACGGGGCGGACTCGCCCCGGGCGGCGGGCCGAGCGGCGGCGGCGGAGGGGATGCGCCCAGGACGCCCGAGGCTCCTGCCGCGAGCTACCGCCCCAAGGTGGACGCCAAGCAGGGCTCCTCGCGGGACCGCGGACCCCAGTCCCCCGGGACACGCGACCACGGAGCCTCGGGGCCGCGTCTGAGGTCAGGATGCCCTGGGCGCCTCCCTGCTGGTGAGGATGCCCTGCTGCGCGGCTCTGCACCCCCAGCCCCGGTCCCTGGTGGGCAAGACTGCCTGGGCCCAACTTCGGCCCCTGTTGCGGGTGGATGAAAAGCGCCGGGAGTCTTTGAGTGCGATCAGCGATTGAATCTGAATTCTAAGAGCCATGGACGAAGGCACTGGGCTGCAGCCCCAGGCGGGAGAGCAGCTGGAAGCGCGGGCCACAGTAGTAGCCATCCGAGAGAAGTGCGAAGCGGAGACCGTCAGGTCCCAGAGTTTACCCGTCCTGAATAGCACCTCCTGCCGGCCAGAGCTGAGTCCTGCGAGTGTAGGCGCCAAGCCAGCCTTTGGCTGTACAGATTCTTTGGGCCATCAGGAGTTGAAGCAAGGCCTGAGCCGGTTGGCCCCCAGCCCCTCTGCCCCGTCCACTTCGGCAGAGATGGCAGGGCTCGTGGACTGTAACCACAGGGCGGACGTCATCAAAACCGTGTCGGTGTCCTCCGCTTTGGCCACGCTCCAGGGGAGAAGGTGCCTCTATGTGGTCCTCACCGATTCCCGTTGCTTCCTGGTTTGCATGTGCTTTCTGACCTTCATCCAGGCGCTAATGGTCTCCGGGTACCTGAGCAGCGTCATCACCACCATCGAAAGGCGCTACAGTCTGAAGAGCTCCGAGTCGGGGCTGCTGGTCAGCTGCTTTGACATCGGGAGCCTGGTGGTGGTGGTGTTCGTCAGCTACTTTGGCGGCCGGGGTCGGCGACCCCTGTGGCTGGCCGTGGGTGGACTTTTCATCGCCGTCGGGGCGGCCCTCTTCGCTTTACCTCACTTCATCTCGCCTCCCTACCAGATCCAAGAGCTGAACGCCTCGGCCTCCAACGACGGCCTGTGTCAGAATGGCAACTCCACGGCGACTTTGGAGCCCCCGGCCTGCCTGAAGGACTCAGGAGGAAACAATCACTGGGTCTACGTGGCTTTATTCATCTGTGCACAGATTCTCATTGGAATGGGCTCCACGCCTATCTATACCCTGGGACCAACCTACTTAGACGACAATGTCAAGAAAGAAAACGCATCCTTGTACCTAGGTAAGACTTTCAGGTCCTCTCAGATAAGCTCGGACTCAAAAGCCAAAAGGAAACACTTCCTTTCACATTTTCCTGGAGGTATACATACATGTATATATATGTATCCTGGAGTTATACATATGTTTATGCTATATGTATATAGCATTATATATAACATATTACATATATTTTTTTTAAGCATTAAGCTTCAGTTTATTTTATGTGTTTATGTTTTAGCCTTAGTGTGGTGTGTTTTGGGTTTGGGAGAGAATTCTATAGTTGAGAGTTCTTTGAACAAATTTTCAAACTCACACTTCACTTTTGTGTTTTCCCAAGTAACACAAACTTTTGAGTGTGGGGTCGTGCTTCTCTCTCTTGCTGCCTACCTTTGGAAAAAGCTCTAATTTATAAGGTTTATCTTCTAATAGCTGTCCTTCTACAAAGGTTCAGGAAGGAATAGAAGTACTTGGTGTGTGGAGTGAAGTTTGGGTTATATACTGCTCACATCTCCTGCCGTTTCTTGTTCCTGTCCCCAACAGCAGGACTGACGGAGCACCCAGACTACAGAAAACATGCTTTATTGCCTCCATACCTGTAGTTCTTACATATCACCTGCATCACTATTTTAAAAAAACTTGAGTGGTATCAAATGACTAGATTATCTTTATGCAGAAGCAACATCACAAGTTGTAAAGTTTATCCAAATCTATTTTTATTGGCGGTTGAAGATCCTCAATTACATGGACTTGGGAGCAGAATCCATTACTATTTTCTGAAAAGCAGTGGCTCTTGGATTTGGGGAGTTGACTTGCATGAATCAGCTCCCATAGACAGGGGGTGCTTGGGTAAGTACAGGCTGCTCATGTGAAGCCAGACAGCCCTTGAAGTGGGTAGGAAAATGTAGTTCCTAGAAATCTGTGTGGTTGTCAGCACCTCCTGTACTAGTGGCCCATTCAAAACTGAACTTCTTAGGGATGGATTTGAACTCTTGGAAAGGATGAATAGCAGTCATGCTGGATTAGATCTTTGTTTTTCTGTGCTTCTTTACTGGGGCCCAACTAAAAGAAGATAAAGGATTTTGCTTTATTAAAAAATGGTAAATAAGCAAACACTAGTTACATTTAACAGTTTATTAGCCATGTGCTGATAGGATTCTTTTTTTTTTTTTATTTTATTTTTTATTTTTTTTTTTTTTGTGAGGAAGACCAGCCCTGAGCTAACATCCGTTGCTAATCCTCCTCTTTTTGCTGAGGAAGACTGGCCCTGGGCTAACATCTGTGCCCATCTTCCTCTACTTTATATGGGACGCCGCCACGGCATGGCTGACAGGCAGTGCGTCGGCGGGCGCCCGGGATCCGAGCCGGCGAACCCCGGGCTGCCAAGCGCGGACTAAACCGCTGCGCCACCGGGCGGCCCCGTGCTGATAGGATTCTTGATGTGGGAATAATAAGGTTTCAAAGGACAGGGAAAATGATACCCAATTAAGTGGTCTATACTTTTTTCTCAGTAGAACTACTGTCCCCAGAATCTTTATAGAGGGTGTCCAAGCCATTTATAGTCCCCAGTAACTGGCCCAGATGCATTAGGACAAGAGTTTTATAACTTGCATTATTAAATGCAAGAGGAAGAAATTTCCATTCAGGGCAGGGAGGAATAGCTTGCTTGTTACTTTGCCTCCGTGTTTTCTAACATTTATTATGACAAATTTTCAGACAGAGAAGTTGAAACAATAGTCCAATGAACACCAGTATATCCACCACTTAGACTCAATAGTTCTTCATTTTGTCATTTGCTTTATCCACCTATGTGTGTATGTATGTGTGGATGGATGGCAATATATTCTTTGGGGTGAGAGACTGAGCCCTTTGAAAGTAATTACCAGGACCACTAGGCTTCATTCAGCATGTCTTCTAAAAATAAGAACATTTTTACATAACTGGAGGAGCTTTAACATCCTCAGAAAGTTAATAATCATTCCCTGTTATCATCAGATATCCAGTCCATAGTCAAATTTCCTTGGTTGTCCCCTCAAAGTCTTTTATAACTATATTTTTTTCAAACCAGGAGCCAATCAAGATTCACTCATACGTTGCATTTGGCTGTTAGCCTTTTTAGCATTTTTATAATCTAGAATAATGCCTTAATTTTTTTCTTTTTCCATCACATAAACTTTTTGAAGGGACAAGTCTAGTTAATTTGTGGACTGTTCCACATTCTAGATTTATTGGATTATTTCCTTGCGGTGTCACTTACCTTGTTCCTCCATTCCTTATATTTTTTGTATACTGGAGGTTCAGACTAAAGGTTTGATTAGATTCAGGCAAAACATCTTTGGCTAGACTACTTCATAGGGGATGCCGTATATTTTATATTACACGCATCTGGCCATTAAAATTAGTGATGTTAAGTTTAATAACTTGGTTGAGTGGGTGATTGCCAGCTCTTTCCATTGTAAACGTGCATTTCTCCCTTTGAAAATAATAAGTAATCTTTAGAGTGATACCTTGGCTCATAAATATCTCAATTGTTTTTATATTCCTTCTGATCTTTGCCTCCATTTACTTTGAAAACTTGGCTCTCCCTTTCATCCCACTTCTGGGTAGCACTGACACAAATTTACTTCATCAAAAACACAGGCAGAGCCCTACACAGGGGAACATCGACTAGTAAGAGCCCTGAGATTTAACTTTTCTGCTAGTGGTTGCCCACCAAGAAGGAAAACAGCAAGTGTATATTAAGTGCATATTCTGTACTAAGCACTGTGCTATTTTTGGGAAGAACAAAAAAATGAGACTTAGTTCCAGCACCCAAGGAGCTTTCAGTGTTATGATGAAATATTACCAATTCAAGATAGGGGTGTGACAGGACACCTGCAAGGGAAGAAGTTATACAAATGGTGTGTTTGCTGTTTTTCTTTTCTCCTCCTTTTCTTTTAGATATTGACTAATAATTGGTTTTTTTGAAAAAATTTTGATGAATGCCTTAGGATACATTCTTTGAGAAACTCATCAGAATTCTGCTTCATATTAATGGATCTCAGTAAAAGCTACAGTGGTTTGAGTACCAGGAATCTTACATGTATTATTTTATTTAATGTTCTCAGTGGCCTTCTGGGAGGGGAATTGTTTTCCCTGTTTCATGGATGAGGAAACTGAGGCTCAGAGAGTTTAAGTGACTTGCTTAAGGGTTTCAAACCCGTGCGTGTCTGACCCCAGAGCCGTCGAGCTTCCCTCCACCCTGCATGTTCTTTGGCAAGAGGCTCTGAGAGCAAATTGAAACCAAAGGATGTGCCACATTCAACAGAGTTCTGAGAAGGGCGCAGAAGAATGCAGAAGTGGCCTAAAGTCACCAAAACAAGATCGTTCTCTAAACCTTTTAAAGCAGGCTTTATAGGTTACCTTTGTACTAATTCAAATCAGACAGACGACTATAGTCTTAGAACATAAGCGGTGTTAGCCTATTATGATATGGGATTTTTTCTTAATAAATAACTGGTTAAATATCTTGGTTATTTTTCACAGCACTGCTCTTCTCTTTACCTTTTTCACTACCCACCCCTTTCTTACCCTCTTTGTCAGTCTTTCTAACTTCTCATTACAACCACCGAAGGAAAAAAACACAGGTTGGAGGTTAGTAATTGCAGGCAGGAGCAAATATCTCAGTTAATGTTAAAACCATTGAAATGGCATGTAAATGATATCTTAATCTTTTGAAAGTTCCGTGTTAACATTCTGGCAGCTTTACCTGTAGAAGAGAAGCGGTCATAGATGAGACACAGCAGCTTCTGTATCCACCAAATGCCCTCCCTCTTGCTGCAAGGAGAGGGGGTTAGTGGGGACCTGGAGCGTAGAGAAAGCTTTGTAGGTATTAAGAAGTAAGACCATAATTTGTAATTGTACCTCAAGGAGAGAGAGAAAATGTGATCGTTTAGGCGCGAGAAATTCATGAACCAACAGGGAAATGAGAAAGAACGGCTAACTAGGTGGGAAAAGGAAAAAAGGATGCATTTCTAGATTAGAAAGCCACGACTCCGATTGAGTGATGTTCAGGATAAGAAATGACTGGCACAGGCCAGCCACTGGCCAAGCAGTGTGGGTGCAGCCATTCCACGTCCCTGGTGCGTCAGTCCTGACTTCACACCACAGAGAAGAGTCAGAATCGGCACAGGGCCTTAGAAAGAGCACTGGAGGGGGAGGCAGAGACCTGTATTTCGGTCTGGCTCTCCCAGGGACTGCCCGTGAGACTTTAGACACATCCCTTGACTTCCCCTAGCTTCTGCTTCTACGTGAGGATTATTACATTTGTCTCCCCCACTGTGGTATTTTGTGGACCAAATGGGATTATGTGTGTGCAAATGTTCTGCCCACTGTAAGGGGCAGTACTTTGCTCTGTTAAAGCAGAATTCAAACTCATCGTAGAGAGTGGGCAGAGCAGGGTGTGAGAGATATTTTACTCTTTCTGAGCATGAAAACCCCAAAATGTATCTTTTTATAATTGGAAAAAAGGAGGGAAATTTTGCATAGGCTATTCAGACATCATATAGGAAATCACTCTTTAGAAACATTGTGCAGGAATATCTTGATCCATGTGTCAGCAGTGTTATATACTGATTAACTGAATTTTCTGAGAAGTCAAGGTTTTATTACCAGAACTTTCTGCATGTCAAGCTTTGGTGATCATCTTTCTTTAATGTATGAACATTTATGTAATATATGTTTGCACACAGTGTAACACAACAATAGCTCTTTTCAAGTTTGAGGGCCTGTGACGTCCCAGTTTCACCACTGTGGGTCTTCATTTGCCACATAGACTGTGGCAGGACATTGGTGAATAAGAACAGGTCCCAGGACATACTCAGAAATAATTGTTATTGTTTTAAAATAAATTTCTCACCAGAGAAATTCTTCTTCTTCTTCTTTTTTGACATTTCCTCAGTCTTTTAAAAGTAGAGTGAGCTTGAAATTAGTTGAGTTCTATTTCATCAAGATTTTATAGTAATGTAAACATTACATATGTGTATAGATATTTGTCTACACACGTATATGTCCCATTGTCCATAATGGAGTCTGCAGGCCTCCTCCAGCTAACTTGATTTTCGGGAAGGCAAGTTGTAGATTTTCCAGTCTGTATGGGAGGGGAAGACAAGGAAGATGAGGGTAGAGTGGGTAATGAGTGACTTCCAGTCCTATCTGCCACACTGGGCATGTTTTCCCCTTTGCCTTAGTAACCGGAAAATTCAGGCCTTTTTTTTTTTTGGATCAGTGTTAACAACCTATCCTAAGTGGTTTGTAGCATTAGTTTTTTTGATCTTTTTGTTGGGATTTTTGAAAGGGCCCAGTAAATGGCACCCTTTCCCCTCACTTGAGTTCTGAGTGAATTGAGAAATAAGTTAAAGGAGTAAACACATGGAGGCCAAAATATCACTTTTTAAAACTGATATACATGAGGTTGAAGAATGTAGTTCACATCTTTGTGCAAAAGGACTTTCTAATAATCTCAGCATTAAATAGACGTACCTGTCCAGCCACAGGCAATGCTGGACCTCAGCAGTGGGGCAGCCCTGGGTCTCCCCACGTGGGCTGGGGCTGGCGGGGGGTGCATTGGTAAGACTTGTGCCAAGAAGGAGCAGGGCAGAATTTTTACTTCCTGCGTGAATATTCATGCCCAAGAGGCAAAAAGGAGGAGCTGAGCATCTCAGTTTATTTTCAGATTCATCGATCTTATCAATCCCCTCATCGATCTTATCAATCCCCTTCTCCTTTCGTAGGGAGGAATGGGGATGGGGGCCTGGGAGAAGCCAAGAAAGGAAAGACCATGTGGGAACACACATTTCCCCCTCAGACTTTTAACTGGTTTTTATTCTGCTTTGAATTTGCTCGTCTTGTTTATAATGTGTTCATCTTTATAAGCCCCATAAAATCCTTTTGGGAAGTAGGCTCTGTACAAATCATGAATAAATTTAAAAAACTCCACTAAAAACTAATGTGAGAGAGAATGACGGTAGAGGGATTTGAGGAAATGATCCAGGACACTTGGAGAAATACCTGGAATGGATGCAGTGCAGAGAGTGAGGACACCTCGGCGTGTGTGGCCTTCTTAAACTTTAAGGCGTGTATGAATCACCAGAGTATCCTTTCAAAATGCAGATTCTGCTTCTGCAAGTCTAAGGGAGGGCCTGAGATTCTGTATTTCTAAGGTGCTCCCAGGTGAGGCCAGTGCTGCTGGTCCAGGGACCGTGTTTGGAGCAGGAAGGACTGCAGACCACAGATCTTTGGCTCTTTGCCTCTTTCACAAGCCTCTCTCTGGGCTTGGGTTGGAGCCACTGTTGGCAAAATCAGCTGCTGATTGAAGTTCTACTTCATCAGGAAAAACCCCACTGTCTCTTATTGCATTTGTGAAAGTGAGATGTCAGTTTTGGGGGTTTCATGAGCTGTGGCTACTTGTTTGAATTCTGTAGTTGTGTGACATCGTGATCCCTGCTGAGTTCAGTGAGAGAAAGTGGCCTCAGACAAATAGCGTTCATTTTGATATTAAACAAAGGAAGCACCACTTTCTTTATTCCTCTCACCGCCCTGAAGACTCTGTGCTGACGAGTTTCTCTCTGTTGGTGGAACTCTGTGTGTCAGAGGCAAGTCTGTGAGCTGCGCAACCCCAGGGTTGCTCACCTTATAAGGCTCCTTGGTGGGACAAAAGCAAAGAAACCCATGCACTTGGCTCTGCTTTTTTCTTTCTAAACAATCTAGAAATTTTTGCAGTGAATTGGGAGTTTGGGGATGGACAAATGTAAGATCTGGGTATATTAGAAATGGTTTTGGAGAATGAGGATTGGAAGTTTTTCTTTTGCAAAAGGGTCATCAGACAGAAAAGGGGCCGCTCTGGACTGGGTGGCTGACCTTCTCTCCAAGCAGTGACACCCGAGCCGAGATGTGTCCTAGAGATCATCGCATTCAGCCCCATTTGTAAAAATGATCATTTGACAGGTGAGGAAACCCAGACTCCAAAAGATTAAAGGTTTTGTGCTATGGAAAACAGTAGGGGAGTTCCTCAAAAAATGAAAAGTAAAATTACCATACGATCTAGCAATCCCACTTCTGGGTACATATCTAAAGAATTGAAAGCAGGATCTCAAAGAGATATTCGCACACCCGTGTTCCTAGCAGCATTATTCACAACAGCCAACAAGTGGAAGCAACACAAGTGTCCGCTGACAGTTGAATGGATGAACAAAATGTGCTATATACATATACATAATAGGATATTATTCAGCCTCAAAAAGGGAGGAAATTCTGACACATTCATCTACAACATGGATGAACCTTGAAGACGTTGTGCTAAAACAGTCACAAAAAGACAAATACTGTATGACTACACTTATATGAGGTATCTAAAATAGTAAAATTCATAGAAACAGAAAGTAGAATGGTGGTTGCCAGGGCCTGGGGGCAGCGGGGAATGGGGAGTTAGTGTTTAATGGGTATAGAGTTGCAGTTTTGTGTGATGAAAAAGTCTGGAGATCCGTTGCACAACGATGTGAATATACTTAACACTATTGAACTGTACACTTAAAGATGGTTATGATAGTAGAAAAATAAAAGATTGAAGGATTTTCCCAGATCATACAGCAACTTGTTTTGAGTCTGAACTGATTTATAGATTATAAATCTATCTGTATTTAAAAAAATCATTACTGCATATTGGAAATTCTGAAAAGTTCAAGTCCTTGGCTGGTGGAGTCACTTCTCCCCAGCCTCTGCAACATCCTAGCACATGTAGATTAACATGTGTCTGTACTTCAACTATGATAATTTTTTTTTTCAGGTGTGTGGGGATTTCAAGTCATTCTTTTTGGGCATAATTTTAAAAAGAAGGCATAGGGATTCTGGAAAAGAAAAATGGAGGCAAAGTGGGTTTTAGAGTAGGCGTTTTAGGAATGAAGCCTTTAGAGGGACATGAAGGTGAAGAAACATACCTGGGTGTTTGGATTGTTCTATTGTATCTTTTTGGAGAAAGAGACTGGAATATTTGGAAATGGAGACAGTGGTCCATGTGGATGGGTTGGGTGTTGGATGCTCCTGCAGGAGCTAGTGCTTTCACCTGGTGTGGTCCATCTCCCTGTTCTAGAGAAAAAGATAAGGATCCCACAGCTGCCTGGTCCTCCTCCTCCAAAAACATTTGCGGTTCTCCGGTGTTGCATGTTCTGAACCCCAGTTCCCTATGGAAAACTGCATAGCTTACGGGTCATTCTAGAACAGTGCTTCTCTACTAGGGGTGATCCCCCCTACCCACCAGGGGGCACAGTTGACAATATCTACAGTCATTTTTGATTGTCACAACTTGGAGGGGGCCTCCTGGCATTCAGTGGTGTTTTGGCTAGTGTTGCTGCTTAACATCCTACAGTGCTCAGGACAGACCTCACAACAAGGACTTATCCTGCAAAGAATCGTCAGTAGTGATGTTCGAAACTTTTTTCATTTTAAGCATTCAAGTTACTCTGTATCTTATGTTTCTTATATCTTGCAACTGAAAGTAGAAATCTCTGGGTCATAGAATCAGAAAGCATTGACCATAGGGATGGAGGACACCCAGGAAAAATTGTCTTTGTAAGTCAGAAGGCCTCTAGCAAGCTAGGGATGGGAAATATAAATTAATTCTGCATTACTCATTGCTACAGCATTGCTCAGGAGATACCACAGTATCTATACTGTATTGTATTTAGCAGATTATAGGAGATACTATAGTGGACTATTTTTAGTGGGTGTAAAAATATGAAGGATTTCATGGTTTTTATTGTGACTTCAGTTTCCATCAACTTAAAAAATTCTTTTTACCATGGAGGTTTTCTGGACCGTATTTTTGGAGTTGGGAATACTGTAATCCTTGAAGGAGGAATGGTGTATTTGTGTGTGTGCTCATGTGTGTGTGTATGTGCACTGAGGGGAGTGGTGTGGTGCCATTTCCCCCTAATATCTGAGCTCTGTTTTAGTGGTGGTGGCTTTAGTAAAAGAAAACATCGAGATGAAGAATTCTGGAAAATCATAAAGTGATTAATCAGCATTCTAAAGCAGAGCTCACCAACCAAGTAATTAGACCTCAAGAGGAAATGTAGGATAGATTTAATGAGGGGTTATAAGACCTAGAATTTCTCTTAAAAATAAACGAGGGCTTAATTAACTTAAAAAAAACCCCTCCAATATGATTTCATATGTGGGGTCTAACAAGGGCTATTTTTAACAGCAAATATTTTGGGGTGTTTAATATACCGGGCACTGTGCTAAATGTTTTATAATCTTATTTTATTCTTTGAACAACTCTGTGTGGTAGCTACTTTTTTTCTTTTTTATTGTGGTAAAAAACACATAACATTAAATTTATCAACAACCATTTTTAAGTGTATAGTTTAGTAGTGTTAAGTATATTCACATTGTTGTGCAACAGATCCCTAAACTTTTTCATCTTGTACCACTGAAACTCTATATCCATTAACACTAATTCTCCCTCTCCTCAGCCCTTGGCAACCACCTTTCTACTTTCCGTTTCTACATGTTTTTTTTTTTTTCTGAGGAAGATTCGCCCTGAGCTAACATCTGTGCCAGTCTTCCTCTATTTTGTAAGTGGGTCGCCGCCACAGCATGGCCACCAACGAGTGGTGTAGGTCCACACCTGGGAACTGAAGCTGGGCTGCCAAAGTGGAGCATACTGAACTTAACCACTAGGCCATGGGGCCCACCCCTTCATTTCTATGGTTTTGATTACTTTAGATACTTCATATGAGCGGAATCATATAGTGTTTGTTCTTTTATGACTGGCTTATCTCGCTTACCATAAAGTCATTGAGGTTTATCCATGCTGTAACATGTGACAGGATTTCCATATTTTTTAGGGCTGCATAATATTCCATTGTATGTATATACCACATTTTCTTCATCCATTCCTCTGTTGATGGACACTTGGGTTGCTTCCACTTCTTGTCTATTGTGAATAATGCTGCTATGAACATGGGCATGCAAATATCTCTTTGAGATCCTGCTTTGAATTCTCTTGGATATGTACCCAGGAATGGAATCGCTGGATCATATGGTAACTCTATTTTTCATTTTTTGAGACTGTTTTCCATAATGACTGCATCATTTTACATTCCAAGCAACAGTGCACACAGGTTTCCTCTTCTCTTCACCCTCACCAGCACTCGTTACTTTCTGTTCTTTTGATAGTGGCCATACTGATGGGTGTGAGTTGCTATCTCCTTGTTGTTTTGATTTGTATTTCCCTAATGATTAGTGATGTTGAACATCTTTTCATATTGCTTTCATCTTTTGCTCACTGGCAATTTATTTATCTTTGGAGAAATGTCTATTTAAGTCCTTTGCCATTTTTAATTGGATTATTTTGTTGTTGAGTTGTAAAAATTTCTTATGTATTCTGAATATTAATTCTTATCAGTTATATGATTTGCAATTATTTTCTCCCATTCTGTGGGCTGCCTTTCGCTCTGTTGATTGTCTCCTTTGACACACAGAAATTTTTAAGTTTGGTGTAGTCTCATTTGTCTATTTTTGATTTTGTTGCCTGTGCTTTGGTGTCATATCCAAGAAATCATTGCCAAATCAAATGTCCTGAAGCTTTTCCCCTAGGTTTTCTTCTAGAAGTTTAGTAGTTTTAGGTTTTACATTTAGGTCTTTAATCCAGTTTGGGTTAATTTTTGTATATGACATAAGGTAAGGGTCCAATCTCATTCTTTTGCATGTGGATATCCAGTTTCCCAGCACCATTTGTTGAAGAGGCTGTCCTTTCCCCATCGTGTAGTCTTTGCTCTCTTGTCAAAAGTTGGCAGCTACTTTTATTTTTCACATTTTATAGATGAGGAAATCGAGGTTAAATAATGTGCTCAAGGTCGTCTAAAAAGTGGCAAAACCAGCATTCAAGATCATTGTCCAAACCCTGAGTTGTCTATCGATGTTATGGGAGAAATGAGAGGAGGGAAAAGTTTATAAACTCTGGTGTGACTTTGGCTGAGTTTCTTAATTTCATTATCTGTAGGAGACAAGGAGGGAAGGCTAGTGGTTTCTTAGATTCCTGTCGCCTCTTAAGTTCTCCAGTTCTGTGCCTTGGTCAGCCCGGCTCGATATGGTCTTGTTCTGGAACTTGGGACTCAGTCTGCAGAGGAGCTGTAGCCTGTTCTGCCTTTCCTCGAGCCATCAGAAGCTGTCTCTTGAGTATTTGCTCCACCCCCTGGTGGCTTGAGCAGTGTCACCGTGTGACAGCTGTCCCTGGGGAATCAGGCATTCCTTCTGCTCCTTTTCCAGGCAGCTGTGTATTACCGATGGTAAATTCAGAGTCTACTCCCCCTCCTGGGAGTCCTGATTGCTTGTGAAACTGTCGCCCTGTAAAAATGCTAATCCCTGCTCCCTAATATAACCTGGAAAGGCAGGTGCAGGTTCCTCTTGCTTAAAAGTAAAGAGGATATCCATGTAATTAATATTTTCAGCAGGATGAAATTACATAATTTGAAAGTGTCTGAAATTGAATTGTACAGTTCCTGACTTTCTAGAATGGAGGAATTCTTAGCTGTAATACTTTAATAATAATAATAGTGGGTTTTGGTTTTGTCAGGTGTTTTCCAATTTTTTTGGCTTTGAATTCTAATGAAGGACATAGAAGGTTTAAGATTCTATTTTTTTTTTTTTTTTTAGTAAGGAGAGGGGAGAAATTTAATTGAACAAGACTGTGTAGTGAATTCCAGACTTTAGACTTTCTGACTGTAAATCTGATCAATGTATAAAGATGGATCAAGAACCTTTATTTGCAAAGTGTCTTTACATTATTGGGTGAAAGATATTTGTCGATATTTTGTCTAGAAATATGCTTATGTCCCTGGTGTGGAATATCAGCTGGAAGGGGAACTTTTCCTGATTTGAACTGCATTTTAATCACTTTCCTTTAGGTGGGGGGCAGCAATGACTTTTAACAAGATGCAAAGAATCTTTCTGAAATAAACCTGAAAAATTTCCTGTGAGAAAGACTTAAAAAACATATAAAATCTTAGAATAATCATTCTGAAATTTGGTTTTGCTGGTCTTTACGATATCTATAGTATTTTTGTGGTTGTGAAACACTCAAAACAACTAAGTTTTCATTTCTTTAATTAGGATTGGTGGAGGTCACTGGCAGCTAAATGGAAGAAAGGAAGAGTCATGGGGACCCCTCCTCCCAAGCACTAGATTTAGCTTTTCTGGGTGTGCAGAGTTCTCTTCTATGCACACTTTCTTTCCTTTTAAGTTCTAGAGCCACTGTTGTCCGGAAGAGGCTGGGACCCTTACGTGGATTCTCATGGGACACCTGGTTCTTCCGTTATATGGTGTCTCATACCACTTTGGGAATGACTTAATTAGGATTTAAACATCCCAGTTCATCCAGGCTTGTAGAAATGGTAAACCACATATAGATGGCTAGTTTGTAATTTGATACAAACTCAACTGTGATCACTGACATGACTGACAAATCACATAAACTCTCAGGACCTCAGTTTCCTTTTTCTGTAAAAAGATCTAGTTTGATCACACCAAAGACTTCTAATCTAATCTGTGGTGATTTCCCTAAAGTTTGATTAGGGTTTAGAGCAGCAGGGGAGGGGAGTCCCTATCTTCTGTATATGGTATTTCTAAACTAACTCTAAGTGGCTCTTGATCCCCAAGGAACTTACACTCTGATTTGACTGTTTATTTAGCATCACATATTCTGGACGATTTGTGAGCTGTGTGACCTCTAGCAAGTCTATCAACATCCCAGAGTTTCAGTTTTCGAATTTGTACATTGATGGAATTGAATGAGAGGGTCTCAGAGTCTTCCCAGGACCATACGCTCTGATTTCTTCTGGGCCTACCGTGGCATAGATCCAAAGCTAGTGTATGCAAGGCTGTTGAATCTTGTGGTCAAGATTGTGGCTGCTGGAGCTGGGCTGCCTGGGTTCGAATCCCAGCTCTGCCAGGGCTGGTGGTGTAGCCTGGAGCAGGTTCTGTGGCCTCTCTCTGCCCGATCCCACCTCTGTTAACACTAGGGTCATTGTGGGCTAGTTGTGAGTTAATGCATGTGATGCACTTCAGGCAAGACCTGGCCTGGCACATGGTTAAACACTCAAAAAAGTGGGCTGTGGCTATATTTAAAAATTAATCCTGTTCTGGAAGAGAGTAGTGTTAGCTTTCATAGCTGGCAGGGTACAGGTCCTCTTGTGGCTTTTCTGAACAGGTTGCCTGCATCACAAACAATGTTCAATATGCCCTTGTTGACTGCTGCTGCTCAGGTCACTGTGTTAGGCTGGCCCTGAGCCAGGGGGAATGAGCCATGTGGGTTCCATTACATCAATGGCGTTCTTGACTGGGCAGCGCCTCTTCTGAAGGCATTCCCCCCTCCCCCACCCCCAGTGATGCGTGGACTCTGTGTGCTTCCTTGTGTCTGTTATCTCCCCTACAAAGGAAAGAGTGATCATGGGGAGAAAGAAGACACAGCTTTCAGGTTATAAATAGCTTCCTGCTGAGATGCTCTTGCTATGGGCTTCTGATAATTATGATGGGAGCTGTTGGCTATAATCAAGTTTAATTGCTAAGAGCGTAGCGAGGTAGTCCTAAACAGATATGCTCATGGGTTATCTTTATGCTTTTTCTGTCCTATTTTCGACTTAAAAATTGCTGATCAGTTCTCCAGCCAGCGAGTTCTTGTTGTGTTTGAGGGTAACTCCAGAGCCTTTGTGGTTCCTGGAGTGGGCCTGTGACTTTCATGGGTCTACTACTGAGATCTTGGCTTATGTGGTTTATTATGGATGGGAAGGTGGGGTGGATTATATAAAGGAACAGAGAACCAATGTACTGGAAATATAGAAATGGGCCTTCTTGCTCAACTTTTTTTCATAGAGAGCCCACAGTCTAGGTTTGCGTGTGTGTGTGTGTATGTATGTGTGTATTAGAGTTGGGGGTATAGGAGAAAAAACAAAATGAGTGGAAGAAATGGCTACATTTTCAGAAATTTCTTCATACTGTCTTCCAGAAGTATGACATTACCTTGCTATTTCTGGAGTAGGAATTTTTGCTTTTCTTCTCATTCTTATTTTTCCAGGGTCAAATACAGTTTATAGTTTATTATCAAAGTCCCTTGTTTTTCCTTCTTCTCTAACTGTAGTGAGTTTATTGCTACTGATGCTCCATTCAGAGTTTGCATGGGCAAAGAAAGGAAGTAAAGGCCAAATTAATTGATTTTTCTATATTTAATTATTCTTAAGAAAGATTTTGCTTAAAAAGTTGAAAGGCATGTCTGAATTAAAGTTTGGATTCATATCAATGAACCATGTGATCTGTGCCATGATATCTCAGATAATGGTTGAGTCATCAGTGTTTGTTATTACTTGGCTTTCCTGTGTTTACTGTGGGAACTGGCACACTACCTCCCACCCCTGCCCCAGCTCCCTCCCTATCCACTTTTAAGGCTTTTGGCTACCTATAATAACACCTGCCAGGTGTCTCAGAAAATCTCTGCAGGGTCCACTTCCTACCCTAAATTCTCAACCAGGTGGCTTTGCTCTAGCACCTCCCAATTATGATCATTGCCTGTTACCTTCTCCCTGCTCGGTCCCTGCGGATTCTACTGGACTGTTTCCTTGGATCTTAATTATGACTTTTCCCCAATGCTGAGCTTTGCTCTCTATTGGCTCTTTCCTGAGGCTTGGCCAGTTCTACTTCTGTACAAGTGCCTACCCAAGCTCTCAGAACCTTCACTTGGGTCCGGGGCATGAAACTCTCTTGTCCTGGCGTGGAATTCTGAGATTTAAGCCACACACAGGTGCTTCACTGTACATAGCTCTAATTCTCAGTAGGGGTTATCTTGTGTCTGAAGCTGGTGAACTCATTGGGTTAGGCACAGCCCATTGTTAACGAGGCCTGTGATCCTGAGTAATGTGTGAGCCAGTCACCATTGCCCTGTCCCATAATGCACTGCTCTCACTTTGTCCTGTCGACGTGCAAATGAGGTTACTTACTGACCTCCAAGAGGCAGGGAATAGGACCAGTGCTCATCCATCCCCATTGGAAAGAGCAAACACAAAACCTGCAATCCCCCTGCCCACGCCCCCCAGAAAAACAAACCCATTTCAGGTCAGTAACTGTATCCTGGCACAGTATGGAAAATGTATAATAATAATTGGAATTAACTTGGCATAATAACGATGATATGGTAATTTTAGTCACCATCTTGTAAATAGCTTTGGGAAGGCAGGGTGTTTAAATGTTCTGACCAAGCTGGTTTTAAATGACTCAGATGATTCTAGGTTTTTTCGAATTTTCTTTTGGCATATTTGAGTATGTTTTGATAGTTTCCTTTTTTTCCTTTAATTTGTGTGCCAAACAAAGTATTCACACATTTCATTGGCAACTGTATTTAGGTTAAAAAAGAAGTATTCCTTTTCCTCTTTGGTGTTGATATCCTTTCATATACTTAAAAGACAGATTGTCACTCTGAGTTATTAGGCTAAAAAGTACGCGTTGATTATTGCACATTTTCTTTAATGAGTTGATTTCAGATTATGCTGGCTCATTTTTGAACCTGCAGGTTGGTCTTGCTTTAAGAAAAACTGATAGTCAAAAATAAAAACTTAGATAACATACTTTTTTTCAGACGGGAAGGTGAATTTCTTACATTATAATAAGGTTTTTTGCTTTATTATGAATTCCTTTAGCTATGATTATTAAAAATGTACTTCGTTTGGAGCTTTTAGGAGCATCTCCATCCATTAAAATCCCACACATGTATACTCTAATTCCAGATATTTATTTCTCACTGACCGTAGAATGTGGCTAATAAATGGCTCTCTCCCGTTTCAGTTTTCTTCTTTTTTATTTGGCATCCTCTGTGATTTTATGATGAAAGCTATTAATCCTTTCATTGATGTCACAATTCAAGCTTACTACCAAGTCTGTGGGTTCTCACTGGGACCTTCGCTAACTTGTAAAACATTAATGGTTGATTATGACCCTTTGCTTTCATTTATTGCTACTACTGATTTAAAGTCTTTTTTTGCGTGTGTGAGGAAGATTAGCCCTGAGCTAACATCCATTGCCAATCCTCCTCTTTTTGCTGAGGAAGATTGGCCCTAGGCTAACATCTGTGCCCATCTTCCTCTACTTTATATGGGACACTGCCATGGCATGGCTTGACAAGCAGTGCATCTGTCTGCGCCCGGGATCCAAACCTGCAAACCCCGGGCCTCCAAAGTGGAGTGTGCGAACTTAACCACTACACCTTTAAAGTCTTTTGCCAACTCTGATGTGAAACAATCTGAATTAATATTTCAGAGGGGACCCTTAAAGCCTACAGTCAAATGCTTACTAAGATTACTGTGTTTGCTCATTTAGTTACTCAATAAAAACTCTTTTTTCTAAAATGGCTAGATATTCTATTGCTGATTTTATTACCTAATTTGTTATGATTTGTTCTCTCTTTTGCATTCTTCTTTTATTAGAGATTTTTGTCAGATAGATTTTGTGTCAATATAATTTGAAAAATTCACTGGTTTCTTATTTTTTTACAAAAAATTGCCGGTGTTTTCAAGACTCAGTAACTGAGTCCCCTGTGACTTGGTACAATCTAAACCTACTGTTGTGATTAAATATCACTCCTCCAGGTAAAGTACAAACATGTCAAAGTCTGTGTTGACAAAATATTACTACTGCTTACTGGATGAATTTCTAATTTCATTATTGTTAAAAATCAGATTTTTAATGACAATTTTAGTCATTTCAACATTATTATTGTGGTTTTATCCATTTAATTTTCAACATTTCTTCATTCTACCTGTTCCTTTAAGTTTCCTATAAATTATTTAGGTTAGAGTAAACTCATTATATTTAATTCATTAACCTCCCATCCATATTCCAAGTTTCCGTTAAATGTGCTTTCCTTTCTTTCCAGTAAAGGATTCTTTTCCTATCAGTTTTTTGAGACATTTCTTTGTAGTTAAGAATCTTCCTCTCATAACATGCATTTTTCTTTTTACTGGAACTAGAATTTATTATTCCAGAATTTTCCAATGAACTTCCATTCCACCCCCCCCCCCATAGTGTATATTGTTTTTCTGTTAAATGAATAGAATGTGTTCAAGGTTTCTGAGTTTCAAAGTTGCCTGTCATACAAGTAAATATAAGACTTTGAGACACAGACACCATCTCTTCAGCAAGTTTGATATTAATAAATCAGAATTAGGTTTTGGTATTTGCTGAAGGGAGGCAGCACAGGAGACAGGAAAGGGGTGGAGATGAAATTTGAAGCCTGAGCCTTGATGTTAGCTGTGGTCCTGCCCCTTCATCATCATGTGATCTTGAGTCATCCAGCTGTTCTGGTTCGTCTTGTTCACTGCGGGGATAATAAAATTATAATTCCCAGAAGATGTAAAGAAATAATTCTACTCTAGCTACATTATACACATGGCAATAAGAGGAAATGAGACAAGTGGATACAACGTCCTTTCATTCATCAAAGGTTTATAGACAGATACCCTAACAGATGCTGGGGTTTGACATGGAACAGGACTGTTTTCATGGAACTTCGTTCAGTGGGGAAGATAAACCATAAACAAGTACATGATAAGTAATTACAAATCATAGTAAGTGCTATAAATAAAGGAAACCACGTGGCATTTCATTCGGGGGGAGGTACTTAAATAGGAAGATCCCTAGGAGACAGCAACATGTAAGCTAAGGCTTAAAGGATATTTGGAAACTGTGACATGTAAAATGTAATGTCATTCCATAATTCTGATATCAAAAACCCTAGAATGGGATTCTTAAACATGTCTGAACATCATAATTACGCGAGGAGCATCCTTAAAAATGTAGATTCCTGGGCCCACCTCTGTGGGATTCTAATTTAGTAGGACTGTGGTCAGGCCCTAGAATCTGTACTTTTTAAAAGTGCCCCAGGTGATCCTGTTGAGCTGTCAGGTTTGAAAACTATCATCCTGGAGAAATCCTGGTCAGAAACAACAATTTCTTTTCAAAGGAATGACTGTGGCCTATATCTTCTTGTATCTTGCTTCCTACATGCCACGCGTAACTTTTCACCTCAATTTCCATATTTCTGAGACTTCTGTGACACAGGGCCCTGGGCCTCCCCAACACTGTTGAGGGGTTGGTCCCCATTTCCCAGCAGGTGTGCTATATGGGGGGAAACTTCTGGATGCTATAAGTGGAGGAAGGGAGGTGTGTTTCTGGTGCATATATTGGAATTCTTTCTGGTCGTGATGTTGTAACTTAAGTAGATGGTTGTGGGTTGTTTGGAAATCTGAGTGCTTTTTGTAACTTTATCCCTATGGGAAATGTACTGGGAATTCCATGAAAGTAAGTGTGGAGATTCCTCACAGCAGAATTCATTGCACTTTTTCCCTCTGCCTAGTTTTAATATAACTTCAAGATACTTTTATATGTATTTAATATAACTGAGTGGTTTAAAATATGGAACTAGGACTAGCTTTTCTGTTGGGATGCAAAGGTCTAGCAAAACTCCATTCGAGTCTTGGGGGAAGGGAACCAGGAGCCTCTTCCTCTTTTCTCTCTCCCTCTGGGGATTTTCAGGAAAGCCCAGTAGCAACATATTTGAGAATACAGAGTAGCCACTGGGATTTACCAGTGAGAGGCTTAAAAAAAATTGTTTATTTTAGAAATCCTCCTGTGCTCCAAGCTGTATTTTAAAAAGGTTAGTTGCTTGCAGCCCAGTAGAGTTTAGTGGCTGTTGGGGTGTGGCTAGTGACAAATAACCTTTTGGAACACATTTGACACTAAATGGAGAATGGCCTGAATACATTCTTAGTAGCCTCGAGGTGTGAACTCAAGGTCGCCTTTTATGCCCAGGATGGCTGCCTTTAGGACCACCAAAGCCTGAATAATAGCGGTCATCCTCTGGTGAAGAGGACTTAACACGTGGTCTCTGAACATATTTATCTTTATAAAGTGCAGTGTGACTGCGGGGGCTTTCATGAAGGAGAACCTGGAAACTTCAAAGCGTCTCTGTCAGGAGGACCTTCATGTGGGGTGAGTAACTCACAAATAGGACTCGGACAGGCCTGTTCACCTTCCCCCGGGGATGTCTCCGTATCATTTCCACACTCATCCTGAGGTGTAGGGTGGGGTGGGTAGCCTCCCCTTTGATTGCTAATAACTGTGCAACAGACAACCCCCTTCCCTGGGTTTTCTTTGGCATGCGGAAATAGGCTGCAGCTTGTAAAAGGCATCCACGAATACCGAGAACAACAGAGAAATAAACGCACAAAATACAGGAAGCCTAAAACCTGTTTGATGTTTAAGGTATAGATTTTAGATCTTAACAGAAATGTCTTATTTCCAGGCCTGGTTTTATCCTACATCCTCTCTTGGGAATTCTAATGTCTAGTCCCAGGAGACAGTGGAAAACTCACATGTACCTGGCCAGATGTAATGTCTACCCTGGTCTTTGACCTGCTTCACAAGGAAGGCACCACCTCATAATCATCCCCCTGTCCTGTAGTCAAGATTCCCATATGTCAGGATTCCTTCCTGGCTGCTCACTCAGATTTCTCCCTCCCTTACGTCTTTCCCCTGTAGGGAGGTGAGGACACGAGGGTGGGACTCACCTGGGCAGAAATGTGTAAGTCTCAGTCTTCTTTCATTGAAATGAGAGATTATAAGAGAAGATGAAGCCCACATACATCAGATGATGAGTGCAGTCCAGTGTGGCTCCTGGACTAGTGGCCAGTCCTGTCAGTGGATGCTGTCAAACTTCCAAGAGGGAGACAGACTTTTGGCCTGGGATGATAGACACGGCTTGCACAGGGGTCCTCCTTGAGTGAGGGACACAATTGGGCTGGGCCAAAAAGAGTGAGAAGGCAAACAGATGGAAACAGAAGATGGGGAAGTGTGAAAATCATAGTGTGGAGCCTGCAAGTCTATCAATTTGGCAAGAATAGAGCATCTTCCTGGATGAACATGACAGCATGCTTGGGCCAGATTGTGGAAGGACTAGAAGGCATTGTGACTTGTAAATGATATTCATACCCCCAGGCTTCTTGCATCCAATAATGCTTGCTTGACTTGGCACCTTCTAGTAAAACTTTTATTAAAAATTGCCACACTGTCCATTTTCAGTTAATGGAAAGTGAAAATAGATAAAAATGAGAGCATATAAATCATCCCCTGGAGTGTTTCTCAATATTAAAATTAATTGGGTTTTCTGCATTGTCATTGGGAATATAATCAAGGGATTAATTCATGATGAGAAAGTCTCTGTGTGTGTGTGTGTGGGGTTCTTATTTTGGAGGAACCTAACCTTTATTAGAGAGAGCTTTAATTGTTCTAACTCTAATTGCTTGATTTTTCTAAGTTTTAACAGATGGTAAAATGGCCCTAACGTGTGTTAGGGTAGCTGTTAAACTGATTAATTCTCAGTAGGGCATGTGTGTTAATTGGAGCTTTGCTTCTATTGGAGGGAAAAGAAGTATGTTGCCATATATGATAAGACACTTGAGAAATTAGTCCATTTTCCTGTAAAATGCTCAAAGCACCTGAAGGGAATTGCTCACAAATAATAGAATTCTAGTATTTCATGAGTTGAATTTATCTTAAAGATAGTCTAGACCAGTGGTTCTCAAACTTCAGTGAGCCTCAGAATCGCCCAGATTGGTGGGCCCCACCCTTAGCGGTTCTGGTTCAGTAGGTCCAGGGTGGGGCCTGAGATTCTGCATTTTTATCAAGTGTCCAGGTGGTGCCGATGCCACGGGTCTGGTGACAATTCCCTGTGTTCTACAGAACATTGGTGTCAGAGGCTTCGTTAATTGGCTCATTAGTTTATCCACTCGAGAAATATTTACTGCACTCTTATTGTTCGCAGAGTGTTTTGGGTGCTGGGGGTTACAGCCATGCACAAGACAATGTCCTGGTCTCCAGAAGCCTCTATTTCAGTGCAAGAGGCAGTACATCATGTAACTTTAGGCAGGGATAAGGGCTCTGAAGAAAAAGAACACCAAACAGGACATTGTAGGAGGGTGGTGGTTGGGAAGATCTCTGAGGAGATGAGCCCTCCAGGCAGAGGGTGTAGCAGGTCCAAGGGCCAGAGGAAGGAAGGGGTTGGGGTGCTTGAGGCTGGTCTTACTGGAGTAGAGGGAGCAAGAGGAGGGAAAGTGATCAGGGAGGGAGGCAGGATGTTGATGAGAGTCACACAAAACGTTCCTGTTACCAAATAAGTTCAGGAAATGCTGGTTTCAACAATGTTAAATGTTTCTCTTTATTGCAGAATTTCTTCAAGCCTTTACTCTGCTGATATCCTTTATAAATCTCCAGGAGAAGTCTAAGGCATTTAGTCTTTCTCAAACTTAGATGGCCACAAAACTTCTAATTCCACAGTCATCCAGGAGGCTGGTGCTCTTTGAAACCCATTTGGGAAATCTTGATCTAGTGAGTTTTTCTCCCTCATTTTCCAGCTAAGGAAACTGAGGACCAGAGAAATTAAATGACTTGTGCAAAATAATGAAGCTTGTGGTGACATGGGGTGGTGGAAAAAACACAGAGTTTGAGGGTGGAAGACTAGATTTGAGAGTTTGCTCTAACATGTTGTTAATGGGGGACCTGGGGCATGTCACCTGAGCTCTGTAGATCTTAGTTTCCTAAACTAAAACGAGGGGATTGCACTATCTACTTTCTAATGACCCTGGAGTCACTCTGGGTGAGACTACTGATTTTGTCTTTTTTTTTTTGACTACTGAGTTTATGTCAGCTAAGGCAAAGGAGAAACATTGGGAGACACACATAAACATATTCATCAAATACCACCATTTAGATTCTCTTTTTGCTTGCAAATGAATACACTTCCCAGACTAGTAATTAAAATAAAATCTGTTAGAGAATGTAAAACTCTAACTCATAAAATGTTGGGAAAGAAAATGTATAAAGACTTTAGATCTATGGTGATATACTTTGCTTAAAAATATTTTAACATATATTTCAATTTTAATGACATTTATAATTGCTTTGAATACAAATGGTAAATATCACAATAGGTGAAACTTATCTTTTTTTGTGGGTGCTTTCTGAGGAATTGTTGAGGGAATAACAAAAACAAATAAAACTCTCGGATTTTAGTGTTTCTAGCTGGGGTTACTTTGGACTGGTGTTCTCTGGGGCTTATATTCTTCATCCGTAGAAGGGACCCAAATATTCCTTCAGGACTTTTCAGCTCTATTAATTTAGGCTAATGTCATAAAAGTACCTTTACAGCTCTACTAATTTGATGTATTTTTGACAATTTTTGCCTTAAAGGGATATTAGCAGTAAAACCTTTGTCAAAGTGTGGCTTGGGCCTGAGGGTTCCAGGGACTCAGGATGTGAATTGCACTCAGGTAATGTGAAGTCAGAGGTGCTCACAGGTATGGGTTCTATCCCATTCAGAGCCTATGGTTGGGATGTACTTCCTGGCCCCCTTTGTGTTGGGTGCGGCCATGTGACAGGTTCTGCCCAATGAGTAGTGTGTAGTGATGGGTGCTACTTCAGGCCAGAGCTCTTAACTGCCAGGGCAAGACCCTCTAGAGCCTTCTTTTCCTCTGCCAGAGGAGTGCCAACATTCTGGTGCCATCAACTTGGGTTCTAGAATCAGAAGTAATCGAGCAGATCCCCCAGATGACCTTTGATGGATTATGACTTGTGTACAAGGAATAAACCTTTGTGGTTATAAACCTTAAGATGTTTTGAGTTGCTTGTTAGAGCAACATAATGTAGCTTATCTCGCTATTGGATTCAGTGAACTGGGGAAATCTCAAGAGACTGAAGGAAGAACAGCTGTTGGGAAAATAATTATTTTAAAGAGAAGATGCCAGTCGGCAGCCCCCACAATGGATTTTTCCTAAGGAATTCTACTGTTTCTATGAACAGCAAGTTTAGAGACTTGGTTAAAGAATGAATGAATGAGTATAGATTCTATTATTATGCATTCAAACTGATATACATTGTATAAGCACATAAAGCAAGAGGCAATATGCGTGGTAATCAAGATGCCTGGGTCTACAGTCCAACTCTCTTATTTTGGGCAAGTTTCTAGGCTCTCTGGGCTCCAGTTACTGCATCTGCAAAAAGGGATAATAATAGTACCTGTCTCATAGGGTTGTTGTGAAGAATAACTTTGTTAATGTTTGTCAAGAGCTTAGACTAGCGCTTGGATCATACTAGGCAGTCAATAAATCTTCGCCATTTTTTCCCTCTCTGCCTCCTCCCTTTCCCTCTTATTGACGTAGGGAAAAAAAGACTGAGAGGATAGACATAGTGTTAAAGTAGTCATCTCTCGGTGGTAGGATTCTGTGTGATTTTTGTTTTTTTGGTTCTTTTTTTTGGTACTAAATTTGTTTGCACTGAACCTGAGTTGATTTATAATTAGAAAAAAATACTATTTAAAAATAGTATGTTTACTATGATTATTTCCAAAAGAATATATGCCAGTGTCCACACTAAATCCTATGATTGCTGTTTTTGCCTCACTGTTTTGTGATCAATTTCTGTTGAGTTTTCATCTGCTCTGAAACCAGCTTTCTGCCTTGACTTTTTAATTTTGTTAATGATTCTTTCCTTCTCTTGGCCACATGTTGTTGAGACCAGTGAATCTCTTGGTCTCTTATAACTTACCAAGTCTTATAAATTCTCCCTTCTAAATCTCTCTCACACTACTGTCCATGCCCCAGCCTAGTTCAGATCCTTACCACTCCATGCCTGGACTGTTGGGTTTTCTCATCCATTGGCTTCTTTTAATCCTTGTAGAGTGATGCCAGACTAATGTTCTCAAAATACTACTTTGATTGTATCATTGCTTCGCTCAAATACTTTCAGGGGCTCCTCAGGTTCCCCATTACTGAGGGTAAAGTTCAATTTCCTAGCGTGACATTGAAGGCTCCCCGCATTTGCTCTTTCCCTGCTCTCCCAAATATTTCACCCTAGTTACCTTATTTATGGTCTTCTCCTACCATATTTCTGTACATGAGTGTCTTTGCCCTCCTGCCCCCTTAATGTCCAAATTTTACTCATCCTTGAATATCTTGCATAAATATATCCTGGTCCAAAGTGTTCACATTTTTGCCTTCATAAATTGCTGTGGCACTGCTCTGTTCATTGAGGAGTTAATCACTGGCTTGTGATTTTCTTGTGTTGAGATGGTGTTAATCTCTTTGTCTTTTAACATTTCATGTGCTTATCTCCTCTCTGCAACTAAATTGTAATGTTTCTGAGGGTGCTTAACATTTCCTAACACCCAGTGTCCTGCATAAGATGGGTGATACATGGGATATTGACTGATGAATTCATATATCTTTAATATTTGCTAAAAATATGTGCTGGAATAAAAAGACCTCCTTTTTTTTTTTTTTGAAAAAAGACAATTTAGATTTAGATATTTTCCTGTTGACTTTATTTTTGACTTTACTATGTATAATGTTGTTTATCCTGATACTCTGAGCTTCTTTTAATGGTCAGATCAATATTTGCTTAAATATGTCCCAAAGCAAGCCTTCCGTAATTCACTTATTAGAGAAAGCCGTTAAATTGTTGAGTATAGGTTTTTTTTTTTTTTAAAATGAAATAAACCCCAACTAGTAAAACCTCAGCGACAGGGAGCAAATTCTTCTGTTGGTTGTGACCAGATGCTGTTCCATGAAACCATGAGCTCCTTGAGGGTAGTTGCTATTTCTCAGTCATCTCCATGATCCCAGTACCTAACAGTCCCTAGGACATAGTGCTGACTGTGTGTCAGATGACAAAACCACAGAGCAGCACTGCAGACTTAGAAGAAGGGAAAAATTACATCTCGGATACTTTTAATATATTGAATATTTTCATAGATTTAATATTTTTCTTCTAAATGAACAAATGCACAATTTTTAATGACTGTAATTTAACAATATAACAGTTTTTTAAAAAAATTCCCACTTCCTGTTATGAACTGATTATGTCCGCCCAGAATTCATGTTGAAGCCCTAACCTCCAATGTGACTGTATTTGGAAAGAGGACCTTTAAGGAGATAATAAAGGTTAAATAAGGTCAAAAGGGTGAAACCCTAATCCAACAGGACTGGTGTCCTTATGTGAAGAGGAAGAGAACCAGAGTTCTCTCTCTCCCCCCATGTGTGTAGAGGAAAGGCCATGTGAAGACCCAGTGAGAAGGTGGTCATCTGCAAGCCAGGAAGAGAATGTCACCAGAAACCAACCCTGTTGGCACCTTGATGGTGGACTTCTAATCTCCAGAACTATGAGAAAATAAATTTCTGTTGTTTAAGCCACCCAGCCTGTGGTGTTTTGTCACGGCAGCCTGAGCTGACTAACACGTCTCCCGACTCAGTCCATCCGTGGATTGGATTTACAGTGCCTACTCGTTTTACTGTGACTGATGCTATCCTGGTTTTGCAGAGATTTCACAGTTCCATTTCTCCTTTCCTGCAGAGTGATCATGCTGGCTGGCTATATGCATGTCCTTGCCTCCAGTTTCTGCTTCTTTGAAACTTGCCCTGGAACACCCAAGGCTGGCCCTTCCCAGGTGGTGGGTGGTGATGGGGGCCCAGCAAGCAAGGAATGAGAGAGCAAGTGGATGTGATCAGTGAACTTTGCGGTGTGGGGACTGTAGGGCAGGTCTAGGATGCCTCAGCTCTGGACCATTTGATGGGGGTGGCTGGGGGAGGGGTGGGGGACAGGGACATCCCAGCCCTTTGCTGCTTTTTCTTTTTAAAATGATATTAGTAACATTTGAAGGGAACACACTGTTGTATAATGGCAGTCTTGGCAACAGCTCTCTGTTCTCTTCAAATCCCCTGGAGTCATGACTGACTCTGGCCTTAGTTCTTTTCAGTTCCCACTGTCCCAGTCATTGAAGAGTCTTCCTGGGCTGCAGTTACATTTATGAAGCTTTCAGAATATCAGAGGACTTGCTTCACCAATCCCAGTGTCTGCCCATCTTCACCCTCAGTGTCCTTGACCATTTCCTTCATGATGCTCAAGAGAGATAAAAATTTCTTGCCTTTCAACATCCAGGCTGATTCTCCTCCCAGGTTTTTTGGGGTCACGTGTCCGGCACTATTACTTGCATACTCTTTTTTGGACAATATGGGTCAAAATTTTTCACAGAACAGAAATAAATGAACAAAAGTGAAGCCAACAACTGTGCAGACATATTCACCCCAGTTATTGGCTGAGGGTGATTGTGCTATATGGTGGCAAAGGCTCATTGGCCAAGAAGGACAAGTGTTGTCTCCCAGGCCAATTTCTACAGCTTGAAAACAAAACATGTTTCTTGGGGAGTGGACACATTACAGAGAACTGAAATAGGTTATTATATGTGTACAAATAAATATATATATATATATATATATTTTTTTTTTTACTGAGGATTCACCCTGAGCTAACATCTGTCCAATCTTCCTCTTTTTTGGCTTGAGGAAGATTGGCCTGAGCTAACATCTGTGCCAATCTTCCTCTATTTTGTACATAAGTCTCTGCCACAGCATGGCTGACAAGTGGTGTAGGTCTGCGCCTGGGATCCGAACCCGTGAACCCAGGTTGCTGAAGCAGAGTACACTGAACTCAACCACTATGCCCTGGGGCCGGCCCCCGAATGTATATTTTTGAAGGTATATCAGTGACAGATTGTATTTAGATGAATCAGCACTGTGTGTGGAATTCCTAAACTCAGTATGAATGTATTCCAGAATCATACTAAACTACTTGCACTCAAATTCTTGTCTTAGGGTCTGCATCTGGGGGAACCCAACCTAAGACACTTGCTACAGCAAAGACTTTCCTATTTGTGAGAAGATAATTTTAGATTATACTAAGACTGTGCTTTTAGTTGGAATGCCTCCCTTGTCCTGTAATTAAGATGCACAGTAGGGAAGCATCTTATTTAAAGAATGAAATGATCATACATTATATTGTTATAGTATCTGATTCATTGTTTGAACTCAGTGGATATTAAAAATGATAATTACATGTGTGATCAGTTTATACCAGGGTTGTTGGGTGAATTCACTGCAGGTATAAGGGATTATTATCATCATCAATCTGTCTCATATATTACAATGTTTGTGACTCTTAGAGTACCGTGTTTATAAAAATCCCGCAAGATAAAATGTAGGTCGGCAATTTTCAGGCTGACCTGGCAGGGTTTGGATGAGAACTAATCCAAATGACTAGGGTAAATGTGGACTAAAGAGTGGGGAAGACTGAATCACTTAAGCTGCTTATGGTGACCATGGCCTAGGACAGGTAATGAGATTTGTACAGGCCCCTGGATGCTAGTTTTGGACTCAGCAAATTACTGTCCAATTCAATGTTAACACTTTGAGCCCTTTCACAGCCTTTTATTTTTTCAAATCAAGTTTTTCCTGGTAGTGATAGAATAAACACAAATTTCAGAATTATGGGATAAGCTTACAGAAATTGACTAAAAGAATCAAAGCTGCCTTGAAGGGATGTGTCAATAGTATAATTTTGGTCAAAGGAGCAGAACTAGTGAATAAACGAAGTGTTGGTTCCATGGCTGTCTAAATCCCCTGAAATTATGTGATTTTTTAAATCTTTTAAATCTACCTCTTGACTTACTATGTAGACCTCTAAGGAAATGAAAACTCCTATAATCAAAGAGAGGTAGAAATAATGTTCAAAAAGGGAAGGCTGATCAAAGAAAAGGCTAAAAACAATGTTGGGCTTAATCCACGATTTAGGGGGTTGTTTTTTAATCAGTTGAGTAAAGCACCCTCTTGAGGATACATAGCTGGTGCCTGGCATCTCCTCTCATATGCCAGTTCTCATAACAACAATTGCAAACAATTTCCACTGCTACCACTCCTCTACTTTTGCTTTTACATTTTTTAAAAAACTTTGAAATACAAAAGTTAGTTTTGCAACTCTTTTCATGGCAAAACCAGGCCTAATCTGAGAGAGGGCTAGTTTTTAAATATACTTAGTGTGAATATTCATTCATTTTGTCACAGAAACAATAGCATGCTTGATTTTGGAGCACCGTTCCAGACTCTCCTGGGGGAGTTACATAGTATACAGCATTACTCACTCTTTTGCTTTTGTAAAATGTGAAAAATTCTTAATTCCAAGACACATTTCAGCCTCAAGAGTTTGGGCTGAGGGATTATGGACCTGAATTCATGTTATTATCCAACGCAGACAACCTTTATTAATTACAATGGCATATAAGCAGATGAGATGTTGGTGACTAGGGCTGTCTGCGAAGCTAATGGCTTCTTTCAGGTCAGTGGCTGGATAGGACTCAATCATGATAATCATGTGGCATAAAGAAAAAGTTAGATACTTGAAGCAAACCTGTGTTAGACAGGGCTCTCCAGAGAAACAGAACCAATAGCAGGTCTATGTATATTTATAAGGAAATTTATTATAGGAATTGGCTCACATGGTTTTGGAGGCCAGAATTCCCACCATATGCCATCTGCAAGCTGCAGAGCCAGGTTAGCCAGTGGTATGATTTAGTTTGAGTCTGAAGCCCTGAGAAGTGGGGGCTGCTGATGTAAGCCCCTGAATCCAAAGGCTTAGAACCAGGAACTCCGATATCTGAGGGCTGGGGAAGGTGGACGTCCCAGCTCAAGAAGCTAGAGAGAATTTGCCCTTCCTCCGCCTTCTTATTCTATTCGGGTCCTCATAGGATTGAATGATGCTCGTCCACATTGGGAGGGTGGATCTCTTTTGTCAATCTACTGACTCAAATGCAAATCTCCTCAAAACACTCTCACAGACACACCCAGAATGTTTCACCAGCTATCTGGGCATCCCTTAGCCCAGTCAAGTTGACACATAAAATTAACTATCACAGCTTCCAATGGGGGAAAATGATGTGTCAGTTTAGGGCATGTGTAGGTCTGAATTTTGATTCATCAGGAATGTATCAGAAGTTAGAAAGAAGAAAGTTAATCTTCATAAGAAGAAGTTGATATGTTTTAGTGCCAGATACCACGAATTGAAATGATGTAAGAATCCTTCCAATTTCATGCTTCGAGTGTCGGTGTGGGAGTCTGGCCGCATTAGTGAGGAGGAGATGAGGACAAATCCTTGGTGGAGAGCCACTCAGCTCTGGGTCACAAATGAGTTTCTGTGCCTTCTCCCTTGGAGGAAGCTTTGCAAATTCAGTCAACTAACATTTTAAATGAATCTTCACTTTTTCAAAATCATGGATAGTCAAAGAAATGGATCTTTAAGTATTTACTATTTTCTTGGACTAGATAGTCATTTATTTAAGGTTGTCAAGACTTTTACTTAATTTCTTTTAGGCTATGTAAGTAAGAACAATATTCATTAATTCAGATCTCTCCCCAAATATTTGACATAAACATCATTTTCCTTCAATTATCTAGATACTTCTAGGTAAGGTCATTTTTTGAGGGGTTCCAGATTATCAGATATGTGCCTTAGCTTTCCATTTCTTTGTTGTGTGTGTGTGTGTGTGTGTGTATTTGCTAGATCATGATAAGTTAACTTTCTTAAGGAGAAACAATAATTGATTGTTTCTAAGGTTTCTTACTAATTAATAGCATTACCAAAACTCCATTAGTTGAGCTGCAAAGATGCATGACACTTATGAAAACTTGGTGCATATTAATTAAATGTTGTAGTTTAAGCACTGAAGCCTGCTATACACAGCTTAGAATTCTTATTTTTACTTTTTTTGGCTGAGAAAGATTTTCCCTGAGCTAACATCAGCTGCCAATCTTCCTCTTTTTTTGTATGTGAGCTGCTGCCACAGCATGGCCACTAACAGATGAGTGGTGTAGGTCCATGCCCGGGAACTGAACCCCGGCCACTGAAGCAGAACACACCAAACTTAACCACTAGGCCACCGGGGCTGGCCCAGAGTTCTTATTTTAAAAAATGCTCTTGGTAAGTATCAGGCTTTCCCTGGTCACTGCATTTGTCTATTGGTGAGACTTCCTGAAAGTAGCTGAAAATTTAGGGGTTGGATGGGTCATAGGGTGTAAAAGACAGTGATAAACCTGTATTATTGAGAATGGGCTTAAATATAAAAAACAGTTGTCATATATCAAAAAAGTTATTTTTTTAGGATGCCCCTGATACAAAATGCAGAATTCTTAAAAAGAGTATGAGAGAATGAGGCAGAACTCAAAGCACTTTTTGATGATCATGGTCGACATTTTTATATACTAGTTTCTTTGGTATTTTTAGAAGTATATTAACTTCCCATTTTGAAGTATTAAATATTACATAATAGCTATACTATCTCCAGTTGGGTCTCAGAATTAATGCTCTATAAGTCATGAGATTACTCTAGAAATGTCCTTGAGAACTTGATAAAGTGTGTGAGGAAATTTGAAAATTTAACCTAGTAAATTCATGAAACATCTCTAAGATAACTTTGCACTGAAAATTGTAATAGCTCCTATGACAATTCAGGATTTTCTTTTTAAAAATTAGGACTTAGTGTAGAGATTTTTTATGTGTTATTTGGCTGTTGCATAAATTCATATCATTCTGCTGGGAGAACACTAACAATGATTTGATTCTTTTTATGGTTTGATTTTGATATTTGCTGGGTGTAAAGTGAGATTTCACTTGTGGCTTCATTTAAATCCCTCGGGAAGCCACACAGAGTAAAGTGTTTGGACTGTGGAGTCAGACAGACGTGGGCTTAAATCTACCCCTTGCTAGTTTTGTGATTTGTGTATATCCCTTACCATTTCAAAGGTCAGAATCCTTCTGTAAAGTGGGAACTAATTAAACTTATCTATCGGATATTATGTTGGGAGGATTGACTATTGTGTTTAAAAAGCACAGAGGATGCACTTTAAAGTATTAGTTTTCTTCTTCCGTTTCTTTCTCTCCTTAAGTCTTCTCATAGTTCTTATTGGAACCATTATTTAGCATTTATCACAGAATGTCTTATATTTCCAATTATATTTTCTTGTGTGTTTTGTTCCTCAAAAAAGAGTTACCCACAAAATCTTTTTAGGAAGGTGCATGGCCCTTTTTATCACTCATAATATTTAACACCAGGTATTTCATAGAGTGTAATTTCTGTAACTACTGATTGATTAATGATTAGGGAACAGGGTGTTTTGGGTAATTGAATATTCTGATTATCTGATAACCAGATATGTGAATTCCATATTCAAAGACTTTGGAAACAATAAAATACACTTAACACTAAAATGATCCTGAATATGACATCATCATCCTTTGGTGGCTCTGAAGATACTTTAAAGTCCTGTCTCGTCTCAGAATCATACTTTTAACTATGAAGTTATTTATGCTGATAGAAGCCATAATGATAATTGTTATAGCTGACATTGAGCACTTAGTAAGTGTTAAGGGGTTTATGTGCATTATCTCGTTTATCCCTCAGTAACTCTCGGAAGAAGATAAATCATGATCCCCTATTTATAGATGAGGAGGCATGTCTAGCAGGATTAAGTGTCTTGTCTAAGATCGTGGAGCCAGTGCCTAATCGAGACCCACACAGACATCTGATGCTGAAGCCAGTTCTCTGATGAACCACTCAAATATTCAGTTGAATCATAATCGCCCCTAGGACATTACTTTTTATTGTAAAACAAAATGCCTGATATTAGATTGGTGATTTGCCATATTTCTTTCTCATAAAAGTAGACTGTAGACCAGCTTTTCTACTACTCTGAGTTAAAGTGTTGTGTGATAGGCATATTAACTTAGTAGAACTGCTTGTATTTATAAATTTTCTTTGTTACTGTAGATAACAAAGAGCCAGGGGTTATCTATTTTTAATTCAGATGAATTGATTCTATTCTTTCATCAGTGAGGTGGTTACAAAGGAAAATGCCTTCAATTAGGACAGTAATAGTACCTACCTTGTAAGTTTGCTGTGAAGATTGAGAGAGAAAATACACATAAAGGCGTTTAGCACAGTAACGTATAATAAATGCCCAATGTTATCTTTTAGTAATAGTTCTCCTGTCAGTGACTGTAGACTTTGACTACTAACACCTCTCTAAATACAAGAATAAGCTTTACAGTAAGTCCGAGTGTAAGCAATCTTGTGGTACTAGAACTAATTCCTGTGGATTGATCGGAAAAAAAGGAGTAATATTAAAGATGTCCTAAAAAGTTTATATTGCTTGAATATCTATAAAATCCAATGGATGGCCATGATGATGCCAATAACTATAGGGACATTGCACATGATATTATTCCACTTGTGCGTGAATGTTGATCTAGACTTGGATCTTTCCTATGGGAATCATGCTTCTTTGAGGGCCTGGAAAGCAAACTGGAGTTGTGTCATACCTGTGCCTGTTTACCTTGAAGGTGCTTACTGGCAGAGACTTTCTCTTCCCAAGAGATAAATTTAATCTGCTCTTAACAGCTGGTACGCTTTTCTGAGTCTTCACCATAAATACTGAAGTAAATGTCGTACAACATTTTTGGAATGTATTTTTCAGATAATGTGCATTTCTCTGCCATCCTTATGGCAGCCAATTAGTGATGAAACTAGAAATGGAAATCTAAATAATGAGCTTCTTTTCATTTAGAATGCTTTTAAGATTCCTGAACTAACAGTTCCAAAAATATTTTGAGATTTTCAGCTCTTATGGGATTAATTTCTTCAGTAGTAGAGACTTATGTACTTCTTATAATTAAGCTATTGTTGCTTTTTTGTATTTTAGAGATATGTGTCCATAAGGGGAAAGGGGATAGGCTTTGGTTTCACATAGAGCCATGTTCTAATTTTGACTCTACCACTTATTAATTGCAGATCTTCTTAACTTCTCAGGGGCTCAGCTTTCTCATCTGTAAATTGGGAATAATAACATTCTTTTTCCATAAAGCTGTTAGTGTTGAATGGCACAAGACATAAAGTGCCTAGTGTCGTTTCTGGAAGATTGTCAATAAACTATAATTATGGTATCATTTTACTTCACAGTGAATTATAGTTCAACTAAAGTATTACTTGGGGCTCATACTTTTATAAATTGAATCAATGAGAAATTGCCATCTCTTGAAAAATTGACTTTACAAATGGATTTCTTTTTTATACAAATATTCCTTACTTTTACATTTATAACTTTTAATTTACATATATAACTTGTTAAAAATAAAACATTTATGGAAAAGTGGCTTTTCCAGATATGCATTTAAACAAAAACTCACCTATACCTCTGTGAATTATATCCATAGCTTAGATAATTATAACCAACTTAGAGGTGAAAATTAAAAGAAATAACGTGTGCAAACACTTAGCTTATACTTGGAACAGAGTAAATATACACAATAAGTGACTGTCATTATTTGTTATAAGGGTTGGCAAACCTTTTCTGTAAAGGGCCCGATAGTAATATTTTAGTGTGAGGGCCGCATAGACTTTATAGCAGCTACTCAACTCTGCTGCTGTGAGGTGAAAGTAGTCACACACAATGTGTAAATGAATGCATGTGGCTGTGTTCCAATGAAACTTTGTTTACCGAATTTGGCTGGTAGTTTGCTGACCCCTAATTTATTATAATAAGTTAGCCTGGGAGAAGTTATTATGATGTATTGGGCAATCTTAAGATCAATCTTAAGAAAAACTGGAAGATTGCTTTACAAATACTGTATGCTCATTCATTGGAGATTTACTAAGTACTCACTATATCAGCTGCCTCTGTAGGAGATGCTATAGATTTAGGAACAAATAAAACATGTCCATTAATCTGTAAAGGCTTCCTTCAAGTTTTAAAAAATATATTTCTCGTAAATTGACACAAAGATGATAATTTGATGGCTGAATAGTCATAGCTGAAAGAGATAAAGGTACTAATTCCAGAATATATGTTTAAAAACTTTTTTTTGCTTATTAAACTTTATCTTCAATTAGAAAAACCTGAAAATATGGAAAACTATAAAGAAAACACCAGAAAACCTCACTGTGATTTCACTACTCTAACAAGTTTCAATACATGCTGTGTTTCCTTCTAGTCTTTCTTTATGCTTTTGACACATAATTTACATGCTATAAAATTACCCATAATTCAATGATTTTTAGTAAATTTATGGAATTGTGCAGCCACCACCAGATCCCACTTTTAGAATACTTGCTCTTTTTTTTCCTTGAGGTAAAATTGACATCAAATAAACTGCACATCATTAAAGTATATAATTTAATAAGGTTTGACATATATATACCCCCCTGAAACCATCACCACAAGTAAGACTGTGAGGATACTCAACGTCGTCAAAAGCAGCGAGCCTCTTTGTATTCCTTCCCTTCTGCCCGGCCCCCTCCCACCCCCGGGTCACCGCAGACTGTTTTTTATTACTTTAGATTAGTTTGCATTTTCTAGAATTTTATAAACTGAGTCATACAGTATATACTCTTTTATGTTTGCTTTCTTTCACTTAGCATAATAATTTTGAGATTTATCCATGTTTTAGTGTGTATCAATAGTTCATTCCTTTGTATTGCTAAAAAGTATTCCATTGTATGAATACACTGCAATTTGTTTATCCATTCACCTCTTGATGGACATTTTGGTTGTTTCCACTTTTTGGCTAGTACAAATAAAGCTACTATGAATATTTGTATATAACTCTTTGCCATGGACACATAACTTCATTCCTCTTGTGAAAATACCTTGGAGTGAAATGGTTGAATCATATGATAGGCATATGCTTAACTCCTTAAGATACTACCAAACAGTTTTCCCAAGTGGCTGTAATGTTTTACATTCCACATCAGCAGTGTATGAGGGTTCTAGTTGCTTCACATTCTCACCAATACTTGGTATACTTTGTCTTTTTAATTTTAACCATTCGAATAGGAGTTTAGTGGTATCTCTCTGTGGTTTCAATTTGCACTTCCCTAATGATTCATGATGCTGAAGTTCTTTCATGTGCTTATTTGCCATCCATATATCTTCTTTGGTAAAATGTGTGTTGAAAAATATTTTCCCCAATTGTTTTCTCCTACAAGTTATATAGTTTTAGGTTTTACATTTAAGTCTATGATTGATTTTGAGTTAATATTGTGTATGGATATCTAAAGGTTTCAGCACCATTTGCTGAAAAGACTATCCTTTTTCCATTGAATTACCCTCACGCCGTTGTCAAAAGTTAAGTTGTCCATATATATGGGTATGTTTCTGGACTTTCTTTTCCATTCTAATGATCTATTTGTCTATCATTAAGCCAATACTACATTGTCTTGATTACAATATCTTTATAACAAATCTCAAAATCAGGTAGTCTTAGTTTTCCAACTTTGTTCTTTCTTTTTTTGCTATTCTATGTCCTTGGCATTTTCTTATGAATTTTAGAATCAGTTTGTCAATTCTACAAAAAAACCTGCTGGGATTTTGGTTGGAATTTGATTGAATTTATAGATCAATTTAGGGAGAATTGACATCAATATTGGATCTTTTAACCCACAAACAAAGCATATCTCTCCATTTATTTAGATCTTCTTTCAGCAATGTTTTGTAAATTTTAGTGTAGATGTGTTGCACATATTTTGTCAGATTTATTTTTTAGTATTTTATATTTTTTGATTTTGTTGTAAATGGTATTAATTTCTGACTGTTGCTTGTATATAGAAATACAATTGATTTTTAAAATATTGATCTTGTATCTTGCAACCTTGCTCAATTCCCTTAGTTCTAGTAGCTTTTTGTAGACAGTCTTTTTCTTTTAAATGTATGTTTTTTGACATAATCATGATCATACTGTCAACAGGATTTTGTATTCTTCATTTTCACTTAAATTTTAAAAATAAGTATTTCCTCAAGATATAAAAACTCTTTGTAGACATTAAAATTAGTAGTTGCATTATGTATGAAAATGTAGTTAACAATCACTATTATTAACGATTATATATAGCTTATATATAACTATTATATGTAGTTTATATATATAATATAACTATATTATAACTATATAACACTATAATATAACTATTATAACACTATTCTAAATACTATTGTTGTTTCTGTTTTTCTATATACAAAATGTGGTGATAAATATCGTGGTATATATGGTGAATTGCTAGCCAAAAGCTTGTACAGTTGTAACTCATACCAGCAATGGATGAGAATAGCTAATTCACTGATTTTGTATGTGCACCGGGTACTGCCATATTTCAGTCTTTGCTAGTGTATTTAGTTAGACTGTGTCTCATTGTTTGAAGCTTTTGTTTCCTTGATAACAAGTGAGATTAGTTTCTCATGGGTTCATTAATGTTTTGACTCTTCTCTTATGCATTTTCTATTTGTGTTCTAAGGGAATCCATTCTTAACTTTTAATAAAACTTTTTCTTGCCCCAAAATATAATTTTTAAAAATTTGACCTAATTTTGTTTTTTCATGCTCTCATGGTAGCTGTCCTTGTGGTCCCTCCTGAGGACTGGATTAAGTGTGTAGAGAGCAGTCACTCACAGGTGGCCAATTTGATGTTTTAAAGCCATGGCACATTAAACACTCCCCCCCTCCCATGCCCCAGAAATTGATTAAGTGCAACTGGCTGTTTCTGTCTGTACTTGTATATTCCCTTTTAGAATACAAATTACTTTGAAAATATTTCCAAAGGAAGATAGTGAATTTAAACCAACTATTGCTCACTATGGAAGTGAGGATAAAATGCTCCAAATCTACTTAAACCTTTTCCTTCTCATTTGTGACCTAAGATGCTCTCTGGATGTTTTAGCAAAGTGATAGACTGTTCCCTGACTGCTGTGGCAGGTGTTCTTCTGCTGTCAGGCCTGTATCAAAATAACTGAATCACTTAAAAGAAAAAAAACCTGCTACTCAAAATAACCGAGATCAAAGGTGTCTTATCTGCCTATGCTTGGGAGTGGAAGGAATGAGCGAGGGAATATTTTCTGTAAAGATGGTGCTCTGGTGTTATGAAGTACTTTGGCTAATTTTCAAGAAATGATGCAAGTTGAATGAGAGTTGGTGTCACTGCTGCGATATGGCAGTGAACTGTGATTGCTTTTCACGTCCTCTTGTTATCTGCAGTGGCTGTGTCACCAAACATATTCAAGAGGGTGGCCTCCTATTACTAAGTCCCAGACTGGGTTGAATAGTCATTTGAGGACCTAGGCGTGTATGCAGAATGTTTTTCTGTGGGCCCGTCGTGGGTGCAATCCCAGGTCCTGAGACTGAGCCTAAATTATACTTGTAACCTACACCCCTGTCAGCATCAGTTCCCGGCAGCACTCCCTGCCATGTGGGGCAGCTGAGAAAGTGGGTCCTGGGCCAGAGGGAACGTGGGGAAGCAGTGGACAGAGAGTGATGAGAAGTGGGAGGTGGGGAGCAACCTGGAAGCAGAGGCTGATAAATTAGAGATGAGGATCAAATGAGGGCACAGTAAATCCAGGCCAGTTACAAAGAGGCTCTGAGAACTCAGGAATCCCAGCTGGGGAGGGTGGTGGCCTATGGAGAGCCTGGCAGAGGTAAGGGTCAGGCCTGGAGTGGGGGCGGGATAAGAGTCAGCGCTCCCTGCCTGTAAACCGCAGGAAACACCTCTGTCAAACCAAGGACTTTATGGGGAAGGAGGGTAGAGATGGCTCATAGTACAGGGCAGCCCCAGGGGTCTAGGAGCAGGAGCCAATGGATGACTCTTCAAGGCACTGTTGTGAGGACTAATCCACTTTGACTGCTTTTGTTACTTCACTTGGGATTGGAAGTCCATGTCTTCATCCCTTCTTATTCAACAATATTTATTAGCGCTTATGGTGAGCACTGCTTAGGCATCGATAAGGCATCAGTGAAAAAAAAATAGTCCTTATTGTCATTGGAACTGACATTCCAGTAGGAGAGACAGATAATAAGCAAATAAACAAACATCATGTCGTATGGTGGCATGTACCATAACGAAAACCCCAGCAGGGTAAGGTGATAAAGAGTGATGGGGGGGTGGGTGCCATGTTTAGATATGTGGTGAGCTATGGCTTCTTTGAGGAGTGATATTTGAGCAGAGATCTGGAAGAAGTAAGGGGGTGAGCCACATGGGTGCCTGGGTGAAGATATTCCAGGGAGAAGAGCATCTGATGGATTGGCCTGGTTGGTCATCTGTACTGATGAGTCATGGAGGACAGGGCTGCACGATTGACAGGCCACCATGATGTGCAACCAGAGGTGGATTGTTCCCGAAGGAAAATGGAATTGCTTTTCCCAAAAGAAGGGAGCATAGAAACTGAACAGGCAGAAAGAAAAGATGTCCACCACAGTTGAGGGTAGTGGTTCTTTCACTGAATTCTGCCCATAAATAAAGAGAATGAGTGAGAAAAGGAGTCACTTGCACTCCCAAGAGCTAGGGACAGCAGGAATGTGGTGGAAGGACAGGCCTCCGGCAGTGGCACAGGCCCTTGGACTCCTGACTGAATTCTGATGACTGGTGCAGAAGGAGAGAGGGTAGGAAGGAGAGTGGGAGGAGAGAAACAGGTGCTCAGGGGACCCTAAGGACTGTGCCCTGACTTCCTAGTCTAGATGTCTGGGCCTGCCCTCAACTGCACATTGGAAGTGACTTGTTCCTCTACTGCCATGTGGGAAACAACAGAGAAGACATTTCTAAATGCCACTGAATGGGAGGGGAAACAAGTGCGATGCTGTTATTGGTTTTCACTGTCCTCAGAGAAGAGGGACTGAAGAGCCTGCACAGAGCTGGGTCCTGAGCCCCCCGATGGGACTAGGGTGGGAGCAGTGGTGGTCACTCTTTTCTGCCTCCACCCAGGTGCAAGATCACTTGCAATTCCCTGAACTCACCATGCGCTTCCAAACTTGCATGCCTTTGCCCACGTGGGTCCCTCAGCCTCTGGGGTCCTTTCTTCTGTCCTTGCGGGCTTGTGTCAAAAGCCATCTTCTTCACGAAGCCTTCTCTGTCCTCCCTCCTCCACTAGTTACAGAGCATCATTCCTCTCCCATGGTCCATCTTACTGCTGGTGTTTGTTGCACTTATTCACCGAGCCTTGAACCCCAGTTCGTTTTACATATGTCTCTTCTGGGGGACCGTGCATCAATCTTAATCACCTTTGCAATGCTCCCTCCTTGTCCCAGGGCCTGGCATCACAGAGTGCATGGATGAATGAGTGACCTCTGACCTCGCAATGTGAAGCCCTACTCAACCATTTGGGGTATGAGGCCAGGAAGGAGGTGACTGTGTGGCCCTCTGTGACACTAGGATCTTTGCTAACTTTGGTTGGGCTCCTCAGTTTCCAGGATTCCAGGATTAATGTGAGATAATCCTCAATGCAGCCAAGTTGGACTTTTGTGATGCGAAGGGAGAAGTGTCTTTTAACTCTGCCAGAAATGGAGAAATGGAGGTGTCAGACCGCAAAGGGTGGAACAGGAGCAGGCTGGCATTGCAGGGAGCCTCCTCTCTTGAGTAGCCATTGGGAAGGGCACCCCAGAGATCCCTCCTCAGGGCAGGCCGGAACTGAGTGAAGAGCCCTCTGGCTTGTTTGTTTCGCTCTGCAGGCCTGGCTTGTCTTAGAGTCAGTGCTTATTCATCAGAGACCTTGGATTTAGAACTCACGTTTTCTCCTTAGTGGATAACGTGAGGCAGCAATCATAGGGTCCAGCTAATCAAATATGTCATGTGCAAAGTGAGCCTTGAGCCCTGGGGAGAATTAACCCTGAGTCTCTCATGCTACCATCCTTAATCATCTGGAAGAGCCATGCAAGGCAGCTGGAAGAGTCATTCGGGGCAGCTGGAGCAGGACCAGAGACAATGGGGACATGGCCCCAGATGTGACATGAGGCTCAGTCCAGCTTCTGATGAGCTACAACTGAGATCAATCACAAAATAAGCAAACGTAAGAGAAGACTAAGAGAAAACTGTTAAAAGAAAATATTGTCAGAAGGCTAAGAAAGGAAAGAGAAACGACTCAACATGAAAAATAAGGTAAAATTCAGGAATATAACAAAGATTTCAAGTTTAAAATCAAGAGAGTTTATAAAAATAAAAAAATTAGCCTAATACAAAAATAGGGCTAAAAAAGTAAGCAAACTTACTTAAGATATGAGAAATAGAAGGTGATAAGTAATTTAAAAGAAAAACTAGAAAGTTAATTAAAAAATTAAAATCCCTGTGAAAAGTTTTTAAAAAGATAAAATGCATTAAAAATAAAGTAAGATCAAAAGTTAAAGCAGTTTATGATGTAAAAATAAAAGAGATACTAAGATTATAATAAAGGTTAAGTCCATGGGAGAAAGGTAAAAATGTGAAGGTAAATGGGATTAAAAATAGAAGTTAATGTGGGGCCGCCCGGTGGTGCAGCGGTTTAGTCCGCGCTTGGCAGCCCGGGGTTCACGAGTTCGGATCCCGGGCGCCCGCGGACGCACTGCCTGTCAGCCACGCCGTGGCGGCGTCCCATATAAAGTGGAGGAAGATGGGCACGGATGTTAGCCCAGGGCCAGTCTTCCTCAGCAAAAAGGGGAGGATTGGCGACGGATGTTAGCGCAGGGCTGGTCTTCCCCACAAAAAAAAAAAAAAAGAAGTTAATGTGCTTTAATGTAAAAAGTATAGATGATCATAGAATAGGGTAAAAAGTAATTTAAGAAGAAAGTTTAAATGGAAGGTCTGAAGATAAAACGGCTTAGAGAAAAATAAGTGAAGGAAACAAGAGCTGGAAGCTGGCGAGGAGGAGGAGACAGTTTCTAAGTGGCTGGTGGGTCAGCCTTCCCCAAGGGTTGTTTCTCTGTTGAACCAGCCATTGCGTCCAAGGTGAAGGCAAAGAGCTGGCTCCACCCTGTGGAAGGGGGCCTTTTCAGCTCTTTCCCATCAAGAGTGGCTTCTTAACTCCACAGAAGTACACATCTCAACCTGGTTTGGGGCTGGAGTTATAATCCTCAGGCTACAGTCTGGTTCTATGCAGCATATGCAATAACAAAGTACAGGTAGGTCAATCCAGTAGTCCACCTTGTCTGTGAGGGATATATTCCATGACCCCCACTGGATGCATGAAATCACAGATAGTACCGAACTCTATATATACTATGTTTTTTCCTATACATACCTACTTATGATAAAGTTTAATTTATAAATTAGGCACAGTAAGAGATTAATAACAATAACTACTAATAGGGTAGAACAATTATAACAAGATACTGTAATAAAAGTTACCGTAGATCTCAGCAACCTCAGTGTATGATTTCTTTTCTTATTAAGTCTAGAACTTTCATCTTTTCACTTAAAGGAAGCACTTTATGGTTTTTCTTTGGCATATGCGAATTGTCAGCATCAGTACTCTTCACTTTGGGGCCGTTATTACGTAAAATAAGGGTGACTTGAACACACTGCGATACTGCACAGTCGATCTGATAACTGAGATGGCTGCTAAGTGACTAAGGGAGTGGGTAGCATAGACAGCATGGATATGCTGGATAAGGGGATAATTCACCTCCTGGGCGGGACTGAGTGGAAGGGTGCGAGATTTCATCACGTTACTCAGAATGACACAGAATTTAAAACTTATGAATTGTTTATTTCTAGAATTTTCCATTTAATATTTTTGGACTGCGATTAACCATGTATAATGACACAACCACGGAAAGTGAACCACGGGTAATCTGTACAATCTTCAGAGGAATAGCCCCAATCAGACATTTATAATGGCAAAAAGCTAGCATCAGTAAGGGATTATTGAAGTCAAGTCTGTCATAGCCACATGATGACACACCATTTAACCATAACAAATGTTCTAGAAGACTATTTATTGATATAGGAAATGTTTGAGATATTATGTAAAAAAAATATATAGGGCAAAAAAATATATAGGGCAATATATAGGGCAACTGCATAATTCCAGTTACTTAAAAAGTTTACACAGCATATGAAGGTTAAAAATATTTATTACTATTGTTATCTGGATGGCAGGGTTGTGGATGATTTTTTTTTTAATTTATTTTTTGTGCTCTTGAGCATTTTCTCTACAATGAATCCGTATTATATTTTGTATCATTAGAAAAAACCCTAAAGGTTATTTAAGAAGAATAATAGCCACTGGTATAGGCACATGCTCGACTTCAGAAAGATGCTCTGTGCTGGCCCATCTGTGAGGAGAAAAGATCTTGACATTCTCTTTTCTCACTCCCATCTGCCCAGCCCATTATCAAAAGTAGTGATTCCAGAAAAGATCACTTATTAAGGTAATACTAAGATATTAGGTGTGTCTTCTGTTAAATAATGCATGTATTTGATCTATACAAAATTAATATTTAATATTTATTAGGGAGTGAGAATAGGTAATCATACAGCACATAAAAATACAACTTAATATTTCTTCAGTGTTTATTATATGCTAAGCACTTTATGTGCATACTCTTATTTAATATCCATTTTTAGAGAAAAGAGAATTAGGGCTCAGAGAGGTTAAGTAACTTTTGCTGTTGCCCAGAAGTGGGGAAGTGGGCGTCTAACCTGAGGCAGTTTGACTTCAGGGTCTTTGCTCTTATTCCCTGTGCTGTACTCACTTCAGTGCTTCCTGTGTGAATAGTTTGTGTTTTAGGTCTTAGGGGAGGTTTAGAAATGTATAGTTCATGTTGCCTCCCTCAAAGAATGTCTAATCTAGTTGGAAAGATTAAAGGGCTGATAAACGGTATGTAGCAATAATACATAACCTGTTACAGTGCAGATAATACTCTATGTGACATTCAAGGAGAGACATTCCTGTGGCCTCTATAGGTCAGAGGAGGCCTCCTGAAGGAGCTGGGCTTTGAAGGCTGGGGAGGGTAGCACATGTGGGCCATAGAGCTAGCTGTAGGTTAAGCAATAAATATAATGTTCTGGAGAAAAGGACTAGAGAGTGGCCATGCAGCCAGCACATAGAAAGCAGAGACTCTGGAGATGGATCAAACCTGAGGGGGTGTTACTGGAAGACATCAATGTACTGACTGGGCAAGATGACATGGAGGCATAGTCAGGAGAGAAATTATGTCCAAGGCTGCAGGAGACAGGCTAGGGGTCAAGTGAGGACAGAAATGTGAGACGAGCAGTGAAGTGATAGCAAGAGGAGAGAAGAGTGAGATGACTTCAGTATCTAAGTCCTGACTAAGGAGCAAGTGATAGGGAACCTGTCTGTCTTGCTAAGGTAGGGAGGAAGTGGATCTAGACAAAGGAGAAGCCAGAGGCATGGGATAGGGAATAAGGGAGATAGTCATTCTTTTGACCATGATATTGTTCTAAAATACAGGGTATTAGAAAATTTGAGGTTTGGTGAGGCCAACATATTAGGAGATGATTGCCATTGGAAAGATAGTCTGTTACTCACAGTTACCAAGAAGGGGAGCACACCATACCCTAGGGGCCACATGAGGAAGCACCAGGGTCAGTCGCAGGCAGAGAGAGGGAGGAACGGTAGGCTAGAACCTTTACTGTGGTTTCCTGGGAAGAAATGAGTGAGGCAGGGTAAGCAGGCTTAGGATTGGTTAGTTTGAATAATTTCCGTGGGCTCTGGGGTGTGGGGGCTCTCCCTAGTTGTCTGATACCTGGCCCTGGGTGATTAGGGCAGATGGATAGTGGCCTGGAGTGTGAGGACTAGAGTGTAAGGCCAATAAAAGAGGTGGTTGGGGTGTGGGCTCTGGATTGGTTGGTTTGTATTTGAGAAGTGCACTCTCACTGAGTTGTTCACCATCTCTAGGGATTGGCTAACCCTGGGAGGGGCAGCCCCTCCAGGGTCAGCAAGGTCCCAGATGTCAAAGCATCTGAATACAGAAGATAGAAGACATGGTTAATAAGGATATGTAATCAACTCATAAATATTTATTGAACGTCTCCCATGCCCAAACACTAAACTATGTGCATCAGTTAATATAAAATAATAATAATAACAAAACCAGCATATTCTTATATAGCCCTCACTGTGTGCCAGACGTTCCACATGCTTATAAGAATTAACTCTTTTAATGCCTATGACAACCCTGTGAATAAGTGCTTTTATCATCTCAGTTTTACAGATGAGGAAACTGAGGCTCAGAGAGGTTAAGCAACTTGCTAACGACACACAATTATTTAGAATTGAAGCAGGGATTTGAAGCCTGGTGTTTGGAGTCTGTGCTTTAAGTACTACGTGGTACTATATATGATATGGTTCCTGCTGTCAGGGATGAAGAGCTACTTCAGAAGATAAGATATAAATATTTGAAGAGATAAGTAGAAGTAAAGAGCAGGGCATATTTAATCTCAAATGAATGGAATGGTCCAGTGCTCCCTCAAAGGGGAGTTGTGCACAACCCAGGGGTATGTGAGACAGTCCATAGGGTGCAGGAGGAAAAGACTGGAACTTCTATTTATATTTATAATACTTGTTCATTGAACAGCCTGTACTCCCAGTACAAGCGCCTCATCATGAGAGAAAGCCAATGATGGTACAGTCAGATCTGATGAGACACAGTCAAAAAACGTAAAATTAGGAAGTTCACGATATGAAATATGGATTGACATCTATTGTCATTAGCTAGTATCTCAAGAGATGATATATACTGAGGAAGAATTTTGTCACTGACATTTACTGTTGCTAATGACGAGAGAACGTTCATTGACTCCCATTGGTGGGAGTGAAGGTAATGAATGATGGGAGTGAATGTGGGTCGAATGCCTCCCATGCTCCTGGTCCTGGGGGCACAGCCCTGAACACCACCAACAAGAACCTCCGCTCTCGTGGGCTTTACTTTCTAGCTGGGAGGGACACGTGATAAACAAGGTGACGAAGGAAATACATAGTGTGTTAGGTGGTGATATGTGCTAAGGAGGAAAATAAAGCAGAGAAAGGGTGGGAAGAATTGGGGAAAGAGTTTGACATTTTTAAATAGGATGGCCGAGTAAGCCCTCAGTGAGAAGGAGCTGTTTGAATAACTACCCGGAAGGAGTAGGGGAATGAACCATGTGGCTATCTGGGGGAAGAGCATTCAACACACACACACACACACACACACACACACACACAGCAAGTGTGAACTCTCGAAGGTGGGAATGTGCCTGAAGGGGTGAAGAAGAGTGAGGAGGTCAGTATGACTGGACCTGAGTGAACAGGAGGTGGATAGGAGCTGAAGCAGAGAGACAGGACGGGGTGGTACGAATGTGGAGACAGGTCCTTGCAGCTGTGTGAAAGGACTTTGACTTTTACTGTGAGTGAGATGGGAAGCCACTGGAGGGTGTGAGCAAAGAAGTGTGACGTGATCTGGCTTGTGTTTCTAGTGGATCGTTAAGGCTGCTGTGTTGAAAATCCATTGTAGGGAAGTAAAGGCAGGAGCAAGGACACCCGCTGGAAGACCTAGAGCAATTTTGCAGATGAGTGACAATGGTGGCTTGGACCAGGGTGGAGGCGTGGAGAAGGAGCTGCACACTGGATATGATTTGATGGAAGAACCAGCTGGATTTACTGATGTATTGGAGAGTTGTGAGAGAGAGAGACTAGTGGTCCATACACATTATTTATACAGAAAAGTACACTATGGGTAAATGTTTAAACCTTTTATTGATAGGGGTGCATGATGGAAAAGTGTGGAGGCCACTGGAACAGACAATATATACCCTACAGAGATTCTGAGGAGAGAGACCACTCAAGGAGGGTGATCAGTGCTGGGGCCTTGAAGAATAAGTAGGATTCAGACAGATAGAAAGGCCCAGGGGGGCACCGTGGGATCCACAAAGGAAGGGAGGGAGCTGTGCCAGGGCTGTTCTGAGTGTCTATCTGCGTGGAGCCCTGAGTACAGGCAGGAGGTTTTTAGATTGAAATGGCGGCAGGAGCCCAGCTTGTCCCATCCTTGAACCCCAGGTAGAACAGTGGAGACTTTTTCCTTTAGGCAGTCGGCGGTGATTGGGAATCTTTGACTGAGGGAGTGAGTGGTATGAGTTCACTTCAACCATTTGTTCCTCTAATAAGCTCTGAATGAGTGCCACTGGTTAATCAATCAATAAATGATAACTCAGTGGCCAGAATGATTTATTTACTAAATGGAATCACATTGATGAGTTTCGTATATATAGTATAGTTATTGCACGATACTATATAGTATAGCGTATAGTATAGTTATATAGATATACATATAGGTGTATATATATTTCTGTTAATGAGAATGATTCCATTGGACTTAAAAGTATTTGCTATATAATAATAATCTTTCTGGTTACACAGCTGAATCTTAAAAAGCTTTATCTATATTTCATATGGTAGTTAAGGTTTCTTGGTGAATATTATGTAATTGGTTTTCCATTCACCGGGTAGTGGCACGGTCTCTCCAGTACACATCCTGCACGGTGCTTCTTGGCACTCTGAGACACTGCTCTCGAGTGCCCCAGGCATCAACAGTATGGCGGAAATACCCCTTTCCCTGTCTGTGTTTGTAAGACAGTCTCTTTCATGCCAGAAGAACTATTTTGGGAAGATGATTCATGTCACATTTTGGCCTCATTACAGTTTTAAGTTGTAACTGGTGCTGGTTTGCCTGGAGGTGTAAACGTAAATTTTATCTTCATATGCATAAGGGGATACCTGGAACAGAAAAAGGACCTTCTATTTTTGAGTTCCGTTTTAGGCTCAGAGAGGTCAACAAGATATTTATCAAAATTCTAATTTGGTTTTATTAAAAGCATGCTTCCAAAAGAATACTAGGCATACAATGGCTATGCCTCCATTCTCCATTTCCAGACACAGATGGAGAAGTCGAAGAACTTAATGTCTTATTGTTATAAGCAGATGATTCTGTAAAATAAATAAAGACTGTGCTTTCTCTTTTGAAATAGTGGGAAAAGTGAGAGCAGGTGTTAAATTACTGTCTGTAGTGATAAGTAACAGGAGGTACAAAATTATTCAAAGTTTATTTAGCTGCAGATGAAAAAGCAAGGTGAAGCTATTCTGATTAGTCCGATTTGCTTTCTGGTAAATATAGTACTATTTAAAGGATATGACAAGCCACTTATTTATTCAGTGGTTAAAATGCATGATGGTGATATAAATGAGAGACATGGACCACCTGAGTTTTTATCATGTTTTGCACAGAGGAGTATTTTAAAAGTGTTTATTGATTTCTCTCCAAATAACTGAGTTTCAACAGGAGGAAAAATGGGTTTGGTGTGTGGTTAGATTTTTCTATGACTTTCAAGGAATTTCACATCCTACCTCAAAAGTTAAAAATTTGCAAAATATTATTTATTTAAAAAAATTAAATCACAGCAATGGAAAAATATAAAGGAATGACAGTGTATTTGTTGTTATTTTTTGCTATAAGCCCATTTTGATAGCCAAAATTTTTTGGATAGAAACTTTTCTGAGCTACTGACAGTAAGGACTGCCCACCCCCTTTGGACATGTGCTTTCAAAAATTTTCTAATTCCGCTGTGGGTTGGTGCTTTCCATTTGGACCTTCTTGCTATGTCATTTAAAGAGATTTATTAATCTTTAAGTAAGATTCCTCAATTAACAATAAACCAAATGCATTGTGAGGTCGTCTTTGATTCTAAATTAGTGATTTGAGGGTGCTTCAGCAGCTTTGCCAATTCAACCGAATCTAGCTTCATGGCAAAACTGGCCTTGAGTTCCCTCAACCTGTTAGAATCTTCCAGCTGTGACAAGTGACATCTACTTTTTTTTTCTTATCTTGAGATTATCTTTTATCTTTTCTTGGTTATCCAGTGACTGCTTCATTAACTAGCCCGGGTCTGTACTTTCAGAAGCAACCAAAATGTTCTCTAGATGATTCCCATGTTCTTGGAGGACAATAGGCAACAGTTAAATAAAGGACATGGTTTGAAACCCAATTGTCAACATAGACATAACCTCTAAAGTTCTGTGTTTTTGGAAGTTGTTAACTGGATTTAACTGTGACATATACATGGTATGACTGAAATTAGACAACTGCTGACACAGATGACACATTGCTGTATTTCACATTTCCTCTTCTGTCTTCCCAGCCATCATGTATGTCATGGGAGCACTTGGTCCTGCAGTGGGATATTTATTAGGTGGACTTCTTATTGGTTTTTATGTTGATCCCAGAAATCCTGTTCACCTTGACCAGAATGACCCTCGTTTCATTGGAAACTGGTAAGAATTGTTTACTAAATCTTTCATTTCACTTCACTTGTTATTAATGATAGTTAGAGTCATAGTACCCTTGTAGTTAAAATAAAAATTTCCCCAATGGGGAGATGAAATATAGCTAAATGTCACGTAGGAGGGGGTGGTAGGCAGAATAATAATCCTCCAAAAATATCCATGTCCTAATCCCCAGAGCCTATGAATGTGTTACCTTTACAGGACAAAAGGGACTTTGCAGATGTGATTAAATTAAGGATCTTGTGATGGGGAGATTATCCTGGATGACCTGAGTGGGCTCAATACAATCATAAGGGTCTTTTTATAAGAGAAAGAGGGAAGCAGGGGGGTCAGAGAAAGAGGAGATATGATGATTGAAGCAGAGGTTGGAGTGATGTGCTTTGAAGATGGAAGAAGGCACCATGAGCCAAGGAACTCAGGTGGACTCCAGAAGCTAGGAAAAGCAGGAGATGGGTCTTCTCTAGAGCCTGCAGCTGGAATGCAGCCCTGCCGATCTCTTTTTTGACTTCTGACCTCCAGAACTGTACAATAATACCTTTGTACTGTTTTAAGCCACGAAGTGTGTGGTAATTTGTTATAGCAGCAATGGGAAACTAATACAGAGGGCTTGGGGACATCAGCTTAGTCCACATTCTTTAGGATTGAGGCGTTTGTTTCCTGTATAGCGGGGGGGGGGGGGGGGTAGGGGGGAGGGCGAATGTGGCTGTGTTGGGACTTTCCTGTGTACTTGAATCATAGATTGCTTTATCTTTTCTGTGCCTTTTAAAGATATTTTTTTCCACTTCCTTATATTTGTGTTTCTGCTTTGTCAACCCTGCCCTGCTGCCCAGAACTCTTGCCCTGCTTTTCCACTGCCACACTCTTAGCGAATCTTTTCACCCCGTTAATAGTTTGTTTCCCCAAGTGTGCTGGAGAGTTAGCTGCTCTCTCCCTTGCTGGCCCTTAATTGTCTTGCTCAATAAGTCATGTTTAGGACCTAGGTTGACAACTCCTACTTTGGATGTTAGGTTACTTATCCAAATAGCCAGGGTGTGTTTGAATTCTTCACGGTCTTCAGCTTGAACATAATAAGTTCTTTCTTCATGACTGCACGCACTACCGGAAATTATTGGCATCTCACATTCATTTAACGTGGGTTAGTAATAGGCAGCATACGTTGATAAGAAATTTCACTTTATAACAAAGAGAATATTTCATTATTAGAAGTTAGTGGCAAGTAATTACTTTCTAAAGAGTTTCTTAGAGTACTTGTTTTCTCTCTGTTTCATTATAAGATAACCTCGTAACTCTGACGTATGTGCGAATAATGTTTAACGCTATATTTTCAAAGCAGTTAACAAATATTAAGTTATATAACACTACTTATTTTCATAAGTAATGCTCTTTGGAGATGGAAGTGCTAAGATCTGGATGAACCTGGCCTGGTAGAATTTTCAAATCATGCAAAAGGAAGTTCCCTTCTCAGCAGTAGGGGAATAACACAGGAGTTTTAAGTCCTTGACCAATAGTGAAATTTTTGGTCTCAACTACTGTTTTCTTTGCAGTTCTGAAATAAATCAGAGTAAGGAATTTTTTTTATTCTCCAAAAACTAGATTATTAAGATATATCTATGAACATCCAATGTGTATTCTGTGTTCTGTATAGATGCCCATGAGAAGAGCATGGTAAGAGGGAACCTCTGGAGGGGGAGAGAAAGGTGAGAAGGACCACCTCAGGGGCAGGGAGAAGGAAGGAGGCAGGAGCTTGAGGCTTACAAATGCTTTATGTTGTCCTTTACAAGTTTTCTAGTAGACATCAATCCACTTGGTCGCAAAGTGGAGTGATTAAGAGTGCAGACCCTGAAGCCATACTCCCCTGGGTTTAAATCCCAGTCTACCACCTAATAGTTGTGTGACTTTGGGGAAGTTACTTAATTTCTCTGTGCCTCAGTTGTTGTTCTTTTTTCTTTTTTAAATGCATAAAATGGAAGTAGTTACAGTTCCTACTTCATAGGGTTGTTGTGAGGAATAAATGAGTTTATATATGTGGAGCTCTAAATAGTTCTTGCTACATAGTATGTGTTAGCTATTATTCAGTCCTTTGAATTTACTCAATGTTCAAGTAGTTTTATTCATTTTAATGGCCCAATATTAGTTCTACAAATGATATAAGTTGTCAATATAGAAATATATAATAGGAGTCTCTTTAAAAATGAATTTATTGAGGAGCCCTATTTATAACTGACTTCTACCTGGAACAAACACATAGTTATTTGATACAATGTTATTTTTTAGGATGCCTACCAGTAATGATGTGTTTTTCAATAAATATATGCTGGAAGAGTGAAGGAAGGAATGAATGAATGATGCTAATGTTTATTGGGTGCTTACTATGTGGCAAGCATTATACTAAGAGCTTTACATTTTCACTTAAGCCTTATAACAACCATGTCATCACTAATATTATGTCCAATTTGCAGATGAGGAAATTGATGCTCACTGATCTGAATAACTTACCCAAAGCCTCTGAGTCAGTGACAGCTGGGAAAAGAAACTGAGTCCAGGGCAGAGGTCTTAGTCAATATAATGGGCCCCCTCTTAGTGAATAGTCTCTGAGTAATGGGTCGTGAAGGGACGTTAGGGACTCTGACTTCAATTCTAGCTCTCTTTGATGTATCTTCTTCCAACATATAATGCACACTTTCTTGTCTGACTCAGCTTTTCTCAGGGACCTCTTTAGTACCACTGTTTTATCATGTGTCAATATCGATGTTACTGCAGACCGTTGAAAATGTGGGCTGGTTTGCGCTGCTTAGAAATGTCCCCAGACTTTTATATTATTTTTGTTTATTCACTATAATTCTTCCCCTTCTTCCATAATCCACTCTCACTTTGGGCTACTATGAGTGTATCTTTAATGTTTGCATATAATTTTAAGTCAATGGCTGTGGACGGGGGTTGGGGAGCCTGAGTGCAGACCTTCATAAAGATAAGCGAAATTAGCTGCTATGAATTGATTACTCATTTGGGGGCAGACATTTTATTAGGTCCGTTACATACATTGCCAGCCCTGACGGTCTAGTGGTTAAGATTCAGCTCTCTCACCAGCATGGCCTGGGGTTTGTTTTCTGGTCAGGGAACCACACCAGCCATCTGTCGGTTGTCATACTGTGGCGGCTGTGTGTTGCCGTGATGCTGAAAGCTATGCCACCGGTATTTCAGATACCAGCAGGGTCACCCGTGGTGGACAGGTTTCAGCAGAGCTTCCAGACTAGACAGACTAAGAAGAAGGACCTGGCCACTCACTTTTGAAAAAATTGGCCATGAAAACTCTATGAATAGCAGTAGAGCGTTGTCTGATATCACACCAGAAGGTGAGAGGATGACGTAAAAAGACTGGACAGGATTCCGCTCTGACAGGGTTGCTAGGAGTTGGAAACATTTCGATGGCACTAACAACAAATTATATACATTGTTGTATTAATTTTGATGACTTCTGAAAACAGTTATTATTATCCACCTTTCAGATGAGAAAGCTGGTTCAGAAAAGGAAAATAATTTCCCAAGGGTCTTCGAGCTAGTAAGTGGTAAAGACAGGATAGAAACCCAGGTCTGCCTGAAGCCATAGCTCAAGAATTGTCCCTTCCACTGCACTGCCTGCCCTCTTCTGGAGAGAGCATGAGGGGTCTAGGGAACTGAAGGGGTTCAGAGGACTTGAATGCAGAGTCTGCAGAAAGAGATTCCAGAGAGGCAGAGGAGCAGGGCTGGATTAGTAAAGGCCTCGTAAGCTGTCAAGCACTAAAGGGGCCAGATATTGTGATAGCTACATTCCCTGTGGACAGATGATTTTATTTTTTTTAAACCTATCTCATTCAGTTTATTTATTCAGGAAATTTTTTGAGTACCTAATCTGTGTCAGGCTTTGAGTTCGTGATTATGTGCTGAACGATTGAGATTGCTAGAAGTCTGCTCTGGCAATTTCCTCAAAATAAAGCCTTTTTTCTGATTGTTTTAACATCTTTATTTGATATAACTTTATCTTTGAAAATAGCACACTGGATTATCAATGACTGGTTCTAAGAATCATATTCTCAGCTAAACTGTGACCTTTAGCAGCTGATAACAGCATTTGAATAGAAACATTATTTTTTAGAAATGAATTTTCACTTTGCAGTTGATCTGTATTCTTATTGGGTTGAATTCAGCATCATTGCTTAGAATGCTGCTTGCATTCCGGTTACAACTGTTGGGAACGTGTTGATGCAGAGTCCAGAATCTGAGCATTTACAAGCTTGGAAGCTTTGAGGACAGAGTTTGGGGTTGAGGAATCCTAGTTGGAAAGTGGTGACCCTGTTATGCAGGACAGGGACCTCTATTTGCTAAGAAAAGGTTGAAAGGGGACTGAAAAATTGCCCCTAGGGAATTATGCAGGCAAGAAGCCCAAGGCCTTCATACCGGGCTGTAATACAGGACTAGAACTTGAGTTCCACTCTGTTTGCTTCCTCATCTCTGCAGCATGGCAACCTCAGATGAGTTTAAAGACAGGATCTCGATTCTACATAGCTCAAAGTCTACTTCTCCTAGGAAGCTTTCTGACACACGTTGATGTCCCCTCTCAACTTTTACAGCATGCACAGTCTGTGCCACACGATCTAACACTTAATTGTATACATTCTTGAATTTCTTGGAACTGTTTCTTCAAATTGTTTGGAATTGTTTCTTATATTTTTAGCTCGCTTACAACTAGGTTTTAAGTTCTTGAAGGCAAAGATCAAGTGTAGGTGTCTTTGGTAGCCCTCACACTTGGTGAAGTATTGTGAAGCCCAGCTAAGAGGGGTCAATACATTCTTAAGTGCTTGCAGAAAAATATTTGAATGCCGTCAGCAATTTGAAATACATTTCACACCGGATATTAATGGTTTTCTCCTAAGAAAAAAGTGTCCATATTGGTCCACAAAGCATGCTATAGTCTATATTATTTTTCTATAAAATTTATGAGCTATTGATTTATTATAAAATGCACATTGTAGTTGGACTAACAGTATTAATTAGCAGAACCAACACATACGTGCTCAAAAATACTTGAATTGAATGAAATTCTAGTCAAGCTGCTGATTATAATATTCATTATAATACCAGTATAATTCTTGGGTAGATTTCTCATTTGTCCCACAGAAAGGGAGGATCCCTCCATTTTCTTAGTTTATCCAACTTCTAGTGCTTTACGGTTGATGAAGGTAAAAAGTTTTCTCTGGAAAAATTTATCACCGCAAACTTCTACTTTGCTAATTTGTTCTCACTCATAATGAAAAAGCCATCACTACTATTCACATTTCCCAATTTTTCAGGTGGAGTGGATTCCTCCTTTGTGCCACTGCAATGTTTCTTGTGATATTCCCAATGTTTACTTTTCCAAAAAAGCTTCCGCCTCGACACAAGAAAAGGAAAAAGAAAAAATTTTCTGGTGACGTTGTTAGTGATGACGACGTCATGAAGGAGAAACCAAACAATAGTGAACAAGTGGACAAAAAAGTTTCTTCTATGGGATTTGGCAAGAATGTCAGAGGTAAAGTATGTCTATTGAATAAATACATGCGTGGTGCTTGAGATGAGGTCAAAGCGTGGTCCCAGGCCAGTGCTGCCCACCAGCTCTTACTGGTCTGTGACAAGATAAGGACTGAAAGTCAGAGGAAGTGCTGAGAAGCTTTTAAAAAGAAAGTTGACAGACTAATTTTATGTCTATTGAATCTAATAACAATAATAATAAATTGGGCTCATATTTTGTATGTTTAAAAAATTCTTTTTCTAATTTATCTTTAATGTTTTTTGCAAAAGTATCAGTACGTGATAGACTGATAATAAAATAATGGTCTTTCCTTATAAATAGTTTGAAAAGCACTGATTTAGATTCTAAAGATAAAGACTATAATTAGAGATGTCTGATTTTTAAAACACTTCTTGCATTGTATGATGGATGGTTTGTTTCAGGGAAATGGTGGGTCTGGTATTGTGGCCCGCTCCTTACATAAATATAAACCTACACCAGGAAGGCACTTCATTCGACAGTGGCTCTGTCAAACGCTTGTAAGTGGCCATAAGGAAGGGCAGCCATGGGATGGGCCTCTAAACGAGTGTAAAAATATCCGGAAAGTTTCAGTGATGTGTACTGGTCATTATTTCATTTTTATTTCTCTCAAAAATAATGACTTTATTGCAGCTAGAATAGGCAATCTCAGGCCTAAACCATTTAAATTAGTCTTCACCAGGCAATCTTTGTTCAGTATGAGACATATCTGTTGAGTGGCTATAAATCCCTTTAACCCAAGAAACCTATAATGTTACACTCCCACTCGTTTCTGCCTATTTTCTGAATTCCGTGAATTGATTATTTTTTGAAATTATGAAGCATAGTATTTATCAAGTGCCTACATCAGTCAAGGCTGTTTTAGGTAAAATTTACCTTGGCACATTATCGTCTCACTTTGACCATATACACAGTAAAGCCAAAGAGGAACTTTCAGGCCTAGAAGGAAGTTACTAATATATTATAGAACTGTCCCTGCAGCCTAAGAGCAACAGTGGTTAGATTGAACTGTTTTTAAAGACTATATTTATTCAAAGCAACTGAAGTGACATTTCATTGAAAATGCTTCTTCTCAGTTAAGTTTTAGCTTTGCCTTCCCCCCCATTATTTTGTGACGATGTGTACTTTTGGAACTGCCAAAATTACTTCTGCTCTAATAACATAAAGGATTCTCTGGATGTTAGCATGGCCTGAGCTCTTACCACGTGGACCAGCCCATCATTTTTCATGGACGTATTATGGACCATTATGGCTACTACCAAAGGAATGATTTTTTTTTTTTTACGACTCAGTTGAGAGCAAGGTTGATGTTAAAGAATTTACAACACAGGAATAGACTTAGGGTCTTAATTTATAGAGAGTATAAAGTAGACTCAAAGGGAGAAATAAAGGCGTTGGTAAGCTACAACTGTGTATTTTTTAGCTTAGGGTAGATGGCTTGCATGTGAAATAGAAGCTCTGTTGGATAGTAGAAAAAAGAGAGAGAAGATTGATATCAAATACCAACAGTGGATACGACTATTGACCGGAAGGGAGTTCTTTTGGAGGATGTGGGGTAGACAATGCTGTCAATGCCCCATCCTTACTCTGGGACCTTATCATCTTCGTGGTGGAGGCCTGCCAACTGCCAGCACCTGCATCATTTGCCTGAAAGTGTTCTTTGTAGAGTGGAAACTGCTTGGCTTCTGCTTGAGGCAGGTTTCAAGAGCCAAGGAATTAACACCCTGGCCTCCCACCCCCACAAAGCGGTCTTAATCAATGACTGATAAATACCCCAGCTGCCTCACCTTGTGGGGGAGACAGTTCTAAGACCGCCTTCTCTTCTCATGTGTCATGTCCACCCACCCCAGCCAGCATTTCCTGAACCTCCTGAATAAACTACTTGGACTTGAATCCTTGTGTCAGGGCCTGCTTCTGAGGGGATGCACACTTAAGCATGCAGGTTCAAAAGGGATAAAAGCCGTCATTGGAATTTTAAAATTATTTTTCCAAATTGAATCTATACACTATTTTATTGGATATCTTCTGGTACTGCTAGCACTTGATCTTCTCTGTCTTTCCTATGCTCAATTTGGTGGTTTAGGATATTTTCTTTTAAAGGGAAGAATAAAAGAAGTCTTTTAACAGTGATGGGTAGTTGGTTTATAAAATCTGTTTCCCATTCTGATTTTCTTGTCAATATTTCTGATAAATTCTCAACTTTTTCACTCTATGTCTTGGTTTCGGTGACTGATCTCACTTCTGTGGTTAGCCTCCTGATTAGGACACAGAGCTGGTTCATTTTATTACTTCCACTTGTGCTGGTTTCTCTGTATCTAGACTGGAACTTCAAGAGACGCTTTCTCCTATTAGAAATGAATTCTGTTTTAATGGGATTATAAAGTGAAAATGTTTTGCTAAAAATGATTCAAATGATGTTGATGATATTGGAATAAGTTTCAACTAGAATATTTAAAATTAATTCATATTTATCTTGCATATTTTCATTTTTATCTATTTATTTATTTATTTTGTGAGGAAGATCAGCCCTGAGCTAACATCTGTTGCCAATCCTCCTCTTTTTGCTGAGGAAGACTGGCCCCGAGCTAACACCTGTGCCCATCTTCCTCTACTTTATGTGTAGGACACCTGCCACAGCATGGCTTGATAAGCAGTGTGTAGGTTCGCGCCTGGGATCCGAACCTGTGAACTCCAGGCCACCTAAGCAGAGCGTGCGAACTTAACCGCTATGCCACTGGGCCGGCCCGATTTAATTTGATTTTCAAAAGGACAAATTACATCCCTGGGGATCATTCCACTGTTGACATAATTTGCATTACAAAGCTGAGATTCATTATTAAGGTCTGAATTAAAGAATGGTTGCTAAGATTTCATTTTGAGTTAAATCTGAGTTTGATTCCCAGATCCTCTGTTCCCTTGTCCTATTTTCTGGAGGAGGGCTCCTTTTAGTCTGTTTTTTTTTTTTTAATTTGGGTACCGATATCAGCTTCTTCAGAGAGCAGGTAGAAAGATAGCTAAGTTAGTAACTTATACTTCCTTAAAAAGAAAATGATTTGGGCCACACAGAATGGTGCCCTTTGGGAAATTCCATTGCAGAGAATACTTGAAGAAAGTGTACTATACTTTCTACTCTCTGCCTCAACAGAGATATTTCAATGATAGACATTGGGGAAATCTGACTCAGTGTTTCTAGATTCCTGTTATAAATTATGCAGGAATAAGACTGTTTTAAAACACCACAGAGGAGAAAGTAGAATTTTTAGTGTGTCTGCATCACCTTTCTGCAAAGAGATTAGCACTGACTGCATCAAAATCTTACCAATAGAAATAAACATTTAAAATATTTAAGTGGATCAATTTTCCTGAGGTTTGAGGTCCAGCATTTTTAAGTCTTCCAAATTTAACTGGGTATCTTTCTGAATAGAAAATGTTTGGTGGCAGTTAATCTTAAAAATTTTATTTTTGTGTCGACTTTTAATCTTTTAAGCTTAATTACTTATCGTTATTAATTAGCATAACATGTAACAGGTTTTTTTTCTGCTGGACTTTTGTCTGTGTTAGAATGAAATATGTTTATAATCCTAGCTAAATAAAATAGTTACTCGGAGAGGATGAACTGATTTGAAGAGGTCATTGAAAGTTATAGAATTTTGGTCACTAAAGGATTATGGTGTCATCATGTAATTCAATGACTTCACTCTGTAGAAGCTGCTGTACTCCATGATGCAGCAGATACGAAGATGAGTGAGCCATGGTTTGCCCTCAGAGAGCATATAGTCCACTGAGGGAGACAGGACAAGTACAAATGGAAATGTGATAAAGACCATAAAGGAGGATAGACACAAGGGTGTGAGGTTCAAAGGCAGGTGAGGGAACATCTAATTGAGGGATCAGGAAAGGTTTCATGGAGGAGGTGGGATTGAGATGAACCTTGGAAGACCGGGAGAATTTCCTGAGGTAGAGCTGGGGCGGTGGGGGTATTCTAGTCAGAGAGAGCAAAGACAAGAAGGTCAGAATCTGTAGATGTATATGGAAGTGCTGAAGAAGTGTGTTGTGGTTGTGTGTTGGAGATGTGTGGCAGCGGGAGATAAGGTTGGGACAGCAAGATAGGACTATATTGTGCATGGAGAGCTTGAGTTCTGGCTTTCACTGAATTCATCCCTCAGGGGCGGTGGGGAGGTTTGAGCAGACATTTGGCAGTGCTCCACTAAGTGGATCAGGAAGAGAAAGAAGTGGAGTGGAAGGAGGGGCCCCAGGTAGGAAGCTATGGATAGAGCCCACTACAAGGTGATGATGGTTTTGACTAGCAGAGAAGGAAAGGACAGTGGCCCGCCAAACTGGTCTCCCTGCTTCTATCTTTGCCCCCTTTCAGTTGCTTTCAACTCAGCAGCCAGGAGGATCCTGTTAAAAGGCCACTCTTCTGCTCAAAGCTTCTATGGTCTCCCATCTCACTCACAGAAAATCCTCTCCCTAGATGACCTACTAGGGCTATGATCTAACCTGTGGTTCCCTCTTTGACTCCATCTCTTTCTTGCAGTCCCATTTGTCATTCTGCTTCAACCACATTGTTCCCTTCACTGGTCCTCAAATGTACCAGGCATACTCTCACCTCAGGGCCTTTGCACTTGCTATCCCCGTGCTAGGAATGCTCTCCCTCAGATTCCCTCACTTCCTTCAGGATGTCCCTCAAATGGTGCCTTGTCAGTGAGGCCTTTCTTGGCCACCCTATTCAAAAATCTCCACCCTCCTCTCCAAAGCTTCTTAGCTCCTTTCCGCCTTTATTTTTCTCCTTAGCACACATCCCTATCGAACATACTATGTATTTTACTTATTTATCTTATTTATTTTCTCCCCAGTGAGAAGGTAAGCTCCACAAGGGTAAGGATTTTTTTTGTCCATCATGTTCCCTGCTGCATTTACACCACCTAGTAGATACTCAGTAAATATTTGGTGAATGAGTTATTGAATAATGAGGGAAGGAAAAGATTGTGTCTATAAGATGGGGCAACTGATGTGGGAAGGGTGGGGAGGGAGGTACCAAAGAAGGTTGCAAAGTTTCAACCTCAGCTAATGGGGAGAGGAACTAGTTGAGAGGAACAGAAGGAATAAATTCTGAATTTGAGCTGCCCAAGAACATCCAGAACTGTTGCAAGTGGCCCTTTGCTACGTGTTGTAAGACGACTATAGTGTGGGTCTGTTAGGGTCAGTCCTTGATTCAGCAAAGAGCAATCACCGGAAGCCACAAGCCTGGGCCATGCTGTCTTAGCCCCCATGCATGTTGCCTTTGCTGAATTGAACTTTAGTTTTATCTTTGCAGCTTTTTCTGAAATCTGTTGCTTGAATTCTCCATATTTGCCACAGGAGCATTGCTCAGTGCCCTTTATATAAACCCCATTTCTTGAGAATGGCAGTTCTCAAACTTAGTCTATCTTAGAAATACCACGATATTTCTATCTTAGAAATATCACATGGCTGGGCCCCAGCCCAGAGTGTCTGTTTCAGGAGGTCTGGGGTGTGGCCCGAGGACCTGTATTTTTAACAAATTCCTGGGTGATACTGATGCTGGGGGTCCAGGGACCACACTGTGAGAACCACTGCTCCAGAACGTAGTTAGGAAAAGCTCTATTTTCTGTGAAGAAATTAGAATGTTTCTGCTAATGATGACTATACAACTTTTTGTTTTGGTGGCCAGGAGACTGAGAGTCAAATTTGAAGTCCAGGAAGGGTCTTATAGACATATTTAATTCTTTTCTCTGGTTTTGATGTTCTGTTCTATGTCTTCTCTATTTCTAATTCTTTGTTTCGTTTCTCTTTTACTTTTTTTTTTTTTTTTGTGGGGAAGACCAGCCCTGAGCTAACATCTGTTGCCAATCCTCCCCTTTTTGCTGAGGAAGACTGGCCCTGAGCTAACATCGTGCCCATCTTCCTCAACTTTATATGGGACGCCGCCACAGCATGGCTGACAAGCAGTGCGTCGGCGGGCGCCCGGGATCCGAACTCGCGAACCCCGGGCTGCCAAGCGCGGACTAAACCGCTGCGCCACCGGGCGGCCCCTCTCTTTTACTTTTATTTTGCTGTATGTGTGTTTTCTTGTGGTGAGCCAAACCTTTAGATTTGGACTTACAGCTTATAAAAGGTGAATGGTAACAGGCCTGGCAAAGAATTCCTGAAAAAGAAAGCACTTTCTTTATACTCAGTGCAAATTATCTATGGGGCTACTCATCAGAGTAATATCTACTTAAAATGATATATAAAAATACTCCTTAGTGCCAGATTTAAACAAGCAAGTGGCCAGTAACCACTAATGATGTATTTGGGGCTCCAACGACTGCCATTTCTCTGTCTGCAGGTAAGTGGCTCAGGAGCTCCTTGTGTTAGTCCAGAGGTGACTGTGGTATGCCAGGGTCATCCAGTTCCTTCTGCTCTTTTATTGGCTAACAAGGAATGCTGTTTGCCAGTCTGTCTGGAGGGGAGGGAGAAATTGGAATACTTTAATGGGGACTTGGGATTGGGGAACCCAGGAGATCATTAGTTTCAAAGAAAATGAGCAGGAAATGGAGCACTTAGGTCCTATGTTGGCCATATTACATATGAAGAACAACTTTGATTTGGGTTTTACAGAAAGATGTAACTAAAAATAGTTTGATGCTCCTGGGTAATAGGCGTGGAAAAGTTGTATCTGCTATGTGCCATGGAATATGCAGGATGATGTAAGACTTGCAGGCCATAAAGGAAGTTATTGAGGTTTTCACTGCATGATGATGATATGTTTCCACCAGTTTTTTGATGCACCACAAGGCTTAAAAGTATACACATTATAAGAACTGAAAGATTAGAGGTAGAGAAAAAATTAAATACTCTAAGTACTTATAAAAGAAGAAAATCAAGGAATTTTATGGAGAGGTATTAAAGAAAGCTGTTATATAACTTGTATACACAGGATTTTAATTTTTGGAGGTGACTGAGTGACAACACAGAGAGGCCAATACCATTGAAAGAAGAATTTATTGCATATATCCGAAGAGAAGGGGGCATGCTGTGCCATGCAGGGCCACAGGGGAAGCACCAGGTCTTGGTCAGGAAACAAAAGACAGGAGTGAGGGGAAAGCCAAGGCCAGAGCCTCTGTTGGGGTTTCCATGGGAAAGAGGACAGGAAGGAAAGCAGGGCACACTTATGACTGGCTAGTCTGAATAATTCCAGCGGGTTCTGGGCTGTAGGGGTGGTCTCCAGTTGTTGGGTAACTGGCCCTGGGTGATTGAGGGTGGAGGAAATACTGGCTTGGTGTGTGAGAATTAGATAAGGAGGTGGTTGGGGCTACAGTTTCAGGATGGGTTGGTTTGCATATAAAAGATGTGCTCCCAGCTGAGCCCTAGCTATCTCTAAGAATCGGTAGTCCAGTCTCTCCCTAGCCAGCAAGTTTTTCAGATGTCAAACCATTATAAAACATGGAAAATTAAAAAACATGATTACTATAAAAGTTTCTGTGTTACAGCCAGAGCATACTCTCACCTGGACTGTTTCAGCTATAATTATTATATGATGTTCCTGCCACCTTTCTTTTCACCACTTTCCTTCTCCCCACCCTCTGGAGGCCTTTCCTGAGCCCTTGAGGCCGAGGCCATGGGTCCTGCCCGTGTGCTTTGAAAAGCACCCTGTATTTTGGCATGTATCATGTTATTTTATAACTTACCACTGAAAATCCCGACCTTTTGTAGAACAACACGTCCCTTACTCTGGTTGTTTCCATTTTACTCTTGGTCTCTTTATCTTTACCCAATGTGAATTCTATGCCTTGTTTGACTTTAGTCCATATAAGATGCTTTTATCTGCTCATTCAATTGACACTTCCCTCAAATTTTACTTTTATCTAAGAAACTGGCATCAAGACTTTTAGGAAAGGATTAGACTGGTTCCTAAATATCACTCTAATTATTGAAATAGATGGATGGCAGTATTATCTTATGAAAATTTCTCTTTCTTTGTTTCTTTTCCTGTTTCACAAATATCTTTATTGAGCAGCTACTATAGGACGAAGAATTCAGGATATACATATGAAAAGTTGCAGTCCTTGCCCTCAAAGGGAGGCAGGAAGGAAAATAGACATAATAAAATATGTTAAATCTTAAACTGGAGGTATGTACATTCTGAAGAGGAGGAAGGAATTCCTAAGTTAGCTGCCTGAGTCAGGGAGGACATCTCTTGGAGGATGGTATATTGCTGCATCCTTTCAAAATTGCAGGGTTCTTTTTTTAGATTTTAAAAGTAATACATGTTCATGGTAGAAAATTTAGAAAGTATGTAAAAATATAAAGCATAAAATAAAAGTGAATTCCAACCTTATTCCTGAAAATAAATGCTTACTTTTTTTTATAACAAAAAAGTGTATTTTGAAACTAGATAAATGTGGTGGTTGTACAAGATTGTGAATGCACTAAACGCCACTGAAGTGTTCACGTTAGAATAGTTAATTTTATGTTCTGTGAATTTCCCCACAATAAATTATTTTGGAAAAGGTATTTATTTTACTTGAATTTAAACATAAGGAAAATAAACTGAATGGGATGCTGAGCTTCAGATAAATCTTTTTTTTTTCCCATAAGAAGAGAGATTAGGGGCTGGCCCCGTGGCGTAGTGGTTAAGTTCCCATGCTCTGCTTCAGCGGCTGGGGGTTTGCCGGTTTGGATCCTGGGTGTGGACCTACTCACCACTCATCAAGCCATGCTGAGGTGGCGTCCCACATAGAGCAACTAGAAGGATGCACAACTATGACATGCAACTATCTACTGGGGCTTTGGGGAGAAAAAAGTAAAAAAAAAGGAGGAAGAGTGGCAACAGATGTTAGCTCAGGGCCAATCTTCCTCAAAAAAAGAAATCTCTTTATTAAAAAAAAAAGATATTATTTCCAAAAATATCTATGTCAGAAAAGTTATGAAAAGTATTAACAGGAGTCAATATGTTTGGTTGATATTTAATGTTTATAATTTATACTTGGGTACAAATGTAAGTTTCCAGGTAATAAAATTTAGTCAACAGCTTCATTTACTAATAATTCACCTGTTTTGTGTAATAATGAAACAAACATCGTTCGTGATCCCACCCCCAATTTAAATAAAAAAAACATAGATGTCAAAAGAACAAAATTGAAAGATTATGCCTCATTTTAGAAGGGCTCTTCAGAAGAACATAGAGGAAAGCTGATGTGGAAGCAGAATGTCAGCAGGTGAAAACAAATGATACATCATGGGGAAGGAATTCTTTTGCAATCAGAAAAAAAAATCAGAAAATAAATGGAAGGTTAAAAACTATGCTGAAACAAATTACTCATAATTATGATTTTGAATCTTGAAGAAAATGTCAAATTATGCTACAGATTCTCTAGTTTATACATAAAAAATGTTTAAAGCTTTGTTGCTTCAAGAGGCAATCACCCAGTTATCTAAAAAATTCAAGCATACGAAATACCTCTTCCCTAGATGTGATGGCTAAATGAAATATTGTATATTTCCTCCTTCTTGTCAGCATTTAAATTTTTCTTTTATAATTTTCTCTAAATCCCTTAAGGATTCTTTAGCTTTAAAAAGCCATACTTGAAAAAGGATGGGCTATTTGGTCCTTCTCATTTTTCTGTGGTTTTGGTAAGTCCACGGCTACATGGACCACCCTTAGTCCTATGACTTGTGCTTTGGGTTTTTTTGCTGAGGAACGTTTGGCCTGAGCTAACATCTGTGCCAATCTTCCTCTATTTTATATGTGAGCCACCACCACAACATTGCCCCAGACAAGTGGTGTACGTCAGCACGCGGGAACTGAACGCGCGCCGCCAAAGTGGAGCATGCGGAACTTAACCACTAGGCCACAGGGCCGGCCCCGTGACTTGTGCTTTCATAATACCTGACTCCCTGGGAGGAAATTAGGCGTCTTTGGAATGGACTTCATTTTCTCACAAGTAAATGGCTATTGTTTTGGTACAAATTATTGCTGTGATGTAGTGAAGAATGTTAATAAATAAATACCTTCCAAGAATATTTCTTGAGTGCCTACTAAATGCCAGATGCATGCCAGGAGCTAGAGATACACAGATCTACCAAGTCCTGCCTTCGGAGCATTTACACTCTCTTGAAAGAAACAGACAGGTAAATACACGCAGCTACAGAATTGAGGAGTAGCCGTGTGAACAACGTGCCATGGGAGCGCGGAGGAGGAGCCCCCCTGTCTGTCTGGAGGGGCTGTGCCATCTCCCTACAGGACAGGGGTAATCCTGAGTCACCGATGAGTTTGACATTTACCGAGCAGACTCGTGCAGAACACAGTCAATAGTACCGAGATAAGAAAGACCTCGTAGGGAGCTTGTGGTGTGCATTCAGCGGACTTCAGCCCGGAAGGCTGGACAGCAGCCAAGGTCATGGGAGCTGGGCCTTCTTCTCTTTTGCTTGGCCAGTCCCACTGTTGGCGTATCTTTTTCAAATATACCATTTTGTAAATAAGTCTGTTTTGGTAGTCCAAGACGACAACAAAAAGGCGTGATATAGGCGTGTTCAGGACGTAAAGGACAGAAGCAAGTTCAAGCCACCTGAGACGTGGGGTTCTTGTGTCAGGCTCCGGGGAGCGCAGGAGGCCTGGCGGCTCTGGGAGTGTGTTCATTGCGCGGAGACTCTCGGCCGCTCTGCACACTCAGCTGCAGCTCGAAGCTCAGTTCCTTTTCCTTCCTTTTGTTCTCACTCAGATTTTCATACTCTCCGTCTGATTCGTCCTGTGTGTCTCGGGTGCAACACTAAGGGAAATGAGCGAAGGGGTTGGCCGGTCTGTGTTCACATAGGGCGCCCAGGCCTCCATGGCTGCTGTGCTGCTTCTGGTGGCACCTTTGAGTCCGGCCTCCTTGCCTGGCCCAATCAGCTCATTTTGTGATGTCAGGTCATGTGGTAAAAACCCTGCAGCTTCGGCATAAGGAGCCACCGATGAGGGGTCTTTCAGCATGACAGCCCCTAGTAGACCCATCTCCAGAAGGCGATACAGTTCTCACCAAACTAAACGTATTCCCAGCAAGTTCCTCCCTCTGCCCACTTGAAAAGACAACTGTGGCTTTCAGGTTCTGTGAAACCCAGGCTCGTTTAAAGCTTTACTCCTCCAAACAAAGACCTGACTCTAAACAGACACTTGGAATCGTAGACTTCTTTTATGAATGAGCATAATGCTTTCACACATGTTGGAGCACGTCTGCCTGATGGTCAAAAAATTAAAAGCATATCAATACCTGTCACCTCCTATTAAGCTGTGAGCTATGAGGCTTTGGAGAACAATAAGTCATGGTCTCTGCCCTCACTGAGACTGATTCAGCCTCTTATAAACACCATCCCTTATCAGCTTCCACAAGAATCCAGTCACATCGTGCATCTCAGATTTTCTGAAACTTTGACTAAAGGTTTGCAAGGTTCCGGGGAGTGACTACATCAGATTTTTTGCAGCATAGCCTTGTTGTGACCGGAGTGCAATTTAACACCCTGTCCAGGTGCACATGATGGCCGTGTGGGGCCACCTGCACTGCCATTGATGTGCATGTGGGAAGAGCAGGGGATCTGTCAATGATAATAACACTTTTTTAAAAAGTGATTTCTAAGTATAGCCCAACTTACATTCTCTTGAATTTTGGTACTTTGTATTGAATTTTATTCCTACTTTACTACTGTTTAAGGCATTTCTGGTTTTAATATCAGCCTGCACTTATTACTGAATTCATAAGATTTCTTAGCATTAAATGATAAAAAAATGTAAATCACTATCATTATTTCATCATCTGTGCTTCATCGTGCTTTTTACTGCATCTCTGATTTTACAGTGACATAGTTAGAAATAAATGACACCAAGAAACTTATCTAAAATATATTCTGCAGCATAAAAATTAGGTATTTGGCTGCAAATGTATGGATTTAGCAACTTCTTTGCTAACTTAATTTGTAAACTTTGTGTTTTTGAAATAGTTTTGAATTTACATAAATGCCACAGAAATAGCATACAGAGCTCCCGTGTACTCTGCTCCCCAATTCTCCAATTGTTAGTGTTTCTGACCCATCTGAGAAGTTGCAGACATGACGCTCTACTGCCCCGTACTCCTGAGCACAAGAACATTCTCTGACGTGACCACAGGGCAGCCATCAAAATCAGGAAATTGGCATTAATTCAGGGCTACCATTTAGACCACAGTCCCCATTCAAATTTCACCGATTATCCCAACAGTGCCCTTTATGTCCAAGATCCCATCCAGGATCACATGTTGTATTTAGTTGTCATGTCTTTTAGTCTCCTTCAATCTGGATAAGTTCCTCGTCTTCTCTTGTCTTTTAGGACCTTGATCTTTTTAAAAAGTATAAGCCAGAACTTTAGAGAATGTCCCTCAGTTTGGGGTTGATTATGTCACTCCTGATTTTGCACCTTTGTCGGCAGACCACCAAAACATTGCTGTGCTCGTGCCCTGTAACAGAAGCCACACAATGTTAAATTGCCCTGTTACCAGTCAGGTGAACTATTATCACTTGGATGAGATTGTACCTGCCGGGTTTCTCCACTCTAATGTTAATGAGTATATTGTAATTATAAATCAATAAATAATAAATATTTTGTGGGGAAATACTTTGAGGCTATGTAAATACGCTTGATTCTGGTTATTTGCGGTAATTGTGTTCTATAAGGTCACCGTGAACACTGAGTTAGCGAATATGGAAACATTGCTCCAGGGGAAGTGCAGGGTTGGATTCCTGTCACAATACAGTGGTCAACCCATCAATAATAACCTTGTGTTATGTGTGTTTCTGTTCAAAGACACCTTATTTAATAGATGTCGTTGATTCACTAACACTGAACCTGTGGCCAGCAGCACTATAACTCCTCTATCACACAAATTTTCTCCTTAAGGCACATCACAGCCTCTTGCACTTAGGACCATGAGACAGCACTTCAGTACTATGCTGGGCTGTGGGGGTGGGCGTTTTAAACAATGAAATCACCAAAAGCATAAAAATACGGCAATATATCGTGAAAAGGACGCTTGTTTACAGTATGAGAGCTGAAACCAAAGGCAGAGTGTTGCCTTGTGCAACCTCAGCCAAGAGTGTGCGAATCCAGTGACTACCATTTTTTGTCACTCTGCGCGTGTCCTTGAAGGACCACCCACGCCTAGTATTGATTTTCAGGTGACAAGTAGATTTTAGCCAGTGGGCGAATTTGAAAATATTGAATCTATGAATAATGGGGATTGACTGTCTCTTGTTCCTGTTACACTTTTAGGATCCACTGAGTTCAAATTGTTTCAGATTTGGCCTCTGGGAATCCTTCAAGCTGTCGTGTGTGTCCTGACATGTTCCCATCGTTCTTTGAGCACTTGTTTACTTTCTTGTTCAACAAGATTTTCCAGGCTCATTTTGTATTTTCTCTGCCCCAGCTCTGAACTTAGACTTTTCTCCAAGAAGCTCTGGTTCCATTTGGTGGAAAATGGCATTTAGAAACTAAGAACTGGCTGCTAAGTAGGCTCATTGCTACCAGGGTGTCATTACTTCTAAGCCTTGTTAGTAGACAGAGTTAGGAAATACGTGTATGTATATACACAGACATACACACACACACACTATCATCTATCATGTATCATCTTCTCTCTCTCTCTCTCTATCTATCATCTCTCTCTCATGAATTCATACGAGCACCTCTAGTTCCAATCTTACATCTAACTGTCCCCTTTCCATACTTGTAACTCCCTTCTCTGGTAGTTAGGAAATGACTTCCATTATTCTCAATGTGTTGACTTATTGCTCACTCCCCCTGTATGTAAACAAACTCCCAGCCCCACCAGCCAAAGACACACACTGGATACCTGGCCCCCCACTCCTGCAGGGCATGTGGGCTGAAAGTTTAGCCCCAACAAAGGGGAAGGAGGAATAAGAAAGAAGGAAGCTAACTTAAAGTTGTTGAAAATCTGAACTTTTGCTAAATTCTTCTTAAATAACAGCAAGCTTTTTTTTTTTTTTTAAATGAAAGAGAAGAAGGAAACATCACGTATATTTTTAGTTACCTTTGAAATTAGAAGGCTATTTTACTGTTCCAAATTGGTATAAAAGAAACAGTTTTATATAACTAGTATCTTTTAAAATATTCATGTGATAATGTATGTTATCTTCTTGGATAAAAAAAATTTTATATTTTCCCCAGATGTTTTAGAATCAACACATTGGCTTTTAATATACCAGCTAAACTTAGTTTGAATCTTTAAATGTTGATAGGAAATCTTAACCTTCTAATTTTTAAATTTTGGATATAACATTTTGATTTGCAGTGTTTACAAGAGAACATTGGATAATTTTATGAAGTACTTTGATTAATTTTTTTCTGGTGTGTTTATCCATATTAAAAAAAGTATACACCTTAATTTTCTTTTAAAATGTTCATTTAAACTTTAAACAATTACATTAAGATATAGACCATTAAAATTAATTTACATTTTAAAATGATAATAGCAAATAGTCTTGGCTTCCTAAGTTTTAAGTTCCTGTGAAAAGGCTATGAATTATAGCTTTAATAACAGTTGTTGCTTAATTTTTATGAAATGATTTTGTTATGTTGCAGAATAAGGAGATAACTGTTCTGATAACTGGGATGACTGTACTTGTCAAAAATAATGCAGCTTACCTTTTCCATGAAGATATGTAAAGATTACATGAATGTGAATTAATTCACATTATAAACATGAAAAAATACAAAACTATATACACAAGAATCTCTTTTTATTCTTCTCTCTACCAATCTTACTCCCATTCACAGAATTTCTTGGTGTTATGTATATTGAGAAGCATACATTCAACTACAAATACATTTTTTGGTTTATTTGATTTTTACTTAAATTTTATATAAATACATGACACATTATATATTTACACACGTATATGTATGTATATGTATATTTCTGCAGAGACTTGCTTTATTCATTAATAAAAAATATTTCTTGGAGTTCCTTTTATGCCAGTACATATAGCTCCACGTCGGTTTTTAACTACTGCATAGTATTTCGTTATATGGCTGTGCCATAATTTAAACATCTCCAGTTGATGGACATTTAGGTTTTTTCCCCCCGAAATTTTGCTGTTATAAACAATGCTGCAATGAAAATACTTGCACATATGTGGCAAGTTCTGTGAAATAAGTGCCTAGACTCGAGGATGCGACTTTTCTCTCTTCCTTGAGGGGCAGAGGGCGAGTGCTGAGCCCCCAGCTCTGGGTTCTCCTCCAGAGTACCTGGGGGTGTCTGACCTGGTGGCCTCGTACCTTATGCCCTGTTAGCTGTGACAATTTCCTGTTTCATACCGAGGCTGCAAGATGAGACGTCCAACATCATGTACCAGTGCCTCTGCTGTGGGCATCTGCAATGCTGGACCAGGGAGATGGCAACTCAGAAGTGCATTTTCTCAGGGAAGTGCTGGTTGGGTGAAGTGGAAACTGTAACTTAGGACTGTATTGCAGGTGCTTTAGACATTTAGTACTTTGGGGTCTTAACAAATAGCATTGTTTTAATCAATAAAAATTCAAATAATTTATTTTAAGCAGTTTTTAAAACAAGAGTCATAGGTTGGGTACTTCTTGTAAGGATATTTGTATAGGGTATGTTTTAGATACTTTATTAAATTTCCTTATCCTACTTGAAAATTTTTTAAAAATCCACAAAATCTATTTAATATGGGGGATGGTGTCTAATCAGTCATCAGGTTTTTCTATTTTTATTCTCTATTCAATATTCTCAAATGTTGCTGAATGGCTATTTCCAGTTCATTTCAAAAACAATTCAATTTTATTTATTTTCCATCCCTTGTTTTTAACATTCATTTGTCATTTTTGTCATTTTGTAGACTTACCAAGAGCAGCTGTCAGAATCTTAAGCAACATGACATTCCTTTTTGTGAGTTTGTCATACACAGCTGAGAGTGCCATTGTAACTGCTTTCATTACCTTCATCCCCAAGTTCATCGAGTCCCAGTTTGGTATTCCAGCTTCCAATGCCAGCATCTACACTGGTAAGGCACTGCCCTTAGAGCTCCTTGAAAACATGATCATTTGTGACCATTGAACTGAAATGCAATGAGTGAAGAGAAAGTTCATTCTAACATCCAAGGGTTAATTAAGTTCATTAACAGCTGCCCTCTCCCCCAGATGTTAGAAGGAGGAAGTCCTTGAATGTTTTCTCTTTGATTCAGATTGTATTACTGTGTGACTTTTTTACCAACTGTGTTTTGGAAAGGGAGAACTTTGCATATTTATGTTTTCATGGTTTTCAGTTAAAAGAATGAAATAAATGGTCTTCAAATTTAAATCTGAATAAATCTTTTTGTGGGTTGGCATGAGTCTTAAAGTGTTACATTAAAAAAAAATGATAATCTGAAATATAGATCAGTTCCAGGGTATCAGGATTTCCCCTTTATAAATGTGAACAGATTTTAACTGAATTACTGGAGATGCTTGAGGTGGGAAAGGAAATCTCTGAATTTTGTTTCAGGAGATGTTTTTATATCCGGGCGAACTGATTTTTAAGATACTTTGATACATGTACCCATAGTATCAAATGCTCAAATCTTTTTTCATAGTAAATTGAATGCCCAGAAATGTGGGAACGTTAGTCATCAGATACTGGGAGAATTTTTAGTGTATTATATAATTTTCTAGATATTTCCTTAGTGGTTTCAAAGATGGTGAAATGACTGTATCTACCTAAGGCCAAATTTACTAATAACATATATTTAAACAGTTAAGTGGACAATTATGATAACTTTTCCCGTGACTTTGGCTCCCACTTTCCCCTCCAACTCTACATTCAAACTCAACAAGCTTGAATTATCCGAAAATTAACAGGCAAAGTTATATTGTTGTAGAAAGAAAAGTTGACTTGAAATATTTGGGTCATCACTTTGTTCTCTGTTTTACTTTACACATAAAAAGACACATATAATTGGTTTGTGGGTCCATGATAGCAGACATTTTTATAAAGAGTATACTGTTGTGGACAATTGCAATTGTGACCTAAAAATATGTTTTTCTTTCTCTTGGTTTTCAAAAATGTATGTTTTCCTTGTATTAAGGTAAAATTTACAGACTACTTTACGGTTTGGTTGTCAGAAAATCTAAATATTCCATTTCTAGTTTAATTCGTACACTAACCTTTTGTTGAGCAACAATTCTTGAACAGGGAAACCAAGAGTTGTCTCGCAGTTAGATTTGAAGCCACATAGCTGTTATATTGTAGCCTAGTCTCAAGCATTTCCCAAACTAAGTTTCAATATTAAAAGGTGTTACTGGAAGGAAAGTTCATAGTCAAATAAATTTGGGACTTCCTGAGTTAAACAAAGTACTATAGAGTTCTTTGCTGTGAGACTTTTCATAACCCTTAATATGCCAGTGCGCATTGTGAAACTCCTAGAGGAAGATTCAGACTACAGTCTTTCCCAAATTTATTTAACCATGAAATCTGACTTTTTTAAGGCATCTTTCTCACAAAAAGTGTTCCTCAGGACACACATCGGGAAACACTGCTAGTCCATCCCATGTGTCCCTGTTCCAGCCAGTCTCGGGAGCAGAGCTGTCTGGATCATCCCAGTCCTCTCCAGATGTGCCGTTTTGACCCCTAGGTTACCGGGGCAGAGGTGCAGTGCTAAGTGAGGGGAAATGATGCATAGTGAATGCATTTTGACCAAGGCTCTCTCTTAATTACTGGTAGAGCGGAAGCTAGATAGACAACTCCTTGTGGAAAAATGGGGTAAAGGTTTCAGCTGGACCTGGGCTGTTTGGCTGCAGAGTTCCACAGTGTGGTCAAGGCAAGAATCACTAAATGTGGCCCCCTTGGCACAGAGGGTACAGGGTTGAATAAACGTAACTCGTGGAATTTTTTCACCCATGTTCCAACATCAGAATTAAAGAAGCAGTATCACAAAGTGCCAATTCTATTCTGGTTTTGTCATCAGCAGTTTTTCATTGTTTTCTTGGGGAGCGGGGTGAGGAAGACTGGCCCTGGGCTAACATCCGTGCCCATCTTCCTCTACTTTATATGCGGGGTGCCTGCCACAGCATGGCTCCATGAGCAGCATGTAGGATCCGAGCCCATGAAGCCTGGGCCGCAGAAGTGGAGCACGCGAACTTAACCACTATGCCACTGGGCCAGCCACTTTGGTTTTTTTTTTCCATCATTGCCAATGCAATTTATATAATTTTTGATAGTCTCCTATGTTCTGATAAAAGGCTTTTCATTCCCAGCTTACATACTTTTTCTTTCCTTTCCAGATAGATAATAAATAAAAGTCAAGAGATATTCAGATGGATTAAGAGGAGAGGGTGTGGCCTGTCATATTACAGTAAGATTAAACAAGGAGGATAATTCTTTTTGAAACTCACCTTGATTTTTTGAATTTTTATCAATTGAATCCTTCTTCCTCTCTGAGCAGAGATTTGTATTTTTTAAGGATTTATCTAATTTAATTTAATCTTTTGTTCTCTAAATCCCTTTCTGTGCATGTAAGTGACATGGGGAGTTAAGCAATGTATCTGAACAAGAATTTAAAAGTAGTTTTAATTTCTTATCTGACAAAGCGTTCAAGTTCTTTTTTCATTTTAAAAAATTATTTGGATAACTACCTTGACCCTCCAGAGCAATCCGCTTGTGTCATGTGGTAGAGATGAGCTCCATGCATGTGTCAGAAGCCGGGCCTCTGCTCATGCGCCCTCCCTAGTCGTTGAGCACCAGCTCTGTGCAGGATGGTAGGCCTTGCATGTGGGTGAGCAAATATGAAGACTCAAACCAGGACCTTAAGTTGCTCACAGATCTGAGAGGAGAGAGAAAGCGAACGAAATAAGTTTAGCAAAAGCTGTTTAAATCCATTCATAGGAGATTTGGTTGCAGAGATTATTCTGGCTGGTGGAGTAATGTGTTTGAGTTGCTTTTCACGGGGGAAATGACTTTTAACCAGGCTTTTGAGGAAGAGTAGAACTTGACCATTCAGAGTTTGGAGGAGAGGCATTGATTCCTTTTGGAGGAACAGCTTGAGCAAAGGCAAAGAGCAGGGAAGGATGAGGCTGGTTCTGGCAAAAAAAAGAGCCACTGTTTCCTGGGACAGAAATAGAGAGGGCTCTGAAGGCAAGCAGAGGGAGAGTGAGATGAATGCTTTCTGGTATCTACGGGGATGGGACCTTCAGCACCACTCAGCTCATATTGTAGTCACACTGGGGGTACCTGTGCCCTGGGAGGAGGTGGTGACACCAGGGTCTATGAGGGCGTCATTGAAACGCCTTAATCGACCCCACCTCATTCCTCCGGTGTTTGTGTCTACACAACAGGGGATCTGTGTTCACATTCCACTCTTCCTGTTCATGGTCTTTCTGCTAACCCATTTAGCGTCACATTTATTGATTGAAATTAAACATTCTGAAGTGGATATTTTGGGAAAGCCTGAGATGATGGGAAGAGCCCTGAAGGAGGAGTTAGCCAGACCGGCCTTGAACCCTGCCGAGGCTGGTTACTACTTGTGTGACTTTGGGCAAGTCACTTACCTCCTTGAACTTCAACTAAAAGTGAAGTTCATCTGTAAAATGAGGATCCTATCTCCCCTGTCTCTCCGTGTCAGTGTCCTGAGGATCAAATGAAGCCGTGAATAGTGTTTCGTTCTGAAGCTTACCTGACTTCAAAGGGGTACAATGATATACTGAAAAGTATAACTTAATCAAATTATTATTTATGGTGATGATGATGGCACCTTACATTTGAAGTCATGCAGGTTGAACAGGTCTGAGAGTGAAACCTCCACAATAATAATGACAATAATAAAGCAACTGCTGACAGTTACTGTGTTCACTAAGTACAGGCCCTATCTAAGCATTTTTATTTGGATAATGTTATTTAATCCATGTAACTAATGCCCAGGCAGTAGGTATTACTGATTATGCCCATTTTCCAGATGAGGAAACAAAAGTCTAGAGAGGTTTAAATAACTTGATTAAAGACGTGCAAATGGCGAGTGAGCTGGGAGGCTGGAGTCTCGTGGTATATCATTATCCGTATGTGATTTTTATTGAAATATTATAATAAGCATATGCTCTTGCTATCATTTCCAGTCAGTTTTTGGTTTTTGCTTTTTTTTTTTAATTTCCAGAGAAGCAGTATTCTGACTAAGATTCTACTTCCATCCGCTCTGCTGCAGCCTTGGCCGCTAAGCCACGGTCAGCAACAGTCATTTTCAGAGTTCCGTGTTCTCTCAGCATCACTGTGCTTGCCCGTCATCCCACCCTTTGGTGTGCAGAATTACAAAGAGTTAGACATTAGTTTGTCACTACAAGGGAAAGAGCCTTGGAAAACTCTATCTTGTTTTTCGCTGGAGAATAATTAAGATACTCATGTGTCGTAAGGGTTGGGATGTGATTTTTTAAAAAAATTACTGTAATTTTTATTGTCGTCTGCTTAACCAAATATTTGCCATCCATCTTCATCCACTGATTTGGGTTCTTGTTAGTGAGATTCAAGGCAGTGCCACTGAGCTCCAGTGGTGGCCTTTGGGAATCACTGCATCTTTAGATGCTAGAGAGGCATGACCGCGCATTGATTTATTTCGTTTCTCTGAGAGTGGTAACAGCTTTTCTATACCAGGTCTTTAATTTTATGAGTAGTTTTTAAAATCCATTTTTGTACTAATTTCATAAATGTATACAAAGGTTTTTTTAATGTTGAAATTCAACTTTTAAATGCAAATAGACTATATTAGGTATGGATGTACTTAGCATCACTGCCCATTTCCAAGGTCAGGTGATGACATTTGACCCTGTGGGACATGTGCGGACACCACACTCAGACACGATGAGCTCTGGGAGACAAGAGAAAGTCCTTGCAAACCAACATCCTACAGCAGCTGCTGGTCTTACTTCTATGCTTTTCAACAAGCTTGAGATGAATAGAGGCTATTAGGAGCTAAGAGTGACAATGATAGGCTCTTTGTCTTTTGGGCAGGGAGGTATTTATCACACTGAATTACATTTGTTTTTGTTCAGTGCTAATTAGAACTTTTCTAGAAGGTTGTAGTGGACAAGTCAAGATACTCAGATGCTCTTCTTTTTATTGCGGTAGCATTGGTTTATAACATTATGTAAATTTCAGGTGTACATCATTATATTTCGATTCCTGTGTAGATTATATCGTGTTCACCATCCAAAGACTAACTCTCTTTATTTGTTCATTAACCAATTAATTTGACGTGTTTGAGTGCCCACCATGTGGCAGGTTTTTGGCCAACGCACTAATGGTGGCAGTTAAACTGGGTTCAATTGCTTAAGAAAACTCAGAGGACCCAAATGTCAGTGTTTACACACGGATATATGACAACAGCATTAAAGGAAGAATGTACTTTGCAGCCACAGGCCATCTCTGAAGGGCATAACAGGACCCACTTTCTCTCTTATATCAGACACTACTGATGTGTGCGTGGAACCCCCAGGAATTAGAGTCCAAAATGGAGTCTTGGCTGGAGTTTTTTAAATTTTTATAATACTTTATATATATATATTTATATATTTTTTCATATATATATTTTATATATATATTGTTTGGTGAGGAAGATTGTCCCTGAGCTAACATCTGTGCCAATCTTCCTCTATTTTTTGTATTTGGGATGTCGCCACAGCATGGCTTGATGAGTCGTGTGTAGGTCCATACCCGGGATCTGAACCCGCAAACCTTGGGCCACTGAAGTGGAGTATGCCAACTTAACCACTATGCCACTAGCCAGCCCCAATACTTTTATGTTATAAAATATTTTTTATGTTTTTATATGTTCTACATTTTACTGGTCACATAGGTTCCTGTTCTGTAACCAGCCTCAACACTAGAAGTCTCCAGGGAGGCTTAGCGAGACCAGGTACAAATCATCATGCTCACTTTCATCAATAAACAATGCTGACAAGCTGTTGCAAACCACCTGCAAACTCCTCAGATCCATGGGTACAAAGCAGCGATATTAATCAGTGTGTTTCTTGCCTTGACAATGAGTCAGTGCCCTGCACATACACTTTCTTAATTCAACAGGACAGTTCAGGCTGATTCCAGTCCTGCCGAAGTTCCCCTAAGAGCTATTCTAGGTCTGTTTTCTAATGTAGAAAACAATAACTTGGACTACAATGAACTCTGTGATTTCTTCCTGCTCTAAGATCTTAGATTAAATAATTTTCTCAAGGCCACATATACAAAATAAATGTTTATTCTTACATTCCTCATAGAATTATATTATTTTCTTTCAAAGGGACTAGTTAGTAACTGATTCATCGCAGTGGTGTTTTTAGTAATGTTGCATCCCCACACACTTTGGCCACGTCCAGCATCAACATTATCTATTTGTCTTTGCTGTGGGCAGCCTGATGTAGCACACAGACCTCTCTTTGAATCCCATATCTGTCACTTAACTAAATGCATGATTTTAGCCAAGTCACTTAACCACTCTGTCTCAGTTTCTCATTTGTAAAATGTGAGTGATCATATCTCAGGGGTGCTGAAAAAAATTAAATGAGATAATTATATCTTAAAGCATTTGGTAGATAGTAGATGTTCAACAAAAATTAGTTTCCCCATTTTTATATTGTGAGACCGAGTTAAACTTAAATCCCCATTAAAAAGTTTTGTTAGGGGCCAGCCCAATGGCGTAGTGGTTAAGTTCACGTGCTCAGCTTCAGTGGCCCGGGGTTCACGGGTTCGGATCCTGGGTGTGGAGCTACACCGCTTATCAAGCCACGCTGTGGCAGTGACCCACATACAAAATAGAGGAAGATTGGCACAGATGTTAGGTCAGGGCCAATCTTCCTCAAGCAAAAAGAGGAAGACTGGCAATGGATGTTAGCTCAGGGCAAATCTTCCTCACCAAAAATAAATAAATAAATAAAGTTTTGTTAGGTTTTCTGACTTAAAACAAACTTTGAATAAGACTAATTTAGAGTGATAATTTGAAGGCATTTTGTTAAATCCCACCCCTTAAGAGAAGTAACACATTCAAATGAAATTGTAAGAAAGGACTACAGTCATGCACCGTATAACCTCATCTTGGTCAACAACATTTCTCAGAAATTAAACCATGCATTAATTAAGTAATGCATAGCTGTGTTTTAGTCTTGATCATAGGGGTAAAGTAGCAGAAACCTTCTGGGTCAGGAGACAGCAAGGAGGTGTTGGGGAGGGATGTTCATATCCCAGCGCATCACGAAGCTCTCTCTCTCTCTCTGAATTGCTCTAAGTCAATTCACCAAATGACGACTTGCTCTTTGGCCAGCTCTCCAAATGATCATTATTTTTTTTGTGATTCTTTCTCTTTCTTTACCACTTTTCAGAGTAAAAATTTATATTCTAGCAAATTTGTAGAGTGACCAATAAATTAAAGAAAATAGTGTGAACTCATGGCTTTTTATATGTTTGATGTGCTTTAATCCATTATGGTCATTATTCTTTTTGTCCCATCTTTGGCTGCTGGGGGCCCCCTCAAGTTAGCACCTCTATCCATTGGCATGACCTCAGTAGTCTTTGTAGTTTCCAGCATGACAAAAGATGACTTGCTTATCCTATGCTTCCTGCCCTAGACCTGGGGTCAGTCATATTTCTTCCAGGAGCCCTGGTTCCTTTTAGAGGAAAACGATACTTGGAGATCACCATCTGGATACCAGGGATGCTCATTGCTGCAGGGTTGTCATTGTTTCCGGGCCTTTTGTTAATAAAAAGAGAAAAGCCATGAGATTATACTGATAGTTCCACTTCAAATTTAAGATTGCAGGTTATTACTTAACTTCTTTGATATTATATGGTATCTCTGTACTCTAATGCTGAAAATACTTTTTCCTAATGACATTAACATAATTACTTTATCTGAATGTGTGTGTGAATATATATTGATAGTTTTAAACCAATTATCAGTATTATTACTAACTACGAAATACAAAATGCAATTTTAGACTTCTTGTGGTTCTTTTTTTACATGGGCTATCTCTTATGGATGTGCAAGACTGTGACCTAAAGTTGTTTGAGATAATTCTGCTCTGTTTGGTTATGCCAGCAGCCTGATATGCTGTGGAGTTTATTTGCTTTAGTATGTTTTTTAGAGATTATTTTTATATTTTTAAGTTAAATTTGTTTCTTTTTGTTTTGTTTTTGGTGAGGAAGATTGGCCCTGAGCTAACACCTGTGCCAGTCTGCCTCTATTTTGCATGTGGGACACTGCCACAGCATGGCTTGATGAGCAGTGTGTAGGTCTGTGCCCAGGATCCAAACCTGCAAACCCCAGGCCACCAATACAGAGTGCACGAACTTAACCACTACGCTACCAGACTGGCCCCAAGTTAAATTTGTTTTTTAAATTCTGTAAAACATTTAAATGATTTGAAAGTCAAAACCATAAAACGAAGGACTTTCAGAGGCACCTTGCTTCCATCCCAGTTTCTTGTAATTCTTTCCCTCCCTCTATAGGTAGCATTTTTATTAGTTTATCCCTCTTTTGTTTCTTTTTGAATGTGTAAGTAAATATGTGCATTTATGTATGCAATATATACATCAGTATTTTATATTAGTACTTTTCCCCTTTCTTACCCCAAACTTGGCATGCTATACACTCTGTTCTGCCTGCAGCAGTATCAGAGACCTTGCTCATTTCTTCTACAGCCACACAGCACTCTATTGTGTGGAAGTATCATAGTCTATTCAGTCCCCTATTGGAGGACATTGGATTGTTTCCATTCTTTTGCTATAATGACACATATAATGATGTGTATAAGTCATTTTATACTGAATAACCCATTTGTCTAATATATTTATTTCTTTTTAACTATTTAGTTTAATTGCCCAGCTTTCAGTTTGCCTTTATCTCGGCAGAGAAGCTATTCCAGAGAGGGGAGGGAGACTGAGAGCTCGTGAATATAATCGTCATAAAAGACTCAGTCCTCACTCCTGCCCCCAAGGTTTAGCATTTATCCTCAGATTGTCATAAGGATCAAAAGAGAGAATCTTTATGAAAGCACTTTGAAAAATCTATATAGCTTCTGGGAATCCACATCCAAGCGGAGTCTTTCCTGCAGTTTGAGCCTTTGCCATGATGGTGAAACAGATGACCTTTGTTAGTCTCTGCTCTTAGCTAGGCACGGGGTCAGAGAGGGGCTTTCTGTGCATCATTTACAGTCCTCACTGCAATACTGCCGTGGAGGTCCTACCCTCCCCAGTGTAGAGTGGATAAAACTGAGGTATGAAGAGCAGTCTTTGCAAGCAGCACACCCAGCGATCCATAATACAGGTCCATGTTGTACACATTGAGCTGCTCCTCAGAGAAGCTGCTTACATTTTAGAATTTTTGTTGCACAAATTCTCTCCCCTCCAACTTTTTGTGTATTGAGTAAGACATATGGTATAGTGGTCAAGAGGATCAGTTTGGGATGGAGACAGATCTTGTTGAAATTCTTATTCTTCCTCTTTATCCATCTATCTGTCCATCCATCCATATACAAATATTTATAAAGCTTGTGCTATGGGCCTGGCACTGTGCCAGGTGCTAGAAAAGCGATGATGAAAACACAGAGGGAAGCTACCCTCAAAGGTCTTACAGTCTTGTGATCCTAGTGGGCTGCCTGTGTCCCCAGACAAGTTCATTAGCCTCTATGAGAGTTAGAGGTTGTGAGAATTAAACGAAGGAATGTAGATGGTGTGTTTAGTGCAGTGCCTGGGACGGAGCTGTTAGTAATATCTGTAGTGCCCACTGTGTGAGATACTCTCAGGAAGAGGAGGACTTAGGATATGTGGAAAACATGCATGGGAAGGATTACCTGGAGGAAATGGATTCTAAGAGTAAGAAGAGAGAAAAAGCATGGCTAATAGGTAGTGGGAAAAAGAAAGAGAAGGCAAGAGAGTTGATACTAAAGTGAAGGGCTGAGGTACTATTTCATCTAGACTAAAGGAGGTTCAGAGATGTCATATAAATAATAGAAGTGCAGTTGCTTTAAGAATGTGGCTCCTTGTGTGTGAAACTGATTTCAGCTGAATCAGTGTTGAGCTAGGGTTAAATCTTTATATCTCTGATTTATTTACTCTCCAGTAATTTTTCAACCTGAAATTTGTCTATTTTTCACAACTCTTAAGGGAGAAAAAGACATTTTAAGAGTTTTAATTTCATATATTTGAGCATGGTGCAGTGAAATGTGAATTGGCCAAATTGCTCAATGAAATGAAATGTTCTTGTTTCACTCATCTTTGATGATTTAATTCCACAGTCCTTATGTCTGGAATTTGTTTCCCAGGTGTGCACGTACACACACACGCACACACACACAGAAAAATAAAGACAAACATCACTTAAAAGGGATTTTCCGGCTCAAAGGACATTCAGCCCAGTTTTCTCCAGATTTCTACATCTACTTTCATCACCCGTTGATGATCGTTGATATTCAGAATGGCCCAGAGGCCCCTTGAGAGCCTTAGTCATCAAAAATACCATATTTTGTTCACAGAGCAGGATTCACTTTTGCATAAAAGTTGAGTTAAGAAAGATTAGGGAGCTTTTCAAAAGGACTGAGAACCCAGGGGAAAGAATGAAGTGTCAGGAGCAGATGTAAGAGCGTTGCTGCTGCTAAGTGCACTGTGTCCTTGGTTAAATCAGCATGAAAGATACACCCAATAGATTTGATGAATGAGTGAATGTAAACATTTATCTCTCGGGCCCTTTGTCTCCTCTTTAGAATGGGGGATTGAATTAGATGACCTTTCACCAAAGATCAACTAACAAACATCCCACTATCCCCCTCTCCCCCAAATCCTCTGATTTTTGTGAGTGACTTCTTTTTCTAGGCATTCAAGTTAATCAGTGTCTTACCATTTTACTTTGGATATATGTAATACCTTTTCCTGACAGTTTAAATTATATATATAGATAGATTTTTTTTTTCTCATTTGGTGCATGTGACGGAACTGATGTTGAATTGCTACACTTTTTGGTTTTCTTGGAGGGACTATCAAGGAGTAAGGTAGCTTGATGATTAAATGTCTCCTTTTGAGAACTCAGGAATTTTTCCTGGGCATAGTCCTATTTTAGCAAGTCATACCCTGCTAAAGTGAGGTGATCCCTACTTGTTTTGTAGGGAGCCAACATACTCTAAGAGAAAGCGTACAGATTTTGGAATCAGAAGGTCTGGGTTCAAGATCTGCCTCTGCCACTTATTAGCTGTGTAACTCTGGATGAGTTAACTAATTTCTCTGGCCTCAGTTTTACTAGCTGTGAAATGGTATAATCGTATTCATTTTACAGGGCTACTGAAGTTTTAAAAAGTTGAAAAATTACTTACTAAATGTAAAGACAACATAAATATTAATTATTAATGAAAATGACCCTGACTTTACTCTCTATTCATGAACTGTTCCATCCTTCATAATAGGATAGGAGAATCAGAATTATTGATGAAGAAGGGAGGAAAGTAGGTGGTGGAGTATAATGTTATCCCAGTTTTAGAGATAGATAAATAAAGGTATGGGTGCTAATTGAAGGATTTGTGACCACACAAGTAGTGGCCTACTGGGGCTACAGACAAACTGTTCTGACTTCTGGCTCATGCCGCCATCTCTCATTTCCTCAGAGATGCCTTCTGTTGACTTGTAAAAATCACATCCAGAGCTAATGAATATCTTGGCCCTTAAGTATGACCAGGAAATGGTTATTACCACACAGGCAGGAAATACCTTACTCTTTTTCAACTAAATAATGAAACATGTGCTTAGACATTATTAGAAGTTGAAGTAATGTCCTTTTGTAACTTGAGCCACCGCATGATGAACCACAGAAGATTTGCTTTGCTCCTAGGTTCAACTTCCCGTCGTGGCATCTTTCCGTTGGCCAGAAGGTAGAACATGGGGTTATGGATTTGTTACTGTTAGACTGATTGGATTTCAGGCTAATAGTTACTTTTTTCAAGTTGTCGTACTAAGTTTTTCTTAATCTCTATTTGCAATAAAGATTAATGTAATTTATATTGGTTTTTTGATTAAAGTGGATATTTAGAAACATTATAGGGACATCCTTCTCTTACCTATGCAAGGGACAATTTATGTGTGCTTGTTTAATACAGAGCAGTTCAATATTATTTTGTAACGTCCTCTTTAAATTTGTTTGAAACGTATTCTATATAAACACCAAACTCTTTTGGAAATGCAATTGAGCTTGGTGGAATCATTCAGTAATGATTTACACAGTAGGACAGCTGTGTAAATGTCCAGTAGAACTGTATTCATGATATCACAAGTTTTTCTTTGTTCCTATTTTAGCCTCGCTGTCAGAGATAGTTTTTCATGTAATCAATGGGTTGGTAGTTGTAGTTGCAATATGTATATATATATCAGCAAACAGTAATTCGTACTTAAAACTTTTGTTTATTTGAACAGAGTTGGCATTAATTTTGTTGAGCAAAGCACTCTGCACATGAATTGGAGATTTTTAGGGAGAATGCTGAAATATGTAACAAGACAAACTTACAAGCTGCCTGAAGTACCATAGAAGCATCAGGTGCATCTTCAGTGCTGACGGCTAATAATAGATGAGTCTTATTTGTTATTAGACCAGAGGCTCAAGAATCTTGCAACAAGATGCCAGTAGAAATTTTGTGCTAACATAAAATATCTGCCCTGTGGAGAATTTGGCTTTATGGTATGTGCTTCCAGCCAGTCTTAGGGTCATAACCCAGGGATACTATGTCCGTTCCCTGAATTCGTTGAGTAATTATTGAGTGCCTACCGTTTAGCAAATTACTCTGATGGGCATTATGAAGATGAATAAAATAGTTTTAATATAGGAAATAAAATAGAAGAAATAGTGTGGAATAGTTCCATTTATGGAAAGCTTTGAGTCCCTAGTGGAGGAATTTTTAGATCAACCAGTAATTAACAGAAAACATGGGAACTATTTTTTTTTTAAAGAAAGACTGCTGCAATCCTGTTAGTTTCAATGGGATTATTGTTTTATGGAGTTCCATTTAACTGAATAGATACTGATACACTGTGATTTTTTTTTAGTCATTTGGTATAATATGCTGCTGTTTCTTAAAAGCATACTGAAATTTTCCTAAACAAATGAGGACCTATTCCATTTTTAGTGAGGGAAGCGTCAAAGAAAGAGATTATACAGTTCTTCTTAATTTACCTTTTCTATTGATTTATAATCCTGTTCATGTGTTTTTTAAAACATCAACCTGTCATCTCAAATCTTTTTTTTTTGAGGGATGTAAGGAATAAGTGAATAAAATATTGATAATCAGAAATACTTCAGAAATAATGTTTAATTTGTATTCAAACCCTTGTTATATACAAAAGTAAACTTATTAACGAAAACTGCCTTGTAGGTAGAACAAAAAATTAGTTTCAATGTGACACAAGACAAATATATTTTTATAAATACTTCAGAATGGTTGAAGATCAAGTTTCTGGTCTTGTGCTGTACTTTTTGTGTTGTGGTCAACATAATAGGTAGGTTCTTCCATGAACATGATTTGTTGTTTCTTGTATTGGTATGATTAAATTTCAAATGTCAATAGTTTGCCAGAGTATATATTTAATTTAGTCTCATATATTGTGGCTAAATTATGGATCAAGTCTGGTCATTGTCTGCCTCATCTCTGTATCAGCCAAATTCATTGATCATACACATATGCATACATGTGCATATATACACATACATATGTGTGTATACATACACACAATACATATATACACATTCACATACACACATTTACATCCACCCACAAACACATACATGCATACCACGCATACATTAACAAATTTCAGCATTTTTGTTTTGACGTTTTGAGTTTGTTTTAGGAGATAGTATAACGAATTGAAAAAAATAAGTAGGGGTTAAGAGACTGGACTTCAGCTTTAGTAGGAACAAAGGATTGGGAGTTCAGGTAGTGGATTACTCATCTCAAACCCAAAGGAATTCTGGCTTGGAAGTCAGATTGTGACCTGGCTCTGCTCTATTAGCTTGGTGATATCATTTGTGTGTCTTAACTTCCTTATCCGTAAAATGGGGATAAATAGTAACCCCTCTAGTGGGATATGATTAAGTGTGTGCTTTAAGACTTGTTCGCTACAAATTTATCATGATTATTATATTGTCATTTCATTTTCCCAAGATCCATTTTCTTATCTGTATAAGCAGATAATACCCGTTCACAGAGCTGTTGTACTGATCAATTAAATAACTGATATGAATGTGCTTTGAAAAACTATAAAGGTTTGTTTCCCTCATATGATTTTAGGTCGTTGCTGCTAATTTTGGTTAAAATTGAAGTCAGCTTGCTCTAACATTTAACCTTTAATCACAGTATTTATTTCTTGGTGTGTACCCCATGATTCAAGACAGTAATAGGTAAGATTCTTCGAAAAGAATTTTGAGTTTTCTGCTGCTTTGTGTGGAAAATTAGTCTAAAACACTTCCCTTTTCTGGATAAAATAGAATTTGGAAGACTTAATCATTAATTTGAAAGAATTTGAAAAAATTATTAAAAATAATGAAGTGAGTTTCTATAAATAAAAAACATTTTTCCTTTCACTTTTAGAATAAAACTGAGCACTCATTCCTAGGGAAAACATGTGGCTTAAATAATTGAAAAAAAATCACACAGAGAAAGTCACAAACCTTTGTAATTTAAACGTATATTTATGGGATTGTTACCCTCAGATATATCTAGAAAAAGCATTGGATTTAGAATCAGAACACTGAGTTTAGCCCTTGCTTCGGCGTTAACAAGCCACTGATGTAAGTTAAGCCACTCATCTTCTCAGAGCCTCTTTTTGTGTGTGTGTGTCATCTATAAAGTGAGGGAGCAGAAGAGATGATCTCTGAGCTCCTGTGTTAGTTTAGGATTACATTTTTCTGAGAATATCAGAGACTCAAAGTAACTTAAGCAAAACAGATGTTCATTTCTTCCTAACAAAAAAGTCTGGACATAGGCAGTGCAGGACTGGTATAGTGACTGCAGTCACCCAGACTGCTTCCAGCTTCTGCTCCATCATGGACTCTTATCCTCATGGTTCAAAGGACAAGTCCAGTTATTATCTCTGCATTCCAAGCAGCCAGATGGTGGGGTAGAGGGGGAAGAAAGGCATGGATGGGAATGACTTTTGCTTACATCACATTGGCTAGAATTTACCACATGGCCACCTCTAGTTGCAAGGGAGTCTGGGAAATGTAGTCTGTATTCCAGGCAGCCATAAGCCAAGTTATTATTCTAGAATAGAGGTATTGGGCCAAATTCATCCTGCTGCCTGTTTTTGTTGGAACACAGTCATGCCCATTTGTTTACACAAGTCCATGACTTTAGCACTACAACAGCAGAGGTGAACACTTGTAACAGTTTCTGGCCCACAAAGTGGCAAATATTTACTATCTGGCCCTTTATAAAAAAAGCTTGCTGACCCCTGCTCTAGAAGAAAGAAGGGTAATCATCGGGGGGATAAGTAGCAATCTCTGCCACAGCTCTCTTCCAAATTCTGATTCTATGATAAACAGACAAATAAAAAACCTAAACAATTTCATATGATGTAGGAGTAATTTTGAAAATGTTAGTAAATACTAAAACATGTTAGTAAATACTAAAACACGAAGTTCTTTCTTGCTCTAACAGTCTGAAACTTGAGTTCTGCCTGTTAAATTGCCTTCTTTTTTGTTCTGTCCGCTTCCCCTTCTTATAATGGTCGCTTTCATTTCCAGCCCAGTTGTCTAAGATGTCAGCTACTCCTTTCCAGCTTTGAGTAAAAAACTACTTTATTTGGCATGTGTCTTGCATATCCTTCAGTTTGGTGAAAATAAAAATGTGAACAGGTGCAGGGCTACCTTTGATCCTGGTGAAGCCCCATCCAGTGTAGAATCTGGGGTTGACAGTGAACCAGTGACCGTCACACTGTGAGAGGAGCCCATGGCTATGAGTTGGGAGGTATATGACATTAACTGTTGCTACACTGAATTTCTTCCTTTGCTGGTTCATACATGTCATCCGGGGTGAAATTTAAAATATTTATTGCATTTTCTTATTCTTTTAGCCTTTCAAGATATATTATTGTCTTCCAAAGAGAAGTTTTGTTTGAAAATGTGTGATTTTGTTGTTCAAAATCAAGAATAGGTAAGGTCTGAACAATAAAGGAAGGAGACTATTGGTGTTTTGCTGAGAGATTCAGAGATGGGTCAGTTGCTTGTCATTGCATTAGGAAGGCACACAAAACCATGTTATCTCTTCCTTTTCTAGTGCTTTCTACCCAATGGCTACTTTTTATAAAGTTGATTAATTAATAGACTTCTGAAACCTAAGTTCTCATAAACAGTAGGTTTGGTGTCCTCCAAAGCTGCTCAGACCATCAGATTACTAGAATATGAACTTACTTTGTGGGTTTCGTTACCTGGTAGAATTACACGTGTCTTATGAAACAAAACATCTGCAAGGTAAAAAGTGTGGTATGTAGCATAATGGTTAAGATTTCCATCCCCAGACTAAAACTAAAGTTCTTAGTTTTTCTGGCTTAAGCTATCTCATTCAGAGAGCAAGGAAGGTTGATAAATTTTTAAATTTTCTTTTAGCTATAAAATGTTCTGACCTTTAATGATCTTGGCCCTCAGTAAACTTACTTTAATGGAGAGATGAAAACTGTGTGTAATCGGGGTATCATTTATTCCCTGTGCACGCTCACTCCCTTTACTCCAAATTTTTGCTCAAATGGCCCCTTGCCAATGAGACCTTACCCAGGATACCCCATTTAAAAATGCAACTCGTCTCCCAGAACTCCTGATTTTCCTTACTAGGCTGAACATTTTTCTCTGCAGTGCTTTTTACCTTCTAACATTCAGTATGATTTGCTTAGTTATTGGTTTATTGTTTATTGTCTGTTTTCCCCAGAGTAGATTGTAAACTTAATGTGGGCAGGAATTTATGTCAGTTTCATTGACTATGTATTTCTAGAGTCTAGTACAGGGCCCAAAACATAGTAGATGCTCAATAAATGTTTTCTGTTAAATTAAATATATGTTTTAAAAATTATATGTTTTTATAAGTTTTCTGAAAGTTGTACTTAACAACCCATTTGTAAATAACACAAAAATCAATTTTAGCTCAACTACTATTTAAATGATTGAAGATTAAAAACAATGCAATAAAGGGCATCTACAAAAAATCCACGACTAACATCATACTTAATGGTCAAAGACTGGATGTTTTCCCACTAAGATCAGGAACAAGACAAGGATGTCTGCTCTTACCACTTCTATTCACCATTGCACTGGAGATTCTAGCCAGGGCAATTAGGCCACAGAATAAAATAAAAGGCTTCAGATTAGAAAGAAAGGTGTAAAACTATCTCTATTCACAGATTACATGATCTTATATAGAGAAGATCCTAAGGAATCCATTAAAAAGTTATTAGAAGTAGTAAATGAATTGTGAGGTTCCAAGATACAAGATTAATATGCAAAAATCAATTGTATTTCTACACACTAGCAATGAACAATTCAAAAATGAAATTGAGAAAACAATTCCATTAACACTAACATAAAAGAATGAAATACTTAGGAATAAATTTAACAAAAGAAGTGTAAAACTTATATTCTGAAAACCACAAAACATTGTTTACAAGTTAAAGAAAATGTAAATAAATGGAAAGACATCTCATATTCATAGATTGGAAGACGCTGTTATTAAGATGGCTATACTCCCCAAATTTATCTACAGATTCAACACAATCTCCATCAAAATTCCAGCTTGCTTCTTTGCAGAAATTGACAAGCTGACCCTAAATTCATTTGGAAATGCAAAGGAACCATAATAGCCAAAACAATCTTGACAAAGAAAGTTGGAGGACTCAGACTTCCTGATTTCAAAACTTAATAAAAAGCAGTGGTAATCAAGATAGTATGGTACTAACTTAAAGTAGACATAAACAACAATGGGACAGAATTGAGAGTCCAGAAATAAACCCATACATCTATGGTCAACTGATTTTCTACAAGGATGCCAAGACCATTTGATGAGGAAAGAATAGTCTTTTCAACAATTAGTGCTGGGACAACTGGATAGCCACATGCAAAAGAATGAGGTTAGACCCCTACCTCACACTATATATAAAAATTAACTCAAAATGGATCAAACACCTTAATGTAAGAGTTAAAACTATAATACTCCTAAAAATAAATATATGCATAAATCTTTGTGACCTTGGATTAGACAATGCAACCAAAGAAAAAATAGATAAATTGGATTTCATCAAAATTAAAAACTTTTGTACATCAAAGGACATCATCAAGAAAGTGAAAAAACAACCCACAGAATGGGAGAAAATATTTGCAAAACATACATCTGATAAGGGACTTGTGTCTAGAATACGTAAAGGGTTCTTACAACTCAATGATAAAAAGACAAGCTGATTAAAAGATGGGCAAAAGGATCTGAAATAGACATTTCTGCAAAGAAGATATGCAAATGGCCACATGAAAAGATGCTTGCCCTCATTAGTTATCAGGGAAATGCAAATCAAAACCACAGTGAAATACCACTTCACACCCACTCGGATGACTATAATCAAATATTATCTGTGATAATAATAAGTGCTGGTGAAGACGTAGAGAAATTGGAACCCTCACACATTGCTGGTAGGAATGTCAAATGGTGCAGCCACTTTGGAAAACAGTTTGGCCCTTCTTCAAACATAGAGTTACCATATGATCCAGAAATTCCATTTCTCGGCATATATCAAAGAGAAATGAGAACACATGTCCACATAAGAACCTGTACATGAATGTTCATAGCAGCATTATTCATAATAGCCCAAAATAGAAACAACACAAATGTCCATAAACTGATGAATGGATAAATCAAATGTGGTATATCAATACAATGGATCATTTGGCCATAAATAGAAATGAATTACTGATGCATGCTACAACATGGATGAACCTTGAAAACGTTATGCTGAGTGACAGAAACCAGACATATGTATATGACTCAGTTTATATAAAATGTCTAGAAAAGGCAAATGTATAGAGACTGAAAGTAGATTAGTGGTTGTTTAGGGCTGGGGGAGGGAGTTGAGAGGAAATGGGTGTGATAGCTAAGGGGTGCAGGGTTTCTTTTTGGGGTGATGAAAATGTTCTAAGTGATTATGGTGATAGTTGCATATCTCTGTGAATATACTAAAAAAACATTGAATTGTACAGTTTAAGTAGGTGAATTGTGTGTGTGTGAATCATAGTTCAATGAAGCTGTCAATTAAAAAAAAGAAAGAAAAATATCCACAGTTCATTCAAATTAGTGAGGTGACTATGTTTATTAACTGGTTGCTCTCGTCCTCCCTTTTAACTTGGCAGAATTAATATAGTTTCTAGTAAGCAAAATTTCCACCTGGTCCTTGTGGGGCAAAGACATCCTAAGAGGTATAGTTTAGGTGTGTAGAAGTTTGTCTCAAAAGGTTTTTCAGATCGAGTTTTAAAAATCTGCTATTTCTCCCAGGGGAAGGATGGCCTTGTCAGGTTTTTGCAGTTTGGCTATTAGTGGGCGTAATGACGACTGACCGTCTCGATGGAAAGCTCTGAGAGCTGCTGGATTTGGACAACAGTGGAAAGGAGAGAAGTTGAAAACTGCTGACAGCAAATGGATCTTGCCCGAAGGGCTTCCAGAGAGGGTTTTGCATCTAGCAGTGGCCCCCATCTGTAGGCCTTGCCTCTATGCATGGAAACCAAGTACAGTAACTTAATACTAAGGTCCTCATTTGAGGCTTATTTTGATAACTGCAAAAGTTAAGATTCTGTTATTCTCCTGTGAAACTTCCTGTACAAAAGGCTTTTCCCCTCCTCTTATGCAGTAATTTGTGTAAAGCTTTTGCTGTTTCACCTTAAGTTTCCCAGAGTCAGTGAAAAACGGAAGTAAACGCTACAATTTTTGCATTTCATCATTTCAGGTTGTTTTTGCCCTCTGTGGTTTTATTGCCTGGATGCAGAAATCTCTTTTGGGTTTCTAAGCCATAAAAGATGAAATATTAATTTGATTTGGTTTTTGAATCCCTCTCATGATGCAGCTTGGCATTTGCTTTTATGTATTATTTTAGCCAGAGCTTTGCAGAAACCTGAAATGAAAAGTGTGGTTGTTTTCTCTGTTGAATGTACCTTTTTATTACCTTTCCTTCAGGCACCCAAGACCTCGACTTCCTGTGATTGGGGTTCTCATATTTCCCTCCTGCACAGTGTCTCCCTGTGTTAGCAGAGCTGAAGAAAGTGTTATTCTGGGTGAATGAGACCCATTTGCTCCCGCAGGAGTTAAATATAAGCTTTATCTTGATAGCTCCACGCTGAAGTCGTGCAGGCTAAGGTTTTCAGACGTGTGGAATTCCTCTGACAGCTTTTATTAACAATTTCAGCAGGGCCATGCTAGCCATTTCAGAGCATTCTGTATTGGTTGGCTGCAAGTGGTCCCAGCTGAGCCGCAATGTGTCCGTCATGGGTCCTTGAGAGAGGAAGTTGTGGCCGGTGAGGTCTGCTTCTGACACCGTGTCCTCTAACTGAAGTTATGGAGGGAAAACTGGAGACAGGCTGTCTGCAGCGGCCCTGTGGGAGCCCGGCTACTCTGCCAGCTTACCCGCCGCAGGAGAATTCCTAAAAGAACTCCCTGTAAGTTCTTCCACTCAGCCCGTAGGCTTCTGTTCAGGTACTGGTAGCTTCGATTGTGGCACATGCCGTCCACTTCAACACACACGGGCTGCTTCTCCTAATCCAGTCAAAGGGTGTGCTTCTACACTTTGCTATCCCCCCTTTACAATTTGGCTGTGAAATAGTGTGGATTTAAAAAAATAGTCCGTTCTCTGTCTTAAAACAGCCACTGAGTTATAAAAAAGGTACCATAAATTAATTCTAATGATACACCTAGTTCATTGTGAAGAGATTTCTGAGATTTTTCACAAGGGTGATACTGAGATATATGAAAAAGAGATATATTGTGCTTTTGTGCGATTTGTGGATTTATGTATAGTTTGTGAAAATGTATACTTACTATGCTGTCTATTCTCAAACTGCTTAAAATTTGCTAGCTTCAAGATTTGAATTTTAAAAATATTCTCTTCTTTTATTCTCCTCTGACAGTCATTGATATTTATTTCCTCCAAGAAAATGTTTGCAAGGGGAAGTAGAAGTTTAAAAGCGTAAAATAATTTACCACGGGCCATAGGAAAACATTTATTCTGTATTATAAGATTAGAAGCATAGTTTTTAGAAAAGTTAGATAGATTTGAGTTCGTTGCCCTGCTCTACCACTCGTTAGGTGTTTCCTCATCTATGATGTAGACAGAATGCTTTGTTCCTTCCAATCTAAGACACCATTAATTATAAGATGCACCATGATTTTGAGTTTCTGTGAAAGAAAAATGCTTCTAATTAGACTATGACACAAGGCTAAGATAGTGTTGATTGTAGGACACATTCTGATTTCAGAGCAACTCAAGTTTCATACAATTTTGAGAACTAGATGAGATACTAAATGTAGAGTAGTTATCTCAGTGTCTGGCATATAATCAACATCAGTGTGTGTGTGTGTGTGTGTGTGTGTGTGTGTGTACAAAAAGAGAGAGAGAATAGATGAGAATGAGAATGGACTGTACTTCCTCCTTTTGCAGGTGTTCCTCCCTCCCCCTCACCCCATGCCTAGCTGTCTTCCCCACAGGCAGCAGCAGAACCTGGAAGTTATAATGGCATATGGTGATATTCTTTATTGATTCATAGCCATACATTTGCAAGCCATTTATTTTCAACTTAACTAAAGAAAACTGGATGTGGGATACACAGAAAGGGTGGACACAGAGAAAAGAGCATGAGGACATGTAAGGTTCTCAGAATCTGTCTATATGAACTTAATTCACCACAGTGGGACATTCTGCACCACTGTGATTTCATGATAGAGAAGAGGTGTCAGAGGACAACAGACGTTATACTCTGTCACCTTTAGTGGCTTGGCAGTTAAGCTTTTGCCAATAATGTTCAATTCAGAATTTTGATAACAATGAGATTTTTCAGGCATCAATCTGGATATTTAATGCCTGCTAGTTTTTGTGTGTGTGTGAGGAAGACTGGCCCTGGGCTAACATCTGTGCCCATCTTCTTCCACTTTATATGGGACTCCGCCACGGCATGGCTGACAAGCGGTGCATCTGTCTGCACCGGGATCCGAACCTGCGAACCCCAGGCGGCCGAAGTGGAGCGTGTGAACTTAACCACTATGCCACTGGGCCGGCCCCATAGTGCCTGCTAGTTTTAAACTGATTTTAGAAAGTTATTTTAGCCCCAAGTTAAATCTTGATTTCCTATTTGTAAAATGAGATATAGCTTAGATCAAGGAATAAATGAAAACTGAAATGAATAAGTCATTTGAAGATTTTATGTAATAAATTCTCAATAACAAAATTAGTACATCCATCCATATATTCACGAGGTCCTGGAAAGTGCTAGAAAGGTATGAGGATAATAAAGGTAGAGTCCCTACTGTGTTCTGGAACCTTATGATCTAGCAGGAAAGAGAGAGAAGTAAACTCAATGGACAGTGGCCTTCCTCAGGTCAGGGGTGGGCACCGGGTACTGTGAAAGCAAACTGTTGTTCTTTTAAACAATAGCAATAGCAGCAGCATAACTGAAGTTTCCTGAACCTAAAAAATTCTTGATAATGAGTGGGTCACCTAATTTTGTTCTCCTTTCCTTCCGTTCAAGGTTTTCTTGTGCCTCAAACCGTGCGTTAAGCTTAGGTATATTTTGTGTGTCTATTTGCAAGGTCTACATATTGACAAAAATTGGAGTAAAGAGGAAAAATTCTGCCAGTAGCTTTAATATTTGGTAATTAACTGAATAACATTTTTCATAAAGACCTTTTAACTTCGGCAGCTACACTTTATAAGGGCAAGCAGTATTGCGACCCAGAGTAAAAACTTTAAAATTGAATGTTATGGGATAATAGTGCCTGACATAGAGAAAGAAAGGAAGTAGGAAGATTAACATGTCAATTTGCTTGGATAAATAAATAGATAAAAGATTTCCAACTGGAAAGCAGTAGGGTGTTCACAGACCTTTTATGAATGGACATGCAGAGCGGAGATTCGAACTCAGGGAATCAGTCTACACGTCCCATACTCTTACCTGAACTTGTCTCTTAGACATCTGCAGTTGCCTGGGCCTCGTTCCTTCACCACCTGTACCTTAGAGCTTGATCCAGTTTTTCCCATCTTTCCAGCTTCATCCTCCCCCACTCTCTCATGCAGCAGAGGTGTCCTTGGCATCAGCTGCTGCCTTTTCCCCACCTTTCAGTCTCCTGCCCTCCCCACATCGTGGCCACTAGAGGGCACGAGGAGCAGAAACTCGGGGACAGCAGAACCATCCCGCTGGGGTTGGGAAAGGAGCTGGATCGGGCGCAGGGGCTCAGGGGAGCGGAGGCAATAGGAGGGGCACTGGCTCTCTGGGGTCTGGGGACTGAGAGAAGGGAAGGACAGCACCAGTCAGTGAGGTGAATTTGAGCTCAGACAGGGCTAGCAGCGGGAGAGCCCGTCTTACATGATTATTTCCCTATCCCCACAAAGGTAGTGGCGAAGGCGGGGAGGCCCAGATGGCGGCGGGGCGGTGATTGGAGAAACTGACTCCCAGCCCTTCCATGCTCTCCACACGCTAACCCTAAACTACTGCAGCTGGTTTCCCAGAGCCGGGGGCTTTGAGAAGGAGCAGTGAGAAAGTTCCTCTGTCCCACCCACCCCCGTGCTCCCCAGCACCAAATCTTCCCTACTCATCCCTCAAATTCCACCAAGGAAGTATCTGGTCTCTCACTCAAGCTGGAGATCTGAGCAGTGGACAGATCAGCATGAATGAAGAGTCAGAACCTTTCTGTTTGGATAATGCAGTGAGATTTAGGTGACAGGGAGTGGGGTCGATGGGGGGGTGGGGGGGCATCAGGAGAAAACTTTAGTGGATCTTCACTCCAATTGATGTAACCTCGTATATACTGATGACAAATTTCCTGTTTTTAAGAGAGAAATACTAGTTAGGATGCATTGTCAAATAAATTATAGTGCTTTTAAATTATGACTCAGCTATGAGCGTGGGGATTTGTTTTGTTCTTATCCTGGGGGTCTAGCACTGCCCCTGCCGCTCCATAAATTGTTCAATTGAAATAGGAATTTTATTAATGGACTGTTTTCATTCTTTAGGTAAAGCTTTGCCTATTTCGTCATGTGCATAGCTGTGCACTTTTCCTTAATGAGGAGGATACTTAATAACCAGCTCATCTAAGCCCAGAGCTCTGGTCAATTTACTTAAAAGATTCCAGGACCCAGTGGCTCTAAGAGGCGGCTGTGGTGATGTGGACAGAGCGCTGGACTGGGAATCAGAGATCTCGATTTTCATTCAAGCTCTCTCTCCCTTGTGTGCACGCTATCAGGCCAGTCCCTTCTCTGAGCTGTCAATTTCCTCATCTGGAAAAGGGCCATTCCTGATTTTACGAAGTCCAGACTGTGGTAAGGATTACAAGGTGAACACTGCTTGCCAGGCAAAGCTCAGACTTTAGGTTAATCTAACCCCACTTCTCTGCTCCTTTATGTGGGTTGTTGAATATGCAGGAGCAAGCCACCTACGTGTGCATGCGTGCAGCCACAGACTTATGGAATCTAGTATCATCTGGACCCACAGTCCTCTCCATTTGCAAAGCCCATGACATAGTCTTATTTAGCGCTCACTTCACGTTCCTACAGTGGTTATTGCAACCCTTGGCCGTATTTAAAGTTCTCAATATCCCTTCCCTCTAAGAATTAGTTTTGTTTTCAGTTATACAGAAAACAAAAACAAAAACCAAAGCTCTGTAAAAAAAGGATGTGCAGCATGTTATCAATTCTCAAAGGAAAAAGGCATAGAAAAAGACTGGAGTGAAATATGCAAGAATTTAAGCAGTGAAATTTTGTTCCTACTTATCGATGCATTTCAAATGTTCCGTTACAACATGTATTACAGTATGTTTCCAAAAGAATGGAAAAATAACAAAACAGAAAAGCTACCATTTATGGAGCTACCACCCACCGATCGACCTATCCCCCACTCCTGCCCCCCATCCTATTCCCAGCCCAGATGAAGAGGTCTCTCTCTCTCCCTCTTCCTATCCAGGGCTAATCTGATCATCTGTGCTGTTAATTCCATATTCTCCTGACTTCTCAAAGATCTTGCATTGGCGTTAGGTAACCTTTCCCCTCCACATTCAACTTCCTACTTCTTGCTAGTAGTCTATTTCTGTCAGCATGTAAATATGCTTAAGTCCTCTCCGTGTCTTAGCAAACAAACAAAACTCCCCAAGCCCCAACTTTACCATGGACCCACTCTAACTCTAGACCCATACCCCTTTTTCTTTTACAGCTAAAGTTCTAGAAAGAGTCTAATTCCAATCTCTAAATCCTCATAACCCACTGCAGAATGGTTTCTGCCTTCAGGATGCCCTTAGCATTACTCTTGCCAAGATCTCCAGTAACATAGTTGTCTCATTTCAGTCTTTATCTTACTGGGCTTCTTTGAGGCACTTGACACTGTTGTCTGTTTTCTCCTAGAAGCTCTCTTTCCGTAGTTTCTATGGCAGAATCATAATGATAATAACTACAATTTATATTGTGTACAGTATACGACATACTCTACTTACATGTAAGGTCTGTAATCTTCATTCTAACATGGAAGGTAGACATCTCCATGATAAAGTAGAGAAATCTGGTTTAGAGAGTTGAGGAAGTGTGTGTATGATCACACGGCTCCAAAAGATGGAGTGAGGATGTGAACTCTGGTCTTTCTGAGTCCAAAGCCCAAGTTATCCCCCCTGAAGATCTTTATCTTCCCCAGATTTCCTCTGGCCTCTGTGGCTGCTCATTTTCAGTTTCCTCCATGGACTCATCTTTTTATGACAGCCTGTGAACACTGGCTCTCTGGGACCCTGGTTTTGGCCCTTTACTCTTCTTGCTTTGTTCAGTATTGTTGGAACATCCTCTCTCTGCCGCGAATTCTGCTACAGGCTAGAAATGCCCAGCTCAGCTCTTCCACAGCTGACGGCCCACAGGGGCAACTGTGTGAGGGGTTTCTACCTGATTGTCCCACAGGCCCTTCACACTCAACATGTCTACTATGGAGCTTGTGTGCTGCTCCCCCCACCCCACTCCTTTCCTTCTCATATTCTGGCTTCCTACCACCATCTGGGTGTCATGCGGTAGCTCCTCTCTCCCCATCCTCTTTAGCTGATTTATTTTGTTGTTGGTGTAGAGCCTTACTGTGGCCCCTAGACCTCTGCAGTTACCCTCCTCTGACCACTTCTCTGACTCTAGTTTTGACCATCTACGCCATCCTCCATCTCACTGCCAGAAATGATCTTTGTAACACACAGCTCCCATCCTGTCGAACCCCGGCTCAGAATTCTTCAGTGGTCTCGCATTGCCCAGAGCTACAACCTGAGTTCCGTTTTACGATCTCTTATGATCTCATTCTTCCTTAACTCTCTTCTCCATGTCACACCACCTCCCTGCAGCTTGCTTTCCACACTCTCAACACTTTGGACCTCTCTGAATCCTCGATTCTGTTATCTCATGACTGTTTGCGCGTATTTCATTTGTGTAGGAGAGTGTCTCTGTGCTGGTGCACAGGACAGATTCTGTCTCTTCTTTCAAGTCTCAAAGATTCTGTCTCATCTGTAGAGTGTCAGCTCAAATACTGCTACTTCTGTGTGGCCCTCTCTGTTTCTCCCGGGGAAGACTCAGGTGCTTCCTGTCTTGTATTCTCCCTGCCCTTAGTATAATTATTTTATTCTATTCTAATTTGTTTTCCTTGTGTCTCTTTTAGATCATAAGGTTCTTGGGGCAGGCACAAAGACTATTAAAAAAAATTTTTTTTACTGTGAAATATAATGCACCCAGAAGTGCATTAAACAAAATTTAGAGATAATGAATAATCATACCGTGAACACTTGTGTAACTATTACCCGGGCCATGGAATGGCATATTTGCAGTACTCCAGGAGCCCCTTGATCTTTCCTGATCCCAGCCATCCCCCATGCTATCTTGGCTTTTACGACAATAACTTTCTGGGTTTTCTTCATAGTCATACCACCCGTATATGCATTCCTAAACAATATCGTTTAGTTTTACCTGTTCTTGAACTTTACACAAATGCCATCACGTCATGTGTTCTGTTGTGTTTTGCTTCTTTCATTCAACATTGGGTTGTGTAGTTGTGTGTAATTATGTTTCTTAATTTTTATTGCAGTATAGTGGCATTCCATTATATGAACTGACTACATGTAATGTATCTACTAATGAACATTTGGTTTATTTCCAGTTTGGGGCTATTATGATGCTTAAACTATCTTGTACTCTTCTGTCGGTACCCATACTTCTTCAGAGTACAGATCCTAGAACGGAATTGCCTGTCACTGGGTGTGTACATCTTTAACTCTACCAGATAATGCCAAGCTGTTTTTCAAAGGAGGTGTCACAATTTACACCCCACCAGCTGTGTAGAGAGTGCGCATTGCTTTGCCAAAATGTATTACCGTCAGACTTTTACATTTTTGCCAACATGATTGGTGTGGAGTAGTGTTTCACTGTGGTTTTAATTTGCATTTCCCTCTTAGCAATGAGGTTGAGCACCTGTCGGGTGTTTGTTGGTTAGCTGGATTTCCTCTTAGTGAAGGGCCCCTCAGGTTCTGCTCACTTTTCTGATGGGTTGCTTATCTTTATCTTATTACTTTGTGAAGTCTTTTACATTTTGGATATGAGTCCTTTGTTGGCTGTATGTGTTGAAAATAAATTATACTATAAAATCACACACATTGAAGATTTATTGATTATAGCATTTTTAAATTCTTTACCTGAGTACTAATGAGTAAGTAGAAACAGAGTAACTAGAAAAAACAAATAAATAGTATACATTGCTTCAAATTAATCCTGTCCTTCCCTTCCTTTCTCCAGGTGTTATTATTGTCCCCAGTGCCGGCGTTGGTATTGTCCTGGGAGGCTACATTATAAAAAAATTGAAACTTGGTGCAAGAGAATCTGCAAAACTTGCAATGATCTGCAGTGGTGTGTCTTTGCTGTGCTTTTCAACCCTGTTTATTGTTGGATGTGAAAGTATTAATCTAGGGGGCATAAACATCCCTTATACGACAGGGTAAGTACCTTGGCTGAGCCGTCTGTGTCATCCTGGTCATGCTGTAAGTGCAAAGCCCTGTGGTGTTTCTGTCTCGGGGGCAGACTTGTGTCCCCCCTCCAGGTGGGTGTCTCTGTGCGTGCTTCGTGTCTCCAAGCAGAGCACACGCTCTCGAAGGGCAGAGGCCATGTCTCTCCTTCGTGTGTCCCTTTTGACCCTCACAGAGTGTCCTCCATGGCATTTTAATTACCACTGATGAGGAGGAAATGCTTGTTGGGTTAATGAAAACAGTTCTTCTTTTTTAATCTAATGGTTTGAATAGGTAATACATTCACGTAGTTTAAAAACATAAAACTCAATGAAAACACAATATATAGTGAAACATCTTGCTCTTACCCAAATCCTCCACCGAACTGCTCCAACCAAAGACAAACCAGGTAACCATGTTAATTCACTTCTTGTGTATCCTTTAAGGCTTTCTTATACAGGATACTATGAACATGTATTTTCAATTTTCCCTGTTTGATGTCAAAAAGCTAGCATTCTATACATACTCTCCTGAGCTTTTTTTGTTTTTACTGTAACAATATAGCTTGGAGGTTTTTCTGTACCAGTAATAATAATATGAAACATAGCTAGCCCTTATATTGACACTACTGCATGCCAAGCATCTTCTAGACGCTTTACATGTGTTAACTCATTAATCCCCACAACAACCCTATCAGGTAGGTGCAATTATCCTGATTTTACAGATGGCAGAACGGACGTACAGATCACAGGTAACCAGTGGTGTGCTGATAAATATGTAACAAATGACTCTCTGAGGAAAAGTCCCGAATCTGTAGCATTTGCTAATTTCCAAGGTGTAAATATTTTCAGCATGGCTGATTTCAAGCTACCAACGTGAAGACACTGAACACGGAGTTGGGAGGAGAAGCCCATCACACATCGTTACATAATATTTCCGTCACACAGATAGAAAAGACTTAAATAGCCTAGTCAAGAGCATAGAGTTGTAAAGTATAGTAAAATAATTAGGAGGTGATGAGTTTTGAAGTATTTATCTTTGTTTTTAATATCATTTATTTAACTGTAAGTTTATATAATTTAATTTTTAATAATGGCTGTGCTAAACAAGCAGTTGGCAAAATCCCTGAAAATTTCACCGTAGGATTCTGTGACCTGGGGCATCTGTGCCTCACGTTACCCAGGACTTAACCTGGACTTAACCCCAAGCAACTTACAGAGTCCGTGCCCATAGCTCGCCTTTGACCCACTATGTAACATTCCCTTTAATTCTATTTCATAATTTAACCAGTCCCCATTTGATGGGCACTTGGGTTGTTTCCAATCTTTAATTATTAAAGACAGTGCTGCAATAGATAACCTCACGCATATGTTACTTCTCTTTTGTGCTGTGTATTTGTAGAATAAATTCCCAGAAGTGGGATTGCAATAAATATTGTCAAATTGCCTCCTCAGCTGTTGTACCAATCTGTACCCTCACCAGCAATGGATCTGAGTGTCGATTTCCTACAGCCTTGCCAAAAGAAGGCAGAAAACTCTTCTTTGAGAGTTGTCTTAACTTTTATTTCATGAGCACGTGTGGGTTTGTTAGGATCCGCTCATTGCACGGGACTTTTGTGCCTGGTTTTTGGTGCTTGGTGTCAACACACGCTGTTTCTTTTTGATTCTCAGTGGCGTTTTATGTTATAAAATGTTCCACTTGAAATTTGAATAATAAAAGCTTTAATTTCACTTAGCCAATCTAGAATATTAGAGATTAAAAAAAATAAAGAAACTGCCAGTCAGAGCTTATTTAGATGACAGAATATGGCCATTCGTCCAGAGAGTTCTCTTTCCACCAGGAGATGTTGTGTGTGCGTGCAATGCATGTAGAGGTGTGTGGCCTCTTGACAGTGCCTATTAGAATGGCATAGGAGATAAAATCTTTAAAAACGGAAGGATAGTATAGAATAAGAGCTCAGGTTCCTGAGTCGCATCTGAGTTTGAATCTTGACTCTACTTGACCAGTTTCTTAACTCTAAACCTCAGTATCCTCATCTGTAAAATAGGGTGATAACAATAGTGTTTCAGTCCATGTGGGCTGCTATAATGAAAGTGGCATAGACTGAGTGGCTTAGAAACAGCAGAAATTTATTTCTCATAGTTCTGGAGGCTGGGAAGTCCAACATCAAGGCTCCGGCAGATGTGATGCCTTGTGAGTAGCCCCTTCCTGGTTCAGAGATGGCTATTTCTTTTGCTGTGTCCTCACAGGGTGGAAGGGATGAGGCATCTCTCTAGCATCCATTTTATAAGGGCACTAATCCTGTTGATGAGGGCTCCACCCTCATGACCTAATCACCTTCCAAAGGCCCCACCTCCTAATACCATCACATTGGGGCTTAGTTTTCAATATATGAATTTTGCAGGGACCCAAACATTTAGTCTATAGCAATAGTAATCACCTTAGAAGGTTGCAGGCAAAGATTGTATGAGTAACACGTGTGAAGCTCTTAGCTCGATGCCTGGCACACAGTAAGTGCTCACTGAAAGTTAGCTATTGTTATTAATCATAACTGATAAATTAAGAATAATTTCTATTTCTATCAAATTATTTTTATTACTATTGGAAAATGTAAATAGAATTAAAAAGTTAGCACCAGAAACCCAGCAGTCTCCTGAATAACCATACTTCTCAGGGGTAATAATTTTTAAATTCTTTTTAGCTGTCTCTTCTAGTACTTACTTCTATATTTTTAAGGCATAATATATAAATTAATCAAATTGAGATGTTATTTATGACTTCTTATCTTGGTAAATGAGGAGTTCAGCTTTCCCTTCACAAGGTGTGGTCAAATCCTTTTTTTGACATTTTCAGGTTATGATTATGACAGTGTTGCTGGCTGCTGAGGCACATGTAGCGTATCGTGATTAGATCTCTTTTGTGCAACATCGATTTTCCTGGAATTAATAATAATTGCCTTATTTTCATTTCCTTTGTTTTCTTTGACTCTGCATGTAGCTTCCCACATGCTCTAAGGGCTCAAAATATCTCAGTGTGATTTGTCACCTGTCCAATGAGTGTGTGGTTCCATTTCCCCACCCCTTGGAGTCATCCATATGAGAGCCCTAGTCCCCTGCTCTAATCTGGACATGATGCTCTCTGGGCTTGCTGTCCAGCTGTCATCCTGGGAATCCCCTTAGCCTCTCTCCATATTGATTCTTTGTTTTCTGGACTCTGTGGATGCCTCTTTTTTGGTTTACTCCCTCATTTTGTTAGAGCTCCAGTAGCTACAGGAAGGCTGTAAAGGCTGTAACTTTTTCTTTGGAGATTTCATGAAATGGCCTTTTTTTTTTTTTAATTGTTACATTTGATTGCCAGGTTGACTAGGTAAAGAATTTTGGATGAATCATTTTCACTCAGAATTTTAAAGTTTTTGCTCCATTGTCATCTAATTTCTAGTGCCGTTGTGGGAAGTCTGGCCTTTCTTTTTCCCAATCCTTTGTATGTGACCTATTTTTCCTTCCTGGAAGTTTCCATATATTCCTGGTATTCCCAAATTTCACCATGATATATTTTGGGGTGGGACTTTTTTTTTTTCTTCTGAGCACTTGGTGAGCTTTTAGTGTCTGGAGACCGTGTCCTTCAGAGTTTTTATTTTTTGCTTACATTTTGTTATTTTCTCCTCACCATTTTTTTCTCCTTCATTGATTGACCCTCCACTTTTCTTAATCTTTATCACCTACTTTATATCTCATATTTTTGGTTCTACTTTTCTGAAAGATTTCTTTAACTTTATTTTCCCAGTCTTCTGCTGAATTCTTTATTTTGTCTATCGTATTTTTAATTTCCAAAGTTCGTTCTTGATTTTTCATTGTGCCTTCCTTCTAGGCTTCTTGATTCATGGATGGAGTATCTTCTCCTATTTCTCCAATTATTTAGAGTTTCCTTTCCTTGCTAAGTTGTCTCTGTGTCCTCTGAGTGATACTTTCTATTTATTTTGCTGTCTTGATTGTGTTGGAAGCTTCCCTCAAATTTCTGGTGATCCTTAGCTTTCTGTTAGTATTGAAGGATGTGAACTTGAAAAGGGCTTGTCCTTTGGTGGATCTCACTGTAGGGTAATTGAAGGGAGGGGACATTTTCATTGGGGCTCTCAGTGTCAGAACTGAGGTCTTATCTCTGAGGTGCTTCCATTCCTCAGGAGAAGGATTCTCCTATTTCTTGGTTGGAGCTGTGTTGGGATGGGTTCAGAATTGTAAGCCTGGCTGCTGGTATTCTAGAGCTGGGGGTGGGGTGGTGGCAAGAAGGGACCTGGGTCTTACTGTTCATTTTGCAGACTTTTACCTAATTCCCCTAGGTATTATTCTAGCATCTCACCAAATGTCTCCTGTATGTGTGGTGCTCTTAATTCCAGAGACTTTGCTTCATTTTCTGCAGAAAATAAAGGAGTGGAAGAAGGAGTAGTCACCTATTAAGTAGAGCAGAGCTGGGAATTGGCTTAACATCATGTTGTATTTGGACCACAGACAGCTTTCTTGTGTTGTTTGTCCTTGAGTTCTAAAGGCCTGTTCTTCTTTCCTCTACTACTGGCCTTTATCATGACCATATATTTTTTTAGGTTCTCAATCAAACTTTCTGTTTTATCGGCTCTTTGTTTCTCCTGGAATTTTCCATCCTTTTCTTCAGTTGGACTGGTTGCTCTCTTGGCATAATTTATATCCCAGAATTTCCTTTCATAGACCTCAATCATATCCACTAGTTTTTGTTTGTGCATTTATTTATTTGTTATCCATTCATTTTGCCAGAGAAAAATCCTTGGATAACTTCCTAGGGAAGGGTATGTGGGAAGAAAAACTTCCTGAGTCTGTAAGTGTATTAAAGTGTCTTTATTCTTCTCTCACATTTAAATGATGGTTTGGTGGTATAGAAATATAGGTTAAAAAGTTGTTTTTCTGAGAACTTTGAAGCCATTGCTTTATTTGTCATCTAGTGTTTAATGTTGCTGAGAAGAGATTTAGTTTCAGTCCTAGTTCTCATTTCTCTGTGGCCAAATTTGTTTGGAAGTTTTTAAGATATTTTTTATTCAGGATGTTCTGAAATTTCACAAGGAATGCTTTACCCTCAGATTTTGTCTTGGCCGGACCCTTCCAACATCACTGTCTCAGAGAAGCTTTTCCTCTCTGCCCAGTCTAAGGAACCCACTCTCCTCTCGCTCTTTATCTCATCACTCCTTCTTAGTTTCCTCATGACACTTACTACTGTCTGAAATTATCTTTTAAATTGTTTGCTTTGCTCTTGTCTTCTGTCTCTAAAATGTGAGCTTCTTCTGTATTGTTACTGTAACTGTCTCCATAATAATTGCATCCCCCCCATCCAAAACAATGCATGATGTCTATTGCATGAATGAATGAATGAACGTCTTGGCACAGGGCTTTGTTCATTCATTGTATTAGGCACTCTCTGAACACTGTTTTTTTTGGCTTGAGGAAGATTAACCACTGTGCCAGTCTTCCTCTATTTTTTTGTATGTGGGACACCACCACAGCGTGGCTGGTAAGTGGGGTAAGTTCGCGCCTGGGATCCGAACCTGCGAACCTGGGCTGCCGAAGCGGAGCGCACGGAACTTCAACCACTTGGCCACGGGGCCGGCCCCTCTCTGAACTCTCTTCATCTAACATGTGTGTCTTTTTCACCTCAGGGAAATTTTCTTCTACTGTAGTTTTACTCATTCTCTCCTCTTCCTTTTCCCCGTGTTCTTCTGGACACTTGTTAATCAGATGTTGGATCGTATGGGCTAGTTGCTTGTGTGTTTAATTTGTTCTCTCGTATTTCATGTCTTTTGCTATGAGAGATTTTCCCAAACCTTGTTTTCAATTCTGTGTGTAAATTTTTTACTTCGAGGATACTTTTCTTCTTCATTGTATGCTGTGTTCCCTTTTCATATCATCTGATGTGGTTTTGGGGAGTAATATCTTCTCAGATCTCTCTGTGTATATAATTAGAATCTTTTTTCTTACTTTGTTTCTATGTCTTACATTTATCATTTGATTTTAAGGGTCAATTTTTTGTTGTTGTTTATTTTGGGCTTTACAGGTTGACAACACTCAGTCTAGCATCTCTCAGATTATGTTTCCCCCCATCCTCCTCCCCCAGATACAAGAATGAGGGAGTTTTATTCTGTGTTGTCAACATCTAGAGTAGAAGCTTAGCTTTTAAAATTTCTTCCAATTTCTTTAGAGAAGCACTTTCTGATGAATTTCTGGGCTCTCCATTTGGGATGGAGGTGGGTGGACAGATGAGATACAGTTTTCTCTCCCTCAAATCTCCAATGAGTCAAATGTTTTCAGCTTCACATTCACTTTTGCTACCTGTTGCGTCTGCCGAGTTTGAGCTCAGAACTTTGTGGAGGTTGCATGGGGCAGGCTGGCTCCTCTCCAGGGGGTATCTGCTCATTTCACATAAGCCTATGCCTACCCACTTGCAATTTTCCTGAAGTTTGGTGTCATTCTTTTCATTTCTCTTTGCTAGTTTATTCCTTTTAATCTTTTTTTTTTTTTTTCTCAGAAGGGATGTAAGGCAGACTCAATATCTTACCTGCTTTTAAGCTGAAAATCTCCTCAAGACTTTTAAAGCCCTTGCTTAGCACCACATCTGTCCTGAATCAACTGATTCTGGACTCCCCAGCACTACTGGGCAAAAATTATATAATTGTGCTGATTGGCTCCATTACAAATTTATGAGTTCCAATCTTCGCAGGCCTTCATCTTTGCTGTGCAATCCATTTACTGGCCCTAGTCAGCTTCCTTTCCTATGCCCCGTGATGGTTGTTCCATTTTTTTGAAAAATTTCTTTCTTCAAGTTTTTTTTATCTTACCCTAGTCTTGTTTTTCTTATTGGACACCCTGGTATTCTGGATTAGTGAGTAAACAGAAGTCCCAAGAATGAACTTCTTGAATTTCTCTCCACTCTCCCTTCAAACTCATTTGTCAAAGATAGTATTATTTTCAAAGGCAAGTACTAATACCATCATTTTCTAGCTGTGTGACCTAGCAAAAAAAACTGCCTAATATTGTTGAGTCTTGGTTCCCTCGTGTGTAATATTGGTGATAATGTCAATCACACCTGGTTACAAGCATAATTAAAGTAAAACACATGTGGTTGAAAAACTTAAATACTGCAGAAGGGTAAAAAAATGAAAAGTCAATGTATTCTTCCCCCATCCTCAACCTCCAGTTGAGGAGCATTTAAATATTTTAAACAAATGTTTGCATTTTTCATTTTGAGAATTATATAAGGGAAGGTTCCTGTATCTCCTAGCACAGAGTCTAGCAGTTAGTGTGTGCTGAAAAGAGGTGGTTTCTTGTCTCTATTCCCTTCCCTTCTAGATCATGCAAAGCAATTCCTTTCTCTTCTTTAAAAGATGAATGGAATGTCTGGCATCTACCTCTGTACAGGGATGTTACTCATATAGTGATGCTGAAACTAGTAAGAACTTGATGTAAATACACATCTTAATTATCTAAATCCATGATTTATGATGCACTTCTTCTCATTTAATTGTAGTCAACAAAGAAAAACTTGATTAGGAGTGCTGGAGGCTGCTGCAAGGATCCAGTCATTCTAGTGTTTGCAACCTGACTTCATTGAAGTTTATAAATTAGCAAAAGAAAAACCCAGTTTCCACAGGAATTCCTCCAGTCCCCCAAATACTTCTTGGAAGTTAGTCTGAAATTGAATTAGTATGAACATTTTTGGGTGGTATAGCTTCACAGGCTTGACACTTTTAGAATAGTAGTTACCTTTGTGTGAAGAATAATGGGACTCTTTCTCCAACCAGGCTGTGGGCTACATGTCAGCCTCTCCTGCTCCCTAGCCTGGGTGCTCTTGTGCAGTGCACAACCTGCTCATCAGTATGTTGTTGGCTTGCCTAATAAAAATTGTTTCTTGTTTTGCATGATTTTGAGACTTGCATGTGGAATTTTTTTCTCCTTTAAAGTCAACAAAGAGAAAGGTGAAGAGAGTGCTAGTGAAGAGAGGAGCTTTTGTTAGGCACCTGTTTGATCTAGGTATGTATATCTTTTATATCTAATGCTTACCACATCACTCTACCATATGTATTATTATCCACTTTTCAATTAAAGAAACTGAGGCTTAGAGATTAAGTGATTTGCCCAAAGTCATCAGTTAATAGGGAGTGGAACTGAATCAAACCCAGATTTTCTGTTTCAGAGTTCTGTTTTCTTTCTGAACACCGCACTGAGAGGCTGTTTTCAATTTTGTATTTCATATGGGCACACACCACTTCCTTACTAAGAGAGCTATGGAGAATGTATCCATTTCTTTCAGGAGTGCACTGTTTTCTAACATTTCAATACATACGAGTTACAGGCATAATGTTGAGTGCACTGCACACCTACTGCATTGGCTCTGTGGCTCTCAAGTCAGCCAGTCTAGACTTTCCCCTTGGCTTTGCCACATACTACCTGTGTGAGTGTGAGCAAATTATTTAGCCTTTCTGTGCTTGGTTTCCATGTCTTTAAAGCAAGGGTACTGACAGCATCTATCTTGTTGAATTGCTGTGAGGACCGAATAAGGTACTTATTGAATAAGGTACCTTAAGCTCTTTGTGCCTCAATTTTCTTATCATTAACATAGGTTAATAATAATACCAATCTCTTAGAATTATAGAGAGGATAAAATGGGATAAAACCCATAAATAATCAATTGATAAATAACTATTTAATGATTTTTTCTCATTTTAAATAGGAGAAAGAGGCTCAGAGGGATTAAATAACGTTTAAAGTCACACAGCTAGAAAATGGTAGAGCTAAGATTTGAACTCAGATTTCTCTGATTCTGAATGCAATGCTTTTGATTGTTAAACTATTCTGAAAGAAGAAAAAAACACACAAAGAAGAAAGCACAATATATAAGCCAACTCCATTTATTAATGTTTGTGTGAGGGGCTCCAGGTTCACCAGCATGGTGAATTTTCTGACATTAAAGGACTTAACGACTGACCCATCTTTGAATTAGCATCAAGTACTCAAGAGGCATCTAAACGCCTGGGATGGGGTTGGGATGTTTTAGGAGGATGAACTTTTCCTGTGGAGCTAAAATGGAGTCATAGTCTTTTCGTGGAGTGAACCTGACATGTTATTAGTGGTTCCCTTAGAAAATTCAGATTTGGTAGCCAAGATGTAGAAACAACCTAAATGTCCATTAACAGATGAACAGATAAAGAAAATGTGGTATGTACATTCAGTGGAATACTATTCAGCCTTTAAAAAGAAGGAAATTCTGCAATATGCAACAACATGGATGAACTGTGAGGATATCATGCTAAGTGAAATGTCAGTCACAGAAAGACAAATATTGCATGATTCTACAAATATAAAATATCTAAAATAAACAAAATCATAGAGTCAAGAGTACTTGCCTAGAAGGGGGAAATGTGGAGTTACCAATCAATAGGGATAAAGTTTCAGTCAAGCAAGATGAGGAAGCTCTAGAGATCTGCTCTACAACATTGTGCCTATAGTCAACAATAGTGTATTGTACACTTAAAAATTTGTTAAAGGCAGATCTCATGTTAAGTGTTCTAATCACAATAAAATTAAATTAAAAAAAAAGAAAATTCAGATTTGAGAATCTGATGATTTTTCATTATGGAAGGTCCTGGGAGCTCTAGCTAATATCCTGGCCCATTTCCAACTCAAGTAATTACATTCCCAGCACCCACAATTTCCCTGTGGTTTTAATTAAAAAATGTGTTTTGCTTCCCCTCTGTGTCTGCTGAACTGTACTTCACACAGGTGTGTCCTAATCATCTTGTAGCCAAAAGAACCAGGATTTACTGTGAAAACTGTGGCTTAAGAAATACTTTATATAAACACATTGCATAATCTGAGTTATTTGCTCTTTACCTTTTCTGCAAATAAATTTCTTAAATGGGGTTAGACCTGATGTCCATGTACAGAATTTTTCACCAGTACTAAGTCTTGATAAATCATTTAATAATTCTAGCTTTATTGCTTTCATTTATCAGGTGTCATCTCTTTGACCTTAACTGAAATCTATTTCATCATTTTCTGGTTTTGTGACTTGAGCTACTGGGCCAGAACCTTTCCAGGGATGGTTTCTTGAGCTAGGAAATGATGAGGAAGTGCTTTCTCAGAGTTCTGTCTTCCGCAGTAATTGTTGGATGAAGTGATCCACTCAGTCCCACCAAGCTCCGAAATCTCAGAGGTGGGGATTTTCCCCAAAGTTATTTCTCTCAGTGTAGTTTTATTGCCCCCAAGTCCTGAGACTATAGAAATTAAATAGATATCATCTGTTAATTCCGACCTTTGCCTCAGCTTCTCACAGGTGCATTTCATTCTCCTTGTCACCTCTCCTGATCTTGCCTTCTGCCACATGCTGTATTTAAATAGTACACTGCTCCCAGCCCTCTGGGTGACTAGCATCTCTGGCCAGAGGAGTCCTAAATTCTCTAATTAAACCATTCATCTCCTCATCTGTGTCTTATGGACAGTTTATCCTGGTGGAGTTTTTTCCCCACTGTTTAAATCTTTTGGCACCATTCAAAATCTTTTATTATAGATGTTACTAATTTTAAAGGAATTCCTGAAAAATACAGGAAAAAAATGTTTACTTAAAGGATCTTGGTATGTATGTTTCTGGATTATCCTAGCTACTTCTGTTAATAGGCTTAGAGTTCATATCTAGCTATAAGTATATGATTCCATCTATTTTTAGCTCTACTTGGAGACACGGACAAAATTTGTTTTATTTCATTTTAGGAGTATCAAGGGGATATGAAATATAAGCGAATTTTCTTTCCAAGGAGTTTTAAATTTTGTAACCAAGAGCTGAACAAATCCACGTGAAATCTATGAAACTATGTAATATCTGTTTAAACATAGTGAGACTTTTTATTTCAAAAATACCTATGAATGGTATTAAACTCAGGATCACATTCACAATTCCATAACCTCATGTTAACATAGTCAATAGAAAATGTTCATCATATAATGTTCGCAGGAAATAAAATAGAGCTCTATATAAAATCTCGATACTCTGTTATTAATGTTAATTTATATGTATATTGACACAAGACCAGAAAGTAATATACTAAAAGCATCATCGTGGATATTCCCAGGTGGTAGCATGGTGTGTGTTTGATTTAATTTTTTAGTCCATTTGTATTTTCCAAATTGTCTACGAAGAGTATGTATTACTTTGAAAATAAAGAGGTGCCAGCCCGTTGGCACAGCGGTTAAGTTCGCACACTCGGTGTCCGCGGCCCAGGGTTTGCCGGCTCAGATCCTGGGCGTGGACCTACTCACTGTTCATCAGGCCATGCTGAGGCGGCGTGCCACGTAGAACTAGAAGGACCTACAACTAGGATATACAACTGTGTACTGGGGCTTTAGGGAGAAAAAAGAAAAAGAGGAAGATTGGCGACAGATGTTAGCTCAGGGACAATCTTCCTCAAAAAACTAAAAATGAAAAATAAAAAAATAGGGCCTGCCCGGTGGCGCAGAGGTTTAGTTCACGCTTTGACAGCCCAGGGTTCATGGGTTTGGATCCCAGGTACCCGCCGTCACACCTCTTGTCAGCCATGCCGTGGCGTCCCATATAAAGTAGAGGAAGATGGGCACAGATGTTAGCCCAGGGCCAGTCTCCTCAGCAAAAAGAGGAGAATTGGCAACGGATGTTAGCTCAGGGCTGGTCTTCCTCACACACACACAAAAATAAATAAAATAAAAATAAAATAAAAAAAAGTATTTCAAAACACTGTATAAGGGACACATCATTTTACTTAAAGTGATTCTGGATTTAAAGAAGTGGTTTGTATAAGTTGTGGGTAATTATATGTAAATTTCAAGTTATAATTGAATTTGAATTTGAATTTAAATTTGAATTTGTTGGCTATGAACCTAAAGGAATGCTTAATAATAAAAATAATGATGGATACAGTAATCACAACTTTCATGACTATAGTCCTCTAGTAAACTTGTGCTATTACATATATTATCACATACTTTCCTTTGTTGATTATCCTTGCTGTCTTCTCATGGAGGCAAGTGGGGTATTAGCAGCCAGAGACTAAAAGATTTGACCCAAGGACAGACGGCTACTGACTGGTAGGCTTCAGACTAGATCACAACCTAGTTCTTCCTCTACCATTCCCTGTAGGAGTAAATTAGAAAGCTACCTCTTCCTTTTTGAATAGAAAAACATCATGAAGGCCTTTTGCACTTTTCATGTTTGTGGTTGTGTTACTGTTATTTGTTAATGCTTCTGCCGTGTGTAGATGAAGGCATACCAATATCGTAGTGACTATTGTGTGCTTGGCACAATGCTGGACACTGGATATACATTTACTCATCGAATCCTCCCAATAATCATGTGGTATAGACACTAGGATCTCTACTTTACAAATGTGAAATCTCTTCAGATGTGTTCACAGCACTTGTGAATTGTAGATACGGAATCGAACCCAGCACTTTCCTACTCTAATGCTTGTGCACACTGAAAGCTGATGCCAGAAAAGCTGCATTAGCACTTTCTCCAGGAAGAAGGAGGAGGCAGGACAGCCACCAGGAGACTCTTGTTACAGAAAGCAAAACTACAGTCCATAACGCTGCCCCGCCAATGTAGACAGACTATGGAGACAGATATAACTGGGTTTAAATCCATCTCTGATTCTGACCAGCTATGTGAACCTTGACAGTATCTATCCTCTCAAACCTTCAATTTCCTGATCTGAAAGGTGGAGGCACAGCAATAATTTTAATTCTCATGAGGAATAAAAGAGGTAACTTATGTAGAAATCTCAGCTCACGATTCCTGAAGTAAAAATAGGGCTCTGTTAATATTAGTTTAAAATGATAATGATGATTATGGTGATAATAATAATAATTATAAGTATAAAGTTGCATAGCTATATATAGCCAAGGAAGGATTTTAATATGAAGCCAAGAATGTAAGTAGAATTGAAGAGAAACATTCTAACTGAAGTCTTCTTGAAGACTGAGATAAATTGATAAAGATTAAGAAATTATGAGAAGGATGCCAATTTTTTCTAGTATTTTGCTCAAAAGTTTTTTGCTGTGTGAATCATATTTTTTAATCCTGGTGACTTGAACATAAAATGCATGTATTCCTACTTGTCATATCTTTTAATAGGGAGAAACTTGGAGGCAGAAAGAAGGTTAGGGGGCTCCCCTATGATTTATGGAGACCAGTTGAAGTATTCTTCTATTCTGAAGTATTCTTTAGGTCCTGGGGTGAGGTGATAGGACACAGTGTGTGTGTGTGTGTGTGTGTGTGTGTGATTTGAAGGCAGCCGTGTCCTTCTATACCCTGCTGTAATGACCCTATAACAGAGATTTTTACATTTATGTTAAACAACAATCTATTTTATTATTGTATATGACTTTAAATAAACATTGATCCTTAAGTGATTGATTTAATGAAGATTGGGCAGCAAGCTGGCTCATGTTCCCTTTTTCTGCTGTCTCCTTGTGGCTGGTTTTCTTGAAGCTTCAATGATTGTGGGGCATGTCATTATACCTCCCATAGTTCTTTAAAATTAGCAAGTCATACTAGATAATCTCCGAGACCCCTCCCATTTCTTCAGTTCTAGAATTCCATGATTTTTGTAGTGAGATATCATGTGAAACTCTCAGGCTTGCAACTTGGACCGTGGGGTTATAAGGCCTTTGTTAGTGGGGCCTTGGTCCTTGCTGAGAATTAACACTTACATGGATGCTGAGTTAATATGAACCTCTTGTTTGGAAGGCTAACTTGTCAGAAATGCTCTCGTTTATTGGAAAGGTGATGTGCAGTCCCTTTTCACAAGGATAAGTGCAGCATGCTGCAGCCTTGTACATTTTATGCGCCCGCCATGGGTTCACTTCAGGCTGATGAGAGGTTACTTAGTATTCCTCAGGTTTAATCCCTTGTATCCTTATTATAATCCAGTCTGTTTTTTGGAGACTGAGTGATCATCACACAAGACATTATTGTTCTTAAAATTGATTTTTTTAATCAGCACAGTGTAAAGGGTTAACCATGTCAGCATCTTTCTTTTTTTTGTGCCACTATGGCCTTTTCCCCTAATGACTTTTTTCATGAATGCCCACTTCTTTTCACTGCTATCTATATTTGTTGCTTGTTCTGATTTTCTTAGATCCTTTCAGATTGCGTCATTTCTTCATATCAGACCCCATGATCTCATAAAAAAAGCAAACATACCCACGGGGGGCCTGGTACTGTGCCCCTGTTTCTGGAACTCGGGAAAGCTTTTGCCTTCCTGGCATCAGTGTGTTTCGAGCATCTGTTGATAATATCTTTAGATTCCTTAACTTCTAAATAGCAACAGTAATGACCATATTGTATGAATTTGAAGGCTGTCATTTTTAGTGACTAAGCACACAGACATATAAAAGCCCTTTTATTTGGTCCTGGCTTGCAATTTACTTCTTGAAGACCTAGCAAAGAGAATAGTAATGCACACAGAATACTTGTCATATGATCCCAGTTAATGTAGCACTAATCAGCTTCGTAGTAAATCATTTGGCCTCCCTGGACCTCCAATTCATTATCAGTAGATTGTGGTAGTAGATCTAGAGCAGGGTTTCTAAGCATCAGTATGATTGAGATCTGGGCCAGTTAATTCTTTATTGTGGGGGAGGGGCTGTCCTGTGTGTGTAGGGTGTTTAGAAGCATCCCTGGCCTCTACCCACTAGATGCCAGTAGCACTTCCTCGGTTGTGACAAACAAAAATGTCTCCCCACATTGCCAAATGGCCCCTGAGGGGCAGAATTGCTGTGTGTAGAACTACTGGTCTAGAATCACATTATTAAGGTATATTCAAACTTTATTTATTTTGAATTTTTTTTATTGAGGTAACATTGGTTTATAACATTATAGAGATTTCAGGTGTACATCATTATATTTCAACTTCTGTTTAGACTGCATCATGTTCACCACCAAAAGTCTAGTTGCCATCCGTCACTGTACGCATGTGCCCCTTTACGTCTTTTGCCCTCCCCCAACCCTCTTCCTGTCTGGTAACCACCAGTCTATTCTCTGTATCTATGTGTTTGTTTGTTGTTGTTTTATCTTCCACATATGAGTGAAGTCATATGATATTTGGCTTTCTCCATCTGACTTATTTCACTTAGCATAATGTCCTCAAGGTCCATCCATGTTGTCACAAATGGCAAGATTCATCTTTTTTTGTGGCTAAGTAGTATTCTTATTGTGTATATATACCACATCTTCTTTATCCATTTATCCATCAATGGGCACTTAGGTTTGTTTCCAAGTCTTGGCTACTGTGAATAATGCTGAAATGAACATAGGGGTGCATATATTTTTTCAAATTAGTGTTTTCATGTTCCTTGGATAAATACCCAGAAGTGGAATAGCTGGATCATATGGTGGTTCTACTTTTAATTTTTTGAGGAATCTCCATACTGCTTTCCATAGTGGCTGCACCAGTTTGCATTCCCACCAGCAGTGTCTCAGGGTTCCCTTTTCTCCACATCCTCTCCAACACTTGTTATTTCTTTTTTGTGTGTGTGAGGAAGGTTAGCCCTGAGCTAACATCCGTTGCCAATCCTCCTCTTTTCTGCTGAGGAAGACTGGCCCTGGGCTAACATCCGTGCCCATCTTCCTCTACTTTATATGGGACGCTGCCACGGCATGGCTTGACAAGCGGTGTGTCACTCCACACCCGAGATCTGAACCTGTGAACCCTGAGCCGCTGAAACAGAGTGCGTGAACTTAACCACTACGCCACAGGGCCACCCCCTATTTCTTGTCTTTTTAATAATATCCATTCAATAATAATATCACCTCATAGGTGTGAGTGAGGTGACATCTCATTGTGGTTTTGATTTGCATTTCCCTAATGATTAGTGATGAATATCTTTTCATGTGTTTGTTGGCCATCTGTATATCTTGGTTGGAAATATGTCTGTTCAGATCCTTTGCTAAGGTATATTCAAACTTTAAAATGGTATGATTCTAAAAGTTTGTAAAGATAAAAATGATCCAAGCCTTGTGAAAAAATTTCTTTTGTGGAGTGATATGAATGAAGCACAGAGTTTATTTTACTTTTGCCTTTTTAGAAGGTTTTCTTGATAAGGTTTAAATATTACTGTAAACTTGTTCCTTCCATTTGAGGACTCAGTTATCAAAGTGTGAAAGAGGCCACAGGAGAGAAGACTTTGAACAAACAATGCTTTCTGTTTATAGATTAATACATATGATTGGGATGGACTATGCTACTGGATGAGTGGTTACTCGACATAATTGTTAAAGATAAGTCCTGGCGTATAGCAGACATTGTTGAATGGATGGATGATGGCTAGATGGACTGAAGAATGAAGGATCTGCAATTGCTAATTCATTGGGTTTAGGAATAGTGTTTCATCAATGACACCTAGAAATGACGATCACAAAAGCAAAGAGGTCATTGGGTATAAGCACTACAGAGTCCCTTTCATTCTTCCATGGGTTCCCTCTGGGTGCCTTCCTGCCTCTGCTCTCCCACAGCCATTTCCTTACACTTCTCTCCCCAGCCTTATATCCTTACTTGCCTTTTTTTTGCCTTTTATATTCATTGCCTGAATTGATTTTATTGGAGCTTTTTATACTGTGTCATTTCTTTGAATCAGACGTCATGATCTCATGAGAAAACAAAACCTACCACATTTGTGTGTGAATCCACACCTGGGCATTCCAGATAGAAGAACTGTTTAATCTTTCATCTCTGGTTGTTTGAATCAAATTAGTGCTGTGATTCCTGCTCTCCTTTGAAAAATCACTTCCTTTTGATTTTCTCGAGTCCCATGTCTTTCTTTGATAATTTGTTCTAGAGCAATTAAACTTTTTGGTCAAAGGAACCCATGTTGGAAACTGTGATTGATTGATTTCATCTTTATGCCCTCATAATGATGTTATTGACTTGGCACAGAAAAGCATTTTCTCCAGTTTACAGTTAAAGAAATTGAGGTCCAGATTTCTTAAGACATAGAACCAAGGGTCTCCAGTAAGTGAGTAGTTTGGTGAGGTTAGAACTGCCGAGCCCAGATCTTGAGACCAGGTCCATAGTACCGAGATGGAGGGTAGAACTGAAGCGGAGTAGATAACTTGATACAAAAGTATTGAATCTGTGGTACCACAAAATTGAAACATTTTTCTTTCTTTTGTTTAAAGTCATAAAAATAATTATCTAGGGTGGCCACTTTATGGTACCATAGCTTTGATTTAATGGGAATATCTTCTCTAAAATGGACAAATTACTTAATATCAAGAAGTTCTCTTAGTTTTATTTGAGTTAGTGTTACTCATGATCTGCTTCTTTTCTCTCTTAGACCTTCTCTCACCATGCCTCATAGGAATCTGACAGGAAGCTGCAATGTTAATTGCGGTTGTAAAACACACGAGTACGAGCCAGTCTGTGGATCAGATGGAATTACGTACTTTAACCCTTGCCTGGCTGGCTGTGTTAATAGTGGTAATCTCAGCACTGGGGTGAGTATAATTCACAAATTCCTGTACTGTGTTATCCCAACATCCTGTGACAAGGACGTGTTAGAATTCATATGCAAACACGTGACTTCGGTCTCCCTTTTCAAGAAACTTCAAAGAACCTACAAAATACCTTCTGACAGAAACCCAGAGGAAAAACAATTCTGCCATGCTCTCACTGTTTTCCAGGGATGATTAAAGCATTTGGGTCTAGCGATTGGTTCCATGTCAGTCCTCTCCCACTTTACAGTCTGTGCCAACTCAGTGAAACTTGATAAGGTTGAGTGCTAGGCTTCTCATCTGTTACTCTCACAGGGCCCTTCTGATGAATTTGAAGGTCAAGATGGCGACATTTGGTGCTGATAGAAGAGAATAGGAGAGCACCTCTCCTGATCAGAGTCTGTGAAGATGGGCAATGGCCATTTCTCATAGACTCTCAGTTCAGACTTTTTTTTAAACTTTCAGTGTAAAGATATTTCTGTCCATTCAAGAGTAGGCTATTTTGAGAATTCCCTTCCCCGTGAATTATAAATAGGCGGTAATACTGTGGGAGAAGGTTTTCATATTCTACTCAGTTCTTTATTGGGCCTGGTTTCATTCTTTGCATAAGAACAGATTGTAGGAGACTGTTTTAATTAAAAGGTTAAGGTGCATTTGCTTGTTCTGTGCAGGTGATAAGGATTTATACTGCATGTTTTTGGAATGTCATATTTGATTTCTGAGTTTTAAACTGTAGTGATAAATTGCGAATTCTGTTGCTGGCTCTCCCTTATATAACTGGTGAGCTTCAGCGTGTGACTAAGTTGAAGGAGACAATGACATCTATTCTTCTTGGTGGCTAAGTCCTGTTCTGGGAGTGAGTCCTCGGGTGCACAGCCCTCATTCTTAAAAAGAGGCCAGTAGTCCTTGGAGCACAGATGGCTGAACGGTGCCCCACCTTCGTATTTGTTCCTACTGCCTCTCTAAGTGAGTGAGAGGTCACAATGACAGTGAGTTCAGCTGACGTCCATTCAGTAAAAGCAACATAATAGGCATAAAAGGTTAACTGGCTGTTTCATTTGAACCTTTTTAGTCCCTTGAATTAAACAAGACAGCCAATATATGTCCACTGTCCTTGGCACTGAAGTCATCACGATTACATCATCAATTTTCTGCATTTATTTAACAGATATTTACTTGAGGTTCTGGGTTCTGCTAGGTGCTCTGGTGAGCACAAATAGAAATAAGGCTTAGTTCCTGTTTTTTGAGGGGCTTCTCTAATCGGATTAGAATTAAACAGCGATTAAAGCAGCATATAATTATGACCAAAAATGAGCGTATGGCATCTGAATGCTGTGGAATTGAGTGTTGAAACCTTCTTATAAAAGTCTAGGTTTAAGCAGTTTTGACCAGGAGATTTTGATATCGTTCGACACACACTTTGGACCCTTACTGTTAGCAATGAGGAAGATATTTTCAAGTAAATCTTCTGCAGATTTTTAAATGCTAGAGTCATTTTAGAACATTTTAACTTTGTTTTAATATTCCTATGCTGAATTTTGCTTTTGATTGGCATGCAACTGATCTTTATTATCACTTAGATAAGGAATTACACAGAATGCACCTGTGTCCAAAGCCGGCAAGTGATCACTCCACCCACAGTGGGACAGCGCAGCCAGCTCCGCGTGGTTATTGTCAAAACATATCTCAACGAGAATGGCTATGCTGTGTCCGGGAAGTGTAAACGGACCTGTAATACCCTCATCCCATTCTTGATTTTTCTTTTCATAGTCACCTTCATCACAGCATGTGCCCAACCATCAGCCATCATAGTAACACTCAGGTGAGAACAGCATTTGACTTCGAGGGTGGGTTATACTCTCAGGATTGCTAGAATACGTATTCCAGACTGGAACTGATGTGGTAAAGCAGAGGGGAAAGCCAAAGTAGATTGTGCTGGAAAGCACTCAGACATTTGCCTGATGAACTTCAGAGAAGTGAGTTTTCCCATGTCAGGAAGGGAAAAGGAGGGTGTAACATTTCATATTCCAGAACTTTCCTTATTCAAGTGGATTCTATTCCTAGAGTTTAGTGAAGCTTCTTTTGGGTGCCTTGGGTTCCTGAAGTCTCTGCCCTGAAAGGTTCAACCTCAGGAGCTGAAAGCTGCCCCCGGGTCGGCTGCAAGAGGCCTGGCCCCAGAGGAGGCAGGAAGTCATTTGGTGAAGTTGCTACATCGTGCATACAGCAAAGAATATTCTTTCCAACCTTGTGGATAGTTAATACCTCCAGGATCAGTGACAGTTTGTGCTGGGCCTGCAGTTCAAAATGCTGATTTCACTGTCATATAAAATTTTGGAGTTGAATCAAGGAAAGGGCAGATGGGGAAATGTGATTCTTCAGTTGTTCATGCTGGGTTTTCTTTGGCATATTATATATCCCGTTCATGGTTTTTTGCCTATAAGAGAATGTAGAAGTTACCTTAATAGAAGTCCTATTAAAAATGTGGACACTGGCACATTCAGATCAGCGTGTTGGTGTTTGCAGTAAAGGCTGCAGTGGGCAAAGGAAGGAAGGGGACAGTGTGGTGAAGAAATGAGAGCACACCCACAGTAGCTCTGGGGGGACTGGGGGTGCAGGGCAATGAAGGAGTGAGCAGAGGGAGTCACTCTTTATTCTTCTTTATCTCCTCCCTGGCTCCTCAGTCCCCGACAGTCCTGGGCAGCCGGTGGGATGCACCAGCTGAGACGTCATTCTTAGCAGGGCAGTTGGGCTGCTGGCCTCCTTGTTCTGCCTATTCTGGCTTCCCCTCTGGGGGATGCTGAGTTAGACTTCCCCAGCCAATTCGTTACTTGACAGTAAGATAAAAGCACGTGAAAGGCCCATTGGTTTAGTCACTCAATTCCTCCCTCAGCAGATACTTATCGAGTGACAACTCTGTGTGCAGCATTGGGCAAATTGCTATGAGAAAATTAAGAAGTTGGGGAAAAGATGACAAGTACACTGGTCCTTGGGGATTTTACAATGTATGCCTAGAACCCTATGTGTATGAGATAGAAAGGATAAGGGACTTCATCAATAAAAAGATATGAATCATTAATATTCTAATTCTTTGAACTATAATTCTACAAGAGATGTTAAATAACCCAGGTAAGGGCTGCCCTTTTTATAGTGTTCAAACATGGCAAATCACCAGTTGGCTTCTAACCCAAACTTCCGAAAAAGAGCCCTTTAATCTTTGCTAATTACAAATCAATAGACTCCATTCTCCCTGCCATGTGGGAATTACTTGGAGCATAAGCTTTAGGAAAAGAAGAAAAAATGAAGTGACTGGGAGGAATTCATTCTTTCTCTAACTTTTGACTTGTTTCCTATATGTTTTTTGACTATACATTTTTCTTTTACTTTTTTTAATCTATACTTTTCCTTGAGAAATTATGGGAGCAACTTTCAGTATACATACCTACCATTCTGGAAAGTGCAGGCAAATAGAGAAAAAGAATGCAGTAGTTAGGATAAAATGCTATATTTTTTTAATAACAGAATTAATTTTGGAAGCTCCATTAGAGCCACTTCTGTCCCTTCAGCCATGAACTTGGCCCTCCACCAGTATTTACACAGAAACCATTAGAGTTAATTGGAGTTTCTTTGGAGTCTTCATTGGGGAGACCTTTATTCTCTGATGTAGCCATCAGCAGTCTTGCTTGGCTATTGTTAGTAAATTCTAGCAAATTAAATATTTTGGCACAGCATCTCTTTGGTTCCTGCCTCTGTGTTAAGTAGGCTTGATTGGATGTTCATTTTCTTGAGGCTACTGTTCTGAGACATTCCCTTCTTTCCCTCCACCATAGGTCCGTGGAAGATGAGGAGAGACCCTTTGCACTGGGGATGCAGTTTGTTCTGCTGCGAACACTTGGTACGTCCTGAATTTCCAAGCATGCCTCTTAGTTCTTCTTTGCAGACGGCAGGTTCTCACCATCCTTTAAAAATGGCAGGTCAAGTCATTTGTTACCATTAGCAGTAGCTGGGATTTTATAGGGCACAACTTCCTTATTTTCTGATTTGAACTAAAAGCCGACCAGTGTCATTTGATGAAACTAAACCAAACTGACTTTAGAGCAGTTTCTTTTTCTCTGTGAACATAAACTTGGGCTAAATTCCCCAGAGAGTTTTGTACAGTAAGAAGTAGTGAAGCAAGCAGTTGGGATGGGCTTGTGATCCTGGTATTTTTGTCCCTTTATGCCTTTTTAATGTGAAAGTGATGGGAATTTGCCGCTCATTTTATTTGTGAAAATGTCAATTTCTTCTTTCCAGTAATTTTATTGGACTGGGCAAAGAGTATATCTATCAAGTTTTCTGAGGAAAAGAAATAAGAAATTCTAAAAAGAAAAACGCAAGATCCCTAAATTGACATATAGGGACCACCCTTTACTTATTAACAAGAGGAGCTCATTGGCTCTAGGTCACTGTGGTTAGTCTCAGAGCTCATTGGGGCATGAAGAATATTGTCCTGATTTTTGAAAACACCATGTCACCCTGTGATGTCTTGGGACAATGAGTGGGAAGTAACGTGTGAAGTAGCCCATTCCCTTGATCAATTTCAATGTATTTTTAATTGGCTTCCCCATCAGCAAGCTTATTTTTTCTTTCTTAAGTGGCAGTCTGTCATTTTCTTCAGTGGTTATTTCCCCCAGTCATCAGTATCATTGTCCACAGGTCAAAAAAATTAGTTTTTTGATTCATATTTTTAATTTCAATTTCGAAGGGTGAAACATTTTAAAATGGTATCATCTGACCTTTGGAAACATTAATCTTCTCTGGAATTCTCATTTTGTCATATGTTGTGGTTGACGGCCCAGTCCAAGAATGAGCACTTTCCAGCGAGCCTCGAAGGCTTCTAGTTACATTGAGTGGCTTGTTTTTTGGTACCAATGAGACTTTGAAGGTACCATTTTTCAAAGCGTGCTGGTTAAAGGAAATTCTGACATACTCTGATACAGTTAAGAAGTTTGCCTTATACTTCTCATTGGAAACTAACAAGTTATTTTCAAAGAAGGAAATTTGTTGAAAAGAGGTAGTTGAATAGGCAAAGAAAAAAATAGTTGCTCCTTTTTGCTTGGCCTATCTGTGATGCCGTGGAGTTGGGGTGATTTGATATGGATGCAGAGGGAAAGGTAAGTCAACAGATGGACGGACGCTGCAGCAGCCAGAATAAGTGGAGGGAGAACATTTCAGGCATTTATTATTTAATTCAACCTTAAGTTCTGTTGATTATGAAAAAGTATAGTTAGGCCAATAAGCCAATTTCCATTTCCCCAAATTCCAAAGCAAAAAGAGAGTTTTAAGTATTTTAATAATGTTAAATTTTAATTGTAGTGAATATACCTCATTTTCAATGAATACAACGTATTTAAAAATGTATCACTCACAGCCTCCTGGGCTATTAGCCCACCTGTCCTCTCTCCCTTCCTCCCTCGCTCCTTCTCTCCCATCGCTTCCTTCTGTAAACTCTTATTGAGGATCCATGGGCTGTCCTGATAGGTCCTTGGAATAAAAGAATAAAAGGCATGGCCCTTGCCATCAAGGAACTTATGGGTGACAGATTTGCAAGCAGTTTAAATACTATGGGATAGTTGATAAAATGGAGGTATCCACAAAATGCAATGGGAGTATAGTGGCACCTGAGTGAGTCAGGAATTTAAAGGGGGGGTAGAAATTTGCAAGGTGAACAAGTTGGGGATGGGGGTGCGTTTCAGCACAGGTAATGACATGTGATGAAGGAAGTCTATTTGGGTAGGCTTTCTTTCCTATGAGAGTAAACGAATGTCTACATCATAATCCAAACAAGGAAACTACTACTTATCACATATGTTTCATAAGCTTCAAAGATGAATTTTATGCCTTAATCATTTCCATACTCCAAGCACCTTTAGAAAGTTGCCATTTGATGTGGTTTCTGACTTATAGGGGACAGTGCTTTCCTTATACTCTTCCTGCATCCAAGGACTAGAACCCAACCCACAAGAGCTAAGTGTATTGAATTTTAGTGGATCATAAAGGGTTCTAATATAGCCTCTTGAGTATTTAATGACAGAATCTGATTTTTAAATTTAAAAGGATTCCCTAATTGCCTTTTTAGCGGTAGACATTTTTATAATCCTAAAAATCATTAATACATTCTGATTAAGTTGCAAACTGGAAGATTTAAAGTATTTACAATTTAGTGAACATTTTAATAATAAATATATTATGATAAGATGTGACATACGTTTAAAAAAATCAAGCAACCCAAAAAAACCACTCCCTTCAACTGATTTTAGAGCAAATAAGCCCTTTGCTAATTTACAAATCTGTTTTCTCTTAAAAGACGTGCTAAATATTTTTCTTTTCTTCTTCTCGACAACTCTAGCATACATTCCTACTCCGATTTACTTTGGAGCAGTTATTGATACCACCTGCATGCTCTGGCAGCAGGAGTGTGGAGTGCAGGGTTCCTGCTGGGAGTACAATGTGACATCGTTTCGTTTTGTCTATTTCGGTTTGGCGGCCGGCCTCAAATTTGTTGGCTTTATTTTTATTTTTCTGGCCTGGTACTCCATTAAATACAAGGAGGACGAACTGCAGAGGCAGAGGTGGCGAGAATTCCCCCTCAGCACCGTGAGTGAGACGGTGGGCCACGCCGACGATGCCGATAAGTATGCCCGGACTAGATCTTGCCCAGCGTTCAGCACCCAGGGAGAATTCCATGAAGAGACTGGTCTGCAAAAAGGGATCCAATACACAGCACAGACCTATCCGGGGCCCTTCTCAGAAGCAATAAATTCCTCCCCAGAACCAGGGCTGGAAGCAAGCCCTGCTGCCATGTAGCCTCTCTCCTGAATCTTGAAAATGGAAGACTTCAGTTTTGTTGGTTGAGTTGAATCTGGCGACTTGAGAAACACCCGTGCCTTCTTTCCGTTCTTTTTTTAACCTCTAAAGACACAATCCTCGAACCAACAAAACTCAGTACACACAGCCACTGTTGACTGAGGGCTGGATACCTCAACAAGACTGAGAGCCTTTCCCCCCTTCTGTCCAAGAAGGAGGCGTTTAGATTTGTTACCCTTTCTGCTATGCTCATTTAATGCTCGTGCTCCAGTGTGGTATCAGGCTGAGGTACATGGTTATTAACTAAATCATGAGAAGTGTATATGATTAGCGGTGCATATCATTAGCGTACACTCCAAACAAAGGTGAGCTTGACCGTGACTTTGCATTTACAAATCAGAGTTTTTAGATATGAACACCTACTGTGAGTTCTGCTACAAAGCACAAATGAATTTGCCTCAACTATGCAATTTGATTGGGAAAATGTAAGTGCAACATGTTACCGTTTGCTTTCAGAAACTACAGCAGGTAACGTTTTTTGAAAAGAGGAAGCTAAACTTTCCCTAAAGTACTGTTAATAGCATTTTAAGCCATAGCAGAGTTATAAATCAGGTAGAATTTTTCCAAGTGCTTCAAAGGAACCACATACATAGTGTGGTAAAAGGAACAGTGGCTTTATGTCATAAGACACATTTCCTTTTAGTCTGTCTGCCCCATCATAAGGTGGTGAAAGACGCTGCTGAATCATAAATCTGAGAGCTTGAATATAAATTCCAGGATTCTTTTGTAAGCGGCTTTAAAACTAGTGTGCTAAACAATATGGCTAGAAAGTGTGATTTGAGATGCATAATATGGAAAGAAATGGATGGCTTTCTCATCCAAAGAAAATTGCTGCAGAAATTCTCTTAGCTTTTAAGGGCCCACATAAGGGTAGTTAAGAATTGTAACCTTGACACTCAGAATAGTTGGAAAAAGAAATTCCACAAAAGTAAGATTGAGTCCCACATGATCATTCTAGTTTTATATACCTAGAAGCACTAGCAAATCTGTATTGTTTTCTTTTTTACGGATAGAAAATCGCTGTGGTTGCTCCTGAAATTGAGCAATTAAATCGGGGAAGCTATACCTGTGATAGGAAAATCACTTTGAGTACAAGAGGAGGGAGATCTGTAAGCTGGACCTAGAATATGATGCTAAGTCATGATTGAAAATTATTTAAAATGAACTGGTCTGTCATACTGAATTCTATCTTAGCAGAGTTGGAATCATTTTACACCTCCCTTTGATTCCTTCCTACTGTAGCCTTCCTGAAGTGATTCTGAGAGAGGATTTTTCTGTTCCTAAATGCACTTTGGGTTCATTATCCATCTTCCTTTTCAATACCGCGCAGCACATCACTTTGACTTAGGCGCCACACGGAATGCTTTCTACATGGTTCTTATGGTAGATGTGTCCTGACAGCACTGTGAACTGATCACAGGTTAACTCTTGGGATCTGGCTGCTCAGAAAAAGAATCGTGACAACTCGGATTTAGGAGGGACTGTGAGGTCCAAGTTCCAATATAACTGTGAACTGCTTCTGCCAAGGAGCCTATGCTTATGTAGGGCTAATTTGGGAAAATGGTTTCCTTGGCTGGTTTATACTCTTTCACAAAAGGGGATGTGATTGACAGAAGTGTCCCATGATTCAAGCTTTTTGCCCTCCATCCCTGGCTGTTCCTTGGTGGAGTTTCGTAAATATTTCTGGGTACAACGTTGTTTTCCTCTCTACCTAGGAATGGCATTGGTCAAATGATTCTCTTGGTTACATGCAGTTTGTAGACAGGGTTATCACTGTTAGACTGAAGAACGTCTACAAGGGGTGGAGCCAGTGGTCTAGGTGACAAGGACTTCCCTTTGAGCAGTCTTGTTTGGCTAAGTTGTAAGAACTAGTGTTGCCTGTAATTACACTGGGGTCTCTCAAGCTTTGGTCAGCGTGATGTATATTGAAGGTCTTCAGACAATATTGCTGATTAACCTAGTGTCTCCTCTGGGCCTCAGGGTCCCCCTTTTCCCTTTATGGGAGATCTTTGATCCTTTAGAAGAGAAAGTTTCCTTTTATTTTGGAGCTAAAGATATGTACACTGGGGAGAGCTGGTATTTTCAATTTTCCTCTGATCATTAAGAAACTGCATTGAGAGAATTTTGGTGGGATTGGCACTTTTTTTTTTTTCGCAGCTAAGATTGTGTGTTCCAACACTCTTAGACTCTCTCTCTTCTTGGTAGTAAGTACATTTTGAAAAGGAGCCTCTCTCAGAGCTCCAGGACAGGAAATAATGGACTCATCAGATATAAATAGAGAGCCCCCCACTTCTCTACTTTGACCAGTCATCATTGGCCGGACCCCAGTTCTCTATTATGCACCGTTTTACCCAGTTACCATCCGCCACTGTGTGAAATCCTTTGAGTTGATTAGGCCAGAATTCAAAGAAATTGGCCTGAATTGTGCACCACAATGTTAATATTGTACTTCCTCAAGTATCCAATACCTATAAATAGCAGGTGTATCATTAATATGTTGTTGGTGAGTGTAGAATAAGCAGTACAAATCATGGGCAACTGAAGTTCTGGAATAAGTACCAATTAAGAGTTGTCCCCAAAATGCTTTGGGCTGTGGTAGCATCATTGGAATGTTACATAGTCAAGTAAAGTGACTATTTTATAGATGACACCATTTAATTGTATATATGAGGTCCTTATATGCTTATTAATAAATTAGTCATGTTACTTTATAGTCACAGCTTCTATTATAAGTTGAATAGCCACTCTCCATGAGCTTAGGCTTCTAATTATTTGGTTTGAGAAAAGGTCATCTTATTCCTTTATAAACTCTGTAGATTCATGTATTATTTGCTTTAATATGCAAATATAATGTCTTTGAGTCTAGCCTATTAATTTAGACACTCCCAGGGGGTGGGGTGGGTGATTGGAGCCCATTCTTTTGGTTATCTTTGTTGGCATGAAACCCTTATCCTTTGTAGGTGGATTTCATTCTTGAAAACAGTCAAAAGTTATTTGGAACTAAGGTGGGGGAAGAAAGGAGGAGCAGAGAGGAAACAGAGTAGCATTTGTTGAGTGTTGACTATTTGCAGAACATTTTATCAAGCAATTAATGTACATCATTCATTTTAATCCTCGTAATAACTTTGCAAAACTATTTTTATTAGGTTTTTAAAAACAGATGGTAAAAATTGAGGCTCAGAGAGGTAAAGTGACTTGTTTAGGATTGCACAGTGCAGCCAAGTCTGGGTCCAGACAGGTTTCTCCGACTCCACGGCCCCCTTCTTACACTACGTAATGCATACAATAGTTTTGGTTAACAAAGGCAAGAAGTGACTATTAGTTAGTGAGGTAAATCATTTCATTTTTGGATGTGTTACTGTTTCTGAAGAGTAGAGAAATTAATATTTCTTTGTGTAAAATAGAAAAAATCTCTAGGAAACATCAAAATTTAATGTTTAGATTTTCAAGGTAAATTTATATTCAGAATTGTTTGCCATAATATACCTCAAGTATTTATAGTTCATATTTAATATAGAACAAACCCAACTTTGGTGTTAACATTAAGTCTCAGTAGAGTTTCTGAAATGAAACAGATGAAGAAAGGTGGTTCAGATTTGACTGAATCTGAGCTTTGGGGATTGCAAGTGTTTGCTTTTTTTTTTTTCCTCTTTGAGAATGTTAACATTTCCATTAGTCTTTTGGCGAATATCCGTTCTAAGTTTCCTAATAAAAGTTTTAAGTGAACATATACAAAGTGTTACATGTTAAATGAACATGTACAAAATGTTGTAAGTTACATCCCAAACCACTGCCCCAATTGTTACCATTAGTAGCTGCAGTAACAAATGGAGAGCATGCACTTGGAAATGTCAGCCATCAGAGAAGGAAGTTACTTGGAGGTGGTAATGGCAGTCCTACATTTTCACCAACCGTGGAGAAAATTCCTCCTCAGTCTGCAATTCCAGCTTGCATTCTTTGGTGGACTTGGAGCCAGAAAGTTTCTTTTTGGAGCCTGTTTTGTATCAACCATGAGTGCACCAAAGGGAAGCTTCGTAGTTTGAATGGACCCGAAGCATTTGTGGAAATTCTCTAGTGTGCCCAGGAGCAGTAGGGTAGCCTAAATCTAGGGTGGTAGCCAATTATACTTTGTGACTTTGTGTGTATGTAAAACGTCCTGAATGGCACAGAAACATGAATATAACAATTGATATATAGGTGCATACTGAGAATTCTAAGTAGCCGACAGATATCAAAATACTGTATAATCCTAGAATCTCCTAGACTGCAGGTTTGCTCATTCTCTGTTATACAGACCAGTAGGTAGCCTTTCCACGTTTCTGCATTTCTTCTTTCATAGTACAGAAGGGAGTGCCATGGCTGGCAGGCGAAGTTGGTGGCCTTGTGCACTTTATCTTTTCTGTCTTCTCTCCTTTCCTCATCTTCCAGGATGCTGCTGGCTGTATCTGTACCAGACCTCTTGCTACATTGGAATCAGATCTGTGTATGTTTGAAGAGGTTATTTGAAGCACTTCGTTTTTACCCAGCCCTAGGAAGGGTCAAGTATGATGAAAACCCTCCCTGGGTATTTGCTTTTGCAACATTAAAAAAAATAAAAGCCTCGGTGCTAAAAGTATTTGATGATGCATGCTCACCACAAAAGTGCGCCACTGAATTCACAGTATTTCACTAATAAGGGATTGCATGTGCTTTGCTTTTGGAAATCTGAAGAACTTCCCAGAAAAGAAGCACTCATTGCTCTCATTACTACAGTTAATCCAAGAACTTTACACGCAAAAGTGAAGAGTGTAAGGGGGAATACTTTTTCTATGGAAAACTCAGCGCTTTTGATATTTATTTTAGCAAGAATAATCAGATGCTAAAAATAATTTCAGAGAGAGGGAAAAACATATTTCCGATAATCTTTTCTTATTTCTTCTCTAAAAAACTTACACCGTGTAAGGTGTTTTTAATATTGGGGTTTTGAAGGTGTTGTCTTCTTCTGATATTCTACTATTACGTGTTAAAATCCAAGGAAAAGATATTATTGAAAACTAAAGTAATTGCAGGAACATATTAAACCAAAGGGGTGAACAAAAGAAGTTTAAAGTTTGTGTCTAGAAATGAAAAATAAGAACAATTGGTAAGACTGTATAGTGGGCATTTTTCTTAAAATATATACCTCTACCCAAAACCCCAAATATTAATTTAGAAGCACGAAACAGGCAGATCAGCCTCTAACTCTTCAGTTGAAGGAAATGTAATACTGTGTCAAATAAACTGTCATTAGGATCCTAGTGGAGTGTGTGTGTTCAGCGTGTGTGTTTTTGTGTGTAGAGGTGTGCTTGTGATGAAAGGCTGTTTTGAATTGTTGCATAAAGGAGTTTGATTTTGTGATTTTTAAAATGAATATTTATTTAGAGACCTCTTAGGGTAATTTAAAAGATGTATAATTTCCTTGTGTTTAATGAAATCTCTTGTCAATGTACTAATAAACTTTGGTTTACAACATCTTGAATACTTGATCATTGAAAATTAAGAAAAAAGTAAAAGAAAAAAAAAAAAGAATAAAGTGTGTTGGATTGAAATTAATTTGCCTCTTAGGATTTTTGTTGTTTGAAGAGACCAAGCAATGATGCCAATGTGATCTCCCACGATGAAGACACCGGGGTTTGATTGGATTAAATGGCCCACCACTTACTCTGAAAGTAATGGTAATGAACTCCCTATGTAACTGATAACTCTGCCTTGAAGCCAAATGTCCTACCTGTAAGCTATTAGGACTGTAGTTTTAGGAGCCTGCAGTAAGTAGCACACTTTCCATTGAGTCACCAGAGAGAATAATTTTAAGTAGTTGATCACTTATCAATTTAAATTCAAACTTTAAATCAATTTAAATTCAGACTTTGGGATTGCAGAAGTAGGTACCTTGAGTATGGTTTGGTTAAGGATAGGCTAAGTTATGCTTCAACAACAGGCTAATCCTCAAATCTCAGTGGTTTCATAGCACAAAGGTTTATTTCTCCTTTTCATGACATGTCTATATGGGTCTGTTCCACGTAGTCCCTCCGAAACCCAGCCTGACAGAGGCTTCACTATCTTGAAGCCACATCATCTAGAACTTTTGGAGTTGGTCTTGGTTGCAAGGAAAGGAAGAGCCCAGAGAAAGGCAAAGGGGCTTTTCTCTCTCTCAGCCCAGAAGTGACACATGTCACACTGCATTAGTCTGAACTAGTTCCATGGTCCCTGACTAACGGCTGGGGTCCTAGAAGTGTAGGTGAGCAAATGGTGAGCGTTTGGTGGGTATTAGTCTTTGCCACACAGTTGACCCTGATAGGTTGCGGATGATTCCAAAGGAGTCCAACTCATTCTAAAAACTGGTAAACAAATGGAAAGTCTCAAGCATAAAAAAGAATGATTTCCAAGGGAGTAAGTACCAAAACTTGGTCAACAAAGCAGTTAAAAGCTCCCTTTCCCCAACCTATACTGAATAACAAACTAATCATTGCTAAATGGGCCCAGGAGTTGGTCTGAGACTGGAGAAAGAACTCGTGCTCAGACTCCATCCCTGGAGAAAAAGCACTGGAGTTTGAGGTCTCTTCTGATGGACGGCAGGGTTTTCTAAGTACACTGGGATCTAAAACTTTCCGGTGAGAGGTGGAAGGAGGTAAAGGAGCCATGGAAATAACAGCAGTGACTCACGGACTCCAGCACAGAGTGGTTATATTTAGAACCCTGCCTTGAGCACTTGTTAGGTGGAAAGCAGGGCAATTGATTTCCATTTCTCACTCCGTCACCCCACTGAACACCTAAACTGAAGGGTCACAGTGGTCCACGGTGCGTGAATTATTGGAGGGAGTGCGTGTGTCTATGCTGATTTCTGGGTGAACCCTTATTTTCCTCCATGGCTTTGTGCATTTATCAAGGGAGCCATTTGTTCAAAGAGCATATAGTAACCCCTGCCCAAGTCTACCATCTTCTCCTCAATTATGTGTGCAATTTAGGCAGTAGGATTTCTCTCAAATCTCTTAAATATCCCACACTTTCAAGAAAGAGGCTGAGTCATTCTGGATATTGTGCTTTTTGAGATAGACACATGAGAAAAAGTTTCTCCTTAAGAAATGAGGAGAGCAGAAAGGTTATGAATGTGGCCACTCATCTTCCTAGTTTTAGCCCCAGACTTGGTACAACTTCAGCATTTTAAGAGCTGTTAAAAAGCATCCAGTTCCTTTCTTGTTTTTAAAATTGCCAGCTGGGCAGAGACGGCCTCTGTAGCTTCGGTGTATGGGAGCCAAAAAACATTTTTAATTGCATAAAGTCATTGGAAAGCAAGCAGGTCGATATTCGGTGCTCGCTTTTGAATTTAAATGTCAAAGTTTGATGCATTTCCAACTCCTAATACCAATATAAATCAGTAGAAAGCTAAAACCACTCTTCAGTCTGCTGGAATGGCTAAGATCCTAAGCGCTGAAGAAAGAGCAAACCTGCTATGGATCAAGTTGTTCTAGATGTTTCCTGTCAAAACGGTAGTGCTGCTACTTTAGAAATCAATGAAAGTGGCGGCTTTGCCGGGGGCCAGGTCCTGGCTCCCAGCAAAGACATCTCTGGTTGCACTAGAGTGACACCTAACGTCCATTTTGGAAAACACATGCTCTGCTAATCCCTTGGCCATTCCGGTTCCTGGGTTGAGTGGTGTGTGACCAGATGCTTATTAGGGTGGCGAGGTCGATGACCTGTCCTCGTCTGCTGAAAACTGTTAGTGGTTGGATTGGTTCCGCTCTGGCTCTGGGTCACCTGCGTTGTTGGGGCTGGGAGGTGGAGTAATGTAGAGGAAGAGGAATGGGTGGAGAGGATGCAGATTCTGAACTCGAGTCCCAAGAGGCCCACTGGTGTGGGGACTAGAAATTCAACACAGTGATAGACACCTTTGCTCACCACTTCCATTTGCTGCAGAAAAGCAACATAGTGCTGAGCACAAAAGACCTCAACATTTGTAGCTCCTTTTGTCTCCCGCCCCTCTGCAGTGCTTCCCTACCATCAGGGAGCAGGGACTCCCTAGTCCCAACAGGAAAAAAATCTGATTTTGGAAAGTCATTCTCTCTACTTACTTCCTGAAGCAGTGGGCTCGCTCTCAGGCCCAAGGTACTGATGGTGAGGTCCCCAATGTCAGCAACACAGCTTGGAGGAAGGTGAGCTGACTAGACCAATATGAGCATTAGTCATATTAGGTAAGTTTCTTGGTCAGAAATGGGGGGAGGAGCAAGATTATAAATGTGGCCAGTTATTCGTCTCCACTGGCCTCAAACTTGGTACAACATCAACATTTTCTTACTTGGGGGAGAGCATAAAAGGGAGACATATTATGTCCAGGAGTGGGAAAGTTTACACAGAAGGAAAAGGTACAATTTGAAATGATATGGGAATGAAGAATGAGGTGGGGAATGGGGATGTACCCCAGGAAGGGATGAAAAGTTAGAGAAAAATTCAGACCTGGGAAGGTAGTGCTAATCCAGGGGAAGCCGGGAGTGACAGGTGAGGTGGAGAGGGCAGCAGGCGGGTGGATGGAAGGCTGGAGATGCACAGGGGGCATTAAAACTCATTGAAGATTTCTGAGCAGGAGGCTGAGATCTGAGCCATGGCAGTGAAAGACTCCCCTGGCGGGGAGTGTGGGATGTGTTGGAGACAGAAGGGGCTGGAGGTGGGAAAGGGGCTTAGGGGGCTATTACAGCTTTCACAGCAGCTTCTATAAGTCACGAGGGCCTAAATGAACAGGGTGGTGGGCTATATCAAGGTATTAATTGCTCTAGATATATTAATTATCAACCAAAGATCTTTGTTTCCTCTCAAAATAAATTTGAAAATCTCAATCAGAATTGGACTAATTTGGGGAAATTGAGGACCTTCTTATATCTGAGATCATATCAGCTCTAAAGCAAGTCCTGAAAAATAAGCATTTAAAAATCTTTTTTAGAAGGTCAACATGTTTAGGTATGTTTGGCATGGGGTGGGAGTGTGAAGTATTCATTCCTCTCTCTTAACCAAAACACCCTGCAGATGCTGGTGATCATAGGATTTTTATTATTATCATTATTTTTTGTGTGGGTGTGAGGAAGACCAGCTCTGAGCTAACATCCATTGCCAATCCTCCTCTTTTTGCTGAGGAAGACTGGCCCTGGGCTAACATCTGTGCCCATCTTCCTCCACTTTATATGGGATGCCACCACGGCATGGCTGACAAGCAGTGCGTTAGCAGGTGCCGGGATCCAAACCTGCGAACCCTGGGCTGCCAAAACGTGGACTAAATCACTGCACCTCCGGGCGGCCCCCTTTATGATTATTTTCTTTGAGAAGGCTTGGAGGAGCCTCAGGTATTGTCTAGTTTGGGTATGGTAAATGAGTTTTCATCTCATACGCCAACACCAATCCAACAGTGTTGATAGCAGCTGGTTGGAGAAGTAGCTGGCTGCGTTGAGAAGAATTCCAAGGACACAGTGCTCTGGCTTAATGGAGAAGCATCCAGATGAATTAGCAGTGTCTTCCCTGGACACATTTTGGAAAAAGAAAGCACATATGTATTTGCCATCCTTGATTCAAACCTCTTATTTTATAGTTGAGGAAGCTGTTGAAGAGAGGTTATGTGACTTTTCCAAGCTCACACGGATAGTAAAAACTAGAATTTGCAGTGAAGTTAGGTCTTCTTTAATTTCATGTCCATGTTCTTTCCATTATTCCTTACCAAATGGGGTCCAACTATGGCCTTTCTCTTCCCAATTTGGTGTGTTTGGAGGTGTGTGTGTGTGCACTCATGCATGTGTGTTGAAATGGAGAAAGTGGAGAGGGGCTGGCCCTCGCTTTGGCTAAATCTCTTCCTCTTCTAAATCTGTGGGGAACAGGCAGCTGGGAATCAGCTCAGCCCTTTGAAGTGTCAGCTTCCTCACAGATCAAATGAGGCTGGTTGGCCAGCCAACCTCTAAGGGCACTTCAAGATCTGGAATAGTCTCTCTCATGCCCTTTACACATAGTAAGTGCTCCATAAATAGTTACTGAATTAAACTAAAATGGAATTTTGGCCTATTCACATTCTACAGGAAACAAACAAGGAGTAAGGCACAATGATGTGCCTTTGGACAACACTATCATCTTGGACTCTTCTCTTGATGAAACTTTAGTGTTATAGACTGAATTGTGTCCCTTCAAAATTCATACATTGAAGCCCCAATCTCCTGTGTGATTGTATCTGGAGATAGGGCCTTTAAAGAGGTAATAAAGGTTAAATGAAGTTGTAAGGGTTGGTCACGCCAATATGACTGGTGTCCTTATAAGAAGAGATGCCAGGGAGACCAAGTGAGGACACAGCAAGAAGGTGACCATCTGCAAGCCAAGGAGAGAGTCCTCAGGAGAAACCAAACCTGCTGGCACCCTGGTCTTGGACTTTCAGCCTCCAGAACTGTGAGAAAATAAGTTTTTGTTGTTTAAGCCATCTGGTCTGTGGTATTTTGTTATGGCAGCCCTAGCAAACTAATACAGATGGTTTCCTCAATTGCCCAAGGATTGAGCTGGCAGATCCCCAAGTCCTTTTTTTTTTTTTTATTATTATTAACCTTATCTCTGGACAATTCACAGGTTGGCAGCTACTCTATCTGAAGGGGAGAAAGCTCCTCAGGAGATGTGGAGCAGAAGGACGTGTACGGAATTTGTCAGAAAACATGACGTCTTAGAAGGTGGTTAGGTCTCCACCAAAGTTCATGGTCCCCAAAGAACCCAAACTGCCTTTGGTGAGTTTGTCCTTCTGCTTTTGAGAAACTCCATTTGTGCTGCCCAGGACTGGCTACATAACTGGGTTCAGTGAAAAATAAAAATGTGGGCTCCTTTGTTGAATTAGTAAGGATTTCAGGATGGTGACAGTAGAGAATTAAGCCAAGCACTGGCCCTGGGCAACAGCCCAGGCTGCGTGCTCGGGGAGCCACCTTCGTGCTGACTCTGCCACATTCTCGCCGACAGCAATGACACAAATCCACACTGAAATCATCGACCTGAGATTGTTCTATAACACACTGACTTTGGGTCAATTTTATGATTATGGCTAATATTTAATCACATAAATTAAGATCAGGACTCAATTTTACTTGTAAGCAATGGGTGTACCATGAAAACTTGGTTAAATTCATTTCTCTGAAACAGGTAAAGTTTAAACACCTTTTATTTCAAGAAATATTGCTTCTAGACTTTCCTGAAGCCAGAATTGTTCTATAAAAGTATCACAGAATATTACACAGGATTGAAAAACACAGTAGGCTTCCTAATAACTTGAAACCTTTTTACAGAGCACATCATTCATGACCATAAATATGTTTCTTCTGTCATTCAGCCGGTGACACACATATCTGATAAAGAGCTAGTTAATTTTAACATATGTACAGAGTCTATGATAAAGACTTAAAGTTGTCAAAGATTCAACTATAACACATTAAATTTTCTTTAAAAGAGTTTACTTTAAACGCTTAGAACATAATTTACCTATGCATTTGAATTATCTAAAGAGAAGAAGAAAATCACTGTTAAGCTCAAAAAAACCTTCTTGGGAAGTTGACTAGGGTACTGATAACTTTCAGTGAGGTAATCCTTTTGCTGGTATTTAAAAATCTGGTACATAAGAAGAATATTTTCAAGAACACAGAATTTCAAAAGTAGTTTTGAACTATGCCTTAGAAAAATCAGAATTTGGTGAAGGCCTTAAAAATAATCATACAACACATATGGTGTGTTTAAATTATGAAACATTCATGAGCTTGTTTTATTGAAAAACATTCCTTATATAAGTTCAAAACTAAATATATTTTCTCAACACTTAACCTTATTAGCCAGGTCAAGAAAACAAAACAAAGATGAAAAAAAAAGTCTTCAGTCCTGTTATCCTGTTAAGAAAATAATAAAAACTTAGCAATCTTAAGCATATGATGAACACTTTGAGACACTAGGCAATCTTTGTTTTGTGTATTTATTTATTGTTGCTGCTAACATCATTAGCCATGCCTTTCTGCTAATCAATTTTAGCAAGTCGAGGTAAAATACATGCAATGTTTTCTGGCGAAAGCAAATGTTAAACAATATGTGATCCATACTGTGTGTCATCCTTGAGGGTCTATTTTACTTTGTCACACTGAGAGCAAGCAGTGAGACTGTGACAAGCCTATAAAAAAAAAAATAAGACTAACCACATAGACATGGCATTCCGATCTCAAAGTGCAAAATCACTGAACTAAAAATGATGGCATTGAAAAATTCCAGTGGTTAAAAATGAACCAAAACCACATTATCCAGGCAGTGAAAGGTGTATTGAAAAATTCACTGAGGATGTCAAGTTTCAGAAACTCAGAAAGGCACAATTCTAGCCACCTTGACTGGATCACATCTATATATGCATGTCCCTACAACTTTCAAAACATAATACTGTTTTAGTACCCCCAAAACAAACAAAAACCCCACAAATCCACCTTTCTTTGTACTCTGGACAAACAGTGAATTACAACACTGAGTCCCTGTGTGCGTACCGCTCGCATGCGCACTGACTTCTACTGCACATGTGTACCTAGGGTAGCTTGGAATGTTGGTTGTCATGATTGCCTTTCTTAGTTTACTAATATAAAGTTAAAAAATACTGTGTTTAGGGTAAGGTAACAATTTCATCTAATCTGAGGAGAGTGGAAAGGAGGCACTGCCTTCTAGATTCTGTAAACTCCCCTTTTTGTGATTCTTCTCCACCTTGTTCGACATCCTCTCCAGGCTGCTGGAGTTAATAGGCTGCTCCATGGTGGACAGTTTGATCATCTGATGAGTAGAATCCACATCAGAATGCACAGGAAGATACAGCTGATCTTCAAAAACATCTTCTCCTGGACCTCCATCCTGGGGAAGTTCCTTCTGGTGCCTGCTCATGGGCTGCAGTCTGGGGCTGGGCTTGAGCACCAGCTCTGTCACGCCATTGCCACTGAAATCAGTTTCAAGACGATTTCTCTCTTCATGCTCCATCCACTTTTCAGTTTTATGATTTCTCCAGTGTTCAGAATTTAAACGACTAACTTCTGGAATGTTGTTATTCCATTCAAGTTTATTCTCTGGACTGAATGTTGGTCGGTTCAAAGGCAGGGTTCGAAGGTCAGCTGGCAAGGTCAAATGAGGTGCTTCCCAGACCGGACGACTCGGGCCTTCATCTGACTCAGCAGAGGCCATCTCTACTGGCGCAGTGAGCTCAGCAGATACAGCCAGGAACCCACCACTTTGAGCAGTTTTAGTCTTATTTGTTTTATTTTGCTCATGGTGACTGTTCAGCAGTGCAAATACTCTATCTACACCCTTCAAGTAATTAGTCCAGTCAACCAGACTAAGTCTGTAGTTTTGTCTGTACTCATAGATGCTTTCGTTCACACTGTATAAATCCTCCAGGACTTGCCAGTTGACATCTGCAGTGAGACTGGGCAGATTAACCTTCCCATCCATCCCATAACTGTCCTCTGTGAAAAGAGAGATGTAGGTGGATCAATAATAAATATGAGAAAATATCTCCTACTTATTGGACAAGAAACTTATACTGTTTTTACAGAGCAAATCAATTTGAAATATAACACTAAAAAGTATTTTTCCCTAGTAATTTGTTATTGAGAGTGGCCTTAGGTTTCAAAAGTGATTGAACAGTGGCAAGAAATTGGAAAGAGGATCAAACTAGTGAACGCTTCCATGATGAGGCACGGTTGGTGCTGGAAATGTGCTGTTCTATCAGTCAGGGGGCTTATGTTTTACTCCTAGCTCTACTCAAGTCAACTCGAGTAAGTGTCGTGGGTAAGTCTGTCTGTCTTGGTTCCTCATCTGTCAAATATGGGAAGAGTTGTGTGACAAAACCTTTACTACTTACGGAGTTGCTAGGTGAATGATGGATTTGAAAGTATTTTAATGTAATAGGCAACGCTTAGTAAGATATTTTTATTTTATATTCCCTAGTACTCAGTATAAAAACAAACTTGAATGCAATTAAACTCTTTAAATCAAATGCTTGGATCTGTTTCTTTGATTGTTTTTTTGCCCTAAAAGTCCTATGCCCTAGATAAATCAATCTTTCAGTGTTTTTCACAATATGCAAAGAATGCACCAGCTTTCTCTCTCTCAGATCTTTCTGCGTCACCAAGATGACTACAGTCCTGCTGAAAACATCTTTTTTTCTAGTTTGCCCAAGTACCATTCTAAAGCGGCGGCCCAGATTAACGCAATGAACTACCCACAAGGCAATACAGATCAGCATGAAAAATAAGTAAAACTACACAAAACCCACACTCTCAGTATAACTAGAAGATAGAAAATTATATAATCTTCAAATCACCTGTAAGTAAAAAAAAGTTAATACCAATCTCAGCAGGGCTGTATGTCACACTTTGGGCACAAGTCCTGGGAAAACAGCATAGAAGAGAGAAGAAGGAAGCGAGGATGCAGCCATGAATTGATTTGAAACCATTGCTGGAAAGAATGTCAACTTGAAGTATAAAGTATTGTAAAGAGATCTGGTAAATTGCAGTACTGACAATGAGGAGGAGACTTAGAAGTGTGCGTGAACCCAGGTGGCAGTCTTTGAAAGGCATTGCTTCAGGGAGAAAAGGATACAAAGGGGAGGGAGAAACATCCATCGGAAACTGGAAAAAGGAAGCAAAAGGGAGGAAATTTCAGGTCCTGTAAGAAAAAAAGAGAAACAAAAAACTGGAGGACACACAACCTCTCCCACTCCCACCCCCAAATAATAACAAAATAGAAAAGTAAAAAGGAAGTATACTTGGTTACACTGACAGAAAAAGATCCTTTTAAACTAGGAATCTTGTAAATACTTAAATCCATGATATTAATAAAAGCAGCCAAAATCTCTACAAAATTATTATAAAAGAAAATAGAAAATAAGAACAAAAAAATCTATCATCTTATGAAAATGCCCCTGACAGAATAAACTATAAAGTGAAGAAAACCACAAAACAACACTGGTAAGTAAATTAAATATTCTCAGTCAAATATCTGAGGATGTGAAAACCATCTTAAATCAGAAATTAAAAGTATGAACCAAGGATCCCATATCCAGCCAAGCTCTCCTTCAAGTCTCAAGGCTATTAAAAACAGTTGTAAAAATGTAAGAATGCAGGGAATATTGTATATATCAGCTCTTCCTGAATAGTCTTCTAGAGGATCAGTTTCATTCAAGCAAAAAATCTCTGGGGGAAACTTCAGCAAAAGGATTGATGGTGAGCATTTAATATACTTCTCAGATCTAGGAGTAAAACAAAGGTAGGGGAAGGGTAAAAAAAAAAAGATATATATATATATATATATATATAGATGCATTTTATATGACAAAGTAGAAATAACGCAACTAAAAACGGGAGGAAAAATGGAAAAGCTGAAAGAGAATAAGCTCATAGAGTATAGTCAAGTAATAGCTGGGAGTCAAAGAACACCATTAAAAACTGACCAATGAGATAATAAAAGATTAAATAAGAAACAGGGACTAGGGGCAATAAAAATGTACAAAGTCGAGGAAGATTGGCAACAGACGTTAGCTCAGGGTGAACCTTCCTCAACAACAACAAAAAATGTATACGTTCAAAGATAACCAATAGGACAAAAATACAAACCCAACAAGTTCCAAAGGGGGAAAAAAAAGGCAACCATCTTTATAAAGAAGAAACTATCTATAGAAGATGCAATGAGAAATACATAGAAACATAATAATAGGAGATACTCAATCCAAGACAGGTCAAAGGGACTAAAAATAAATAAGGATATAGAAGACCTAAATACAGAATCATTCAGGTAGTTCTCATGGATTTGTATCAACCAGTGCACTCTGAGAATAGAGGTTACATCTTCTCAAACACATGTAGAAATACACATAATTTGATTATATATTAAGTCACAAAGCATGTGTCAGTAAGTTGCATAAAATAGAAATATTACAAACAACACTCTGACACAATACAATAAAACTAGAAACTATAAAATTAAAACAAGAAAGTCCTTTCACCTGGAAACTGACAAATCTATTAAACATCATCTAGGTGGAAAGGGAAATACAAACCTAAAATTACAGAATTTCTTAAAAATAATGATAAAAACACTCTGTATTGGAACTTATGGTGCATAAAGGATCATATGTATGCATCGTCTTAAGCATTCATAGACTTAAACACTTTTATTACAAAAAATGAATGAATTTAACCCAAAATTCAAAAAGCTGGAGAAAGAACAATGTAAATCAAAAGAAAGCACAAGGAGGGGCTGGCCCAGTGGCATAGTGGTTAAGTTCGCGTGTTCCCCTTTGGCGACCTGGGGGTTGCAGGTTCAGATCCCGGGCACAGACCGACATACAGCTTATCAAGCCACGCTGTGGCAGTGTCTCCTATAAAGTAGAGGGAGATGGGCATGGATGTTAGCCCAGGGCCAATCTTCCTCAGCAAAAAGAGGAGGGCTGGCAATGGATGTTAGCTCAGGGCTAGTCTTCCTCACCAAAAAAAAAAAAAAAAGAGCATAAGGAAGGAAATAATAGAGGTAAAAGCAGAAATTAATGAGATAGAGAAAGAAAAATGGCACACCTAATTAATAAATCAAAATCCTCGTTCCTTAAAAAAAATATCAAAACAATCACCAGCTTACCTAATTAAGAAAAAGGGGAGAAAGTTCAAATATACAAAACAGAAAATGACAGGAGAGAAATAAGAAGATAATGCTACCACAAACAAAATGGAAATTATAGATTGATATCATTGAAACATACAAAATTTAAAAAACAAGAGACTACTTTGCAGACCTCAGAGCAAGTAAATTGGAAAATCTAGATGAAATAGAAAACTGCCCAGGAAAATACAGTTTATTGAAATTGATCCAATAGAGATAGAAAGCTTAAATAGAACAATTTCCAAAGAAGGAAAAGAAAGGTTGTTAAAGAAATACTCTGCAAAGGAGCACCAGACCCTTATGGTTTCACAGGGAAATTTGACCAAACCTTGAAATTTATCAATTCTTTTGAAGGAAAAGAGCATCCCTATGCTATATAAACTATTCCAGAGCATAGAAAATCAAAGAAAACTTCCAAACTCTTTTTATGAAGCAAGTGTAACATTGTTAGCTGTGGTAGGCAGAATAATGGACCCACCCCCCGATAATGTGCACATCCTGGTCCCCAGAAACTGTGGCTGTATTGCCTTACGTGCCAAGAGGGACTTTGCAGACGCGATTTAAGTTATGAACCTTGAGATAGGGAGATTATTCTGAAGTATGCAGTTGGGGCCAATGTAATCACAAAGGTCCTTATTAGAGAAAGAGAGGCAGGAGAGTCAGAGAAGACATGACTGCAGATGCATAGGTCAGGGAGACAGAGAGTGAGATTTGAAGATGCTACATTACTAGCTTTGATGACGGTGGGAAGGGCTGTGAACAAAGGATGCAGGCAGCCTCTAGAGGCTAGAAAAGGCAAGGAAATGGATTCTCTCTGGAGCCCCCAGAAAGAACCCAGACCTGATTTTTAGCCCACCTTGATTTTAGCGCAGTAAGACCCGTTTCAGACTTCTGACCTCTAGAAATGAAAGAGGATAAATTTGGGTTGTTTTCAGGCAGCATGGTAATTTGTTACAGCAGCAATAAGAGACTAATACAATACCTAAGACAATCATGCTAGCACAAACAAAATGGAAATTATAGAGTGATATCATTTATTAACATGATACAAAAAACCTAAATAAGATACTAGTGAATAGAATTCAATATTATATTAAGAAAATAACAGATGATGACCTAGTGGGATTTATTCCAGGGATGAAAGGTTGCTTCATTCTTAGCAAATCCATTAATACAATATACCATATTAATAGATCTAGAGAGAAAAAATATCTGAGCAACTCCATAGATGCTGAAAAGGCTTTTGACAAATTCAACACTCATTAGTGATAAAAACACTAAAAAAAAAAATCATGTTATTTCCTTAACATGATAAAAATGTATATAGCTTAGTCCTAAAGCCTGCTTCTCACTTAATGGGGAAATCTTAAAAGCATCTTCACTAAGAACAAGAACAAGGTAACATTGTACGGCAAGGATTAGTTCATCCAATTAGATAAGAGAAATCAACTAGAGACACACAAATTGGAAAAGAAGCAAAGCTATCTTCATTTGCAAATGTATGACAGTATGACCGGAAAACCCAAGAGAATCAATGACAAAATTAACTCAAAAGATTAAAAAATTTTAAAAAGGAGCAGGATATAACATTAATACACAGAATCTAATAGCCCTTATATACACAAAAAATCAGGTAAAGTTTTCAATGATGGGAGAAAACCCTAATTACAATATTAACAAAGAAGATAAAGTACTTATATAAATAAACTTAACAAATAATGTGCAAAACCTATAAAAAATACTTCAAAAAGCTCTTGGAAGACCTAGAAGTATACTTGACCAAATAGAAAGACATCCTTTGTTCTTAGAAGACTCAGCACCATAAAGATATCAATTCTTCCTAAAACCAGATAGAAAAATGGGCAGAAGACATAAACAGATGATCTACAAAAACCAGTAAAATGGCCTTTAAACTTTCAAAAAACATGTTCAACTTTACTCATAATAAGAGCAATACAAATTAAAACCACACTCGGATAACTTTTCTTTCTTATTCAATTGAAAAAAAATTAAAAAGCTTGACAACTATAGAAAGCAGACACTCTCATACATTGATGAGGGGAATTTGGCAATATTTAATACACTCATATGTGCATTTACTTGATGACCTAGTAATCCCATGACCAGGAATTTACTATGAAGATATCCTCAACAATACGAAATATATTTGCACAAGGCTCTTTATTGCAGCACTATTTGTAATTGCAAAATATGAGAAGAACTGAAATGCCCATACATAAGAGTGGTTGAGTAAATAATGGTGCATCCACACAGTGGGGTACTATGAAATGCTGAAGAGAATGAGGAAATCTCTGTGAATGATAGAAAGGATATATTTTTTAAGTGAAAAAGAAACCAAGTGCAATATAGTATATAAATAGTATACTACCTTTTGTGTAAAAAAGTAAGAGAAATAAAATATACACCATCTGCTTATTGGTGTAACAGGAAACACGGGAAGGTGAAGCAGAAATGGACAGGACTGGTTATCTACAGTGCACGGGTGGGAAGGAGAAACATTTCTCTACATATACTTTTTGTAGTTTTGACTTTTGGAGCTATGTACTGAAAAACAAAATTAAATTAACAATGATGAGAAAAAGTAGAACCTAAAATGGAATACAAACAAATAAATAAATCTTACTCTATTCCAAATGAATAACACAACCACAGTAAGTGGGAGGGAGGGGAGAGGATAGAACTAGAGCATAGAACTAGCCCAAGTAACTTTGAACACAATACTATTTTCTCTCATTCTAAAGACAGAAACAATTGAAAAAATCTATTGAACTCTAGTCAGCAGGTTTGTTTTTGCAGTAGTATGATTTAGCAATTCTGAAATGGCTTTCTGTGTACCATAGCATTTAACAAATGAGTTAATCAATTGAGGATAATGGGAACTACATTTTTCACTGTTGGAAAAGGAAGTGATAATATAGAAACTAGGACGACTAGAAAGAACCTCGTGGAGTTGAATTAGAATTAGAGGTACCAGTATAAACATATGGCTTTTAAAAAATCAGATAACTATATCCACACATATCTCTACATCTGTGGGTACAGGAATAGCTGTTGATAAATGTGTGTGTATATTTTAGCTCTGTCCACCAAAAAGGTCTAGATACAAAGATACCTCTGTAGCAATTTTATACACCTCAAACCCGGATCTTGGTGTCCAAATGCCACTCTCCACTTAAAAGGAACTGGGGCCCTTTGGAGAAGTGGCTGATTCCAGATGTGGGGCAGTGAAAATACAAGATGAACCTGGAACATATTGTTGGGCCAGAAAGGAATGAAATGCTCAAAAGACAATGGGGATGTACCAAAGGACACAGAAGCCACCTGAAAGGACACCACTGGCTAAATCTGGGACACTTTGATCATCAGAATAAATAATGGTAGCAAAAGGATATGTATGGAATAAAACGAAAATCTCTGACTTCATATTGATATAAATAAACACATAAATAGGAGAGAAGTGAAATCTCTTCTCTGTGGTAGAATACCACTTAAGAAATGTAGCAGGAACGACAGAGTAGGAAAAATCACCAATTTGTAGCCATCATAATAATAACGATTCAGGCAAGAATCACGAATTCCTGCAAAAGTTAGTGGATGAATTACTTATTAATTTAAGAAAAGGAAAAATAGTAATTTTATGGTGGATCAACTTAGCAAATACTGCCTTAATCAAGTAATCAAAGATAATACAGCTGTCTCTCTGTATCCCGGGCTTCCACATCTGTGGATTCAGCTGACCTTGGATGGAAAGGCCTATGACGGTTGAGTCTGTACTGCACATGTACGGTTGAGTCTGTACTGCACATGTACATTTGTTTCTTTCTTGTCATTATTCCCTAAACAATATAGTATAACAACTAGTTACACGGCTTTTACATTGTATTTGGTATTATAAGTAATCTAGAGATGATTTAAAGTATTCAAGAGGATGTGCATAGGTTATATGCAAATACTACACCATTTTATATAAGAGACTTAAGCATCCGAGGATTTTGGTTTCGGGCTGGGGTGGGGCCTGGAACCAACGGCCCACGGACACCTAGGGATGACTGTACTACCAAACAGATGTCATGGAGCTCCTGATAAGCTATCCCGAGCACACAATATTACTTTTGTGGTGTTCCTGCCAGAAATGCACAATTTCAGTCCAATCATGAGGAAGCATCAGAAAAGCCCCAATTGAGGGATATTTTATGGAATAATTGGCCTGTACACTTTCAAATGCCAGGAACGACTATGAAAAGTTGAGGAATTATTCCGGATGGAAGGAGACTTAAAAGACCTGACGATGGAAGGAGACTTAAAAGACCTGACACTTTACTGCAATGTGTGATTCTGGATTGGATCCCAGACCAGAAAAACAAAACCCCAAAAAACCATAAATATGACATTATTGGAACAATTGGCAACATTTGGACTGTGGATTAGATAATAATAATATTGCATCAATGTTAATTGCCTGATTTTGATAAATGTACAACAGTTATGTAAGAATGTTTTTGTTCTTAGGAAGTATATACTAAAGCTCTTATATACAAAGATATATGATGTCTGCAAATTACTTGGAAATGATTCAGGAAAAAAAGGTGTGTGCATATGTGGATAAAGTGAACGAGAGAACAAGAGAAAACAATAAGGCAAATGGGGTAAAATTTCTTGGGACTATTCCTGCAAACTTTCTGTAAACGTACAATTATATCAAAATATAAAGTTGAAACATTTATCAGACATTAGAAGCTAAATTTTCCCACCTGTCTGTCCTGGTTTCTGCCAGGCCTCATCTCACAAAAGGATGCCCTTTTCTTGGGCCATTCTGAAGTTCTTTATTCAGGGAGGAAAGGTGTGACTAGATTTGTTCTGAAAAGTGACTTTTCAGAATAAATGTAGATGATTTCAAGTTACAGGTAATTCTCATCCAACCCCAGAAATAGAAAGACAGTGAAACCACTAAGGGAAATTAAAAAATATGCACAGGTCTCAAGCTGAGTCACATTTTTTTCTGGAGACATTAATTTACTTTTAAAAACATGACCACATAATTCTATCACACTATTGTCTACAGATGGGTAACTTAGAGATCACGTATGGGTGGAATTTTAACTCTTCCTGGTGCTCCATAAGCAGCAGAAAGGACAGTTCTACAGAGACTGCCCCTCCCTCTGACTTCTTCAGTCTGTTCTATTCCTTTTTCCCACGTGACCTCTGCCCTAGCCTCATGGAACAATGTACATTTTCCTGAAAACACCATGCTCTCTCCCTCCTCAGTGCTTGTATTTATTCCTATAATGTGCTTCCCTGCCTCATCTTCCTAGTCAGTCCTTCAAGATTAAACTTGAGCATCAACTCCTCCACAAGGCCTTTTGTGACCCTCCTCTTCCCTTCCTCTGGGTTTTCTCAGCACTGTGTGAGCCCCTCCATTACAGCATCCATCTGGAGATGATTCTGGATACCTGCGCTCAACAGCAAACTTTGAATTTCACCTGGCTAGGTGTCTACAATTTCAAGGAGCAAGTAATAGGTCAACCAGAAATTCATAAAGCATTATAGTTTTGTTGATTGCTGCTAACTGGGAGAATATTTTAATTAACATGGCTATTCTCCCAAATTTCAGTTCTGAGGGCACTAATTTGATTTTCAAAATTGAGAGAGCCTGAACAGAGTATCTGCACTAATCTATTCCTTCCTTTCTCCTAAGCCCTTCCATGTTTTTCTGTGTTCTCTTTGAATGTTTTTCTGAAGGCACAGGGTTTCCAATATTTGGGACCAAATCAATGTGCATCATGGGTGATTTTCACACTGCTTGAAACACAGCATGTTTTAGATTGAAATGGAATTTGATTTGAATTTTGAAGTTTCAGAGACTCTGAATTTGGTGTCCTGCATAGTAACCAAAAGCTAATCATAAATACCTATTTATAGACATTTGCTATGCATAGAAGATTTCTAATCTACATAATTTTATTGATGAATTGCAGGAATACCTGTTTGTTTTACAAATAAAAGCCTATGCGCATTCAACTAAGATGGCAGTATAGAAGTATAAATAAATGTAAGATATGTCATTTATCTGTAGATGAATAACTTTGTATAGTCAGTGGATGATTAAAATAACATACCTGCTTACTGGGGCAAATGCACATAATCTCTCTTTCTCAACACTTAATCAGTAATAAAAACTGCTAATTTTCTTATCCATTAATGTGAAAGTAAAAGTCCTTCAAAATTCTAGTGCTCTTTGATATAATATATCTTTCACTATTCAAATTTGTTATCAAACATCATTCATAGAAGAACATAAACTCAGGGCTTACTTGTGCTAAGCACTTGTCAGGTATGAGCTTATGTATTATTATGTATATGTATTATTATTACCTTCTTACAGATGAGAAAATTATGTCATAAAAAGGTTAAATAAATTGTCCAAGAGAATCAGTCTAGTATAGAGATTAAAAGCACACGCTAGAAGCAGACTCTCCAGGTTTGACTTCCTATTCCACCATTCATCAACTATATAATCTTGGGAAAGGCACTTAGTCTCTCTGTGACTCAAATTTCTCATCTGTAAAATGGGGATAATAATAGTCCTGACCTCACAAAGTCGTGGTGAGGGTTAAAGGCTTAATACATGTAAAGCACTTAGGAGAACATAGTAAGTTATGTAATACTGTTTGCAAATGGTCCCCAAATTGGCAAGCCATGGAGACAGAACTTGTGCCCACGCTGACCCACAAAACCCTTCTCACAACCATTTATGTTACCTAATCTGATCAACCCAAATCCTGTCATGTAATTTCTCCCAGGTTAACACTCTTGAATAGCTCCCCAGTGCTTTTAGGATAAAGACCAAATCCTCTGATGTAGCACACAACTAGAGGAACTAAATTGTCTAGTTTGCCTGGGATGGTCCCAGTTTATGTCTGTTGTACTGGCATCCTGTTCAGTTTAGCATTTGTCCAGAATTTTTGGAATTTAATTAGAAAATAGTTTTTAAATACAATTATTTCATAAATCTACTGACCGATTCATTGTCAGTAATACATATATCAAATTTCTATACTTTTAACTATTTTTATTATCCCCTCCATGGTGAAAACATCCTTGTTTGGAAGATAAATTATATGGTCACCCTACATAGAACACTCTTCACAAAACAGGCTCTGTTTACCACTTCAGTTCATCTCTCTCCTCCCTCCCTTGTACTGCCAGTGAATTGATCACAGTCCCCTAAATGAATCTTGCCTTCGCACAAAGTATCCATTGTAGTTGGACGGGGTTTCTTCCTTCACTAGCCTGTGTCTAGATCACTCCAGGGTTGCCTTCAGCATGCAGCACAAATGCCACCTCCTTGGGGAGCTTCCTCGATTCCTCCAGGCTGGGTCAGGGGCCCTGACATGGCTGCTAGATCCCCACCCAAGCACTCTGCGTTCTGTGTTGTAATGATGAAACTTGACTACACTCTCCCTGAAGGCAGCACCTTGCATACAGGTGGCCATTTTGATTCTTTCCTTCTTTCTTTTTTTTTTTTTTTTTTTTTTTTTTTTGTGGGGAAGACCAGCCCTGAGCTAACATCTGTTGCCAATCCTCCCCTTTTTGCTGAGGAAGACTGGCCCTGGGCTAACATCTGTGCCCATCTTCCTCCACTTTATATGGGACGCCACCACGGAATGGCTAACAGACAGTGCGTCTGCGGGCGCCCGGGATCCGAACTCGCGAACCCCGGGCTGCCAAGCGCGGACTAAACCGCTGCGCCACCGGGCGGCCCCTCTTTCCTTCTTTCTTTATTGCGTGGATGAAAGAGGGTTAATTTTTTTTCCTCTCATTTCCCTCCCATATATTGAAGACGATTAAAGGTAAATTTTATTCTTCAGTTTGGGGAGGATCTTAGAGTTCTGAAACACTTTAGGTTCTTCTTCTGTGGCACAAGAAACAAGGCCCTGGGAGTAGATCCACTACTGGGAAAGTAAGAAAAAGTTATGAACATTATCTGGGAGCTTAGATGAACCCTGACCTGACCCTGACCCTGATCCTGACCAGGGTGGCCACTGCTGTGTGAAGAAATCTTACCCACCCGTTGGCCTCGCTTGTCTAGAGGAGCTTGGACTGAATCTCAGTGCCTACTTGTCCCTCCACAGCACATGTCTGTGCAGGGTGCAAACCACACAGCCACACACAGTGGCCTGGCTCTGACCCACATCCTAACAACTCTGACCCTACGTCCCCTCATCACCTTAGAAGGCTGACCTCACCTCCAGCCCCTTCAATCCCAAACCCTGACCTTGACCCATCTCTTGGTCAAGGATCTTAAACAGAAAAGTCCAACAGTGCTAGCAAAGCAACTTAGAAATAAAATGGAGTCCTGAGATGTGACAGAGAGAAGAGAACCTGGGGAAGCTTCATTAGAGCAACAGAGAGCAGGGCAGTGAAGGGTGGGTTTTATTCTTCTGATCTGAAGAGGTTCAGGCAGTTCAGAAAATGGATTTGTGTGCTGAACTCTGGGCTGCCAATGCGTGATAATGGACATGGTGGGTGCTGATGAATATCTCTTTCTGTGTTTCTTATAAAATACAGTAACATACTTTGGAATTATAATATCACTTACTATTCCCTTTTACATACTCTTTCCTTCATGTAAATGTTTTGCATCCCATATTACACCTTACTAGTGTATCCATCTACTGATAATATCCATCACGACTGGGGCTTCTTGATATGTGCCAGACTCCATTCTAGGCTTCTTACTAGCAAGGCTGGGATTTGAACCCAAGGCAGTCTGGCTCCAGTGTCTGCACTCAAACCAGTACCATACAGCCTCCAACACACAGCTATGTCACCCACGTCCGTCTGCAAGGCATGAACTGTTGCTATAAAGGGAGATGAATTAAAACAAGCAAAGCAATAAGGACAGAGGCATGGCTGCTGAGGGTGCAGCACGATGTGGTCTGCTGGCCTGCAGGGTGTGAAACAGCAGGGCCAGGGAGCAGCCCTGCCAGCATTGGGCTGCCAAGAGCTGACTGTCTGCCCCACACAGCCACTGGACAGACACCATGGCTGCCAAGAGCTCTTCTTGGACATCAGATGGCAGCAGCATCAGCTTTCATACGCAACTGGAAAAATAAACACCCCATCAACCTGTTGATCCTATTCTATTTTGCAACACAGGAATTACTGCTTTCAACTCAAGCCAAAAATTATGTCCTGAGTCATGGGGGCCACTTTCTGAGCTGTGTCCTTACTCTGAGCTTGTCCTAACTGGAAAGCGACCACAGTGAGTGGGGAAAGCATTTCAGCTGCCCCTGCCTCATGCACATACCACAGCAAAAAACAAGGAAATAATGAAGTTGAATAGAGAGCAGACTTGCTTTTTAAAGACCTTTTAAATAAATCTAAGGATTAATTTTTGAAAATCCACAAAATTGAAGGCAGTTTTAAAACTCTTATTTAGTCAATCTTGCACAAGATAAATTTTCTAAAATACTCTGTTTAATATTCAAGTTTCAAATTCTTCAGGTTTGGTTGTCATTTTTCTCAAAGTCTTTTGTAATGAAATTTCATGATTAAAAATGCATTTTAGGGGCCGGCCCTGTGGTATAGTGGTTAAGTTCACCCACTCTGCTTCAGCATCCCTGGGTTTGCAGGCCCAGATCCCAGGTGCAGACCTACACACTGCTTGTCAAGCCATGCTGTGGAGGCGTCCCGTAGAAAGCAGAGGAAGATGGGCACGGATGTCAGCCCAGGGCCAATCTTCCTCAGCAAAAAAGAGGAGGATTCGCAATGGATATTAGCTCAGGGCTAATCTTCCTCACAAACACACACAAAAATGATTTTTTATTAGTTTTCTAAAAAAAAGTCAAAATCTTAAAGAACCAAGGCTTCTGAAATCCCTCAAGTGGTGCCGTCCTTGGAGGGCTGTGTTCTGGTAAACACCGTCGGGGCACAGCAGTTCTTCTGGCAGCTCCATACGGACGGTGACTTGTCCTGCATCTGTTCCCTTTGAATCCAACGGGACACAGCGAGCAGGTAAGGCCACATTGAACACTGCATTTGGGTGTCCAGTGAGTCCCCAGGTGTGACAGGCAGATGCTCTCTCAGTAACCCTGTTTCATGATTTCCTGCCTGCAACATGGGCATCAGCTGAAAGATAGTTTGCCTCATGAATTATGAAATGGTGGAATCTGAAAATGCCAGTCATTTTGAGTTAAAGAGTATCCTTAGATTTGTCCTTTGTAAGGAATTTAGTAGGAAAGAAAGCAACAGGTAACACTATGTCACCCTTCATGTACCTTTTCAAAGGTCACATTACCAGAGAGGGGACTCCATCAACAAGGCTGTGTCAAACGACCTCAGAAACGAAGGATTTGGCCCATTTAGTGGCGTGGCAGGGATTTGGGAAGGGGACAGCCTCAGATGCTTGCCATTTGATTACAACTGGAGTGCAGTTCAACATTCTTCCTCTCAAAGTCGTCCAGGGATGACTCGACGGACAGTAACTCCCTCGCTCAGCTCTAACCAGGCTGGTGTCTTAAATAACCATTAATACCCTTTTACCACTGTCATGACAGGAGAAAAAGAAGGCCAAACTGGAAATCCCTTAGCTGTAAAATTGAGTGCATCATAAAATAACTGTTAAGTCGGTATTTAGTGTTAGATCCATTTAAAATGTCACACTTCGGAAATGTCTTAATGTGACCCCAGGGAGGCAGGGAACCAGTGTTGCTGTGAGGGATATTACCTCGTCAGCCCATATCCCGGGTGAGACCAGCTTAAGAGTGGGTTCTTCTGCTCTGTCTTACGTGTGCTAGGGGTGACGCGGGGTCGTGGTGGGGGCAGAGTGAGGAAAGGAAAGAAGAAAGACAAGAGAGAAGAGAAAAAGAAGAGATAAATGGTTATCAAGTATCTTCAAGAGTCCAGCTTCCCTTGTTTTGTTTGCGTGTTTATCTTCCCCACCACCTTTCCTACTGCTGTTTAGCTTCTGGTCAGACCCATGAGCTGCCCCATAGAAGGAGGAATCTGAGGCCACAGCTCAGGAGGCTGAAGGGGCGGCAGTGGGGCCAACAGGGTGCCCTGGAGGGACAATATTCTTCTGTTTCTCTGAGACTGTGATACCAAAATGGATGGTGCCAATTAAGTCCATGTTCCTTTGAGGGAAGTTTTTCTCCCAATCGGATTATTAACTAAGGTGCCAACACATCCGTGCCTCAGTTTCCCCACAGTAGACGTGGTAACGACAGTTCCCTCCTGCCCCATATGGCACATTTCTGACAAACCCGCCTGAGGTCTATGCTTGTAGAGGAAAATTAGAAAGGGCTGAGATACCAGGTGACCAAGTGAAAGGGCCACCAAGCGTCTGGTCCCCCCTCCAGAGCACGATGGGGTAAGAGGGATGGGTGGGGGCTGCATGGGGATAAGATGACTGGGCTGAGGCCTGTTGATGAAGTTTCTGTGTGTCAGGCAGTATTGCCTCTGAGCTACACTGAGAACTGTCTGCATGTCTCCACTCCAGATAACCTGTCCCCAACCCCCAGCACTCTCTTTTCAATCACCACCACTCTGCAGAGCCTTCTGAATCGTATCTCCGCTTTTCACCACCAAAGTTAATTGAGGACTGTTAGCAAGGAAGCTCCCCTGTTTCCTCCAACTTCAGCCTTAGAACGCTCTTAAAATTCCCATTACTCCTTTTGTGCCTTTGACATTATATTTCATAAAAACCTCTAACTAGTCCTCATGAAGCCTCTTCATCAAATCAACATGTAAGCACCAAAGGAAAATAATCCTCCCACTCTCTCCCCAGGACTCCCAAAGGTCGTTCTGGTTTTTTCCCTTCACATCATTCTATGTATAAAAGCATCATCCAACAAGCGAACAAGCATGGGAGTGAGTAAATGCTCTGAGAGACATCTTGTTGTGACAGTGAGCTGATTTAAAAGCAAAATGACAGATCTGTAACCAATGACACGATGTGGTGGCGAATGCTGTTAGAACATGCATGCACCCCAAGCTATGCTCTGTGCAACATGGTAAGAAACAGAAATTAGTTGAAATGGCTGGATCATGCAATTATTGGGAAAGAAGCTGCTGGGGAGAATAAAAAAGTGTGAATACCTGTGTAGGTCATAGCTTCCTCCATCTTTATTTCCTGATATAGGAAAATACAAGAGTAATTTATGTTAGCTTTAGAACTCACAAAACCATTCACTATGTAGTTTTCCATGCACAACATCTAAATCCTAGAAAGAAACATATTGTGTTAAATACAGACAGAGTCCAAGTCCAACAGAGCTTTTCTATTAGACATGGTCAAAATGAGGATTGAAAGCTATAAATAAAAAGGTTTAAGCTAAAACATATAGAGTTCATGTAAAAAAGGGGGTGGGGGTGAGGAAGGAGGAGAGGCCATTTAAAAGCGGTAAGAAAAGTACTTCCAGAAGTTCATGTAAGTCTCAGTAAAAGTTAAATTTTGGTTATTTTTAGACAAAACACTTGAAAAAAGGGCAATAATCATGTCCCTTGGGAATCGTCTGGAAGGTGGAAAGGACTACTTGAAGGGTAACAGCAATAACTGGCCCCACCTGGTGTGTCATTTCACCCTAAGAGACTCTATCAGATTTCACTAAGTAGAGCTGTTATGTCATCACCAATAAAAGTGCTATGTTCTTCAGGCGAGAAATATCTGGGTGTAATATTTCTAGTACCTCTAATAGTTGGTTTAGTTTCCAGGCCTTAGTGGGCTTTTTATTTTTATTTTTTTGTAAAATTTGAGTAAAAGGTCAACAGATAAGCAGCAAGCCTGAGAAGATTTGAGCTGAGTGGGGTCAGTGACCAAAAGACCTATTTTGCAAGTCAAGACTGGATTCTTCTGACCGGCAACTAATTCCACTAAGGCGTTAACTGAGAAGTGTTGACAGAGAGCTGCGAGGTGACCTCTCTCCCAGAATTTATAGTTCTTTATGGGACTCTCATGGCTTGAAAGCCTTCAGGACCCTACAATGGTGGAAATGACAGGTGATGACGCTGATCATTTTAGGATGCTCCCCCTTCAAGCCACATGGCCCAGGGAGCTGCCTACTTTCATTGTTGGTGATGCTGGCTCTGCACGGGACCCACAGAGACACAGGCTTAAGGACACTGAGAAAACTCACTGGCACAGCAGAAGGTCCTACAAATTGCTCCCACTGCCTGTGAGTCCAGCTCTTCACCCTCTTGGGGTTGCATGCTGTGTGGACGCCAGTGCCCTTGCCAGCTTCGGCTCTTTCTCCTTCTATGTACAGCCGGCATTTACATTTTTACAGGAATTATGAGAAAATAAGTATTCTCATTAACTAGGAAACAGCTGGGACAGGCACTGAAAAGAACTGCATCCCCATTAGTCAAAGGAGAAATAAGGTAGTTTAACGCTGCAGACCAGGGATGGAACATCTGACTCGTTCCACACAGGCCCTCTTATACTTTTAGATTCCAAGACAATGAATTGCTCAAACATCTCTAGTTTTAGATGGGAAATACTGGCAAAAGAAATCTAATTCACTGCGTCGTGGGCAGGGGTCCACCTGGAGAAGCTCTAAATTGTGACAAGCAGAAATTGGGCATTGTGTGTTTCCATTGAAACTCTCTTAAAAAAAAATAGGATATTCTGATTTATTTAGCAAACATCTTATGACTGTTGACGGCAATAACAAATAAATCCCCAACGCTTTCCTCCCATCTTCCAGTGGATGCTTCTATCAGGAATTGAGGTTTACTAATAGAATAGACCTGCGGGAGAGACTGGAATGAAATGCTCACCAAATCTTTTGGTGCATTAAATGTTTCATTAATGCACCAGAGCTAAATGTAGATTAGCTACGTTTTTCCATTACGTTTGGAATTGCCTAGAAAGTCTTCCCTCTAGTATCCCAAACTGTATGTTTCTATGCACATAAACATTTCAAAGGCAGAAAACTTGCTAACACGAAGGATTTCCTGGGTCATAGAAGACAAAAAAATGTTTTCTTCCTTACCAACTTCAAGGCCCTTAGGTCTCGGGTTGCACTGCTTATACCCTTGGCAGCTTCTGAGCTCCATCAGCTGTATGTGTAGCTGATTCAAAATACCCCGCTCTACCGTGTGCACCGTGTTTGTGAGCTGCGGACGAAGAGGCCAGGACAGTCTATTGAAACTCATATTCTGGTTCTTCTGTTTTCAACAACCTTCATAAAATGAAAACACACTGACTTACCTGATAAGGATCTGTATTCATATCAAAATACTCCAAAAAGCCAGTGGCGAACTCGCAGAAAAGGAAATTGTGTGTCTCGTTAACTGTACGCAGACACCAGTAGGTGTTATTGTTAGAACTCGTGCAAGCACAGAAAGATCCCACTGTCAGCGAAAAAGAAAAACAAGGCAAAAAGAATGAAAAAACGTCGGCAGGCTCGCCATTCTGTTTCCTTATCTTTACACTTTAAGGGTCTCATTTTCTTTCTTGTAAATACTATGTGGTTAGATGTAAAAGTATCTATATTTTTTCTCTCTATATACAAATTTGCTGTGAGACTAGGTGAAAATGGGAAAAAACAACGGCGATCTATGATGGCGATTATAGGCGGAAGGCCAAGATGAAGTGTTAGGCACATTAGCTTGCCCTCTTCCCAGCTCTGTGAGGCAATGGTCTCCAAAATAGAGTGAATGATTGGAGAAAAATATCAGAATTTCTATTTACGGTTATTTTTATCTTTTTTTAAAAAAGGAAAAGTGGTTATTTAATAAAGAGATGGACCAGGTGCCCTCACTTGTTCTGTCTGTCAGATGGCCACGTGTCACAAATGGTGCATGGAAAGAGAGGAGAGTCCACAGTGTGGGGGGGTTTGGGGAAGGCTTGAACCCAGCGCAGTGGATTTAGGGATGATGTAATTTGTGATCATCGTAGACTCTTCAACACTTCAACATGATATGGGCTGTGTCCGTGAGCATCTTTTGTACCACACAGAGTTACACTGGTTAATTTGTAGAAAGTATGTACAAGAGATGTCAAATTTAAAAAACAAACCACCCACTCTTCTTTTACAGAAAGACACAGGTTCCAAATTTGCTGCAATGATTGTTGACTTTCAGAAACGTGCCATCTAGCAAATATTTTTAAAACAATTGGAATAGGTACACTTAATGAGTATTCATTGTGCACTATGTGCTTTGCATGTATCAACTCATTTAACCCTAAAAACAACCTTATGAGACAGAATATTATCATTCCCATTTTACAGATGGGAAAACAGAGGCACAGAGAGGTTTAAGTAATTTGTCCAAAGTCACACAACTGACAAATGGCAGCACTAGGGGTCTGGTTAGAAGGTTTACTCTTAATCATTACATGCTACTGCCCTATGCATTATTAAGCATACTGAATCTGTCTCCTTAAGCTAAAAGGGACATTTTAAACAATGAGTGAGAAATGATTTAAAATTTTTTTTATTTTAAGAGACTTTATTTTAAGAGCAGTGTTAGGTTCATAGAAAAATTGAGCCAAAGGTACAGAGAATTCCCAGAGAATACAGCCTGTCTCCACATATGCACAATCTCCCCCACTATCAACATCCCTCACCACAGGGGGACATTTGTTACAAGTGATGAACCCACATTGGCACATCATAATCACCCAAAGTCCACAGTTTACATTAGGGTTCACTCTCAGTGTTGTACACTCTGTGGGTTTTGACAAATGTATAATGACATGCATCCACCATTATAGTGTAATACAGACTAGTTTCACTGCCCTAAAAATCATCGGTACTCCACCTATTTATCCCTCCGTCCCTCAGAGATGATTTTTCAAAAGAAAACAGAACATCTTAAAAATAGATGATTGGGAATATTTTCATTTCATCATATGATTTTTCATTGAAAGTGCTCTAATGCAATCCCAATCAGAATCCCAATGTCATTCTTCACGGTAATAGAACAAAAACTACTGAAATTCGTATGGGGCAACAAAAGAGCCCGAATAGCTAAAGCAATTCTGAAAAAAAAGAACAAAGCTGGAGGCATCACAATCCCTGATTTCAAAATATACTATAAAGCTACAGTAATCAAAACAGCATGGTACTGGTACAAGAATAGACACACAGATCAATGGAACAGAATTGAAAGCCCAGAAATAAAACCACACACCTATGGACAGCTAATCTTCGACAAAGGAGCAAAGAACATACAATGGAGACAGGGAAGTCTCTTCAATAAATGGTGCTGGGAAAATTGGACAGCAACATGCAAAAGAATGAAAGTAGACCATCTCCTATCGCCATATACAAAAATCAATTCAAAATGGATCAAAGACCTGAAAGTGAGACCTGAAACTATAAAACTCCTGGAAGAAAATATAGGCAGTACACTAATTGCAATTGGACATAAAGGGATCCTTTCAGATTCCATGTCTACCCAGACAAGGGAAACAAAAGAAAAAATAAACAAGTGGGACCTCATCAGACTAAAGAGCTTCTACAAGGCAAATGAAACCAGGATCAAAATGAATAAACAACCCACCAGCTGGGAGAAAATATTTGCAAATCGTTTGTCTGACAAGGGATTAATCTCAGTAATATACAAAGATCTCATACAACTGAGCAACAAAAAAACAAACAACCCGATCAAAAAATGGGCAGAGGATATGAACAGACATTTTTCCAAGGAAGAGATACAGATGGCCAATAGACACATGAAAAGATGTTCAACATCACTAATCATCAGGGAAATGCAAATCAAAACTACACTGAGATATCACCTTACACCGGTTAGAATGGCTATAATCACAAAGACAAATAACAACAAATGCTGGAGAGGTTGTGGAGAAACGGGGACCCTCATTCACTGCTGGTGGAAATGCAAACTGGTGCAGCCTCTATGGAAAACAGTATGGAGAGTCCTCAAAAAATTAAAAATAGAAATACCGTATGATCCAGCAATACCACTCTTGGGCATCTACCCAATGGACATGAAATCAACCATCACAAGAGGTGTATGCACCCCTATGTTCATTGCAGCATTATTCACTATAGCCAAGAAGTGGAAGCAACCCAAGTGTCCCTCAACTGAAGATTGGTTAAAGAAGATGTGGTATATACATACAATGGAATACTACTCAGCCATAAGAAAAGACACAATTGTCCCATTTGCAACAACATGGAAGGACCTAGAGGGTATTATGTTAAGTGAAATAAGCCAGAGAGAGAAGGACAGACACTGCATGAACTCACTCATATATGGAATATAAGTGATCACACGGACAGAGAGAACTGATTGGTGGTTACCAAGGGGAAGGGGGGTGGGGGGGCACAAGGGGAGAAGGGTTACATCCACAAGGTGACGGACAAAAATGTACAACTAAAACCCCACAGTGTTATAAACTAAGACATCAATAAAAAAAAATTAATTAATTAATTTAAAAAAAAAAAGAAAACAGAACATCTTAAAAATAGATGATTGGGAATATTTTCATTTCATCATATGATTTTTCATTGAAAGTGCTCTAAATTATAATTTATATTATATTATTTATAATTTATATTATTTATATGTGAGCACTTAGCTCACATATACATACATAAAAACCGTGGAACCAGAATTTTCTAATCTGTGTAGAAATCTTCCAAACCAACTATTTAAATGGGTTTTGAACTCACTTGATAAAATACACAAATACAATACCTTCTGATTGCTTTACAACAATAACTGATAAATCTCAGGGAGGATGGAAATTTAAAAGTGCAATTTCTACAAAAATGACTACTTAGTTGATGGCAGTATTAAAAAAATGAGTGTCATGATTTATTCGTTATGCCAATGATGCCCATCGATTGACCTGGCACATCATCCTGCCTCATCTTTCATATCAGGGCGGTCATTAAGAACATGCACCAAAACTAAACTGAAACTTTGACTCAAGGTATTATAAAGTGTGACATTGAAATTTTTTAAAAAAGAAAGCATATTTGATAAACGAGAGCAAAATGTTTTGGAACCTCCAAAGAATAAACTAAAAACCATTTAAAAAAACTCTTTTCTTCACCTTTATCTCATAATTTTAAATTTCCATTTTAAGTATTTTTATAATACACAAGACATTAATATGTTAGTATAGTAGTACAAGTATATAATTCAATATAGGCGGTGTGTTCATTTAAAAAACTGATATGGGTACATAATCAAAAGTGTTTATAGACCATTGCATTAGAGGATCGTGTGCCTGGGTGGATCTGTTTTTTTTTTTTTCCTATTTTTTTAATGATATTGAATATCTACTACTATGCCAATAGCACATAGGAATAATATCATTAAAATATGAAATAGAATGTATAAAAAATATCAAAGTGTATCACACATAATACTACTTTTTGAAATTTTTACTTCTATACATATATTACGTGTATATCACATAAATTACATATACACACAGAGATACACATATATATTTGTGTATGTGCACAGGATCCTTATAGAAAGTGTATTTTTTACTGCAGCTCATCCTGAAAAACATTTGGAAAGCCCCGTCCTAGACCACCAGTACAATGAGCACCAAGAATACATCAGCTACCAGAAAGAGCATCAAATTTGGTACTGAATGAAACCAAGTCCCCTCTGCTCCAGAAAGAGTGGAGTGATTCACTAAAATTAAGGTTCTTGACAGTAGGGGACTATTTCAGGTTCCTCACGTCACTTCCGCAGTGACATCCAGGCGGCCGGAACTCAAGAGTTAGTTAAATTGATTTGATCTTGCACCAGCTGGTTTGCTTGTTTCTTTCTGTCTTTGTTTATTCACCTAATATTTACTAGCATCTCCTTTGTGTCGGGGGCGGGGGATGCAGCATCTCACAGACATGGTCTCTTATCTCAAGAAACTTACCATCGAGTTGGGGAGACAAATGTTAAACCAAAACAAAAGCAAAAATAAAACCCATATAATTACAAATGAGGTAAGTCCTATGGAGAAGTATGCCGAGAGAGTGTACAAATTAACGAGTCTGAGGCACAGGGCGGGTCTCCATGAGAAGTGACATTACAGTTGAGCTCCGAAGGGTGAGTAGGTCTGTGACAGGCACAGGGCTTCGGGAGGGCATAGAGTCAAAAGCCTTCTAGATAGAGGGAACACTGTGTGCAAAGGCCCTGAGATGGGAGGGAGCTCAGGAGGCATGAGGTAGAGAGAAGAGCAGAGTGGCCGGAGTAGGTGAGAAGGGGAGGAAATGGGATCAGAGTTGGACAGGAAAGTGGCACACATGTGGATATGTTAAAAGATTCTACTCTTTATCCTAAGAAAAACAGACGTCATTAAATGATCACTAATTCCTTTGAGTGGAATTGTGAGAGAGGCGTCTGGGAGACACAGGAAGTGTTGCAGGGTTTGAGGTAAGAAGTGGTGTCTTGGGCAGAATGGTCTCAGCTCAGATGGGGAGAAGCAGATGGAAGTATGGAGGACCGCCTACATCAGGTATGAGCAAACCATAACTTCCTGTTTCTCAATTCTCCATCCTTAAAGGGGCTTACCAGTCCTGGAGACCACAAATTCATTACTTCCTCAGGACCCCTGCTCCAGCTATCCCCTCTGCCTGAGGTGCTGCCCCTCCCACCCAGGACCCCCTTACACATGTATTACTTCTCCCTGCCCTTCAGGTTTCTACTTAAATTTCACCTCTTCACAAAGGCCATCATCCTCACCCTCTCTAAAAGGTGCCTCGTAAAAACTTTGATCACCGTTCCTTCATAGTATTACTAAACCTTGTAATTAGTTTATTTCATTTACTTTCTCCCCCCAACCCCCAAGGCCCCCATTGGAATGTATCTTGAGGGCTGAGAATGAGTGCATCTTGCTCACAGTTGTGTCCCAGTGCTCAGCCCAGAGCCTGGCAGAGAACAGACCCCCAGCAAGCTGGATGACCCCCAGAGACCCCCACACCCCGGTTTAGGGAACTACATTAAAAGTTAAATGCTCTGCCTTGAAGAGTTCACTCAGCCTCGACGTGACTGTAAACATAAATGCAAACATGGACACTGAAATCAAGAAGGATTGACACAGAAAGATAAAACTAAAATTCTCCTGGATAGGCACCCAGTCTCCCCAAGAATGATCTGTGGATTCCTGGGAGTCTCCAATCCCAGTCTGAGAAACACTGACCCCGGGGGTCTCCTGTGACCCTTTCAATCAGAAGATCTGATGTTTTAGCTACTCCACAGGGGGGTAAGCCTTTAATCAGATGAGGTGCCACCAGAATTTAGTATACTATTTTTATGTGACCTCAATGAATGCTGTGTACAGACCACTAAAGCAAATATAAGCATTAATTTCAAAAGTGCACAATTGTTATTAGTCCCTACCCTCAGAAATTCTATGTAAAACCAAATATTTGTTGAAGTCCCTATTATTCTGTAAGCATGGCACTAGGTACTGAAGGGTACAGAGAAAAAATAGGAGGTGGCCCCTGCATTTAAGTAGTTTTTACTTCCTTTTATTATACTTACAGCATGCACTTGAAATAAACCAAAAACAAAATATATCTGCACAAAATTTTTCATCGATTTATTAGTTATTTAGTTATAGAGCAGTCTTACTGGGCAGGAACTCTGTCAGGGGCTGGGTATTGAGGGAAATATCATCAGGAAAAAAAACCCAGGGAGAGCTTGGCATTTTCATTTTCAAAGTCCCCCCCAAAATTTCTAAAGTAGAAAAAGTAATTTTTGGCAAAATGATTCTAGTTGCCAGTATAGAAGATAATATGATGCTTTCCTCTTGAATCTTTCTAGAGTCCTCGTTTTACGCTGCTGAATTCCTAGTCTAAGTAACTGTAGTATTGTCACTGTCTCTGCACCTGGTGGCAGTAAGTGGCATTTAGAATGGGCAACTCACAGTTCCAGAAAGGGGCAGTCTGCCAGTGGTTGTTGTCATGGCTGAAGCAGGTGAGCCCAGGAAGGCTGCACTCCTCCCCCTTCCGCTGGCGTTTCTTCTCCTTTCTCTCCTTCTTCCTCCTCCGGTTCTCCTTGAACAGCTGCAGTTTGCTGTCTACTTCTTGAGCAGCTTCCCTGTTCCAAGAGAAGGGATTGTTTTCATGATCAGAAAGCACTTTCTCAATTAAAAATAGGACTGTTGCTATGAATCTCACAAATATTTAGACACGAGATAATAGATCGATGATAATAGATGACCTTTATTTTTCACAGAGGGCCTCAAAATATAATCAGCAATAAGGAAGACAAACTCATTAAGTGACAACTTCCTTAGAATTTTCCTGAGCCTTAACAGGATTGAGATTTTCTTCCTTATTTACATGTAAACATTGATGGAAATAAAGGTCAATATGAATCAGTAGATCCTGTTGGCCACACCCTTTGGGCAAATGGCTTAACTTCCTTGTGGCTCAGTACCTCTCAGCCATGAAATCAATGGTTGGTTGGGTTAGATAGTTTCTAAAATTCTTTGACAAATCCTACAAAATAGTCTTGGAAATAATTTTCTTTTTTTCTTATTGGGTTTTTCCATAAAGGGCTCAAATTTCATGGAGGCTCAAATACTAAATCCCCTTCACACGTAAATTTTACTATTATTTAAAAAATATGTATATTTCTTCTGACTTTCAGAATTCACCATGATCACAGGCTGCTCTTTGAAAACACACAGACCTAATCCAGAGAGTCCACATCTCCCAAGCACTGTCCACTGCATGGAGTAAACCCAGTTCCTGGCCCATACATCAGCAGAGAACACATACAGAATTATAAGATTCCAGAAGCATCCCCATGGCCCCTTGGCAGAGTGTGGGCTTGGTTTCAACTTCTTGAGCTAATGCCCCCCAGTTGAATCTACTTTTTCCAAGAAGCACTGATACTGGCTCAACACAAAGTTGACATAAGGGGAGCCATACTGTAGAAAAGAAACCATCTTGTAACTTCGAATGACTTCTGATTAACTAACCCAGCTGGATATGCACCCTCCAGGCTTTTGAATTCCTTAGGAATGTGATGACCCCGGGCAGAGAGTCTATGCTGACAGCCATCATCAATGACAACTGAAAGATCAGGGTATAGGATGTTGCTCTGGTCTCTGAGGCATATCCAGTAAGACAAAAGATTATTAGGAACTAAGATCAGATGCCTCCCCCACCTGGAGACCAGCCCCCTATATAACTGGCCTGTAGTCTTTGTTCCGTAAGATGGTTCTTTCAGACATTAGTAGGCCATCTTCCCCCTTGCTAGCAAGCTGTAATAAAATGCTTTCTCTCCTACCACCTTGCCTCTGGACTACCGGCATGTCTTGCAGAGGGCAGATGACCCCTCCTTGGGCAGTAACAGCACCACTTGGAACACAGGAGTCCCTGCAGCCTTTCAGAAGAGCCCAGTGGACAGCCCTTCACTCCCAGGAAACATGGCAAGCGGCGAGTTACTTACTTGAATGGGTGAAGATGGCTCTTCAATTTCTCTTGCTTTTTCACACCTTTCTCTTTATTGTAATAGCTACAGGCAAGAATATTAAAAAGTGAGTCTTCATAATCTTGCATTTGATAAAACAGTTCATTTTATAAAGACAAAGCAAAATAGGAGGAAGGCAGTTACTTTGTTATAACTATCTTAGCTCAATAGGACTTTTTTTTTTTTTTTACCTCTGTTTAGGTTTATGACATATTTAATTTGACCTAAATAGTTCAGCTCATTACAATATATAATGATGAGTTTAATTTGTTAAGCTTTCTATTGGTAAAAGAGGATCAAGCCTAGTGGTAACCACTCTAGCTTGTGTACAAACGAGTTTGGGAAGGAGGCTGTGGGATGGAGACGCGCTCACCTCTGCTTACTGCAGCCACATTCCTCGGGCTTTCTTCTCTTTAGATGTCCTCTTACTTCTCTTAAATTCTTAATTTTATCTTGCAAAGCTTCAATCTGGAAAACATGTATTTGAACAATTTCATTTTAAGGTCAGGATTTGCTATACTAAGTACCTTTCTTTTCACCTTATTTTCTGGGTCCATAATTATAGCTATTCATCTGAGATGATAATTTGGCAACAAACTGGACATAGAAGATGTCTATCTCTATATTCCAACTGCTGTGTGATAGATAAACATGAACAGATGTCGCATTTGTAATTGAATCATTTTATCACAGAGATTTCACAAGGTCACTGAGTCAATCCCCATTCTTTTCTCACACTATTTTGTTTTCAGTCAGGACTATCACTGGAGAAAAATGAATACCTGGCTATTCTATTTTTCACATAATTATAAAAAGATGAAGTGTACACCCAGGATGTCCCACCAGACACAGCAGGGCTGGCAAGCTGAGTCTGAGTTTGGAATACACTTTCCAATCACACAGCCATGGCTAACCTCTTTATCGATGTATGCCTTGTGGTCCTTCCAGGCTCTGGCTGATTGATAGAGTTCTCTCTCACAATGGATTGTATCGTTTGGAAGAATAAAGCACCTGCAAAAAACAAGTAGAAAACATTAGAAGTAGGTTTATATTCTAATATTAAAAAACATTAGAAAATAGCAAAGGGAACATAATTATCCTTGAAACTCTTAATTTGGATACAAGCAATAGTTTGGAGCTGAGCCATAGACAAGGATAGGTGGGGATGTCTCCTGGTGGGGGCAAAGGATAGTGTCAGAGGGAGCATCACCAAGATCATCTTTCAATATCCACACCCCCATGAACAGATACCACCCAAAAGCTCAGTTTTGAAAGCCCCACCAAATATTGTAGGAAAAAATGAGGTTTTCACAATTATCGTGGAAATAGCTTGTTTGAAGAAATGCAGAGTTAGAAGTGGGTTATTCATCTCATTCATTTTGTTACAAAGAGCCGGCCTGAAGTACCCCCATTAAGTTTGAAGCAAAGAAACAGCCCCAGGGAAAGAGAGCAGGTGGGATGGGGGTTAATCAGTCCTGAAAGAGAAACCAATCCTGGTCTAACTCTCCCAGTATGGAACCCCATAACTACTACAGGCACGGGGGGACCAGTCCCAAGGATGAAAATCCTGGCAGAGCTCATGGTACCCCTCCTCCCCAAGGTGATGAAATGAAAGAGAAAACAAAGATCTCGACAATAAATTCAGAAAGAAAGTACTTCTCTATTAAGGGAGTAACTAGATTCTGGAAGGAACTGAAGAACCAAGGTAGAAAGCTGTGGGGAAATCATCTCCCCATCCTGTCTCCATGAGTCCCAAGGTCCTCTGTGCTCTCCGAGTTCTGGCCAGGTTAGATGCTTCTGGATCTTATGTCCACGTGCCATCTCTCTGGAAGCTTCTCCAGAACCCACAGTCCTTCCTTGGACTGTGTTGCATTTCTGAGGCCATGACTGTACAACCTCTCTGAGCCACAGTAACCATGCAGCACGGAGAACCTCTACCAGTCGGGGTAATGGTTTCCATCTGTTTTCTAGACTCCCACAAAGGTAACTGCTGAAGGGCAGAATTCCATGCCTGCTTGGCTAAGATGTGACAGAATCACTCTGGCTAAATTCCCAGTTGGTTAGCCTTAATGTGAAATTGAACCCAAAGCACATGTCCAAACATTACGATCATCTGGACTCCTTGTTGCTTCTTTACCCCCCAGTTGCTACATGGGCCAACCCCCGGACACCATAATGCCAAGTGATGTTACTTTTTGTAAAGGAGCGACATGGTGATAATATGAGGGGGTGACGTTGAATTCAACCCTCGTGAACACCTAAAGCTCCCTACTTGTGCGTCACCCGGACGGTGGTGGGCAGGCCCACAGCATTGCCGCTATCTGCCAGCATCGCGTCCCCGTCGCGGGCTGCCTGGCGACCTCTAGGCCCCTTGCGGCCTTCATCGTGACGCTTGGCGATGTTTCTTGGTCGCAACACTTGCAATTCTTCTTCCTCCAGGTTTATGTCATATATTTCGCCTTCAAATTCGACTGACAAGGAACGTGTCTGTCGCGTATGGACAAATCTGGGCTTGTACTCTGGGAATAAAGGAAGATATGTTAATATGGATGTAGTGTATGGAGGCAGATGTAGTTTAGGAGGGAAGAAAAGCATCGCCTGGCTTGGTGAGCATTTCGCGAAGGGGCGAGCGGTACATACTGCATTGCTGAGGGGCATCACGACCCTGTGGACAGCCCACTGTGACTCACATCAGCAGGGGTGGGCTCTTGTCCTGGCTTTGCTACTGAATAGCAGTGTGATGGACGGCGTGCTTCTCTACACCTCAAGCCCTTCATCCCTCCAGTGAGGGGTAGGTCTGGCTGATCGCTAAGATCCTTCCACTTACCGCAGGCTGCGGATGTCCGCACGGAGTTTTCAACGTGAGCTGCTAAGTCAGCTTGTTTGGACAAAACTCTATTCCCAATGGTATTATGGTATTTCTACGGTATTAATACTAATAAGGACTATCATTTATTGACCTTTTGCTATTATTTACCTCATACTTATCTCTCATCCCCAATCTTGAAAGATAGGTATTATTCTAATAAATCCTTACATTAAAAAACTTATCAGATTGTCAAAACAGGCTCATGCATTTGGTGTTATCATCCTTATTTTATGGAAGAGAAAATTGAAGCTTTGAATGTTACGTACATTTTGCAAGGATATGTAGCCAATAGCTGTGGGAGCTCAGAGTAAAATCTATCAGATTCTAAAGACTACAGAGTCTTCCACTGCATTGGGCTGCTTTTCCAAAAAGGTTAATGCACTAGACACCTTCTATTTGCAGAAATAATAGAGTTGCTCAAGAAAAATTAAATTTTGCAAATGCTTTCATCAGCCAGCTGACTTTGAATACCTGGCAGATGGAGGGTAGTGCTGGGGGGAGGCCAGCATGGTTTCTGGTCACTACAGAATACTGTCAAGGCTCAGTGTGTGCAAGATAAGGTCTTCAACGTGCAAACATGGCCCCTCCTTAGCAGATGCACCTAGGCTCTGGGGGGGCATACCCACGTGGCCTGCCCTCTCCAGCCTGCTATTTAACTAGGAAGAATGGAGAGTATTGGCGGTGGAATCAGAATCATCACTCTCTCCGCAGGATCCTGCTCTGACGGCAGTTTCCAGATCAGGAAACACCCCTATGATAGTCGGCAACCCCTATGATAGTCGGCAAGTCACCGAGAGTGCTCATGAGCTCCATTATTGTGGAAAAGAGGAGAACCAACTCCTGCTCTCAAATATATAAGATTCCACGCGTATTGAAAAAGTGGCCCCAGATTTCTCCAGTTTGGCTCAACACTGAAAAATCAATATGATTTATGGTCAGTGTTTGGGGAGCGACATCTAACTTCCTGGGAGAGAAGAGGCTGCCCCGACCTCTAGGCTGAACATTGGTAACCGGTTTCTGTTAAGGGAGGGTGTCAGGGTCCCTGTCCCCCGTCAGTTTTCCAGTTGATATCTGTGTGAATTACTGAGCCTGGCATTTTCTCTCAGGGAGGAAAGAAAATCTCCCGAATCAATGGTTCTCAGCCTTTTGCATTACGGATTCCTTTAGGAATTTGTTGAAAGTGATCGATATCCATAAAAATGTGCATTTACACACAGAATACACTTAAAATTTTGGATAAAATATTAGAGGGCTCATGACCCCCTAACGTTCATCTGTGTAAGTGCGGAATAAAAAAGCCTGTTCTAAGGGCTTACAGTGTTCTAGTGAATGATTTGATTTCCTAATTTTGGACACAGTATTGAACTGAGTGCATCTCGTTTATTTCCAAACCAATATAGAAAGGAATTACCACAGAAATGAGTCGCTTTTCATCTTGCGCCACTAGATGGCACTAGATTCTCACCTTTTTATGGAAGGAGCAGGACTGTGGGTTTTCATATCTATACAATCATATTACTAATCCACAGCTGCCTGATAGAGTTTTTATAAAGAAAATGCTGGCCAGTGCTTTTCATCCTGAATTCTACTAGTTTGGCTCTGCCAGTCTACAAGAGGAATTTAAAAAAATATATTGTCCTAAAACAGATATGCCATTAAAAATGGTATTCATGCTTTTCCTATTAGTTAAATGCACAAACACTGAAATCTTGGGTTTTTATTTTCTTTCTTTTTTTTAAAGCAACTTCAGGCTGACAAATCAGAACGTTAACATTAAAGTAAAATAAAACTAAACTCTACCCTTTGCCCTCACCGTCCCCTTTACAGCTCTTTGATGTGTGTGTGTGTGTTGTCTCTCCTGCTTTTACTGAATATATCTTCATTCTATGCTTAAGTGAAAATGTTCACGGAGCAAGATTGCAAATTATCTTAACTTTTGTATTTTAAACAGAACAATTATTTGCTTTTCGCCCTAAAACTATGCATTGATAACATCTAGAACATACAAGGAAGCCTTTTGTCTCTCTAATGTCCATTCCCAAAGGCCTCGGCCTGTCCCTGAGATGGTCATAGCGTGTGGCTTACTCGGAGTCCCCTGGTTTCTCAGGAACTGCCTCTGACTCTTCCTCTGGCTTCTGCCGGCACGATACCCAGGCTCTCCACAATGGCACTCTCTGTCCTTGTCGTGGAAGCCACGAGAGTACAGGTGGCGCGTGCTCTGCCGGACGGCGAGCAGGTCACTGGATCCCTTACACTTGTGAATGCGAAGCTTGCCAGACGTATCCTCAACGCACTGCCACTTCTGCAAAAGCCAACAGGAAAGCAGTTGACCCATCCTGTCCAGGTGTTTTTTATTAAGGACTGCTGCTTTAGTTTCTAGAAGCACTGGCAACACCGTTACGAAGAAAGGCAAGCTTTTAAGTGACCCCGCAATAAGCTGACTCCTAGTTCTCTTAGTTATTCCTTTCACTGTGGGTAAATACAGATGACAACAAAATCACTGGAAATCAGAACTACCTCAATGACACGAGAGCCAAAAATTGATACATAAATCCTCAGCATCCAGACTAAACAGAGTCTTGAACGCAACATGTAAAAGCCCTTAATTCACCCAGCCACAGAGCACAGCTGTCAGGGCTGTTTTCACCAGACCCCTCTTTCTCTGGAAAAACAAACTTGGCTGCTTTGTTCTCTGCCTCTGAATTTCTAATGCGAGCCAGGGAAGAGTGGCGCATGAGGAAGAAAAAAAGAGTTTAATCTGAGTCCATCACAGGGCAAGCCAGCTCTCACATACCCCAGACATTAGCAGACATGTCAGGATTTCTCTGTGCCTTTTCTTATCCTTCTACAAACACTGTACACCCAGCAGAGCAAGCTGCTCCCAACGAGACATTGTTCATCTCCCCAAGAGACATGGATGGGGAGCTGGCATCAGGTTTTCCTGTTTGAACCTTCTACCAAGCCTGCTGCAGATATGGTGGGCTCAAGTCTAGGTCAATATGACACAGCATAGGTCTTGGTGTCCTGCCATGCTTACTGGGTATCAATCTGACTGAAATAATAGTGCTTCTCCTTGGGGTCATTTCATGGGATCCTCTGTATCTTACTTAAAAACCTAATAAGCTTCTTTTTACTTTTTATTTTCCCCTTGCTCCCTCCCTAAAACATTAATTTGGGAAGCAGGAGGAATATTGACTGTAATTTTAACTTGACCACAGTTGTTGTAACAGGTTATAATGTAGTGTTATCAAACTTTTCGTCTTTTTCCTTCCACATATGAGTCTCTCCTGTGTACAATTATTTACTGATACTTTTCTTTAAATGGACAGATTTCTAAACTGTGGTTAGAGCAATAATACTTGTAAAATTACGTGGCTGTTGTGCCAGTTATATACTTTCAAATATATATTAAAATAAATAATTATTAAATAAAAGATGTTCTTTCACATCTTTTTATGCATCACATTATGCACCACATAAAATTATCTCACCACATCCGCTTGTTGTACCTGTGCCGTACTTTGGGTTACATCTTGATTTCAAAGTAAAGTTTGGTCAAGGATCCCAGATGGCTTGGTCAGCAGACAGATGACACTCATGTACAAAATGGTGTGCCACCATTTACAGTGGACCCAGATGCAGAGTCACGGTTTGTTTTCCCTTAATGGAGTCATACGCTTTCCATAAGTGCTGAATTATCAGAGCTGCCTTGAACTCTTCTACCACAGAGTTCCCAAATCCCAGATACACAGGGCTTGTTCTGTGATTTTGCTTTAGCCCCCATACGCTCTTGGTCTTACTGAATTTGGTTATTTCAGGCCACATCAGGTTCCAACCTTCTTTTGTGGCTTGGCCAGAGTATCTTGAATGTTCAGCATCTTCATCCAGAGAAGCAGGCTCAAGAGACAAGGAACCACCTCCCTATCTACAAAGCCGTGAAGAGGCAACACAACAAGCATAGTCTAAGGACTAACTAAGTTAGAGATGATTTAACTGAAAAAAAACCCCATGAAGTCAACTTGATTAGGCACATCGGAGTTGTGTCAGATCAGTGGTTCTCAAGCTTAGTTGGACACTGGGATTTTCAAAAGCTCACCTGGTGATTCTAATGTGCAACTGAGGTTAAGAACCAACTGCTTTAGATTCTCAACTGGTTACTGGACCTCTCTGCAGCTGGATCCCATGAGGGTTGGGGGGGAATGGATATACTTAGGTCTAAGTAGCTGAGATGGGTAAGTCTTTGACAGTGACGCATGTTTTTGGGTGTGGGTGTGAAAAGGAAGCTGTGTCTAGAAATGTACTGATGTAACCAGGTCAGAAAATGACTCCAGTTGAACAGATAAACACTACCAGCTTGCGTGTACTGGCTTGAATGTGCTCTATTCAAGAGTAGCCAGTTCTCCTCACTCTCTCTCCACAGTTAGCTGACAAGTGACAGAACGTAATCTTCGTAAACTCTTAGCAGAAAACTGCATGTGGCCTGTTCCATGGTTCTGCCACTCAACGTGGAGACCAGTGATTTTCAAGCCTGGGTTTGTAGGACTCCCAGACCTGCCCAATTAGCTTGAGGAGGTGCCATGAAGTTCTCAGAAACTGATACACAACTCCATTAAGAAATAATTATATGCCGTATAGAATTCTTGCTGGTGAAAAGCATCGCCAAAATAAATGATAACCCTTCATAGCTCCAAAAAGTTTGGGAATCAGTGGTGCTTTGAGTATCTGTCTATATCTGTATCTATTTTAAATCTAAATGGTTTAAGACATCCATCCACCGGAGTAATCTCTACCTCAAGCATTCAAAAACTAAGAGTTGACGACTTAATGCCTATAGTAGCAAAAGAAGTGGTCAATGGGTTCATCATTCACAGTCAAGTAGAGCTTAAGAAGTGCTCTATTTTCTATCAGACAGAAAAATGTGGCTAACTTTATTCTTGAAAAATAATAGCCTTCTGTCTTTTGTGGTTCCAATTTATATCAACTCTAGTACAAACACTAATTTTTAAAACACAACTACGGTGAAAACCTCCCTTAGTTTTATAACCACAATGTATAAAAAAAAATTCTGCCTATTTTTTTTTGTCCAGGAAGAGTTGAGGGTACAAGTAGATTCCTGTAGAACATCAAGTGTAAGTGGAATTTTCTGTGACTTGGTCTCTTTGAAATCCAAACTGCATTTTCTCATTAGCCAAATTCCATGCCTATGTACTCTGGGATAGAGATGAAGGGAAAGGGTGTTTTCTTCCTGCAAAGTTGAATTTAACCAAGCCTGAGGTCTAGCAGTGTCCTTGGCACTGATGATGTATTATACAAAACCAAATATATATATATGCATGTGTATGTACACACATGCACACACACATACACCCACATACACTACGTATATACATATACCTACACACATTCTTGTATAAAACAAGAGCCACTGATGAAAATGTCAATTATCTTCTATCCCAAGGACCCTTTGAACAAGTCATAGACCCTATTAGATAGAGTAATTAGCTAGAGGCTTTGAAAAGCTTCTTGGTGGCAAGCATACCAGGAATTTTAATGAAATGTCATTACCACACATTTGCCACAGTCCTTTTAATGTTCGATATCATGACAATTTTTATGGCCGAGCAATAAACCTTGAAATAACTGCAACTAAAATGGTCATCTTACTTAGAGAGTTTGTATAGGGGGGTGAAGAAAGAGAATTTTTCAAGAAGTACTCTGAAACTCGTGCTGCGAGCCATTTAAATGGTCAAAATAATGAGAAGGGATGATTTTGCATTGCAGAATAATTTCAGGAATCAGACGAAAGCATGAGTTCAGGTAATGCATCTGCTAATGGGACATGGAGTCAGCCTCAGAAATGAGCTTTATTAAACAAATGCCCTTGCAGAAATACCGATATCATACCGTCTGGCTTTTATCTACTCTCTTGAAGTTTATCAGTAAATCAGTTAATTGCCAAATCCGATTGTCTCCATCTTTTCTGACCACTCACGTCTGCTGTAAATTCCTTTCCTGCTTTGTGGGACAAGATCATCTCAGTTTTCCTACTGCCTCTCTGACTTATTTGTCTGACCCAATAATTCAGCCCACATTCATTCTTTACAATTATTTCTGCACACCTATTGTGAGCGAGGTGTTAGATAAAATTATTTACATAATTTCTTAAGTTGTCATTATTTCATTTTACCTTTCCAACTACACTGAAACTTGAAATTAGGGGCAAAGACCACGTCTCATTCTTCTGAATCGTTCTCTGAAGTCAGCATCGGATCACTCTGTTTAGTAATTATGTCTTAGTGGTTTTGATTGATTATATATACCTGGATGTAAATAACACCTGATGAAGAAAAGAAGGCTGGCTGTTTTGATACAAGGATCCTTGTGTGCAGCAAATGCCTTTCAAACAATTCCATTCAACACCATCTTGACCACCATCATTATCATCGTCAGTTGAACTCTTACTTGATGCCAGGTACTGGTCTAGAGCACTTTACATAAATGTATCCATTTAATCTTCACAACAACGTAAAGTGCTACTATAGTTGATTTATTGGAGCAGGATTTTGTAGTAGTGAATATCATCTACATTCTGCCTCGGACTTGGGAACGGCATTTTATACCCATATTGACATGGCTTAGTGGAAAAAGTCTGGACTTTCAAGCTTGAAAAGCCTGGATTTGAATATCAGCTTTATCACATTGCTATGTGGCCTTGAGCAAGTCAGCTACATAATCTAAGCTTTTGCGGGGTCATGAGCATTAAAGATAACTTACGGGAGGAACTCAGCACATGGTAGGTCCTCAACAAAGGCAGCTGCTTTTATTATTATTATTATTACTCCCCAAACATACACACACAGTTTATTACTTAAAGAATTTGATCTAATGCAAACTTGATAAGAGGTAGTCATTTTTTTTTTTTTTGTGGGGAAGACCAGCCCTGAGCTAACATCCGTTGCTAATCCTCCTCTTTTTGCTGAGGAAGACTGGCCCTGGGCTAACATCCGTGCCCATCTTCCTCCACTTTATATGGGACGCCGCCACGGCATGGCTGACAAGCAGTGCGTCAGCAGGCGCCCGGGATCCGAACTCGCGAACCCCGGGCTGCCAAGCGCGAACTCAACCGCTGCGCCACCGGGCGGCCCCCAAGAGGTAGTCATTTTTAACGGAGGTAAGTTTTGGTTAGGGATCTGAAGACCTCGATTTTAATTTTCTTTTGCTGCAAACTCCATGGCCTTGAGCAAGTTGCAGAACATCTTTGTTCTTTCAGATTCCACATCTGGTAAAATAAGATTTGCGCCTCCTGGCCTCAAGGATATGTCATGAGAATAAATTGTTGAGTGTTTTCGGAGTTCTGAGGAAAAGATGCACTATACGAATCCAGAGAAGTACTTTACAAATGGTGTCCAATCTTTGGGCAAGTTCACGTTTCCTGGCTGTAAATTGTATAGGATACAGTAATTATTTTTTAGTGGAGAGATTGTGGCTGTGAATCACAAAGTCTTGATTTGAACTCAGACTTGTCAGCCTTCTAGCTGTGTGACTTTCCCATCTGAGCTTGAGTCTCTTCATATTTAAAATGGGCACAATATCTGTTTCATAGAATAGTTTTCAGGTGGCAAATGTTCCATGTAAAACGCCCAGTACAATATGAGATGATGACAGAACTATGGTTACCTCCCTTTCCTGAAATAACTGGAGATAATCATGATAGTTTCTATATTCTGAATTGTATATATTCTTCAGATTGGTTAAGAATGTTCTATATTCTTATTTATACCAGCTTATGCCCATTTTCATGAGGGAGAAACAAAAAATTTGGCTACAACTTTTTCAAAGGTTGTAATGAAAAACTTAATTTTATACACACACACACACACACACACACAAACACACACAGATTAGTTCTCCATGATTATATGTCTTATTACGTGGTTTTGGTCATAATGCAGATCAAATCATGCTGTCTGAAATGTAACAACCATACAGTAATTTGCTGATAATTTGATTATTCTTTATGCCAGTACCAACATCATGAAAAGCAGTTACCTGCAGGTGGACATGTGTTTAGAATTTTCACCTCGATACTGAGGAATATAAAAAGACCGTAGAAACATCCTTGTTCAAATTGCTACTTAGCTCAAGCTGTTGTCAAATTTTCTCACAAATGTGAAATGGAGCTACATCTGAGGAGACTTATCTCGTTTTCTTTGAGATGGGATGAGATGGGATATGGGGACGGAAAGGGGAAAGGAAAGAGAAGCAGAAGAGAGAGGAAATGTCTCCTCCTTTAGATTTTAATCTGGATAATCATTTGTGAAAATCAGCGTTGGAACGTTGGAAGAAGTATGGTTCTCGCAGTTAGGGAAAATAAAATCGGTGAACTGACCTTGGCCAATAACCGATAGCAAGCACTTGCTGGGTGCTTGCTGTGTGCCAGGTCCTGTTCCAGATGCTTAATATATTTAACTCATAATCTGTACAGCAATGCTCTGAGGCAGCTACTATTACTATGCCCATTTTACAGATAAAGAAACTGAGGCAGAGTTAGGTTAAGTAACTTACCCATGGCCACATACCAAGAAAGCGGAGGACCCAGGATGCAATCCCAATTGATCAGGACACCAATCAAAAAGGAGAATGGTTTGGGGCAGAATGTGAGACTTCAGGCGGGCTTCCATATTTGGGAAGGCAGAGGCAACAACTTATGTGCAGATGAGAATATTGTATTTAAGAGACAGGGAGGAGGGGAACCTGACCAGGGCGGGCCGTGTTAGAGAGCAGTGGGAAATAAGAGAGTATATATTAAATAGGATGGGGCCACATCATCGAGTTCATGAATAAAGTGTCTGTCCTTACGTTTGTCTGTTTCTGACTTGTTAGGAACATCCTTAAATGTGGTTTGATGGTTAGCCCTGTGGTTTGTATTTTGAAAAATGCACAGCAGCCAAAACAGCTAAGTAAATGCATAACTGTTCAGACACGTCCTTCAGTGCAGGTTAAGAGGGGAGGAGGCGAGGTTTAGAGGCTGAGCCATCCATACTGGGGCCCCGTGCAGGCGAGAGTTCAGCTAGAGGATGGCACGGGGGCTCAGTCTTTCTGGCCGTACCTTCTGGAATCGGGAGAGCCAGGGGAAACGTCTCTGAGCCACCCTGCAATTTTAACCAGGGCTCAGTGAGTTTCTGGAAACAATTTTTGGCAAACTAACACTTCTAGCCAGATCTTGCTGGTAAATGTTTTTTTATTCCTGCTCTGCAGCTGGTCACAAAGGGTCGAGAGGAATCTATGGTCAGAGGGATAATTTTTGGATGAGAACCTAGACCCTGGAGCTAAACCAGTTTACACTCAACAAGCTACATTGTAATTTCCTTTGCTTGACGCTGGGGTCCTTTCAGGATGTTAAAGGAATCTTTGATTTTATATTGTTACAATAGTAGAAAGGCAAACTAAATTGCAAATATGCTGAAATTAAACAACTCAACAAAAGGACATGACATTTGCTCTATAAAAAAACAAGCTGCATTTTCCTCTTAAATGACAGAGCATGTATAAAATGTCCTTTAAAGTTGAATGCCCAGGGAATGTCTTTTTATTTTAAAAATTATTTTTCTAGTTTTATTGAGAAATAATTCACAAGAATTCCTCTTTTATGTAACTCCTATTTAAGTAGTCAATGTCTATACCTAGAAAAAGAAGAAAAAAAAACCCCGAATAATGCTTACCCAGCATGAATAGTTCTAAATCTTGGCTGCTCATAGGAATCACCCAGGAGCTTGAAAAAAACCACTGATGCCTGGGTCCCATCCCCAGAGGTTCTAACTTAATTTATCTGGGGTGGGACTTGAACATCAGCATTTCTAAAGCTACCTATGTGATTTAATGTGCAGTCATGGTTGAGAATCACTGCCCTAGATGCTGTAAGTGGGTCCTAAACCCATGGCTTGCCAGGAAAATGCCATTTATAATTTCAATGGGAAAAAATCTACTGTCTTACAGTTTTGCAGAGGCAGCATGTTCTGGGGAAGGAAAGATTGAACACAAAGTGATGAGATGCGAGTTCTGACTTTGGGTTTGTAGTTTAAGTTTTCTGGATCTAAATTTCCTTGTTAGGAAAATGATACCATTCAACTAGAAGATTTCTAAGACTCTCTCCAACTTTGACATTCTCTGATTCTAGATCCATGGTTCTTAACCCTGTTAAGAAATACAGATGCTCTGGCCTCACCTCCAGACATTTAAACCTGATTGGTCTGGGGCAAAGCTGTGCATCAGTGGTTTCAAAAGCTCTCAGGTGATTCTAACGTGCAGCCAGACTTGAGCATCACTCATCTATGTTCTCTGTCGAACCAAAGTCTTTTCAGCCAGAAGTTGAGATTTGCACACGAGTGTGCACGTGTGTGTGTGTGTGTGTGTAGTGTGTCTGTACATTATTGTGCTTGGGTGTGTAATGCCAGCCGAGAGAGTGGTGGGAATTCACACTCAGCCTCGTATTAATGCAGGGACATAGAAGTAATGCAAACACATATGTCCATGCTGTCTTAATGAGTCCCTGCTGGTTGTTCTGTTCACAGAGTGGAGAAGTGATGCCAAGGGTCTGGGATTCCAGCCCATTTTAATTCTCTGTTGGCTTCATAGGAATAAAAACAACAGGTAATAATAACAACACACAACCCTCGCACACTGCTTGACAGTTCTTCTAGCACTTTCCATATATGATATCACTTTATCCTCACAAGACTGAGACTAATTTTCTCCATTTTAGAGATAGAAAACCTGAGACTGAGGAGTAATAAAGTGTTTTGTCTAAGAACACACAACTAAAAATTAGTGGATGCCAACATTCTAACCCAAACCTTTTGATTTCAAATTCCTCTTTCCTTTATTTACTCTACTTCATGTATCCAATATTGACCCTACCAAACAACCCTTAGGTGACCGGGCATGGGAATGTGGTGGGAGGGGGCATACGCTATCTCTTTGGGGACTAGGAGTGAAGAGAATGGGGCTAATAGTGCTGATTTTTCCTTTACATCCCAGGGAAGGTCAAATCAAAGAGAATGAGTTGTCATCGCACAGAGGCGGTAACCTTGGGTGGAGGCAAAGAAGCAGTGTGCAGACCAGGTGTGAAATCAAGGTCAAGAGAAGAGATTCCAAGCAAGTTACTCAGCTGTCGCCTTGATCCTGCACAATACAATCTCATTATTCTGGACTATTTCCTTTCTTTTTTTTAAAGTCAGTGACACTGTAACTAAAAAGATAATCTTCAGAGTAGCCAGATAGAAAAAGCAAAAGGCCAAAATATAAAGATTCTATAGAACACAACTAAGCTATCAGCTTTGACCTACAGGTTCGATAACTGCCTTGAAGAGGCTCAAAATTTTCTCAAAGTTCTCAGATTCTTAAACTATGGTTTGAGCACCACCTACAAAAGAAATCACCATCAGGGCATAGTCTAATTCTTTGTTCCATTAATTCAGGCACTTCTAAAAGAGATTGCTGCTAACGTTCTCATATATCCATGTGATAGATTCTAAATTCAGACTGTTTCACAAAGAAATAAAGCAGCAGAGGAAAATTCCAGGGAGCCAGATATTATAGCATTTCATGGGGGCAAAACAAGTTTAGGAAAAAAATGAAGAAGCAAAGTGAAGTTTTTAACATCGTTAGCATTCAGCACATGAGTGAAGAGCTTGTGTCAAAGGACCATAACAGAATTTAAGCTACATTTGCCCTTTAGGACATATATTAAAATTTCAGTGCAAGCCATATGGAGAAGTTTGCAAAACTGTATACTAAAAGGTAGGCAGTGTACCTTATTCTCAAATGGTTATAATGCTTGCCACTTAGAGGGCTAAAATCGTAACAAGATCACCAATTTGCATAAGATATATTTAACACTGAACATTTCCAATTCCTGAATAGAAGTAAATTAGTCTATTGAGGGTGATTCATAAAAATCATTTTAGAGCTACAAAACAATTCTGAGGTTTTAGTCATAATAGTACTTAGAGCTTCCATAAGAAGGATTTGAAGACTTCAAATTAAAATATAATGAATAGGTCTAAGCTTCTCCATGAAACACTTGAAAATTAAGACTTACTAGACTGCCATGAAGGCCTGGTTTTATCCCTTCCTTCAACAACTCTCTCTCCCCACCTTTTTCTAATTCAAAGGAATCCCTGTGTACGAAAAGGCAGGAGGAAATACAGAAAGTACGAGGATCAAGTTGTTTATTATGAGTGTCTATTCAATAAGCTAGACACCATATAATAAGAGTAGAAAAAATGAGGCCATTTTAATAACAACTGGGCTATCCATTTCATGTGTCTGACATCTTGAACTGGTGTTGGCTAGTTGTGTGGATATCTAAGTCCGATAAGTTAAAAAAAAGATTCACAATAGATTTGAACTTCTTTTCCCTAGTTAATGTCACTTACCTTAGCAGGCAGCAAGTGGCCTGAGTTTTTGAATCAGACAACTCATTCGGATCCCAGCTCTGCCACTCATCAGCTGCCCAGTTGTAAAATGGGGGTGACAATGCCCATCTCACTCGACAGATGTGAAGACTAAATTGAGCGAATACATATAAAACTCCATGTACAGTGCCTTACATAAGACAAATGCTCAATCAATATTATTTTTCACTTTTCTTCAATTTTGTTCTAAGTTGCAATGAGTTTGGCAGAAATTCAGTTCCTCTGTCACCATGACAGAGCATTTTTCTTAGCTGGTGTAGATTTCAATCAAGAGTGTTTAAAATAGTTTGTGTTCATATGTTCTCACTTTCCTTAAAACAGGTCTGTATTAATTCATCACGTGGTATTCCTTTAGTTTTTATTGATAATAGATGGTCTTCTGGGTAGCCTTGAATTCTAGAGGAATATTTCTATTAATGAAAAGGATTCATTCTAATGAAATATTTGATGTCAGGAATTTTGCGAGCAGAGGCAGGGACAATAAACAAACAGAATATGGTTTCCTTTTTCATTCCCCAGCCTTGGTGATAGATTCTGTCCTCCTCTCTGGGTTAGATGACATCTGACTTTAGTCCAGGATGAGAAGACCCCATCATGTCTCTTGGGGTAGTTCACTCCTCAGAGGCTCAGTTGCCCCTCAACCCTTTTTTGATGACCAGTTATGAGGAGCCCTAGGGTTGGTGCCTTCTCCCCAGATAGAACCAGTATCTGATTTTTCTAACCTGGTTACTCCTTTCAAGTGTCTGATACCTTCAACTAGTGTTGGCTAATTGGGTGGACATCTAGAACTCTCTCTGAGAGCACCATCTCTTTTAAATAGAGGGAGCCCAAGCAGTGATGAGAAGGCCAAGTTGGACCAGTTAGACAATTCTCAGTCACAGTGAGCACTCCATGACCCCCATGAAAAGCTTATTTATACCCAAATGTACATTCTTTATATGTTGAAAATTAGAAACAGGGAAACACGTGAGTGGTGGTGAAGAAAAGCCATGTCACTCACCTGCCCTGGTTGTTCACAGGCTGTCTGGTACCTGGCCTGCTGGCACAGTTCTTTGACCCTCTCATATTTGGGCAAGTGATTTGATTGTTGGATATTCTTGCTGGATTCTTCCTTCTTACGTAGAAATTTCCTTTGACAGAAAGGGAAACATTTCTTAGGTGAGAAGTAATCTGAACGACCTTCCCTGCGACCTGCCTCTTCTCTTTTTCTTCCCTGTCACATGATCCCACATTCTTCAAACAGCAAGAAAAAGATGTGAAGGCTCTGTCCACAGGAGTTCAACGTTTGATGAGTCCTTTGTGAAAATTATAAGCTGCGTATTTATGGACGAGAGGTCAGGATAGGAAGCATCATTTCCCCCAAAAGCTTTAGTTTCAAAACTTTGGGCATTAATGTTTAGCTTTACAGGCCCAAAGTTCTTTTTGTTAAAAAGCAATTATATAAATGCTTTTCTCTTTCTTATCGTGTGTATGGAGAAAAACAAAGACCATAAGCATTATGAATCAAAAGGGGAAACCCGGAGGTGACTGTGGAAATAATTACAATCTCATATATTTGTATATTTAAAACAAGGAAAGGCACATAAAGAAAGAAGTGGGGCGATGCCAGGTAGGACTTGGGAAGGACGTTTGAGCAAGTCAATCGACTGGTCTGATTAGGAACCAAGGCTGAGAAATGCAACAGTAAACCCACAGCCATATGAGAGCTTCGGTCCCATCTTAGGAGAATTTATTCTTTACAATTCTGATGCAACAATCATTACTGCGCCGGCCAGCAAAGAGTGAGTAGCAAACCATTCAATCTTGTGACTAGGCTTACGAAATCTGCATGCCCAGTAAACCAAAATAAGGGGAAAAAAAATACTCAGCAGGGAGAGCTGCCCACTAGGACTGGTTCCCAGAAGCACCCCAGGAACCAATAATTACCCTCTTTCCACGAGGAATGTATCACGCCAAATTCTGGCCTTCTTGTTTGTTCGAAACCTGAAAGCAAAATAATAATATTTACTGTTGGCATTTGGACGTTTTTCCAAACGGATCTGTGCTAACAGTTTATTTAAAGCAACACCTCTCGCTGCCCGCAGACCATGACTGCGTCTCCATCACACGCTGTTCACAAACGGCCGAGAAATTCTCAGCTTGGGTTGAGCCTCACGGGCAAAGCTTGTTCAGCCTCCAGTTCTTTCAGCTGCTGGCTGGCTCTGGGAGCCAGTGTGCTTGGGGCTGGCTGAGGGACAGAAAATTGACGCACCTGTTACCTGGCCTTTCCGGGTCTAGAAGTTTGAGGACAGACTTGCCATCCACATCAGGAGGCGTCTCAAGCCCGGCGATATCCAGGATGGTAGGGGCCAGGTCGATGTTGAGAACGATCTGTGGGACTCTGCAGAGGGACACATGGTTACAACTCAGACCCAACACTAGTGGAGGGGGGCACTTAGGGACGCTTTCTCCACACTATGACCCATTGGCCTTCCATGCTTCTCCCCCTCTCATCTAGTCTCCTAAGGACAGGTAGTTGCATTTGGCCAGGTGGCTGAGTGGTCAATAGCAATGTCACAGAGCAAGATTAACTGACTCTTACAGGGGTCAGGCTGGAGAGATGCCTATACCCCTGGCATCTCTGTCTGGCCACAGTGTCACACAAATTGTGGCCTGATATATGGTTTTTGTATGATGTACACTTTCCTCTAAAACCCGATAGTCCATAACTCCTCTGTTGAACAAGGGCTTTAAAGTCAATCTTCTAAAAAAGAACACAGGGCTTTCATAGTTGAATCCAACCCATGCTACCTAGTCTTTCAAACATAAAGCCTTCTAACTCTAGATCGACAATTCCCAAGGTGTTTCTGATCATCTGAAGAGACACAACAGCATTCTTCAAACAAAATCTTATTGCCATCGCTCTCTCCCCAGGGTGTAGTGTAAGGCAGCAGCAGGTGGGCACATGGATGAAATTCAGAATGTCTGGATTCTGGGCCCCACTGCTGCTACTTCCAGGATCAGGGACTCTGAAAGAGGCACCTACACTGTCTGTCGAGCTGCTTCATTGCTAAATTAGGGGTCTAGTTAGATGCTCTTTAAGGGTCATTCCAGCTTTTGAATCTACTTGATTTCTACTTGAGGAATTCTGCTTGAATTCCACTCTTTCCATGACTGTTTCATGTACACGACCTCATTCTACACAAAACATTCTGTTGTGATTGGCAGGGTATATGAAACCCACCTTAGGCTGGGAAAATAGAGATACAAAGGGATGCAGTGACCTGCCTAAGATGACAGAAATAGAACTCCAGTCCTTTAGGTTTCTTTTCTTTTAAAAGAAAATCATGCTTTTCAAATTTAATCTTCTTTTAAAAATTTTTTTCAGTAATAATTAAAAAAAATGAAGAGAATGGCACTCGTTTTTTTAAAAAGACAGTGTATCTCTGATTCAAAGAAGGGAAGGGTGATGTTCCTGAAGATCGCATTCCGTGTCTGTGTAAACACAAAATTCATGTGACATGAATTTTGGTCAATTTGAGAGAATTAATCATTGATAGTTATTTTTCCTTTCTTTTTAAATTAGTATGCTTTAGTTCATTTAACATGTGGTGGGAGGGGAGGCAAAGGTTTTCGTCTTCTAAATTACCAACCTACATACATCCTTTTTTGTTTTGGATGGAAGGAAACCAGACACTGAGCTTGGTAATCGAATTATCTCAGACGTACATGAGCTACAACCGCTGAGTGTCACAAACAGGACTACGTACATTGATCCTGGTTCCACACTTGGACCGCGAATAAAGAAAGGCACACGGATATCGAAGTCATATGGCATGGATTTCCCCTTGACCAGTCCAAACTGCCCAATATGGTAACCGTGGTCGGCAGTGTAAATGATGTATGTGTTGTCCAGCTCCCTCGTTTCCACAAGCATATTATACAGCTGAAACACAGCACAGAGACAAGTCAGAAGCAATCGTGATGGCGTAAGATGACAAGAGTGTCACCGTAATTTCCCCCAAATCTTTTCCCCATTATTTTTAAAAGGAAACATGAACACTATCCACATTTTGTAGCTGCTTACCATCCTGGAGGGAAAAAGTCTAATGATACAGTTCAAACATAACTTTTCTGAATCTGGCACATTCTGCTTAAAGGTTTTGTTCGCCTGTTTGTTTATTTTATTTTTTTGGTGAGGAAGACCAGCACTGAGCTAACATCCATTGCCAATCTTCCTTTTATTGCTGAGGAAGACTGGCCCTGGGCTAATGTCTGTGCCCATCTTCCTCTCTTTGCCTATTTGGAAAAAAAAAACCCCATAAAACCACTGCCACCACCAAACTTATGGGTTTTACTTTGAAAAATCCATTTTTTAAAGCAAATTTTAATATCATCACTCTTACATCTAGTTATCAAGGGTTAAAAACAGGCTGCTTCTGAGCCTGATCCAGCTAGATCCAGCCTTTAGGCATGTCTTGCTTGGCTAATGTTATGTTTTAAAATTCAGGAAATTTCAAATAAAACTTTCATATTTCTGGCTTCTTTTAAAAAGTTTGAAGAGCTGATGATACTGGATCCACATTTCTACATGGTAAAAATTAGTTGGAGCTGGGGCACTTAATTTCAAGTTCACCACAATCCCCACCATTCCCTAATGTCTTTTATTGGACCTGCTTTACATTATTTGCTTGATTCCTGAAGAAGGTATTTGTGGGTAAAGCCCTTGATTTATGAATTTTTGATTTTTATTTCCTCTCTGCCACTGGCTCCATAAGAACCAAGCCTGGAGAGCTAGATAGAAGGGGGACAATATAAGGGAGAAATGATAAAGTCACTGAACACGTATACACTCTCAAAATGAAAAACAAAACAAAACAACAATAAAACAAGATTGGAAAGAATGGGTCTACACACGGGAAGCTGGACCAAAGCCTATCACTGAGGCAAGTTCATATGCTTACCCTTTCCACGGAATCATCCACTGACATCAAAGTCTGAAGCCTTTTGCGATGTAGAACGTTCGTAAATTCCATGTGGATGGGCAGCATGGGTCCCGTGTACTGCATAATCCAGTGTTTATCCATATTTGGTGCATAGTTATAACTGGGAGTTCTGAAAATATCCAGAAAGGAGTCTTACTATATATTTCTCAGTCATTTAGAGAAATATCTCAGGTTAAAGGTTGTGAAATGAATAATCACTTAAGAAAGATAATTTAGACACTGCTAAGGTATTTTTCTCTCCCATGTATCTTCTCTCTGTGTTTATAAGAAGATCTGAAGTCTTCACCACCCCAAACAACACACGTCCTCTGAAGGTATATAGATTCAAATTTATAAAACCAAGATTGGCAGCTAAAAATGTAATTAGTGCAAGTTCCTTTGGGTTCTTTGAATAAAATGTCTAAAAATGCATAAGATGATTATGGTTATGTTACAGATCTACAGATACAGCTCAGTAATGTAGAAGGGAATGTTCTCAAGGTGATGTTGACTCATAAAATTTTATTGCTAATTAGGCTATTAAATATAGTCACAAATATATTATGCGGAATGATGATGAATCATAATTTCAACATTTTTTCTCTTGAATTTATTAGAGTATTTTATTGATTACTTACATATCTAGCGTCTATGAGTTTTTCTCATTCCTAACCTTATATATAGATACCATTAATTTACTTGAATTTGCTGGAATTATAATCAAGTCTACTTCTGCAATACACGTGTTTACCAATAAAGCTATTCATTTTATAGACAAATCAATATAGGTGCAGGGCATAATTTTTGTTAACCACAAGGAAGTGGTTCTATTGTTCATGGACAGGTTGACTCAAGCCTATATTTAATCTATTGCAGACATCCAAGTGGTGTCCCATACATTCCGTTGGGAACCCACAAAACGTGTCCCCTTCCCTTTGGAGTCTTACCTCACTCCCTCAGACATTAGATGCTGCCCCCTCATGCTCCCAAAGTATGTAACTATGCAGAGCAATTCTCACACTGACGATTACTTGTTTATATTTGACCTTTCCGTCAGACTATAATGTACTTGAACCTTCTCCTTAGATGTTATTAAGCATATAGAAGTTGTTTAATATTAAAAACTTAGTATTTACTGCATGTCAGGTATTGTGGTAAGTCTTTTATACACACTTATTCATTTAATTATCTCAGCTGCTCTGGGAAATAGGTTTATCACTCTCATTTTACAGCTGAGAAAATGGAGGCCTAGCAAAGTGAAATAACTTCCTCAGATTAACAGACTTAGCAGGTGGTAGAATCAGGACTCTATTCCAGAGTCCATTTGTTTTAATAAAATGAAAGAAAAGTGAAGTGGGGGGTTTTCCTACATCTGATATCGCTTTTAATATGAACCATAACTTTGCAAATAGTCTCACAGAACAAGGAACGGTCTACACTGATTGAGAAATCTGATAACCAGTCTGTTCTGTGAAGGATCCTATCAGTGAAAGATTGTGGATAATGGTGACTGAAGGTGTGCCTGTGCCCTCATTTATACTGCAAAACTAGAGAAACAATCAGTCACTGTGAGACCAGTGAATTCAGGAGCCTTGACCTTATACTCCACCAGTTCTCTTGCGGTGCAAATTTTCGGTGGGGTAAACTTGGAGTTTTGGAGACACACGATTGTATACTGGGGCATTTCCATGCACACTGAGCTAAATAAATGGCTCTCTTTTGTTGGTTGAAAATGCTGTTTTGGTACCATTGGCCTTCCTGGCACACAAAGTTACCCTGATGATCAGTGTGGATGCTGGTTAACTAGCAAAAGTGCAAGAGCACAAATGCCAATATAACACTGAGCACAGAAGACACTGTCCGTTAAAAGTGTACAAGTTTTGCTCAGAAGTGTAAGTCAATTCCCTTTTTTTTTTGGTGAGGAAGACCAGCCCTGAGCTAACATCCGTTGCTAATCCTCCCCTTTTTGCTGAGGAAGACTGGCCCTGGGCTAACATCCGTGCCCATCTTCCTCCACTTTATATGGGACGCCGCCACGGCATGGCTGACAGGCAGTGCGTCGGCGGGTGCCTGGGATCCGAACCGGCGAACCCCGGGCTGCCAAGCGCGGACTAAACCGCTGCGCCACCGGGCCAGCCCCTCAATTCCCTTTTAAAGAGAAGGATTTGTAGAATGGAAGAAGGGGTGTGGCTCAATTTGCTCACCTATAAATAGGGATAAAAGCACCTCTCTTAAAAAGCTGTTTAGAGGAACAACAAATCGATCGATCGATCGATTGATCTTTCTTTCTATCTATTTATCTATCTATCTGTCTATCTATTTAATCTATCTTCTATCTATATATCTATCTAAATCTATATATCTATATCTATCACTTAAAAGTGCCTGGAACAGAGGAAGTGCATGCGTTTCCTACATGAGCCAATAAACAAATACATTCTATGTAAGTATCTGGGTTGAAAAAATCCTGTAGCATTAAAAAACAAACAAGCTTGAGCTACCCCTGATGGCCTAGTGGTTAAAGTTCAGTGCGCTCTGCTTTGGCAGCCTGGGTTTGGTTCCTGGGCGCGGAAACACACTACTCGCCTCTGAGTAGCCATGCTGTGGCAGTGGCTCACGTGGAGAACTGGAAGGACTTACAACTAGAATATACAACTATGTACTGGGGCTTTGGGGAGGAAAAAGAAAAAGAGAGGAAAATGGGCAACAGATGTTAGCTCAGGGCAAACCTTTCCCAGCAAAAGAAAAGGACACATTTTTTTTTTTTAAAAACAACCTCTTCAGGTATGACCTGTAATTCTTTTTAAGAGAAACTTTCAATATAAACTTTCTTCTCACCAAGAAGACTCATGAAACAAACAGTCCTACTTTTTGGCCTGAAAGTGTTCCTCATATCTCAGAGTGAACCACGGGCCAAATCAGACTCTTCTATCTCAGGAGCTGGTGTAGTAAGAAAGGACTTAAGCCCGTGCTGCTTATTCTTCACACAGCATGTCGAGTTACAAACAGGATTAGATTAAAGGCTGAAGAGGAGGAGAGGGGGCCTTCTAAATCCCATTGGAAAGGGATTTTCACCCTTGGGGGTAGTTTGAGGTCAGAGAAATATAGCACGTTGGTGGTGAAAGGTCCCCTAACCATTTACTGATATGTGCCCCGAAAAACAAAACGGCTATAAAAGATTACACAGCATTTCTTTATAATACCCAAACATCCTCCTCTTACTGCCTTTGATGTCAGTTTGCCTTAATTTTAAAATAAATCTATCTAGTTGACTTTTTTAAAAACCGCAAAACCTCAACACAAATAAAAATTACAATAGGGAGCCGAAACACAGGCTCAGGGTGGGCAAATTATATCTTCCGCCAGTTACCTTGATGTGCTTGGCATGGGTCCACCTCACTTTAAGGAACAGGGAAGGTTGAAGCAAATTACAAGTCTCAGATTGGGCTCCCGGATTTACAGATGACATATGTTAAATCTGGCTTGTATTAAACGGGAGAGTTCAGGTCTGTTGTCAAAGCTGTCTCCCCCAACCCCTTTAAAAAAATTTCCCTATGTGGGAGATGCCCCCCTGCTCTGGGGATGAAATCCCAGGTGGGATTTTGGCAGGAGGCATGGAGGGGGGTATGCATTTGCCTTTTAAAGGAAGACAGACCGCCACTGCTTCCCACAGAACAGCAGCTGCTCAGGGTTCTGTAGCTGGAAGGTTGGGGGTCGCTGGAACTGACAATGCTGTTGAAAAGTGATCTTTTGCCAAAGACCTGTGGTTGCCTCCTGCTGGGGTCTGCCAAATTCCTGGAAGATGCAGCCTTCTGTCCCCCAGTGATAATTATGGCTTCTCCCCTAACTAAGAATTGACTTACAGTTATACAAACAGGGCCTGAGCTGTTATGTCAGCTGGAACATAAGCCACTGAAAGACGCAGGTAACTGTATTAGGGAAAAGTGGAAAACCACATATCCAATTGTTCCAGAATGTTTTGGAATCAGACCCGAATTTTCATCCCAGCCCTGCTCCTTACTAGTGCGTGATCTTGGGCACCTTTTTTCTTTAAGCCTCTGTTTCCTCATCCATATAATGGGAATAACAACTTCAAAGAGTTCTTGGGAGGGTTAAAAGAGATTTCAGTGACTCCAGAGAGAATCCAGGGACCTTGTCATACACATACTTACAGGTAGCTGGGAAAGATCTTATCATTTAATAGCCCATGTGGTTGCTGTGGCAACCTCTGGGGAGTAGTATCCCCATTTCACAAAGGACAGAATAAAGTGTACAGAGGGGGCTCAGAAAGAACATGCCGGGGCCAGTGCTCCTCCCATGACATCACACTGACCAGAGTCCTGAACCACAGTCCCCAAGGAGCGTGTCAAAATCCCAGTCATTGGAGAAACTGATACATACATTTCTTTCTATCCAAAGTAAGTCCTAAAATTCTTAGCCTTCATCCTGATTTAAAATATTAGCTGCTTCTGCTTCCCATTCAGATGCCCCTCACCAGCCGCTGAGTGTCTACTGTTGTTGCAAACACAGAACACAGTCTGACCCTCCGAGGCACCCTGGATGCACCAGTGAAAAGTAGAAGACACTGGATATTTGCTTTAAAATTGAGAGGCCAAAGGATAAATTGTTGTTTTTGAGTTTCTGTTGCTTTCTTAAAAAAAAAAACCCAAAACAAAAATCCTTGTCAGAGTTACAAATTCATGTGCCTGGTGTGGTAAGACTGTCTGTTGTCTGTTCAGATACGCGTTTTGCCCAGAACTGTGCATACCAGACCTTCTTCTCTCCAGAAAACATACCTGCAACCCTCCATAGACTATTCCCATATTTAAAAATGTTAACTTCTCCCAGCAAGACTTCCTGCATCTTGCTTGTCTCTAGTCGTTACTCGTTTGGACTTTTGCTCTGCACACCAGGTCACAGCTCTTTGAGACAGCTGCATTCATAAGTTCAACTTTCCCCATCAACGCCAATCCTTTCTGGGCTCTGATATTCTTTCTAGTATTGCTCACTGACATAACAGGAGTAAGAATTCTGAAAATCAATAGTGTCGCCTTTCTTTGTGATGGATGGGTATTTTAGAAGAATAGTTCTCACTAGCAAAGAAATAATTTTAAGAAATGCATGTGTTGTGTATGAAATCCATACCTGGGGAATTGCAAAGAACTTAGCAGTTCATTTGTACTGCTGCCGGCCTTTGCTGTCACCCCAGTGAAAAGAAATGTATTTCTAGTGTGTTACATTTGAACATGTGTTTTCTTCATTTGTTATTTAGTCTCAAACAACAACAAAAACCCTAATGATCGAACTCTTAAAGGGCGTTGGTAGCAGGACGATCATTCTCTGAGAAATGAAATAGGTCTCAATTCCCCAAAGAAGCCAGTTATTCAGATTTAAGACACATACCCAAAGCGTCAAATTGGAAATTCTATACTTAATCTCCCAAGCCACACTGTCTCAGCTTTCACTAAAATTGAACTTATTTAATTGACTTTGTGGAGATATTCGCCACCTGAGTTCAAATGTCTTTAGGCAGGTACCATTTGAACACGAGCAGAATAATACCAAATGATCTTGACTATAGGTATATCATAAAACTAATTTAAAGAGTCTTCTAATAACACTGCAAACTCCAATTAGAATTGTGCAAAGACATACATAGGAACTACTTCTAATATTGTCACTGGAATGAGTATTGAGCAACCTGGGTGATGGGAAGATCACCTGGGTGCAAGAGAGTCCTATTTTGGCTCCAGCTTTATCTTACCTACTTATGTGACCTGGGTAAAGCCATTTGAGTCTTTTTTTTTAAATAGACTTTGGGCCTTCACTTTTTAATCTAAAAATTTATGGAATTCTACTATCTCTAGGTGTCCTTTTAATTCATAAAACTGATTGTTGAACTATTTTTATACTATTTAAAAAAAATGTTTTGGGGGCCAGCCCGGTGGCTCAGTGGTTAGGTTCAGTGCACTCTGCTTCAGTGGCCTGGGGTTGGTGGGTTTGGATCCAGAATGCAGACCTGCACCACTCATCAAGCCATGCTGTGGTAGGTGATCCACATACAAAATAGAGGAAGATGGGCACAGGTGTTAGCTCAGGGCCAATCTTCCTCAGCAAAAAAGAGGAAGATTGGCAACAGATGTTAGCTCAGGGCCAATCTTCCTCATCAAAAAAAAAGTTTTAATGTCAGCTAGTTGGTGGGGTTAACATGCTCACCAGGCACTGGGAGGTGGAGGTGGAGGTGAAACATTTCGTCCTGCCTTCAGGAAAAAGCTGTCCTGTGTAAATCCAGGGCACCACTCACATGGGATTTTGTGTGAATGCTGCCCCCTGGAGTTGTGCAATGTGACTTCAGGGATCTGAGAAAACAGCCAGTGCAACAGGATGAGTAGTAACTGATGGAGAGAAGATCAAAGCAAGAACACAGGAAAGGGAGCAATAAGTTCTGCCCAAATCAGAAATTTTTATGGAGAATTTAAAATTCTCTCATCTTCAAAAGCATTTCATTTTATGTATTTGTGGAAGAAATGAAGTGAAATGTGGAAATCCTTTTTTTTTTTTTGGTGAGGAAGATTAGCCCTGAGCTAACATCTGTGCCCATCTTCCCCTATTTTATATGTGAGATGCCACCACAGCATGCCTTGATAAGCAGTGTGTAGGTCTGAGCCCAGGATCCGAACCCACGAACCCAGGGCTGCTGAAGCAGAGTGCGTGAACTTAACCACTACGCCACTGGGCTGGCCCGCAAATTCTTTTTAAGTCGAGACATTTCTTTCCAACGTTAGATAACAAAGGTGTTTCAAAAACTTTGTTCTGAGGCTTACACAGAGGCAGCTTCCTTTTGACATACTATGTTCATCCAGAAGCTCCACTTCCAGAACGATTCTTGCAAGTTAGTGGACATGGATTGTTCTACTGAGACTTCAGATTTCACCTGAATCTGTGTTTGTGTGTGTGTGCATGCACAGTTCCAGGTATAGGAAGAAAACTGTTAAACTGAAACAAAAAATGTTTTTAAGTTGATAGGGGCATAGTCAGTAGGAAGGTGATGAGGGAGTCTCTTAGCTTCCCATCGAGTCATCGGGTAGGTAAACGGAATCTGCTTTCCTAGTGTGGCTTTCGTCCACAGGTGCGTATTATCACATCACTGAGGCCAGGGGACAGAAGTTATGTCAAAGCAAGAGTGAGGATATGGCATCACTAGGCTACTGGGGAGATAACACTGAAAAGTTTAGTAGTGTCTTAGCCATAGTGAAGCATTCAGGATAAGGACCATTATGTGTGTTATTACGACGGGGGCTTCCTCAGATTTCTCAGAGGCCATGAGTGGCTGTCTGATGAAGCAGCGCCTCCTGTCACGAGTGGTCGATAATCCGCTCCCCTTCTTAGTTGGTTGGCATAACCTCTAGTCTCAGTTTGTAAAGCCAACAGGCCAATATTGGACTGGCTTCCTTCTTTTGTTGGGAACAGCAAACACCGTGGAAACACGATACGTTTGCTCCAGGCTGAGAGGGTCAGACAGCTATAACCCAAGGCCGGATGAAAGGCAATTGGATAAAGCTTGACCACCAAGGAAGGCGACCTAAAGGGAAGTGTTCACATTACTCGGGTCCCCCTAGCCGGGTAGGGTCTACAGCTTCTGGGTCTGTTTTCATAGGGCCTGCCAAAGATTTCTGCAAAGTACCGAACTTCTTGCATCCCTTTGCTGGAACATGTTGTAGTGTTTTCGCTAAGGAAACCGGCCACTCCAGGGCTCTGTGCACCACAGCTGGCAGCTTGTCTTCAATTTGTCTCGCTCCTTTTGTCTGCAGGCTGAACTGTGGACCTAAGCAGTCACTTACAGTGACAAGAGACGCACGCGGACTCTCTCCAGCCCCTTCCTCCAGGGGCAGCTGGGGAGATCTTTACAACAATGATGCCAAGAATTCAAGGCTTCTCAAGCCTGAGGGAGACACAGTGGATCCCCACATTCTAGATGCAGCAAAGCCCAAGGCTTAGCAGCAAATAGAAGCTGAAATATGCCTCCAACCACATGAATTTTCATTTTCTACGGCCAAGGGTGTTCCCCAAACTGGCACTTGCCCATAGCACACATTTTGCACCTGGAAGAGATAACACGGCCCAGCTTGGTGCTTATCCTGTCTGTGTTTTTAGAATGGCCAGGTGCAAGAGACTCATCACAATGTGGGTCTTAGCTTGTCAAGAGGTTTGTCATGTCACAACGGGCAAGTATCAACTTGTCATTTCTCTAGCTGCTTCCTCAAAACATTAGGTTGAACCAAAGGAAACTGCACTTTTAATAGGTCAGGAAAGATCAAATCAAGAAAGAATAGTTTTATATGGTTTGTCTTAATTCTTGTTGATGAAGAAGAATTAGCATCTACGAAGTAGCTTCTACGTCCCAGGCCCTCTGTGGGGACTTCAGCTGTGCTGCTTCTTAATTTTCATTCATGACATCATGTCAGGGTGCTAGTATTATCCCATTTTACAGATGAGACAATGGAGGTTCCAAGAGGTTAAAGAATTGGCCGTAGGCTTGGTGAGGACGGCTGAGATAGGAACTCATGCTTGTTTGCCTGTAAGGCCTGAATAGTTTTCACTCTGCCGTGTGTAGATTTTGCTTTATAGAATTGCAATTAAGGCACACAGGTGGTTCATTTGAACTAAAAGGTAATAACTGAAATTATTTGCATGTGAAAATGACTGAGTCACATATTATGTCACTAGCCTATTAAATGGCCTCCAGTGACTTATGGTTATGTAAGAATTTCCTGAAGCCCTTAATATTCTGCTAGTTTCCCTTTCTAGCTTTATCCCCCATTGCTTTCCTTGCACCCATTCTCCACTTCCTAGGTCACATCTTAGATCGCCTCACTTACATGGTGACCACTTGTCTGTGCCACATTCTCTTCCTGAAATCATCTACCCAATCTGTAGAATATCAGCTGTAGAAAGTTTACCCATCCTTTGAGGCACACTTTGAAGGCCTCCTGATCTATAAAGTTATTCTGGTCCTCCAAAAGATGTGAGTGCTTCTTCCTGCAAACCTCCACAGCCCTTCAGTGCCTGCTCTATTCCTTACCACTTCTGGTCCTACTGGTGATGCGGCTATTTGGACACTTGCCCATCCTCCCCTTAGAGAGGGGTCGGGGGCAAACTTATTCTGTAAAGGATCATATAATAAATATTTTAGGTGTTGCAGGTCATACGGTAACTGCCACAACTGATCAGCTCTGCTGCTGTATTGCAAAAGCAGCCACAGACAATACCTAAGTGAGTGGGCATGGCTGCATTTCAATAAAATTCATTAGTAGAAACTGGTGGCAAGCTGATTTGACCCTAGTGTGCCAATCCCTGTCCTAGCTTATTGGTTCTCCAACGTTAGCAATTGTGTCTTCCTCGTGTCCACATCCCTGCTGTGTGGTGTAGAGCCCACAGGCGGCACTCATACGTATGTGTGGAACTAAAGAGAATTCTGAATTTCTGGAATCAGAGATGCTATTTTTCAGCTCTCGTTGAGGCCCTGAGCACTCTGCAGATTCCTCTCCTGTGTGTTGGTTGTCCGTGCGTGCCACTGAGCTGTCAGAACCTCTGACCTGCGGCTGATTTTCCTGGAGGCTCAGGACCTTGCCTCGAAGCTTCAAAGGCAGGCTGACTTCTAAGGAGCCATAAAACACCACATTGTGCCAATCCCTTCTCCTCAAACTTGGGAAAACACCAGTAAGGTTTACAGTTGTAGAAAGTCGCTGTAGGCTGGGGTTCTCCTAACGCAACAAAGGAAGCTACACAAAGTGATCTCTAATTCAAAAGAAAATGGAATGGTGAGGGTATGGAAGGAGTCCACGAAGACCTTTTTCTTTCGTTGAATCAGCTACTCACTACATTTGTGATGATCTGTAACGGAGAGATGCCTGCCGCTCATGGGTTTCATTCATGAACTTAGTCGCACGATTCTAGGTAGGGTAGATCTTCAGAGGATTGTCCAGGGGGTTGATTCTAAAACACAATGGCTCATCCAGACCATATTCCCCAGGTGCTGGGGCAACCTTATTTGTTGATGATATTTTATGTATCAAAACATTTCCATCCTCCAAGTTCTTGGGCATCCTCAGTAGGTTATCAACCCTGGCTCCATGTTTATATTAGTTCCTGTGTTCAGTCAGCTCTGACCTCCTTCCTTCTTTTTAAATTGCTTGATATGATAGAGAAGATCTAAATACTGACCAGGAGCCATGAGTCTATTAGTCATAATAAAATACAAAAAATAATATATATGTGGATATCTATGTAATAAGGGATATATAATGAACAGCAGCTAGCATGTCTTCAGTAGTTACTTATCTCTTTTCATAAGGAAATACATTTAATCTATTTTCTTTCTGTCTAGGATCATGGCTAGAAAATCAGTGTGGATGAACCAATTTTGGAGGTTTAGTGATGAAGGAAACAGATATCAATTCCCTATTCCCTACCTCTCCAGTGGCCGAACTTTCAGCAGACACAGAGCTAACTGATTTTGCGTGGAAGACTGCCTATTATTGTAATGGATGGGAAGAGATTGTGTTGACAGAGTGAAAAACAAAATCACGTTCTTCGCTGCCAAAGCATCCAGACTTTTCTACCCTTGGCTAGTGAGAATTACCAGCATAATCTAGCTCTCTGCTCTCTGTCTTGTCCCCCATGCCATCAGCCCTCTCTTCTGTACCTCCCCACCCCCTCCTCTCCAAGGCCCCTGCCTCTCAAAAAGAAACATCAGGTTATTTTAAAGTCGTGACCTGAGAAGGCCTCTTGGGCAAGCCCACTCAAGCTGTTTTCTGCAGGAATCCTAATTGCACATCTGCAGCAAAGCTGCTAGAGTATTTGCCTAGAAAACAAATGCATCTATAACCAGACCTGGGGTGCCACTCTGCTGCCGTGAAAAGCACACTAACCGATCATCATTGTTATTAGATCACACTCATGCATATTATTTAAGACGACTGATGGGAACTCTTGATAAAAATTGCCCCCATTTGCCCTGTGTGCTGCTCTTCCTTTCCATTTAGCTGCTTACAAATGTTGGAAATGTGATTCCTAATCAAACCACCTAGACAAGGCCCGTTATGCCCGGCCCCGCGGCATGCCTATTCTGGTCTCACGGCAGAAGCCGGGGTTGCTGCCGTGTGGAGAGTGGTGGGGAAGGAAATGGGGGAGGGGAGGAGTGGAGTGGGGAGCAGGTCCCAGAGCTGATGTTATTACTCACATGTGTTGGGAAGCATTGGGGTACAGTTTTGAAAACTGTGGGGCCGAGTCCTCGGGGCCGTGGGGCGCCGCGTGGCTGATCACCATCATAATGGGCCTATGGGGATACATTCTCTTAGACATTTTGAAGTAATTAATGCTCTCGTTAGTGATTAAGTCTGTGAAGTAGTCCTGAAACATACATTTGACACAAAACAAAAATTACAAAAGGTGACATTCATCAGATCACATTTGAATACTGCTTTCCTGAGAAGCGTCTCACTGATTGAAGAGGTAAGGTCTGGAGCAGGAAGGAATGCTGAACTTCCCAAGACAGCAAAACGTCCTTCGTCACAGACAAAACCGGTTGCCACTTACTTTCCAGGGTTGCTCGCTTGGTAACATGCAAAAAATTTATTGTAAGTAATGCACCACTTAGCAATGAGGAAACAAAAAAGTCAAGTCCTGTTAGCCTGAGATAATGATCAGATCTGGCAATCCAAATGCTAGAGCATGAAACACCGGATACATTGTTCAGTCTCGGCTTTCTTTGATGTAATTCGTTGACAAAAAACTTAATTACTTCAAGGTCAGGAAACACCCACGCCCACTACAAATTCACAGTTGCAGAACACACACACATAAATGCACAAACAAAAGAATAGATCTTTTCTTTAAATTAAAAATTCACCTGTAGGAATTACACAATAATTGCTCATGAAAACCGTGGCCAAAATCTGGGTGCACAGGGAAAAGCTGTAACATTTTCTCAATTAATTTTCTTGAAACACTAAATATGGGGAGCAGTTGATTCCTGCAGATTATACTCTGTTAATTGCACAACTAAAATGATACAGCTGCTGGGATTAGAGCCTGACTTGTTAATAAAATGACTTAACCCTCAGTCTGAGGGGCTGATGTAAGTCTGTAAGGGGAAGGGAAGAAACGGAATGAGAAGGAAAGAAAAGATGAAAACCTAAATTAAACCACCTGTTTCCTCTAAGTGTGTATTGCTGGCCTGGAGCGCCAGTATAAACTTGATTCAGAAAGCACCCAGGCAGTGTTCACAATGTCAGAGCCTTCCAGGCATGACTAATCACCTGTAGATTCAAGGACCAGAACAGCTGCAGAAGCAGTGCCCAAGGGATGAAATCTGTGTCACATGTCATTGTTAGGACAAGTCCACAGGCTATCCCCTTCTTCCATAGGAGTGTCTGTTTCATTCCTTTCCTCACTAAAAAAAGATATATATTCTTTTCGGACACAGTTGTCTTTGACACTTAATCAGCTGTGATAATGGGCAAGTTACACTGATTTAGTCTTTGGAGGGAATCTTGATTACTTTGCTCTCCTTAGGCCAACAGGCAAAGAAAGGTTAATAGCTTGAACAAGAAGCCTGAAAAGCATCCCCACAGATAAAAAATGATAGCGATGACAATTAGTGCAATTTGTAGGACGTTGCTAAAATCTGCCTCCAGGGTCCCCACCAGCTCTCAACTTTGATGAGTCTGGAAACCTATTAGCAATGTTTGTGAATTCATTTGCATTCATTGTTTTCTGAAGGGTATGGAAGAGACTTACACCTTATCTCCCACCAAGTCCCTTGTGCTCAAATCAGGCCAGGCTTCAAGACAGCAACGTGCCAAAATTAAATCAAGGTCCCTCTTTCTGATTTCTACCGATGGCTCTTTCATAGTGATCTATGCTAGACAGAGCAGATTCTTGGCTTCTTTTAGATAAATGAGGAAGATGTGGGTATGGCTAGAAGGAAAGAGGATATTTTAGGCTAACTAGGAGGCTAAATTCAAAGATATTTTCCCCCTTTACTCTTGTGATCTGAAAATTGTTTTAAGTTGGCAATCACAGAAACTTTGTGAATTTTAAAAAGTCTAATCTAAGACCCATTTGTTAGAGAACTGTGGGACATATCAATCTCAGTTTCCATGAACTGATTTGGAAATCCCAGGACTAATAGCCTTCGAGACTTGTGTGAACTCTAGGTGCCACAGGGCAGGTGTCCTTGTCACATGTCTAAGCTTGGTCAGACAGAAGTAAAAGCAAGGAATGTGGTTTCCCAACCTTTGATTATTGCACTTGTCTGCTCTTATTCTTACATCTAAATCTGAAGCCACAGACAAAACACACTTTCACCCCAATGAAACGCAAAACAGTACAAGATGAACATTTGATTACGTGGACACGTCCTCTAGAGGGGAAATCCCAAAACTTATCACAAGACAGAGTGGAGGCATCTCTGATCTTCTTAATGATACTTTCATCAAAGGCTGATTGTCTTTCAACCTGAGGGGAAAAACATCACTATTCAAAGTCAGTCTTCCTTGAGAGTCTTTTTCTCGCTTGGAGTTTAAAATTACCTTAAAATTTCTCATTCTAACGTTGTGAGAACATAGAAAGCCAATGTTGTAGATAGGTTAACTCATTGAAAATGGCTGTTCCCCATTATGCACAAAGTAAATTGATGCAGTGCAAAACTGCCTGAAAATTACCTTTGCATAATCAAATCCATGCTTTTCTTTGATGCCATTGCGACAAACAGTGTAATTATAGAAACGAGAATTCTTGATTAATCCAAGCCATTCTCGCCACCCAGGAGGGATGTAGCTGCCATTATATTCATTGAGGTATTTTCCAAAAAATGCTGCAACAAGAAAAAAGGATTATTTTCTCATATGAAGTGATTAATTGTAAATACATGCATTAGTGTGAAATTGTGACTTGAAAAAGAGACAGTAAAACAAAAGTTAACCTAGGTAATAGTGGATGCCAAAATAATATTAGTCTAATACTCAGATCCTTTGGCAAAGTGACACACACACATTTTCCTTTTGAATAAATAAAAGTAGCACCCAAATACATGGATTATAGTTCAATAAAATTACCATAAGAATCATGGTACTCTGGGTGCATCTATTTCTTGTGGTTCTACTGAGAGAAAAGCAGAATATACACTTTTGTTAAGTTGATGCAACAATCAGAGAAGTAGGCAGTGTGATTTTGGAAGGCTACCTCTGGGCAAATATTGGAGAACTGAAAGTTCAGTCTTGGTGACAAAAATAAGTTCTCTAACTTACTCTTTGAGAGTTGTGAATTACAAAAACATTATTGAAAAGCTTGTCTTAGTTTTTGCATATTTGGAGAGTACAGATTTTCCAAATCAAGGAACTGGGGTGAACTCCGTTTTGTGGGACATGGTCAGGACTTTTGTGTCACATATACGTATTTTATAGCATCAGTGTTTATTTTATGTGTATTTTAGGAATGAATATGTCTATTACTGACAATAAAAAATTCTGGGGGTTGGTCCGGTGGTGTAGTGGTTAAGTTCACGTGCTCCACTTTGGTGGCCTGGCGTTCTTGGGTTCGGATCCTGGGCTCGGATCTATACACCACTCATCAAGCCATGCAGTGGCATCGTCCCACATACAAAATAGGGGAAGACTGGCACAGATGTTAGCTCAGGGCCAATCTTCGTCAAGGCAAAATAGGAAGATTGGGCCAATCTTCCTCATCCAAAAAAAGAAAAATTCCTGGCAACATAGAGTTACTACATAGATGACTAATTTTCATAGAATTATACTATATAGAAGTATATGTGCCACAAACACTCCACTGCTCATTGAAAAGGCCTTCACATGTGTAACCTTTAAGAAAGGCCACCATGCAACAGGGCTGACTAATCCCTTCTGAGAGGGAAACTTCAAATTTGCTCCTTTGCCAAAGATGACGATAGGAGAGGGGCAACGGGGAGAGTGAGGCATGTTGGGATTTCAGGAACAAAATAGGTTAGATTTTGAAGTTGAATACCTTATAACTATCAGAAGGGTAGCCAAAAATGTATTGTTGGCACATTTTGGAGAGAGAAAGAGGGTCTATATGTAATTATTGTAATCTCACCAGGAAAACATGTATAAACAAGCACTATTATGGGTGAACCTAGTAGCTGTCTGGTCACACACATAGCCTTCCCCTCAAGTATGAAGAACTAGAGAAATTTTTATTGTGTGTATGTATCCATAGGTATATGCATGTGTGTATGTGTGTGTGGTGTATATACTATGTATGTATATTATACATACATACATACATATAGAAGTGTGTCATACATGCACACATGCATGCAAGTTTTGATTTTTCTGATTTTTAAAAGGCCTGAAATCTTTCATTTCAGGGAGAGACCACGTCCTATGGCCAACCAGATGTCGTCCATGTCAAAGCCACTTCCCAGCTTCACTCAGCAGGTTTTACCAGTGCCTCCACTTACACCCATGAAGAAAGGTGGTTCCTGGATGACTGGCTTCAGATGATAAAAACAGATCCTAGAATCAGCTACTTTACTGGTGTTGCTCTTAAAGCACACATTTCTGACTCTTAAACTTATCCACTGTACATCATTTCTGTCTCTTTATGGGACAGCTATTTAGCTAGCTTTCATCTTTGCTATATAACTACCTGTAGAGTATCTTCATCTGAATGTTTCACTTGCCCCTTAATGCAATCGTCCAAAATGGAATTAACCATTCTCCTCTCCAAATTTACTTCTCTCCTCAGGTATCCTTCATTCTCTGAGTGGCATAGTCAGCTTCCTGGTTAACCGGCACCCCAGAGACTTCCCTGACTCCACCTGCTCCTTTGTTCCCCTTGCCGAGCAGTTGTCACTGCCCATAGATTCTACCTGGGTACTAGCTCTCGAACCTTCCCTCTTTCTCTGATACTCGACACCCCTCATGGATGCCCATAGTTTCCCGACTGCCCTTCCCAGCCACTAGCCAGTTCTCACTGCCATCTTCCTGAAGACCAACTCCAGTCACATCTCCCTCTTCTCACAATCTTGGATGAAGCCTCCTCACCTACAGAATCAAGTTTAATTTGATAGCTTGCCATTCGAGACCTCCGTTGGGTCTGGACAAATCCCTCTCTTTCCAACCCCATCTTGCATTTGTCTGTTAACTATTCCTCTCTCTAGCTAATGTGTTTCCTTTGTTTGCTCTAGTTTCCATCTCTCCACCTCTGCTTGTGCGCTTGCTCCTTCTCCTCCCTCTCTAATATCAAGGCCAGAGCAGATGCCATTTCACTCCCGGTCTTTCTTTGCCCCAACCCCACAGCAATTTGTCTCTGTGGCTCTAATGCCATCTTCTCTTTTTTTCTTATGGTATAGTCATGTTCATATACAAGCCTAATACTTCTTAGACTATAAGGTTTTTGAAGGCAAACAATGCCTTTGCCTCATCTCTGTACCCCATACCCCCTATCCTTGCACACAGTACATGGGCTCCATAATTTTTGTTTCTTGAATTGGGGTTCATGGCCCCCAGTGTATTCTGGGTTCTTTAACAGGTTCTAGACTTGTTATAGTCTATTTTGTGTTTTCACTTGAATTATAATTTTTAAAGCTGATTTGGTCTAAATATTTTCATAGAATAGAGCTTCAGAGATGCTGAAGTTGATATTTCTCATTAGATTTATTTTCTTTGAAGAGTGGACTCAAGTCTGAGAAACATGGCAATGTTTGTACATTTGTTGAGTGAATGTTTATATGTTGACTCTGCAGATGAATGAATCGATCAAGTGGTCAATTAGGCAAACACCCACTGCTTGAGGATTCTGCCAGAGCCCCGGAGCAGATTGACGGCTATGCGACAAAGTGTCAGGGGGTCCCACGTCAGACATGGCTCAGGATTCCCCCCGGCCCGAGCTGACTACACGCAGTAGGAATTCTTCTAAGGAGGGGTTCTTGCCTTCAGACACTAACCACCTTTTCACACAGAACCACAGGATGATTTTCCTTTTCCAACAAAAGGCGATGTGACTTGGGGTCACAGGCAGCAGACCAAGGCCACACCCACCAACGTCACTTCACAAGAGGACTGTTTCCAGGAACCTTCCACTTAATAACCTCAGACCCAGTGCCTTCCTCTGACCTGCTCCTCATCCCTGGGGGTTTATTCCATTTCTCTCTCCTTTTGTTTTCAAAGAAGTAAAAAAGCATAGTCGTTTGGAATATAAACCCGGAGCCAGCCTGCTTGGGTTCAAATCCTGGCTCTGCTACTTGCTAGCTGTAAGTCCACAGCAAGCTACTTCATTCTCTCTACTTTCAAATCCCCTTCTATAAAACCATGAAGATGATAATAATAATAGTGTTAGGACTGTTGTCAGGATTAAATGAGTTAATACATATGTAAAGTGTTTAACACAGTGCCTGGAACAAGGGCTTTTTATGTGTATTATTATTATTATTAACATCATCATTACCATTATTTGTTCAACTTCGGGTTCTGATTTTAAATAATTTGACCATTCTGCAGTGCAAGGAAATCTTGTTCCAGAGTTCTGCACTTGGGTGTTTGAAAACATCTCTTGACAGGTAACATATTTTTCTTCTCCAATCTGACTTATTTTGTGGCAAAAAATTCTCTCCCATTTAGCTTACATTTTCCTGCTTAATTAGTTTTGAGATTTTTCCTGTTACTTTTCACTTGATTCTCAGCCACGCCGAGTCATTCCTGCCCTTCCCTCACTGTTTCACTCCTTAGGTTATTTTGAACTGTTTCCCACCATTGCCGTGGCTCTTGCCCTCCCTTAATCCTATCCTTATAAACTAGTCCTTCAAGTCTCTTAATAGGCCCTGTTATTTGCCTTAGAACTCCCTCCAGGCTTTCGGTGTCTCTGTGTTGATGGAGTGTAAAAAACGTCCTCAGGGTTCCAGATGTGCCCTCACCCATCACACTTGGTCCAAGAGAGCCCAGGACCTCATGTGTCACTATGTGGCACCCCAGTGCTGTCAGCTTCCAGTTACTCCGGCCTTTCTTGTTGCCTAGTGACACTGAGACTCATTTGCAATCACCCCTGGCCTCTTTCAACATTATGTTTCCTGGCAGCGCTCTGCAGTTGATTATCTGGGCTTCTAATTATTTTCCTCCAGATGTACTAAATGTCCTTCTCCCTCTCTAAGATGAATTTCATTTTCTTGCCCATATTGCCATTATATTATGTGTAGTTTGAAGTTTTTCTATCCTTTGGTATTGGCAATTCAACTCAACTTACTACTATCTGAATCTGTCACTAACATACCATCTTCCTGTCCTTCTATATCATTCTCTTCTCTGGGACACCATTTACACTTCCCTTCACAGCTGTTTAAGGAGGTGGTAGGGGACTGCGTGACAGGGAGAGAGATCAGAAAGACCTGACTATAATTACTGTTGACTTTAGCTCATGCTGCTTTTGTCCAGGGCTGTCTTAGAAAAATTTCCTTGAACTATCTGAAGGGAAGGCATTTAATTTTAAGTCAGCAATAGTAACTATACAAAAGATTTCTGATGCTGTGGAGATTTTAAATCTTATTTAATATAACAAATGATATACTAACTGAGCTTCTACACCATGTAACTGATAGATTTAGGGTGGCAGGATTTCACTGGTAGTAATTAAAAATATACATAATTTTGAGCCAAGTTAAAATTATGATTTAGTCTTATGTCACCTTGTACACATGAGTCTGATTTCTCCAACTAGGTCATAAGTCTAATGAAGACAGGAATCGTACTTTATACCTCAGTGTCTAGTGTAGTAGACATAGCATACTCAATAATGTGGTTCAATAAACAGCTGAATAAATGGCATACCATGGTATGCTATATTTTATGTTTAGGTACATGTCAAAAATCTATAATACCATAATTCACAAAAATAGGAATATTAGTTTGTCTTACTTTAAGTTAACTCTACATTTAAAAAAATCCCTTATTAGAGAATAAATAAATATACTTGCTATAGGTAACATAAATAAATTTTGTAATGTAAAAAGACATGAGACTAGAAAATTAATTATGTATAAATTGTTTCATCACAAAAGATTTCTTTACAAAAAGATTAATTGCAGATCTCTGTTAAATATTGGCCCTTCCAACCCAGTGCTATGAAATAGAATTAGTACGACTAAAATTTAATTCACATGTGATTGTATGCATCCTGTGTTATGATTATAATGTGAACACTACGATTTTTAAATGAATCAATATAACAATTACAATAAAATTACAATATAATTTTGGACAGGAAAGAACACTTAGGCATCATTCTAGTCCAATCTCTGCATTACATAGGTTACAAAACTGGCCTGTACAAGTTCTCAAAAGAAATTAAAGGCAGACCTGGGACGTGACTCCAGCTCTCCTCAGCCTTGTTCAGGGTTTTCTTTTATACTTGACGCTACCTCTCAATGTGGAACATTACTTTTACCTTAAAACTTATGCCAGGTTTTACATTCATGTTTATACCCTCACAAGAAATTTAGACTAAATTTTCTTTTGAGCAGATAGGCAGGCTATTCGTTTTTATGATAGAGAATCCAATATCATTCCCACTTCACTTGTCAGAACATAAAATGCAATAGACATGTTACTGTATTTTCCCCTTCTTGAACATTTAAGCTGTTGTACAGTCATATTTTCCATGAGTAAAGTTAGAAAAATTTATGCTATAGCCAGTCCAAAAATATGCCTCAGTTCTGAAAAAGAAAAATCGTATCATACAATGGTAAATATAATACTGGATCAATTTGATTCATTTACATCCATGTATTCTGGATGTCTCCCAAAATCAGCCTGTTAGTAATTTGTCTTCTCTGGGTTGTTCTTCATAAAACTGATTACTGCTTTGTGCTTTTCTCTAGATGGATATTTATGTAGAATACATATTTCAGCTTCTTTCATTATTTTTCTTAGATTCTCAGCTAAATGTTCCAAATAATGTGTTCATTATTAGTAAAACAATAAAATCTTTATATATTGGCTTTTTTCCCCACCAGTTTAGTAGCTCATAAATAATTATATTGGTTTATTACCTACTCACCAATTCTCTTAATTTCCTAAGATGCCTGTCATCATGATGTGCTTATTTGTGTATTTTCAAGTGAGTCTCTGTCCCTGGATGGATCAATAATTATTGTCACAAAGACCTCTTTATTTCCTAATTGTCTGAGACACTTCAATATTTTCCCATCAAAGATAAATTTAAATTATATAGATCTTTATCACTGCCATTTTAGTCTTCCAGTTTTTAATTTTTTTGATTTAATGGGCACATCATAATTTATTTTCCTGAGTGCATATCCTCCTTTTCCTATTCCTATTTGGAAAAGTCTGTGTTTCTCTTAAAGAATTCCTTTTCCTCTGTAGGATGACTCACTATAAATTCCCTTATTACATAAGTGTCTAGACCCCTGGGGAGAAGATTGGCTTCAGAATCAGACTTAGTTTCCAGGAGCAAATCTCCTCTCCCTGGAGAAGACAACTAACTGAAGCAGGCCCTCTGGGCTGCACAAAAGGACTGACAGGTGTCACTGGGAAAGCCTTCTGGTGTGCAGTTTCCTCCTTGACCTAACCCTAAGGTTTGGGTATCATACTGAAGGAGCCCTGAAGACCAGGGCCCGGGCGCCTGCTCTTCCCATCAGAACATCAGATGTGTCACTTCAACAAGTCATCTTAATTTTGTGCGTCCAAGTTTGTTCATCTGAAAATAGGGGAACTGAACTAAATTATCTCTGAGTTTTATTCAAGCTCTTGTAATGCATTGTAGAGTGGATACAGCATAGTGTTACTGCAACAAGTACCAGATACACCACTTCTCCAGAACTTATTCATCTTCTTTTTCTCCTTTCTTGATATAGCCCTGAAACAAATTAGCAAGCTCTTGTTAACTACTCTAAGTCCTGGCAGGGTTCTCCGTGTCACCCCAAATCTCTATGTCTTATGATCTCATGGTCAACACCGTCCATATCAGTCTAGATATGGAGAAAGTTCTAACTCTCTCTGTTTCATCGCTTTATATCTCTATGTCTGCTGGTTGTTAGTACTTTCGAGTCTATTCCAACTGCTAGTCATTAGGTTTTCATGGCCAATTTTTTTGGAAGTGGGTGGCTGGGTCCTTCTTCCTAGTCTGTCTTAGTCTGGAAGCTCCGCTGAAACCTGTCCACCATGGTGACCCTGCTGGTATTTGAAATACCAGTGGCATAGCTTTCAGCATCACAGCAACACTCAACCGCCACAGTATGACAGCCAACAGATGGTTGTGTGGTTCCCTGACCAGGAAACGAACCCCGGCTATGGTGGTGAGAGCGCCGAATCTTAACCACTAGACCACCAGGGCTGGCTCTGTGTCTGCTACTAGGGATTAAATTATAGGGAGCCTGGGATTTGAAAAGCACTGATTTCACATAACACTTCCCGTGAACAAAACACAATTTGGTGGTTAAAATCAGAAACCAGGCATTAGGGGACCATTTCTGATTTTGCTTCTGGGCTGGTCACACAATATTTGAAATCCCCACCTCAGTTATAACACAGAGCCAAGTACACTTGCTGTCTATGAACCCTACAGGGATGTTTGATGGATTTGCAAATTGCTTGAGAGCTCTCAGATGAAAGATGCTGTGAATTTAAATCACTTATGTGAGAAAACATGCTCAGGATAAGGCTCTCTGAGCAGGCCAGTTTCTTTCCTAACCACAAGCAAACACTCTTGAGATTCTTGGGAGGAGCTTCCTCTGTGAGTGGAGATCTTGAGACGCCTGTGAATGACAATGCTATCACATTCGAAATCAATATTGTCATCCATAAATAACAAGCATTAAGTGCCCACAGGGTGCTCTGCAAAGCAAATGGCCACAGATTTCCTGAGTCCAGTGGGAAAGATTAATATCATTTTTTAAAGAGATTTGAGAGAATATATTTATCTGAAATCCTTTACTTTTAAATCTCCAGAACAGAGAACCTGTAGACCCCAAAATCATTTCCAACAAGCTTTAATTCTTATGAATAAGTCTAGGTGACTCTGAAAAAAACACCTGTTTTGGCACTACAGCCCCCTTATCAATCTCCTGGCTTCCTTTCATGAGGAAATGCTCAGAAAATCAGAAGAGAGCATCTAAATGCTGGGAGAAGAAAGGCCTTGGAGGGCAACCTTACCAGAAAGAGCCCTGCTTCTTTCCTAGAAAGAGTGGCATGATGATTATGACCTGTCTTGAAAGAGATCCCTGATTTTCAAAAGACCAACTAACTAAAACCCTCTTCTTGCCCTACGTAGGTTAAACAATGATAGTAGGTGTAGCAATTGGGATGCCTTCCTCTCCTGGAAGATGGAGGTGAATATTTGAGACCTAAAAATAACTACAACTTAAGCCAAAGAAACTCCAAACCCTATTAATTATGAATGAATGAATAAATGAATCAATAATTCATTTGGTTTATTCATTTGGTTATTAATTCACTAAATAATTTTGATCATCTATTGTGTCCCAGACCCTGGGGTAGACGCTAATCAGTTTCAAAACACTTGACGTTTACTCACTGAAACAATCAACAGGAATTTACCAACATCCAAGCTAAGCCTCAAGCTGTGCCCTGACCCCCTGAGATTTGAGAGGTTTGAGGTAAGCAGGTAAATAGGATGAAAACTCTTCTGTTGCAGGTTGTCCTGGAAGGTTCCAATTGCTGGGTGCTCTGATGGGCACAGCACTTACATAATGTGTCCACTGAGAATCAGTCTGACTTTTCTCTCAGGGATTTCTCATTGGTACATTCTTCAGAGTGAAGAAGAAAGAGATGGGGAGGATACTGATACAGAAGAAAAGCCTAGGCTACTATCATTTAGGGACTTATTGGAACTTCATATATTTCATTACACCATGCACTGTGTCTACGACGTGTTACCAGAGATTCATGGGCTAGAAAGTTCACCCTTTACCTGTTCTGTAGCCAGTGTTGTTAAGATATACAGCAAAAGTCCGAGGTTCATGCATCGCCTGCCATGAGGGTGAAGAGCAGTTCTCGTTGTTGGTATAGACGTTGTGGTTGTGCACATACTTCCCGGTGAGCATGGAGGATCGGGAGGGGCAGCACATGGGCGTAGTCACGAAGGCGTTGGTGAAGGTGGCCCCTCCATGTTCCATAATCTTTCGTGTTTTGTTCATGACTTGCAGGGATCCTGAAAGGCACAGTTCCAGCGTTGTTTAGCAGAGCGCACCACACCAACACCCAGTTATGTCATGTCACTCTGCTGTCACCAGTGACTCTGTTCCCCTGATTTATGAATTGCCCTCCCTTGGCTTGAAGGAGTCTACAGTTTAACCAGTTCTCATTTCGAGAACAAAACTAAACATTTGGGATCCTACCCTCTCAGTATTTTGCAGAATAATAAACACATTTCAGCTTCTCCTCTCCTCAATCACAAAGAAAAAAAATGCAGGCTAATCTGATAATTAAAGCTAGAATTTTAGATATGGAGCAGATTCAAAGGCCAACAGCCCTTTGAAGATTACCAGGGAACAACAGTCTGTTACATAGAGCATCAAACCCTCAGCCCACCGCACATGCACAATGTTGGTGACATTGCAGAGATGACCAGATATAGTGTTTTGATCATATGAAATAAAATAGGAAAAAATTTTTTTTCCTATTAAGTAGAAGTCCTTCAAAATGCCTGTATTTAATTTAAAAAATAAAAGATCTTAATGTAACTTGGTATTCTCTAGCAAACTCACCAAATACCTGCCAGTTTTCCCATCAGGAAAGCACTGCCAGTTTATATTTTCACCTGGTTCCATGTAATTTTAAAAAGTTAGGTTGTTTGCGTGTGGAAGAGCTACGATTCCACTGCACTCTAAAGTATTTGCATAGTAATGAAATATTCCATTTTGATTGTAAAGGATGAAGTTATAACATAAGATTGCTGAGGAAGAAAAAAAATTCGATTTCGATTACTCTCTCTGGCAAACACTGCAGCTGAAACACTGCAGAAAAAAAGCACAGGCCAGAATTCAATAGTCTTTTCAGGACTTGTCAAGAAACGCACTCAGAGCACTACAGCCAAGCCCATTGCATTTGAATCCTGGAGGCTCACATTTCCAACAGGTCCCACTCCTTCCAAAGAAAGGGAGAAAGTCTATGTAGTTTTCCAGCAAGGGAGGAAATCGTAATGCAAACCAGGCAAGCATTCAGAGCAGAGAAGCGTGCAACCATCCAAAAAGCCACAGTTAGCCTGATTTTTTCACATGCTAGCTCTTACCATTCACATGAAACATATGAAAACAGGAGGCAGGTTTCTAATCGAGTCTCATTAGAGCCCCCTAAAATATGCTTCAGTTAGGAGATTCCTAACTGCCTTTTCTCCTCTGGTTATCTTCAGGGGATCAAGAAACGTTTTTGTGATCAGTGAAAAATATGTAGTGAGCACCCACTTCATGCTAACACTCTATCACCCTCAGCACTCTGGGTCCCCCAAGAGTAGCACTAACAAAAGAAATGGAAAATTCTCTGCTGCCTCTGGTCCTCAATAGTAAACTATCTAGATGAGAACCTACAAATAAAAATCTCTTGGGGATATTTGCAAAGAAACATACAGAGCAGTGTGGACATAGCAGTAGCAGTACATGGAAGGATGGAGGGGAGCTGAGTGAATGTTTAAGAAGAACTCCGAAACAAGAGAGGAGGACAAGTGGGAGGAGAGGAGGAAGGAAAATGTGGGATGGGCGGAGTGTACCGTTGGCGCATGAAGAAGATGGTATGTGCGGTGCTCTGAAGGTGGGAAAAGGTGAGTGGAGTACGGAGGATAGTGCATTGACTTTCTGGAATGAGAAAGAATATGGAGGATTTTCTTGATGAAATGTGGGAGGCAGAGTTAGCAAATAGCTTGGAGGCAGGGCAGAGATATTTGGATTTGAAAGAACTGACAAAATGAAGGCAGAATAGGTTCTTTGTCAAAGGCATGGAGAGCATGGAAAGAAAAAAGTCAGAGAGGTGTTGCAGTGGCAATGTGGCAATGGGGGTACATGATTGAGGAGGGAATAGGCTGGTCCATCAACAGTACAGCCAAGGGGTCGCTGAAGCTGTCAGTCCATGAGGTGATAAGAACCTGAACTGTATTGTGTCTTTAAAACAGAGTGACTCTGGGAAGCAGATCCAAGAGACATTGTAATGCATCAAAAGGCTATGAGTTGACGAATACCTCAAAGTTTTCAGCATGGGAAGAAAATTGGAAAAGTAATTGTTTCACTGTTGGTCAAGAAGTAACTAAAAAGAAATATGCCCTATAGAAGATCAAAGAAGTTCATTTTAGAAACGTTGCATTTTGTATTTGTGTTGGTTGATCACACAGGGGATACGTCCTGGAGATAAACAGATGATTAGAGACACGGGAGTGGGGAGGGAGTGAGAGGTAGATGCTGAATCTATTCACTCATTCCTCTCTCCTCTTTAGATATCTGCAGTGGTTACTGATTGCAATAGCTTGAATTTTGGAAAAACTCAGCAAACACTGTTGATGGATTTTCATTGTCTAATGGTCTCTTCGTTTCAAAGAATGAGCTCTCAGAGTTTCCTTTATGAGCCTAGCTGAATTCAAATTTAAAAAAAAATGCACCTGGAAGCCATCTTCCAAGGTCCTGAATCGCAAAGCTGCAATCTCCAGTTTACAGACTCATTCGGACTTCAGATACTGGATGGTAGGTGGAAATCTGATTTAGGTCAAATAATATAAAAACTGGGGCTAAAACTTAGCCCTATTCATAATCTCTGGCATTGCTTCAGCCAGGACTCTCCTTTCACTCCAAGTATCACTCTTTTCTTAATTAACTGAGCTGATTGTGTTGGGGCCTAAACAAGCCCACCAAATGCTCTGCTTCCAACCAGCCCACACGTCAAAGGGACATTTGGTCCCCGCAGGCACTGTGACAACTGCAGCTCCACCATTAGGATTCCTGAAAGTGGTATTTGGCTTGACGTTTCACAGTAAAGAGAGGATGCTGGAACAATGCTTCTCCAATTTTAAAATCACCTGGAAAGCAGGTTATATCACAGAATTCTGGGCCCACTCTGAGATACTGATTTAGTAAGACCAGGGAAGGGCCTGAGAATTTACATATCTAACAAGCTCCCTGGTGATGCTGATGCTGCCTGTCCATGGACCACACTTGGAGAAGTATTCGAGGGTGGACACAGAATCGGGAAAGCCTAGAGCTGGAAGAGACTTTAGTGGGTGCCTCGTTTTAAGAGATCTAAGTGGCTTAGGCCAATTCCAAGGCCATAAGATACTGCAGACAGGAAAAGAAAACAGTGACTCCATACTTACTCTCCGCCAGGTTCTCTTCTAAATGCTTCATAGGCATCAACTCATTTAATCCTGACAATAACCCTCTGTAGTGGGTGCTATTATTTATTATGCGCATATTACAGATGATAAAACTGAGGTGCAGAGGGGTTAAATAACATGCCTAGGGCCACACAGACCCTAAGCAACAGAGCCCAGATGCAAATGCAGGCAGTCAGCAGAGACCATGCTCTTAAACTCTATCTAGGTTGAGGACTGGCGGTGACAGTGATGTTTTCAAGACTGAGAAACAGAAATGATGTCTGCTTATAATCAAGATCTGTCTTACTTTCTGTAATCTCATATTTTGCTTCATCTGGCCTCTGAGGGGAGACACTAACAGACAGCAACACCTGCTGCCCGCCTCCTCAGGGCTGAGGTGATCTCAGTAGCTCAGGCCCAGGTGAGGGGTGAGTGGGCTGGAGACGCATCTGTCCTCAGCAGCTGACAGCCACACTGGTGTTCAATGCGGCCTCTGATCTTGGTGAATTCTCTGGGTGGACGCAGATGACGAATGTAGGAATCACACTCTGCCCTCTGCACCAGTAAGGAAAGCACAAAGCACCCTCTGCTTTATGGCTGTGCAATGATTCATTTCGGCCAATAACGCTGCCTTGGACTGCATCCAACACCACTGTGATTACATCACCGACATTTCATTGGGAAACTCTACCAAAACTATTCTGTAATCAAACTCATAATTACGCATTCCCGGCTATTGGGAGGAGTGGATGGGACAATGTCCTGTCCCATAGTTGGAAGGGCTCAGTTTTGTTTTAAGCTGAAGCTGCTCACCTCTCTGGCTTTCAGGCCTTTGGTGCCTAAAACGCAAATCCTGCTGGTTTTCTGTTGCAAGTACAATTATTTCATAGGAATAACAGGAAGCCTAAGACTCACAATATTCACAAGGCAGGGTTTAGGAGGACAATGAGAAGAGAAAGAACCTTGGACTTGAACTTGTGGGGAAACCTCTCGATTTTGTCACAGATGAGCTCGAACAGGGCATTTACCTTCTCTGGGTTTGTGTTTCTCATCTGTAAGATGGAGGTAATGAGAGCGCCCCTGCCTAGTTCACAGGCTTCTTCAGGAGCAAAGGGCCTGGGGCTGCGATTTCACTGTGTGCTCACCTCAACCCCACCACCAGGCTTAGTTTTTCCTGCCTTTTCCATCTCCCTCTCTGTAGTCTCCATCTGAACTCCAAAAGCTGGGATAAGGGTAGAGAAGTTACCATAGACTGAATGTGTGCCCTGAAATTCATGTGTGAAATCTAATGACCAATAAGATGGTATTAGGAGGCGGGGCCTTTGGGAGGTGATTAGGTCATGAAGGCAGAGCCCTCTTGAATGGGATTAGTGTCCTTATAAAAGAGACCCCAGAGAGCTCCCTTGCCCATTCCGCCACGTGAGGACACAGTGAAAAGACAGCAGTCCGTGAACCAGAAAGTGTGCCCTCACCGGACACCGAATCTGCTGGCTCCTTGATCTTGAACTCCCCAGCCTCCAGAATTGTGGGAAATAAATGTCTGTTGTTTATAAGCCACCTAGTCTATACAGGGTATTTTGTTATAGCAGCCTGAATGGACTAAGACAGAGGTCAACTACCTTTTCTATTCTTTAAGACTTAAAATGTTAATGCTGGCTTATAGTTAAAAATATCAATTCTTTCCCCACCACACAAACTGTGTCTGTCCCCCGGTTCTCCCCCACCCTGCCCCCCACCACTTAAGCAAGAAGCTTGACTTCACTACTGTTTAAAGTTAACCTGTGAGGTGGAAGCCTGACAAGGATGCTATGAAGTGACTGTAATTAGGTTTGGTAGCTGGCGTCAGGGCTCTGCTGACTGGGCTGGCTTGAGGACAGGGAAGGTCCAGGCCACAGGTGAGTTTCATGACTGCCAAGAAAAGCTGTCCAAGTGCCAGAGTTCCAGGTTGGGACTGGGGACATCTGCCATTGCTCCTGCAGGAGTGGGGATGCTGTGACAGCATTCAGATGTGGACCAGGATGCTGCTAGGTCATCGGTGACTTGGAGGGCAGAAGTGGCACTCTTCAGAATCCTGCAAGATCCACCAGGTTTCCAATTTTGATGGAGCTAAAAATCAAGGCTCCAGGAACAGTATTTTGGATGGAGTATGTGATAGTGACTGGGACTGGACAGAATTATGGCCAAGAATTTAAATCATTCTACGCATTCCAACTCAATGATTCCCAAATCATCCGTGTGAAAAAGGTCAGGAGGGAGAAAATGTTCTACTAATCTGAACGACTTTACCAAAATCACATAGAGAGCTTGAATTACTTTATTCACATGCTAAACTTTACAACAAAGCTTTACCCTTTCTGATTCAAATATCTTAGCATTTGATTACCCAGTATTTTGTACTATCAAACATTAAGATTTTCATTAAGTCTGCTTATCATGTCCAGAAAAACCCCACAAAACCAGAAATTCAATAATAAATATTGTCATCGTCATCCCTTAAGGAAATCCCAGGCATGTGGGACTCATAGACACCTGGCTTCCTAGAGAGACACAATTCCGTGTGGATTGCAACGGTTCATGGTTTGATGAAGGATAACAACAAGCAAACGCAACTCTTATTAATCGTGCAGGGTTGTTTCTAGATGCCATTGCTTTATGAGGAAGTAAGGTTAATGCTGTAAATATGTAAATGGTCTGTACTAAACACGCCACTGCTGTTTCCTCATGCCAACCTTACACGGTGATATTTCCCAAATTAAAAATGGCTTTATTAGTTTATTGAATATTTCAATTCTGAAAGCACAGGCAAAAAATAACATAATAAAACATTATACCTTTTTCTACCAAAACGATGGAATTGGTAGGAAAAAAACAGATGTTTCAGCTAAACCCAGAGGGGAAAAACAAGTTGGGGGAAGAGGGGACCAAGAAGCAGATAATAAATCTGTCTGGAATGTTTCCAGGTCACTAAGACTCATTATTTTTTCCCCCAAAGAACAAAAGGGCCATTTAAAGTGGAGACTAGTTTCTTAGGGGAATGGAAGTTAAAATGCCTACAGGGCTAGACAGAGAAGGTAGGCAAGTGAAGGCAGCCAGGTAGAAGAAAAATCACAGGGCTTTCGTCTTTTCAGTTTTTCACATTTGATAGAGATGTGGGTGTACAGAATTTTCCCCTGACTATAAGCAAATCAACAGTACGGACATGATGATAAATAGCAACTGCTTCTTGGCTTAAGTGATGGGGAGTGACGGAGAGTGGTGGGGACCGTGCTCATCTGGGGAGGACATGCCCCACCGGACGAAGGCAGCTTCAACTACTCTGGAAGCATCCAATTGATGGCTGCCTCATGGGAATGTAAGCCCTCATTCTTCTGAATTTTCAAGAAAAGTTGGAATCTGGATTTTTTTTTCTTACATAGAATCATCTGATTTTTAAAATGTTGCCTTGATTTTAAAAAGTGTGCTGGTCAAGCAAAATGCATCTGTGGGCCAGCTCCGGATTGCAAATCCCATTTGTGACCTCTGCTTTAAAAAACAATGTTTTCCCAAATATTTATGGTTTCTTATGAATTTCCACTTATGATCTAAGAGAAGCATTGGGTCAGCATTACTGAGATGTTAGCATCAGCCCAATTTCCTAAAAATTTAAGAAATGACACCTTGAGTCAGATCAGTGGTCCAATCAGCTCAACGTTTTGTTCCTCCGAGTGGCACCAAGGGACAATTTGGGAAAGATTTAGAAGCTAACCTCTTTGACTCCAGTCTAAGAAAGTTAGGAAAATCTCGAAAGCATTTCTGGTTTTCTTCTTTTCGATTTATAAAATATTTATGTGCAGGAAATATTAGAATAAACAACAAATCTCCTAGCTCTATTGAAGCTTAACATTTGATCATAGTTGCTTCAGATATATTTTTTAAACTTTAAAATGTGGACACTGTTGGTGTTCTTGGTTACCAGAACTTGGTTCTTCCTTCCAGAGGTAGCCATCATCCCAAACTTCATGTTAATCATGTTCATGTGTGTTTTTCCAGCGAAAAAAAAAAGGCAAGACTTCACCCATTAGTTTAGTCTAAAAACCTGAACTATTTGCAGGTATAGGCACAACCTGAACAACTTCTGAAGTTGTGGAAAAAGCAAATCCAGAAGTAAGGGAACCATTGGTGAAGTCATTTAATCTTTCCACAGATTAAGTTTTCTCCTGGGATAATGATCTTTGTCCTACCCACCCAACTTGGCTGGGATGACAATAACATGCAATAATGAGAATGAATGTTCTTTGGAAAAAGACAAAGTGTTGTCCAGATGCAAGATTCTAGCACTTTTATTAATGAATTCCTTATGCATCTTACACCCTTCACAAAGTACTAGTTTATTTTATTTGTCCTCAAACTTGAGCGAGTAGCCCCCATTCACTCTGAATAAGAGCTTTCCTTCCCAGCTTGATTGCATAAACTTTGATTACAATCCTTCTCAGTCCTTGTCTTTCCAGACAAAGAGGTAGAATTGTTTCATTCTTTGCCAAAAGGAAAAGTATTCTGTTACAATTTTTATAATTGTTTTTCTAAGTCTGTTATATCTTTCTGGAGGCACACTAGCCAAAATTGCCTTCAGTATTACAAGTGCAAGAAGTTTTGCTTAGGCAGATTTATTCAAGCCCTTGGCAAACAATTACATGTAAGTAAAAAAAAAAAAAACAAGACAAAACCCAACCATATCAAAAGCACAATGAGATACCACCTCACACTCATTAGGATGGCTATTATAAAAACAACCCAGGAAATAACAAGTGTTGACAAGGATGTGGAGAAATTGGAACCTTGTGCGCTGGTGGTGGGAATGTAAAATGGTGCAGTTACTATGGAGAACAGTATGGTGGTTCCTCAAAACATTAAAAATAGAATTACCAAATTGTCCAGCAACTCTGCTTCTGGGTATATACCCCGAAGAATTGAAAGCAGGGTCTTGAAGAGATATTTATGTACCTATGTTCATAGTAGCATTATTCACAATAATCAAAAAGTGGAAGCAACCCAAATTTCTATGAACAGCTGAATGGATAAACAAAATGGGGTATATACATACAATGGATTATTATTTAGCCTTCAAAAGAGAGAAAATTCTAGGGGTTGGCCCGGTGGTGCAGCGGTTTAGTTCGCGCTTGGCAGCCCGAGGTTCGCGAGTTCGGATCCTGGGCGCCCGCCGACACACTGCCTGTCAGCCATGCCGTGGCGGCGTCCCATATAAAGTAGAGGAAGATGGGCACGGATGTTAGCCCAGGGCCAGTCTTCCTCAGCAACAACAGGAAGATCAGCAACGGATGTTAGCTCAGGGCTGGTCTTCCTCACACACACACAAAAAAAGACAGAAAATTCTAATACATGCTACAACATGGATGAACCTTGAGGAAGGACACTATGTTAAATGACATAAACCAGTCACAAAAAAACAAATACTGTATGAATCCATTTATATGAAGTACCCAGTGTAGTCAAATTCATAGAAACAGACAGTAGAATGGTGGTTGCCAGCGGCTGGGGGAGAAGGAATGGGGAGTTGATGTTTAATGGGTATAGAGTTTCAGTTTTACAAGATGAAAAAGAGTTCTGGAGATTGGTCACACAACACTGTGAATATACTTAACACTAGTGAATTCTATACTTAAAAATGGTTAAGACAGTAGAAAAACCCAAAAATCAAAAACCAACTAAAGTCTGGAGCAGTAAGTTTCAAGAAGAATATAAGAACATTACAAAAGACTAGGCAAAAATCTCCATCAACCAAGAACAAGTACCCACAACCAAGAGCATACTTTTTCTGCTGAGAAAGTTCTTTTCTAAACATTTTACTCATGGTTCACTGTGGTTCATCATCAACTTGTTTTGCCAATGAGATAATAAGCCCATCTTATGTCTCTCAGAACCTAGAACATTACTATGCACTTACAGGTTGTTTTAAGAAGGGCTCATATGGGATCTGGCCCGGTGGCGCAGCGGTTTAGTCCACACTTGGCAGCCCGGGGTTCGCCGGTTCGGATCCCGGCGCCAGCGGACACACTGCCTGTCAGCCCTGCCATGGCGGCGTCCCATATAAAGTAGAGGAATATGGGCACGATGTTAGCCCAGGGCCAGTCTTCCTCAAGCAAAAAAAAAAAAAAAAAAAAGAGGAAGATTAGCAACGGATGTTAGCTCAGGGCTGGTCTTCCTCACATTAAAAAAAAAAAAAAAAAAAGAAGGGCTCATATATACTTGTTGAAGGACTGATTGATGGAAAGGATCATGGTTAAATGTGTAGCTGTCGAGACCCAGGCCTAACATGGATCCTAGTATCACCCTTTACTAGCTCACCACAGCCTGTGTGACTTCTCTCAGCCTTGTTTTTCTCATGCAAAAACTGAGGAGAGTAATAGTAACTACTTCATAGAATTATTGTGAAGATTAAATGAGTGAATGCTTAGCATGGGATCTGGCTAGAAAAATCCAAGAAGAAGGTAAAGGTGAATATATAGGAAACAACTGGGTTAACTGAACCTGGTCTACCATCCTGCAGCATTATATCCACATGCCTCCAACAGATGCCAGTACTTAGTAATTGCTTAGTAAATACCAAATGAATGAATGAATGAATGAACTATAGTTAGGGTGAAATTTTGAATTCTGTTAAAAATTATGAAACAATTCCTTAATTTATTTTAAACACAAGGACTGCATGTTGAAGAGGTAAGATTATGACAGATACCTGTATTCCTTTATGGGAACTGTGTTAGCTTTTTCAGGCTCTTGCACGTCCATTTCAAGCTTATTTATCACCTACTATTCCCAGCATCAGGACTGCAACATAAACAAAACACACCCCTGCCCTCTAGTGGCTGTCAGTCAAGAGGAAGAGACAGGTACGGAAGCACATGGTGGATTAAGGGCCATGCTAGAGACACATCCAAGGGGATGTGAAGGAAAGTTCCATCCACCATGCTGGAGGGGAGGATGGTTTTGGTGAGAGAAGACCCCTGAGGGTGAGGCCTCTGAACTGGGTCACGAAGAATAGGTAGAGCTTCTCCAGGTGGAGAAATGGGAAAAGGCTGAGGGGATGAGATGTGCAAAGGCATGACATATAGATGAGGAAGATGCAGCCACTAGATACCTTCAGGGAAGTATAAGTTGTTTTCTTGAAGCGTAGAGTGAAAGTGGGGGAAAGAGAACTAGCCTCACAGAGAGAGGAGGGGCCAGATGGCCCAGAGCTCATTTGCCTGCAGACGACAGGGGCTTAATCCTCTGGGCAAAGGAAAACCACGGAGAGTTTTAAGCAGAAGATACCTGATCAGATACTTGAAAGATGACTCTGGCAACGGAGTGAAGAATAGGCAGGAGGGGCCAAGACTAGAGGGGACAGGTGGGTCAGGTGACCAACCAGATAGGAAAAAACTGGGAGAGAAGAGAAGAGTATGGGTCTTGGCTGGAGTGAAGGGGATGGAGGTGAGAGATGTTAAAGAAGGTGACTTCAAACGTGTTCACTCCATTTTACTTGCTCCGTAAGTGAATGAAGACTTAAACCACCAGCCACATACACACTAAAATCAAACCTGCAAGACTTTTCCATTTGTCGTGTTGCCTAAAAATCAATACTTTTGTTTGAAAAATGAAGTGAGAGAGCAAACTCTGTGAATCAACCTCAACAATCGTTCCCCCGCTGGCTCTTAGTGCGTTTGCTCCCAGCTGAACCCAGGGAGTTAACGTTGGTGGGATTCCACGGTTTAGTTTCAAACCTGAAATCAAAGTCCTCTTCCATGCAGATCAAGTTCCAGCATGGAGGGTTTTATCCTCAAGAATCCTAGCCAGAGGAGCTCTGCAGCAAAACCCAGCTGCTCTGCTAGCACTGAGTCTGAAAGATGCTAGTGATGGGGGAGTGTGATGGGTAAGTCTAGCTGAGCCAGGCTGAGAGTGAGGAATTTGGGTCCAGGAATGGAAATGAGTGGTGGTGACAACTTGTAAGGGCAAGCTTTTTATCTGTTCTAGGATGCCCTAGAACTTGACCCTAGGCTTATGAACAAGACCATAGGGCTGGGCCATTAAAGAAGATAAGAAGATGAGACCCAACAGACGACACAGAAGCTAAGTGGGAACCATCAGACTCTGGCAGGCTTTCTAAGTGTTCTAGAATTAACCCAGGTGAGCTAATTCTTCAGAAAAGCATCATACCCACATTGGTGATAGCGAATTACTACCAGAAGGTAAGTCAAATACTATAACTTTCAACTACCTAACAATGTTACAAGCTGTGAATAAATCCTTCACTCTAATAATAATAACCGTTGAAAATTCTTCTAGTATCTATCGATATTCATATACATCACATAGAATCAAGGTTGTAATCTCATACTCTTTGGAACAACTTTGCCCAAATATTTAAAAAATTTCTTGACCAAGAGTTTCCAAGGTGCATAATCAAATCCTTGACTTCTGTAGTATTTATTCCATGCTTACTCTCTTCCTCCATCCTCCTATTCTCCTAGGTCCCTCCCCAGGCTGTTTCAAAAGCTTAAGACCAGAAAAGTAACACTGAAACACAAACCAAATGCCTTATAATCAATACAAGTTCATTTTATAAACTAGGTTGTTGGTTAAGGTACTATAAAGAAGTGCCAAACCCCAGAATGTTCCCTGACTGCTACCGATAACTAGGAAGGTCAGCAAATCATTTGAGCAAAAGGGACCAACAAGTGAAAAATCCGATGTCTCACCCAACTCCACATCTTGATCATCAGTGAGCACAAGGATGATGTTGGGGCGGATGTTTTTGCGTTCCTGCTGTAACCGGCCTCTGAACCTCGAGGATCTGACAGTGGAACTGAGGCTCCCCAGCAGTTCTGTGCCCAGGACAGCCAAAACCAGCGCCCAGCAAGAATGCTTCCTCGTGTTTGGTCCCATGTCGCAAAACTGACAAAATGTCTCAGTCTTTTGGTTTCTGCAGGTCTGGGCAGTCAGAGATAAAGGGAGAGGGGAAGACTAAAATGAAATCCGAACCCCAAACACAGTTGCAGAAAAAAGGCTACAACTAAGCGAGAACTGGCACAGAAGCTGGCAGAGAAAGGGCTGCACTTGAGTCAGTGTGGCAAACCCTCACAGGCGGAGGGTAGTTTTTTAAGTACTTGATTATTCTGCAAATTCACTTTTGTGCTTTATTCTCATTCCAACTTTTCCTATTTCAATGCATTGCCAAAGTAAAATTTCCAACACAAAGCTCAGATGTAAAAGCCTTCTGACATGAGCTAATACCTTGAATTAGGTATCCTGGTGGAAAAATCAATTTCTATACTCAGAGGTATTCAGAACATCTGCAGATGGAGTCCTAGAAGGGGGAGAAAAAAAATACAAAGGAGGCGTCAGTCAACGATTTTGATACAGACTTTTGGCATGAAGTAGTCTCTTGAAAAAGCATATTATATATATACATACATTTGTTTATTTTTTATCTGCCCTCCAAAAGGGAGAAACAGAAGAAAACAGTGTTCAGAACTGCTAACAAATGACTCAAATAATACCTTAATTATAATCAGCTCCATAAAATGGTGCAGAGGGTGTCATCCCTGCTCACGCTCTAATAGAACTTTAAACATCCCCAAGAAAACTAACGAGGGTTAGGAAGAGCCAGCAGTGCTTGTGACACCACAGTGCATCTGGGAAGTGGCTGGCTCGACAGGGCATGTTGGGGGAGCGTTAACTCACCTCCGTACGATATTGAGCACTTATCAAGCAGAATGAATCGCAAAGCTGTCATTTGTCATCTGCGTTATGTCACTCACTACCCAGAAGAGTTCTTTCTGCTGACAAAGACTTCATAGTAAGTGACTGGGAGGGTAACCTTTCCCAGCCTCCAAAAAGCTCCTAACTGTCCTCCATCAATCACCAAGGGAAGAGGTGCTTCCTCTGGGCGAGGCTGGTCCCTCTGTCCAGCCCGCCTCTTCAGCACCCTGGCGCCTAAGGGGACAGAGCCCTCCTTCGGCTGTCAGCACCAGCCTCACCATTATCAAGACCTGGTGCAGCGTCGCCAGCACCGAGGTTGTGCTTTGCCGCAACAGAACTAAACCTGCAAAGTGAAGTGATTGATTGGCTCCGAGGCTGGAGGTTAGAGGCTCCCCTTCCACATTAAAAAATAAATAAATACGACACAGAGGGGAGCGCTGCAAAATTTTTGCAAATCTGCACAAGAGGAGACTTGTGAAAGGGTTGGTAAATGCCCCTTTCCCTTTAGAACACTAACATGCTGAAAGCTTTTCTCTTGGACTTCTGAAAGATAGCAAAGGGCTCATTAAAAAAAAATCTTTCTCTTGGATGGCATGCGAGAGCATCTGTATGGGAATTTAGACTGCGCTAAAATTAATTAGATAGCAGCCCACTTCTTCGGCCACTCTGTCCCCACACACCTGAGGGTCTGTATTTTGATCTGCAACAATAAACTCGCATCAGATAAATGAGCAAAATCAACTAAGCGTGAGCACTGCAGAGCAGGAAGAAAGGGGCTCCATCGCTCACTTCCATGCCCTCAATTCTGGAGGCTGACACGGGGCAGGGGAAGAAGAAGAAAGCTGGTGCATTGTTTATCCCCGCCATACACATTATTTTGTTTTACACAAACATACACACACTCCTATTATTTTAAACTTTATGAGCTGTTTTGTAAACAGTCCTAATGCTTTTCACTCTGCAGCCCGTAATTACTCTGTGAGAGAGAGAGAGGGAAAGAGAGAGAGGGAGACTCAGCAAGATATAGGTTTTTAAACAACAATTTAGTGTCTACAGCAAGGCTGTCCTGACTACATTATCTGCAGAGTAACAAACAAGCCACATCTGACTGATCCTGTTGGCCTGAGAAAGTCAATACGTAAGGCTCAGTGTTGTTTTTTTTGCAATAACTTGGGGTTATTTCAGTGATTGCTGTGCATGGTGAACACTGAGAGCCTGCAATTGTTCTGCACTGACTGGTTTCTGTGTATTTGTTCTAAATCAGGAGAAAACTGATACAAGCATGAAAGAACAAGAAATCGAAAGACATAAGACGTCAAACAATGGCTTCCTCCCACAAAGCGTGCATCAGGCTAAATAGTTAAATTTAGAAATTTCCTAGAGGCTTGGTTCATTAAGCAGCAAAACTTTGCTTGCCTCTCACAGCCTGCAAGGGTGTGTGAAAAGAGAGTGAGCAGGGGTTTCTTGCATCTGCTATAGTATAAACCAACCTCTGTGGACAGTAGTGACCCAGACAGTCCAGACTCACTGCGTCGAGCTAACAGTGGCACTCGGAGTTTAACCAGCCACACGTGAAACTGAAAATTCTTGACAATTAAGATGCTGATAACATTTCCTGGAATCTAATCAACATTACTGGTTATTCTTTTCTTTATCTTATTTACTTTACTTCTTCCTTTGGGAAAAAGAAAATTAGCTTTAATGGTACCTTGTATAAACTACATTGAAAATCATTTCCTAATAAAGAGAAGAGAGAACAGAATACATGTCTTTTTTACCTATAAGGTGACCTTCCTTTCTGGAGAGTTAAAGGAGCAGAAAAGACCTACACTTCTTTGGCCACAGTTTATTATTGATTCAGAGGATTCATTTGTAAAAGCACAGATATTGAGTGGTAAAGAAAATTGAACTTTCAGACAGGTCTGGCCAGCAGGAGCTCTCCAACTATTCTCCCATCGTCCTTCACTAAAACACACAAAACATGCCACTCTGAAAAAACCACGCATAGACAATTCTTTATTCAAAAATGACCTTTGAAAACTTGTCGTCCTCTCACTGCCTGATTTCCAGCTCCAGAAGGAAAAGAAGTAAAGAAGAAGAAAAAAAAAAACCTGACAGACGAAATGCAGAACTTGAGAAAGGAGACAAGGATGCAATGTTCGAATTGGATACTTCGTGGCGGACGACAAGTGTCCCTAGAGACTAACAATTTGTCTTGAGAAATAGTAGAAAATGGGAGAAATGTAAAAAGAGGTTTTTCTCACACATGGAAAGTGAACTTGAGGAATGGTGTTGTATTCATGAATTAGGACCAGAATAAAGCTGCCTTTTCTCCAAGCCATAAAAAGAAAACATCCACTACAGCTATGGCCAATGGGTGTGGAAAGTTTACAGGATTTTGTTTAGGACAGCCAAGCCAAACTATAAATGTGACATTAAAAGTTTCAAGTCACATATAAAAGGGAAAAAGACTGGGAAGACTTCAATCCAACCAGATACAAAGTCTAGTCCACATATGCCCGTCTAGCAATACCCCACCCTGCAGTGAAGCCTTCATTGGTCCACTAGGTTTCAGGGGATCTCTGTCTTCATCAAGCCCCCTTGTCTGGGCAGTTGGTGCTGAGGTAAGGGGATGGTGGCAATATGCTGAAAAGATCCTGCTTAGTTTAAAGTATAATCTGGGACTTTTGGGGGACCCTGAGATCCTTTTGGGGGGGTTCATGAGTCTAGAACCATTTTGATAAGAATACTGACACGTTATTTGCTTTTTTCACTCTGTTGACATTTGCATGATGGTGTAAGAGCAATGGTGGGTAAAACTGCTTTCGTCTTAGTATGAAGGAAGGGAGCATCACATACAGTTTAAAAAGAAGCCAATTTCACTTAAGATGAAGCAGTAACATGATTCATTTGATAAAACCTCGACCCTTGAGTACACCTCTTTTCTTTTTAATTTTCTGTTTCATGAGACAGGAGGTACATATAAAGCCCTTCACTGCCTACGGAGGTGTGATGGTTGTCGAGGAAAAGCACTTGTGTGGCTGAGTTGCAAGAACTAGACACTTTTCTTTTTTCTCATGGAACACTATTTTTACTTGAAAGAACTATTTGGACTTGGATATTTGGCAGACATTTTCTCAAATAAGGAATGAAATGAGACTGTCATTTCAAGGAAAACAGCTGATAGTATGTGTTGCCAATGACAGAAATCTAGTTAAAATCAGAATTTTGGAAAAACTCTTTATCTGCCCCTGTGATCTTGGCAGCTTCCGGAAACGTAAAACTTTTCTGAAGACATTAGCGTTGATATTAACAAGTGTTATTTTTTGATGTTGTAAAATGAAATGTGTCAACATTTAGAATATTTGCACAATTCAGTGACCCAATATTTCCCAAATGACCAAATACAATGTTACAAAATCACACATGAGTAAAAAAATTTCTATCAAAGTGCAAGATGACCATTGGATTTTGATGTAACAGAGTATAAAAGTTCATTGATACGGTTTCAGATTACTTACTACTTCTAACCTTTAAGAAATTACCACTTGTCAAGTTTTGGTATAGTATCAAAGAAGATCTACAAGTATCTGAAAAAGCTATTAAAGCACTTCTCCTTTTCTAATGACTTATCCATGTGTGGATGAATTTTATTCCTATACTTCCACCAAAACAACATTTCAACAGATTGAATGCAGAAGCTGCTATTAGAATCCAGTTCTCTTCTATTCGGATAAACATTAAAGAGATTTGCAAAAATGTAAAACAATGCCACTTTACTCACCAATATTTCTTTGATTTGGAAAATATAGGTATCTTTCATAAAATATATAATTTAAGTTAACATATAATGGATTTATTATTGCTATTTTCAAAAGAATTAATATTTTTTAAATGTCAGTTTTAATTTCTAAGTATCAATAGCTATAATCCACATAAACAAAAGCTCTTGGGGGTCCTCAGTAAATTTTAATAATATAAAGGGATCCTGCGCTCAAAGGGTTTGAGAATTGCTGGCCTATAGTATATCTGATTTCATAGTTAAGCCCAGACTTTAACCTCTAAGGCTGAGATCTGGCCCTATTCACAAACTTCTCATTCACTTTTTTTTCTTAAAGCCTTGAAACTATCTTAAGTCCTAAAAGACTGGTATCACATAGGAATTATTGATGAATGATGATAGTCTGTGTTGTTGTTGTTTTTAATCTGAAGATAACACAGAACTTTACAAATGAATGCCCACACATCTAAAGTATGTGAGACACAGAATCAGAACAATCCCGTTGACATAGAAATATATTTCTCAGGGATGGGGCAAAAGAACTGTTTCTAGTACAAAGCAATGCCACTCCACAGTTAGGACAGAGGAAAAAGAGACAATGTAACCAATCAAAACAGCCAGGGAGGTTAGCCCAGCAGCATGCAATTATTCGAAGCTGAGTTTAGCCAGAACACACTTTGTTGTCAGAATGAAGCTGGTATCCACATTCCGCCCCCACCCTCACTGCCGATCTACATACTCACATTTCTTAAGGTCAGTGTACATGGCTCCTTCCTCTTAACTTTAGCTTTCAAGTTTCCCATACATCACTTCTTTACTTTAGAGGAAGCCTTCAGGACGTGCTATCTTCTTTATGATATATGTGAAACCACGAAGGAGCTAATTTCTTCTTTTAAAAACCCCATAGCTGGCAACGTTCATCTACTGTTAATCCCCAGAAAGCCTGTTTCCTGATCTAATTTATTATAACTCCAAGCAAAGAAGATAGACAACAGTCCCCTTTTCGTACAGTAACATTTTTATGCTCCTCTAATAATAAATCTCTTCCAACAACCAATGACAGCTGAAAAGTGTGCATCTCTGACTGGGAGCACCTTTGGGGAAATACTTGACTAAACGATGCGATCTTCCTCCAACAGTGTTTGCTTTTCTTCCTTTCTCCTCCCAATATTGTGAATCCTGAAATTGGAAGGAACCTTGAAAAGTCATCTATTCACAAAACTGTCAGTGTTGGTTATCCCTGGGGTACGGTGAGGGACAGGGATGGGATGGGTTTTATCTTTTACTTCATTCATGTCTATGTTGGATTTTTTTCAGTGACCTGTTGCATTATAAAAATAGAAACAAGTAAATTTAAGTTTTCTAGGTTTTCCCTCCATCTTCTCATTAAGAAAGAGAATAGACAGAAGGAGTTGAGCAGTGATAAGAATGAAGTGAGAGGTTATAGCAAGAAATGTGAGACATAGCCCCACAAAGGTAGGAAGTAAAATCACATAAAAATGAGCATAGCAAGGGCATTTCAGAGAATGCAAAAGGTCCAAGACTAAAATTTGTCCAGCTTCTTTCAAATAGGAATTAGCAGAATGAAGGAAAATAAAGTGATCTAAAGATTATGAAAAGAACCAGAAGGACCTGATATTCCCAAAGCAGATGTGGCAAAGTGTCTAAAGTGTCTGAAATGGTCACTGGTTTCAGTGGTGGCAGTGAGATCTAAGACAATAAGAACAAAGAGATTATTGGGATTCTAAAGGAGGGGGACATTGGAAACTTCAGTTAAAATACATCTGGTGAAAGGACAGAAATATTGATAAAAAGAACTACAGATGCAGTCTTAGGCATCTTAGCTGGGTCTTAAAGTATATGGTTTATTACATTAAATTCCATTAAATTTGCCAATGGGTTTATATATTTATAGAGTTATTTGTATTGAAGTATCTTGAGGTGTTTCATTAGTCGGCAGAATCAGTTATACAACAAACAAACTTTAAATATCAATGACAACACAATAAAAGCATATTTGTCACTCATACTCCAAGTCACACACAGGATGGCGGGGAACTCCGCACTGCCCACTCCTGCATGGACGCAGACAGATGGGGGCACTGTGGTCTTGTTGCTGCAACAACCGGACCAAGAAACAGAGGAAGGAAAAACTGAAGAATCTTGCAGGGGCTATTCATGGCTTCAGCTTTGACTCAGATCGCTTCCAGCATTTCCTTGGCTGCAACTAGTCACATGGCCCCACCCAACTACAAGAGGGCTGGGGAATTTGGTGGAGCAGATGAAGTGCTTCCTGAGTTCTACTGTCTTTGCCACCAGCATAGAGTCCTCAGTACCTTATGTATTTATCTCTCTCTCTCTAGACACACATGTGCACACATATGCACATGCACATACGTAAGATATGTGTAGAAATATATTTACACACACAGACACATATTTCAAGTAATGAAGAGACACAGTTTTCTTCACAGCTTCAAGTTCAACCATTCCCATCTACTAAAAATGTACTTGTAACAGATTTGGGGATTTTTCTGGACATGTTTTATTTTAGTTTGTTCCCTGATGTATATAATCTTGGCACAATACACATTTATTTTAAAGTTCCACAACTCTCATGATATATTTAAGTTGAAGGAAATATTTTTAAAAGACAAATAGATGCTATATTTCTATTTCAAAAGCATTTCTCCAAGTATTTTCTTATAGTTAAAATCTATGTGAGGAAAGAGGAACATCTGACTTAATAGAAATAAAGCCACAGTCAGGAGAATTCCACTGGCCTGCTTTCTATGCTCTCAACCTCACCACCAATATAATGCTCATTAACATTTTCTGAGGGCTTAAGTACAGCAGCGTGGAGATACATCGGAGGGATTCTGCTGGCCTCACAGAGAGTGATGACCAAGGGAGGTCTGGGAAACTGAGTATGAAAGATAAATACACATTTCAAAAGACAACCAAAGAGAATTATAGAGAATAGCTCTGTTTTTTGTTTTTGTTTTTCAAAACGTATTACTTACAGCAGAATCTTTAAAAAAAATCAAACATCCAGATTTAAGTCAACTCCTTTGCTCAGAGACATTTTCAAGGAAACCTAAAATTCAGATTAGTTCATGTATTGATATTTCAAAAATACTCCTTCACAAGTTGTACTGGGAAATATTGTTTTGAGATTTTTTGGTATTCTTGTTTAAATATATAATTCCAAGTCTTTTAATGACAAAATCATCTTCAATGTGTGCTTTATATGGACTTAAATCCTTGGGCTATCTTCAGATGATCATCTTTCCTTTAGCTGTATACTTATCTCCCAACAACTAACAAGTGTAGCTGCAGATTTATCAAGTAAAAAGAGCAACTCTAGGGCCGGCCCCGTGGCATAGTGGTTAAGTTCATGTGCTCCATTTCAGAGGCCTGGGGTTCGTGGGTTCAGATTCGGGACGTGGACCTACACACCACTCATCAAGTCATGCTGTGGCGGCATCCTACATACAAAATAGAGGAAGATTGGCACAGATGTTGGCTCAGGGACAATCTTCCTCAAGCAAAAAGGGGAAGATTGGCAACAGATGTCAGCTCAGGGTCAGTCTTCCTCACCAAAAAAAAAAAAAACCAACTCTACTTAAATTTCAAGTGAAATTCAGGCCTGCAATCATGGAAAATATCCTAACAGTAGAACAAATTGAGTAAATAGCAGGCTTCTCTAGAAAAAGTAATTTATTAAGCTTAGCCATAAAGCATATAATGGATGCAAATTGTCTATTTTTATTGACATCCATCTGGTATATGGCATTCTTGTTCAGTCAAATTCATCTAACTACCCTCAAATCATCATCTGGACATAGAGATATTTATCACTGTCTTCAGATGGATTAGCACCTGAAGAGATATGGCAGGGAGATTTTTAAAACCATAAATTCACTAACATTTACTGATTCAAATGATGCTATTTGCATCAAAGGCCTATAGTAACTTGAAACTTAAGATACGACTTCTGTCTTAGGTTATTGTCCAGAGGTCAGGAAATATTTTAGCTAATGAAAATGAACATTTTACTCTACTGTTACAAAAGAGTAAACTTTATGAAGTTTTAAGCTGTAAGAATTTATAGAATGAAAATTTTAAGACGCCTATTATCACCCTAAGCTGTTATTTGTCATATTTGTAAAATAATCTTCCTGAAAAGGCCCAGGTTATGACCTACATCTATAGACATTTGGGGCAAATTTATGTTTACTGTCACCGGAGTATCTTTATAATAGATGTTTACAGTTGGACAAGTTCTCAGATTTCATCTAGACTTCTAAACTACAAACACCCAGTGGTGTTCCACTTTCGGAATTTATTTTCTCACTAACTATTCTACTTTGTTTTAAACTTTCATTTCTCCATACACACAAGAACAGCACTTGTCACACAAAAGAGCTGATATAATTAAACCAGATGATGTGCTCCACAAGTAAAATCAACCATTCATGAAAGCTGGTCACCAGGGGCCATTTCAAACAATGCATATTTCAAAGTAATCTAAAGTAATCCCTTCTCTCTACTGATTTGGTTTCCATGAGTCTTAAGCACATGTGTGTCACAAAAAGGCAGCTTATTAAAACCTGATGTGATATTAGAGATTATAATGAAACAAGGTTGGGCTGATTTTAATATCCAAGTCTTCAAAAAGGAAAGCAATCTTCAATTATACTTATAAGCTCACTAAAACATTATGCATACAAAGGTAGAAGATGTTTACTTATTAATTAAGGAAAGAAATAAAGAATGCTCCCCTGTTATCTGAATTGGGTTTATATATAAAATTTGCATAGAAAAGTGGGACAGAAACTAAAAGAGTTTTCACTGTTTTTTTTCACTGTCACTGATGGACAGATTAGTAAAGCACAGCAAGTATTTTATAGCTATAAATAGCAAGGTGCTTGGGTTGTTTAGAAAATTCTTTATAAAATTGTGACTCTCTAATATATCATTCTTTTGGCTCACTATGGTGAAACATTATGAAAATGTGTCAAACAACAGCATTTGACGACCTCAAAATATTAGTTGTCACCATTAGTAGAACCGGATTCTTACAGTTTTTGAGTAAGTCTAGCTGCCTACCAAGTTTACCAAGACATCCAGTCCTGGTGGCTCTCTAGTTTTGTTTGTTTTCCCTGATCCTTTTTCTATTTCCTGATTGTATTTAGTTTCAATCATGGTTGAAAATACAGGATTAGATTTGATGTTTCTGGTCCTCCATTTCAGGATCTCCTGCATACAGCTTTACATCCTTGAAATGCACACAAAAAGAAACACAGAAATGATCATGAACTGGTTTGCGAAATCAGCGAAAAGCAATACCCCAGCACACAACAATCGGCTTTTCCTCATATGAACACTGCTTCACAGACCAGATCATATATGAGAATGGAAATTAGTGGAGAGCTAACACGAAAGAGACATTCTAGAAAACACATTATAGAATCTCTGAGTTTGAAGGTGTTATGGACCGAATGTTTATGTCCTTCCAAATTCATATGTTGAAATCCTAACCCATAATGTGATGGTATTAAGAGGTAGGACATTCAGAAGGTAATTAGGTCATGAGGGTGGAAACCTCATGCATGGGATTAGTGCCCTCATAAAAGAGACCCCAGAGAGCTCCCTACCCCTTTCCGCATGTGAGGACACTTAGAAGATGACCATCTATGAACCAGTAAGTGGGCCCTCACCAGACACTGAATCTGCTGCACCTTGATCTTGGACTTCCAGCTTCCAGAACTGTGAGAAATAAATGTTTGTTATTTAAGCCACCCAGTCTATGGTATTTTCGTTATAGCATCCTGAATGGACTAAGACAAGAGGGATCTTAAAGTTCACCTCGATTAACTTTTAACTAATTAATAAAGCTTCTCTAGAGCATCAGTGAAAAATGTCCAAGTCTAGGTAACACAGAACTCACTAAGCCACCCGTTTAGTTTGGGGCAGCATTTAAGGTCAGAAAATTTTCCTTTTATTGAACAAAAATCTGCCTTCTTCTCTTCTAGATGTTTAATAACGCTGTATTCTTCTGAGCCACATGAAATAATTCCATATTCTTCTTTAACAAATGCTTTAAATATCTGAAGATTGTTTCCAACTAACTCCTAAATCTTCTCCTCTTACATAACATACCTATGTGGAAGTTAGGTGGTAAATTATGGGAGAGTGGTGGAAGGGGTTATTTTGGATTTGGCCACGGGTTGGTTAAGTATTGGATCAATAGAAAGATCTAAAGCTGTAGTTACACAAATAGGAATCCAGCATATTAATGCCCATCTGGCTCAAAAGAATTTTGACTATTAGACTACTAATCAATGCTTTCCAAATTCACTAAGAAAAATTTCCTTACGTACCACTACTTTCGTGTTTGGACTAAATTCCACTAAGAAATCTTCCAAAATTCGCATAAGTAACTTGTTAATCAGTTTTACTGGAGAGTAAAGCTAGACAAGAAAGAGATCTGGGCTAAGAGTCATAATCCAAGTACCGGATTTTTTTAATTCCTTGGCAATTTAGTCATTGATTTCTATCCAGATTTTGAGGAAGCTTTCCTTCTAAGAAGAAACAACTCCTTTACCACACTTGGCTCCCAATTTCAGAATACTGGATACTTTAAAAGAGCTTTGCAAGAGAAGAATAACTATTCCACCATTACACAAAGGCCTCAAGCTCAAGTACTTAATTCATAAGGTAGAGCAGGAGTTCATCAGAACCACCTGGAGGTCTTGTTAATTACTCCAGCGTTCTCAATTCAGGGGTGGGGCCTAAGAAATTGCATTTCTAACAAGTTCCCAGGTGATGCTGATGTTGATAGTACCGATCCAGGGTAGAGCAATCAATCCACTAGCATCAGCAAAATGAAAAGTGGACGGAGCCAAGCCTGGGGCAGGTGCTTCAAGTCAAGTAGGTTGATCTCTCAGGCCTCTGCATTGGCTGAGGCAACTGAACATTCACAAGACAGGACTATTGCTATCGCCAATTATTTCGCAGCTGACAGGACTTTTGTAAGACCATCTTTTGCGAAGTTGCGGAGAAGGCAAACATTCCAACACACTCAGTCTTCACTAGGCATGAGCAACTGAAAGAGTTTCCACTGGAGAGCATTAAACTTCCCTCAGCAATACCCAGAAGTGTCCTTCTGAGTGGCTTTCAAATATCTCTAATATCTAATATCCCTCTAATATCTCTTTCTTTAATATTCTCTTCCAACGTCGGAAGAAACTAGGTTCCACAAATCCTTGACATACATGAACTAACAGAGTCTTACAGTGGCCCAGCGCAATGTTGAAGTTTGTTCCATTTATTAAACAATTGTTATGCACAAAGACCACCACATTTTATTTTATATCTTTAGGTAAATTATTACTAGAGATTAAGGAGGCAGAGTGACTTACTTGCTTTTGTTTTAATGAAGGCCCTCCTCAGTTTTCTGATTCTGTCCAGCTGTCTCTGCCAATCACCCATTCTGGGCCTTTTACCCCCATCTATCATCTCCTCTTGAGACACTGGCAGACAAATACAGTTGCAATAAAAAACAAACTCTGACTCAATTAAGCAATATCATCCAAAACATTTATCAACCCATTGTGAAGTGCAAGACACATTAGGTGCTCTGGGGGACCCCACGCTGAATTCTACTTCTTCCACTGTGGAAGAGTCAGAGAAAGGGATGAGGCCACACAAAAGGAAACCGGAGAATTTGGACAGAACTAACCGGGACTAGGTTCACCGGGCTGAAACAGAGTGAAGGTCAAGTGTGCAACCTTCCACACTCCTTTGTGGATCTTAATTCTTGCAGCAGCCACTTCTCAGAACCCCAAATTGGGACAGGTGGTCTAACACTCACTTGAAAAGGGGCAAGAATTTTGGCATCTAGGTTTTCCAGTTGTCTGACTTCAGGGAGTATATTCCAACACTACGCGGATCGCCGCTGGGACCCGGGCACGACTGAGAAGTGGCACATTTTGAACTCACGGCCTTCTCTCCTTCCTTTTCCCGTCTTCCCCTCATTTTATCATCTGCTTCTCCTTCTTCACTTCTTAGATACTACCACCCCATTCCACCCCCGCTGACTACCTCAAGTCCTTCACCACTCCCTTCTTTCCTTCTGCTCTCCTGGGTCTCTACATTTCTACAATTTCCAACGTGAGGATGAGACTTCACCTTTTCTCAAGAAGTAACAATTTTTGCTACTATCCATTGAGCATGTTCCACGGATTAAACCTTTCATAGTCATTAGTTCCTTTTATCCCGGCCACATACCTATGAAGTAGGTACCATTATTACTCACTTGGAAATTGAGATTCAGGGAAGTTAAGAAATCTGCCCAGACTGCACAGTAAGGGGCAGAACTGGGGCTACTCCACACCGAAGTCTTTTTTCTTAACTGTTCTGTTTTTGTATTTTCTCCTGAAGTGCATTTTCACTTCAAAAGATCTTGTGTGCCTAAATACTTTTGAACTACCCAAATTAAGAGAGAGCAATTTTGGGGGTGAACACGGGAGTCAGGGGTTGCTGGTGTTTCCAGGCATCTGCCAGTGCCCCTGACAGCATCCACCCCAGGAGAAGAGAACAGGGCATCAGTATTGCAGCCATACACCACGTGCCGGCCCCCTTTCACCTTACAAACAGATGGGGTCCCCTCAGAGCTCAGTAAAACAAAGAGTCGTTGCCGGGTGAGAGAGTGGACCAGCGTGGCTGAACATGAATATTCAAGACCACAAGTCACAACTCCATGAATTCCAGGGTCTCCTCCATTTGTACTTAGTACTGTGCAGTCGCGAGACAACTTGCAATGATTAATTAATCCTTGGTGCCGAGGCAGAAGGTGAAATAATTTGTGCGGAGTCACGCAGTCGGTCCTCCTCAGGCTCCGAGTGAGGACTGGAGTGCTCCGTTTTCCAGAGACAGAAAGAAGATTGGACTTGCCTTTCCACTTTGTGCCTGTGATCCGAGAGATCCACCCCCCCAACCCGTGAAATTTTCTAAAAGGAGGGCAGGTGGCTGCCAGCTGTCCTTAACCCACACCCTAATGACATCAGCCTCCATATCACTAGTCCATGGAAATTCCATCCACTGAGACCCCCGCCCCCAACAGGCCTTGTTCCCCAGCCCCAAGGGGGCACGCCCACAGGAGACCTCCCCAGGCTTGGCTTCCTGGCTTGCTGGGCGGAGGAGGCACAATCCGGTTGACACATTGCACGTGGCTGCTTGTGGCTGCTTTTCTACCATCTCCCAAGTGCAATGTCAACTGAGGCTGTTTACAGTAATACCTCAATTATCTATCACAGGAGGGGCGAAGAGGGTCTCCAAATACGGGAATTTCCATGCTACCTTACTTTAACTATTTAAACGCGGGAGCTTAAAACAAACAAACAGGAACCATTTTAAAGCACACTGAATTTACACAAATCGTCCTCCAAGCTCAGTGGCTTACAACAAAAAACTCCCTGTGTTACCCGGAGGCTGCAGCGGGTGGTGGCTGGGCCCTGCTCCAGGCTCTGGCTCTCCAAGTCTTCTCACTCCAGCACTCAGCCAGAGGCAACAGCCCCTACGTGAGCTGCGCTATTCTCAGGACAGACACCTGGCGCAGGAAAGCAGGTGGAAACTTGAAATACCGCTCAAAGCGTCTGCTTAGACGCGGCATCTGGCACACCTTCTTACCTGCCCTGGGCCAACGCAAGCCATATGGCAGAGCTGGGCAGGGTGGGGATACGTTCAGCTCCCTGGAAGACTCTATAAGTCCCTTCGCCGTAGGTGGGGACACTGAACTCTGCTCATTTCTCTGGTGATGGTGGGGTGGCAATAATCGGGGATTATGATTTAATCTACCACAGGCACTTCCAAAAATTAATGACGCATTTCCTAGTCTTCAAAGAATACTGGGAGCGATGTCACTGTTTTGTTTTGTTTTATGGCTCTGGGTCATCACTATGAACATAAATATTGCCCTTGGCTATAATTCAGACTTTTCCTAAGGGATGCTGGGATGTGGAAAGCTGTTTGCACAACACATAGACAACACCGGATACTGTTTGGAATTCCTTATGGATGCTTTTCATAGTATTGTTTTACCTCCTTTGCTGTCAATGATCACTTCTAGTTGTTATAAGTGTATTCACCTCTCATAACCCCAGCTCCTCTCTTCCAACATGCCAGGGAGATATCAGGGAGATGGCTTCTTAGGCCTCATTAGATCCGTGTTTAAAAGAAGAGTGAAGACGTGAAGGTCTCTCTCCAGTGGTATCTACCGTGGGTTTTGTGCACAGACTCTGTGACAAACGTCTGGGTGTGGGTGCTTCATAGGATTATTAGATCCCTTGTTTTTGCTGTGTCTGGCTGGTTGAGGGTGTTAGACGAAGGAAGTTTGGATTAAGTTCCACAGGAGTGCCCTGCTTTGCCATTTTCCATATGTGACGGGAATTCTTTCCCAGATAGTTGACAGGAGTGTAACAACTACCTGCCATTTCTTGCTCAATTCTATTTATTTTATATATTTTTTAAATTATTTTTTTGGGTGAGGAAGATTGGCCCTGAGCTAACATCTGTGCCCATTTTCTTCTGTTTTGTACGTGGGACGCCTGCCACAGTGTGGCCTGATGAGCAGTGTGTAGGTCTGCACCCAGGATCCAAACCTGTGAACCCCGGGCTGCCAAAGCAGAGCGTGCAAACTTAGCCACTAATGCCACCGGGCCAGCCCTCAATTCCATTTACTTTAATTGTCATACACATTTAATTCAGCAATCTTTTTTCCAGCACTGGTGTAAGGCCCTTTGCTAGGCACCGCTAGAGATAATGGATGAACAAGTAAAGAGCCCTGCCTCCGTTTGAAAGCTGGATGGTTATAGGCGACACTAGGTATAACGCAGCTCCAGAATGTGCTGGCAACAGCCCTCTTTCTAAGGGCAGGATAGACAGCATATTCTGAGGCCCCCTAGGCCCCAAACCTAGGATATGCACGATATTCACTTCAGGTTATATTACCCTGAATGCCACAGTGGAGTCTGCTGTTCGTCTTTTCCAAATGAAAACAAACCCCAAAGAGCTGTATTAGCCAGTCAAGGTAGACGAAAGAAAAATATTTCCAACTTGGTTAATGGACAACTGTTTCTTAGCTAGCACTTTCCTCTAATATATATTTAGTTATCTGAATGCCTGACCTTCCATGATAACACATAATTGAACTGTGAACAAGATTTTTCATATGCTTAGGTGGTTTCTTGTATCTTGAATCCCATTGGAAGATACATTTGTTCTTTCATGGATAAAATAACTCATTCTGTGTCCATAACGCATCACAGTTCAGGAAAGACTTTGGCATAAATTATCAAATTTGCTCTTCACAACAACTTATATAGGAAGTAGAGCAAGCGTTATTATTTCTTCTCTAATCCACCGCCATCCCCCACAGGAGGTTCAGAGAGCTGAAGCGGAAATTCACACTCAGGTCTTCTGACTCTGCGGCTTCTTCACTTGAAAAATCAGTTCTCATCCATTTTACTTCATTATTTTGTGAATAATTGCCAACTTGATCATCCATGGACATAGTAGTTAAAATATGTAGATGAATGTACTGCACAAACAGGCAAGAAAAAACGCATTTGCACGAGTTTCAAACCTTTTCATGGCTACTTCCACTACAATTCAAGCAAACAGAATATTGGTTTTAGGTTCGCTTATTCTTTCTGCACAAACCCACTGGCCAGTAGAAATACAAAGTAATAATGTCTCTAATAATGGGAATAGAGTGAGTTAAAGTGTTAATGCTACTTTCTAATAATTTTAGCAATACTATTATGTTGATCAGAGTATCCTTAGTAGAATCTTAGGTTAAAAATAAAGTATGGGAAAAACAACTTTTTGGTAAAAATATGTCTATGAGATAATCTGGATTAAATAACTTGAGGATTAATAACTTGGGGAAAGCCTTGAAGACATGTTGATTTTAACATTTTAACAGTCTTTTTACAGACAGACTAGAAAGTTAGATTGATTACATTGCTGAAAATGCATCTGTATGAGACATGAAACTCAATTAAATAGGAAAGGACTGCTTTGCAGAAAGTTTGCACCTTCTCAGTGGACAGTGGCTGGAAAACTTGTAGTTTTCTAGGTAGGAGTCATGGGGAGAGGGCAGTGGGATGTGCTAGTTATTCCTAGAAATTCACCTCGCCTCGAGTCATTGCTTTGCCCTGCCATGGGGATGAATGTAGAGGCCAAAATAATGTTCCATACAATAATGACAAGGCACAACTTTTCTTTATCTGCTGGCGACAACCTATTTGTCTCCAGATGAATTCTGAGCTCATATAATTTGTTACCCTTTGTTGAAAGGAAAAATACACTTTCATTTTTGGCTGATGCAAATAATCCTAAATTATACGGCAGGAACTGCTCATTGCCTACCTCATCATTAACTACCTTCTTCATTTATAACAAGATCTTGATTTTATTCGCAGTGGCCATGTGACCAGCTTTAGGTAACATCTCTCAGCTTCTCTTGAAGCTCTATGTGCCCACATGACTGAATTCTTTCCAATGAGATGTAAGGAAAGAATTGTGTGGGACTTCTGGGACAGTTCCATAAAAGAGCGTGAGTGGCATTTGTCATATAACAGGGCTGAAGCTTCAGGAGTCATCTTGGACCATGAGATACTCTCACTGATGGAAAGCTGCATGGTGGAGCAGAGAGAGAAAAGAAGCCTGGGTTCCCAGTGACTATTGTCCCAGCCCTGACAGCCTGACTCTGGATTTCTTTACTTGAGAGAACAAAACCTTCTGTGGCAAAGCACTATTTTGATTTCTGCTATGTGTAGTCAAATTCCCAATTACATCTCCTAACACTGTTGTTTTATCCTTGTTCTACCACCATCCTAGATTTAAAATGTTAGGAAAACATGGCCTTTTAAATTAAACCAGAAGAGTTTGATTTATATTCAAAATAAGAAAAAAACAAAACCCGTGGTTAATGGGAAATTTGAAGACATAAAGACCTACACAAATAAATGTGTAATTACAACTTATGGTTAAGTGCTATGAAATCCTTAGGGGCAAGTGGGAACATGAAATTCTCTCAGCAGGCATTAAGCTCCAAACTAATATTTAACTAATATTTAAGGCTGTTTAAGATTTCTGGGTCAATTAAAGAATGTTAGAAATCTCTCATTAGCTATGGAAATGAAAAACAGAAATGGATTCCTCTATCTTTTGGTAATTTCCCAGGATTCAAGTGGATTTTTTTATGGTATGAATTGTTCTTTAGCTCCTTAAAAAAAATGCCTGAAGTCTTTATGTAGACAATATACCAGTACTCTACCTGGGTTTTTTCTTTCTTTCTTTTTTTTTCAGCATGAATACTTTTATATACCTGAGGGAAAATAAGCCACATATTGTAAAAATGAATTCATTGAGAAGATAATAAATTTTTAAAGGAGATTTCTAAGATCACTTGAATATTCCATTCACCTTAAACCACTCATAATGGAATTCTTTAAAAAATATTTATATACAAAAAGCTAGCAGTGTTTCTTCGGCCACGTAGATGTCTTGGATGACCCATTCAAGGAAGTGCTCTTAATCCAACTTAATGAGGCCTATAGCCTTTGTGTCCTGACAGGAACACTGGAGATGCATATTGGGACTGTATTTCCGGCTAAGACTGTGCTGGTTGGAGCAGATGAGGCAAGAGCAAGAACCCTAGCTGAATTTTCTCAGATGGCTCCAGTGGAGCTGCTGGTGGAACCATTTTGCTTTCAAGGATCCCATGAGGCAAAAGGCTACCTAAGTTTTCTTGAAAGAGGTTAAAAGGTAACCCCCAATGATGAATTTTCATTTTTCACACCCCAAGGAAGAATTTCAATATTTTCAGAAAACAGTGTTTAAGAAAGATATTCTATTATTTTCTTACTCAAATGCAAAATTTTAATGTTGGATACGAAGATGATAATAAAACAACTCCTCTGCAGGAATGTCGGGCATGTTTATTCATAGGAAAAAATTATCTTTCTTCACCTGCAGACATCTTCCCCTTTTTTCCTTCTTGCTCTGGTAAATATGATTTTTGTTTTTAGTTGAAAATAAGTCTGCCTTTACTTGTATAGCCTTTAAAAAAAACCCAAATTCCTAAAACTCAAGGTCTCTATGCTTTAAAGGAATTTCGAAAAGTGATTTGTTTTGCATGTATGTGTTAGTTATGTGTGTTATACCTCAAATTAGGATTTTGTAAACTTAATATGTAACTGACACACTGTTTTTAGACTTGTGAAAACCATTACTACTGGTTAATCCAAAGTTATCACTGATAAACTAACAATGTTTAGAAGTAAAAAAATATAAATACACAAACTAAAATACCTTATTCAATTTGATTTATGTTTAACTACTACGAAATAGAAATTATTTGGTAAGTTCAATTACTCTAGACTATGTTTGCCAAACTGTTTCCTGTCATGGCACACAAGGAAAATAATAATACCAATTACGTACAGCACATTGGGGTGAGCAGACAAGGCTACTCACGGCCATCCCAGTCCTGCCCAGCCATCCTTAGGCCAAGGAGATAGATATCTTGACACAACTGTTATCTATTTGTGGTCCACTGCCAACACAGAGGGACTGCTAGAAGGCTGAATTGACTGCTAGAGTCAAATTTGGCTGTGAGGACTTTTAAACTGATGTGGCTATTTGTCCAAAAAATATTATATGAAGATATTGAAAATAGGAGATTAAAAAAATCAGGGGCTGAATTTCTATATAGTCATGTCTCACTTAACAATGGGGATATGTTCTGAGAAATGTGTCATTTGGCGATTTTGAACGCTGTGCAGACATCATAGAGTGTACTTACACCTAGATGGTATAGTCTACTACACACCTAGGCTCTATGGTACTAATCTTATGGGACCACTGTCACATATGTGGTCTGTAGTTGACTGAAACGTTGTTATGCAGAGCATGACTGTATTTGTAAGCATGTACTCTATACAGTGGTGTCCATTAGAGTAATTAAAGAAAAACAGAAGTAGTCTGATTTGACCAATAAGAATAATTAATTGGACAATCACGTAAATCTCCACCTCATAGAACCATAGAATTATAGAAGTCATAGACTCATAAACTCATAGACTCATAAAGTCAAGAATGGACTTTAGTAATCATCTTATTTAGCTCATTTTAAAAACTGAGGAAATTGAGGTCTCGAGTAATCAGTAATACCATTTGTATGAAATTTATATTGCACAAAAATTTCACTTACCTCTTCTAATTCGAGTCTTCCAGTAACCCTCGGCAGCACTGTTGTTATCCCTGTTTTCTCAGGGGTGGAACCAGATTCAGAGAGGCTAAATGGCTGATCCTAGATCACTGCTCCTCAAAGTGGAGAGAGAACCCTGCATCTTGTACTTCCCTACTATATCACAGAACGCTCCATCATGATCACATTTGAACTATATGTTTCACATGACACAAAACTAATTTAAGGCAATTCTCTTCTCATTCCATGAATATTTTCACTGAAGCCAGTTCTGTCTTGGGTTGAGGGACTTGCTCAAATGAGTAAACTGCATTTGTGCTATAAAGAAATGTCTTCTGTCCCCACCACACCCACATATCTAAAATTTGTGAAACCCTCGCCAACATTCTTCAGAGTATGTGGAACTCCCAAGGTTTTAAAGCAGTGACTTCCAGGAGAAGTCATGCCACTGAAGAAGGTATGGGAGGAAGAAAAGTAAGTGACTGTTTGTCTTCAGCTTTCTGGGAAGAAGATGCTAGAGAACTTGGGTTTCCTCTGGCCTTTCCAATGAATGGCTGCAGAGTAAAGAAGGTGCACAATTGTGGGTCAATAAGTCCCACATTTAAGGAAGGACACCCCTTTCTCATGCTCTTCTTCCACTTCCTCCCCAACTTCTCCCCGTGAGTGGCTTGGATCCGGAAGCACTGAGAAAGAATGGAAAACTGAATGTTTTCAGTAATCTACAAAATGTTGGATCCACAGTTCTGAGCTTAAAACATTTCCATCAATTCTTTTTTTTTTGAAAGTAAGTCTTGTATCCTCTGCTCTGGAAAACAAACGAACATTTAGCCACACATGCATCTACTCACGGGACCTACATGTTTTCTCAAATAGCTTGTTCTCCCTAACAAATATTTAGAAGGAAAGACTTTCTTCACAGGTTCTCCTTCCTTTGAGAACTTTGGGATTCTGTGATGCCCTGATTAAACACAACGACTGTGCTTTCATATACACATTCAGGGATCACTATGCTTGCCTTAAAAATGTAACTGTACTGGGGCTGGCCCGGTGGCATAGTGGTTAAGTTCATGCACTCCGCTTTGGTAGCCCAGGGTTCACAGGCCTGGATCCCGGGTGCGGACCTATGCACTGCTTATCAAGCCATGCTGTGGCAGGCGTCCCACATATAAAGTAGAGGAAGATGGACACAGATGTTAGCCCAGGGCCAATCTTCCTCAGCAAAAAGAGGAGGGTTGACAACAGTTGTTAGCTCAGGGCTAATTTTCCTCACCAAAAAAAAAAAAAAAGGTAACTGTTAGGGTATCTTTCTTTTCTACTTTCTCTTCCTTCTCATTTATTACATTTGATTGAAAAAATGTCCTTCAACTCCTCACCAGAGTCAAATCTATTTCTCCCCTTCCTTAAAAGAGTAAATTTATAATAGTGAATCCTCAATTTCCCTTAGTTCTACTGACTCAGTTTTCCTCAGTAAAGACACAGATAAAGCTCAATAATCTTTCACATTGCCCCTGCGACACTGGGCTGGCCTAGGGGGCATCATGCTTCCCAGAAGAAATGCCAAGTTGCCCTTACCTAGGTTAAGATGACTTGGGGTGTGTGGTGGTCTCACAAATGGCAGTCATTTCAAGTTAATATGCCTTACTGTAGTACTTCTGTGCAAAATGGATGCCATTTCTATTGACATTTGATTGAGTTCAGTGGGAAACTTTATCCTTTCTTCCTTGTAAATCCTGCTCATGTCCTCTCCACTCTTGTTCCATCATTCTCCATCTCCCTTCCCCAAAACACACACGTATATTCTGTTTCTTCCCTTCTCTTTTCCTGAATTCCTCTTTTCAGGAATCCTGTAGCTGTGCCATATAGGAAAGGCCATGAGCTTTCCAGGTTATAGATTCATATTGAAATCATAGATTTTTTTTTGGTCCAGGTTGAGTTGGGTTAGAGTAATCCTAACAGAGGTTTTAGTAAGCCCCTACTGATTTCATTTATGAAATGCTTGCCATTGCCTATTATGTGACAGGGCCTGTGAAAGTTACAAAGAGTATATTTCCTCTAGGAACTTATCATTGGTCTTTCATTTGTGGATTCTATCTGGCAAAAGGCAAACTAAGGCATAACAAATATCTCTTTAGAGTCGAGCCCTCAAATATCATCCTGTAGCAAGAATGTACACTCCTAACCATGGTTGGCAATGCATGCCACTAGGTTCAGACACCTGCGCAAGAAGGCAGGAAACACCACCCAGACAGAAGCAGCTGGTGCCTCCGCCCTGGTGGTGAGACAGCTCCTTGCAAAAGAACGAGGCCTGCTCTGGGAGGAGGAGGATGGGTTTGGACGGAAGTTCTGAGTCTGAGTCTCTGCTCTTCCACTTGTTAGTTGTGGGTCTTTGAAGAGGTTGACGCACTCTCCGTATTGCAGTTTCTCAACTCTAAAATATCATAGCCCTGCCTGTCTTCCAGGTTGTTACTATTTTCAAATGACATAAAATTAGTGGAGCACTTGATAAACACGAAATGCCTGATAGATATTAGGCACTCTAATATTTTGGTCCCTATTTACAGAAAATAATCCACGTCATTGTGTTAGGAGGAAAAGTGACTTATCAGTGTCTCCATCTCAGTTGGTGGCATAACTATCATTCCATGAATAATAGATGCATCTGGACGCCATACGTATCCCTTCTCTCCATCTACTCGGGCACCTTCCCACTCATCAATCACTTATCCTGCTACTTTTGTCATCTAAATGTTTCTCAGTTCTGTTCCCTTTTCTCCATCCTTTCTTCACTACCAAAGTTCACACCTTCATCTCTTTTCCAGACCACTGGAACAGCTTCTAACAGTCTTTCTGTTTCCTGTCTGCTTCCTCTTAAATTCATCTTTGAGTCACCCACGCGCCGGAGCAATCTTAGATGCTAGCCTAACCATATCTCCCCCCTGTTCAAAATTTAATGTCTTCCCAATCACAGCCCGAGTATTAAAAAAGACTTCAAGGTTCACACACCTGCTGATTGTCTAGCATGATATGTGCCCATCTAATTCCACTCCCACCAAAATGGTTGATCCCTTTTCTATTCCCTAAGAAAGTTCAGACATCTATGAAGCCTTCCTTGACCTCCCTCTGCCACTCACACACTTTTTTCCCTTCCCCAGGAATTCTGTGTTTCTTCTCTGGACTCTAGTAATATCCTATGCATATATCCACCTTTGGACCATAATTTTCCCCTCTAGAGCCCACTCGGAATCTGGCACACCACAGAAGCTTGGTAAATGTTTGTGGAATAAAAGGGAAGGATTCCAGATGATAATCTACTCATTTATGGGTATTTCTTTGACCAAATGTAAAATATTTAAAAAAAATGAATTGGGTACCTCATCCTTCGGTATTTTCAGCCATATCTAAATATCTACTTAGCAATTACCTAGGACAAGATCTTTTCATATCTGCATATCATAGTATAATATGGGAAAAATTAGGACATTTAAATGCTTTTTCAAATAACATGTGATCTTTCATCTTTAAAAGCCTTTCCTTTTTCAATGAGCCTCAATTTCTCTAAAATATCATTTTCATCAGTAGACTCAAAAAAAAGAACGAAAAGTTGTGAGTTGGACTTTATTCCCAATCAGTGTGAAAGCCATTTCTTAGCTCTTAAATTGTCCTTTCTGAGAAGAAAAGCTCAGGTATTTGGATTATGAAGCAGCCCGTTCAGCCGTGCAAGTTGGATGACGACAGTGGGGCGAGTGTGTGGGCAGTGGGGAGAATTCACTGACAGATGTGTCCTTGTTCTTCTCAAAGACAGCCCTGGACACTAGCAGGTATCCAGCCACAGGGCTCAATCCTGGCTTATCTCACTTTGTTTTGGAAATAAATTGAAGGTTGCAAAAGAAAGAAGACTGTAGTGTGGGAAGGCTTAGACATGACAGGATTTTCTGTTTTCTCTCATTGTCTCATTTTTGCTCAGCACTTTGTTGCCAAGCTCCTCTCCGTAGAAACCATTACTGTCAAGTATCCCTCCCTCACCTTCTAGACAAGTGCTTTCAAAACTCACTAAACGTCCCGACTACAGGGGGCATACTCCTGGATGCTGACATATTCTAGAAAGGGGTTCTGGCCTTAGTGCATTAGCACACTTAGCCTAGAAGTTTCAAACCAAATTTATAGTCATTAACTGCAGGGAAATGGGCATGGCTGCTGAAGCGTTTAGCTTCTATAGCATTGGATAGGAGGTCAGAGGTGAGAAGCATGTGCCTGGAAAAAGAGCTCAATGGCTCACAAAAGGCAAAACAAACCAAAAAACCAATAAGCAAAACAAAACAGAAATTAGGCTGATTACTTTTCCCCTCCCCCTCAAAAAAAGTCATTTTCTCGGGTTGTAGAATATTTTAATTCCAGACGCAAAGTTGAGAGGGATGAAAGCTGCTGAGGAATTTGAAAACCAGCAAAGGAAGAGAGAAGTTGAAAGTCAAAGTTGCCACCTTATACTGTACAGAGCACTACGTATCAGACTCTCATTTCAAACGTGCAGACGCTGGCCTCCATGTCCTTGACATTCTGGCAGGGTATTAAGCATTTCTGCAGCCCACTGTGTCCTTTCTGGTAAAAATGGGAAGCATATAACTTTTATATCAGGGAGTGGCTTAGTCATGAGGGAGAATCTTCTTGAATGATTCACATTCCTGGGGTACCCCTAAGATGCCCACACCCATGCTGAGAGTAGAGCTAAGAATTTTCATATCTATTTAATATAGCATACTCTTGGAGACCAGAAGCTGTATCGAGAAAATCTTTCAACAGAATTATGCATGTTTAGTGATAGTTTCTGGCAATAGAAATCCATTCATAGGACACCGAGTTGAGGTTATCAAGAAGAAATGTAGGAAACTACCAAGCGATTGATACCTCAGGGGATGAGAAGCAGTTTTCAGCCAGGGTACCAGCATTCATTCAACAAACCTCTAAGGAGCCCCACTCCTTACCACGTGTACCACGTGCTGTCAGGGATGCCCAGAAATCTGGAAATTTGCACCTGGTTTGCTAGCATTAGCGAGGTTAGGAGATTCTCCTTCCACCTGCGAGATTACTCCTTCCACCTGCAGAAAGAAACAGAGAGAACGCTCTGAAAGTCCCAGCTCAGGGCTTTGCTCTCTCCCACGGGCACAGATGCTCCTAAAGATGTGCACAAGGGGAGTCAGAGATGCTAATACTAAAAGCGTACATTCATTAAGCACATAGTATGTGCCAGGAACGGTGCAGCAACTCCTCACAAAACTGAGGAGGTGGATTACTTTCCCCATTTTTGGCTGAAGGAACTGAGGTAAAGAGAGAGAAAATAGCCCTTCCAAGGATACACAGCTGGTCACTGCGGGGTTACCTCTGGCAGTCACGAGCGCTTCCCTGGGACACCATGTGGGGCAGGAACCTGGTTTCTACCATCTCACCAGACTTCCCAGCACTTCCCATTCTATGTCTTGCTTCTGTGGCTTATTCTTTTGAAACACTAGCATAAAAATTGGAAAACATATCTGCCATACTGTTCTAAATGACTAGAAATTAGTGAATCAACATACCAAGCACCCCCAGAAAAAGGAAATATCCTCAAGTATCTGTGTTCTGGGGCTCCATCCGCAGTAATTTTATGTTTGCCACATGATTATCTTAAAATGCAACCCGCTTTAGCGTGGAGAATGTGGCTAATGGATTAGATTCTGTCAGTCCCCCCGACCAAATGTACCTAGTAGCAGGGTGTCCTGCTTACCACAGATATTAATAATCATGAATAGCAGGCTGCTAAAAGAGTCCAAATGTCTTCTGTTGTGTAGTATTAATGGTAGGACACCAGCTATTTTTAATTTAAATTGCAAATGATACTCAGGATCATGGAGTTTATACAAGTATAAACAAAACAAATTTCTGTAGCCCATCTGATGGAAAGGAACAACATTCACTTTCTGATCCTCTAAACATCGTTTGAACAAGAACTAGATGACCCCTTCTGATGAGCTGCAAGATGAATTTATACATGTTAGCAGATGCACAAGGCTTCATTGACACCCACAACGACAGTTGCTCGTACTTTTTACACCAAACGGAAATGGGTAGGGCTGCTAACCAGAAACACCATGAGGACTATTGGGATGATGTGTGTAAACACCTGGGCATAAACGCTACCAGAAAAATCATGATCAAGTCAAACTGATGGAGGTTTCTAGTATCTCAGTGATTTCTACCATCAGGAAGAGTGAGGTGCTGGTGATCGCATGCAGGGCTCTCGCAGTTTCCCCTTGGACCAGGGTGCTTGTGTTGATCCCTGATAGGTTGCACGCATTCTCCCAGTTGGCTCTCTTTAGTTGGAACCCTCATCTTATCTAAGCCAGCTTCATGGATTTTACGATAATTAGGTGTATAAGGCTAGAGGCTTGCTTCATATATCATGGTGCCAGAGGGGCTATTTGCCTTTTTCCTATCCAGGAAACTGGCTCTGGTTTTTGCTTTGGAGAAATCATTTCTCCCTCTTTGGTATCCCAGGGACTTCCAGAAGTAGTCACACCTCCCTCCCCTCCTCCATAGGGCACATTGTCGGGAGTATATTTCTTTTCTCGTCCCCTCAGCAAGACAGACTGTTTCAAAGATTGGTAATTGATGAAAGCCAGGTCATTCAGAGTCAGTGAGACTCACTTCAGATGCTTTACTGTTTGAGCTGTGGGAGAAGGCAGAGCTCTGTTGTCCATTGACTTAAGACTGTGAGGATGAGAAGCTGGAGCTACAGCAGCCACGTTGTAAACATGAGGGCATAAACATGGAGCCCTCCACAGCAGGCAGAGCCAAGAGATGTAGGGAAGGAAACACAGCAGGTGACTTTAATTGAGCCCAGTACGGCCCCAGCTGCAGCCAGCCTTGTTTCCTGAAATTATCATTTGTGAGCCCAAACATTTCCTTGTTGCCTAGGCAATTTGGGCTGCATTTTTTTTTTTTATTTCAACCCAAAGCATTCTAACTGATATATATATATACCACGTAAAACTATAACTTAAAAAACAGCTTGCTTTTGTGATTGAAACAAGCCTTATGAAGCCTAGTATTATTTCACTTCCAAACAGCATATTCCTATCTGAATTATTAAAAATTTTTCACTTAAGTGTTAATTATGAATGGTGACTTTTGTATTTAGGACAACTTAAAAATATAGTTCTTGTTAAATATGTTTGACATCAACTGTATCAATGTAACACATTCACTTCATAGGCCTGGGAAATTTGTAATCTTGCCAACCTCTCAAATTGTCTTTAGATAGGGCTGTCTTGTCTCATTTCTCTTAAGTCTCAAAAAGAGTGGTGAAATAAAGTCTTACAATTCATTCATTTGTCAAGGAAATGCAGTCCATGACATACGGAAGTTCAAGCTGACTACATCAAAGTTGAAGTTTGAATTGGTAATATAACAGATATAAGTGAAAGGGATGTAACATTCCTACGTTTGTGGCTGGTTCTTACGTATTATAAAAACTTCGAATGACTGGGCATGCTTCTAGACATATATCCCTAGTCTGCAGAGTTGGCATCTTCAAGTGACTGTCTTTAAGGGACAAATAATTCCCTTAAAAACTGAGTTAATGGTAAGTCGTCCAGAAATTGACCATGCACGATTTAGTGAAAACAGCTATTGTGTGTCTCTTAATTATGGAGTTTCCTAAAGGGCCATTTGGCTCTAAAGATGTAATATTATATTATAGACATTTAAACCAATCATTTGTAAATGCTTCCTGAAATTTTCAATTTTCATCTGGTCCCTGGAGATTGCCTATTTAATTAGTAGCTACTTCCTCTAAGAACTACTTACTGCAAATAAGCAAACCTAAGGGTTCAATAATGTGAAACGTACACTCACGTGATGAACTTTGATCCTGAGGCACTCAGTAAAGTCATTAACAAGATTTTCCTAAATCATTGATAGCTTATTTATCATTCCCATTCCATGTCACGGTTTTGGTCATTACGATAACTGCTAACAATAAAACTCCCTTAAGCCAGGAAAAATAGTCAACTTTACAACTGAACCTTACAAATATTTTCTTCTGGTCTGTTGTTTGCCTTTTTAACTTTGTTTATGGAGTTTTAAGCTATTTGCCACCAGTCTTTGATTTTAATATCACAATAGCGACAGACTGGGGGCAAAAATAACCACATTCTTTCCAACAAGTTTGGTTTAGTAACAAATGGCCAAGGGCCTCAGAATTAGGTTTTACCACTCTCCATAGCCCAATACAACCCTGGCCTCGCTGGGATTACAGGTATCAGCGAGTAGGTTTTCAACAGCTTTTGCACAAAACCAAGCACGTGGAAGACTGTACGAGAGACAGTAAGAGCCAGATAAATGTTCTTAAATCACTTAGCCAGTCAGGGTTCTACTCTGTGATTTTCTTTATTACGCCCAGATTAATCAATCTGCACATACAAATCTTATTTGTGTTCACAATTATTCTAATCAGTAATAAATCTATAACATCTACAGGTCAAATGGGTACTTTCCCACTTCCCTTTGCTTTCTTTTCTAATTTCTTACTGTAGATGCATTTAAAGATCATGTAATGCGTTCCCTTCTTTCAGAGGGTAATGAAAGCACTGGTCCCTTTCTGCTCATGAGCAGACTTTTCTAACAGTTATTAATAGCAGCAGAACATTTGTTGTTGTTTTGGAAAAAAAGGAGTTAGTGACCCGTTTTTCACAATGCTAATGAATCTATTCTATTCATATTGCTGCCCAGTTCCTTTTGTTAATTGAAGAGTTTTTTTCCCCCTACATATTGAAAACTCTTTTAAGGTTCAATGAAGCTTAAAGCTTTCTCATGTGTCTGTTTGTTTTGGAAGAATTATTTTATGACATAGCAGGACTTGTTTCCTCATAAGATTCTCAGGCAAAAAAAGACTTTCATGAAAAGATAAAGTCTGAGGTTATATGAGGACCTGAAGAAGAATTTTGTAATCTAAGTGGACATGCTACCTCATCCAAGGCTTGTTTCTCAATGTTCTTGAATGGAGAAGTGGTGACCTCATTAATACTCCTACTTCCTAAGCCCCAACTTGTTCCTCTGGGAGTCTCAGCGAAGCTAGAAATGATTCCATCATAGATCATCAGCTGGCAAGTGAGTCTCAGGTCTCCTGCTGAAGAGCTGCCACTGCCATTAAGGATGTGAATTTCCAAGCTTGGCAGCAAAGTGTTCCCCCCATAGAGTGGGGGGGGGGGGGTGGTGTATTTAATCAGCTTAGAACTGCTTCTCTTTCTTGTTGTGATACTGAGCTGTGGAGCCACCACACAAGCAGAAACAAAGAGGACAAGGTCTTTCTGGTAATTACAGAGAAAGAGAAAGCATTGATTATAATGTGCCTGTGTTGAAGAAATGATTCTAGAATAAAAAATACTTCTAAGATGACATTAATATGTAGGGTCCCTCTCTCAGTCACAATGCAATTGACTTTTCAGCTTCCACATTAATTACTGTAATCACAACTCTAAAGCAGACAAATGTACTGGCTAAAAAGAACTTTGCAGGGCGGGGGCATAATATGTACAAGTTTTGGGGGAAAATAATATGATCTTGGAAAAGGAGAAATCATTTTTTTCTCCACCCATAGAAGGGAATGCTCAGTGGGCTGAGATGGAGAGGGAGAGGCGGGTGGTGGCTTGGGTGAAAATTTGCCATGAGAACAAAAACCATTTTCAGAGCTCACTGTGGGCTGAGCACCCTACTGGTGGAGAAAGGGAAATTAAAAGGGAGTACTGTTATTAAGGAGATAACAATATATTTGGGAACTCTTTATTTATACAGACATGCAAATATAAAGATAAAATAGCTTTTAAAGCTCAGCACTTACAAAGTAACAGGGAAGAATCTGAGGAGACAGCATAGGATTGAGCTAGGCCTGCCCTCTGAGAAGTCAGTTTCAAGTGGTATTTGGACAGCTCAGGGGGTAAGAACACAGGCCCAGGAAGACCTAGATTGAAGTACCAAATCTGCCTCTTGCTCCCTGAGCATGCTTGAGCAAATTACTTGCCATTTCAGTTTCCCCTTCTGTAAAATGGGATGAAAGCCATACCTATTATCTCATACGATGGTTGTGGGGATTAAAGAGCTGGCATGGGTATGAAAGTGCCAGCATTCTGCCTGGTTCACAGGGGGTCCTCAATAAGTCCCTTCTGCTTTTCTCGCTTTCCTCCACCCCTTCACACCTACTTATGCAAGACATCAACAGCTTCAGTGGCTTTGGAAAGTACAGTTGTGTAATTTGATATATTGGTCAAAGGGGATAGAAAGTGTTAATTTAGGTATGGGTCAATGCCAGTATTGAGGTCTAGCTAGATTTTCCTGTTTCTAAGATAAAGGAACCAGGTTATGTGTCCATTAACAACCTGTGGCTCTCAGCTGAACTCTAGAAAGAAGTGCAATTCATTCAGATGGTACATCTGGTTACTTGAGTAGGGGAAAAACAACAAAATTCATGGAGAACGTCTAAAAACAGTTTTAGGCAGTTGTTCTGATTGTGACTTCATCGATGAGAAGTTAAGGCAGAATAGGTGTAACCATGTAATAATAAGCAAGTTTTAGTTTTCTGGAGAATTCAATTTTCTCATTTGTAATCAAGGGTGGTGGTTATATTTAATCATCTCTAAGGCTTATCTTAGCAATGAATCTCGAAGAGGAGCAGACTGAGCCTTCCCAATGGTCCATTATGTCTAAGATTCCACATACACTGTGATTCTGACCTCTGATAGGTATCCAATAAATATTTGTCAAATAAATGCATGAATATGGAGAGCAGTCTTGAACATGCCTGCCTTTTCTGTCTGCTCAACGTACTTGATGGTTGAGTGTCTTGCTGAATCTTATACTCAGACACAAGTCCTACACTCGATGTCAGCAGTAGGGAAGGGAATGACTAGAGTTGAGAGGTCTGCAAGACTCCTCAAACTCTAGCTCTCCTGGGACAGATGGAGGGCAGACTGCCTGCTGCAATCATAACTGTTTGAATGTATTTACTGCTTTTATTCCATCTCTCTGTTGCTCCTGCTCCGAAGCAGAAAAATGAACCCAAATCACCAAACAGTATCATTAATGAACTGATAATATGTGGCAGCCAGTCTTCAACACAGACGCCTATGATTCTTACCTCCTGGTATTCATGCCTGTGTGTAATTCCCTCCCACACTTAATAGGGCTGACCAGGTAACCAATGGCATATTGCAGAAATGATGGAGTGTGACTTCTGAGGTTAGGTCATAAAAGTCACTGCTGCGCTGGCTTGATGTCTTGGATCATCTTTGGGGAAAGCCAGCTGCCATGTTGTGAGGACACTTAAGCTAAATGGAGAGGTCCCCATGGCAAGGAACTGAAGCCTCCTGTTAAGGGCCAGCACCAATGTGCCAGCCATGTGAGTGAGCCATGTTGGAAGAGGACCTTCCAACCCCAATCCATCCCTCAGATGACTACAGGTCTGGTCAGTGTCCTGAACCACCCTGAACCAGAACTTCCCAGCTAAACCGCTCCCAAATTCCCGACCCACAGAAACTGTATGAGATCATAAACGTTTACTATTGTTTTAAGCCACTTACATTAGAGTCATTTTTAATGCAACAATAGATAGATAACTAATACAATAGGCTTCAAAAAAGATTGATTTCTATGAGTGACTGAAATCATCTTTCAGTTTTATAGTTATAGTGCTAACTCCTAATAATTCATGAGAATGAAGAGTACAGGGGTCCTGAAACTTTAGCAGCTGTATCAGTGATAGTTCAAAGGAATTTCCTAACGGCTTTTTCAGAAGACCCTCACCTCTTTTTCCCTTTCATATATACGAGCACTCTTTTAGCCTCTTAAACCATCATAGTGGTTTATAATAAGCATGGGTTTTGGGATCTGACAAGCTGGGTTCTGATTTGGGCTCCGCTACATGCTAACTGTGTGAGCACTTGCATAAGTTAAACTTTCTGGACCTCAGTTTTCTCATTAGTAAAGCTGATGTAATAGTACCTACCTCATGGATATTGTGAGGTTTAAATAACCTAACATATGTGAAGTTCTTAGGAGAATGGCCGGTACATAGAAAGCTCCCTGTAAGTACTACCACTTTTATTACAATTTATTTTCACAATCTGAACATTTGAAACCTGTCATAGTTTCTTCTTCTTTTTACCAGGATCCATGAATTGATGTGCCATTTATTTAGTCAACTAAGATACTTTTCAAATTGAATTTGAAACCTGAAACAGACAAGACAGGATTATCTGAGAGAGCCACTGTGGTTTGTCAGCTATGCTGCCTTCTTTCCTCTCTGCCTTCTCCAGCTGATAACTCAAAAGCCAAGCCATGGATGTCTTATTTCATCCCCATTCCCAGACCTAAAGGACACCTTATCTCAGGGTACATTGATATGACTTGTCTTCTGAGAGTTGTATATCCGAAAGAGCTGGATTTGTTGTTTTTTGTGTGTGTGTGAGGAAGATTGGCCCTGAGCTAACATCTGTGCCAATCTTCCTCTGTTTTATATGTGGGATGCTGCCACATCATGGCTTAATGAGTGGTGTGTAGGTCCGCACCTGGGATCCAAACCTGGTAATCCCAAGTCACCAAAGCGGAGTGCATGAACTTAACCACTATGCCACCAGGCTGGCCCTGGAAAGAGCTGGATTTTTAAAAGAAAATTTTAGATAACTAAATATTCCAGTTTTCTAGTCAGAGTTTACCAGTGTACAATTAAAGAAAACCAAGTATTATATGAAAAAAATCAAGAATCACCTCAATTTCAAAAGCACGATACTAAATTTCCTGATCTTTTGAGAATTTGGTCTGACCTTTTCACTTTTTCTGTATGAAAGAAGAAATCAGAATCCACTTTTGTCTCTGAGATCTTTCATTCCTATGCCTATTTGGGTCGTGGTGGGAGAATTATGAAATCTAACCAATTACTACAACTGTCCCATCTTCCAGGAATTGTTGAATTGGGGGTTTAGTGTGGTTCAGAATATTAGCATATTTATACACTCTGCCATTCTGTCTGAATTCAGTGGTGGGGGAAACAGTAGAGTAGAACAGCAGGTGGTTTCATCAAAATCTCCCTGAAACTCTGAACTCTTCATTTCTAAGGTTAGGAGGCAATGTGCCAAAGGTCACGTGGGGGCAAAGGGCAAGAAGACTGAAAAGGATTAGAGGAAGATAGAGACTATGCAGTGGACATAAAAGAGTTACTGGGAAAGCACGAAACTGGCTGGAAAGACCATATTTTAATTATTTAGCTTAAATTATTTAGCTTAAACAGGCAAAACTAGCCTTCCTTTAATTTACCACATTATACTGACTAGGAGAGGGGGTTAATGGAGCTATTTACAAATTCCCTCTTTCTCATTTCCCTTATCCTTGTCTCTCTGCCCCACCCAAGTAAAACACATATGGATTTTGTTATTCAAGCATCATTTTTCATCATGCCATTTTGCCTGCAATTCTAAAGAAAAAGAAAACACACACACGTGTGTGTCCATCCTACACTGACAGAAACCACACAATGAGAATCTCATTCATTTTTAAGCCTTTAAATCTGTGCGGATAATGGTTGTTTATTTTTCATTTAATCTATCTGTCTTTCTGTCTAGCCTCTATTTACTTAGGAACGCATGGAGAAATATATCCTTTAGAGACACCTGAGATTCTGGTTTTCACGTAACTGGTATTTTAAGTAAACCCAAACCCTGTGTCTGCTTAGTCCCTAAGCTGCCCAGGAATCCCCGCTGACACCAGCCATCCTCTGTCTTGGCGCATCTGGAATGAAGTCCTTTGTCTTCTCCGCAGAGCCCTTTGTTATTCCTGACCTCTGCTTCTTTCCTCTTGCTCTACTGGTCACTTGCCTTGTCTTTTCACTTGCCCCTAGTGACATGGCTATACAAGGTTTTTGTATTATTTTGGTTTCTTCTACAAGGCCTTCTATGGAACAATCTGCTAGCTAGAGGGTAATTTTCTCTTTACATCTTTTCTGTGTATAGACAATTTATAGATTGAAAATATGGTTGTAAACCGTTAAAATGAAGCTCTGAATATGAGCTACTTTTGCATCCGGAGTGTCTGTCCTGAAGAGCCCTTCTAGACGCTGCCCGCCTGTGACGTCTTCCGCGGGGAAGGACAGCGTCGCCTGCAAACGAGGGCAGGTTTCTCAAGAACATCATCAAGTTACCAGCTGAAGCCAAACAAGAACTGTTCACGCTGACATTTTATTATTTGTATTTCCAGAGTGTTTAAAGTATTTTTGGATTAGTCCTATCTTTCAGACGCTTACAAGAGACATTAATTTTTTTTTTTTTTTGCTCTCTTTCTCATGAAGCGAATCCTATAACTTGAGTGGAACTCAAGTAGCCTCTCTCTATAAGCTTCGGGAAACAAGTATTTTGAAATAGAAGTATTTAAAAAAATTGACTAACAAAGAAAAGGTCAATCATTTTAACAGACTAATAAGATAAAATGTAAGAAAATATAGGTTGAGGAAACAAAAGTCCACAAATTTAAATTCTCCTCTGCACTAAAACACAGCCAATAGCCTTGGGAGGAAGCCCTTTGTGTTTAAAGAGTATTGAGGGGGAGCTCTCTGCCTGGATATTACTTGTACTTCTAACACGGCCGTGTGAGGAAAGGGATTTTGTCACCCTTAAAACACCTGGTTGGTGAGAAGGTTACTGGGAAATACTTCCGGCCACCGTCCTAAGCATCCCTACGTTGGCAAAGGTGCGCAGAAGCCTGGCATTTGGTTATGCAGCCATTTGTACTCAGAAACTTTACAGTTCTGGGGAGGACCTGGCGACTTTTCATTATTAACTTCTAATCTTTCTTCTGAAGTAGAGTCTAATGAACAATAGGGTTAGAGGTATCATCCACCGAAGAGCTTTAAGAGATGTACCTTGTGCTAAAGCCTGTTTGCTAACCCTTTGAAGACGCACAGATTCTAGGAACCACCCGACTGACCAGGAACTTCAGTACGCGTTACTTCTTGTGGTCATTGTGGAACGTAAACTCCCGAGGAGCCACACCTGACATTAGAGCCTCAGTGTCTAGAACAATATCCCCCACACGTAAGGGAGGCATTGACATTTGTTAAATGAATGAGTGACTGAGATATGCCATTTCCGGTGAAGCCCGCAAAATCCACTTCACATAGTATCTGCTGCCTGGGAAGCTTTTTTCTATGTATAATATTATTGCTACTGACAGCAAAGTACAAGCAGGATCCTAATTTATTAAAAATCCTCTACTCAGGGGCCGGACAGGTGGTGTAGAGGTTAACTTTGTGTGCTCTGCTTCGGTGGCCTGGGGTTCTCAGGTTCGGATCCTGGACGTGGACCTACGTGCCGCTCATCAAGCCATGCCAAGGCGGAGTCACACATAGAGCAACTAGAAGGATGTACAACTATGACGTACACCTATCTACTGGGGCTTTGGGGAGAAAAAAGGAAAAAAGGAGGAAGATTGGCAACAGATGTTAGCTCAGGGCCAATCTTCCTCAAAAAAAAAAAATCCTCTACTTAATATTCTTTTCCAATTCAGATATTTCTTTCTCCCTACCCAATTCCCCAGAAAAGTGCAAGGAAGAAGGTTTCCTGATTTTTTTTCAATTAAAAAAATTTTTTTTTAATTTTTATTGAGGTAAAATTGGTATATAATCTAAGTTTTAGGTGTACGACATTATAATTTGATATTTATATACCCTATAAAGTGATCACTACCATACGTCTTGTTACCATCTGTCACCATACAAAGACCCACTTCACCCATTTCACCAACCTCCCAATCCCTTCCCCCTCTAGTAACCAATCTGTTCTCTGTATCTATGAGTTTTTTCGTTTTGCTTGTTCATTTGTTTTGTTTTTCAAATTCCACATATAAGTGAAATCATACAATATTTGTCTTTCTCCATCTGACTTACTTCACTTAGCATAATACCCTCAAGGTCCATCCATGTTGTTTCAAATGGCAAGATTGCCCTTTTTGTGGCTGCATAGTATTCCACTGAAAAGAATATATACACCAGATCTTCTTTATCTATTTATCAATCGATAGATACTTAGGTTGTTTCCATATCCTGGCTATTGTAATTAATGCTATAATGAATGTAGGGGTGTGTATTTCTTTTCAGATTAATGTTTTTGTATTCTATGGACAAATACCCAGAAGTGGAAAGCAGGTAGCCAACAGATACATGAAAAGGTGTTCAACATCACTAATTATGAGGGAAATGCAAATCAAACCACTGTGAGATATCACCTCAAACCTGTTGGAATGGCTATTATCAAAAAGACAAGAAATAACACATGTTGGAGAGGATGTGGTGGAATGGAACCCTCATACACTGTTGGTGGGAATATAAATTGGTACAGCCACTATGGAAAACAGTATGGAGGTTCCTCAAGAAATTAAAAATAGAACTACCATACAATCAAGCTATTCCACTTCTCGGTATTTATTTATCCGAAGAATAAGAAAACACTAATTGGAAAAGGTTTATTGATTTTTAAAGTGAGTCATCTGCCATTGCTCATCACAGGCAAAGACATAACTCATAAGCATGAAAAGGAAAATTACTCCAAGGAAATTCTACCTGGCCATCTTTCTTGATGTCACTCCAAAGAAAACAGGATTCATTTCCACTACAAAATTGAACTTACAACAGGATTAACAGCCAAATGACTTAGTCCCATTGAGCACTTTCTTAGTATATGTGGGCTCAAATTTATACAGAATCTGATCTGCTGTCCTTGACTTCCAGGAAATTTTTTTCAAATGTTCCTTTGGCATCAAGAATGGAATACAGCTTAATTATGAAAATATAAAAATTTGATCATCTCCTCTAAACATTCACCAGGATAAATAGTATGAATTACTTTTGCAGGCATAATGTCTGTATAGGTATCATCAAAATAAATTCACATCTGAATGATCTTATGTCAAAGTAAGGAGAAAATGCAAACTCATAAAAAGGGGTAATAAGGACATCACTATATATATAAAGCAGTATCCACCATCCTTCAGAGACTTTAGCTCTTTTTCCCAGAGAAGATACTTGTTTTATTATTGCCATAAAGCAAGCCTAGACCATCTATGCTTAAATTGGATTCCTATTTCTATGCTACTGTTTAACACCTTTCTAAGGACTTCCTTGTTTGTTTCACTGTAAAACAAGAAGCAGCAAGTTATCAGACATCTTGATAGTTTCTGGTGGGGAAAGGGGAAAGAATCTTATTTTGGCAAAATGTTACTTTACACAAAATGTAATGATTTATCCAGGTTTGTTTGTAACTATACTATCTTTAGATAGTATACTCTTTTTCTATCTATAATAGAAATGTAGAAAACTGAATGCAAATTAGGGTGTCCAGTCTGCCTTCCTACCTGACTGCCTTCCTTCCTTCCTTCCTCTCATCTTCTCTCCTTCCACCTCTCTCTCTCTCTACTTTCCTCCTTAAATCTGTGTGCTTTCTTATTTCTCATCTCAGAGAAAATTTAGCTCATGTTGTCAGATTACACAGCTGACTACTTCCACAGTTATCCACTGACCCCAGGACATTCTGCCTCATTTTTAAGTGATTTTTAGCTCTGCTTCACTATCACTCTCTCTGTGGAGACTTCAAAGTTCATGGATGTGAGCTAGCAGCACCACAGCTTCTTCCTTCCTGGATCTCCTCTCCTCCACCCCAGCTGCTCCCTAAGCCAACCCAGTCTATCCCTAGCCCTTAGCAGTACTGGTAACTGTGGCCCTTCCTGTCATCTCAATTTCATGCATCCTACCCTCTGCTGTTACTCTCAGTTTTTCCAGTATGCCAACACCAACAATTCTTTGACACAACAGGGCTCTTCAGTCCCTGATCCTACCACTCTTTTCCCAGCCCTCACTGCCCTGGCGTTCTCACCCTCCTCCTTACCAGGTTCAAGTCATTTTACACAGTTAGTCATTATAATCAGTCCTGTACACATACTTTCAGCCCCCAACCATACTCTATTTCTCTAGCCCAGCTACTCTTCCATTCTCTCAGACATCCATTCCACATCCCCTCCTCACACCCTCAGCACTCCTCCTTGACCCTCACTTTTAGCAGACAACCTCAGTTCATACTTCACTGAAGAAATGGAAGCAAGTGTAAGAGAACTTCTGCAGGCTTCCCCATCTGCTCCTCTATAGTGTCTTCTCATCTATTTGAGTAGATGAATGATCCGTGTTCTCCCTGTCTGAAGCCAACTTTTCCACCTGTGCACTAGGTTCTATTTCTTCTCATCTGCTCAAAACATCATAGCTCCAGCAATGCTCTCCTCTTTTGCTCAGATCATCATTTTTTCCTCCCAAAATTACATCATTCCCATCAGCATATAAACATGCTGTTATTTCTCCTATCTTTTAAAAACATCCTCCACCCTGCTTTTCTGATCAGCTGCTGCTCATTTCTTTGCTCCCCTTGCAGCAAACTCCTTGGAAAAATTGCCACATTTCTGTCTTAGTTTCTCTTCTCCCATTCTCTCGTACGCCTGCTACCGTCAGGCTCTCTCCCTCTACTTCATCAAAGTTGCTCTCGTGCATGTCACCAATGACCACCAAGGAGATAAATCCAAAGGTCAGTCAATCCTCATCATAGTGGACCTGCCAAGCATAGTTGATCACCCCCCTCCTCCTTGAAACACTGTCTTCATTCAGCTTCCAGGAAACCAGGAACTGCCTGACCCCTCTGTCCTGCCCTACTTCACTGGGCTCCTTCTCAGTGTCTTTTGCTGATTTCTCCTCTTCTCTTTGGCCTCTTAATGTTGGAGTCCCCCAGAGGCTAGTCTTTACTACTTTTCTCTGTCTATACTCACATCCTTATCGATGTCATGCTAATGACTTCCAAATGCAAACCTCTATTTTCAAATCCCAGACTCAGAAACCCAACTGCCTACTCAAGGATATCTCCACTTGGAGGTCTAACAGATACCTCAAACTTGATTTCCAAAACTCAACTCCTGATCTTCCTCCCCAGAACTCTTCCAACTGCAGTCTTTCTAGTCTCAGTTGATGGCAACTCTGTTCTTTCAGTTGCTTGGGCCAAAACCTTTGAAGCATACCTGATTCTTTCCCCGCAGCCCTCCATACCACATTCGTTCAATCAGGCAATACTGTTGGCTCTATCTTCAAAAATACCTAGCATCTGACTACTTTTTGCTACTTCCATTGCTATCACCAAATCTGAAGCACTCTTATCTCTTTCAGTAGCCTTGTAATAAGTCTTCTCTTTTTATCTTTGCCCAACGACAGTCTACTCTCAACATGACAGATAGAGCCTTTTAAAATATAAATCAGAATGTACTATTCCTTTGTACAAAATCCTGCAACGGCTTCCTTTTCATCCAGGGAAATAGCCAAAATCCTCCTCATGGCCCACAGGTCATGTGCTGGCCTTTTGTTACTTGTTTGACCTCATTTTCTACTACTCTTCTCTCTGTTCACTCCATTTCTGTCATATGGTCTCACTGTGGTTCCTCTAATATGTAGGTATAATTCCATCTTGCGGCTTTTGCTCTAGCTGTTCTCTCCATCTAGAATGTTCTTCCTCAAGGTATCTGGTTGCTATTTCCTCACTTCTTTCAAGTGTTTGTTCAAATCTTACCATCTTAATGAGGCTTTTCTTGTGAATCTTTTTTTAACACGGCAACTGATCCTGATCTCTAATTTTGCTCTACTTTTCTTTTTTTCATAGTACTTACTACTTTCTATATATACTTGAACTATATATTAAGCTCAGTTTTATTTTCTGTCTTCTGCTAATAGAATGTAAGACCCACAAAGGTTGGCATCTCTAAATATTTTGCTCACTGATGTATCCCAAATACCTACAACAGGGCTTGTGGGGTATGTCATGTGGTAGGTGTTCGATGAATATTTGCTGAATTAATGAATGTATCAGTGAAGGAAAGTGAAAATGAATTAACCTGGTCTCTCTGAGCTATTGACTTGAAAACCCTTTTGTTGAGATTTCAAAAGAAGTTCTTTCCCCAAAGTGTTATGCCTGACACTAGAGCCTCTATTATTGAGTCTGTCTGGTTTCCTAATTAGAACGGGTTCCAAGAGGCTGAGAATTTCTCTCCCATGAGACACGAAAATAAGGTGTTGCTGCATTTCAGCCACTAGTAACTATTATACACACTCTGGGGACATTATAATAAGAGCTTTTGGAAAGACGGAACTAGGTGAGTGGACTCATTTTAGGATCTGATAGAAAATCAAAACACAGAGAAGGTTCATCTAAAGCTTGGCCATGTTTCCTGTAAACCTGCCTCACCCCAAAAGAGAACCGAAGCTGACATATCATTTCAAATGGAAACTATGCAAAATTCAGTGGCTTCATATGGTTTCAACCCCCAAACCAGGTGGAACCCAAGGCTTTGGCAAAGTTCTCTTTAAATTCTTAACTGGGGAATGTAAACCAAGGGGGTAAACGTGGGAGAAAAACAAAGTGAAATAAAACCTTTAGTTTTGAACAGTTCTGGAACCACAAACTTAAATCACTGCTCTTTAAACGTCATCTGTCTCAGGTTTTAAACAAGTACAATCATTATTTTGAAAAATTTCCCTCAATAATGAATCAGTTTTTTGTTATCCTGTATTAGGATTTCAGGGGTCCTTCACACTCACGTGGAGACCAAATTATTATTTCCATCTGGTAGGTTTTGTAATCAAAGAACAAAGATGAAAAGGTGACTTGCCAAAGGTAACTAGAAGAATGAACCAACAGAGCTGACATCTCAGTCACAGCTGAGTTCCTTAATCTGAAAAACTGCTGCCTTTCTTTGAGAGAAGCCAGAAATATAGTCAAAAAGAAACTAAAGGGAATTTTAAGAATCCTGTGGATCAAATGAGATTAAGTCTTAAAAGACTGTGTTTTTGATAATAATATTGTGTGAACCCTGAATTGACCTATTCGGTAGGAGTAATTTATCAGAAATGTGATTTGTATGTGTGCACATGTGCATATGCATATGAGTGTGTGTGTGTGTGTGTGTGTGTGTAGGACTGGAATACTTCTGAATTTTAGGAGCCCTGTAAATAATGAGGTGAAGGTATTCTAATTATAAGAAATGTACCCATATCCAGAGATTTTAAGCATCATAGATTTTTAAGAGACTTCCACAAAGCCTATTCTCTTCCAGATACAGATATTTCTTATGTAAAACTGTACATGTGTTACATTAAGATTTCAGAGAGAAATCTTTAACATGATAATGAAGGATTTCTTTTCCACACAATTTCTGCAGTTTATAGCAGTTTGGCTATAATTCTCAATTTGTAAGTCTACTTTTTGATCTTAGGAAGAAAGCTAGATAGACTTTGGAAAGACCAACTCAATGTATCTTGCTATTTAAATGAAAAACCATCATAGTCCCTTCAACACATTAAGGCAAATTAAATTATAGTCTGGAAGTTTATAATCCTGGTATATGCTCACAGGGCAAAATCCCTGAAGGTAAACACTACTTTTGCCAACTTCATGGACTGAATGTTAAAAACAGTCGCCACTACTTTTAATTCTAGAATAACTTGTCATTACTGTCCTACAGGTACCTGGAAACATGTGTTCTTTGTTTCTGGATACTGGTATGTTATAGCTGTTAAGGGATGTTAAGTAAGTTTAACATAGAACCAGTCTACCCTAGCATTAATCTCTAGCTTATATGAATTCCGTTGTTTAATAGCTTTTTCTCCGTTGCTTAAAAAAGCACATGTCATAAAAGCACCTAGATATTTACATCAATGTCTTAACTAAATATAGATACCCTAAATATTGTGGATCAGTTTAACAACAGTCATTCATCCTTTCATTCAACAATAGTTATTATGCCTGCTATGTGCTAAACTCTATGTTAGGCATTGGGAATACAGAGATGAATTAGACCCTGTCACTGCCTTGAAAGGTCTTATTGACTAGTGGGGAAAAAGAAATACAAACAAAGTTTGAATACAAATGTGGTAGGAGTTCCATTTCCAGTCAAGATGGAGTAACTGGTAGCAGACTAGTTCTCCTGCTATAAACAGCCAGAAAACAAAGTATATGAAGCAACTATCTCGGACACTGGACAATAAGCTGTGATCCTTGAAAGAAGGGACACAAATAAGGTATATCACACTAGACACACTTTCTGGACTATGGCACAGAGAGAGGAACCCAAGCGGAGCTGAGGATAGAGTGCAATTTGGGGAAGTGAGGTGGAATTTGTGCGGTAGAGTACGAGAGGGGAGAGCAACAAAGAGAAAGAGCTTGAGAGAAATCTGTGTAGGGTCCCCTCGAGTCCTTGGCTGAACACTAACCTACAGATGTGTGAGGTGAGACGCCACAAAGTTGGGCAAAGGACGACTACCAGGCAAAGAACAATTAGCAGGAAGCTGTAAGATGAACAACTTACACCACACATGACTGGGAGATATTCAAGTTCTGACCAGCCATAGTGGAAAGAGCTCATTGAACACACATGGGACATTCAGTAGAGACCTCAGAAAATTCAAGCCTTAAGAGTAAGGTTCAACCAGCCCTGGAGTGTAGATCATTCTAGAGATAATCTAACATACCTTAAAAACAAACTTTAAAGGATCCAACTGATCCTTAAGTATATTAACTGTCTGCCAGAACAAAACCCAATATTCTTTAAAAGAAGACACCAAAATCTAGACATTCTGTTGAATGTAATATTCTAATATTCAGCAGCCAATCAAGTATTACTAGACATGTGAAAAAGCCAGAAAATGTGACCCCTAATTAGGAGAAAAATAAATCAATAGAAAGAGACTCAGAAATGACAGAGATGATGGAATTAGCAGATGAGGACTTTAAAATAGCTATTATAAAAATGCTCAAGAATGTTAAGGAAAATGTGAACATAATAAAGAGATAAATGGAAACTATTAAAAAGGACCAAATAGAATTTCCAGAGCTGAAAAGTACAATATCTAAAATAAAAGGCTTTTCAAAAAGTGAATGCAGTCTCCATGACCTGTGGACCAATTTCAATATCAAGCAGTCTAACACACATGTAATTGGAGTCCTGGCGGGGTGGTGGTAATGGAAAAATATTTGCAGAGATAATGACTGAAAATTTTTCAAATGTGTTAAAAATATGAACCCATAGATCCAAAAAGCTCAACTAACCAAAAGCATGATAAATACAATGTGATGAATGCTATAACAGAAATAAACACAAATGTAAGCCTATGACGCCAGCCCTGGTCATCTAGTGGTTAAGATTTGGCACTCTCATCACCATGGCCTGAGTTCGGTTCCTGGTCAGGGAACCACAGCACTCATCTGTTGGTTGTCATACTGTGGCAGCTGCGTGTTGCTGTGATGCTGAAAGCTATGCCACCAGTATTTCAAATACCAGCAGGGTCACCATGGTGGACAGGTTTCAGTGGAGCCTCCAGACTAAGACAGACTAGGAAGAAGGACCTGGCCACCCACTTCTGAAAAAAAAAATTGGCCACGAAAACCCTATGAATGGCAGCAGAGCATTGTCTGATATAACCCTGGAAGGTGAGAGGATGGTGCACAAAGACCGGGCAGGGTTCCACTCTGCTGTATACAGGATCCCTAGGAGTCAGAATCTACTCCTCGGCACTAACAAGAAAAGCCTATGATAAATTTAATACACATACTTTTCCATGATCAATTTGTGCACTTAGGGGCTGGCCTGGTGGCGAAGCGGTTAAGTGAACGCGTTCCGCTTCAGAGGCTAGGGGTTCGCCAGGTCGGATCCCAGGCGCGGACCTACTTACCACTCATCAAGCCACGCTGAGGTGGCATCCCACAAAGAAGAACTAGGACCTACAACTAGGATATACAACTATGTACTGGGGCTTTGGGGAGATAAAAGAAAAAAAAGGGAGATTGGCAACAGATGTTAGCTCAGGGCCAATTTCCCCCCCCCCAAAATTTGTGCATTTATTTTTCTCCTTCCTTCTGCACATCCCTTGGAGTATTCATCAACTCCTCCACCTTCCTCTCTTACCAAGTGTCTAGATGATTGGGACCTGTGGTGACAAGAAAGGGAGAAGGCAGAAGTAGGCAATGAAAGCATAGAACAAAAATAGAAACTCTCTCTAGCCCCTCTTTGTTGTCCATTGGCTTCTTATTCACTACACATTTTTTCTTTTATTTTCCACGCATGTCTTACAATTAATTTACCCCATACACACTGTTTAAAGCCCCCAGGCCCTCATATCCTCAGCTCTCACTGGATCTCTTCCGTCAATGGTCCTTATGCTCATTTTGCCCCATCCATCTACCCGCCTTTTAAGGGTCTCATGGTAAAACCCCATCTCTTTCCCTACCTTAAGTCTTTTCATCTCCCCTAAAACCCTTAATTCCTGATTCCCAAATTTATGTCTCATTAGAATGCTGAATAAATCATCAGCATCAGCTTACCAGGGAAGGAGGAAGCTTTAGTCTCTTACAAAGGCTGAGGAAGCAGTTAGGGGACCGTACGCATAGAAGAGAAAAGAGGTTTCTGGTATTACAGACTGTCACATGAAGTGCCTTTTTCCCACCAAAACTTTAAATTTTACGTTTAGATTTCTAAGCAGGACTTCTAAGGCATTTGTCCTTTAACGGAACTGTAAAATATATGGCACCAATAATAATATTACTAAATAATATTATAATATAGATCCAACCACTGGTAGACTGGTTTATAAATAATCATCTTTAACACTGTCTCTTTGAAACTAGAGATCTGTGTATATCTACCAACATCCATATCAACAGACACTGCATCTCAGTGGTTGAGAGAATCTAGGGTCAGTTTGAATAAGGGAAAATAAGGTAAAAGCCACTTATGTTTTCATCCTGTAGTCTCATCCCACCATTTTCCTGACGAAACTCAGATAAGAGGTACAATTCTCATTTGAGTGGTGACGCAATCCTTGGTAGAACATAGTAAAAGCATAATCTTGTAGAAGCTGGTCATGTAATCTGAGAACTGGAAGTGAACACCCATGTCATATTACAGATGAGAAAATGGAAACCCAGAAAGGTTAAGTGAACTGCCAAAGGTCACACAGCCAGTTAGATATGCAGCTGGGACAAAGTCCAGGCCTCCTGAAACTTTCCCTTTTACTGTCATCCTCTCATTATCTTTATAGACAACACAAAAATACATTTTAGAACTCTTTCTTAGAAAACTTAAGAGCGTGTGTTACTATTTGTCTCTCAGATTTGTCTCTAGCATTTGCTGGAATCCTTTCCCTCTCTTTTCACAAATATGGCTGCAATGATGAAAGTCTGACAGGAAGCCCTGACCGCACCAAGTGCGTGGGTAGGTTGTCCTCTGTTTCAGCCACTGCTGCTGATAGAACATCACGTGGTGTGTGGCTCTGCCTTTTCACCTCAAGGGATTCACAAGAGCTTTGTTCAGATAGTCAACTCATTGCAGGCACCCAACCACCAATGTGGCTTTTCTGCTGCCACCATCTTGTCATTTCTCAGCCAGGAATGGTTGCACCATTAGGATAACAATTGTCTCTATAGTGTTTCTGTGTCCAAATGGCATGGTCTTTCAGAGTGATCCCTTGTAACAAGCTATCTTTACGAGACATTGGTGCGTGGCAAAGAGCTTTGGGGAGTATTCATTCATTATTCCATGGGGTTCTTGCCTTTCTTAGCAGCTCTGTATGTACCTGTATTGTTATCAGCCATGGACTCTAACCTGCTTCTCTTGTCTTGCCCAAACTCTAACCTTTATTTGCTTGACCTAATTCTCTTGTCTTGTTGACAGGTGCAGATGTTCCCTTTCTCTAACGACTTTGGGGCCTTGAGCTTATGCCGTTTCAGTTATGTTCCAGGAAGACACTCTAAGCGACAACTGCCCTGGACCCAACTGCTTTGAACTGGACCAGACCAGTCCAGACCGCAACCACAAGAATGACACCTGACCAGACAGGAAGAGAGTTGTACAAAGTGACCTGCCCTCAGTAACAATGTAAATTCTCCTCCTCTGGGAAGGGCAAAGCAGCCATTTTTAGATCATGCAATGTATGTAAAAGCATGCATTCAAACCACGCACGTGCAAGCTTATGCCCACCTCTACACGCGAAAATGAAACTTCTCTTTGACTACTCATTCCCAATGCCAAGTAAAGGTACCCACCCCCCCAAGCTCAGGGAGCCAAAGCTTTGTGAAATTATTCCCTATGGTCTCCTTTTTGTTTGCTGCATGCCACAAATAAAATTCGGCCTTGTGTGACAACTACTTTTGGTGTAGTTTGATTAACTTGCCAACGAGTGGACTCACTTGGTCCGGTAACAGTATCTGTCACTAAACTCTACAAAACTGATGCTATGGCACAGACTCCTCTTCGATATTTAATTTTGGGTCTATTTGCACAGGAGACTTTTAAATATTCAAATACTTAAGCAAATAGAAGAAAAATCATACAAATGAGTTTTAAAATTTACCACTAGGGAACTGGCCCGAAAAAAAGCATGGATGTCCCTTATGGGCAACTCACAAAGCTCAAGATTTTAAAACCAGAAGTTGCAACTTTGTTTTTTAAATTAAAAATGAGCACTCACTGTGCACTTTACTTGCAAGGTAATGTGCTAAATCCAATAAGAAACGAAAAGATGATACTCCAGTCTCAAAAAGCACACAATCAAATGTGAGGTGCAGACGTGTAAATGACAGTATGGTTCCAACAAGATTTAAATAAATATGAACAATAATTAAAGGATAAAGTCCCCATGCTTCTCAGATACAGCTGTCTGTGATACCGGCTCAACACAAGGTTGACATAAGGGAAGCCATACTGTAGAAAAGAAACCCATTGTAACTTTGAATGACCTCCGACTCACTAACCCAGTTGGATTTGCATCCCCAGGAGATCTAACCGCTCCGTAGATTTTACGACCCCTGCTTGTGCATGTACCTCTCAGCTGTGATAAGATGATAACTTTGTTCTTTTGAGTTCCTTAGGAATGTGATGACCCCTGAACAGCCATCATCAAGGACAACTGAAAAATCTGGTGTGGCGACTCCCAGTCTGTAGCACCCGAGGGTCAACATCCCTAATCCTCTCCCCTGTAACCCACCAGCCTATATAACTGCTGTAAGATTCTGTGCCCCCTTAAGATGGTTCTTTTGGACATGAGTCAGCCATCTTCCCTTTTGCTAGCAATCTGTAATAAACCCTTTCTTTTTTCCACCATCTTGCCTCTTGATGACTGGCTTTTGTCTTGCGGCGAACATATCGTGCCCTTTGTGTGGTAACATCTGCGCAACCCTGGGCTTGGTGCCCCACAGATGCCTTCTCTTTGAGTCCCTCATAACAACATTATCAGATGCTGTCGTCCACATTTTACTGAAAGGCAACATCAAGCTCAAACGGCTATGCAGCTTGTCCAATTCCACACGTTAGTAAAGGGTGCGATATCCCCATTGTCTTTTCCTAACACCCGCTTGCTTCTCTCATACTCATGGTCCTTGGAGGGCCTTAAAAAGGTTCAGACTTGATTCTTTATGAGCAGCTGCTGCACTGTTGTTCATGCCATGCTAATGATCACCTTCATTTTCACTTGGGAGATAGAGCGAACGATACTCATTCACAAAGCACTTTTTCTACTTTCTTCAGTGTATCAGGGACTTGCCAGCTCTTGGCACATCTACACACCTGACGATAAAGATAGCGGAGTGGAAGATCCAAAATGCCAAGTTTATTATTTTAAGATCTGGTGGCAACATTTGATACACACTGAAACACAAAGAAATTAAGTCACACAGTTAACAAATGGCATAGCAGGAAATCAAACCCTGGCAGCCTGGCTTCCAAATCTGTGCTCTGAACCACTATGCTACACTTCTCTCACGCACCACTATCAATTATAAAAAGAGAGAGTTTTCCATTTTAGGACGACAAGATCACCTTTGCTGGTGATAACTCTTGAACTTCTCCCAAAGGCTCCCTAAGTTAGCAAAAGCTCTTTTTCCGTGACTCTAACACACATCACTGTGTACTTTTTCAGCCTAGTTATTACCAGGTAGATGCATGGTCTCACTGTCTACATGAGTCAGGGAGAAAAAAAAATCAATGTTTTGATAGTCAGAATTATTATCTGTCACATTTAGGAGTTGGTTGTCATTGGAACAATTATTCATACATACATACACATATATATACACACACAAGTCATCCCATAAAACTCTATCTAATATTTCCATAACCAGAGAGAAAGTTCTTTAAACTAAGAAGAACCTCCAAATGAGAAATGTAAATTACATTCCTCTCCTTTCACCCAGAAGGGACATTTCAGCACTTACAAACTACTAAGCTGATCCTGTATCTGACATTTGAAAGAAATTCCTCTAGAAATCAATGCTTGAGGGTGGAAAAAGCAACTAGAAAATTGAATGTTTCCCTAAGAGAAAGGCAGTCTTCTGACAGGCACTGACAGAGAGCAGAGGGATGTCACTTTCTGTCTCTGGCCTCTGTCCGGGGGATGCAGATGATGGCAATTTCTCAATCCATTTTAGTGCACAACAGAGCCAATCAACAAGGTATTAAAAGCAATGGCAGCCATTCCCAGGGAGTTAATCTTACACATCTTTTTTTCTAATCATAAAGATTATTTAGAGTCAACCCTTAGCTGAATTCCAACAACTACAAGTATATAATACAGTACAAGCTATGTTTTTCACTTCTATGTTTTAATGCTTCAGCCAGTAAAGATATTTCATTCTGAAGCTTTTCTTAAAAATGCACTGAATACATACATAGTTATAATCTTAATGATTCTATAGCCTTCCTTCTTTGCAAAGCATTTTTGAATTTTTGCCAACCATCAAAAATACACATTGGGATTAGTTTACTGGCAGAGACACAAAACTACAAGAATAATGAGGGAGAAATCAGGTGCTGGGAATAGCACAGTATGATGGGAACTGATGATTACCATGCAATTCCTTAGCCTTTTAATATCACAACAATAGCAATAGGTTGTGTTTGAGTGGCTCCATACATCTGCTCCCTCCAAACGTACTTTTACATTCTTTATCTTATATTTACAACCACCCAGTGAAGGAAAGTGGGACAAGTACATTCTAATTTTGTAGAAAGTAAACAAAATGCCTAAAACTAGAACCAAGTCTCACTGCAGTGTTCTTTGGACAGCAGAACTTTGTGACTCGTTATATTATGGCACACTTTCATCAGGAGAGATTCTCAAAGTATCTGCATCCCTTACAGCACGGGCGCTGACTGCTCTGAGTGCTGCTAGTCGTCCTCCCACGGCCACTGCGCATCGCTGAGCATCATCACGCTTGGGTAGACCCAACTCCTATGAACATGGTAGGATGGATTTAATCTGCTGGGGCATTCTTACTTCATGTAATAAATGAATGCATTTTAATGCAAAAAAAAATGCATCAAATCTTTTTTTTGGCAAAACTGCAAAAGCAAATAATTTCTAAATCAGTTTTATGGTGAATCCCATTGTAAGAAGCCATGCGTACATGCTTTATTTGTTTTGCAAATTATGTATTCGCTTAAAGTAGCAGGTACATTTTAGATGGTATTGTCAACTGGCTATGGATAATGGACTTAGATTTCTTTAAAGGCTGCTAGAAAATAAACAAAGGAAAATTAAACACTGTCTTGAAAACTTGGGAACTTCTGATGGCGCTGGCCATTGGTTTGGAAATACTTTGGTTACTTTTTTATTTTTTATTAATTATTCTCCAGCCAGCCCTGATGGCCTAGTGGTTAAATTTTGGTGCTCCCCACTTCGGCGGCCCCGGTTTGCTTCCCAGTTGTAGAACCACACCACCCGTCTGTCAATTGCCATGCTGTGGCGGCGGCTCACGTAGAAGAATTAGATTGACTTACAACTAGGATATACAACTGTGTACTGCGGCTTTGGGGAGGAAAAAAAGAGGAAGATTGGCAACAGGTGTTAGTTCAGGGCAACTCTTTCCTAGCAAAATAAATAAATAAATAAATATTCTCTCTAAAGACCCTATAGACTAATTACTTTCCATTTAAAAATACGGAAAGCAGAAATCACTGAAGTTCATGTCAGAATCTGCCAAAAAAAGGACTCCTTCAAATTGCGCCTCTTTCCATTTTGACAGCCACAATCCACAGCAGCTTTCAAACACATTTGTCGCACATATATCACCACTTACCCTACATCCTAGATTTCCACACAAGATTCCCTAGTAAATTGAGAGCAAAATTGTAAAACAAATATGAATTCCTATTGTAATCTAATTTTATTTTTACATGTTTGTATATTCTACGAGAGAGAAGGACCTTGTCCCGAATATATATATGTACCTGCAGACCAGTGGTTTACCAAAATTGAACATTAAGTTTTGCAAATTCTCTAAACTGCAGGCACCAATGTGAAAAACCTACAGTGTTCCAATTATACTATTATGAATACTTGTGCAGCAAAAATACCCTCAAAAAAAAAAAAGCCTCAGTCAATGACTTATTTGTTTTAAGCCTCATTAATGCAATAACAACAGAATCTTAATAACAGGATTTGACCCTGTCACCTAATTATTCCAGGGATGACTTAGAAAATCTAACCTTCATTTGTAATTGTGATGCTCTCTTGTGAAATCTAAGCAGATGAATGAGGTTAAATTAGGACACCATTGAGAGAAGGGAACTAAAATTGAATATATCTGCCACCAGTGGCACTAGGAACTCAGGATAGCCACAGATCAAATGCATCCTCTGTAAGCAGAATTAATCAGTCCTAAAAATGCCCTAACGTGGTATAAGGAAGTATTTCTTTTCAGGAAGTGCAACTTTCTAGTGAGAAATATATTCCATCTTAATTTCAGAATGCTGTTCAAAATTATCCCGCAGGAAGGGCACCAATTTAAAACATCTGGCCTGACACCAAGTTGTGCATTTGCATTCTGCTTCTTGAAATTCACTGTGTTCTAATAATCCGGACACTTTCTCTACCCTAAGATGTGGCTTAGTGGTCTTAAACAAATGTTGTGAGCCTAGTGTGGGCCATTTCAGCACTGGATTGAACGATCCTGAGGTTCTTATCTGTCTTCAAGATGTCTTGTGGGCTATCTTTATGTGAGCAGGGTCTTAGACCCTTCATAAGAAGTGTTACCCCAGAGTAATCTCTTGTAACACTTATAGTTCTGGGCATAGAACAAGACCATTGTGTGTGACCTGATTTCATTTCAGTGACTGTCCCGGTAAAGAATGACATCATCCCATTCTTTTTCTTGATCTCCACTCGTGTCCCCGTCCCCCAGCCCCTACCCTCATCATAATTAAACTGCTCTCCTCCCCACTCTCCACTCCTCATCCCCAGGGGAACAGCTATTTTCCTCTTAACTTCCTGCCTGAATGTGTCCTTATGGCAAGAGCAAAGGGTTTTCCTTGGGTCGATCAACATCCCCAGAGTTTGCTTCCTCACAATATTAGACAAAGCACTATTCTGTTGGCAGCCAAAGCATACTGAGAGGGCCATCTGCTGGGACAGGTCTCCGTCAGCCGAGAATGGAGAGAAGCCAGCTAAAGGCGGCACAGCCTGACCAGCACAATATTTCTCATCCCATTGGAGTCTGGTATTTTCTTTAAGCACAAACTCGTTGGCTTTGAGGATGTATTGTTGAAACAGATCCATTTAACTACGTATGCACATGTGTGCACACTTGTATATTTGTACATACTAACACTTGCTTTATCACTTAGATTTGTATTGAAGACTCATGTGTGAAAGTATTTAGTTTCAGAGGGGTGAAAGGACGATACAAGAGAAGACACTAGTGTAAAAACTGGCATTAGAATGGAACCAAATACAATGGCTGTGTGAAGGAAGGTATTGTTTGTGTTTTTTGAGTGTTATCTCTCATAGAGAAAATGCAAAATCAACCCATATATCCCACATCCACGTAATGGTACATGATGCACAGATTTAAACTATGAACTATGAAAGCAATGCAGAAACTGTAAATTGTTTTGATACAAAGATAAGGGAAAAAATCAGAATAAAATTGTGCATTCTCCAAGTTTTCAATTATGTAAAACATTAGGTAGTATCATATGAAATTGCTGCTTTTGTAGGTCAAAAATAGTCAAGTAGCAGCAATTTTCTATGATTCCACATAGCATATATTCATATAGAAAAGACTTAGCTTAGGTTAAGTGTGTGTTTTTTAACTCAAAAAAAAAAATCATAGTAGGTAGCTATTATATTGTTTTTATAACAAATACATTATTTTAAGTGACATTAGGATTCTATGTGATAAATTGCCCTCTTTAATGAGAAATGTTAAGGTTAAGAGTGATCACAAAGGCGAAGAGTCTGCTTCTAAGCACCCCCAAATTCAAATCTTTATATTTCACAGCAAGTTTTAAACGCTTATCAGAAACCAAGATGAGGATCATTTTAGTGGTTTTTAGGGTCCACATCTGAAATTGATTCCTTGAAAAGATGCAGTTTACTATTATAGTCTGTGGGCAATTTTTAAAAATCACTTACATTTAAATTAATGTGTTGAATATAACTTAAATAATTAAAGTAATATATAAAAAATAAAATGCCAGGAGGCACAGCTAGGGTATGCTTATGATAAAATTTTCCATGCCAAATAGGCACCAACAGGGCTAGGAAACGTCTTAATTTTCTTACAAACAACATAGCTGCTGTTCTGAGTTATCCCATGTGTGTGCACCAAACCTTGCCTGACACCGCGGTTTTTGAGTCCAGAAGGTACAACAGCGGCCATTCAGATTTTGGCAGGTGTATTTCAAGCTGAAAACCAGGCTCCACAAAAAATAACATTCTGTTCCACAGGTGTGAACGTTTTTGACAAGATCCCTCAAAATCTCCCCCAAGCTGTGAAATTTAATTGTCCTTTGGTGTCTTATTATATGTGAATACAATCTCTCTCTCCCCGGCACAAGACAGAATCTTCTGGCAATCGGACAGTCAGGAGACACTTGGGCAGTTTCTGAGATTTGCTTATAACATCTCCCGGTTCTGTTTCTCGCATTATGTGTTTTGGCGGTGATGCCAAGTTCAATGAACTGCAGGCAAACAGTTCTTAAAGCAGGAAAAATATTAAAGAAAAGAACTTTATGCCCAGATGACATGAGCAGAGAGGCAATCAAAAATACACAGGGCAGCATTTTGAAACTCCAAGGCCTATTAAAGTGGTCCTTATTTTACAAACCTGACTGTCTGAGCACACACAGAAAGGACCCATTTCTTTCTACAAAATTTACCAGATGGGAGAACTGTGAATACAGATGTGGTGGGAAGTGACTCAGCTACCTTTCTAATCCAGCTCAAATGATGGATGAAGAGGGGCAGAGATCTCTGAAGCTGTCAGCTGGTCAAACTTTCAATTTGAATTTTCCAGTCCCAAGACGGAAAAAGCAGACTGGAGCCTGCTGATATAGGGGTCCACAGATTTTTAAGAAGTAAGTATCCTGTGTGTTAAACTTGAGCAAATGATTCTAACTTGATCCAGTGTTAAACACATTTCTATTTTCTCATAACAAGGATATGCTGAGAAATGAAAAGAATCTAAGGCTTAAAGTGGTGAAATTATCCCTGAAAGGGAGAAAAGTGTGAAATGAAACATTACTGGCCAGATAATAAACAACACTGTGTTCCAGAAAAGTAGCCTCTTCATAGCACAAAAAAAACTAAGAGATGCTTTGAGAAATCAGGTCCTCAGTGATCTCTTGAGAAGATAACAGGTGATCTCCAGAATTAAGGGTTTTCTAGCCTCTTCTACAGTCAATTTTGAATGGCACGATACTGAAGGTCAACCTCTTTCCTACAGAGAAATTGATGCATGGGCTGTAGGTTCACAAAGAAAAGGTTTGGTAAACTGACTCAAGAATATGAAGAGGGGCTGGCCCAGCGGTGTAGTGGTTAGGTTCACATGCTTCGCTTCGCTGGCCTGGGGTTCCCAAGTTTGGATCCCGGGTGTGGACCTATGCACCGCTCATCAAGCCATGTTGTGGCAGGCGTCCCATGTATAAAGTAGAGGAAAATGGGCATGGATGTTAGCCCAGGGCCAATCTTCCTCAGCAAAAAGAGGAGGATTGGCAACAGATGTTAGCTGAGGGCTAATCTTCCTCACCAAAAAAAAAAAAAAAGTGAAGAATTCTTAAGAAATCACAGTTCTAGAGTTTACTGAACTTATTCGTAAAGAGATATCTTTTTTAGTTTCTGTTTTGGAATATCTTCCTTTCCTGTTTGGAGTTTTGAAGTAAGGAGACCTAAACTTCATCTTCTCTTACTGTTGATTTAGCTTGTGAATAACCAGCATCCAATACATTACCCAGACCACCTACAGTCAAAGCTCTGAGAATTATAGAAAAACTGCCAATGTACATGATTTTATGTCGATCCCAGTCTCCCATATACTTCCAGCCATTTCCCTTCTTCACTTGCCATTTGTAGTATGAAGACAAAACATTGAATTCCATAAGTATTAGAAAGAGAAGCTGGATAAATCAATCCTCAAAAGATGAACCTGAAGTTCAGGCCAGACTTGAAGACTTTGTCTTGTTTTGTTTGTGTGAGGTTCCTAAACTGTTTGGTGATTACAGGACTTATTCCAAGCCAACCTGGGCCAACACAAAGCTTAGAATGAAAATCAAGCAAAGGGAAATGATTCTGAAGAGCTGCAATTCGATACCAAGAGGAACTCAACAGTTTCCAACGCTTTAGTTTTGGATGGGAATGGAAGGGAACAACTTGCAATATTGACATTTGAGAAAAGACTCATGGGGGTGTAAGTTCATATAAATCAACACCCCTAAGAATATTTTTGCAATCAAGGTTGTATTGCTCAAATGGGCCTCCGTAACTCTCTCTGGCCCCATGACACTCCTGGCATTAATATTTATCTGCCAAGGCAAGAAACTGTGAAGGCAAGCTGTGAACAAGGCAGGTGACAGCCGTACAGTTTTCGCTCCTGAGACTGTGGATGACTGAGAGTAGCTGGTCTGCCATTCACTATCCGTCTAATTCCCCTGAGCTCCCTGAACAGCGCATGACGTATTAATAACGTTACACAATTCTCTAAATACCCATCTTTCAGATGGTTCTTTTGTCATTCTGGGAGACTAAGTTCATAAAATGGCTCTGTCACAGTTAAAGCCCCTTTTAGCTCTCTCAGCCAAGAAGGATGAGAATGCCACAGGAAGGTGCAGGACTATTGATGACTCAGTTTCTTACAATTCCCAATCGTGAAATGTCCCCCTCTTCAAGTGACATGGAGTACTTGGGTTTAATTAGTGCCTTGGTTTAATTAATCAAGATATAAATATTTGATATGAGTACCTTCGAAGATTTTCTGCAATTACTCTGTCTTGGAGAACCTGCATGTCATTTGCCAAATTCACCTTCTTCGGATGATGGTGGGTGACCGTCAGCACCTATAATGGAAAAAAGTAAAAGTGCCCTCAGTTGCATTTTACCAGTGATTTATCTTTCAGATGTTGCCCTTTCACAACTTCAAAGGAGGACGTCATTAGGAATAATATTCTCTAAATCTCATCCAGGCTGATTTTTCTTACAATCACTCACAAGAGACTTTGAAGCATTGTGGGTAATTTGGTCCTTTTGTAGAAGCTTCCATTTGACTCTCTGTTCATCAAGGGAATGACTTTCTATTAGATTCATTTCATATTAGTCTTTGACTGGATATCATAAAACCAATAAAAAAGAGTTTCTTTTTAAAAGTTTACAAAGTGTTCCAAGTTTAAAAGTTGAGTGAAGTCTAATATCAGGTTATCAGACCTATTTTAGAGGAAAATGTGCTGAATCATAAAATCTTCTAAAGTTGCTGCAAGCTATTATTTGATGAGGAGCAAAGTAAGCATTTTCAAGTGGTTAAATTCATTTCTATCCTGCATTTATGACAGATGAAAAATATAAGTGACTAAAATCACTTAGATACTTTGAATAAGAGGAAACACCCATTTTAATGCATTAAGTATTTGATGAAGCAATCTTGCTGCCATGAATAGCACATTTTAACATATACATATTACATATAAATGTGGATATGATGTATAAGGTAGAAGAGGAAATAGAAGATATATAATATATATCTTATAAAGGAAAAATAAGATATAAGAAATATAAGAATATGAAAATGACACACACTAACAACTCAAAATTTCCTTTATATGGAAGAAACATTTCCCTTGCCCATATAAATACTAAAGCATTTCATTTGGAGCTTTCTTAGCTCTTCACTGGTGAATACAACTGTATGTTGGTATAGAGCGGAATCTCAGAGGCAATGGGTGTAGATTACTTTGCTCAATACAACAGACCTGGAATCTCTTCTTGTTCTGAACTGGCCCTGGTGATTCAGGTTAAATGTGGGCAGTCCCACGTCCTTCGCTCTGTTCTGAAAGCTTCCCTCTTGCAGTGAGATTGCTGCAGCCCAGCCTCCCCGGAGCTGCCCGTTGCTGCAGGACCCCTCCTCCTACACCACCCTTATCATGTCTCTTGCCATTCCCAACAGGAGCTCAACTCCTCCACCCCTTTACACCACCCTCTGTAATCTGGCACACCCAACCCAGTCAGCCTTTTGGCCACTTCCCTGTGCTTCCCACCCTGGGAGTTGGTGAGTTTTTCCATTCTCTGTTTCCACGTCTCTGATAATACTATGAATTATATAAACATCACGCAGACATCCACTTCTTAAGTGCATTCTGGGAGGATATATAAATGTTTATGGTTATAATTATGCATGGCACCTTGTGATCTCCTGAAGTAAAAGTTTACATTTGAATGTGAGGCTATAAGTATCTGGCTGTGGTCATGTTGGCATAGCCTAACATTAAAATAACAACATCCTTTCTGCAATTATTCTGAATCTACTACTGAGAGCAGCAGACCCTGGAATTCCATGCCTGAATTCCAGGCTACAGCATTCATTGGCTATGTGACCTTGAGCGAGTTACTTAATTTCTCTATGCCTCAGTATCCTCCTCTGAAAAACGAGGATTGAAAACAGTATCTACCCCATAGGGTTGAGGTGAGGATTACATGCAAGCATCCATGTAAAAAATTTAGAAGAGTATGTGGCACAGCAGAAGCATTCAATAAACACTGGCAACCATTATCACTTGTGTTGAATTTTTTTTTCAGCCAGTAATAGAGATACAACTTCCCTTGCAGTGGCAACCTGCAATCAAAAGACATTTTCATGGAATGAGATCAGAGTTTTCACAGTTTATAAACAGAGACTTTGATTTGTCATCGCCAAAATGATAATGCATGGGAGAATAATATAATAATTTGATTGCTATAGGCTATTAAAGAGAGAACAGAGGTAGCCTAAATACCTGCTTGAAATATGTATGCGCGTGAGAGTCACACAGTTCCTGCCGTGCTGTATGAAGTTTTATTTGCCAGAACAGAGTAAGGTGACAGGATGAGTGAGCCACCACAGTGCTCAGTTCCATGGTCCTTTATAAGTGCCAACTTGTAACAATTAATTATAAATAGGCATAGTACTGAATGTACAACAGATATTTTTTATTAAAATGTTTCCCTCTCTTTTTTTACAATTTCATTAATGAATGCTTGGTTCAAATGAATTTATTCTTTAGTTTCAGCAAAACAGCATCATAAGCCAAATAAAATTAATATTATTAATTTTAACCTATTAATTCTAGTCTAACCAATGGAATATTATTGGTGTATGGTTTTGTTTATATTTAATTAGCAACTTATTTTGGATTTTCAATGATATAAATATAATTCTATTATTGTGGATTTATAGTTATATAAACATAAATTAATTTATACTGAGTTTTTGGGGGGTACTTATTTCAGTAACATTTTAGTAGGTAATAAAGTAAATCAATATTGGGGCTCCTCAGTCCATTGCTTAGGTTGACAAATGGTGCTGGACAGCCCCCATCAGCCTGGCTTCCTCAGGGTCCCACCCATGAGACCCTCTCCATGCTTCTATTTCTACTAGAAAAATCCACCTTCATTCCCTCCACATTTAAAAATTCTAAGCACCCCTCAGCTGAAATCCCATTTCCTGACAACCTCAATTTTCTTTATATCTCTCATCAGAACTCCTACAACAGTTAAAATCTGTGCCACGAAATGTAGCGTTTAGTTGTAAAGTCTCCGCTATTGCTGCTGCTGCCTGCGTGGGTAATGGTGGGGTCTCTCTGGTCAGGTTTTAAAATTCCTAAGTGTGAGGGTTGTATCTCAGGCACTGTCTACATTTTGTCCTCTACTCATAATGTGGTCCCAGTAACTACCATGCACTGATTGAGCACCACTGTACAGTCAGGATCTGAGTCGCATATTGATCTTTGGTTTGGTTTGGAGTTTACTCAAGTTTTGGCCAAAAACATCTAACCTGAGACCCTGAATGGTTCCTGAAGAAAGAACCAATTGTTGACTCACAGCCCTGAAGCTGGGCCACACAAAACTGAACAGAGCAGGGAACCGTGAGCCTAGTTCTGGATATTTTGCCCTTTTATTCTCTTAAGGCAGACCTATGCAATGACTCAGCATAAGACTCAGATGGGTGAGTGTGTGTGCGTGTGTGTGTGTGTGTGTGTGAATAGAGACAGAGCTCATATGAGTCTCAGTTTCTCTGTCTTAAAATAAAAGGATAAGATTGGAAGACCTCCAAAACCTCTTCCTGCTCTAAAATTCTGTAAAACATTGGCATGTACACATACTAATTTGACATTAACATCCACAAATAAGTGTGTGTGTGTGCCAGAAGTTCACCTGCTGATAATATGTCGGGAAGTTAAGCTTGATGGTTTAAGAGCTGTACTTTAAAAGTTTGGTTTGGCTTCTCTCTCTGTATCAGTGTGTTATTGCACTTAGCGCTTAGAAGCCATGCTCTAAAGCAACTGGATGATTGAACTTAACTTTCTTGGCTTTCTCAGTTGTTCAGAAACTGAGCTGCGTTTCCTGGCTCTCAAACATCGTAACTTCATCAGATTTTGCTACAGAGAAATGTCATTAAAATAACAGTCCTCAGTGGAAAACACTAACACCATTCATAGTTAGCGAAATGCTGAACCAGTAACTGATATTTTTAAACTGTGAATTCGAGGCATTTTTCTATACTGTACACATATACACATATACACATTTAGAAAGATGTGTAAAAGAAATGTTTATTTTTCTTAGGCTGTTGTCCTTCAATTGTCTCCTAAAAGTGGCTTTAGTCTTGTTGCAGACGTGTATTCTGTCGTTGCTCCCTGCACCTTGGAAAGTCATAACCGGTTCCAAACTGCCTTCCCTAAGGAGTCGTTGGAAGGTCCAAAACATCCTCATTAGAAAACTTGAGCTGAACCACACAAATCTTGCCATTGTGGATGGTGCACGCATGTGGGACTATTACTTCATGCACAATGACATGAGACCTGAAAACATGCGAAGAGGAAGCCAAACCCAAGACAGAGTTGGGGAGCTTCCAGCTTTCCGTGGAGCACAGAAATGAAGCAAATTTCAACAATATTCTGGACTCAGGTGTAGGGGGACTGCACAGCTGCACCCTATCCACTCTTCAAACACTGCGTAGGAGAACATAGTGGCTCCGGCAGCACCCTGCCTGGGGTAAATCATCATGTCAACAAATCCAAAAGGATTGTGAAGTTGTAGCATTCGCTCATGAAGCCAAGACTTTAAATGACTTGAGTAACCTAAAAGTGGAATGGCCAGCACCATATATGGAATTTCTGTATATTCTTCATACTTTCAGTTGTGCTAATGGGAATTCCCCCAAATATATCTTGTTCCTTCTTTAAATAATAAACTTTCCCATGATGCAAGCTCATCTTATTCTAAAGTATATATTTGGTGATTATTTTGTATAACGGAGACAGCAACTATTCCTTTTTGGGACTCTTCATTTTTTTTTTTTAATGGAGGAAGCATTTTAGCAAAAATAGAAACCTTTTTCATCATTTCAAAAGCCAAAGATAATTTCTGAAGTTTGGGGAATTTTGAAGTAAGCCATCAGAAGCCAGATGGAATTGAGATTACAACCAAATACTATCTTTCTGATGAGTGATAAAACTCTTTATATTTAGAGGTGGAAAAAGCTGCTTAAATCTGTTTTTAAATGTGTTGATACAGTTGACGAACCAGAAAGAAATATTAAACGACTTTGTGAGACTAGCCATGAAGTCTGGGGCTAAGCCCCTTTCATAATAAATGGTATTTGCTCTGAAGTATTCAGGTGGGGTAAGAGCTCAGAAATCCAGGAAATACAATTGAGGCTTTGCCGTAGAAGATTAAATGCTGAGTGTAGAAAGGGTGAACAGTACAAGAAAACTGAGGTTATCCAGTAATCAGACCTCAAAGACTTAAAAAGTCACAGCATCCTGTCTGCCAATCAGATTGTTTTCTATTCATTCTAAATCTTAAAATTCTTCTAGTTGTCATCTTTTAAAAATTTACAAATGTTACGACCTCTCCTTTCCAATTACGCACCATTCAAACGTGTGAGAAGAAAGTCTCCCTCACACTGAAGAAGGAGGAAACGGTTATAGGCTAAGTAATGGCTGGGTGAGAAATCACCTTCTTTGCTTTGGTCTTAGAAATGACTTCCTTTACTATAGTCTCTGAGGAGTCCCCCGATTCAAGGGACGTAAAAAAGCCCTATGGAAAGGGCTGTTTCTTGATGAATAAGTATAAATTCTTTATGAGATATGTGTTCTTTATTAATAAGTAGTCTACTAGCCCACAGATCTTTTTTCTAGTCTCAGCTCATTTCTGAAGGCTCAGAAGAAGTACAAATTACTCTTTTTGAGAATACATAGTAATTGGCAAGACTGCCCTAGACATGTCCTTCCTGTTGAAAAGTTAGTGGGAAAACAAACCACTCAGCAGCAGGGATACAGATGAAAGCTCAGAGCCCAGATATTGACATTTCTGGGGGGCACTGGGCATAATAAGGAGAGCCCAGTCTTTATGTTTCTCCTCAACATTTTCAAGAAAAATTTGACAATTTTATACTTTTTAAAAAACTTTATTTTTACTTAATGTTGCAGTCTAACCTCTGACTGATATTACAACCCAACATCACCCCAACTAACTCAATCTTCTCCTATAAACTTGTACCATTCTTATTTTATGGTATTCCATTATAGCTATTCAGTTGCCCAGGAACAAAACTAATATTAGACATTTCCTTTTCCTTCATTCCCTTCATTCAATCCCCAAGTTGAGAATGTTCCACCTTCTAAATATCTCTGGAATCTGTGCCCTATTGTCCACCTACACTGCCCAGGCCCTCAGCCTTTCTCATTTGTATACTACAAGAGTCTTTTAACTGGTCTCCAGTTTACAGTATTGTAAATAGGCCTTTACCCAACCTACACTCCATACTGGATGGCAGGTAATCTATATAAAATCTTTCTAAAACATAAATCACATCTACTTTCCACCTTCTCGGTCCCCAGCAAAGTCCTTCCTTGTCTCTCCATTGATTAAAGAGTGATCCTGAAAGGGCCAGACCTGGATGAGTTAAGGAGCTTGTGCTACAGTGCTTCCATGATTGAGATGGGTTTGCTACAAACATAGTCTATTGAACCAAACAACGTCTTAGTGACGTAACTGACTTACATTTCAGTCCAAGCTTCTTATATAGATGTGAACCTATAAAACAAACTTTTTTTGGATCATGAGTTTGGTCCATGCACGAGTTTGAGTTTCACTAGAGTGACAGATCCAAACATCTCAGCACGAAGCACCAGAATACCCATGATTGGGTCCCTGACTAAATCTCCAGCCCCCCTAGATTCAACACTCTAGCACCAATTGAAACCAGTTCCCATCCCCAGAATTTCTCACACTTGCTGCTCTCCAATGCTCCTTCCCTCTGGAATGTCCTTCCACACCTCCTGCTGATTCTTTAAAACTCACACAATCAACATCATCTTTGTGATAGATCCTTTGACTTTCACTAGGAAAGAATCACTCTGGCCTCAATTCTGTCACTTAATCTCAACACACTTCTATTTTTGCAGGTATTATACTGTTAAGACAATTTTCTGCTGTTTTGGTCTGTTTCCTCAGGGTATGAACTCTTCTGGGCAAGATAATAATCTTATTCACCTTTGTATCGTTAGCGCTTAGTATAGCATGCAATACATAGTAGATGCTCACTAAATGTACAGAATCAAAGATGAAAAAATAGAGGAAATGGAAAAGCCCTAAAATTGACTGAAACACTGTTATTTTCAGGCACTGTGCTGGATATTTCACACATATTGCTTCCTTTTAGTCCTTTCAACAATCCTCTCCTTGGGGTAAGTAGTGTTGGTCTTATTTTACAGATGTGAAACTTGAGGCTGAAAATCTTAAAGATCTTGCTGTTGGTCATATAACCAGGTAATGGCAAAACTCAGCCTCGAATTTTCTACTGTGATTGAGTGTGCCTTTGAGGCTAATGTTGAGATTATATGACTGATCTTTGTAATTAAATTAGCTAGAGTATAGAATTTAGTGTTGACAGATCATTTTTAAATTTAAGGGGAAAAGCAACTAGAATCCAGTCTCATTTTCAACTGTAATTATGGCCTTAGAATTTCTTGGAAGCCACAGAGAATTTTAAGTGGAAATGTCATTTAAAGGAAATCTTAAGAATAGATGTAATTTTATGATGTTTCCCATGTTTGTTGAATAAATAATGAATAAATAGCTCTAGTGCATTCTGCAGTCTGATATGAAATCTTTCCACTTGACCCATTTTGGATATTACACTATCACGTAAAATACTGAACACTAGATAGATGTAACAAATCTAAGAGTTCAGGATAATTAAATATTTATATTTAATTGTATATAAATACAATTGTATTTATTGTATATTATATTTATTTGTATATATAAATTGTATATTAATTTATTCTATATTACTTGTATATTGATTGTATATAAATATTTATATACATATGTTTAATTATCCTAAACTCTTGCATATATGCGTGTGTATATACACACACACTTATACATACACATACATATGTGGTTTTCACATCTAAAGATAAAGACAATCAAGCTCAGTGGTACTAAATCATAGCACTTACAGCACTAAAAGTAAGAGGGCTTGCTTTTCTACATTATAGTCAATTTATATTTCTTAGTTTCCTTACTTGAAATAAAGACAGTAATTTTCTATATCTCATAGTGCACCAAGTTATAATCATGGTTTTATGAATGCAAATTGTACAACTTCCCAAAATAGAACTTTATATTCGTGGCTTATTCAATTAGTGAATCATACTTTCTATGTGCTCAGAAATTGTATCTTAGCGTTATTCTAGACTTTGAAATTCATCTTTCTTGAAAGACAATTTCTCAAAGCAATGAGCATCATCTCTGAGAAAAATACTGCTAACTCAGCATTCTTTACAGAAACATCATTTAATAACAGAGCTCTGGGTTTTGCCTGTGCTTAAGAAGTTAGTGTCTGTGTTCCTTTAATATTTGGACCCTTCAGCTATGCAGGGAAAAACTTAGTAAGAATTCACATGTCCACTATAGTTACAGTGTTTTGCAGAATTTACACAAACCAGTGCAAGTTTCAAGCCTACACTGAAATGATGGGATCTATTTCAAAGTGTGAAAAGAAACTTTCAACAATTACATTTGCCTGAAATTGTGAGCACTGGAAGCAAAGAAACTGAAGACCTAAGTTGTTGTATCGTTTCTCTTTGTGTAACAAGCCAGGTGAATAACCGCTGCTGCTCTCTGGCGTGAGGGTGTGCGTGTGTGTCTCTGTGTGTGTGTGTGTGTGTGTGTGTGTGTGTAGAACAATCAGACAGGACCAGGATGCAGTGAAAGTGGCCCATTTCAGCACCTTGCCTGAGTACTATTCTAAGTGAATTATCAACAGAAACCTCTTTCCCCTCCTATTATTTCCAGAAGGGACCCAAATGAGTGGAGGACTTTGGCCAGAAACACACTTTCCATCATCTAAGAATCTGAATGAGGGAAACCATTCTAATGAATAAATAACATGAAACGGACCAAGGCAGTAAGGAAAGTTTGCTTCCTTCCTTTTTTAAAGCAAAAGCAGAGCATCATACTTACAAAAGCCGCCTTCAGAATCCTCTCTAGAGAACAAGCTCTGGGAACAAGCACGCAGAGGAGCAGAGATAAGGTGGCAGCGGGACTTCCTTCCTCCTCCTGAGGGCGAGAGTCATCGTTCCTTATCTCCGCTGACCTCCCAGACGCGGGAGCCAGGAAGGCCTGGCCTCTGACCCTCCCTGCCCTCCCTTCTGGCCTCCGCGCCTCGGCTTGGGGTTTCCCAGTTGTCGCTAAAGCCGCCCGGCCTGACACCGGCCCCGAAGATTCATTAGGGACTGTCTGCGAAGTGCTTGCAAGACGAGGAGGGTTATATAAGCCCGCGTATTATCATCATCACACACCCCCGTGGAACCACGGCTGCCAGACAAACAAAGGGCAGTTCCAAGAAGAGGAGGAGCAGAGGCAGAAGTTACACCGGGGGTGAATTTCGGGACACTGCTGAAGTGACTGGAAAGAAAGGCAACCCAATATGTGTGTGCAGAACTCGGCAAACAAACAGTGCGCTGCAGCTGGCCGGCCGGCGACGGGGAAGGCTCGGGAGGGGAGTCGGGGTTTCCAGGCCTGCGGTTCCGGCTCCCCCCTCCCCGAGCACCCGGCACAGTAGCTGCCTGTGGCAGGACGGAGTGGACGAGGAAGATGTGGTATTTGGAAAGGCAGGCGTTCCAGGGACCAAGTGCTTAGTAAACACTGATGTTTCTTAGACTCAGACCAGGTGCTTCTGCTGCTTCTCTTTATTCCTGGTCTCTTGTTTTCCCAAGGATGGTTTGCAGGGAGTTCCCTGTGCCAGGGCCGAACCCTGTATTTTAATCCTCTATTTTAAATCTCTCTGCTCTTTTCTCTGTGGGAGCAATAAACCGAGCCAGAGGGTTCTTTCCCAGAGCTTGGGGTGGAGAAAGTTCTGATTCACGCTGAGCACCCGTCTTCCCTCCCCCACTCCCTCCCCCACTTGCTCCCGCCTATTTTCTTTAGATTGTTAGTCTCCTGCCCTGTTCCCGAAACTGCGCCCCAACATGTAAGGAACTTCCTCATCCTTGCGTTCAAAGCTTCCATGTGGCTCCACACTCATTTCCCACCTCTCATCCGGCGGAGCCTCACCTACCAGCGCGTTAGAATATGAATCATTCTCTAAACACGGCCTTTCAGCTCCCGGCTTCCTGTCCTCACTCACATCCTCCTCCTCACCCTGGAATGTCCTCACTCCCATTTTCTTCCAAGCTCAGTTCAAATCCCATCTTCCCCACAAAAGTCTTCCCAAATTTCCCCTCTTTTCTCACTATTGACTCTGCTTCTCGGTTGTAATTCCTCATGTTCTGTCTGGCTTCATAGGTTTGGGGCCTGGTGTGGTTCTCCAGGGTGGCCTAGGACAGGGATCTGGGTGAAGCAGGCGCTTAATGAGTGTTGGCTGAATTTCCCTAATCTTACCTGGGCCATCGCTCTTGGAGTGAAAGGGGCCTGTGTAATCTCCACGGGCTCGGGTGAAAGCTGACGTGTGGTTGTGAGGTGTTGATGTTGGAGCTGTGCAATAGGCTTATGAGGGTTTGTGATAGCATTTGCTTTTGTGTATGTTTGGAAATTTTCATATATTAAAGAAAAGGGAGGCCAGCCCTGGTGGCCTTGTGATTAAGTTCGACAGCCCAGGTTCGGTTCCTGGGCGCGGACTTACACCACTTGTCCGCAGTGGCCGTGCTGTGGCTGTGGCTCACATACAAAAGGAGGAAGATTGGCAGGGGATGTTAGCTTAGGGTGAGTCTTCCTCAGCAAAACAAAACAAAACAAAACAAAAAATGAAAGCTTTATAAAACATGAAGAGGAGAGTCTAAACTTGACTTGAGTCTGCTAACATTAAGGTGTACGTTTGTGAGGGTAACAGGAATGCTGGCATTACTGTGTCTCTGCTACTGCACATTAAAGGACCTATAAAATGGAGCTTCCTTAACAGAATGCCAGGAAAATTCCCAAAAGGTGAGATTTTCAGAACTCACAGACTTCTGGGATGCACTTTATGTGGAAACTCTTCCACTATTGAAAGAATGCAGGCTATCACAACAGCAGCTCAAAAATGAACAGCTCTCTGGAGAATTGTTTTATGATACAGGCGGAAATACAGAACGTGAGCTGTCAGGTACTGAATTTCTTGCGGCTTAGTATTAGAGTGTTCTTAATGATATTTCCCCTGTTATTCTTTGGTGAGAGCAACATGCTTTAAATTCCATCTGTGGTGGTTGGATCGACCATGGTGTCATTTAAGAGACTTGGGGTGTGTCTACACAGTACATGCTCTCCATTGCATACAGAATGTTCAGTGAATTGGAAGAATTTTCCCACCTCCATTAATTTGGAAGAATAAAAACCATTTCAGGTTCGAAAGAGCTATTTTAGCCTCAAGTTCTTGAGGTTTTAGCTTCAGAAATGACAGAGGTCTCATTGCAATTTAGGAGTTTGAGTATAGGATCTTCCCTCATTTTGTTCTGCTCAAGTCAGAGCCATAACCTTTATTATATCTACCATTGGTGAGTCCCCACTAGGTTTCAGGCACTGGCTAGATGCTTTACATGCATTCTTAACCTAGCAATTGTCCTAAAATAAAATAAAATTGTCCTATTTTTATCCTCACTTTACAGATGGGAAAACTGGTTATACACCTTAGGAAGTGACAGAACTAGGATTTGAACCTAAGTTTGACTCCACAGTCTATGATTTTTCCATTCTGCTGAAAGCTAGAAGGAACCTTAAATAGTATGTCATCTGCTGGTTTCCAAACTGGGTTCCAAGGAGCCCTAGGCTTTCATGGAAGTGCTTCAGTAATCTTGGGTGAGTGGATAGGGAGGGAGCAAATGTGAGGGGAAGCCAGGTCAGTTGGGCTTAGGCTCCATTCATTGAATTCAAACCAAGAAGTTTCATTTCTATCTGTTTTACAGGGTAACATTAGATTTTTTTTTGAAATAAGGGTTTTATTAAAAAAATATTTTAAAACTCTTGATCTAGTTTAACTTCTTCATTAAAAAGATACAGAACTTGGGGTCCAGAGAGATGAAATGCCTTGCCTAAGACTTTATAACAGGCCCAGCACTAACTTCAGATGTCCAAGCTCTGCCTGAAACTACTGCCCTCCCCATGTCCTTTATCTCCTTACTTGTTAAATTGCAGGGAAAGTGAGAGATAGTCTGACCTGATTGTGTTTCCTGACAGTATTCTTCTTAAAAAATGAAGGCAGGGCCCTGTGGCCTTGTGGTTAAGTTCAGCATGCCCTGCTTCGGTGGCCTGGGTTTGGTTCCCAGGCACAAACCTGCACCACCCATCAGCAGCCATGCTGTGGTGGTGACCCACATACAAAATAGAGGAAGATTGGCATAGATATTAGCTCAGGGCAAATCTTCCCCAGCAAAAAAAAAAAAAAAAAAAAGGCAGGAATACCTTCACTTCAGCAAGCTAGATCATTTTTTGGCCCTTTTGCTATCAGTCTAAATTTGGTCAAATTCACCTTGTGACAAATTAAAATCAAGTGAAGAGTTAAATATGTAATTTGGATGATTTAGGGCTCTCTTCATCTTTTCATTCAAATCAAAACGAGTAGCAAAGGATACTTCTTCATGAATCATCTAGCTAATTATATAGCCTTGGCTTGAGAGTACTCTTGCTAGAAAACTATTTGTGCCCCCATGTTTATCAATCTAGTCAAAAGCAACTCTTTTGACAAGGCACAATAGGTGTGACAAAGACATTACTCTTAGAGGGGTCAGGTATAGCGAAGAGAAAGTGAGCATCATATAATCTGACATAGTTTATATGGATGACTGGCTTGTAAGGCCTAACATTTCATGTGCTACCTTGACATCTTTGAGCCTCACAGGGCTCCAGAGTCTTGTGAGTTCCCCTACTTTCCCCTAATATGTCCCCTCCCCCACAGTGGGACCATCTTCCTGCTTGGCTAGTTCTCTTACAGCTGGACCAACTGCACTCCATTGGATCCTCAACCTGATAGGTTTCACTTCCCTGCCAGCCCATACAGTCACAGACAAGCCAATCACATTCTCCCCTGGGAATGAGGGTTCACTGCATCCTCTTGTTACTACAAAGCCATCCCCCCACAGCCTCTCCTTGTTCACTCTGTTCCTGAATGCAGCCTCTGTGTGGCCCTGCATGGCATGTAGTGCCCTCCTCCCCTGGGCTGTTAGTATGTGTGACTAATAAACTGCTGTTCATCCCATGTTCCCAGTGTCAGATGTCCTGTGTTTGGTTATCCCAGAACCCTAGGGCAGGACTCCCTCCTGCACCAACAGAGTGAAGAGGAGGTGAACAAAACAATGACCAGACGTTAATACTAATACTAAGCGGAATTTTCAGAGAACCAGTGCCAAATATCACATCCTTTGGAGTTTTGCTAAGTGTCAGGTTATTTGCAAATAGAAATGGATTTTAATTGAAATTATGTCAGCCGGAACTGACCTTTATTAATTTCAAGGCCCCTGAGCTTTCCCATCTGCTCTTTTTAATTTTTATTATTCTCACCTGGAGATTTTGGGTAGCAACAGCATTGTTCTCTTTCCTGGGATGGCTTAACTGTAGTCCTGCCTAAAGGCAAAGGAATAAAATGATGACCCTTCCATTCCTGTCATTTAAATCTTTACTAACTGCATTCTTTCAGCAAAGTGTAGCAGAACAAATTTTTCTCATCTCCACAGACAAGAGATTATAATAAGCAGATCTTTTTTGCCGTTGGAAACATCCCAATCTCAATATATTTCCAAATTCTCAGCCCTAGAAACAAAGCTTTGGATGTAATTTCTTTTCCTATTCATGAGATTTACAATAGGAAGGTCATGTTTGTACTAGATTTTGGTTTGAAATTAATCTTCTTTTCTCCTCAGCCTTTCTATAGAATCCAGGCTTCATTATTTGGTCATTTCCAAATATTAAATGCTTGTCATTCTTGAGCAACAATCTAATCTTCCCTTTATGGGTAGGGAAACCAAGCTGTGGAACTTGCAAATCCTCGCCAGGACTAGTAGATCACTCTAAAGGTTGTGGCTACCCATTGAATTACTTTCTTCCATACATTCTTGGACTACAAAGTAAAATTGTAAATTGTTTAATAAGCAGCATGTATGTCATCCTCCAACCATTGGAAGGTATTAATTAAAAGCTCATTTGCACTCTGCCTTATGAGAGAAGCTTTATGGAGTAAATAAATATATTCAAACTCCACAACCAGCCTCAACGCTGAGGCTGTGCTACGGTTACTTCCCCTCTTCTGGCCTGTGCCTCATTCCCATCAAAGTATATTTGTAGTTATGTTGAGCAAAGCTTCATTTAAACCACATCTGTTGCTCATCATATCTCTATTTTAGGAATGAGGAATTCTTTTTCAGAGATAGATTCTGTCTGGAAGGTCTATGGCAGCAAATAGTTCTCATTAAATTTGACAACATTTTACCAACATATATACAGTACTCACTTTTATGTGATTATAGAATCCAGGCAAACCCTGCACCCCCACTTCAAAGGATTCCTCACATGACTAATTCTAAAGAGTAAATTGATTTTCTCATCATTTGTTGTGTTTGACAATAGAAAGGCTGACGCAGCAACATTGCTAAAATGACAGCTTGTTTCTATTCAAGGGGAAGGAATTTGTGTTAATATTCTTAATGACTGGCATCTTTATGAGAAACGTGAAATCATTTATCCTTAGCAATAACCTGCCTAGGATTAAAAAGTACTTGGTACTTAGAACGGAAATCATCTGTCAGAAAAAATTATTTAGACTGATGCAAATTAACTGACTAGGTTGGCTTCCTAATTATGGCGTGTATATTCAAGAGTGTTAACATCAGTTTGAACTGAAGAAGAATTTGGAGAGGATCTTTCAAGAAGTGATCTGACATTCTGTTGGAGGAAAAGATAACACATTTATTTGATAAATTCCTTTAACATTTCCTAAGAATTTCTGGAAATGCTTTAAGAAGCAAGGACACATAAATCAAGGGAAAACACATTAAGTAAGCGTGTGTATGTCTTGCTTATTTACAACAGCAATAATGTCATACAGAAAACCCTCAGCAGTGTGTTCATTGTGATGCCCTATATTCTAAAGAACCAATAGTGTGGTTCCAACCCTCTCAGGACTGGCTTGGGCGGGAGCCCACGGGACAAGTCTAAGAGAGATGAATGCTTAGCCCGGCCTTCAACAAGTGATGTACAGACCAGCCTGTGTATTCTGTAGGAGTTGTTCTGCTTTTAATAGGCATGGTGTTGCACACCAGTTAACAAGTGTTTATTGGAATCTCAGTCTTTTCCTCACCAGCTTCACAGCAAACCTTCATTTAACTCTTTACCAAAAAGCCTAGTAAATTGTGGGAAGAAGCCACTTTACCGGTGTTGGAAATTTAATTAGGCTGGGGAAAAAAAGGTGTCAATTGCAGGAAAATGTAAACTCCCTCCATGTAATTAATGACTGGGTTTTACTGTTTAGCATTCATATAGGACTTTCTTTTGAGAGACAGCATTGATTTTGGGAGACAAATTGATTTGGGTTGAAATCCCGCTCTACAGGTGTGTGATTTTTTTTCGTCTAGTTCCTTCACTTATAACTAGAAAGACTAGTATGGGAATAACAAAGGCTGACAGTGAACAGCAGCCCAGCATGTGGCAGGTACTCGGTATCGTTCAGTTTCTCCTTCCTTTTCTGAGAGTCTTTTAGGGCACTCCTGGCCTAAGCTCTAGGTCAGTATTATTCGCCCCAAGTGACTAAAAAACATAGTCCTTTTTCCAGTGAGCCTTAGCCAACGGGTGGCCCTGACAATAGTTGTTTAGGTTTCTGTGTTTAAATATAAATTAAACGCTGTAAAAGGAAAACAATAAAGATGTCTTAAAAAAGATGGTGATTGATGATCATTAATAATAACCTGAGTGTTATGGTTGTGACTTCAGCCCGAGGGACAAACAGTTATTCAGGGGATGAGGTAAACTCAAGGTGTTAGGGTTGGGGTTAGAAATCCTAAGAATGCTTTCATTAGAAAACAGTGGATTTAAGATACATAGGAAAAATGAAGAGGGAACACCCAAGAAATTCAGTATGTGCTGAATCCAGTTTGTCGCCTCCAGTCTTTTTGTGAGCAGGCGGAGGAATAAATTTCAAATGCAAATCATATAGTCAGAGCGCAGGAGCTGGGGCAAAGCACAGGAGCGCAGATGGGGCAGAGACGATGAAGAGAAGGCAGGAGGGGTGGGGGACAGGGCCCTGGACACAGTTGACTGCAGAGTTTGCACACTCTGAGAGATGCTGGTTGAGGATGTGCTGAGACCCAGACAGGAGAAAGCCTCGTTCTGCAGAATCTGCAAGTACCCATGTCTGGGGTTGGCAGGTGCATTAGCAAGAAGAACCAGAGGCTAAGAGCCCGAGTCTGAGGTAAGGGTGATGGACAGCAAAAGGAGTGACAACGGGCAGTGCCTGAAAGGAATTGCTTCAATGCTTTAAACTGGTGCCAAGCAGAGTAACCCGAGACCCGATGTGTGATTGACTTCCATGAATGCAATTTTTACCCTGAAATCCCCTTACACTGCAGTGAAGTTAAGCGGTGCACTTAAGGTGTCTGTGCTGGAATGCTCGGGCTGTGACAAAGGCCGTGTTACTAAAGAAGGAAGGAGGTAGGCTAATGTGGTCCTCTCAGCTCACCTAACCATTCTTTTTGAGGAAAAATGGACACAAATGAATATTATTGGAAACTTTGGAATGGGAAGAAACCACAAAAGGGACGGCTGGAGGCATGGGCTGGAAGAAGAGAGGTGGAAAGTGTATCCTGTGTATCCTGGCCACTTATCTTGAGCTCACATCTTCCCTGACTGGTCCCTTCCTGCGACATTGCTCAGCAGGCACCTGTGAGAGCACCTTAGTGAGCCAGCTGTGTTCACCTCTTTTTATCCTAACTGGTTATGGCAAAGGGAAAAATCATAAAGTCCAACTGGAGGTGAAACTGAGCATCACATTTTGTCATATACACAAGAGATTAAATTCTAAAAGAGGTTATCCAGATGGTCAAACACCACATCTGTGAGATTATTGACAGAGCAGTTCAGCTTTCCAAGGGCTGGCTTAAAAATTAAAAAAAAAAAAAAAAAAAAAAAAAAAACCCATGAAACTTGTTTTCTTCTTTTATTATTATTTTTTTGTGGCTCTGAAACTGTGTGCTTTGCTGTCAAACTGAGGTTTGGCAAATTGAATCAACTTAATTTTTAGGTCTTGTATTTAAGTATTTAGACCATGACGTCTTAAAAGCTTTTTAACAGAGACCTCCAAACATTGTTCATTCATTTAACAAACATTCTTTGAATGCTTAATGTGTGCCAGTGGCTGCTGTTGATGCAAATAAGATGTGATATCTCCTTTTCCATACATATGCTTTTCCATACAAACTATGTTCCTGGAAAGAATTCTCTCAATTGCAGAATTTAAAAATTACTGAATATTTGGAAAATATTTGGTTAAAATATCAACTGAGCTTAAAAGAAAAAAGGGAAAATGTGGAATAAGGGTCATGTAATTAATGGTACACCAGGGGATCTGGAGTGGTCCATGTCTTGCCTTGGCCCCCTATAGGGTTATCACCTCAGTCAAGTTGGTCAAGCTCTCAGACCCTGTTTCCTTGTTTGTGTGATGGAGACCATGAGAATTCCATGTCACAGAGATGTCGAAAAAATTAAATTGGGTTTTATATAAAGCACTAACTTGCACACGGCAGGCAGGTACTCAATAAATCTTAGCTGTTATTATATACAATATCAGTAAATAAAACATAGGCATGTTTCTCAGTCATTTTGTTTTGTTCTTTAAGAGAATGTTATTTTTTCTATTGCTAAATACAACATGAGCCCTAGAAGTTTTAGATATGGTTATTAGGGGTATGGAAAGGCATTGGCATGTCAAGAGGATATACTGGAAAGAGTACTGGTTCTGGAATTTTAGGACTTGAGTATCTGTCTGTAGAATATGACTCTGCCCTTTAGTAGCTATGAAGAATAATGATACAAACCTTCACAGCCTATTTCTTAATCTGTAAAGTGAACCCAGGAATGCCTGGCTATCTACTTCATTCAAAGCACTAGGAGAATCAAATAAAATAGGGTTGTAAAAAATGATTTGCAATGGATAATATGATATATACATAAAAGTTATAGTTAAATAATAACTATGAGTTTTCCCTGAGCTATGGTGCTGATTATTGATGACTGATTGGCAAAAGGTGTGATTGTGGTTTATAAATACTTTACGTGGAAATTAAAGTCTTCCATTTATACAGAAATTTCAGTTTATACAGTTTATACAGAAATAGAGTACAGGTTTGGGGGAAGTGTGGAAAAATAGAAGACCTGGATTTTAGTTCTTCATTTTGTCTCTCATCAGCTCTATTAGCATATGCAAATTATTTTAGTTCTCTGTGGCTCTGTCTTTTAAAAAAAATTGTATTGGAAAATAATTATTAAAAACACTGAAGTTTGGAGAGTTGAGCTAATTTACAGGAAAGTTGCCAGAATAATAGAAAAAACACTGGCATACAAAATTTACTCAGATTCATCTATTGTTAACAATTTGCCCCAGTTCCTTTATCAATTGTTCTCTCTCTCTCTCTCTATTTTTTTTCCTTGAACTCTATGAGAGCAAGTTGCATACCTCATGGTCTTATATCCCTATTTTTCAGTGTATATTACCTAAGAATGTGGGTCTGTTTCTTATTGTCTATGTGCATAACGAGCTGAAGATTAGAGCGAAGAGCCTGTGCTGAGGGAGCGAGAGGAGAAAGATGCTCTCACACGGTGTGTCATCCCTGTTGTGTTATATTCCTCCTGCAAGGACTTGCATCTTTTTGTGTGTGTGCTGTTTTTTACTTTATTAGTTCACCCTTTTTATGTGGTATTTTCGGTGGAGATTATGAACATATCTGAAAAAAGGTCATAGAAACTCAAGGGCACTTGCTGCTCAGCGGCAGAACAATAGAGCTGTAAAGAGTTCAGTAGGAGCGCAGCTTCATTCTCTCTGGTCCTCCCTTTGAGTAGTGAAAATGACCTGCTTGATTTTCATTATAGACAACAACTGAGATACAAATAGGATACAAAATAGCAAAGCACGTTTTACGTAAGTGTTCAATGCATGGGCTTAGTTGAAAATAACATGAACAAAGTATTCTTATGGACCAAAGAAATAGTTTTCCATAGGATCCTTTTTCAGCATTCACTGTATTAAGGCTTAGCTGTATGACAAACAGGTAATTATTCCACTGCATCATCTTCACATTCTCCACAGAATTCTCCCCTTCCTCAGAAGTTGTAATATTGGTAAGCTTGATTTCTTTGTAATTCTAACCAGACTTGCAATCACATTCTCCAGTGGATTGAAATATGACCAATAACTTAGAAATATGAATGAAAATGCTGTTTTTCCTGTGACATATTTCTGTCATTGCTCTGAAAATCATAATGGATTCCTTTGGATACCTACAACAACAACAAAAAAGGAAATCTAGAACATGTTTTAAAAACAAAACTATTTTTCAAAAAGTCCAAACCACACTTAAGTATTCTAAGTTAATCTTTTATTTTGAATTATTAAACTGTTATTCTTTATAGTACCAAATGAAAAATGTAAGTGAATGACTACGAAATACGTTTATAATCCAATAACGATTGATTTTGTTTCTTTTACAAATAAATCAGTTCAAACATAAATTAAATAGATATATAATGGCATGTTACACTCATAATTTATTAAGCTATGAAGAATATTGCTCTTATACTTCTCTTGGGAAAATTCCAGGCCCTGAGGAAGTATTTCAAATGTTTATTTCTCAATGAGGTGAAGTTACTGAGGAACAGCTCAACTGTTCACATGCAATAGGTTTCCCTAATATTGAGAAAATGTGATGTATTTTGAATTACTTGAAGTGTGGAGCAGTGAAGTAGGAGTTGGAAGACATGGCTTCTAACGCTGATTACTCCACTCACTAGCTCTTTACACTCTGGCTTGTCCTCTGGTGTGCAGAAATGGTGTCTCTGCTTTGCTTACCCAAATATTGCAAGTTCTAATGATTTAGCTCAAGTGAAAATGTTTTGAAGGAGTAATGATTAATATTGCCATCATCATTTGGGTAGCATTCTTTTGGCATAGGTTAGAAAACGCCTTTACAACGAGGGTTCTCTATAATAAAGCTGCATACTCTCAGATCATCCATAGCAACAGTGCTAGGGTATTTCCATTAGAATGGATTTTCTGCAAGGAATACACCTGAACAACAAATGCTTTTTCTGGTATTTGTTCCAGTCCCAAGAATTCTCTCCAGTACCTGATTATCCATCGCAGCACTTAGCAAGAGCGTCCATGGTCACAAAGAGAGCTGGGCTCATATCTTCATGTTCTTGTTAGGTCCCAATGTGCAATGGACACATGAGCTCCCTTTAGTCCTGGCAGAATTTCACTGACTTGCACTTTTTCATAAAGTCTCACTTGTAGAAATCTCTCTGGTAAGAATGAGTTTTGTGATTTTAGGCAGGTCTCTGAACTTCCAGAAGCCTCAGTTTCCTCGGATGTAAAATGAGGGATTTTACTTAGATGATCTCTAAGGCATACCTCTAATGTTCTGTGTTTCTATGGTACCTTACCTGCCTTTCCTGGAAAACCTATCCCAAATCTAAATTATTTAAGAAAACTACAAGAAATAAGATCCAGTAGCTTTGACAGACTGTGTGATAATTTCTTCTTTCTTCTAAGTAATTTAAAGCCTCTCATCTCACTGGCTAATTGTCCTACAAATGAGAATGTGACTCTTAGCCAAAGAATTTTTACGATCAAATCCAAGTGTAAAAAAAAAAAAAAAAAGACCAATATGATTTACTATGGAGTTTACGGGGCATTTTAATTTATGTTATGCAGCAGATAGTGAATATATTCATTCAGGTGGGACAGGTTTATATATCTGGCACTATCTCGGAAATTCTGGTCTAGCCATAATTTTACAGGTTCTTAAAAACAGAATTGTCACAATCTCCTCAGTTCAGCTCTCAAGAGAAATTAATTGATAACATAGTATCCTGAGTGGCTGGCATGTGAGTGACACCCAGCTATACAATTTCACATCTAATCAAGGAAGATGGGAATTCTAGTTGGCCTATTGTCTATTTGAATCTGTTTCTGGATGGAATCCAGCTGGCTAAAATGCAGCCCTGGAGAGTGATGTGGGCAGAAGATGGAAAAAAAAATGTAAGCCAGAGAACCGGTGCATGAGATAGCGCCTTCCACATTGTCAGAATTGTCTGGTGGAGCTGTGGATTTGCTGCTGATTAGCTTCCTAAAATTCCTCAGTGACTAAAATGCGATTTTCTATCCCCGTTGTCCCTAAAAATCTATAAAGAATAGAATACAACAAATGCAAAACTGTACCTAATTAAGAGCTGAAATTATATGACAAGATTTTAAGTGTTAAGACAGTACCTATGAGAAGGAAATTATTGATGGTCGGAATAGTCAGGAGAAGAAAGTTCCATGGAGGTAATGGGGGTGATTTTTCTGCAAAGATGGGTGAGATTTGGGCATCATGATGGGAGGGCAGCTGCAGCCCAGAAAACAGTCTGGGCAAATGCTTAGAAGTAGAAGTAAGTGATTTAAATTCAGGAGATGCTTGACCAGTTTAGTAAAGAGCAGAAAGTGTATAGGGGAAGTGGGATGGTTATAATGGAAAAGATTATGTAGGTCCTTAAATGCTGGTATTTTATTTAGACTGGACGCTGTAGAAATTGGGAGATGGCTGTTTTAGAGTAATGGGATGACATGAGGAAAATGGTGCTAAAGGAGGATACATTTAACAGTGGTGTGTAAGATGAGTGGGAAGGAGAAAGAGATTATAGAGCCCACTTTAGAAGCATGAGGTGATGGAGAACTGGATAAAAGTCCCTCCCTTTCCCACCCCCATCCTGCTTTTTAGTTTCAAGGAGAATGTTTTATTTATTTAGGCCTGCCTCAAGGGAAGAGCAGAGTTTGCCAGTAGAGGAGAATAATGTAATCTAGATGAAGGAATGGCGGAAGAAATGCAAAGAGGTGGTGGGTGGCATGCTCACAAAAGGTTAACCAATTTGCTCAATATCACACTATTAATGGTAGCCAAGTTCTAGAATCCAGGTTTCCAATGTCTTTTTCCACTGTACCACCCTGCCTCTTTTTCCTAATGATGACGCTACTGCCATTATTCAGCAAATTTTATTTCATTCCTAGTAATGTTAATTTATTACTTGCTCAGCATGAAATATGATTTACCTAAAGCCAATGGGGCAGTCCAGTGGGGGTATTCTAAGCTTCCAAAGGGTTTATGACAGTGGCAGAAGCAACTGTGGGAACACCTCCAATTCCACTTCTGAGATTACTGTAGTAGTAGATCAGAATGGTGGATCAATGAATAATGATTTTTTGGAGCAAAAGGCTAATGAGAATAACAATTGTTATATATGAAGCATATACTTTATTTTTTGTCCATATTTTTGTGGCAAAAAAGTGTAATTCTCTGATTGAAAATGTTTTGACTACACTGATATTCTTTTTTCTCCCCTTCCTCTCTGCTTATTCATTTTTCTTTTCTTACAAGGACCATGCTTCTCCAGTTCAAGAAGTCTTTGTATTTCGGAGATGGGTCTAGAAGCTGAACATGTAGGAATAGAATCCTGAATTGAAATCTGAACTTAGACAGTCTGAAATCAAGAACTTTAAGAATATCAGCTTACATTCTATACCCTTGTCTCCATGCAAGCGCATCAGCCCATTGACCTAAGAGGCTGCCAGATGAAGAGATCTGATCTAGTATTAAGCTTGGCAGTTAAGCCCAACTTTTGTACTTGTTGCCAATGACAATTATTGACCTAACTATGGCACTTGTGAACTGGATGTCTCAAGAATTACCAGTTCAGTCATTAGCCATTAATAGCTTCCAAATATAACTGGCTCATGCCAATTAGACCCTCATGCATGGCAACGCTGAATGAGAAATAGATTACAGGTGCTGATACTTAGGCTGGCATTTCTCCCATAGGAACCAGGGAACGTGATTCAGAAAACTCAATTGAGTAAAATAAAACAGGCCAAAGTCTTCAATAAAAACTTGAATGGAACTCAAGTCTCCTTTGAGGAACCAACATGCTGTCAAATCTCCACAGGTCAATGCTATTCCCACAAATTTCTAGTAATAGGACTACATTTTATTTCCAAATCTTGCTGACCCAGGCAGTGTCTTCTTTCAAGCATGCTGCCCCCTAACATCGAGTGCAAGAGTTTGAAATGGCAAATACAATCTGCTTCTAATAAAATTATATCTAATCCTGAAAACTATTCATTGATTTAGTATAAGGATATGACTAAAGAATGGCTCTCCTATTTTGAAAAGGATCTTAAAATGAAATGTGGCTGAAACAAATAAAATAAAAGGGCAAAGCAAGAGGGAATAGAAAGAAAAGCAGGTGGATGGGAAAATCTTTCCCAAACCTTAAAATTAAGAATGATTTGTCTTTGTAGTGAGTGAAGAAGGGAGTGTCTATCATTTGTAAAATAAGTCATTCATACATTCTGCACAGGGACGTCAACCCACCTCTTCCAAGGTAGAAATCTGAAAGTTTATGATCAGGAGCGACGTAAATATTTCATCTCTTCTTGCCTCTTGACTCTCTCTAAATTATATGTCCCTTTCCACCAACATTTTCGTAGTTGAAAGAAGAGAATTATAAATATATTGCAGATGCAGTTTGTTGTTCTGTCTTGAAAATTCATTACATCCCCAAAGTTTAAAAACACTAGAATTGTTATTTGGCCAACCATTTTCTTAATCTGAGAAAAGGTCCTTTTTATCCAAGGAGGAATATGTCATAAATCACAGCTGTGTATTCTGTCTTATGTCCATCAATGATCAGAAATCAGATTTTGTCTGTTTAAATTATATTAGTAAACATTTATATATACATACATTTATCATGTTTGCATTATAAAGTTATCCCAAGCATAGCTATTAATTTACAGATAACTGATAACATTTGTTCCATAATGACCATTTTCACTTTGGAAATTTATGATGTTGCAAAATGAAATTCCACTTCCAACGCCCCCATTTTCCTTAGGTGGTGTCACCATTCCCCTTTCCTTGGCGTGATACTTCAGTGTGATCTTTGTCACTTGTCTTTCTTTTGTCCTCTATTTGACCAATCGCCAAGTTGTTGATACTATTATTTATTTCATCATAATGTTTCTTACACCCATCCTTTCTGCATTCTCAATGTTCTCGATGGGACTAGGCAACTTTTTAAAAAGTTTTTTGGACTTTCGGTACCCTCCCGGTTATCTTGCTCTGCTTCCCACCCTCCTCCCCACCTCTCTCTCTCTCTCTCTCTGTCTCTCACTTCTATCTCTCTCTCCCCATTCCTGAAAAACCTACTGTAAACTCCCTAAGCACCTATTTAACTATAAAGTCCAACCTCTCTACCTGATGTGTCAGGATACTCGAGAATCTGGCCTAATTTAGCTATGACATGACATGCTTGAAATGGAAAAAGGCAGAGAATAGAGGCATCAGAGAACCATGCTCTCTCCTCCCCCTGCTTCCTCTTCTTCTCTCTTTTCCTGTCTCTCCTCTTTTCTTCCTCTCTCCCTTCTGCTCCTGCTTCTCCTCTTTGCCTAGCGCCTCCCTTTGTTGTATTCCCAAACTGCGTCTACACAAATCTGCTGATTCAAAAATACTGTGTCTTTATTTGAAAATGACATACTCAGTTTAACTCCATACCCCAGCGCAAGCAGTTCTTTTAGCCATCTTGGAAAATAGTACAGCTGTTTGAGCGCTTACTATGTTCTATGCTCTGTGTTAAGCATCTTACTTTTATCTCATTTAATTTCTGTAACAATCCTTTGTGGTAACCATATCTCCATTTTATAGAGAAGGAAACTGAGTGAAAGAGAGGGTAAATAAATTGCCCCCACAAAGTTTGTAAACGGTGGCGGTGAATCACTGCTCTGATAATTCTGCTTACAGACGTTGAGCAAAGTCTTGCCCAGCTCACGTTCCAGCTCCTCCAGCAGGGGGCTCTCTTGACAGCCTTTTTATTCAATTAGTACTAATAACTGATTGCCAGATCACCAACTGGTGGTCTAGTGGTTAAGATTCAGCACACTCCCCATCATAGCTGGGGTTCATTCCCAGTTAGGGAACCACATCACTCGCCTGTCGGTTGTCATACTGTAGTGGCTGTGTGTTGCTGTGATGCTGAAAGCTATGCTTGTACTTCAAATACCAGCAGAGTCACCCATGATGGACAGGTTTCAGTGGAAATTCCACATTAAGACAGACTAGGAAGAAAGACCTGGCTACCCACCCACTTCTGAAAAAAATTGGCCCCAAAAACCCTATGAATAGCAGCAGAACACTGTCTGCACTGCAAGGTGAGAGGATGACACAAAAACATTGGACGGGGGTCCACTAGGAGTTGGAATCGACTCGAGGGCACTAACAACAAAATAACTGATACTTAACCACAAAATTCTTCACATTATTACAAAAAAAATTTTTGTGTGCCTGTCTTCCCTTCACAGCTAAACTACGTATTCCTTCAGGGCAAGGATGGTGTCCTATATTATTTTGTATTCCTCTCTGCACTAGGATAGAAATACACACACAGAAAGTTCTTGAATACATATGGAATAAATGAATTAACACATTGATGGAGCTTTCTTAAGCCTGTTCCTTTTGGCACATTATGGCTGTTCCTTAGGGCATCAACTCAACTGCTAAAAAGTGACTTAAGCTGTTTGATATTGAGTATATCCCCCAAATCTCTTTTACTAAATATAGATGTCATATATGAAGAAGAATGTGATAACACATGCGAAGCCTCTAGGTGTCAAAAAACATTACACACCCTATGCTTTTATTCATCTGCTATATTCAGAACACTTTTCTTTCTCTTCACAGCAGAAAGCTCTCAAGAGGAGAAAAAGGAGCAGATGACCTGTAGGGCCTCTCTTTTCTGGGATGCACTTCTTACCCATGAAACTAAAAAGCTGAAGTTTCAAGAATTTCTGGATGCAATGCCAAGCACATCTGTTTACTAGGACACTCTATTCAGACGAAGATTGATTATTGGCAGGTGAAGGTTAAGGGGAAGGCTTTAAACTGGCAGGAAGTCTATTCAGAGGACATGTTATATTATCTAAAGGTGATTTTGGTGCTAAGCCATGTTAGTGATATGAATTTGAAGATAATATCCACAAGTGCACACTTTTAAATTAACTTATCAATAAATGCACACTAGACATGCAATTAATCTTTTCTCACCATGATTCTGACATTGCTAATATCTTATAAGAGTTTAACCTTAAGTTTTATTTTAAATTAATATAGCAGGTGTTGCCTCTGAGTTATAACAGCATACCACAAAATTGGACAATAAACAAAACTCTCTGTAATTCAGATTTCCATTTTGTTTATTAGGAATGTTCTATTATTGCTCGGAAAAATGGGATGACTTACACTTACACTGGTATATTTTGTGCCTCTTCCATTAAAGGAATGGATTTGGGGGGATTTTCCTAAGTTCTTGAGACAAACTTGTTTCAGGTCTTTTATGTATTCTGTGAGGTGGAAAAGTCGCATACATCAGTGGCCCTATTTTCAGATGGGAAAAACTATAATACAAAGTAATAAAAAAACTAGTTCAGGGTTTCAGTTAATTATAGCACCAGAACTAGTATCTAGCAACAGCAGTTTGTAGCTGAACTGAAGATTTGGACAATGCCAACAAAAGAATCAAGATTAAAACTGAGAAGAAAGCAAAAATACACAAAGGTAGATGAGAATCTACATCAGGGTCAATTGCTTAGAAACAGATAATTCAATTATTATAGTTTTATAACGTGCTTGGATATACGATAAAACAAGTCCCCATCTTCCTACGGTAGTCTTGTCTTACAAAAGTGTCTAGGCTTGCTCATGAGTTTATTATTCGGGTGAACTTTAGAATCTTTATTTTACATTCACCCAGAGCCATCTGGCCTCTTGCCATTCCCAAACTCTGCTCCCACTGCCAGCCAACTAACCTCATATGAGAATATGATTAGCATGACGTGAAATGTGTAGACTAATTTTGAGAGGCTCTACCTTTCACAATGAAGATGTTTTTACCCATCAACACAGTGTGTCTGTTCATTTATTCAGCATAGCAGTTCAATATCAACCTCACCCACTACAGTTAAACACCAGCATGTCCGAGTCCCTTCGATTCACATTTTAGAAAATGTAGACATAGTTTCCTGCAGATTTATAGCTGTGTAGTTAAAAAAAATCAGCGTGTAAGAAAAGGTTTTACTTTAAAGGTAAAAAAATAGAGAGCTACATTTAAAAAAATTGAGAGGTTTAACACATTGTGCAGTAGCACATGAGCACATATTCTGAGGGCGAAGAGAACTAGTTTAACTGCTCCGGCTGAAGACGAGGTCAAGCAACATAACTGTTAATGCTTCTTTTTGAAAGTCCTGTAGATATGTTGGCCAGGGAGAGGGAGGGATCTCCAGGAGTACTGACTTGCTCTTGGTCCCAGAGGAGTTCTGGTTTCTTTCCTCTCCTGGGCCCGGGGCAGGTGCAGACCAGATGATCAGCATCGGCGAGACTATCCTTTGATCTGTCCCAAGATCCTGAACACTGACATCTAATGGCTAGTGTCCCAGGACATATTTGCTGGGTGGCATTCAGGGCTTTACTAGAGAATTCTCAGTCCGCTGCCCTCTGGGGAAAGGGCATGGATGGAGGGCTCAGTGTTTGATGGTGGGTGCAGACCTTGGGAATAGACCAGAGCTTAAGCTGATTGCTTTCAGCTTTCTGTTCAATTTAGTTTGGAGGCGAAGGACAGCAAAGGTCCAGGCCTCTTGTTTTGTCTAAATGGTATCTTGCTTTACCAATTACTTCTGGAAGCTTGACCTGACTCTCCACACTGTTTTGCCAAGTTATTCTTTCTTTCTAAATAGTGGGCCAGGAGGAAGGAAGAGGAGTACATGACCCTTTGGTGAATCGACTCCCTGCTGGGGTCCACTGCTCCGGCTCGGTACGGCCCAGCGCCTGCTCTTTATTATCCTTTAATGCAGGACCCAGGACTCCGCTCCTCCCTGCAAAGAGTATTCAACTGTCACCATTGTCCCTACAGATCCATTAACTCAGTTGCTCCAAATCCCTAAATGCCAAAAGCAGCCCCCTCCTTCTCTCTTTCTCTCTTTCTGGTTCTCACTCTCTTCCCCATCCCCCTGCCTCTGGTGGCAGAAAAAAAGGCTAAAGACACACTACAAATAAATAGACTTTATGACTGACATAACTGAGATGAACACATCCATGCATCCTAGATCTCTATCTATACATGCACCTACAATCTTCTCTCTCTCCCATTTGTTGCACATGTGCTATGCTAACTGCTTTATATGTTTTTTTTACAACATCCCCAAGGTAACTATTTCTATCTCTGTTTTACAGAAGAGGGAGCTGAATGCTTAAGTCACCTATCCAAGGCCACACAGCTCGTGAGAAGTGGTCCCTGGATTAGAACACAAGTCTGTATGAATCCAAAGACTGTTCTCTCCTGCTTCCAAAATCATATTTGAAATTTTATACCATGAGCAGCTAATAGATGCAAATTCTACCACAATTATAGAAAGCTGAAATAGATGGGGATTTTTCTTATAATACTCAAACTTAATTTTGGGAAATAATTTTGCATTCTGCTTAAGTGACAGTTTTCCTGAGCTACTCCAAAATACAACCAATCAAGTTTCCTCATTTTTTCCTTTCCTCTTATGGCTGGAAAGGGCTATTAGATCTGGCAAGTGGCTCCAAAGTGGGGTAACTAGAGAGAAAAGGACCTTGGATGTTTGAATGTCCCTGTGAGCTAGTCAACACACATTTGTTAGTGTCTTCTACAGGGCACAAAAGTGGACCAGGCCCGTCCCTGTCTTAGGAGACTTCACCCTACCTGGGGAGTCAAGGCATAAAAAGGCAAACTAGAAAGCAGGCAATTGTGCCAAGTGCGACCCATAGATAACTACCGGTCAGCTTCAAGGGAAGGAAAACATTGCTGGGAGATGTGGTAATCAAGGGAGGCTTCTCAGAGGAGGTAGAAGTCAAGTTGAAACTTTGAAGGATGAGTCCATAGAGGTTATGAGGATGTTCCACACACTGTCTTATAAACTTCAAACCAGAAGGAACTGTGCACATGATAACAAACTCTCATTTTGCAGACAAGATAGAAAACTACAGTGGTTGGGGTAAGAAAAGAGACCAGGAAGGGTGGACTTGAGCTGGTCACGTTAGCTGTGGGGAAGGGTAGACTTCTGCTCCCATAGGGATTGGTTAAGAGATACCGTCAGAAAGTTGGGGCCAAATAACAAGGGCCAGCACATCCATCAGACTGAGAAATTCAAACTTCATCCTGTGGGTAACTTAAGTCCGGGTGGTAACTCTCAGCTGAGAAATACTTTGATGGAAGCAAGGTTTTAGGAAGCTCAGTCTGTAGTGGTGGGCAGAAGAGGGAAATGGAGGCAATGGACCAGCTGGGAGGTTGTTGAGATGATCTACATGTGATACGATCATTGCACCAGAGCGGTAGCTGTGGGCCAGATTTGGGCGATGTTTTAAAGGAAGGACTCCAAGAATTTGATGACAGATTAGCTATGGGGGTGAGGGGAATATTAGAAGAAAAAAAAAAAATCTAACAGGCTAACTCCCCCCCTTCCCTGCATATGTGAGATAGAATTGAAAATATTTTAAATAGGAAACATATTTTAGAATAAACTTTTTCCAAAAAATATCTTCTTTCAAATACCTTTTTTTCCCCATGGATCTAACCTAAAGTAAAGGTAAATTTACCATATGACCACAAACTTGATTTCATACATAAGCCTCTTTTCCCTCAAAGTCAATAATGATGATAAAAATAATAATCTATTTAGAGTCAGCTCCTTAAAATTTTTAATCCCCTTAAATTTACTTCATGCTCTCCACACAAAAATATTGCACAGGGATAAAAGAACCAGATGTCCTGACCTGGCCCGTTGGTTGGCCTCAACCACATGGCAGTGGCTGGGGAAAGCGCAATATTCAGTATCAAAAATCCTGCTTTATGGCTTTTTAAAGAATAAACTATTTTAAATCTAAAACATAATAGAACCAAGCCCCTATCCATTCCCATATGGATATATAATTAAGAAAGGAAATGCCAAGTGTCACACTTGCCACTTATCTCTACTATTACAATGGAAATGACCACAACAATCTGCCTGAAGTCACATCAATTTCCTCAGAAGGAAACAGAATAAAACCCTTTTAGTTCTTTGATGAGGGTCCCTACTTAAATCCACTGCGAGTTCAGTGATACCTGGATTGACGTATTTTGGTTTTCCACTCCACCGTAAAAATGGATTTTGTAATTTAATGAATCAAGCTTTCAGATTGCTTTTCGCCTCTAAGATGCGTCACCTTACTGCATGGCTAGATAGCAGGATGCATCCACGCTGCCAAGTGAGATCTGCACCCCCGTTATTTTCCATTTCCCTGAGAGGGCTACCCCTTGTGTTCAGACACTTTCACAGCTGTTAGAATGCTGATGGGAACTTCATGTGTGTTACCAGCACAAGTGCTGTCAGGAAGAAACCAAATGTTAAACTGAGGTATGTAGAAGTCACCATAAATATGTCTCTGAATGTTTACCATCTGGACCGGTCGATTGAGGTTTTGACAAGAAACTGGGATTGCCCTGTGGGCACTGTCTTTTCAGCAGACCCTTTTCGTTTTGCTAAGTAACTTCATATTACTTTAGTCTTGCTAGGGGGAGTAACACACAACTTTGCCTTCTCAAGGTGTGAGGTTATTATTTCTCAATATTTCTTTTCTTGTTTCCACCCTGCCTCATCCTGTGTACAATTGACCTTTGGGGGGGAATTCTCCCATATTGTCAAAATCCTGGGCGGGCAGCCTGGTGGTCAGTCTGCAACATTAGCGACATATGCTTGTGGGGCTCCTGTGGCTAAACAGCAACTTGCTTTTGTCAGATGCCATCACGCCGCATCTCACGGAGGAAAAGTCCAACTCTGAGGAGGAACTTGACTTTCTCCTGAAATATTTCTGCGATAGTGAAAAATGGCCTTGGTAGTCAGCCCCGTCCCTGCTACAGGCTGTGCACATAGTCCTAATCCTGATACAACACAAGATATTAGTTTGCCTTTCTGCCTTTATTTTTTTAAACCCCAGTACCATTGTAAAGTCAAAATGGAATGACTGGAATTCCAAAAAAACTTCGGCTTATGAACTTAGTCCTATTTTGGTTATGTAATATTGGGAATCGGATAATACTCTCATAATAACTGCCTGGTTATTACTGAGGATATTTTCTTGATGAAGTAGATTTTTAAGACTATAACCAGAAAACATTCTGAATAACAACTAAACATGATGTTAAAATATTGTTTTAATCATATAAAACAAGGATTAAAAAATATTAACCGATCTCAAAAAATTATATAATGCAACTTGAAACATCATTTTACAGGCATCTTTATGCAGTTGAATACAAAAACCACACAGCACTAACCATAAATCCCGTTACTCAACCTACTAAACAGCTCCTATTTCAGAATAGCTAATATACAGTATTATTCAGAGAATCTCTCACCTGCAAAAGGTGAGGACAGTATTGGGTTTCTCTACCAAATGTGAAAGTCCAGTAGGAGCCAGAATTCTCGAGCACCACAGGTATCTGAACACTGACGCAGGAGGGTAAGTCTGTGAGGTTGCAAAGGAAGTAACTCATTGACTCACCTAGCTTGATCAAAAATTTGAAAAATGAAAACTTTATTTTTTGATCCCTGTAAAAATAGGGCATCAACTTGAAAGGCCTTTTCTGTACCACAAATTAAACATAGTATATAAACCCCATTGTTACATTTCAGTTCAACTTAATTTGGGTGGTTTTGGCAGAGTGGTTACGTTAATGACTACTCACACATATGACGACAACTCATTTTACGTTGCTTGGGCACCGGATGACCATTAATTTCCAATGACTAATTTATAATTAAAACCTTTTTTAATGTTTGTTTATAACCAAGCCTGAAAATCTATTTACATTTAATTAACACTTCAGATAGCCTGTTTAAAACCTATAAATGTAGTGACTTTAATGATCCATTACAGAGATGCTACTTTAGTTTTCAGTGACTTGTAAAACTTTCACAAACAGATCTGCAAATCAATTACCTCCATCTGCTCCCCTGCAGCTGCAAGAGAGCTATGTTAAAGAGCATTTTCTTCCTCTTTTTCTGCTTTTCTTCTAGCTCTAAGCATTTTTGTTTTAAAGCCGATCTCTCAGTTGCTCAGATGGCAGCCTCTTCTCTGAAGGAGTTTTCAAACTTAGAATCAATCTCCAAAATTTTTCAAAAACACTTTGGTCCATCATAAATCAGGCATAATCTATATTGCAAAAATCAGTTAAGAAAGTGTTTCCATCTCTGCCAGCAACTCAGTAACAGATGCTTAAAATAATCTTTATAAACTGAGTAGTAAAATGCAACAGTTTGAAAGTGAATTTTAATTTTGATAGCTAAAATAAACACTTTCTTGGTCATACCCATCCTTTATGAACACTCTATAGCTCCTGCTTTGAGGATGTAACGAGGATGTTAAAGGGAACAAACACCACTCCAAAAGACATTTTCTTAGCTACACCTTCGAGAGCAAGACATGAGGAGCGTTAGTTCTAGAAAGACAGCCAAGCACCAAGTGTGTTCACTGTTATCTGTCAGCCGTACAATGGAAGCATTGATAGGACAGCAACAACTGGCCTTGACAAGTGTGCTGTGCTAGCATTCCATTCAAAACTAGGTTAAAAGAGAGAGCGAGATAGAGAGGGAAGCATTCAATGTCTTTCACTTTACCTTAAAAAACCGCTTTTCTTGCGGCTGCAGAAAATGAATTCCTCCTCTTCTCCCCAAAGCAAACTCGTTCTCTTGCCTGCAACTCTCACTTGGAGAAGACCACACAGCTCCAGCGAGGCAGCCTTCCTGCCCCTAATCCCCACTCGAATGTGATGACACACACTAACCCCAACATCTGGTGAAGCGCGGACTCGAGCAGTCAGCACAGTGGTGTGTCAAGACGGGCTGCCCAATCCAATTGCTGGGGCTGGGAATCTCTCCCCGACCGGAGGCTGAGGGCAGGGCGGAAACTGGAGGTCTAGCACTCCCCGTCAAGTAACCTGAGATTTGCAGAGAGAAAGGACTGTTATAAAAAGAGGAGAAGTGGGAGGTGCTACAGAGAAGGTGGAGGGAATGAATTATTCTGGTGGCCAGTTGTGCGTTACTTTTCACAACTCCTGCGCTCCCCGGGGACGATTGGGACCCTCTGTAGGATGCACAGTAACACTAAAAATCCCTTCCTGCCAGCCTAGTGAGGGCAATCTTCTCAGCGAGGCACTCCCTCGCCCCCCAGGGAGATAAAAGATTCATCCCGACATACTGATAAAGTGTTAATGTAGGAGTAGTTTGCGCTGAAATGTGACATCTACATTTTGAAATCTAAACTCCTACCTTCCTTTGATTAGATCGTGGCTGCCTCCAACATTCCTGGGAGGAAGGGGGTGAGGGCGTAGCTCAGAGCAGGAACTCCTCCGTTCCCACATACAGCTCTTCCCTGTTTGCCACAGACTGAACTTCAGAACCAGTCAATGAAAATCATGTCAGTTTCCACTCGTGTAAAGTAGCACGTGCTCCCACAGATAAAGGTGGCTTTTTCAATCACTTGCTGCCTTCACAGACATCTCTTTGTCAAAGCAATTGGTAGCAGAGGGCTGCACTCTGTCATTGATTATTTTTATTGGCTTCTAGTTAATTGCTCTTACAATGTCCATATAGCTCAAACAGCTCATTAACAATTTTGCTTTGAAATGTTTTCAATTTTTGTCATTTCACTACCTCCTTCTTATGTGCATTTCTTTTTCTTTTTTTCTGGGGGGGGGCTGTTTCTTTGAATTGTTTTATAGAACTAATTACTTGGGTAGAAGTCTGAACCAGAAAATGGCTATACTTGTTACAGTACTTAAGAAGATATCTGGAAATAAATTAATTGCTACAAATCTCACCACTTAAAAAATTCCATCAGACTTTGAAGGAATTTTAATAATCTGAGAGAGAAAATAGGAATTTGAAATATTACCAACTGCCTGACAGTGTCTGTGGGAAGCCAATATTTTAAATATTGCACCTTTTGAATTTCTTTGCACTGGGAGGGGGACAGGTGGAATAAAATCCAAAACACTTTAAACTTGCCCAAAGCATTAAAATCTAGACTATAGCTATCTAATACTCGGAGGGCCAGCATCACAGCTAGATATTTCAATATCCAGCAAAATTGACTTGACTAGCTTGTTTTTTTAAGGGAATTTTTGTGTGATATTATATTAAGGTACTTAAAAATTACTTCTGGTGCAATTTTCTGAAGCACAGGATTAGAGAAGTAAAATTTTCAGACAGTGAATTTTTCCTATAGTTGGACTGTAGGGAAGAAGGGGAAAAAAAAATTTGTTTTTGGTTAATCCATCCAGACTCATGTCTGGAAATCTGGATTACCTCAACTGCATAGAGTTTGAAGACCCTGGAGACATTATTAAGGTAGTTTGCATTCTCTTAAACTGTAAATTGAGTTACAAAAGTAAAACCTAAGAAACTGTAAAGGTGTTGAATCCTGTTTTATCAACCCTGTGCTCATAACACACCTTCCATAAGACATTTCCCATGTGGTCCTGCCTCTGACCCACATTATTGTTGAAAGTGCTTTTTAACACAAACACTTTTCTTCTATTCTTAATTGTAAATCTTTTCATTAAATCTCAGTCTCTACTTCTCTTTTATTGATAACTTTAGCTACTTATACTACTTAAAACTTGCTTTAAAATGAAAAATACTGGTTGAGTACTAGATCCTGCCCATTTGCTATGATCTTAATTCTCACTCTGTACAGTGTCTGTAAACATTACCTTTCAAACGTATTGGAAAACAAGTCCATCACGACACATTTTTTTGGTTGACATTCTGAAATGCTTTTCTTAGGGAAAATCAACTCGAACAAAAACCCGAAGCTGGTGTTGTAGCCAGCTTCAGTGCTCGGCAGAGTTGTCAGTTTAGAAGTTAAGAATTTTCCATTACCTCCCTTCCTTTCTCCTTGCCATCTGCAAACAGTTTATTTTTTAAGGAGGAAGAAAAGTGAAATTGATTCTGTCTTGAAAGATCTGAACCTAAAATTCGGCTCTTTCTAAAAGATGATATGCAGCATTTGAATATAATGCTGATCAGGGTGAGGCTGTGTGCGGAGGGAATAGTTCCATCATAGGAATTAAGTAAGGACACTCCTAAAATGAAAGATTACTTGTAGGTAACGGTGATATTGAAAAATAGCCCCTCCTATTCTGTTCCCACAGTTAAAATGTCCCTTACTTATTAGCTCCAATTAGTTTCCATGGTAACCGACCAGCCCTTGTAAACCCGCACTCTGAGCTTCACTCATCTTTGTCTAGGCTGAGCTCACCACCCTTCTTCCTCCGCAGATGGCGGTTTAGCTGGGTCTGTATCTATATCCATATCTTTCAAGCACACATAACCCGCATGTAAGTGCCCACATCCACTTTATTACTAGTACAATGGTGGCCAAGGGAAAATGCAAGTGGCATTTAATCCCCACGCTGCAACACGTGCATCTGCTGCCACACTAATTTTTCCCCCTCTTGGTTATTGTTTCTTCCAGTCTTGTTCTATTATCAGCTGTGTGCTGCTGGTAATTTCTTTTCAGGGGAGCCAATACAGTATAATAAAAACCTCATTAAACAGAAACACCTATCAGCCTGGGAGAAAGCCCTAAACGACTCCTTTTTGTTTAAAGAATCATTAAAGTGAAAAAGAGAAACCACTTGTTTGTCATGCTTGAAAAAAAGAGAACAAAGCCAGCATAAAGGTCTACCAAGCCAGGGGGCTAATACGAAGATTTAATGCACTTAAGACACCATGGTTCTTTCCCCCTTGTGCTGCCAGTTGGCCACAAATCCCAACTTGAGCGCAGTAAACAAACGATGAGTTGAGGCTGTGAGAGGTGCAGCTCCAGACACTTGGTGGGGAGGGAGGTCCCTAGGATCTGCAGCATCCTGGCTGTCGCAGGCTGCATGATGTCACGGGGCTACGGGGCAGGTGATGCTGCTGGAGTCCTCGGCAGTCAGTGTGACTACAGAAGAATCTGATGTAGCATCAGGGAGGGCCTTCAGCAAATGCTTGAAACTGTGAGAACTCAGCAAGCCACGGGCTCTCATAATTTGTGCTGACTTTACTCCTTTGGACACAACTCAATTTTAATTCAGTGTTATTTTGAGGTAAACCATCCCTTACTTATAAGAATTGAGAAGATGCCAACAGCTTGCAAGCCAATCTTCTGTACTAGCCATGTTTAATCTTGGTAAGAATGAGTCAAAATGATCCCATTAGATATCTCCTTTTCATATTACCTCTGCTGCCACCATTTGCCAACACCTGTTCTGACATACAAATAATGCTTGGGAATAAGATTCCTCCAATTCTGGTGAAATGTGTTATTCTCAAAATAGTTTCTGAGGTTGGCTTCTGAGGTCATCTGCCATCTAAGTTTTAGAAAAGAAAAAGTTCTGATCACCAATGTTTTATTTGATGGGATATGGAAATCTGTGAAGCTCCTTATTCAGATGAATTCTTTACTTTGATGGGAACATTCCCTTAGGTTTTTCCCTTTAAAACAAATGACAAATGTCATCTAAAGTCCCATGACACTAGCCATATGTTTAACAATTAGCCCATTGCTATTCATATCATAGAAAGTGTCTGTAGATGTACAATAAATCTTGTAATTTGGAACATCCCACACTTCTAAATTACTCAGGGCGACCCACTTGACATTCACTTATTCTCTTTCGACTAAACTTGACTGCCTTTATTCACATGGAACCAAATTATTCTCAGAAAGAGATGGGAAATTATTGCTTGTTAAATGAAGTCACATGCTAGGCAACCAGCATCAGACTTGCTTATGTTTTCAAGGACTGCATAGTTTATGGGAGGTGACACTGGAGCCAGTGGTGGCTTTCATACCAGACGGATGGTTCATCACTGAAGCGAGCTTCCCTCCAGGAAGCACAAGCCCAAGTATATTGAAAAGGGGTGTCTAGCTGCACTATAAATAATTTTGGGAGGGTGAGGTGGAGTTCTAAATCACTTGAGACAAAACAGTGACCCACAAATGGAGTAATTTAATGAAAGATACTGGATTCAAGAGACTATGGCAAATAGGGTAGTAAAAATTTATTTTAAACCCATATTTATGGAAATCAGTGTTTTAGGCACTGGGTATTAGTCCTCATTTGAGCAGATAATTAAATCTGTGAGACAATTTTAGAAAGTATGGATATTAAGTAAGAAGAAAATGTGAACTTTGGCAACTAGAACTTGAGGTTTTATTGGATCCATCTAGAGGTAGGTTGGGGATATTTGAGATGGAGTATACCCTAAACCTAATGAGTCAAATAATTATCTTTCATTTGTAATACGTACATTCCCCAGTTAAGGTAAATAGTGTGAATGAAGGTAGAAAACTGGAGGCAGGGATGGGCATCACTCATGTCCAGAGAATACAGTCGAGTTTAGCTTTTGGAAGGAATAATAGACAAAAACAAATTTTCTTATTTTAGAGACGAGAAAAGAGAGGCCTAGGGAGGATATGGGTACTGTCTAAGTCAATTGGCGGAGGGGGGAATAAACCCCAAGATTCAATTTATTAGCTCACGTATTTTCCCCTCAATAGTAACACACACTTTTATTAGAAACAAAATTAAGAGCTGCAAAGATTCTCTTAAACTGGAGTAATTATGTTTTATTGGTGTTGTATTATGTAACTTGAGAAATTATTGTGAATTCAGATGCACGAAATACCTTTAGTTATGCAGTATTTCTCTTTAAGCCAGCAGAGTGCTTAAAGGCGTAAGAATTGTTGGGTAGATGTAATCGTAAGTGCAACAGAGCTTTACTTCATAATTATTGGATAAAATGATTTTTCTTGTGGCCATGCTTTATTGTAAAAAGTGGGATCGATCCCAGGGGATCCGTCACCATCATCTCCCTTTCTGGCTTTCATGTGTTTCTTTTCAACACATAGGATTAGAGATCTGAGGATATCTCAATGAGATTAACTCTATATTGATTTTGGAAGAAATGGATATCAGACTGTGAATTGAAATTTTTCCTTGCTAGGGCCACAAGGCAGTTGGGACGTAGGGCAGAAATGTGTCCTGGTTATTTGCCTCACGTCTGAAATTAAGAAAGGTATATTGGCCCTCAACCAGGGTCATGTTTTAAAAAGTAGAGTTCACTGCTTTTCTGACATTTATTTGAAAAATTTAAAATGTAAAGCTGAGCTTTAGACAAGCGAAGAAATGAAAAATTTAGTGGCAAAACAGTAATCACTGAACCAACACAATAAAAGACGGTAGAAAAATGGATACATAGAGCCAAAGTATTTCCATAAAATAAATAAATAAATACCTGTTGTTAGTGGAAAAAAAGGGGGAAAGTTTCCTTCTCTTAGGTCCCCAAGCCAATCTATTTTAAAATCACAAACTCCTTGGGAGCAAAAACTGTCTAATTCTTATTTGCATCCCTTCTCTCTAGAACTTAGCACAGTGCATTTGCATGGTAGATCTTCAATAAAAGTTTCCAATGCTAGTGGGTTGCTTGTCTTAGTAGAATTTACCAGTGCCACTTGAACAACATAGCTCAGCTTGTCTGGGGAGATTAAGTAGTTTACTTCTGAGGACATGGCTGACCTGCTGAGTACATAGCTGTTCAAAAGCAGACTATAGTCCGTAGACATACTTTCCTTTCTCTTTTTAAGGAAAGTAATAGGGTTCTAGTACTCAACACTACTGGGAAGTAAGTACTTTTGTAAAAGTTTCTGAGTAACAGATGGAAAACAGCTGCACCCTCATTACTGTTACAGCCTTTACCAAGAAACCAGAGTTTACAGATGTTAAAAAAAATGTTCATTTCCATTAATAGTATATAGTTCTTTAAATGTGCCGCAATCTTTAGTTGCTTACTCAATAGGCCAATGTAATTTCCACAAGCTAAGTTAAAATTTAGATTTTGCTAGATTCTTTTAGAAAGATTTCCAACAAATTGACATTATTAACCTATCCTTGTGCTAGCCTTTCTTAGCCATTACACACTAGGATATGCAAAACCCACAACTCTATAAAATAGAAAACTGCTGCTTTTTCTCTTGATAGTTGTAAAATGTAGTTTGCTTATTATTTTGACAACCATCAACCAAGCATCAGCTAAGTTTCCTAGGAACACTGTCAGAAGAGCGGTCACAATATTTTTGCTGTTGCTTTTAAAGGCGGATTTGTCAAGTATTTTCCAACAAACCTCTTTTTTAAAAAATAGGACACGCCTAGACCAGTGTTAACTCTTTCTTATGCTAAATAGCTCTTTCTGGTTTAATTTAACAAAAGCTTTGATTTCAAGTGTAAATATGTCAGAAGCTAAAGTAGAAGTAGTTTATTTCCCCTCTGTTTACATCAATGCAGATTTCCAATTAACGGTTTAATTACCTCTAATGTCATCAATTACAATATTAAAGCCAGAAGCTATAAAACAATACACTTTAGAAGTTCATCGCCAAGATTCCTACTGATTTTGAAAAGAAATAGAATTAATTTAAAAAATCTATTTTCTGAATGAATTTTTTTTGTATTTTATTTAAAAAATTTAATTTTCTCCTGCTAGAGTAAACCTTGCAAGCATTGACATAGCTTTTCATTTAAAGATATTGCTCTTTAGTCTTGCCTTTTCTCCCCCCCGACTTATTTCCCATTAAAAAGACTTTCTTCTTTCAAATTCTTACCATAATAAAAATAATAGTAGCTAATAGACCACTCACAATCAGTGAGGTTTTTAATGTATTCGCCCAGGTTAGTTTAATTAGCCATCACCCAGGTTAGTTTAATTCATCCTCACGATACTTCAGTGAGGCAGACCCTACCCTAACCTGTATTTTACAGACAAACTGAAGTTTAGAACTATAAGGTGCTCTACTCAAGGCCAAACACCCAGTAAGAAGCAGATCCTGGATTTGAACTCCTACCACAGAGCATATATTGCTAATGAATTTGTCCTTGTTCAACTCTCTAATTCCTATTCATGAGAATTTTAAGGTGGGAGGGTCATTCATCAAAAGTCTCTGCCACTTTGCTAAAGTCCAACTGCTCTGATGTTTGTATCTGTTTATGAAGTATAAGAATACCTTCTAAGGGGGAGGTTTCTGTCAATTGTAGAAATGACTTCCCATTTTCGCTCTGAAATGAGAGATGCAAGTGAACCCTGTTGAAAACAAGACAAAGGCCCCAAATGGAGTCGCTTATATTATGTCTCACGTCATCAAACTGAGACTGAACTTAGTGACAGCTTCCGGTCTCCTAGAAATGGAATCTTAAATCAGGCCATCAGGACTCGCCTGGTCAGCACTAGCGAGGTCATCTGCCTGACAGACCGCTGCCATCAGCTCAAAGAAGGAAACTTTGCAATAGCAAACCTGCTTTTTTGGTCTAGTTTAACTTCCTTGTTCCTGCTCCCTTCTGCCTATAATCTTTCATTTTGCACAGCAACTCAGGGCTCCTTCCTATCCGCTAGACTGGATGCTGCCCTATTCATGAGCATTGAATAAAGCCAATAAGATCTTTAAAATTTACTCAGTTGAATTTAGTTTTTTTTTTTAACAAGCCTAAACAAGAATTTTCCTACAATGAACGATCTGTCTCTTGCATTCAGTGGGAGGGATCTCATTCCCCGCTCCCCCACACCCCAACGCATACCAGTCCCAAGGACTCTGGAGCACTTAGGACACAGAAGGTGTTTCGGGTAACATTATATATGACTGATGCAGGTACTTCCACCTACTTACACCTGCATTCCCTCTATCAGATCCTTGGTTGTCTTTCATTTTTCTAAGCTTCTACATCTTTTGCAGGGCCTAATAGCCACGTGCATTTGATTTTTTTTTTAATATGGTAAATATCCTCATGGCAGTCATTAAATACCATTCTTAATCAATCATTTCCAATGCCTTTAATTAATCCCAGGGGAATTTTAATTGACACGCATTACTCTGTCAAGACAACACCATGCGTGATTTTCTGATGCTTCATTTGAACCAGAAGTGAGTTCTAATCCCCAAAAGATGTTTGATAACAGTTTAAACCACTGTGAACTCAATTACAGGATTAGAAATTAGATTTAAAAGTAGCCAAAGGGTAAATGTAAAGAGTTCCAGCATTTTTAAAAAAAGACTGTCTATGGTTTTCATTTTTTCCCAGATATATTTTTGAAAATGGTTTGTCAAACTATGTTAAAGAAGAAAATTTGATATGGTATGGAATCTTCTACTTTTATTACCCTGCTGTCTAAGTTGCCTAAGAAATTGATTAAACTGGCTTATTGATTATAAAGATCTCCTAAGTAAAATATTTCATTTATTGCAGAGTTCTTTTTTTTTTTTTTTTTTTTGTAAGGAAGACCAGCCCTGAGCTAACATCCGTTGCCAATCCTTCTCTTTTTGCTGAGGAAGACTGGCCCTGGGCTAATATCCATGCCCATCTTCCTCTACTTTACATGGGAGCCCACCACGGCATGGCTGAGAAGCAGTGGGCACCCAGGATCCGAACTCGCGAACCCTGGGTTGCCAGAGTGTGAACTAAACTGCTGCGCCACTAGGCTGGCCCCTATTGCAAACTTCTTTATTGATGAAATAAAAAAAAAAGTTTTTCCTAGAGAAAATATGCCTGGGCCTTCATTTTCAAAGTACTTCAATGGGTTTGGGGGGTATAGTTTAGCACTTGATTATAAATTCATGAATAAGATATTTTCTGGAAAAAGTCACTTGAATAAATTTAGGGCACTTTTCTGAGGAGATAATTTAAAATCAAGTAAATGGAAACACCTATATTCAAGGGAGGTTGGTTTTTAGAGAAATGCCCCCTCAGAGCATCTACTGGTAGAAAGTTCCACATGTCACACACATGGAAAGCTAACCAAGGGAAGGGCTCCAAATTCCTGTCTTCCGATCATCTTTTAGAACAGAAGTATCAATCAAGCATTTACATTTTGTTACCCTGGAAAGCAAAGTCTTTGAAAGAGACAACTTAAAGTGTTATTGTTGCCTTAAATGCTACTGTTATTTGATATTTATGGCATCATGTAATCATAAGTGTCAGACACTAAGCCCAAAGTATAAGGGCACTTTCTTCATGGTTTGCTATGGCTTCAAGGCAGGCAGTCAGTCTGGAAAAAATAAAAAAAAGTCATTAGGGCTCTATGCTGATTGAGCTTCATTAAAATGAATTCAGTGTAATATCAAACTCAAAATAGAAGCCCAGTGTTCTAAGAGAGGGGAAGATCGCTTATACGTGTCTTTACATACTTATCCTTAACGAGGAACATTTGATGTCTAAAACTGACCCAGGGCTTCCACTCACCCATACGTCCACTGGACTGTAAGTCTCCTAACTTGGATAGTCCTGAGAGTCATTTCAAAAACCTTGGAATTACATACAATCTGAAAGTTACAAAGTAGGAATTTAGGGGAACTGATCCTCACAGAAAACTCAGCCCTGTGGACCTCTCTCATATCTCAAATTCCTCTAATGGAGGTTTATCTGGTTTAATAGGTGTGGACAACAACAAAAACCACCTGCCCTTTATTCTTCAAAGAAGAAATTTGCCAACTCATGATGAGGATATTGGAGTTTGCACAGGAGGGTGCCATGCCATGGGACAGTGGGGTGGGAGGGATGGCAGGGAAGACAAGAAGAGGGGTGGGAAGACATCAAATAAAATCTTTACCTGTTGCAAAACTGTGCCTAGAATTGACTTTTCACTAAGCTAGGGGGCGACGTTCCTCAGCATTGCATAATTTGGTTATACTTCAGATCAGTTAGGCTTCTGACACTTGTCTCAAAGGCAACCACATTTACAACATCGGATCATTTGGAAAAATGTTTTCTTAAGTTTCCAGACGTCAGAAATCCAAAGAGAGTTTGGACAATCTGTTTTCTATATTATTTATAGGAGGTTTAAAAACGTAAATCAATCTAAAGCTAATGTTAGCGATATACTTCATTTTTAACCATCCAGGTAGTCCCCAAATTCTTCCTATATACCTTTGAAAATTAATATACTCTCCCATCTCTCTTTGTTTCCTTCTTTCACCCTCACCTCTGCAGTGGCTTTTGGGGACCAGATTCTGCACACCCCTGAGTGATAATATTGCCTAGGAGAATATGAGGTTGGAGGAAAGTTTCTGGCATATTACAAAAAAAAAAAAAAAAAAAATGAGACTAGCATAACTTAATACATCCTTGTGGTATATATTAAGTGTGGTATATATTTACATTTGAAACTTTATGCTTGTAACCCACAAATATATAATGCAATACAATTGTGCCACTCACATTATAAGATTTATCAAAAATAGTAATTCCTAGTATACAACAGAGAGCATGGGCCAGAAATAGGACACACATTTAAATTGAATGACAAACATCTTTTTTCAATCCTTTTAGAGTACTTCTGGGTCTTTAAATGTAATCAAATTTGAAGATACTATCAAAAGTCTGAATTTGAGTCTCTTTGTGGATGCCCAATGCAGAACAAGGCCATATGCAGTTGAGCAAAAGGACATATGGGAAGAGTCAAGATGGGGAAGAAGGCTTATGGAGTGGGTTCAGGAGGCAGGAGCAGGCAGGAAAAAGAGAGGAAACAGAGAGAGAGAGATTAGAGTTTGAGGTCCCGCTAACTGGAAAAGGTTCAGAATGCAAGTGGATTGACAAGAGGTTGGGCATCATCGTGATCTAGAGGTCTAAGCTATATGGGAGGGAATGCAGTTGTAGTACAGAGGCTTGGATTGGATTTGGGGGTTCATGATGATTGGAAAGAAAAAATAATTTAAGGCCAGGAGAACAGAAAACCATTGCAGAATCTGGAAGAGGTGTGTATGTTTGCCTAATTAGTACATGATGGTTGCCAGGCCAGAGGCTTTCTTCTCTCTGCCCTGATTTTAAACACTTTCTTGGAAATAGCAGATAAGGACTGAGAGGATCGGGAGTTTTTGTACAGACTTAAGCAACATTCCTGGACAGAAGCTTGTGATGAGAACAGCAAGTGCTATTCTGCAATAAGCCCAACTCCAAGAACTGGGAGTGAGGTCCAAAGTTAAAATGCTAGCACGTATTCAGAGCATACACACTTTCCTGCTGTTCCTCTGTAGAACTTCTATTTATCCTGGAAAGTCCTCCTCAGATGTCACTTCTGAGAATATTTTCTACCATCATAGACTGAGACCATCATGCCTTTCTTTTTACTACTTACCCACTTCGTTCATACCTTCGTTATCATAATTAATGAGGCAGTAATATAACCATCTATGGGCACTGCTGTCTCCTTTACTAAGACAGTGAGCTTGGGACAGATCTTACATTTCTGGGCTCCTCAGTGTGCACAGCAATGAATATCCATGACACCCACCTCCAGGAGGCTCACTGAAGGTCATGAGATTGCAAGTGTGGCAGCCCCTTGACCATTGTCTCACCCCTGGGATTGGCAGGAGTAGGGTTTATGGAAGGCAGAACATTGTGAATAATGTTGCTACTTTGAGGTTTTCAAATGTTACCCTCTTAGGAGAACAACCCTATTTAGGCGAGATTGATGTCGGGCATAATGGAAAGGAAAACCAGAACTAAGTTGGGAAGCAGGTAATCTTAGTTCTGTTTCCGCTCTGCTCCCTGTTGTTTGAGCTATCCTGGACAAGTGACTGTGCATGCCTGGGATTTGGTTTTCCCATCCATGAAATGAGAATGTTTGACCACTTCAAAGTCCACTATAAAGTCTTCTGCTACCCTTGTGGCGCTCAAGGACCCTCCACCAGGTGGCCACATACTATCAAAGTGTGGCCCCCAAACTCCCCAGAAATAATTCTGGGAACTTTCACTTTTGGTCAAATCCTGTATCTCCTTTGTTCTGATGTTGCAGACCCATATGGTGGGAGGAGGACAGGTAGTACCTGAATTGTGGACCTCTTCAAACCCCACACAGAGTTGTGCTTGAGTCCCTATGGTGTGATTCTATGGGATTCTATTCCTGTTTGGTCCCTTCAAGCAGGAGACTGGCCCTGCTGACAGTCTGTGGGGGCCCATGATTTTCCTGAAATTCGTCTTTTATTGCTTCTTTTCCCGTATCTTAATAGTTGGGGAATTGGCATCGACCTAGACAGCATGTAGAGGTTCCTGCTGGCTCACACATTCTCTCTGTTTAGCGCAACAGATTTGATGATCGCCCCAAACCTTTCTACGGCAAACTTGCTGTGGTTTCAGGCACGCTACCTAGGCCATGTGGCGCAGGCTGGATTTACAGAGACCTGCCAGGAGGCCACCACAGGCATTGAGGCGGGAGGCATTGAAAACCTGAATGGAGGGGTTGGCAGTGCAGATGGAAGGGTGCAGGAGGATGCAAAGACCATTTGAAGGAAAGATCAATACAATTTACTGACTAATGGAGATCCTGGATGAAGGAAAATACTGAGTGAAAGATGACTGTAACCTTTCAGAGTTGCGACTGCCCTGGCCAGGTATGTGGCTTTAACAACTCACTCACATACCCTGGGCTTTGGATTCTATAAATTCAGATGATTGTCCCAAAGAGTACAAGAGAAAAGCGGCAGATGGAGGGTGTTTTCAGGGAAGAATTATGAATATGTTAAGTATGAGATGATGGTTAGAGAGTTGGAAATACCTGTCTCTGAGCTCAGGAGAGAGGTGAGGACTGAAAATAACGTGGATGATTGTATGCGGAAAGTTGAAGCTTCTGAGGGAGAAAGGATATCAACAGCAGGTCAATGCCCAAGGACTAAGTTTGGAAGAAGCACTTCTTTTTGACATAGAAGAATCCAGGAAAGTTTTAAGAAGACCTGATTACCAGTAGAATCAAATATTAAGTTTGTCAAAAACAAAAAAAGAGCATGGTGGATTTCACAGTAATTTTTTTTACAATTTTCTTTTATCTTGGTCTTTTTATCTTCATCTCTTTGTTTCTGTTTGTCTCCTGGCCTGTTTATTTTATTTTCCTTCTGCTTCTCCCCCTCTTCTTCTTTAAACTTTTTTTCCTATAATATTCAGAGCAAAATTCACTACTTTAACCATTTTAAATTGTACAATTTAGTAGCACTGACTACATTCATAATGTTGTGCAACCATCATCACCATTCAGTTCCAGAACATTTTCATCACCCCAAAAGATAACCCCACACCCATGAAGCAAAATACATGAAGCAGTCACTCCCCATTCTCCCCTCTCCACAGCCCCTGGCAGTCACTAATCTGCTTTCTGTCTGTATGGATTTGCCTGTTCTGGATATTTCATATAAATGGAATCATACTATATGTGGTCTTTTATGTCTGGCTTATTTTACTTAGCATGATGTTTTCAAGATTCATCCATGTTACAATATCTGTCAGTACTTCATTCCTTTTTATGGCCAATTAATATTGCATTGTATGGATATACCACATTTTATTTATCCATTCATAAATTGGTGGATGTTTGGATTGTTTCTACCTTTTGGCTATTACGCATAATGCTGCTCTGAATGTTTGTGTACAAGTTTTTGTCTGGACATATGTCTTCATTTCTCTTGGGTATATACCCAGGAGTAGAATTGCTGGGTTGTATGGTAATTCTATGTTTAACTTATTGAAGAATCACTGAACTGTTTTTCACAGTGGCTGCACCATTTTATATCCTTGCCAGCAATATATGAGGGTTCCGGTTTCTCTACATACTCACCAATGCTTGTTATTTATGGGTTTTTTAATTCTATCCATCCTAGTGGGTGTGAAGTGTTGTGTCATTGTGGTTTGATTTGCATTTCCTTGATAGCTAATGACATTAGGCATCTTTTCATATGTTTGCTGGACAATTGTATATCTTCTTTGGAGATGTCTGTTCATGTCCTTTGCCCATTTTTAAATTGGGTTATTTGATTTTTTTCTTGTTGAGTTATAAGAGTTCTTTATATATTCAGGATACTAGACCACCCTCTCCCACCTTTTAAACTGGACTCTGAAGGAAAAGTAGAAGTTAGCTTGGTAAAGAGTTGTGAGAAGATCTTTCTGGGCAGAGAATATAGTGTATACCTGCTGTCTTACTTTGCTCGAGTTACCATAACAAAATACCATAGCCTGGATGTCTTGAACAACAGAAATTTATTTTCTCACACAGTTTTGGGGGTTGGAAATTCGAGATCAGGATGCCAGCATGGTCAGGTTCTGGTGAGAGCTCCCTTCCTGGCTTCCAGATGGCTGCCTTCTCTCTGTGTCCTCACGTCACACAGAGAGATAGGATAGAGAGAGAGAGAGAGAGAGAGAGAGAGAGAGAGAGAGAGAGAGAGCGCTCTCTGATATCTCTTTTTATAAGGGTACTAATCCCATCATGAGGGTTCCAATCTCATGACTTCTTCTAAACCTAACTATCCCCCAAAAGCTCCATCTCCAAATACCATCATATTGGGGTTAGGGCTTCAACATGTGAATTTGGGGCACACAAACATTCCGTCCATAGCACCTGCAAAGGCTCTGTAGGGGAGAAGGGCATGGTGAGTGAGGCACTGGGAGTCCATTCCTGCTGCTGGGTCACAGGGAGCCCTGAGGAGGCTGGTCCCAGCGAGGCTGGTGCAGGGGCAGGAGAGCCAGACCGTGCAGACCAGTGCTTCTCAATCCTAATGTGCATGGGAATCACCCTGGAGCTTATAAAAATGCAGATTCTGATTGAGTAGGTCTGGGAGGAGGTAGAGATTCTGCATTTCTAAGTTCCCAGGTGATGCTGTTGTGGTAGCAAGGACGTATAGCCCCCCAGAGCCTGCTAAGGATAGTGGTATTTTCTAAGAGCAATGATAAGTTATTGAATAGTTAAAAAAAGGTGAGTAACAAGATAAACCTTGTTTTGAAAAGATCACTCTAGTTGTTCAGTGGAAAATATATTGGAATAAGACAAAGGAATGGTGAAAGAGTTAGTTGAATTAATCTTGGTTAAATAAACTAAGGTCAGTATATTCATGTGACAGAATGTCCTATAAACATTAACAACAATGCTTATGAGGACATTTTCATGACATGGATAAATATTTATGATATAATACTAAATAAAAAGGCAGAAATCAAAATTATGTGTACAAATTGGTTTCAACTTTGTAAAACAATGCTTGTAAGAGGAGGCAAATGTACAAATTGTTAACAGTGCCTCTTGGGAGGTTGGCTGATGGGTGATTTTTATTCTTTATTTATGTTTTTCTCCGTATCGTTTTCTACCATTCTCACTCTGATATTTTATTTGTTTAAATTGCTTTCTAAACAATAACCAAATATTACCAAAGTAATCAAAGACCTGGACATTTCTCTCTGTGTATCTTGAATAACCCTGCAGAAGTGCAGCTGTAATACAGTAAATAGGAATGCCGGTAGAATTCATTTCCTGGCCCTTCTTAAGGTGCCATGCTGTTGCTGGTTGTCAATTTCACACATGCTATTTCTATCCATTCAGAGCTGACAGCCTGGATTTTCCCCTCCATTGGATAGCTGTTCTCTCCTCTGGCTTCCCCAGGCTTGCATTTGGTAACCTTTGCCCTTTTATTTGGTACAAGCCAAAATGCCATCTTTGGAAAACTAATGTACCAGAGAAAATGGTAGTACGAAGCCACATAACCTACTGTTCTTTTTCTTTCTGTTTGTAAAGGTTATTATTAGAGCTCATTTTCGAGAATTTCAAATCCATTCAAAGTATCATGGGTTTAAAGTTTTTCTAATGGAGGCAAAGCTTTTGATGTTTGGGTTTAGAAAGCTGCCTAGCTTCTTTAGAGTTCAAATTTTCATACATTGGCACAATTGATCAAAGACTTTATTTTAAGACAGAGAAAAGGCCATTTACCTGTAGTTGTTTTGTATTCTCAAGATCATGATTATACTCTCTCTCTTTTTTTTTTTTCCTGAACCATCTCCCTGTTTGAAGATTTACTTTTCTACTAACATATATTGGCTTCTTTTTGATCAGCCTGAGAAACCATCTGGAAACAATTGAGAGTGACGTCACAAATCCAGCATTATGATTTCACTGTAGGATCAAAGAATAGGAGGAAAAAAGTCGAGGCGTGGAGAAGCTGAATTTAACCTCTAAGCACAAATATCTAACAGGGTAGGAAGAAGCAAGAAAACATCATAAAAATGAAAGGATTATTGATTGGCATTAAAGTAAGTGTAGTTGGCTTACCTTGAGATTCAACTTAGTTAATATACTGGCACCCATTTTTATATTTATTGAGGGAAAAAGAGAAAAACAGTCATCCAGGGTAAGTCTGTCAAGCGATGCCAAAGTTAAAAAGACTTTTAGCATTGGGTTTGTCAGAGTGTCCTGAAACTAAATGCAGACAACTATGGAAAAAGTCTTAAACTGGGGCTAAAGGTCATAAGCAAGGACAATAGACCTGGAATTTGGAGGAACTCATACTCTACTGAAGAATTCCTAGACCACTCATGAAAATAACAGATCGCCTACTTACCAGAGAAAACTAAAACTAAAACTAACTAAAAGCAAAAGCAAAAGTAAAACTAAAACTAAAGCTAAGCCAACCCTGGAGAGTAAGCAAGTGATTACATGGGGAGATTTTAGGAGTTTGAAAATGTGAGAACCTAGAATCTTGATGTGAATGACCCTGAAATTATAGCTAACATATGAAGTGGCATCCTTATACCTCTAGAAACTGAGCTTTCAGAACCTGACTTACAGTTTACTCTTAGGAATATTAGCTCATTCTGGAGACAAATGTATGTTTCTAGCTGTCCAGAACAGTTGATCTCCCATCTATGGATTTCAGCCAGAAGCTAAAAGAGGTGAGTGAATTTCAGGGAGGTGATGGGTCTGGCAAAGTGTAAGGACTTTTCTTTGGAGAAATCAGAGAGCAGCAGCTCCAAGATTCTTTTCCTGCTATTTAAATCAATAGTCCTGCCTTTTCCAGGACTGTTCCCAAGTGTAATCTATCTGTCTTTTAGTACGACTGTTAATATAAAGGTGATTTATTTAAGACATCTTTGAATGTTATTTAATTTTAATATCTTTGCAAAATGTTCTTATACCGATCAATTTAGTCATTCATTTAAAAAATCATTAAGGGAGTGTATGTTCCAATTGAGGTTTGGAAAATATCGTCACTGTACGAGTTCGTAAATTACCTTTGGCCACAAAACTGTGCTCAAAGAGATCTTCCACCAAACTGTGCTCAAAGAGATTTTCCTCTAAATTGGTTGTTGTCACTCTTGTCACCATAGAATGCCTTCTATGGAAGGCATTCTTATCTAACATAATATTTATTTCAACCCTTGATTTTCTTGTTGTTCTTCCTTATTTCACTACAACATGCCCCAAATGAAACACCAATAGAATCTTACTTTTTAAAGTAAAAAAAAAAAAAAACAGTGGTCATACCTATGGAAAAACTAACATTTAGAAGGAACACACACAAAACCACATTCTACTGTCCTTAATTTCATGTGAGAATTTTTTAAACACAAGGCAAACACATGTCTCTTGTGCCCCATTCCCAGACCAATGGAAGTTCATAAACATCACTGCAATCTACTTCTGAACCTGGTCAAGGCTTCAGAATCCTTCTCAATACAATATTCCGGGAGCCACTAACAGTCGATTGAAGTCTGCACTTGAATTCAAAAAGCATTTGCCTATCTGACTTCAGATGAAGAATATTTTACTCCTGTTGATAATTTTGGAGAAGGATATATGTGATCTTGTTTAGAAATGGAATGATTTCATATTTTTGCTTAAGCACAATTATAAATGTATAGACAAGAAATTTCCAATTTACAAATGTTCCATTTGTAGGTTGTTTAAAACTCATAACCTATGAAAACAGCAGCTGGGAGTGGGAGCACAAGAAAGGGAGGCAGAGTATATTTTGCCTATTTCTATCAGCATAGCAGAACACTTAAGAACCAAGTCTTGTAGAGAGAGATGCTTCTGGCTTCAACTTTTTTTCTTCTTCATGTATTAAGTTGAGTAAATTCTTATCTTTAAGCCCTAGTTCCCTTGTTCATAAAATGGGGTTGTTTTCAAAATTAAATATGGTAGCTCAGGCAAAGCACTTAGCTTGGTACATGGTACATAGTTAACCACCCATAAGCATTATCTTTGATTAACAGAGAGATTGTCATTTTTCTTTTGGTGAAATGAAGACAATCCTAGCCAATTCTAAATGTTTTTTTTCAATAGAATCCTTGGAAGATTTTTTACATCAGACACTGGCTAGATTGCAGAGTCTGCTAATGCAGTGTAGGTGGTACAAAATGTAGTGTCCTAAAAACTATAAACCGTAGGTCCTAGGTCCTGCTTGGTCTTCAACAAATTATTGAGCAAGTTGTTTAACTTTACTAGGCTCTCAGTTTTCCACATGTAAAATTATGATTCTAAGATGTTGTGATATTAGACGGTATTATTTTAGAAGGATTTGGAAATTGGGAAATCAGTGGACTAAATCCCATCCACTTATTCATTAATGCTCTCCTTTGATCCCCTCTCCTCACCCACTCACACACTCAGAGTGTCTACGCAGGTAATTCAGTCAAGTCTAGTCTTAATTATTAAGTTAAAATTTATATCTGAACCCAAGAGAAATGAAAGCATATGTCCACACGAAAACTTGGACAAAAATGTTCAGAGCAGCGTTATGATTAATGACCAAAGGTGGAAACAATCCAACTATCAATCAACGCATGAATGGATAAATAAACTGTGGTATATCCATACAATGCAATGTTCATTGGCTTTAAAAAGGAATGAAGTACTGATACATGCTACAATGTGGTTGAACCTTGAAAACATTATGTTAAGTGAAATAAGCCAGTTACAAAAGACCACATATTGCATGATTCCATTTATACGAAATATCCAGAATAGGCAAATCCATAGAGACTGAAAAGAGATTAGTGGTTGCCAGGAGCTGGGGGAGCGGAGGGTGGAGCATGACTGCTAATGGGTATGGGGTTTCTTTTGGGGGTGATAAAAATGTTCTAAAATTATTGAGATGATGGTTTGCACAACTGTGAATATACTAAATGTCTTTAAAGTGTGCATTTTAAATTGGTGAATTGTATGTGGATTATATATTAATAAGGTTGCTATTTTACAAAAAATTCTATTTGAAAAAGATGCAGAGAACAAAATGGTGACTCATTCAGCTTCTAGGTAAATTTCTAAGGAGCTTCCTGTGATACAAAACAAGCTTGTTTAAAAATGTCTGTAAGTCAACATTGAGTCAAGACTATATCTTTGGTGTCTTCTATTGAGGACAAAAGAAATCATTTCAGAGGAAATGGAGACAAAAGAAAAAGAGTATCAGTAACTGAATTTTGTAATAGGGAGGTGGCAAATCGAAACTTTCACTCTAAAATTAAGGTGAATAGCTAAACAAATCTATATCAGGTGTTCTTAGGTTCTCCCTAAAGGTGAATGAAAATAAATCTGGTTTGAGGATTCTGACCATTTACATTTGCTCTTCACTAAATTTGAATTTTCAAAGTACTTTATTGTAATTCCTAAAGACAAAATTCTCAATGAATAGAACCAACCCAAGTAATCTATGAGCTCATAAGGCAATGGTTAATCACCTTCCCCCTCCCTTGCAGACACACAAATGCCTAATGTTGGGACCTCTGACTTCTATTTTAGAATACATTTTTGTCTTGCAAACCTACCCCAGAGACTCATGTGTGTAGCAAGTAATGGCAAATCACCTTTCCATTCATTAATGTTAAGTTCCTGAAGATCCTTCTGTAACTCTTATCATTAGTTTTGTTCTAATTATTAGGCACAGTGAAAAATCTTACCCACAGTGGGTAAAAAAACAATTACAAAACCTCAGAAACAAAATAAGTCTCACCCAATCAGTAGATAAAGGCAAATATTGAGAAATGAGAGCTAATGAAGTAGTTTTACTGTCACTTTTCTCAAGAAAACCAGAGGTAGAGGTAAGGGGAGAAGTTCCACGCGTGCTTGCCAGCTCTGATGCGCTATTAACACCTAATAACTGAATTGGGCTGAATCTCTTTCTTCTACCTCTGCTGGCAACATGTAGAAATCACTCCTCCTTCGGAATCTTGCCCTGAGACTTTCTGCCTGGCCGCTCATCCTGATGAAGATAGGTGGGTCTAGTAGCACACAGAGCATGTAGATAATTTCCTCTCCCCAAAGCAAGGAGAAAGGAGAGCACGAGGGGCTCCAGGTGCAGGACGTGTGTGTGCCTGAAGTCCCGTGTAGAGAATGAACTGGAATGAGACTGCGGTTATCTATACTTGAAAAGCAATGTTAATAGAAACTGTGAAAGATTTTAGCAAAGTGAAGAGAGAGGAGCAAGAACAGATGTGGAGATGGGATTGAGTGGGTTTTCCAAGGCAATTTTCTGTCGACTAGCCAGGCCAGGTAAGCTCTGCTGCAAATAGGCTGCTTTGGGCAATTTTCTTCCTACAGTTTCAAGCAGAGCCCCAGGGTTGCCCAGAGCCAAAGTTCTACTGTAATAAAGGCAGGGAAGAGCAAGATGCCTGGGCAACAGAGAGGTGGTCAGAGCAAGAAGGGAAATGGGATTTCTGACAGAGAGATGAAAAAGTGAGCCACTCCTTCATTTTTATTGCAAAACATATATAACATTTACTATTTTAACCATTTTAAGTGCAGAGTTCAGTGGCATTAAGTATATTTACAATGTTGTGCAATCCCATTGTTAGTCTCAGAAATTTTTCATCACCCCAAAAAGAAACCATGAATGCACTAAGCGGTAACTCCCCAGTCCCCTTTCCCCCAACCCCTGGCAAGCACTAATCTGATTTCTGTCTCTAGGGAAACTTGTGTATGAATGTTGATAGCCCTATTCACAATAGCTAAAAGGTAAAAACAACCCAAAAGTTCATCAACAGATGAATGGATAGACAAAATGTGGTATATCCATATAATGGAATATTATTCAGCCACGAAAAAGAACAGAGTACTGATACATGATGCAACACAGTAAACCTTGAACTTTCCATCTCTGTCCTTAGAAAGAATGAAGGCATCAGCAGAGGAGTGGCAGAATATTACACAACGAGTCCACAGGCCTGTCTCTGGGAAGTGTTTCTTCTCTACTCTAGGGCACCAATGAGGTTATCCATTGAGCATCATTCAGGATGTCAGATGCTCCAGCTGGAAAACCAAGAGAAGCATCCCTGCTTCTGCATAGGTTCATTTTAAGAATTTGAATTGTTCCTTTAAAGTGCTTTAAAAATGCCTAAAAGCAGGCAGTGAGTAATTTAGGGGTTAAAGGGCATTGGGGAAAATAAGTCAAGAAAGGTAGAAATTATCAAACAGCCTACCCTTCCCTCAATTTTTCTGACTTGTGTTCTCATGCTACTTCTCCTCTCCTCCCTGGCTGTTCTCCATCCCACTCCCTCTTATACTTCTACCTCCTTTCTTTGAACCTGTTTTGCGATCTGTGCCCTCGCCTATGCTCAGGTATACCTTGCGTACCCAGTACCTAGCCCAGTGTCTGATGGATGGTTGGTACTCAATAAATGGCAGCTGAATGAATGAAAGAATAACAAGTGAACAGATAAAGCAAATGTTCTTCTCCTGGAATTCGATAGAACAGATAAACATTGAAGCAGATCCCACCTCCTGAGTGTCACTTTCCCCAAACTCCAGATCCCTCATCTGGAACTACTCTGAACTTTTATATCAGTGCTTACCTTACTCCTCCTTATATTTTGTGCCTCAGGGGTGTAAAGATCTCATCCTCATTCACCTTCGTCTTTCCTGTAGCCCCTAGTACAGTGATCAGCATAAAGATGTATTTCATAACACTCATTATGTTGAATACTTAGAAAGTCTACAGAACAAAATAAAACCCTACATAATCTCCCCTTTCAGACCTAGTTAAAATACCCCTGTGAAGCTTTCTGAGACACTCCCAGGCAGATCTACCCTGTCATGTACTCTGAGAGCATTTTTTATGCTTTTTTTCCATAGCAGCCAAGGGTTTTTGGTTTAATGTTCCCCTGAGGTATTGTGAGGTCCTTTAAGACAGAGATGACTCAATAGATATTTATTGACTGAATAAATAAATGAACAAATTGCACTAGTTCTAATTTTTCTTTAATGAAGATAAGACAGGCTCCATCAACGATAAAAGGATTTGATAATGAAATAAATTATGGAAGTAAGCTTTGAAGAAGTGTCCTTTATCTCATTTGGGAAATCACAATTTGAAAAAGGAGTTTAATATTCTATGTTCATAAAGCTGTTTTTATTTTCTTTTACTTTTTATCACAATTGTGTATACATATAATTTAAAAAGCTAGATAGTTGTACAAGATATGTTATGAAAAATAGCAATTCTTGGGGCTGGCCCTGTAGCACAGTGGTTGAGTCTATTGCACTTCACTTCAGTGGTCCGGGTTCAGATCCTGGGCATGGACCTACACCCCTGGTCAAGCCATGCTGTGGCGGCAACCCACATACAAAATGGAGGAAGACTGGCACAGGTGTTATCTCAAGGCTAATCTTCCTCAAGCAAAAAAAAAAAAAGAAGATTGGCAACAGATGTTAGCTCAGAGCAAATCCTCCTCACCGAAAATTAAATAAATAAATAGCAATTCTCTCTGCCTTCTCCCAGATCTCTCTTCTCAGAGGCAAAGACTTTCTTTCAGCTGATTTTTAAATTGACTTCCATATCTCTAAGTTCCATGAATTTCTTGTGATATCTAACTTTTAGTCTAGAATCATCTGTCTCCCGCCGTAGAAGATGAAGGTTCACCTCTCTTTCATTCTCCTGCTTTCACCACATACATGTATTCTTCACATTGCTTCAACTGCCCAACTTTGTTGTACCACCGTTTTGATTACATCAATATTCAGTGTTTATATTATCAAGATGACATAATGTAAATGCTATTCACAGGTAAGCCATATACTGAGTAATTCTTACTTTTCCTGTAAGCATATTTTTTCTCTGAAGATAATTATCTTGTTTTCATTTGCTTGATTTTCTTTGTCTTTATCAATAATTCAGCTCCAATACCAGTCATTGTCTAAATTTCATGGTATGTGCAATTAATAACCTGAATATCTCATCTCGAAGAGTAAGTGATGCAAGAAAGTCACGAGGGTATGAAACATCCCCTGAAGACCTTCAGACAGATCAGCAATTCTCATTTTTATCTTCTTGAAGAAATCCCTGGCAGACCCTTCTGACTTGAAAACATATGGCCTGCTTGACCTGTGTGCCAGGTCAGAGCTGCCGTCCTGGGTCTCCCTCTTCATCTTCTTGCCAATTCCTCTGCCTCTCATCAGTGCGGCATCTCCTGTTTCCTGTATTCCACTTCCTTTTTCTTAGTTTACGACCTCATTTTTCTGGAGTGTATCCTCCAGTAGTTTTCAGAGAAAGAGGGCAAGCAAGGCAAAATTTTTGAGACCTTGTTTGTCAGAAAATGTCTTTATTAGTCCTCTGATTTGATCTGTAGTTTGTCTGGGGGTGGAGTTCTAGGTAGGAAATATTTTTCCTTCGGAAGTTTGAAGGAATGGTTCCATTGTAATTTTTGTTCTGCTGCCTATAGGAATGCATTTGATTTTATTTTTTCACCTTATTGATGTGTAATTGACAAATAAAATTGTAATGAAGTGTACAATGTGATGAGTTGATGTATGTATACATTGTGAAAGGATTCCCACTGTCGAGTTAATTAACACATCCATCATCTCACATATTTACCATTTTTTTTTATTATAACACTTAAGTTCTACTCTTTTAGAAAATTTCAATTCTAGAATACAGTATTATCTAAGAAAGGCAAATACTGCATGATCTCATGTGGTATTTGTGCATGGACTCTAACAAAACTGAGCTCATAGATACCGAGAACATATTGGTGGTTGCCAGGGTGGAGGGTGGAGGGTGGAGGGTGGGAGAAATGGGTGAAGGGGGTCAAAAGAAACAAATTTCCCATTACGGGATAAGTATGTTCTGGGGTCTTAATGTACATGGTGACTATAGTTAACAATACTGTATTGTATATTTGAAATTTGCATAGAGAATAGATCTTAAAATTCTCATCACAAGGAAAAAAATTGTAACTATGTGAGATGATAGATGTTAATAAATTTTTTGTAGTGATCATTTCACAAAATATATGTATATCAAATCATTATGTTGTATACCTTAAACTAATACATGTTATATGTCAATTATATCTCAATAAAATTGGGGGGAAAAGAATACAATATTATTAACTATAGTCATTATGTTATACATTGGATTCTCAGACCTTGCTCATCTTACAACTGAAAGTATGTACCTTTTCACCAGCCTCTCTCCATTTCCCCTACCCCTTAGCCCCTGGCAACCACCATTCTACTCTCTGTTTCTATGAGTTCACCCTTTTTTTTTTTGAGATTCCACATATAAGTGAAGTAATGCAGTATTGGTCTGTCTCTGGCTTATTTCACTTAGCATAATGCCCTCCAGTTTTATCCATGTTGTCACAAATGGTAGAATTTCCTTCTTATTCAAGGCTGAATAATATTCCATTGTACACATATATACCATATTTTCTTTATCTATTCATCTGCTGATCCACTTAGGTTGTTTCTATACTCTGGCTGTTGTGAATTATGCTACAAGTGGATGTGGAAATATGGGTGTCTCTTTGAGATAGTGATTTTGTTTCCTTTGGATATATACTCAGAAGTGGGATTGCTGCGCCATATGGTGATATTATTTTTAGTTTTTTGAGGAACCAGCATACTGTTTTCCTTAGTGGCTGTGCCAGTTTACCTTCCCACCAACAGTATACAAGAGTTCCCTTTTTTCCACATCCTTGCCAATGTTTGTTATCTCTTGTCTTTTTGATAATAGATATCCTAACTGATGTGAGGTGATATCTCACTGTGCTTTTGGTTTGCATTTCCCTGATGATTAGCGATGTTGACCACCTTTTCATGTACCTGTTGGCCATTTGTATGTCTTCTTCAGAAAAATGTCTATTCAGGTCCTTTGCTCATTTTTTTAATTGGGTTATTATTATTTTTTTTTTGCTATTGAGTTGTATGAGTTCCTTATATGTTTTGGATATTAATTGCTTATTTTATATGTGGTTTGCAAATATTTTCTCTTGTAGGATTCTCCCATATTCCATAGGCTCCTTTTCATTTTGTTGATAGTTTCCTTTGCTGTACAGAAGCTTTTTAGTTTGAACTAGTCTCACTTGTTTATTTTTGCTTTTGTTACCCTTACTTTTGGTGTCAAGTCCAAAAAAATCGTTGCCAAGACCTTTGTCAAGGAGCTTACTCCCTATGTTTTCTTCAGGAATTTTATGGTGTCAGGTCTTATGTTCAAGTCTTTAACCCGTTTTGAGTTGACTTTTGTGTATGATGTAAAAAAGGAGTCCAGTTTTATTCTTTTCCCGTGGACACCCAGTTTTTCCAATACTGTCTCTTATTGAAGAGAGAGTATCCTTTTCCCATTGTATATTCCTGGCTCCTTTGTCAAAAATTAATTGGCCATATATGCATGGGTTTATTTCTGGGCTCTCTCTTCTGTTCCATTGATCTATGTGTGTGTTTTCATGCCAAAACCACACTGTTTGGATTGCTATAGCTTTGTAATCAGGAAGCACGACGCCTCCAGCTTTGTTCTTTCTCAAGATTGCTTTGGCTATTGTTTTTGGTTCTATACAAATTTTAGGGTTGTTTTTTCTATTTCTGTGAATAACACCATTGGAATTTTGATAGGTATTGCGTCGAATTTGTAGATTGCTTTGGATAATATTGACATTTTAACAATATTAATTCTTCTAATCCAAGAACATGGAATATCTTTTTATTTTTATTTGTCTTTTTAAATTTCTTTCATTAATGTTTTATAGTTTTCAGGGTACAGATTTTTCATCTCCTTGGTTAAATTTATTCCTAAGTATTTTATTGTTTTTTGCTATTGTAAGTGGGATTGTTGTCTTAATTTCTCTTCCCAATAGTTCATTGTTAGTGTATAAAAATGCAACTGGTTTTTGTATATTGATTTTGTATCCTGCAACTTTACTGAATTCATTTATTAGTTCTAACAGTTGTGATATCGTGATTTACGATAAGAAATGTATATTTGGTTTTCATCCCCATTCCTGGCACAGAGCTCCTGAAACCCTTGGAATTTCCTAAGTGATAAGTATGTAAAGGTGCATTGATATTCATAATAAGCCCCTTTTGACCACATCTGAGTTCATGTTAATGAGGTGACTTTTGGAAAGCACCTAAGGATAGGAGCTGGTTGCCGGGGGAACTAACCATGAGATTGGAGTGTTGAAACTTTCATTTTCCCCTACGGGTTGGAGGTTGAATTAATGGCCAATAGCCAATGATTTAATCAATCATGCCTGTGTAAGGAAGCTTCCATAAAGACCCAAAATGACAGGGTTCAGAGAGCTTCCGGGTTGATGAATATGTGTAGTTTTGGAGAGAGTGGTGTGCTCAGAGAGCATGGAAGCCTTACATCTCTTCCCACATACCTTGCCCTATGCATCTCTTCCATCTGACTCTCCCTTAGTTATATTCTCTTATGATAAACTGGTGATCTAGTAAGTAAAATGTTTCTCTGAGTTCTGTGAGTTGCTCTAGTAAATAAATTGAACCCAAGGAGGGCGTTGTTGGAACCCCTGATCTATAACCAGTCAGTCAAAAGCATAGGTGACAACTTGAACCTGCTATTGGTGTCTGAAGTGGGATATGGGGGCATCTTGTAGGATTGAGACCATAAACTGTATGATCTGATGTTATCTCCAGGTAGAGAGTGTCACAGTTGAATTAACTGCTTGGTGGTATGAAAAAAAAAACAAACAAACAGGCATTGGAATTGCTGTCAGGATTGTACAGGTTTTGGTGGAGCCTTTAGGATTTTCTACATGTAAGGTCATGCCATCTACAAATAGAGACAATTTTACTTCTTCCTTTCGGATGTGGATGCCTTTTATTTCTTTGACTTGCCTAATTGCTCCCCCTAGGACTTCCAGTACTGTGTTGAATAAAAGTGGCAAGAGTGGGCATTTTTGTCTTATTCCTGATCTTAGAGGAAAATTTTTCAGCTTTTCACCATTGAGTATGGTTTTAGCTGTGGGCTCACCATTTATGGCCTTTATTGTGTTAGGTACATTCCCTCTATACCCAATTTTTTGAGATTTTAATCATGAGTGGATGTCAAATCCTCTTTCTGCATCTATTGAGATGATCAAAAAATTTTTATCCTTCATTTTGTCAATGTGGTGTACCACATTTATTAATTTGCAGATATTGAACCATCCTTGCATCCCTGAAATAAATCCCACTTGATCATGGTGTATGATCCTTTTATTGCATTGTTGTATAAGTGATTTACCCACCACTATTATAACATTGGGATATTCCAAATTTTACTATATATTTATCTTTTAATGTACTGTTGAATTTAGTTTGCTAATATTTGTCATTGAGGATTTTTGCATCTTTGTTCATCAGGGATATTGGCTTGTGATTTTCTCTTTTTTGTGGTGTCCTTATCTGGCTTTGGTATCAAAGCACATTTCACAAAGTACCTAATACAATTCTATGACAAAAATCCTTGCACAAATATGTATGGATTTAAGGTTAACTGAGAAAGGATTGAGGTGGTTTTTATAAAAATAGAAACTTACAAAGTTAAGAATTCTCATGTTGGAAGAGAAAGCACAATAGTAGGAAAGTGTGAAGGATATGTTTAAATTAACACCTGTTAACATTTACTTAATATTTACTATGTACCATATACTCTTCTGAGGATTCCACATTTATTAACTTATGTAATCCTTAAAGAGCCCTATGAGGTAAGTGCTATTATTATTCTCATTTATAGATGAAGAACAGGTTAGTAAAGTAACTTGCCTGAGCTCATAACAGTTATATTAAGTTACAAAGCTGAAGTTAGAAATATGCCCCAAAAAGAAAGGAAAAACACGTATATTGAGTAGCACTCATATTTTCCCTGCAAATGACACCAACATTTGTGCTGAAAATTTCGTTTGTTTGTTATATATCTTTTAAATTTTTATTTTATTTTTTCCAGCCTTATTGAGATATAGTTGACATGTAACATTGTGTAAGTTTAAGATGTACAAAGTGATGATTTGATAGACATATATCTTGTGAAATGATTACCACAGTAAGGTTAGTTAACACATCTGTCACCTCACATAGTTAATTTTGTGTGTGTGCAACAGAAACTTTCAAGATCTATTCTCTTGGCAACTTTCAAGTATACGATACAGCATTGTTAACTATAGTTGCCATGCTGTACATTAGATGCTGCAGGTTTTAATACATTATTTCATTTAATTCTCATGACCATGCATGGAATAAATACTATTATAGTGCCATCATATACATGAGGAAAGTAAGGCTTAGAGAGGTTAGCATCCCCAATTCTCATTCCTACGAAGTGATTCATCCAGACTTGGGATTAAGGCTTTATTTCATCCCTCATGTTTCACTGGCCTGAGCTGGATTTTATACTTGCTCTAAACCAATCACTCTTAAGAGGAAGATAACTCTTATGTTTGGTTTGGATTAATCAAGATTTCCTTGAGTCACATGAGACAGAGGTAGACACTTGAACAAAGCCAGGGGTAGGTCAGCAAAGAGAAAGAGAGACGGGTAGTAGACAACAATGTCATTGATTATGGTAATGAATAAGGATTCTTGAAGGAGAAGAGATCTACTGCTTGAGCCATTCTAGTAATAGCTTATAATTAGAATTATAACTAAACTATCTCAGAAAAACCTGAGATGAGAATTCTCTGAATATATCTGGCTATATTTCAAAGCTACATCAATATTTTACATAATTATAGAACAAAACTAAATGTTGACAATCCCTAAATATCAAAAGCACGATGAAACAGATTGATCTAACTATTGAGTGGTGAGAAGTCTTCACAGAAAGGAAAAATTGCAAAAAATTTTTTAAAATGCAGAAACTTGACTCTACATCCATAGTGAGATCTACCTAAAGGACAAAGACCAGCCCTACAATTTAAAATGATTTTTTGTAGTCATATCATCAGTGATAGTGTTATCTTGAGATCACCTTGTGTGTATTGTGGAAAAAGCAAATGAGAAATTATGTTGGTGCTGTTGAGAACTGGGCTTTCCGAATGGAGGAAAGGGAATACAGTGTAAGGTCAATGAGGCTAAAACTCTTTTAGTTCTGAATTTGAGTTGGATCTAATAGTACAAACTGGTGAAGTATTTTATCTTAAAATTATTTCCTAGAATTGTTCCCTGGGAAGGCCTAGAGGCAAGGACTAACATAGCAGCCATGAGCAACTATTGTCATTTTTGGGGTTCTGATTATCTATTAAAAATAAAAACATACAGGTCATTTGACCCAGTAATCCCATAGGTGGTAATTATTCCATAGAAATATGTCATTCTATCTACAATTTTCCATGAAGGAGAACCAGGGATTCTTGATGAAATGAGTGATTGCAGGTCTGTGACAGGTAATATATAACCCACATCTGGTGCATCTTGTTCTATGCCGATAATATAATTATCAGAGACTACCAGAGCTGGGCCCAAAGAGCCTTGAAGTGGCAAAAGATGTGACAATTTAAACCTCATAAAGGCTGTTAATAAGCACAGTGGATTGACACGTACCAAATGTGCTTGAATCCATAAATTCATACTGATGTTTCGAGATTATTGGTCATCTTTGGAGGATACAGGAATGTAACTCATTATTTTGAAAAGAGGTAAGTAAAGGAGAAGTTCTAAGTGTGTGTCCTCTTTTTCCTACACAATCTACTCCTCGGAGTAATCAAATTGTTGACGAGAGGACTCTTCCTTCTGTAGAAGTAGTTCAGGTAGTGAATCAAGAAGAAATGATATCATTAGACTATAACAACTTTACAACCACTGATGAATTAAGGGAACTAGACAACAGTCATTAATGGCTGCTAATATCACAAAAAGGGACCACCAGACAGGTGCCTCCTGGGGAAATATACAACCCTACCTATGAAGTGTCCCTGCTGAAAAAATCCAGATGCGAGAAATTCTGTAAGACCAACAATCTGCCTCTTTTTTTTTTCAAAAAATAAATTGCGGAGATAGAGAGAGAGGGAGGGAGGGAGAGAGAAGGAAGGCCTATAGATGAAAAGAGACAAAAGGGACATATTGATCTATTGCAATGTTTTGGTTTTATTTGGATCCTAATTCAAACAAAGAAACTAATAAAAGACAAAAAAAATGCATTTATGGGAAAACTGTGCAAATTTGGACACTGCATATTATTTTTTTAAGATTGTTTAGAAGTGTTATATTTGTGTTTAAAAAATTTCATCATTTAGAGATAAATCTCAGACATTTATGGATGAAGTCATATGAGATCTAAATGTGCTTCAAAATAATTTAGTAGGGAGAGTGAGATAAAAAATACTATCCTTTAGTTGATTATTGTTTAAGCTGGGTGATGGGTACATAGGGTGTTCATTATACTAATCGGCCTGGTTTTGTGTATGTTTGAAATTTTGTATAATAAAAGTTTAAAATAACTGAAATCTTAGATAAGTTTCTATGACATATTTTCAAAATGAAAAGAGCAACTTGGAAAAAAATAATATGATTATTATTCATTAAAAACAATCATTCCCAAATCTCTGTATAAATACCCTTGCAGGATAAAGGAACTTAGCAGCATGAAAGATACATCCAAGGGCATCACATTGGTTAACTCAACGGGGTGAGATGGTGGTAGATGGATGAGGTGGGGCTGGGAGTGTATGGGAGATTGTTATTTTTGCATTTCTACATCTTTATTATATTATTTTAATTGTTTACAACAATCATATAATACTGTTATCATCTGAAAAATATCAAGTGACAAACATTTTAAGAATAAAAAGAACACGTAGAAAGAGTGTAGTTTATTCTTTTTTTATTTTTTAAAATAAAAAGGTGTATATTTATTGAACTATTAGTTGCTTTTTTTGAGTTAAAAACCCCTAAATTTATTTTGAAGGTGATTTTCCAGAACAATGAAACATCAGCCAGCTGAATTTAGAGAGTGAAGTAAAAAGTAAGACACAATTATGTTTATATATGTATACATATATATGTATGTATATATTATGAAGCTGTGCCACAGAAGACAAAAATAGAAAAAAGTACATAAAACAAAAAGTTCCAAGTAACAATCAACAATGAATTTAGAAATAGGTGCTCAGTGTCACTGATTCTGAAATCTCTCCATTTGAAAAGTCACTTTAATAGGTAATAAACTGACCATTTTCATGTTCTCTAGTATATTCACGTGGTTGATGAAACTCTAGTTAGGACAATGTCCCTTTTCCTTCATTTTCTTTTATCACCAAACACCCTGAAAATGGGGAGAGAGCAGCATGTCCCACAGCATGGGGCCCTCTCATCACCCTGAAATTACTTCTATTTCATTTGTGTTTTTTAAAAAACTCCTCCTTACAAAAGAACAATAGAAGGACCAAAATTTCTATCTTAGCACTAAATGCATCTCAGTGCTGCGGAAACATTTCATTTTCTAGCGATTTCAGGGTCTGTATATTCCCTGCTGTTATAGTCTTCATTAAAATAAAAAGAAAGGAAAAAAGAACAGAAGAAAGAAAAGAAGAAACCCTACATGACAAGAACATTAAACCCCAAGGGTGGTTCATTTCAATTTTGAAGTCTTTCTTCACTACTCCAGGGACACATATGTCAACGTCTTAATAAGGGAAGTAAAGCAGTTTATACGCCTCAGAGCACGTGCCCTTAAACCAGAAAATTGGCGTGAAGGGTAGAAGGCCGGCCCTGCCTTGGACTGATGGCAGCCACATAGCAAGGGGGCTCTTCTGGTCCGGACCAGATGACACAATTTGCGGAGGGCAGGTTTAGCATTGTCACTATTAGAGCTGGAAGGAAAATATCTTTGAGAAATGTTTGTTTTACCCCCTTCCTCCCCAAATCTTGAAGTCATCTCATACATATGTTGGAAATAATTCTATCCAAATTCAATTAAATTCTACTTCTATAATGTTGAAATAACCTCGCACTGCAAATTGAAAAGACATTTCTGTTACCTAGAGTAATTTTGCTGTCACGAGAACTGCTATATCAGGCATTATACATCAATTTTTAATATCATGAATTATTTCTATATATAAACTAATAAATTATATGATATGAGGTATCAACCACTTGGTCCCATTTGCATTTTGATAAACATAAAAGCAAATGGAAAACTGAGAGTCATCAGTTTGTTTGAATTTTTAAATATTCTGTAACATTTAATGATAAAGAATTTTCATTGCCCAATTTTTTGCTTTATATTATTTAGGCTTTGAAGTTCTTAGTCATGACTTGCCAAAACAAAACAAAAATGTGAAAATAAAATGGAGAGATCTATACAAATATTTTAACGTGTGTATTTCCTAAAAAGATACTTTTTTTCTCTGTTTTGTTTTATTATAAAATCTGCCTGAATGAAAGGGCTCAGAAGTTTAAGGATAGCTTACTTAGGTTCACTTTTATGTGGATTTCCCCTCGTGGGTCATGATTATAAGGCTCACTAATTAATGACAATTTCTTCAAAAATAGCAACTTACATATCCTTGGATTGATGAAAGATCTTCAATGGTCAAGTTCAAATAAAATATTGAAACCAATTTTATATATTAATGAAAGTCTACATAAAAACATTAGCATCATTTCTTCAGTTGCAAGTGACAGAAACAAACTTAAACTGGCATCAGTATGAAAAGGAAGAACATTTTTTTTCTTTTCATAATTACTAAGTCCAGAGGTTCAACTGGCTTCAAGTATTGTAGGCTGTAGAAACTTTCTTTCCTCTACTTTTTTCTTTTTTTTTGATGGGGATATTGGTTTTAATCTTGGACAGACTTTGCCAGTGGTGGCAGAAAAGGCCATCAGCAACTCTGGGCTCCTGTCTTAAAACCTTAGCAATCTCAAGAGAAAGCCTCTTTGCCAGCATTTCCAGCCATTTATTCTGATTGGGATATTTTGGGACATATGACAACCCCTGAATCAATCACCATGTTCAGAGGAATGGAATATTCTAATTGGCCAAGTCTGGGACGTGTGCTTATCCCTGAAGCTAGGACATAGGCTCAGCTCTATCTGAACCATGAAGACTGGACTGGGAGAGAGAAGAAAAAAAATTCTAATGCATAATACAAAAGATTGCACCAATGAGTTTGATGGTCAATTCCAATTATCATTGGTCGAGATTACTAGTGTTAAAGAAAAGAGAGAGAGGGGGGCTGCCCGGTGGCACAGCGGTTTAGTCCACGCTTGGCAGCCCCGGGTTCGCGGGTTCGGATGCCGGTCGCCCGCGGACGCACTGCCTGTCAGCCATGCCGTGGCGGCGTCCCATATAAAGTGGAGGAAGATGGGCACGGATGTTAGCCCAGGGCCAGTCTTCCTCAGCAAAAAGGGGAGGATTGGCAACGGATGTTAGCTCAGGGCTGGTCTTCCTCAGCAAAAAGGGGAGGATTAGCAACGGACGTTAGCTCAGGGCTGGTCTTCCCCACAAAAAAAAAAGGAAAAGAGAGAGAGAGAGCTGACTAGGAGTCAGAAAATCAGAATCTTTGTTTATTAGCTGAGGGTCTTTAGGCAAATAACTTTATGAGTTACATTTATAATTATGTATTATAAATAATTATAATTTATAACTCAAAACTTTATAAATTAATTATTTATGAATTAAATTTTCTAATCTGTGAAATCAGCCTTATCTTTGTTTCAGTATTTCAATTGCAGCCGACATGGTGAGACATCCCCAAAGTTAATCTCTAGATTAGATCTCCCTCTGACCTAGAATATTCGCTTTGGAGGATATTCCCCAGATTTCTGGGTTTCCAGATCCACGTTCCCCCTGCCCTACCCTGCCGTGGGCCCCAGGAGGACTACCTTTGTGGACACATGAATAGGTTCCCTTGCCCTCTACTTCCACTTGTGTTTGGTCAATGAAAACCAATGGCAAGGGATTGTGGGGGAGTGGAAAGAAAGGTGAGCATATTCATCTCTTGGTGCCTTTCCTTTTCAGCCACTGGGCTGTTAGGGGTTATATTCCAGCTCTTGTCTACAGCTATAGCTAATAGTTTCATTGGGTTCATAACTGCTCGCCTTCCTTATCCCTTCAAGCCTGGGAGTGGTAGAGCCTTACCTCTGATTGTTAGACTTGGATTGCTTTATCACTTCTTTTTGATTTTTTCTAAAGCTACTAACAATTTTGTAAATAGTTTCTTTATTAAGTCTATTCAAACCATTTTTTAAAGTACACCATATATTTTGTGTTGGAACGCTGACTGAAACAGTTCTAGACAAATTTCCAGAGGCATCCCAAGTTCAATATTTGGAAAACTGAGATTACTATCTCAATTCAACACAAGAGTATTTCTTTTCTTCATTAGACGCAGCACCACCCATCAATCATTCCAACTTAAAACCTCAATGACACCTTCAAATATCCATTCTTCTTCACATTCAATTGACTATTAAATATTGTCAACTTTATCTCATAACAATTTTAAAAGTATACCCCCTGTCACCATCCCTAATGTCTAAATGGCCCCTCTGTTACTTTAGTTTTGACAGACCTATCTTCTGTGTGATCACAAATCTGACCACATCCCTCCTCCTCTACAGCAAGCTCACGTTTCTAGAACTCTTGGTCAACTACAAGATAACTCAGATCCTTCTAAATGCTCTCAAGGCCTATCATGATATGGTTTATCTTTACCTTCTAGGACTGTAAAACTATGTGCAATACCTTGAACAGTGCCATTCTCTTTCACATTTCCATGTCTTAGCACACTCTTTTCTTTGCTAAAATGCTCTTTTCCCTCCTCTACTTGAGATATGCTGACTCATCTTTAAATCTTACTTTACATTTTACCTTCTCTGTGAAGAATTGTCAGTGCCCCATTAGTCATTTGTTTTCTATGCCAAAAATACACCATATACGTATTTTTAGAGCACTATATCATTACAATGTAAGTATTAATTATTAATGTCTGTTCCTAAACCTGATTATGGGCCCCTTGATGGCAGGTGCTGTATCTCACCTATGTTTGTAGTGTTGGTGTCTAGTTACAGAGCCTGGTACATAATGGTCTCTTTACAAATAAAGGACATTTAAGAGAATGAAAGACAAGTCATAGACTAGAAGAAAATATTTGCAAAACACATAAATGATAAAGGACTGTTACCCAAAACATACAAAGAGCTCTTACAGCTTGACAATAAGGAAACAAACATCTCAATTAAAATATGTGCATAAAATCTGAATAGATATCTCACCAAAGGAGATATGCAGATGGCAAGTAAGCATATGAAAGAGTGTTCAACATCACATGTCATTAGGGAATTGCAAATTAAAACAATGAGATGCCACTGTACTATTAGAATGGCTAAAATACAAAAAAAAAAAAATTATAATAGCAAATGCTGGAGAGGATGTGGAGCAATAGGAACTCTCATTCATTGCTGGTCAGAGTGAAAAATGGTACAGTCGCTTGAAAGATAGTTTGACAGTTTTTTACAAAGCTTAGCATAGTCTTGCCATTTGATCCAGCAATTAAGCTTTTAGGTATTTATTCAAATAAGTTGACAACTTATGTGCATACAAAAACCAGCCTGCAAATATTTATAGCAGCTTCATTTATAATTTCCCAAAACTGGAAGTAGCCAAGATGTCCTTCAGTAGGTGAATGGATAAACAAACTGGTCCATCTAGACAATGCAATATTATTCCGTGCTAAAAAGAAATGAGCTACCAAGCCACGGAAAGATGTGGAGTAATGTTAAATGCATATTTCTAAGTGAAAGAAGTAAATCTGAAAAGGCTACGTATTGTATGTTCCCAACTATATGACATTCTGGAAAAGGAAAAACTACAGAGAATAATAAGATCAGTGGTTGCTGGGGGTTAGTAGAGACAGAGGGAGGAATAGGCAGAGTACAGAGGATTTTTAGGTTGATGAAGCTATTCTGTATGATACTGTAATGGCGGATACATGGTGTTATGGACTGAATGTCTGCATCCGCCCAGATTTCACATGTTGAAGTCCTAACCCCCAATCTGGCTGTTTTGGGAGATAGGGCTTACAAATAAACAGTTAAGGTTACATGAGGTCGTAATCTGGTAGGATTAGTGTCCTTCTAAGAAGAGACTCCAGAGGCTCTAAGAGCTGTCTCTCTCTCTCTCTTCACCACGTGAGGACACAGCAAGAAGGCGGCTATCTGCAACCCGGAAGAGAACCTCACCAGAAACTGACTGTGCTGGCACCCTGATCTCGGTCTTCCAGCCTCCAGACTGCGAGGAGGTAAATTTCTGTTGTTCAAGACACACAGTCTGTGGTATTTTGTTATGGCGGCCCAAGTAGACTGAGACACAAAACATTATGCTTTTGTCAAAACTCGTAGAACTGATCAACACATAGAATGAGCCTTAATATAAACTATGGACTTCGGTTAATAATAATGAATTGATATTGATCCATCAATTGTAATCAATATACCACATTAATGCAAGATGTTAATAAAAAGGGCATTGTCTGTGGGAGAGGGGGATATGGGAACTCTGTGTACTATCTGCTTCATTTTTCCATAAACCTGAAACTGCTCTAAAAAATAGTGTATTAAAGAGGCTGCCCGGCGGCGTAGTGGTTAAGTTCACATGCTCCCCTTTGGCAGCCCAGGGTTTGCAGGTTCGGATCCCAGTGTGGACCTATGCACCGCTTATCAAGCCATGCTGTGGCGACGTCCCACATATAAAGTAGAGGAAGATGGGCAGCGATGTTAGCCCAGGGCCAATCTTCCTCACCAAATAGAGGAGGATTGGCAACAGATGTTAGCTCAGGCCTAATCTTCCTCACACACACACACACACACACACACACACACACACACACACACACAAGTCTATTAATAAAATAAGTTAAAAAATAAAGAAAATTGGTGAAAGAATGAATGAATGCCTTCCCTGCTTACCTCACTGCCTAGATTTATTGTGAATCTAAACTGAGAACATGCATGTAAAGTACTTTGCACAAGATAAAATGCTATTTCACACAATCTGGAAGTGCTATTTAAGTAGCTGAATTGCTAAAATCAAATCGGTATCGATGAGGGAACTTAACGCAAAACCAACTCTTGGCGGATGCTCAATAGTATCTGATCAGAATACAAAAATGATAAAGAGGAGAATGCAATGACTAGAATAGAAATAAATAAACTTAAGTGAAGGTGTAGCATATGACCTATATAAAATAAATCTGTTTAGATAAACAATAAAGAAGCCTCTAGATCTGAGAATTGTTTTAAAAAGATAATAATATACTTGATGGTGAATGTTATAACTGAATAAAGGCAATTAGGACTAGTAGACTAAATTGTAGATTATCTTATTAGGCAAAAAACTATTATTTCTAGTAGAGCAATAAGTTCTGACTGCATGATAGACAAAGGTATGTGAGCTATCCAAAATTAAATAAGTTTTGGATATTTGTATGAATGGTATGGTAAAAAGTTACAGAAGAACGCATGAGGTCTTTTGATTTGGGTAGAAAATACATTGTGAACTTGCTGTGACCTGGGTCTGCATGGTAGCACTCTATTGTCAGGTGGCTAGAGCAGGTCCTGAAGACACATATTCCTTCTAAGAACACGTGGCTCAAGAGCCAGGGCCCCCACTCCTTTGCCGTCTATCAATATACACCCATTCCTCCTGGGGTGTCCCATAAGGCCAGTTGACTAGTCCTGCGTGGCATGCCCACAATCACCAGGACTAAACAACTATAGCATTAGTGCCCATCCTGGCTCTGAGGAATGTTGGAGAAGCAAACTCATCCCAGCAAAGAACACTGAGAGTTTCATCTGCTTTTCCACTTGCCTGGAAGCAGATTTTGCTTTTGGTTTGAAGCTCCACTGGTTCTTGGGTAGTGATCTGTGGCTTGATCAGATGGTCAAGGACTTGGGGAGAATACAATTGAAAGCCTGGTGAAAAGAAATTTTGGGGAAGAGGTATGTAGATAGGCCTCTTAGAATGGGTGGATATTTGTGTCCTAAAAGAATAGTATTCACCATGAGGGTTCCTTGGAGAAGAGGTTCTCATTAACCTGGTGCACAAAATGACCTGCTCGGTGGGTATTAGCTTCTTTTCCAGCTACCTCAAGGCTGTCAGTGGGCTCCTGAATAAGGTGACCATGGTAGCAGGGATAAACACTTAAGAATCTGGATTCCTCCTCACGAAGGCTACTGCTATTAATTAATGTACAATCTGTCAGTCACAAGTATCAAAGCAGAGTCCCCAGTAGGGCATCATATTCTGGCAGAAGGTGGATTATATTAGATACATTCTGTTTGGAGGAATTGTATTCATTGGAACAAATGCTTATTCCCCTGCTTTTATACTTCTGACTTTAAAATCATTGCTTATCTTATTCACTGTCTTTGTGAATCAGACAGCAAGTGAATAAGACACCTTGGTGAATCACTTAATGTTGATTCTAAACAAGGAATATATTTTACAGAAAAAGAACATGGAATGAGTAGTGTAGGAAGGGGTTTATAAAATCATAAAATATCGGCTGCGTCCTCATAACTATTTAAAGAAATGAAAGTACAGCATCACATTTTCTTCCTCAGTCCGGTACATGTGTGTGTGTATTTCCCTTTTTCACTTTCCTTTCTACTTTGTATGGGGTAAATGTGAGCTGGTTTACTGGGTAATTATGGTTTCCAGGGTATCAAGATGGGATAGTATAACAGGAATAGAACAGAAATGCATGGAGAGTTGAAAAAAAGATCTTTTTTTTAATGTTCAGCTTTGATCTTTTAAAATTTTCCTTAAAGAACGAGTTATTCCCCCCAAAAGCTAAAAAGGATAAATTAAGTAATTCAGTTTATGGAAGCAAAATGTGAATAGTTCATATATCTTTTATAGATACGTTCTGTGTACATCTGTGTAACTAGACATTTTCTATATATGCTTATGTTTTTGCATTTTGAAGTCAAGTCCAAGCTTGTTAATAGACAATGAGTATTTGCAAAGTGAGACTTCCATTGAATTAGAATGTGAACCATAGGAACCTTAGCTCACAATGAAAGTGTGTCTCTAGTTCAGGTTTACAGTTTATGTTGCTGGGTTTTTTTGATGGTTTCCTTCTGAGGTATTTATTGCACAGGGCCTGACCAATGGTGTGTCTCAGATCTCCACAACCGAGGGAAATCGAAGAACAATGGTCCTCACATCATTAACCATTTAAACCACAGTTTTTGTTGGTTTTGCCAAATGACTAAATGCTTAGATCTACGAGGACTGCCAAACAGTTCTGAGTACGTAGTTGAGACACAAACAGTACAGTGTTTGTCAGAAGCACTTTGCATTTTTTTCTAGTCATTTGCCAATTTTGGAAAGTCTCCATACTTTGTATTTTGCCCTGAGACAATCATTCTTGTTTTATAAATGTTAACTGAGTGATTAGAAAGCACACTGCATATATGAAGTACCTAACAAATTGATGATAATTATATTTATTAATTGTGACTAGTAATAGGATACATGAACGGTAATGAACTTTAAGACCTCAGATGTAATGATCAACATTGCTGATTTCTTTTGCCCTCTTCAACTAATTTCTTTCATGTACCCCCTTCCTTTGCAGAATTGTATTTTTTTAGCTATATAATGTGGACTATGCATCAAATTAACAGACATTATTTCTAATCAATAGTTTAGATAGGACTTCAGATAGAACGCCTACTTGGTGAATATTAAATTGTTACAAAGTTATCATTATTTGATTTCTATTTTTCTTTTTCACATTCTTATTTGATAATTTTATGAGTAGATTTTAAAAATAAAAGTAATGCATACTCATAGGAAAAAGAAACTCCAACGGTATATGAAAATGTGTATGCTAAAAGTGAAAAGTCTGTTTATCTGAATTCCTATCCTTTACCCGAGAAGTGAGCACATTTGTACTTTCTTGTATATCTTCCCAGAGAGTTATATGCATTATAAAAAACATATATAGGATTTCTGCTTCTGGCAATTGCAAACTAGGTAGTTTGGACAACACCCCCCCCCCCGACTCTGAACACCTACAAAAGTGGGAAAATTTTGAAAATTCTCTTTAAAAGCATTGGAGGGCTACCTAAATGGTGAAGGTTATGCAGCCAAGACTCTGGAGAAGAGGGATTCCAGAGGGTTGAACATGGCATTTGGGGCTACTTTAATTCCTAGAGGGGCCATCAATTCTGAAAGTATGCTTTAGTAGATACATGGGCTAAAGGGACAAAAATTGGAGTTCAGGGTCCACTAAGAAGAAGACAACCTGGTACCTCACTCAAGCTTTGGATTGGAATTCCAAATAACTACATTCTGTAAGTAATGATAAATTGGAAATAGATCAACCCTCACAGGGAGGAGACCCAGTTTTGAATCATCCCAATTCTTGCTTGGATTAGGGTGATCTGGGATTGCTAGTAACTCTAGCAGACCTGCCTGTCTGAAGCAAATCAACATTTCACAAGGAAGATTACATTCTCCAGAGCCTCATATTATTGCTATAATTTTTCATATATAACTTCCAACATTCAAAAGAAAAAGGCATATAAGAAGATAAGATCATGTGACTAAAAACCAAGAGAAAGAACAGATGATAGAAACAGATTTACAGTGGATACAGATAATGTACATATCAGAAACTAAATTTAAAACTTCTATGTTTATGTTCAAGAAACTAAATAATAAGATTGAAAACTCGGCATAGACTTGGGAACTGTAAAAAAAGAAACAAGTAGAAATTTAGAAGTAAAAAATATAATAAAGGAAATAAAAACAGGATAAATAGATTTAACTACAGATTAAGCAAAGAAGAATGGAGACTAAGTGAACTGTAAGATCAGAAGAAAATATCCAAACATCCAAATTATGAAGAACAAAAATAGAGAAAAGAGCAGAAAAGACAGTGAAATATGGTGAAAATGTATGACTCTAGAAGGGTCAGAAACATTATCTGAAAAGATAATTGCTTTGAGCTTTCCCAAATAAATTATGTGACATACAAACTTCAATTTTTTTCAGCAATGGAATCAGACTATACACACTATTCTGCACCTTAATTTTATTTTACTTAACAATATGTGTTGGAATTCTTTCCATAATAGTTACAATGTAGAATTACCTCATTTATTGTTTATGACTGCCTAGTGTCCAAATGTAAGTTGGAATCAGTTCCTTAAATTCTAGGTATAGATGAGAAAATAAATAGAGCTTGTTGTGAAAATTCTACTTAAAACCAATAACACTACAAATTCAGAACAATGAAACATAGTTTTGCAAAAGGCCCTTTTCCCCTTCTTCACACAGAGACTTGGCCAGGTTAAGGGTTCATACCAGAACACAGAGGACACAAATTGTCTCTCTCCACAGGTTCTGTTAAAACATAACTAGGACAAGATAGGTCCTAGGATTTAAAATTTTGACCTCTGCTTTGCACTTTGGGTCTTCTCTGCCTTCTGCTTTCTTGTCATCGAACATGAGGATTTTGGAATTTTGTAATAAAAGGAACTTAGCAGTCTTCTGACATATGAGGAAATGAAGGCCCAGAAAGACAAAATACCTAGGATTACAGAGTGAGTCAGTGGCGAACCTGAGACTAGAATCTGGACACTCTGTTCTTTTAACCCAGTCTGTATTTGCCTGATCCCCAATCCTCTCCTCCTCCATTACAACAGAAACACATTTTAATAATATTTATGTATCACTTGACTAAAGCTAATTCACACCACTGTGTTAGCTGGGGATATAGAGTAAATAAGATAATTCTGCAGAGACTAAATGAATTGAGAATTTGAAAAAAGCATGGTAAGCTTGTGAATGGAGTACTATTTTAGTGAGAGTGCTCACAAGGCATGCCTGTTTATTAACAAAAGACAACTTATCAATGATAATGCTATCATCGAATTAGATTAACTTTGCTGTACATTTTATTTTGTGATGTCAGTAAATCTATACACAATAAAGTATAACTCTAAAGTGGAATATGATTTTTAACTCACACGTGAATACCTAACTGGTTTTTTAAAATTTTTACCTTTTTTTGCCATTCCTTTATACTCTGTATCTGCTCATGTATCTGCTTGGGGAAGAAATGTATAGTATAATGGTTAGGAGCATGAGTCCTGGAATTCTACAACCATGTTCACATCTTGACGCCCTCCCCTTCCTAGTTGTGTGACCTTATACAAGTCTTATAACTTCCCTAAGGCTCTTACACTGAGGCAGAGATTTCTATTGTACTAATATCTAGTCTATTTTTCATTCTTAGTAACAGAATCAGGATTTTGGGGGCAGTAAAACATCCAGATAAAACAACACATTTTCCAGCCCCCCTTGTAGCTAGGTGAGGAAATGAAACTAAGGAAGTGGATTTACCTGAAAGAGGTATCTTTTGTTCTTTCTGCCTGGACTGTGGTCTTGATAGCTGGAACTTCAGCAGCAACTGTGGACCAGGAGGAGACTTTGAGTGTAGTAGCCCTTAAATAGGATGATGAACAGTAAGATAGAAGGATACTTGGTCCATGATAACTTTGTGAAGCCACCTCACTAGCACAGGACTGTGTACCTGAAAATCCCTTTTATATGCAAGAATAAATGTTTGTAGGTTTAAGCCACTATAGTTAGTTTTCTGTAACTAATGGCCAAATTAATTACTAGTTGGCACAGATCTTCATCTCTAAGGTTATGATAACAGTAGTGAATTATAGGGCTGTGACAAAAATCACATGAGAAGATGCATAAAGTACTTAGCATGGGTTTTACAGCTAGAGGATCCCAGATTCTGATCTGAATTCAGCCACTGATCAACAGAAGATCTTAAATAAGATACTTAATATTCTTTAAGTACTACCTCCTCACTTTTCTCATCAATAAAGTGGAAATGAGAGCATATATTTTACAGGTCTATTTTAAAGGTTAGGAATTTTAATTTTCTCTACAGTATCTGACAAAATGTTAAACACTTAATAAATGATTATTATTATTATTCTTTTAGTTAGAGAAAACTCCTATTCAAACGAGCTTAAAAATAGGGACTGTATTACCCTTCACTTCAAGAACTGCAGACACTTGGGGACACCAGCCGTGGTATGGCAGGACCCCAGCTATGCTCCTCTGATGTTCTCTTGGTCCCACCTTGAGCTTCGTTTATTCTTTTGACCTCAGGATGGTTTCCCTCATGACTTCAGGGGGGCTGGGAGCATGGGCAAAAACAGGCCTTCTTTTCGTTCATGTCCAGAAGGAGGAAGAGAAAAACTTTCCTGCTTAGGGCGTATACATCCTTTTTACTAGTCTAATTGGGCTAAAATGACATGCCCACTCTTCACTCAATAATAGTTCCTAGGGTAATTCCATGTGCATTATCTTAGATTCATGAGGATGTACCCCGGGATCTGGGAAAGAGATTGACTTGACTCTGTTTTAGTCAGTAGGGGAAAAAGGGAAAAAAGAACAAATTTGGGAGATATGGGCAGAAAAAGAGGGTTGGAAACCGGCAGTTTTACCTGTGGCAGGCACAGAGTAGATGCTCAGTGACAGTCACACTTTCTCCACTGCTTGCCAAAGCCTTGTTCCTCACCAGAGTGGCTTCTAATGGTCTTGTTTCTTCTGGAAGTCCTCTTGAAGAATCAATATTTATCACCATTTTTTATATTAAAAAGTATTACGTGGTCTCTGAAGGCAATTCTTTCATTCATTCGTTCATTCATGTTTTAGGCCTTTAGCAAATAATGAACACCTAATATGCACAAAGCAAGAGCTATAAAACTATTTCAAATGATACCATTTGAAGATATGTGTAGTTTACTAATAAGATTACATTGATGTGACTGGATCCATTTTTTCTATGTAGAAATGCATTCAATCACATTCATCTTATTGTATGGTCGTTTCCCATAAGTATATATCATATTCTAACTAAAACAAATTTTAACTGTTGTTAGTTTAAAATTTTCAGAGTAAATGTAATGTAGGAATGAAAAAAGTAGTATTATTTTAAGTAGGTTAATATTTCAAATGAGTCCTTATTTGTGTGGCAAATTTGTTTTATAAAATTTACCTCTTTTTTTTTTTTTTTTAAACAGATGAAGACATTGTGTGAGTTCTATGAAGGGTCTGGCAAATTATTTAAACCTCAATAGTAATAGAGAGGTGTTTCTTGGGGCCAGTTGAAAGCATAAGCCTTTACATCTTTCTGAAATGGAAATTGACAAAGAAAGGAAAAGAGAAATATGTCTTATTTTATTAAGGTACTTCTTCTAATGGATGTCAATGAAATAGTCTTCCTGCTCTCATTTTTACTGGGATTTCAGGAAGTCACATCGATTTGGCAATTATTTGATTTCATCATGTATACATATTTTAAATGTCAGAACTTGTTAATGATTTATTCATTTGGCAGGCTATAAAACTCCATGATTTTTTATCTTTTGGTCAAGATTTTATCTGTGAAATAAGTGTTGCTGTCCAATGGGGGGTGTGTGCATTAAGAGTGCTTCTGACCTGTATTAATGACATAATTCTGGCGACTCTGAAGGTAAGTTAAAAGAGTGGAAAAGTTGAAAAATATCAAATAATAATAGTTTATACTAATTTACTAATAAATGGATGTTTTGTGTGTAAACACAAGAGGCCACTAGTTTGGCAGTTTGAAACACACACACCATGCAGGCTTTGCTGTGGGCTCTCATCAATGGAAACCCTGGGTCAGGAAAGTAAAGAAACACAATGAGAACAATAGGGCTGCTCCCCAACCAGTACATCCGCATTACCCAACTTCAAAGCTCGTTATAGATGTTAGAGTATTTGATCATCCCATCTCTATATAGTAGGGATGTAATTGCCAACCAGGAGCTGAGGAAAAAGGATTAAGTGATTTGTACAGACCTCAGGAAGCCGAGCTAAATCCCTGTGATTTTGTAGTAGGAAAATAATTTTCTTTGCATACTTTCATCTAAAGTGATTTAGGACTTAATTAAAATTATACATATTTTGAAATACATAAAATTCTAAATGCCAATCAACTCTGACCTTGACCTTGTTGCCTTGAATACTTGGGGTATAAACCAACTCTATGGTTATTGTTTTAAGTGTTTAAAGATTTCCTGGATGCTTCTTCCCTTACAAAATCTAAGAGGCTATTTTTATTTATGTAGGTGCATATGCAATTGATTGGGGAGAACTGTAAATTTTCACCAATTGAGTGTGGGTGTATATGTGTGTGTGTATGAAAAGTTTAACTGTAAAACATTATACAAGATGAAACAAACTGGTAAGAAAACGGGAGGATAGTATTATGTGCCCAGCAGGTGTGCTGGCTCCTTCGATGATGGATCTACTGTGTGTATTCAAACTCTTTGGGAAATAAAGTAGATTAGAACAGTTTCCCAACTTTTTTGATTAATGAATTTCTTTCACTGTAATATATAATCTCACAGACTTCCTTTATGAATTTTTATAATCATTCCACCATTTTTATGAAGTGATTTATAAAGTATTTTAGGTAAAAAATTACATCAGCACATTATCAAAATTATATTTATAATGTTTATTTAATAATAATCATAAGATAGAGGCAAATTTCAAAATTTCTCCATTTATCAAATGACCTATCCTATCTAATTTAATTTAAATATGAAAGAAAAAGAATGATTTGTAAACAGAGGTAACTGACATTACTTAAAATTTAGTGGTTTTACACATATTGAAAAGTAGACTGAAATATAATTGACATATTCCAGCATCCAAAACAGACAAAAAAATGTTCTTACGACATCTTTGAAATTTCTGTTGTAAACTTTGATTGATCAATTGATTTATTTTCATACATTCAAAAAATTTATAGAAATTTGTAAGAAATTTTAAAAATTTTCATTTTTCATAAATTTAAAACATTTTCAAAAGTTTTAAAAAAGACTAATATGTGTGAGTTTGGCATTTGCAAGCACCTACCCACAAATTATATGTTGTGTATATATATATTTTTTTATTTACAATAAATGTAAAGTCAGTTTAGATGTTTTAATCACTATATTTACTTTTTAACCCTAGTTCTAAAGTACTAGAACAACTTGGCATAAAAAATTTGATTAGATGAATGCATTGTATAGGTCTGATGAATAGTATATTGGGGTGACTGTGCAGAATTTTTATTATTTTTAGGTCTTCATTCATTAATGTTTTATATTTGAACATGTGTTCCTTACGGTTCTTGTATTTATTCAATGGTCCATTATGGATATAAATTGAACCATATATGCCATGAATCGAAACAATTAAAACCTGCATCATCATCAAAACCTCCATGGTAGCTAATGGCACCCAAGTGGCTGGTAAATCAAGACAAACTGAAACATAAACAGATTTTTAAATTTTCCTTCGCTAATTCACCACGCATGCTCATTCAGTATATACTGGACACTCTTAGATTGTTCCTCTTTAAGGTAGAAATTATTTAAATGTCATTTCAGCGTTTAAGAATATAAATCCTCTTGAACTCTTTTGCAAGTTCCAATATTTCCCAAATCTTCACTTAGAGTGTACTTCTAAATCTTGGGAAGGCGAGTAAATGCACTGATCTTATCTTGGTTTTCCAATATTTGGGCTATTTAAAAATAAAAATAAGTAACAGAGAAAAAACACACAAGAAAAGGAAAACCAAAAGAGAAAAGGGAACAACTGAAAAATTAAATAAAAATGGACAGCGAGCGAAGCTCGTTTTGCAGCCCTCCTCCCTCATCCTCTGTTCTCCACCCACACCCACCTTTTCGGGCCTTGAACACCACGCGCTCCTCCCTCCAACCACTGCCTCTGCCCAGGGTCCTCCTGGCTCTTGCCCTTGTGTCCCAAGTTCACGTCAATTCTCCTTCAGCTCTCATGGCGTAGAAACTTCCCTTCACGCCCCACCCAGGCTAGGCTCCATCAGCCATGCTCAATATAATATACTGTAGGCTTTTGCTATACAGCACTTATCAGCATTTTTCATTATTCATTTTATTTATGGGCTTATTTAATCAGTGCCCTATATTGTAACTTTCAAGAAGAGAGGGAAATTACATGTTTGTGCTAAAAACTATATTCTTGAGACTCAGCATGGCCTCTGGTATACAATGGGAGTTCAAATAAATATATGTTGAAGGAGGAAGAAATTTAAAAAGGAAGGAAAGAAGAAAGGAAACGCGAAAATAAACAAAAGGAAGAAAATAATGAGATATTAGAAGAAGGGATAATAAGACAAACGTTAAGGTAATTTATCTGATTCAGTAAATATTTATTTGATGTCTATTATGTAGAAATTCATTTGGAAATAGGGATACGGTAGAGATAGGCCGACAGTTGTGGGTGTAGTGAGAACAGGTGGAGAATAAGCTGACCACAAAACAGCCCATTTGGCATTTCCACCCAGACGTCTCACGGGTTTCTCAAGGTCAACTTATCTCAAAGTGAGTGTATGATCTGGTGCCTACCCCCTAGTCTCCCATTCCAACTTATTTTTTTCTGTCTTTTTTTTTTGCTATCACAGTAAATGTCACCACTTCATCCAAGTGCAGACAACTTGGAGGAACTGACAGCACAAGGGTGGTGAGAGATAGGGCAGTATCTCAATGGAGATATGGGCCCAAGGGAGGTTTTAGGGGGAATTATCGCCAGTAATAATGGTGGCCTTTTATCTGAACTTTTATACCAAGATTATCAGAGGAAACCAAAAGTAGCAATTGCAGTATCAAGTTCTGAGTTAGGAATGCGGGGCCAGTGTTTAGTAGAAGTTGCTTCAGGCAAGTGTGTTGGCTATTTGATATAATATTTATTTCTTCATCTATTTACTCATTCAGAGACATTTCTTTAATATCTCTGTTCATTAACTTAAGATGCTTATCAGGGATACAGTAACAGGTTAGAACCTGGTCTTTAGTCTCAAGAAAATTAGAAAATAGGAGGAGAGATGTGAAATATACACAAAATTAAAATGCATCTTGAAATATAAGTCTCATAAAAGGTCTGTCAAAAAGTGGTTTGATCATTCATTTATTATTTAAGAAATATAGGGCACCTACTATGTACAAGATACCATCTCAGTGGTAGGGGGCAATTCCCAGGCCTCACCATGGCCAAGTCACGGTCTACCTGTTGCTAGGCCACTGCTAATGGGTTGCATCTTCTGTGCTTCCCTTATGGGCCATGGAACCCACCTTCTGGGGGCACAGAGACTCAAGAGTAGGCAGGAGGTCAACCGTCTTCTTCCCGGACACCCTACACAATCTCTTCTTGCCCTGCAGCAGGGAGTTGTCCAGCGAGCTTCTTATTTCCGGAAACATCAAGACGAGAAGCAGACAAAAGGTCAGGTTCTACAGCTTAGGGAGCATCCAGGTGGGAGCCAATGCCAGTCTCTCCTGTTACAGGCTCTCCAGTCTGTACCAATGATTCCCCTCAGTGCCTCACCTCCCTCTGGGGAAAGACAATCGCATGTCATAACTCTGCACTCCATAAGGCTGATGATCCAGAAGACACTTTTTCTGTCCTGGTCAGGCTAGGATGAGGTGGGGTTGCGATGTGTGATCTCAATCAGGTGGATTTCTTCACTTCTTAGTAAAAGCGGTGGTGGTGGGGATTGTCTGGACCCAACTGTGGTGATTCTCATTCAAATGCAGGTACTTCATGCTGTTTATTTTCAGTTGAGACTATGACCATCACTAACTCTGAAGCAATAAGAAAAGTTCTGCTCAATATACGTTGCAGAAATTTTGATCCTAGATTTTTTTTTTCTTTTAAAATCAGGTAAGCATGGTATACTTTTATCAAGTCACTTTGTTGATTCTATTAAAATTTTCACATAGCTTATTTATTTTTCCAGATGATTTATGATGTTATGATGTTTGCTGATATTAAATCATTCTCATATTCCTCTGATTCCTTTAAAATTCAGTTGCATCGCACCTAGGTGTTTTCCGGTGCAAAAGAGATGGCATTTTGGAGGCAGGCCTTCCCTCCATTGGAAAGAGTTGCTTGCTCCTGGCCACCACCTGGAGGAGACAGGCGTCAGACTACTGTGTGCAATCCCTGACACGTTCAACGACGCTCCGTTCCTTTCTTGCTCACAGATTTGGGACACACGACACAGGACTTGAGAACTGCTGAGCTCTTGAAGTCAATTTGCTGGTCCTTGAGTTGATTATCCATGTTAACAACACGCTTCCTTTGGTAGACGTTTACTTAATTTATGTTTGTCCAAGCATTTACTTTTAATTTTCTATGGTAAATTATCTTATAAAGGGAATGATTAGGTTTTTAAAATAGAACTTAGTTGAGACATTGCCTTTTAAATGATTTAAAATAATTAGAGGGATTAATGTATTTGTTCTTAATTCTGCTGCCACATGGGAAATTATCCTTGTGCAACAATACCTCCAAATATATTAGCCAGGCAAACTATCCCAATGGTCATGGGTCAGAGAAGCTCATAGACCAAATTAAAATCCTCAAATCACATGGTTTCTTTCTTTCTTTATTTAAGTATGGAACACGTCAAGAATTTGCACGTCATCCTTGCACAAGGGTCGTGCCAATCTTCTCTGTATTATTCCAGTTTTAGTATATGTGCTGCCAAAGTGAGGACCACGTGGTTTCTGAAATCATTTTAAAACACATAGTGAGAAGCAGGAGGAAAGAGAAGGGAGAGGTTAACACACTGAGGATAGGGTGCAAGCAGGGTAGAAGGGCCACACTGCCCGATTCCTGATCCTTTCAGACTCCTAAGTCCTCCCAGGTGATGATGTGGTTCTGAAGAAGCCCAACAAATGGAGCTTACCCAGGGTCAGCACACTCACTTGTATTTGAGAGAAGCAGGTAAATATGCCTGACGCTGCTATGACTTGCCAGTTAGCCTACTGAACAGCTCTGGGTTTTATCTGAATTTCTTGCACATGTAGGGCCAGAATGAGACCATGATGGGTGTTACCAACACGTGGCCAATTTATAGATGACATAGCTCTCAGCATAGAGGTGACATGATCTATAATTTTATTAATTGGTTTTTCTATCTATAAGTATCGTTCTTATTTGTTCTGTCATATGTTCCATTTATTTTACGTATCTTTAGCACATCTTAGAGGTTACTAACTTATTCTATGTTTAATAAATCTTGTGTATGCTGCCTATGTCTCTCAAGCTTCCTGCTTACACATTATCTGCAATTAATACATCCTATGAGTTTCATCTATGTCTCATAAACTGCTTGCTTAATGACTATGCTTAACCCTAATTAGAGGTTTCATTCATCCCATTTATTTTGCTTGTTTTTGTAGCAGAGTTGAATATTCTCAAACAAGATAGCAAACACACATTGCATTGGCATTTGGCAATTATGTGAAAGTTAAACCCCTATTTCTTTAATTACCCAAGTCAAGTTTGGGAAATTGTTTAGCTTGCTTTTACTTTGCTATCCTTCTTCTTAACTCCAGTAGTTTATCAGTGTTTAATTTATTAAAGACACTGGCAATTGCTATTAAATAATAAACTTTGGATGTTTATTATTGGATGCTGTTATTATTGGATGCCACCATTGGATGCTGTTAACAATTACTCATATGCTGTCCATTTGGACTAACAAACATTTGGGCTAGTGAACAACTTTTTGGATGTGAGCCTATTAAGTAGAGGAGATGCTGTATTTTCAGATGAGATATTTATCTTTCAGAAAAGCAAAAAAAAAAAATCAATTAAAATGATTTGAGCTATAAGATGATTTAATAATGTGGCATATTTTCAAAACAAATACACTGATATCTATTATTATAATCATAAAAACAACAGGATAAAATTCCACTTAGCAATAGCATCAAATTTATAACATATTTGGAATAAACTGAAAAAATGGACAAGGAGATGCAAATTTTCACTCATGCACAAAGACAGCAGAGATATGGCAAGGTCTCAGAAAATATATGTCACCCTGAAAAAGTTACTTAGAAACATAATTTAGCCAGAATAAAAATGGGTGAAATTCAGAATTCAAGAATGAGGAAGTCATGATGTGAAAGGACTGTGATGCACACATGAACGTGATTCATCTCAAAACTAGAACATGACCCCCAGGATATACAGTATTCTGGTTCTTTACTGTTAGTAGTCTGCATTCTAAGACAAAAACTGCAAAGAAAACTTGAACTTAGCAGGTTTGTTGTTGCATTGAAGTTGTTAACTGATTTTATATGTATTGTAGAATACAGCAAGTGAATAAATAATGTTGATATTATTGGGAACCAGGGTTCTGGGAGGATATACAAATATGCCATGGAAAGTGGAAAAATCCTCTGGTGTAGGGTTTGAATTGGAGGCATAAGTATCAACTCCTTTTTAGAAATTCATTTCACAACTCGGTCCATTGAAAGAATCTAAAGAAGACACTCCAGAAGCAATGAGCATATCTAGCACCTATATCTCGGTCTCTAATACCATTCCCCAGTAAAAGGACGAGGGCTTCAAGGAAAAATGGCTGATTCCAGGTGTAGGAGAGGGAAGTGCAAGGTGAGCCTAGAACATTTTGTGCTAAAAAAAGAAAGAAAATGCTCAAAGAGTAGTGGGAACATGTCAAAAGGACACAGGAACTGCCTTAATGGGGCTTCCATTGACCAAGTTTGGAATAATTCAGGCATCAAAATGAATAATGGTGGTAAGAGATCATCACACATTCAATAAGAATTAATCCATGAATCTGGTATGATACTCAAAAAAAGATGAGGAGTCAGAGACAAAAGTTCTTCTCTGAAGAAATATTCTAGCTAAGAAAATACAGAATACAATTAGAAAATTACTGTTTTACAATCTTCAGCACGATAATTGAAGCAAGGATTAGCAATTGATGCTAAAATTACTTATTAATTACTGAGAAATAATGTACCTTTAAACAGGAGAACTGACAGAAACTATATTAACCAAGTGATCAAATTTAGCATCATTACTATCAAACAAATGGATTTATATGCCTCCTTGTGCAATGTAGGGGAAAGCATGCAATATCACTCATGCTGTATTCTTGTCAAAAATCTTTAATATGACACTAACTGTGAAGAAATGATCAGACAAATTCAGACTGTAGGACACTACAAGACAACCATCTTGGATCTTTCAAAAGTGTTAATGCTAAGTAAGGCAAAACAAGTGGAGAGAGTCTGTTCAGTTTAAATCCTTTAGAAATACATTCTGAAGTATCTAGGGATGAAATGTCATGATATCTGCAACTTACTTTGAAATGGCTTAGCATCCATCTATCTTTCTGTCTGTCCATCCATCCGTCCATCCATCTATCTATTATATCTGTCTATCTATCTATCTATCTATCTTTCATCTACCTACCTACCTTTCTACCTATCCATCTCTCTATCTGTCATGAGAATGAATGATGTACCACTTCATGAATCTAGATGAAGGGTATATGGATTTTTCATTGTCCTATTCTTTCAACTTTTCTTTAGGTTGGAAAGTTGTCAGAATAAAATATTGAAGTGGAAGGGAAAGAAATATTCTTGGTTAGGAAGTGATAATGCATAGTTGATGGTTAGGAAAAAAGAAACACAACTAGACTCTGAAGCAATTCCTGTATTTAAATCTTGGCTTAAATTTAAATTTACTACCCATGTAACCTTAGCCAAATTACTAAGGCAGTAACTCCTTATTCAATGAGTAATATAAGGCAAATGTAATCAAATGGGATATATTTTACTCTTCTTTTGGTGCTGAGAAAATAGAAAATACCAAATAATTGCTGGTTTATTGATTCTTACTATATGTGATACAGGATTTTGGAGGTAAGAACAAAATGGGCTGGATTCCTTGGAAATTCTGAGATTTGTTCACAGTCTTTTCCTTTACTGTTGTGCCTAAGATTATGTAAATGAAAATAAACACCAATGTCAAGGAGCTTCAGTTTCCATTTTAATCATAGTTTTCTTATTTTAAAAATCTATATTACTTAGGATTTAGCACAAGTATATTAATTATGTTTGTCTTAGTTGTAAGTGACAGAGCCATCTTGAAGTAGCTTGGATAGGCGGAGAGATGTACTGAAGTGATGGCTGAAGAGCTAAACCACAGAAGGGTATAGATATGGCTGGGTCTTTGGACCAACTGGAACTAGGGATATGAATGCTGAGAGGGGTCTTTCATTTTCTCTCTCACCTTCTTATTTCTCTATTGTTAGTTTCATCCTCTCTAATGGGGATGTTCCTCTATGGGGCAGGGAACATGATCATTAAAAACTACTGAGTTTCTCCTTGTGTACCTTCCACCACTAGAGATATACCAACTCTCTACATTGAATTCAGTTCAAGAGGCCTGGGGAAGGAATCTGAGTGGCCATTTTGGATCAGGTGCCCACTTCTGGACCAATCACCTGTGGCCTTGTGTTTGAGAGGGATGAGTAGAATTGTGTCAGATCACCATTGCTCTTTCTTGGACCCACCTGGTTGGAGTTGGGGAAGGAGCATTTCCAGAAGAAGAGGAGTGCTGGCCAGACAGTGATGTAGTTGTCTTCAACACCAGAATCTCAGGTTTCAAGTTTATTCTAATTTTCATCACCAAAACATACAAGATAAAATTCAAATTTTTGTAAAACAGTACATTATTAATGCATCCTTTTTCAGAAAGATAAAAATCTTGGGAATCCGAATAATTCACTGAATTTCCAGAGAGAATGTAGAAACCGAGGACATTAAGTTGACATAAAAAGTAAGCAAATAATTATTCTGTTTTTCATAAATGAGGTATTGTATGAATGCTTCTAGAGTGGAGAGAGAAGTTAGTATAGTTTAATTATGCATCTGGGTTTGAAAATTTATAATGAAAATACACTGTGACATCATTATGACTAAGAAAACTGCAAGTCACACATAGCAAAGAGGTTAAGAGAGGTTAAACTGAAGAGTTACCACTTAACACTCTCTTTTTAAAGATCAACTAACTCAAATCCACAGCCACGATATTTGTTCTTGAACTGTACTTGACTCCTACATTAAATCTCTATATACCTGGAATTTTACCAAAAACTTCTGTGAATTCTTTCCATATTATAAGCATTCTTAACCAGTGGACACGTTCACAACAGACAAGTGAAAATAGACTTTCCCTCTGAAGTTCTCTCATACTCCCCTAGAGTGTCTAGCATCTCCCACCTCTGGCATCCCCCAGATGACAGCAAGAAGCAAAAATCATGCCTCACAATGCGACAGATGGCATATACTACTTTCAAAAAGTAGTTCAGGGTAATTGTCCACTTATGAGGGAGTGGGGTTGTGGGTAACAGAAGGAGCCGAATTTGCTCAGTCTAAGTAGATGATGTGGAGTTTAAGAGTCAGCCCACCTGGCGTGCTGTACTTTGTCTGGTACTTAGGTGACTATTTGTGCTGTTTTAAACAACTCTTGACAAAGTGCGTAGATTTAATGTTATTATCTCCAGTTTGGCTCACAATGAGATAATAAGGGAGTAAGAGTGAGAGAAAACAACAAAATGTCTAAAAGGCAAACATTAGGAATCCGCTTTCCTAAAATAATTGATGGTTTCAGATCATTAAATATTATGTGCCATGAGTATCAGCACTAGAGAGAGGTCTCGATGGCCAGAACCAAAGCATTTCTGCCTAAAGGTGATACTCACATCGCTCTACAAAAGGAAGCTGCAAGAATTCAGTGCACTTAACAGACGTTGTGATCTTGGATCTAGAGCCAGAAATATGGCAAGCACACATTCTTGTAGAAATTAAAATTTAAAAAACATATTGCTTTGTTTGTTGAAAATGACCAGGGCAGAAGAATAAGAGCAAATATTAAAATAAACAGGAACTTGCTATGCTGGCCTGGTGATCTGTGTGGTATTTGCAAAATGTGCTACATTTTTAACTTAAAAAAGAAAAAGTGCCTATGGCAAATTTTTTAATCACTCTTAACCTTAGATTAATAGGGGCATGAACACAAATATCTGAATCATAGTAGATACAATATATGAATTAGACACACAATATACATATTAGATACAATAATAGTTGTTTTTACAACTTACATATAAATCCTAGTGGAATCCCTAATCATCTGGTGTTGCATGGAAAATTCACAAGCCAGTCTGAGCTAAGACAGAGCCTGGGGCATTGGAGAGCTGGGGACAGGGACCTCTCAGGGGCCACGAGTGTTGGATCTGTACCTGATGATTGTTACTGGGTGTTTATGTTCAAGTTGGCCATAGATTTCTGTTTGTTCTGTTTTTTTCCATCAGCGAAATGGTGAGACCAACTTCTAACATATGGAAACATTTCCACACTGCAAGAGAGAAAGAACAGATTTTAAAATAATGTCATGTGGAATATACAATTCCAATGGAGACTACTAGATATTTCATTTAGCAAAGTGATAGTCAATGAAGTTTGTATCTCTCCCTTTTTCTTCTCAAATTCACTTCTAAAAAACAAAAAAGGTGCTTTCTGAATCCACTTGAAACAGAACATTTAAAAATATTGATTCTTCGCCTTTACAGTCTTGGTCTGCTTATCATATTCTAGAAAAAGTTAAGTGAGAAAGAAATGTTGGATTCCATAAAGTTCAACAGCATGAGCGTCTGTTTATCAAAAAATAAAAAAAAGAAATGTAAGTAATAACTTTTTCATCACCTGATAAGGTTTATTTTAAAATTTAGTATAATAAATATGACAATTTTGTGAGCAAACCAATTTCTACATAATATAGGTAATATTTGTGGGGGATCAGAATTGGCCACCTCAAGATGTGTTTCTCTCTACCTTGCTCTGAAGGACATTTGACCTTCCCCCACCCAACTGTCTAAAGGAATTTGAGATGGGCCCAAGGACAGGCCTCACCTTGGAAGACTCTGGGTATCGATTAACTGGGAGGGTCTTTGCTACACCCATTCTTATCAAAGTTCTGTGAACCAAACATTTACATTTGTAAGGAAAATCTCTAGTTGTAGAGATATCTCCTTCTCTGTAGGGGGAAGAGAGGTGGATGACCCTATTTCTAGAAACTGGTCAGTGTAGAAGGAGAGGCCTTAAATCTGCATAATAATTTTATTGTGCTTTTCTTATAATCCCTTATGGCTGACACTCCCAACTCCCCCCCAAAATCCTCGTTTGTCTATATAAGAGGAAAATCTCCATTTTGTGGAGAGACACTCCCTGGTCTCTCCCATGTACCTGTTTTATAAAGCTTTGTTTGATTTTCTCCTGCTATTCGGCCTTATGTCACTTTAATTTGTAGCCCAGCCAGAAAGGACACAGAGTGGGTAGAGAATGCTCTTTCTCCCCATCATATTCATAAGGTAGCAGAGTTATCTTAGATCTAGAAAATATGCTTGACTATTTGCATGATTTTAATATTTCCATTATGTTTCCTTTTTCTCCTTAACGCTTTGAGAAAAAGAACAAAAAAGATGGAAAATAATATTTTCCCTCCATAGTTGCAAAATTTCCAGAAATGTTAAATCTCTGTTTAAGATGTCACTGATGTTGGTTGCAATTATCTATAAGACTTGGAATTTTCCTAGACTAACAAAAACTTGGCAAGTTCATAAGTTTTGAGATTCTGGATGACAGGATTTATATTCACTTGTGTGAGAGCGCTGCGCCCATTTTACAATTGTTTCAGTTATTCACTTTTTAAACATCTAATTCCAAATTTCTTTCTTTTACAGCACTCAATTTTGGCAGATAGTCACTTAGGTTAACATCACTGTAGGGGTTAACACACCCCTATTACTTGCACAATATTCATTTGAAACTCTTGTGTTCAGACAGCCTTTAATAACTGTGTTGCATAGCAATGAAAACCATTGTTCTACTAAAACACTTTGGCCCTCATAACTCTAATGGGGGAAATAAAAGCTCCATCCTGTTTTTAATTAGCGTTTGGCCATATAGTGCACAACTATAAAAATGCTTATTTTATTGTATTATATAAAATTTGTGCCACATTTGTGATTGCAAGCATAGTAGCGTGCTTTAGTACATGCATGGAAATAAAATACAGCTTCTTAAATCTATGTTGGTGAAAATGAGGAAAATTCTACAAAGATAAAGAGAGAACTTGCTCAACCAATACAAACAAACAAAAATATCAAGGACCACATATGGAGTTATGGTTTAAAAAAAAAGGAGTACTGAGAGTAAAATATTTTGCATTAACCCTCCAACTTTCCACTGTGAAATATCCGAGGGGGTGATTTCTTCAGATTTGTGGCTGATAGGTACAATCTAACAAACTACATGCTACATAATTTTGAAATAAAAGTCTTGCCAGAAAGAAAGATACAATCAGCCCCTAGTGATAGGATACCATTTTCAGCAATAAAGAGAAAATAATCAGTGAAGCAACCAGTTGGTTGAAACGAGGAAATAGGGAGGGAATAATTATCAGTTCGTAATCACCATGACCATTACCCTCGTCTATAGTCTCCTCTTGAGCGAAGCTTCTGCACCTGGCACTTGTGTGCGCCTGCAGCTGAGAGAGGACACAGAAGGCCAGGCCATAATGGCCTGCTTCCCAGCCCTCTGAACAGGTCTCCATCTCAATGGCTGCAGATGTTTGCAAAGAATGATCACTCTTAGGTACCCTCCTTCACTCGTAATCCCAGAGTCCTTGTCGCAGCCAGCAGCTTGAACTCTTTAGCATAAAGGCCAGGCCTGAATTAAGGGTCTTGGGAATGCTTTGATAGGCCGGGCCTTAGATGTTCTAAGCAGATTGTGAAAATAATTTACAACAAAAGGCCAGGTTAATTTAAAAACAGTTAAAAAAAAAAACATTAAATCCATGTTATGCTGCTTCAGATGAGTTTCTATAAATTGATAAGCTTGTCTGACATAGCTAAATGAATTTTAAGCACATATGCATAAGCTAGCTAGGCTATAACTGGTTCTTATTAAGCTATTAAAAGGGAATACGAAAAGGGGGCTTAAAATCAGGTGCATTCAATAAAACTCTGTTTGAGTTGGCGCAGAAGCTGTTGCACATGTTTTCTAGTTGAGCTTGTGCTGGAAGTTTATCACCTGTATTACCTATGGTTAAACGTTATTTTGCTTCAATAAAAGTACCCTTTATAATTTCTATCAACTATTATTAGAGTATATTCATAGTTGATGAATTAACTTGATGTTACGAGGCAAGTAGTACACCCATTAGATTTACTGTATTTTAATAGTGATTTATGGTTGCTGATTAGCCATGACTTTCAGGAAAAGGAAAAGGAGTTCAAAGAGGGCTCCTTAGGGCAGAATAAATGCTCCATTTAAATTGATAGATTAAACATGTTTATTACCATTATCAGTATTGTGCAACTGAGACAAGAAACAATCCTCAATAGAGAAGGCAGTTATACTATTTTAGGGTCAAATTATTGTTTTCTCTTTATGATTCTAACTGAAAGGAAATATTTTCTTCATTTTTCATGGAATATTTTTGAAATCTGGCTTAAACTGGAGTCATTGACCCTTATTGTAGGGCTTTCAATGCAATCTGTCTTCCTCTGGAGAAACAATGGCCCTCCCTGGAATTTGTTAATGCTATTTGGATTGGCCAGAAGGAGTTGCCAAGAGGCATAGTGGGCTGCGTGAGATGTCGAGAATCAAAGAATGGGATCATGGTTTCGTCAATACACACACTCCATCCCCTGGACCAGCAAAACAGCATATGCTGTGAGCTGTGTTCTAGGCAGAGCTCTGATACTTTTTATTTAACGGAGTATGAATTCTGTCTAGGGCATACACACTCTCTTCCTGGAGAGACTAGCTACCTATATTTGGTAGCTTCCTAACTGAATAGGATATCTGAGACCCTCTGTATGTTAATTCTGTACAGTAAATACTGTTTTTTAAAGCCAATAGCCTACCTCCTCCCACATTTTTTTGAGAGATGGTAGCTATGATGTTCTCTTCTGGTATCCCAGTGACTGTACTGTAGCAACACATTCCCAGACACACAGTTCTGACGTCTATTTCTGAAATAATGAAATTAAGCTAGATCTCTAAATTGTGTTCATTATTTGGAAAAGATTGTTATGAGGTTTTAATTAGAAGTTATGTGCACTGAGAGATTTATGGCTGTAAATTTCCCCGTACACATGGTTTTCATTATAATGGCAGCGAACCAATAACTTTTACGTGATTCCCATCGGCTACTCCTCCCTCCGCCCCCTGTGAAACTGAAATCATATTAGAGGTCACCCAGGTTTCTGAAAGAAAAGTGGACATTTATGGGTTTTCTTGAAACAGGAATCCTTCTGTTTAAGAAATAAGCCAGAAATACCATAGAAAAGATTAGCTAAATTATTCTTTGTCATGTAAGTGTGGGAAAATAAAAACTATCTGAAACCAGGGCTTGTTCTAGCAGTAATCCTTTTTGGGGGGGAAATGAATATTTTTGATGAAGAATATCTTAATCATTTCAGGGTTGGGATGGTGGTCACAGGCTGATTCATGCTTTCCAGTCATTTCACCATCACATCATATATTGTTACATCAGAGATCTTTACAAAAACACAGCCATTGCCCTCTATGAAACACACACCCCCCAGTTGGATTGCTGCATTATAATGTGGCCTCTGTTATGAAATAACTCATGTTTCCCCTTGGTGAAAATTATGAATATTATGTATGGTTAAGCAATCTTCATATTAGAAGCTATAATTCTGAAATCTCCCTTGGTTCCCTGGGCTGGTCGCCTGAATCCATCATTTTCAACACCAGAAGGAGATGGGTCGAAATGACACTTGAACTTTTTTGAGCAAAAGGACCCTTTTCACATGGAAAATGTTTTCTGTATCCCCATATCACAATTATTGGACTTTCAATAGCCATTGATTGAGAAAATAAATTTTGCTAAAACTAATCTGAATCAATTCAGTAGCACTTTAAAATAAATTGATAATTATAATAGTATTTACACACATTTGAGGAATAACAGAAAAGCTGTTTGCAATATATCATTTATTCAATCTAAAAATTTGAAGGACCTATAGATTCAAGAACTTCTCTGACTTGGCTCCCTCAAAGGTTAGTAACCACAGATTTGAAGCCATTGTTTTAAAATTAGATTTAAATAATCATGGTCCATTTTAAAACAACAACAATAACAATAAACAATAATTCCTTCAGGGCCCGAGCACATGTCCGTGGACTTCTGGATCACTATATGAGAAATATCATCTGAAGAAATTAAAATTAACTTTATAAAAATTTATCTGAATTTTGCATTAACACTGCAAGAGAATTTTAGTTATAAGATTATCATAGCACTGAAAATGGAGTATTTAAAAATATTGGTAAACTTGTGGGCTCCTGAAACTATGTCTGAAGACCCCCCAGGGTAAAAGAAAATTATCCAGATTGATTACTAGCCACAGAACATGACAATCATTTTGGCTTTGAAAATGGACTTTGAGTTTAGAATATTTCTCAAATTAGAAATAAGAATATACTGGAACGTCCTGTGGGAACTTCAGACTTTTTGAACTAGAGAGAAAAGGTCAAGGAAAATTTTTATGCATTGAATACCTACTGTGTACTGCGCAATGAATGTTATAGGTGATATATGTGCCCTATTGACCCCTCAAAATAATACTATACTGTAGTTGTAACTATCTCCCAAATGTAGCCGAAGAAGGGCAATGAGATGGGAACTGCTGTGGAGGCAACACGCTGGACAAATCAACTCCCAGGAGGAGCGTTTCCCCATCTGGACCAAATGGCAACCAGGAAGCTTAAGCTTAGACATTAACTTAGAATAATAGGTGAAGAATCCCAGCATCACTGAAGGGTGAATACAGCCTTAGCAACCGCATAGCTATTGTGCTACAGACAAACAACACATAATACAGAGAGAACTGGGCCAAGGGAAAGGCTTTCTGAGGACCAAAGCCAAGCAGACTTCTAGGAGGAGTGGAAGAGGCAGCTGCAAGTCCTCTGAAGATCAGGAAGAGAATCTTTCAGATTCACAGATGAAAGAATGAGTAGTCCTAGGTAGGGACTGAATATGCATTTGAGCACATTGTTAAGAAATCATTAATTTTTTTAAAAAGTGGATGTATGGTTGTTCTAGTAACTATTGCTACGTTGTAAATGCCCCTAAAACTTAGTGGCATAAAACAATCATTTTATTATGTTCATGGATTGTGAAAATTAGGAATTTGGACAGGCCACAGTGGGGTGGCTTGTCAAAGGCTGGGTGACTCAAGGAGTAGAGCCTGCAATAGTCTCAAGATGTCTTCACTTACATATCTAGAAATGGCCATTGGCTGGGACCTCATCTGGGGCTGTCCACTGGAACGCTCCACCTGGCCTTTCTATGTGATCTCTCCAAGTGGCCCACTTTGGGCTACCCACAGCATGCCTCCCAAGAGCAAGCAACCCAAGAGACCCAAGCAAAGCTCTGTCATCTTTTATGACCCAGCCCCAGAAGTCACATGATAGCACTTCCACCATAATCACAAATTCGAGGCAAGGGAACATTCGGGACAAGAGTCAGAATCATAAGAAGAGCATGTAGGGTGGGAAGTATTGTGGCAGCGATCGTCAGAAAATAGCAACAGGTGCTGGAGGGGAGTGAGACAGGGGTCTCTAAGGGCGGTTTGGAAAGGTCTGAAGCACAGGGGAAGAATCTTTGGAGGGAGGAAAAAGAGCACCTTCTTTGTTCAGGTTATCATTGCCAGTCTTAACATTGACGCTAGTCCTGCTGTGCTCTGGGCCGGAGACAGGTCTAAGCAACTTAGCCCCAAATCCAGCATCAGTGGAGAGAAACTTCTAGCTGAGAGGAGCTACTGGGTATCAGCTAATAGATGCAGTTTCAGGAATTAGAGAAGAGGGACCATGCTGCAGCAAACTTATTAAGAGCCTAGAACATTGTTGTTTTCTCTTATTTGTTACAATGATAAGAGGCACTAATCTTTTAACGGTTAGTTTGTCTAATTTGGGGGACAGTAAAGAAATGACAGACTGGGAAGACTGTTCTACTCAATCATAATTAATTAATTAATCCCACAAATATTTGAGTGTAAACATTTGAGTGTGTCAGTCTAGGGGGAGGAGAGAACCTCAAGACAAAGTGTAGCTGGTGGCTCAACTGAAAGGTGAAGAAAAGCAGCTGAATCCAGGAAGTCATTGGGAGTAAGAAGGGAGGGCCAAGCCTCATAGAAGGAAAGGACCCTGCGGGTTGAACTAGCAGGAGGCCTAACATCTGCCTTATTATAGTCCGGTCAAAACAATCAGTCAAGGCTCACAGAAAAGCCAAGATAGGCTAGATCTCATTCGTCCGGTGCCCTTTAAGTTGGAACTCAAATAGTTCCACTACAAACATTTTTCAATCAAATGCTGTGATTCAGATTAAAATATCCCTTCATGGCCCTTTGTCCCTCATTTTTTCCCCTATGCTTTAAGATGTGTATTTAAAAATTTATTTTGAACTATTTTACTCAAAATCCTCAACATTTTTTATTCTTTGAAGGTCTATCTTTTTCGATATTCTTAAATATTTTATTGTTGGTGTAAACATTGCAGTATGGAAACATTCAGCTAATGCTCAGTTTTTCCTTGGCTGGTTATCCAACAAATGAGTGATCTAAGTATTCTGTTTTTCTTCCTGACAGCTGTCTTCCTTTCAGCTCTTTACTACTTATTAGCTCACTGTGGGAGGAGGCATGCAGAAGCAAAAATGGAACTCGAAAACACTTACTTTGCCACCTATTAATTACCATTTCCACTAAAATGGTCAAAGAAAGGAGGAGACTGTAAGTTAAAATTGTAGTTAAAGTAATTTTCCCCAATTACCTGTAGGTTTCAGTTATCCGTGTTGCCTTGTTCTAGCTCTCCACACAAATAAGCAAGATTCTTTTGTAATAAATGTAAATTTGCAAATTGTATCTTTTACATAGGATTTCTCCTTTCATATACTTCAACCTCCTTCCAGACTCTCTTCAGCTAGGATTCTGGATGTCATTTAGGTTTGTCAATCAGATGCTCAGATGCCTTTAAGTTGGAAACAAGGCAATGCCTATACTTCCACTATTTGTGCTATTTTTTCTTAGCTGATACGGTGTGGCTTTCATTGGTGTTTCTTTGGCAGCTTCCTGGTTGTGGCAATAGTGGCATGATTCTAGAGTTTTCCAGTCTTGCAGGTGCCTTCTTGATCATAGAAAACAGCTTATTCCTTGGTGGTATAATTCTGAAGAATATCTGTCTACCTAAATCTATGTTTCTTTGGCCTTTCCAACAATTCCATAAGCCACTTAATAACCATTAATCAATCTTTCAATAAACCCTTAATAAACTAGGTAGAATAGATTCTATTCTCTGAAACAGATCCCTGATTGAAACAAGCAGGAAGTTCGGCTGGCCTAGGTAGGGAAATAGACTTCCTATAGTATCCTGGATATACAATAATATTAACATAGGATTACATCTGACTCATTTTCAGGTAACAATGTGGAGCACATTTCCTGGTCTCCCTTAAAGCTAGGCGTGGACATGTGACTAAGTCCCATACAATGAGGTGTAAATGGAAGTTATTTTGTGTGGCTTCTGGGAAATCATTTTAAAAAGATAACTTTTTTGAAGCTACCTGTAAGAGTAGAGCCAACAGGATATGCTAACAAATTAGTCTTAGAGTGTGGGAAAAAGAGAAGAACCAAGAAAAACTTCACAGATTTTGGTCAGAGCTACTAAACAACAACAATTTTGGTAGAATGGCGGGCATAAAACCCTGGTTGAAGTTAGCTTACATTATAAGGACCCCCAACCCTTGTCATATGGGTTTTCTACTGAATTGTGTCTATCTACAATGTGGGAGGAGAGCATGGGTCAATAACTCCTGTGTTCTTCTTCTTTTTTTGTTTGGCATCATATTTATTTGTTATGGTTCTTTTCCTATGAAACTCTGTTATTGCACAGGACATTCTGTTCTCCAGGATTTACTTTCTTTTTGTCCAACCCAGCCCTACTAGATAAGCACTTTTGCTATCTCCACTTAAAATGAAGAATCTAGGACTGAAAACCTTGCCCAAGGTCACACAGCTAGGAAGAGGCTGAGCTAACATTTGAACCCAGAGAGTTTAGCTCCGGAGTCCATGTTGCTAAGCTGTAGTCTCAGATGCTCCTCTGATGATGAATATGACACATTTCCTATTATCAGAGGCGATCAGAGTTGAGTAGGGAATACAGAGCAGTAAACACATAACTGCAATGCAGTTGGACAAGAGAATTTAGGCAAGAGCCCCTAAATCAGCCTTAAGTGTTCTAAATGGCCTTCCTTGAGAAGGAGGGACTGACCTGGGTCCTGAAGAGAAAGGAAGAATTAGTCAGATGAAGGGGACCATGAAGGAAGTATACTCAATGTAGGAGAAGTCAATGATGCAAAAGTCCAGGTGTCTGAGAGAATATGGCACCTTCAAACAAGGATCTTATCATAGAAGTTCTCGTAAACTGTTAAAGATTCTGGATTTGACCAGAATGAGGGCAATGGAGAATCACTAAGGGATTTAAATAGGAGAATGATATGTTCAGATTTGCATATCAAGAAGATCACTCTCAACTTTTGCTTTTGGACAGAATGTAGTAGTTTACTGCAGCCCAATGATTCTCCAACAGCAATTAGAGGAATCAGACAAATATAAACAGTTTTAAAGACAGCAGAGAGCTGAAGAAGCAACGAGTAATAGATGAATTGGCATTCTTGAGAGAGAGTCTCTGCAATTAGCTGAAGATGGCCAGGCACTTTCTTTCCAGGGGTCATTTGCTAATTTTGGGTTCACACTTAACATTGGGCTTGGACCAGGCAGAAGAATGCTGGTGGGAGTGGGCCTGCCTCAAACACATAGTGGATCTCCCTTAATAAATTTGCCTGATTTTGAAGCTGTGGGAATAAGAGGTTAAAGAACTGTGATGGTAAATTTTGTGTGTCAACTCGCCTGGGAGACAGTATTGGTCTCTGCTGCTGTCAGATGGGGCACTCAGTGGTGGCTGTAGCCAGAATGGCCTTGCTGAGTGGAAGTCCATGTTGCTGAGCCCATGCATAACCTCCGTTCCTGCCATTGTGGCCACTTTGTTCGTGAACCCACTGGGTGATCACAGAGTGTCTGGGGAAAGAGGCTGACTGGAATCCACAGAATGGGTCATTCTATCCACCAGATTATTGAAATCCTCCTCTGCCGAGGTCACCCTTTGGTGAGCATTCAGATGGGACACAAATATCTTCATGTGTTTTGCCCATTCAGAGAGGTCTATTCACATACATCTTCCCCAAATGTCTTTGTTACTGGTTTTCCAATCATGTTCTTTCCAAGTCCCTGATCATCTACCCAAACCATTGGCTACAACCCATGAATCAGTATATAATTACACATCTGGCCATTTCTCCTTTCAAGCAAATGCACAGCCAGGTGCACTGCCCAAAGTTCTGCCCACTGGCAGGATTTCCCTTCACCACTGTCCTTCAGGGATGCCCCAGAGAGGACCTGCAGAGCTGCAGCTGTCCACTTTCTAGTGGTGCCTGCATATTGTGCAGGACCATCTGTAAACCAAGCCCGACTCTTCTCTTCCTCTGTCAACTGATCATAGGAACTCTCCATGAGGCCAGAGGTACAGGCTGGGAGGGAGAAGACAGTGTAGCAGGAGTGGGGACCATGGACATTTGGGCTACTTCTTCATGGCTTTACTTCTTCATAAGCTTTATGGCTTGGGGGTCAGGTAACACTCAGTTCATGATGGGCAGCTCAGGTTTCTTGGTAACTTGGTGGCCCATGGTCAAGCGTTCTGTCTCTACTAAAGCTCAGTAGCAAGCTAAGAGCTGTCTCTCAAAAAGAGAATAGTTTCTGTGGATGATCACAGGGCCTTGCTCCCAAATCTTAAAGGCCTGCTCTGGGATTCACCTATAGGGGCCTGCCAAAGGCTCCTAACAGCATTTCTATCTGCCACTGACACCACTGGATCAAGTACCATTGGATCCGATGGATGACGTGGCCCAAGGCGCAGATTAGCTTGCACAGCAGCCTGGACCTGTTGCAGAGCCTTCTCTTGTTCTGGACCCTACTCAAAACTAGCAATTTTGGGGGGCACTTGGTAAATGGGCCAGAGTAACACACCCCTATGAGGAATATGTTGCCTCCAAAATCCAAAGAGGCCCACCAGGCACTGTGTCTCTTTCTTGGTTGTAGGCGGGGCCAGATGCAACAACTTGTCCTTCACCTTAGAAGGAATATCTGGACATACCCCACACCACTGGACCCCGAGGTATTTCACTGAGGTAAAAGACCTTTGAACTTTAGTCAGATTTATTTCTCACTCTGTGACACGCAAATGTCTTACCAAGAAATCTAGAGTAGTTGCTACTTCTCGCTCACCAGGTCCAATCAGCGTACTGTCATCAATGTAATGGACCACAGTGATATCTAGTGGAGGGGAAAGGCGATCAAGATCCCTGTGACATAAATTATGACATAGGTCAGGAGAGGTGACATATCCTTAAGTAGGACAGTAAAGGTATATTGCTGGCCTTGCCAGCTGCATGCAAACTGCCTCTAGGAGGCCTTATATACAGGTATGAGGAAAAGGCATTTGCAGCTATTGATCTCCGTCTTTCAAGTCCTCAGTGGTGGCACTAATGTCTGCAATCCCTCCAGGGATGTGGTATTGCTTTTGATTTACATTTTCCTAGGTAGAGGCAGTTCTAATGGCTTCCATTCGGCATTTCCCACTATACTTGCCCTCACTCCACAGGTCAGAGAACCAAAGTGTGGATTCTGCCAGAAGCTAAGTATGTCCATTTCAATTATGCATTCTGGAACTGGGGATATAACCGCAGGATGGGCTTGGGGACCCACTGGACCCTCTGTGAGATGGACCTGAGCTAAAACTCCCTTGATCACTTGACCTCAATAAGCCCCCACTCTAACTGGAGGGTCATTGTGACGTTTTGGGTCTCCTGGAATAAGTGTCAGTTCAGAGCCAATGTCCGGTAGTCCCTGAAAGATCTGATTATTTTCTTTTCCTTAATGCACACTTACTCGGCTAAAAGGCTGTACAGCTTTTTTAGGGAAGGCTAGGAGAAACATTAACAGTATAAATATTTGGTAGTGTACTGAGTCCTTCCTCAAGGGGACACAGCCTCCCCTTCATTCAAGAGGTTCTGGGTCCATAAACTGGCTCAAGTCTGGGAATTGATTGAGGGGCTGTTGACTCTTTGTTTTTATGATGTGAGTTAATTTTGTTCACTTCACCTAGAACTTTTATGCTTATATAGATCAAGTAAGAATTTAGTAGGATTTCAGTCTATTTCACTTCTAGGAACACCATGATTAACTCGCCAACACCATAGGTCTGTAAGAGTCAGACTATTCTGATTGCTGCTTTGACTCTCCTGTCCATTAACAGTAAACACATCCACTTTGCCTTTGGAGGTTGAATGCCACCACTTGGCCCCTGCAACCCTGGGGACCAATTACTCCCATTGTACCTACGTTTTCTGGTTGAGTAGCTGAGGTTCCCACTGTAAAGTCTGGCCTACAGAGAAGAGCAATTATGGAGCTCTTCAAGGATGCTGGGGTTTCCCTAACAAATTTATTTTTCAAAGTATTGATGAAAGATATATCTTCTGAATGCTCCCAGTGTGGGTGAGTGTGTGTTAAGTGACAAATCCACTCGAACTGTTCTAAACTTCCTAAGAAGGGGTTCCTCTGAATCCCTTCATCTACATTAAACCAAGAGAGATTGGGCATTGCCAATTTGCTAACAGTGGGCCATCTTTTGCTCTATGTATCAACCAGCCAATCTGACAAACTGTTAGAGCCCTTTCTAACTCCCTGAGCTGCAACATTAAATGCAGAATCTCTGCCTAGTGAGTCCATATCAATAAATTTGGCCTGATCCAACTTTCTGTTTTTTCCACCATTATCCAATACTCTTAGTATCCATTCCCACATGTGTTCCCTGGATTTCTGCTTGTATAAACTAGAAAACTCAAGTTGTTATTTTGGAGTGTATTGTACCTCCTGTGGGTCAAACTTTATATCTCGCCTTTAGGGTCCTTCTGGGACTTGAGTCTAGTTGTAGATCTAGAAGCTAAGAGGGGTAGTGGGGGTGGGTCCTGAGGAGAATTAGCATTGTTTTGCATGGCAATGGTCTCAAGGGAGGCCATTATTGTTTCCTAGGCAATGCAGTGTTAATCCCCTCGGACTGAGGTAGGAAGCCAACACCATGGGGTTGGAGAGGGGCTACCACTGGGGATGGAGAGACTTCTTCCACTGGCAAAGAAGACTCATCAGAATTTAGGGGTCAATGTCCCCAGCTTCATCAGGGTCTTCCCACATGTCCCCATCCCAAGTTACAGGATTCCATTCTTTCCCAGTCAATGCCTTCACTCTAACAGTAGACACCCTGCAAGGCTGGAAGTTCAAGTTGTATTGTAATTAAGCCAATCACAGGGGGAGGTTCTGCATTTGATTTTCAGCAATTGTAGCCCTTCAGCTACAGGAGATAAGGCTCATTTCAGGGCACACATAATAGCTCTTAGGTCACTTATGTGGCCCTTGAGCTGGGGATTCGAATTACTGAGCTCATTCTTTTTTTCACTACTTTGTCCAGTAACATTAGGAGCAAACAATCAGTGTCATTATGACGCTGGTCCTGTACGTAAAACCCAGCATATATGAGGTTAAAACAAAAAGCACTCATCCCCTTTCCCTGCTTCTCTAAGTTATATTCATATGTAACTACTGGTTTTTTAAACCTAGGTTTCAACATACAATTTTGGGGGGGACACAACCTTCAGTTTACAGCAAGGTCTAAAGTCAAAACATTTAAAGAGCAGAACTGAATCTCTTTTAGACTTTCAAGACTAAGGAAACAGAGACTCAGTAGGCTGTGGGCTGCACCCAAGGAAAAGGTAATGTGCAGAAACAAAATGAGTCTTACTAAGACTGGAACCCATTCTTGGCCCAATTCAATCCTTGATTGAATTGAGATGATCAGCTATGTGAAACCTCTACATTTTTTATACACTGTGTCTATTATAGAATTACTTGACATACAAAGAAGTACTAATATGTGACTGATAATCATGAGAAAAAACAAATAATAGAAGACCAACAGATGATATAGATCTTGAAGTTAGGAGACAAGAACCTTAAAATACCTGCAGGAAGTTTTTACACACCTCTCATAGTAATTGATAGAGCAAACAGGAAAATTTGTGAGAATATAGAAGTTATTAACAACATGATGAATCAACTTGACACAATCAACATATATGAAATACTAGTCCCACCACTGCAAAATGCACATTCTTTTCAAGCACATGTGGGACATGTACCCAAAAAGATCTCATGCAACACCATAAAGCATGTCTTAACAAATTAAATCATGCAGAGTGTGTCCTCAGACCACAGTGGAACTAAATTAGAAATTAATTACATAACAATCCCCAAATGTTTGGAAATTAACCAACACACCTTTAAATAATTCACTGACCACAGAAGAAATCACAGTGGAAAAGAGGAAATACTTGGAACTGAATACTAATGACAATACCATTTATCAAAACTCATAGAATGTAGCTAAAACAGTGCTCAGGGCAAAATGTACAGCTCTAAATGCATTAGGAAAGAAGAAAGTTTAAAACCATTGACTAAGCTTTCATCTTATTAAGTTAGGTAAAGAAGAGCAAATTAAACCCATAGAAAGTGGAAAGCAGAAAATAATAAAAGTAGTGATCAGTACAAAAGAGAGTAGAAATACGGTAATGAAAAACCAACAAAGCCAAGAAAAGGTTCTTTGAAAAGATTACAAAAATTAATAAAACTCTAGCAAGACGGATCAAGAAAAAGAGGAGAAAATACAAAACACCTATATTAGGAATGAAACAGGGACACATCTATTTGATACTATAGAGATCATAAAAATAATAAAAGAATGTCATGAGCAACTTTCACGCTAAGTTGTAGAAAGCTGAGGGTCTATGCCTTTGGCATGTAAAATTTCACTTCATCCCCCTCTTTTCAGTACGATATCTCTGCACTCAGTTGTGCCTGGTGTCTTTAGGCCCACCTTCTAGAAAATAAACTTCTAGTCTTTGGCTGCAATAGAGAAAAGACCAGTGCTTGCACCCTAAAATGGGAGGGGATATAGGACTCAGTTTTAAAACAAACTTTTAACGGATCTTGCTGTTTTTGGTCCCAGTTTACGCCTAATTTGAGAAGTACACAGTATTTCCATTTCTTAAGATTTTTCTGAGAATGTTCTATGGTAAAAATTGGCCTAATTCTTGGCTTTTCCTTGATGGCTACATATTTAATTTTCTTAAAACTGCTGATTTCGTTAAACTGTTACTCACTCTTCTGCTTTTTAGTATCCAGCATTGTGTAGCTCTTAATTCCTCTTCCATTCTCTTTGTTTCTATGAGTGTATGCCTCTTTCAAGATTTCACAGTTATTTCTAGGGGGAAGAGCCTTAAATGCATGTCTTCGATCTTCCATCTTTCCCTGGAAGTCCCTCCTTATTATCTCTTGAACACTTCTTTGAGCACAGTCAAGATCTTGAACTCAGTATCTTAGGTGGAACAGAGGACTACTGTTTTTTGTAACACATTTTGTAAAACTATGTGATTCTTTAAATTCCTGTTGTATAGCTTTAATAGAGAAAAAAATTTAAAAATACAATGGAAACCAAACCAAAACAAAAAGAAGTATAATAACGTTGGATCCATAAGACTGGGTAATATTCAGCTTTTCGACAGACATGGTGTTCTAAAGGAAGAGTAGTTGAGAAGGAAACTTAGTAACATATTTAATTCCATTTATTAAAACATAGTTATTTAGTTAAATAAGAATCATTGAAGTCATCATTTGGTCTCCTATATCCCACATGTCCTTAAATTTCATTCAACTATAATTTTTAGTCACAGCTTGAGATTTACCTGTATATGTATATTTAATATCGGAGGAGAGATTTGAACTAATGTACTTCACTTACAATTTTGCTTTAAGTAAATAATTTTAAAATACTAAGAGAAGTCTTTTATATTATACATTAGAATTAAATCCTAGTGACATAGTAGAAAAAAAATTAATGAGTTATATATCATGAACACGGGGCATACACCATCCTAAAACAAATAAGGAGGAAACTAATTTAATTAAATGCTAAGAAGATGATAGAGCCCCTAAGAACTATAGAATATTAGGGAAATGAGAGAGATCTGTGAAAGCAAGTATTTCCAAGGTTGTAATGCACAATCATATTTGAAAGATGGGTGGAATTTGGATAAGAAGCGTGAAAAAAGGGATTTATGTGTGTGAGGAGAAGGGTGGAAAAGCGTAGAATGGGAAATAACCTCCAGGAATCCCAAGTGAGATGAAGACTATGTGGCTTGGGCTAGGGCAATGTTGAATGAAGCACACTATCTTTTTAGGATTCTATGAGTGCATTCATGTTATCAATAACTAAAATTATAGACAGAATTCCCATCAGGAAGCCATGTGGTTATACACTGATGGAAAGTTTTTGGGTTTAGTAAAACATGAACTGAAGAATCAGCTTTGCATACAATCCCTTTCATCATGTCAGAAAAAATTATTCTCATCACTGTACATCCAGTGCCCAGTACGATCCTAGCATAAAGCATGATCCTAATAAATATTTGTGGGCTAAATGAATATAAGAGTTTACAGAGAGTGAGATCACCATGGGGGAAAGAAGAGACAAGAGAGGGAGAGACAGAAACACAACTGATGATATTTGAATCTGTGGATCCAGCAGCAAACTCTGGGGTAGGATTGACATGAACCAATAAATTCCATTTTGGTCTCAACCAGTTTGGATTGAGATTTTGTCCCTTGCCGGCCATGGAGTCTTAAATGATATAGTCAGATTTGTGTTTTAGACACAGTTTTCTTTTAGCTTGAAGAGAGGATAGATTTAAGGAGGAAAACGCTGGATCTAGGTAGACTGGTACAGGGCTTCAGGTGAAAGCTCATGAGGATTCATGAACCAGCTCTGGAGCTAGCAATGTGACTTTGAGTTGTTACTTGACCTCTCTGAGTTCATGTCTTCTTAGGTAAATGAGAAGTTAAAATATCTTGCCAGATAGGAGTATTGTAAGGATGAAACGAGATCACAGACGTGTACGTTAGAAAGTGCCTGGCACTCCACAGGTTCTCAGTCAACAGCAACACCTCCCGCCTGTCTCTTGTTTGTTCCATTGGGAGGAGCTGTATTCTCTCTCTGTTTCCTTTCAGTGCTTCAGTTCTCACTGTAAGAAGCCAGTGGGTTTCAGCCTTGTCTGTACTTTGGAATCACTGGGAGTTTTGGGAAATCCCAGCTCCAGGCCACACCTCAGACCAATTGCATCAGACTTTCTGAGGGTGGGGCTCAAGCATCAGCATTTTCTAAGTCCCCAAAGGGCTCATCTATCTGCTGAGGTCAATGCAAGTGAAACCAGGGCTGAAAGAGAGGTCCCAGATGCTTTGTCATTAATGCCCACTGACCGCTGGGCATCCGACTCTGGGAGCAGAAAATGTTACTGTCCTCACAGTGATCATTAATATTTATGTCAACTCCTGTTTTTGTGACCAATTTTTCAATTTTATTTTCCTCTACCGCAAATTCTGGGCACTCTAGCTGTGGTTAGGACAACACAAGCAGTAGAGGAGGTATTTGCCTAAAGTCCCTAAAATGGAGTTACAGGAAATCAGTGTTAAGTGTTTACTTATGTCTTTAAGAGCTGTGACACATAGTGACCTCACTTAGCTATTCTCCTAATAGATTAGCCCAGCCAGCCTCTGTTACCATTATCATGGATCAAAAGGGGAGCTTACCACAGCTACCAAAATAGGCCTTCAAGGGAAGAAGGAAGGATGTGGGGACTGTGATAGAGAAAAGAGAGGATGGGGGCCACCCCATGGCATAGTGGTTAAGTTTGGTGCCTTCTGCTGGGGTGGCCTGGATTTTCGGGTTCAGATCCTGGTGTGGACCTGCACCGCTTGTCAGCCATGCTGTGGTGGTGACCCACATATAGCGTGGAGGAAGATTGGCACAGATGTTAGCTCAGGGCCAATCTTCCTCAGCAAAAAAAAAAAAAAGAGGGGAGAAAGAGGGGAGAGAAGAAAAACAAAGAAAGATGAAGAGACAAAGACCAGTAGGAGGAGCAGAAAGATGAGCTGCAGAGGTGTGGGAGTATGTGCTGATGGGACATCTTGTGTCTCACTACCTGAGGGCTCATGTCGACTGAGGCAATGGGTAGGGGTAGGGTAGGAGCTAGAAGATTCTCTTGTGCTGTTTGATCCTCTATGGGTCGGCCATTGGGGGACCCATCCTTCCTGCACTCCCCATCCCCAGCAATTCTAGCAGTTGGATTTAGGTCTTGATAGAGACTAATAGCTAGAGAACCCAGAGAATAAAGTCAGGATAAGGATCCGGGGCTGAAACTAGGTGCTGTGGTAGAATGCCACACACTGAGACAGAATTGGATCTGTAAAACAAGAGCTGGTGAAATCTGCTGCTTGCTTAGTGTTGTGATTTGCTGTTTATGTCCCTCTAAAATTCATATATTGAAATGAATTTCCTAACCCCAAAGATGATGATATTAGGAGGTGGGACCTTTAGGAAGTGCTTAGGTCATGAGGGTGGATGCTCCATGAATGGGATTAATGCCCTTATAAAAGAGGCTCCAGACGAATCCCTTGCCCCTTCCACCATGAGGGGACACAGCAAGAAGGTGTCGCCTACAAACCTGGAAGAGGGCCCTCACCAAAAGGCGACCATCCTGGCTCCTTGATCGTGCACTTCTCAGCCTCTAGAACTGTGAGCAATAAACTTCTGTTGCCTATGAGCTACTCAGCTGGTGGTATTTTGTTATAGCAGCCTGAATGGACTAAGATATCCTGTTTAACCCACTCCGGGATTCAGAATCTTGACCTCTGGTTATCTACATTTGGTAATGCCTATATGTAGAATTTCAGGAATTTGACATAAGTATCTTCTGAAAGTCACTAAACTCCACAATAAGATGAGAATTAAATATGTTTTACTATTGTGGTAGCATAAATACATAAATATATACAATCAACTCTAAATGATAAATATTCAGGTTTGTTTCTAACTTCTTATTTATTTATTTACTAATTTATTTACTAATTCGTTCATTCATTTTTTTTTTAGTAAATTGTTTTTTTGAGGAAGATTGGCCTTGTGCTAACATCTGTTACCAATCTTCCTCTTTTTTCTTTTTTCTCCCCAAACCTCCAGTACATAGTTGTGTATCCTAGTTACAGAGTTGTAGCTCTTCTACATGGGACACCGCCTCAGCCTGGCTTGATGAGCGGTGAGTTGGTCTGTGCCCAGGATCCAAACCAGCAAACCTTGGGCTGCCAAAGTAGAATGTGCAAACTTAACTGCTATGCCACCTGGCCAGACCCTCATTCATTCATTCTTAATTAAGGACTTGAAAGACCCTCATCACCTGAATAGCTGAGAGAAGATGAATTCATGTAGTCATTACTCCGTTCCTCAAAACATTTATTAGGCACCTATTATACTTATGTGTTTGGGAAACAAAAAAAGAGAGACATATTCCCTACCCTCAGTAAAGAGAAAAGTACAGCCAAGCAACCTTAGGGTGCTGTGGGACCGCATGGGAATTGTGTCTTTTTTGGTCTAGTTTAGATTTCTTTTCCTGTATAGTCAAAGCCTGCTGAGCTTCTTCTGTGTGTAGCAAATGGTTTTGTTCCCAGTGGATTAATGCAGCTATGGAATTCTGTTTTGGGTCATCAATGTCATTTTCAGATAATCCTAAGCTTCCTATGCTCATCCTTGAAGTGCAGTTTCTGTCAATGATATTGCTGAGGGTTTTTGCTTTTCTCCAGTGTGCCCTGGAGAAAGCACGCTGTCGGCCTTCTTGTCCTCTCTAGGAGTCACTTCTCTCAGTCTGTGTGCCCGTGGCTGTGCCCAGCCAGCTATACAATCTGAATGCTCCATGTCCCATGATCTCTGGAAGTAAGGAACATTTTAAATTCCTCTGAGTGGAATTAAATTATAACTGATGGTGACAATGGGAAAGGGGGAGGTGAGTAGATTATAGACAAGAAGATCATAGTGGAGAATGAGGGCCTGATCCACACACGGTGTTGGTGGCAGTGTCTATTCTGTTCCTTCCATGATTAAGGAAAATCTGACTGTCAGAACCAAACCACAAATCAGGATTTAATTAATACCACTAATAAAATAATGGCAGATATGCTGGCCAGTGGACCAGAAGGACAGGAACCACACAACACAAAGTGGGGCCCATTCAGCCTTTTTTTTCCTCCAAAAGAAAATTGGAAATCGCTGCTACAATGGAGGGCTATCAACTGACCTACATCCTCTAATGAAAGAAATACTTTCCTGAAAAGATTATGGTCTTTTAAGAACACAAACATACATTTATCTGGGAAGAGTTATAGGGTCAAAACCAAGTAGTAGAGTATTATAGGGTTAGATAGGCTATTTAATGAAGAATTAAGATGCCATCTTCTGTAATCTTCAATTTACAAACCCTCAGTGATGTACTTTGTTTAACATAAAATAAGGCATTACTGTCTCATTGCAGGAGGACCTTTTCTGACTGTTTTTTCATAAGATAGTGAGTTTATACTAAGCCATCCCTGCTGAATCAGTACACTCTGAGATTAAAAATGGCTTCTGTAAGACAGATATCCAGGACTGGAGTCCTGCCAACGTGGTAGAACGTTGCAAACCCTACTAGTTTGAACAGGCTGAACCCATGAATTTGCCTTCAGATTATAACCACCAAGGTAAATCGCCCAGGATCACCAACGAAAGTGCTAACAAAATGCTTATAAAGGCTGGTCTAAACTACTACTTGTAGATTATTGAAAATGTCTTTTACTGGAACTCTAATTTGAACTTTGAGACTTTTCATTTCCCCATGACTCTCTCTTCAGCACCCAAGGTCAATGCTCCAAATGAAATTCTTTTGAGTCATATATTTTTTACGGGGCAGGGTAAACTTTATTGATTTATAAAAACTACTTTATTGAGATATGATTCACATACCACACTGTTCACCCATTTCAAGTGTACAGTTTGATGGTTTTTAGTATATTCAGAGTTGTGCAACCATCGCCACAATCAATTTTAGAATTAGAAACCCCTTGGACCCACTAGCAGTCACTCCCCATTCATTCCTTCCTTCCCACTGCCCTCTGGCACCTAGTAATCTACTTTCTGTCTCTAAAGATTTGCCTGAAATGGAATCATATATGTGGTATTTTATGCCTGGTTTCTTTCACTTAACATCGTGTTTCAAGGTTTATCCATGTTGTAGCGTGTATCAGTACTTCATTTCTTCTTATCACCAAACAATGTTTCATTGTATGAATGTATCACATTATATTTATCTGTTCATCATTTGCTAGACATTTGGGTTGTTTCCACTTTTTTTTTTTTTTGTGAGGAAGATTAGCCCTGAGCTAACATCTGTTGCCAATCCTCCCCTTTTTGCTGAGGAAGACTGGCCCTGGGCTAACATCCGTGCCCATCTTCCTCCACTTTATATGGGACGCCGTCACAGCATGGCTGACAGGCAGTGCGTCCACGGGTGCCGGGATCCGAACTCGCAAACCCCGGGCTGCCAAGCGCGAACTAAACTGCTGCGCCACCGGGTGGCCCCTCCACTTTTTAACTGTTACAAACAATGCAGTTATGAACATGCATGTACAAGTTTTTGTGAGGACATATGTTTTCATTTCTCTTGGGTATCTACCTAGCAGTGGAATTGATGGATCATATGGTAACTCTATGTTCAACATGTTAAGGAACTGTCAAACTGTTTCCAAAGTGGCTGTACCATTTTACTTTCCCATCAGCAACGTAGGAAGGTTCCAATTTCTCCACATCCTGACCAACATCTTTTGTGGTTTATATTTTTTATTGTAGACATCCTAGGTGAGAGTGTGGTGGTATGTCATTGTGGATTTGATTTGCATTTCCCTAATGACTAATGATGTTAAGGAACTTTTCATGTGTTCTCACAGATTTTTAAATAATCTCTGATTTTTCATGGGGAGGGCTCTTGGAAACATTTTGTATTAATTTGATTCTAGTTTTTCAGAAAACCTAAAGAAATTATATTTCTTTAATAATATTATTCTTACCATATTTCTAATCTAAAATTAGTTTTGCAGTTAATGATAATTTGTGGTTTCATAATTAGTGGATATCTGTCAACTTTAAGGCATTTTGTACATCCCCAACTGGATTGATCACCTTGAATAAAAGTCAATTTAGGGGAAAAAATAGTCAAAAGAGATTTGGGAAATTGTATAAAAGAAACAAAAACAATCTCTGGCTGAGATTTTCATTGTTTTCTGTTTGCATTGATGTCATTTTAGGGATCAGGATCCATAAGTAAAATTTTGTATTTTTTACTATTTTAGTACTGTGTATGTAGCAAGCACTTAATAAAGGATTTATTTGTGGTTATAGAAACCTTTCCTTAAAAAAATAGACTTTATTTTTTTAAAGCAGTTTTAGGTTTACAGCAAAATTGAGCAGAAAGTACAGAGAGTTCCGGTATACCCCCTGCCCTCACACACTCACTGCCTCCCCCACTGTCAACAGCCACAGGGGAGTGGGACATCTGTTACAATCGATGAACCTGCATTGACACATCATCAAGCAAAATTCATAGTTTACTCTAGGGTTCACTTTTGGTATCGCATGTTCTATGGATTTTGACGAACGTATAACGACATGTATCCACATTGTAGCGTCACACAGAATAGTTTCACTGTCGAAAAATCCTCTGTGCTCTGTCTGTTCATCCCACCCTCCTCCCTAACCCCAGTTAGTAACAGTTGATCTTTTCACTGTCTCTACAGTTTTGTCTTTTCCAGAATGTCATAAAGTTGGAATCATACAGTATGTAGCCTCTTAGATTGGCTTCTTTCACTTAGTAATATGCATTGAAGTTTCCTTCATGTCTCTTTATGGCTTGATAGCTCATTTCTTTTTACCACAATGATATTCCATTGTCTACATATACTACAGTTTATTCATCCATTCACCTACTGAAGGACATCTTGGTTGCTTCTAAATTTTGGTGATGTTGAATAAAGCTGCTGTAAATATATGTGTGCAGGTTACTGAGTAGACATAAGCTTTCAACTCACTTGGGTAAATACCAAGGAATATTATTGCTGGATCAAAAAGTAAGGATATGTTTAGTTTTGTAAGAAACTGCCAAACTGTCTTCCAAATTGGCTGTATCATTTTGCATTCCTATCAGCAACGAATGAGAGTTCCTGTTGCTCCACATTCTCATTTAGTGTCGTCAGTGTTTTGGATTTTAGCTGTTCTGATAAGTGTGCAGTGGTATCTCATTGTTGCTTTGTTTGCAATTCCCTAATAGCATATGATGTTGAGCACCTTTTCATATGCTTATTTGCCATTCATTTATCTTCTTTGGTGAGGTATCTGTTCAGGTTTTTGGCCCATTTTTGAATCAGGTTGTTTGTTTTCTTATTGTTGTGTTTTAAGAGTTCTTTGTATATTTTGGATAACAGTCCTTTACCAGATATGTCTTTTACAAATATTTTCTCCCAGTCTGTGGCTGTCTTTTCATTCTCTTGACATTGTCTTTCACAGAGCAAAAGTTTTTAATTTTAATGAAGTCTAGCTTATTAATTCCTTCTTTCATGAATTGTGACTTTGATGTATCTAAAAAGTCATCACCATATCCAAGATCATCTATGTTTTCTCCTGTGTTATCTTCTGTAAGTTTCATGGTTTTGTGTTTTACATTTAGGTCTATGTTCCATTTTGAGCTAATTTTTGTGAAGGGTGTAAGGTCTGTGCATGTCCAGTTGTCCCAGTACCATTTGTTGAAAATACGAGCATTTCTCCATTGTATTGCCTTCATTCCTTTGTCAAAGATCAGTTGTCTATATTTATGTGAGTCTGTTTCTGGGCTCTTTGTTCTGTTCCATTGATCTATTTGTCTATTCTTTCACTAATACCACACTATCTTGATTACTGTAGTTTTATAAGCAAGTAAGTCTTGAAGTCAGGTAGTGTCAGTCTTCCAACCTTGTTCTTCTTCAGTGTTGAATTGGCTCTACTGGATCTTTTGCCTCTCCATATAAGTTTTGGAATCAGTTTGTTGATATACACAAAATAACTTGCTGGAATTTTGACTGGGATTGCATTGAATCTAAAGATCAAGTAGAGAAAAACTGACATCTTGACAGTATTGAGTCTTTCTATCCTTGAACATGAAATATCTCTCAATTTACTTAGTTCTGCTTTGATTTCTCTCATCAGTTTTTCTTATGTAGATCTTGTTAGATTTATACTTAAGTATTTAATTTTGGGGGATACTAATGTAAATGGTATTGTGTTTTTAATTTCAAATTCCACTTGTTCGTTGCTGGTATATAGGAAAGCAATTTACTTTTTTTATATTAACTTTGTATCCTGCAACCTTACTATAATCACTTATTAGTTCCAGGATATTTTTGTTGATTCTTTTGGATTTTTCTACATAGACAATCATATAATCTGTGAACAAAGACAGTTTTATTTTTTTCTTCCCAATCTGTGTATCTTTTATTTCCTTTTCTTGTTTTATTCTATTAGCTTGAGGTTTCGGTATGATGTTAAAAGAAGTGCTAGAGGAGATATCCTTGCCTGTTCCTGATCTTGGTGGGGAAGCTTCTTGTTTCTCAGTGGAAACTTTTTAAATGAAAGAATACTAACTATTGAAGCTTCATCTGAGACATGTAAAGGGAGAGTTTCCAACTGACCTAAGAGGACATTTTAGTCCCTGTGTAAGTCATTCTGCATATAAAATGATCAGTCCTCAGCACCTCATCTACTTCACTTTTAAGAACTGAAATGGCAACCAGAAAACAATGCCATTTTTGGCTTCTTAAGAAAAAAGTGTCGGGGCTGGACTGGTGGTGCAGCGGTTTAGTTCGCACTTTGGTAGCCCTGGGTTGTGGGTTCGGATCCTGGGCACCCGCCGATGCACCGCTTGTCAGCCATGCCATGGCGGCGTCCCATATAGAGTAGAGGAAGATGGGCACGGATGTTATCCCAGTGCCCATCTTCCTCAGCAAAAAGAGGAGGATTGGCAACGGATGTTAGCTCGGGGCTGGTCTTCCTCACAGAAAAGGAAAGAAAGAAAAGAGAAGAAAAGAAAAGAAAAAAAGTTGTCTCCTTTACTATTGTGAAAGATTATAGAATAAATAGGTCAAAATTGATATTTCCTTGGGGTATTAGAAAGCAGCCACTTACATTTTAGCAAAGGCCATGTCAAATGTGATACATTCTCCATCAGCCACAGAACCGCCTGTCAAACTAAGGGCTGCCCAGTGTTAGCAGCCCTTCCTGTTGCAACTGTTAAAAATTAATCCAAAAGGAGGAAGGGATGATGAAAATGTACCCATTTGGCACATGTCATCATTCAAAAGACTTCTTTTTATTCTTATTTTTGATGATTCATGATATTTTTCTAAGAAGAGAATATTACTGGGGGAGGTTTAATGGGAAGAAGACTTGTCTGCTTTGGGAGGCTCCCATTAAAAAATGATAAAAAGTCACATTTGAATAAAGTGAAGCCATTTAAAGTGTTGGGTACAAACCACAAGGGCCAGAAAACTATCTGCTGGTTACAATGTGCATCCAGAAGGTAGCTCTGGGTTCCACTTACTCAGATGTGCTACTCTTAATTACTCTGCTCTCAGATGGAGCACTCATGGTCAACATCCTGTTTTTGCTATTAATATTACAAACACTGTTAGTTCTTAATCTGGGTATGTGCAGTGTTGCCACAATTCTTAGAAAACAGTCTTGGTTTTTATAAAGGCTTGTGGAAATCCAAGCAAGTAGGTAGATTTCCATACTAAATAAAACACCCTTCACAAACAACGCCCATTTAAAAGCTTCATCAGAAGATAAGACTTTGTGTTCACCAATCCAAATGTTTGACTTCCCCTTCAGCTTATCATTAAGGCAAATATCAAGTCAGAACTGATAGTGTTTATAGGCAAGATTATAAAAAATGATAGACCTAGAGACCATTTAGATTTGAATTCATTTCAAACTTGCTGACTTTGAACCAAAAGGCACTGAAGACATTATCCTCTTGGTTAGATAAGGAGGATTCATTTAATTAACTACCATTTCTTCATTAAATTCCTACCATGGTTAAGTTCTGTGGAACTGCAAAAATACAGTTTATGTGAAGAATCTGACGTAAAGGAGTTTATGGCAGGGGGAATATACGAAAATATGTGACCTCTATTTTTGATCTTATTCTAATCCATCGCTCTCCTCCAAGGACTTTGTTTCATAAATCAACACCCCCCTTCCCTTCTGTGTCTTTAACTTCTCACTCTTTACAGGCACTTTACTCCAAGTCTGTCAACCTGCTCACGTCCTTACCATCTAAAAATAACTGTCTTTTCTTTATCCACTCTAGCTACAGTCCAGTCTCTCTTCTCTTTCTAAGCATCTTTCTCGCAAGAACTGTCTCCAATCCCTTCTATTACCACAGAAGTCCTGCTTCCAACTCTATCATTCAACAAAATGGTTTTAGTACATGTTACCCTGATCACCACCTGGACACTTTTCAATCCTTACCTTACCGATGGATTTTGACATTATGGATCAATGAACCCTTGAAACTCTTCCACTTGCTTTTTTGACCCTACCTGGTTCTTTTCTTGCCTCTCAGATCATTCATTTTTGGTCTCATTCATAGCTTCATTTATTCTGTTTATTGATATTTCTGAGGATTTTGTTCTGGGACTACTGTTCTTGTTTCTCAACATATTCTTTTTAGGCAATCTGATTCACTCTCATGGTGTGACCCATGGTACAAAATGATTTATTCCAGAATCAAAATACCAGAGACATCCAAACAAGGACAATGTTCTAAAAGAATTGTTCACTGATTTCCCAATTTTTGATCACATCTTTTTAATGAACAAAGGGCAATTGACGATGTGGTGATGGTGTGATCTGATTGGCCCGGCTGCAAATGGACTGCTGGTAATGCCATTTTTGCTTGATTCATACAAAACAGACAAGTGGTGTAGAAAATAAATGACAGTTGCAGGGACAAGAAGCCAGTCTCATTGGAAACACACAAGTAGTAATGATTTAGTCTGGTGACAACAATTCAATGTATTGAATTACAATTGTGTGTGTACTACATGTCACAATTCTAAGTCCATGTAATGGAAACAAAACTCTAGAGTCTGCATCCAGAAGATTTGGGAGTTGAATCAAAGCCTTTTGGTTGTTATTGTTATTATGCTCTTTTAGTGTTTAGATATTTAAAACCAGGCCCTCTGCTTGAAGTGATGTCTTTAGTCATTCAAGCTATTTTAGGCTCAGAGATGGGGGAACAACAGAAGGTTGTTGTTAGCCCAATGTGACCAAGGGAAGGGTCTTAAGTCCCTTTTGTACTCTTCTCAGAACAGCAATTGAGTATCCTTTGTATAATCTAATCCCTACTCATCTTATTTTGGGATACTAAAATAGATTTCTCTTTCTTTTTTAAAAATAAGATAAAATTTACATATAGTACAATTCACCTGCTTTAAATGTACAGTTTAGTGAGTTTTGACAAACATATATGATTGTATAATCAGCACCACAATCAAGACATAGAAAATTCCATGACCCCAAAAATTCCTTCATGTCCATTTGTAGTCAATTCCTTCACCCCACCTCCATTCCTGGCAACCACTGATCAGATTTCTATCCCTATAGCATTGCCTATTCCAGAATGTCATATAAATGGAATAATACAGTATAAAGCCTTTTGTGTCTGTCTTCTTTCACTTAGCATAATGCTTTTGAGATTTGTCCACGTTACATGTATCAGTAGTCTGCTCTTTTTTGTTGCTGAGTAGTATTCCATTGTATAGATGTACAAAAATTTGTGTATTCCTTCAGTGGTTGATGCACATTTCCGTTGTTCTATTTTGGGCAATTCTGAATAAAGCTGCTATAAATGTTTGTATGTGAATCTCTATCTGGGCATATGTTTTCATTTCTCTTGGGTAAACATCTAGAAATGAGATTGTTGAGTTGTATGGCAAGTCCACATTTAATTTTATAAGAAACTCCCAAACTTTTCTGAAATGAGTATACCATTTTGTATTTTTACCAGAAATTATTCTGCTTCCTTGCCAGTACTCGACAATGAGAGTTTTTAAAAATTTTAGCCATTCCAGTAGGTGTTTAGTGGTATGTCATTGTCATTTTGATTTGCATTTTCCTAATGACTAGTGATGTTGAGCATCTTTTCATGTGCATAGTTGCCATTTGCATATTTTCAATAGTGAACATCCATTCAAACCCTTTGCTTTTATTTTTTTGGGATTGGTTTGTTTGTTTTCTTTTAGATTTTGAGAGTTCCTTTTATATTCTGAGCACAAATCCTTTATTATGTACAGTCATGGGTGGCTTAATGATGGGGACATGTTCTGAGAAATGTGTCATTAGGTGATTTCGTCATTGTATGAACATCATAGAGTGTCCTTACACAAACCTAAATGGTATAGCCTATTACACATCTAGGCTATATGGTACTAATCTTACACACTGTCATATATGCAGTCTGTTGTTGACTGAAACATCATTATTCAGCGCATGACTGTATATGTATTTTATCCTGCTCTGTGGATTGTCTTTTCACTTTCGTAACAATGTATTTCGATGAGCAGAAATTTAAAATTTCGACGAAGTCCAAGTTGTCAATTTTTTCCTTTCATGGTTTTATGCATCCTATCTGAGAAATCTTTGCCTAACCCCAGGTCACAAGTATTTTCTCCTAGAAATTTTATAGTTTTAAGTGTAACTGTTAAGTAAAAGATTAATTTTGAAATAACTTTTGTATATGATCTTAGATAAGTTTGTTTTTAATGTGCACCATTTGTTGAAATGCCTGTATTTTCTCCATTAAATTACTGTGGCGCTTCGTCAAAAAATCAATTGACTGTATGTGTGTGGGTATATATCTGTACTACATTCTGTTCCATTGATTTATGTATCTTTTGTTTGCTTCCTTGTTTGCTTATTTTGCCACTACCTTATTGCCTTAATCATTGTAGATTTATAGTAAATCTTGGAATCAGGTATTGTAAACTCGCCAACTTTGTTGTTTTCAAAAATTGTTTGGCTACTTTACTTTTTAAAAAATAAAACAGAAATAAGAGCACACTTTGTAAATTAAGAAGGACTTTTATGTGAGGCATCTGTAGACAGTATATGCTGCTTCTTTTTAGTAGATAAGCAGGTTATCTGTGAAAAGGGAGATAGGGATCTTGGAATAACCTGCTTAAGAACAAAAGCTACAATCTGTTGAAATCCTATCAGTTCCCCTGGGAAGGAAGAAAGGTTGCCAGTTGTGTCTGAGAGCTGAGGCCACAGTGGGGGTGGGACGACTCTTTAGAGCTCCTGGGATAATTCTGATTGTTTCATGTTCCCTCAATGTACCTGACTTTCTCACGTTCTGTGCCTTTGCACATGGACCTTCTACTTAGAATGTCTTCTCCTCTTGACCTACTTGTTAAACTCTTACTGATCTTTTATGACTAAGTTCAGGCAATATCTTAAATCTCTGACTGCTCCAGACGACCTCCCATGGGCCCTCATGGCTTCCTGGGGGTCTCTTTCTTAGAGCAGCTTCCATCTGGGATTACATTTAGATATATGTCCTCATTCCTTCATTGGTTCACTCAGTGTTAAGCATCTAGTATGTACCTGTCAGGTCCTGTGTGGGTGCTGGAGACCTGAAAAATAAATAAGTCATAGTCTGTGCTCCCAGGGCAGTGGTGTTTAATGGAAGAAACCTGCTGTGTAGACAAATATGCATACACAATAAAGGATACAGATCAAGGCTATTGGGTGTAGTTCTGGTAAAAGAGGGGAATAATGAGAAGGTAAGTCAAGTAAGCCACATGCTAACTTTTGAGAGAACTTTTTGCCAGGTGGATATCTCTTCACATTTGCTTAGTTTGGATTACTGTATCACACATTTCATTTATTTAACTATTTTATAAATTAAATATTTTAGTAATTAGATTGACTGCTTCTCCCTCCATTGTTCTAAATTGTTCATGTTTTTACTATAAATGTGCACTTAAGACTTTTGTAACTGTCAGTTTTAATTGAGACCATAGAAAAAGACTTAAATTTATATGAATGATCTATTAGCACCTAATATCTTTGAGGCCATTTCCAAGACACTATAAGAAAAACAGTAAAAAGTGTAATTAAAAAAGCTTGCTATATACTTGATGTGATAAGCCACAAATATGGACAAACACATAAGAATTTATAACACAAACATTTCAATGACAAAACTATCTTATAAGGAAACACATCATTATTCATCAATTGAATTACCTAATAAATAATTGCTCTAGAAGTTCAAATGATGGAGGTGGTCTGCAAGTTTTTTCTGTGTGTGTGAGGAAGATTAGCCCTGAGCTAACATCCGTTGCCAATCCTCCTCTTTCTTTCTGAGGAAGACTGGCCCTGGGTTAACATCCGTGCCAATCTTCCTCTACTTTATATGGGACGCCGCCACGTCATGGCTTGACAAGCAATGTGTCTGTCCGCGCCTGGGATCTGAACCTGCAAAATCCCTGGGCCAACTTAACTGCTATGCCACCAGGCTGGGCTGGCCCCCAGTGATCAGCAAGTTTTGATAAAGGTAGTGGAATCTGAGCTTGGTACAGAAGGACAGGTCACATTTGGATAAACAAAGAAGATGAGATTACAACAATGACTAGTCAGACAGTTTTGACTTTGGAATCAGAAAACTGAGTTTCTCATCATCTTCAGAGCTCAGCTCCAGTCATTTCTTTTAGGAAGTCTTTATTAACACCTGACCCTCTCCTCTCCCACCAGGTAGAATGGACCACCGCATTGCCTTATCACCATATAGTATAAATACATGAGCTACAACATTTTAAAAAACATGTCATGTTGGCTTTTATTTGCTCTGTGAGTTTGGGCACGTGAACACACCTTTTGGAACTTCATTTTCTTCATTAGTAAAACAGAGAGTCCTGCCTCAGGGGGTTGTTTGAAAGTTAAATAGGATGGTGTGTACAAAGTAACTCGCATAGTATAAGGTACACACAAGGACTCAGCAAATGTTTTATTTCTGTCCTTTGATGTGAGCCAAAGCTTGGAGAAAGGAAGGCAAGAATGTGTGTTAGGGGAAAGGCAGAGGAGTGGGCAGACATCCCAGGGAGCTCTGCGGAGGAGGATGGGAAGCTTCATCCAGATGACAACCTGACGTCATTTCCCACACCGCACATTTCTAGTTCCTGAAATCAGTATCTTCCTTTTTCCCTCCTTTAGTTTAATCAATATCAACAAAAATTTGAAAGTTACCCCCAATGTCTAACGCTTAAGTCAACATCACAAAATTCCTGTTCAGCCTCTTAGAGGTTTAAATCGAATAAGGAAAAAGAAAAAAATATGGATTTTATTTTTTTCTATGTGAATACTTTCTATTGAAAATCTACAACTGATTTTTTTAGGGTTAAAGAATCAGACATTCATTTTCTGACCATAAGTTTTACCATTTGTAGATGTACTTATGAAAAAAGAAAATAAAATGTAATAATTTAAGAATCTGAAAACACTGAGAAACAAAATGATTATGTTTAGAAGAGTGTCCAGAAATGAAATAGTTTAAAAGTAGTTTATCGCTGATTTTGGTCATCTAGTTTTAAACCATTTAAATTGAATGTCTAGCTTCATCAAACTCTGTGAAAATTTTGTTCTTAGCCAGAGATGCTCATGAATGAAAAATAGTTCATAGATACCTTTATAGGTATGAAAACCATAAACTGGCATAAGGAATTCTCTGTTTGGGTCTGGTAAATGTAGACATTGTAATGCAGGAACTACGCAGTGAATAACCGAAATTTAAATTGCTCGGAGCCCACAGACATCCTGCAGTCAGAAAAAAGGCAGTTGACATCTGAGCAGCAACCACTGCATACTTGAAACTTCACTCATTATTTTCACTCTTTTATCAAAAAAAAAAAAAAAAAAAGCAAAGGAAAAAAGAGAGAAGGAAACAAACCACCCATTTTTCCATGCCGAAAGCTCAGGAAACAGTTCATGCTCTCAGCCTGCGAAGACGGTGGGCGCTGTGTCTCCAGAGAGAGAGGTTCAAAACCAAAAATGGAGCAAAACGATACAGTGGGGCCACCTCCCTCTACATCTCTTAAGCATCCTCTTTAGCTTGAAATCCAGCCCCTTCCTCAAAGACAAGCTTTTGTGGTATATTTTGACCCATAATCATTAAATACACGTGCTTGTATACAAACAGAACAAGGAATCTTTTTCCTTATGCTCCATGAAACCTTCTTGCATTGAAGTAAAAAGTGGTCATTAGAAAAAAAGAACTTCATTAAGACCTATTGTCGCTACTCTGACAGTCTAAGACCCTGCCTTTTTTATTTCCCTCAAGAGGATTGCAGGTAAAGTCCCAGCTCTGCAGCTGGACTAATCTGTGAACTCCCCGGGGCTCCAGGAGAAAGGCAGGAGTTGGATTAGGGCGTTCATTACAGCAGCACATTCACAAATGCTACAGGTCTATCAATGTTTCCACTGGGATTAAAATATGTATGTGAGAACTCCCTCCAGAGCGCTTTCAGTTCTTGCCTTAAAATAGATGTCAAAGGACTTTTTAAAAAATCATTTTCTTCTGGAACTGGGAAGCTCTTGAAGCAGCTAGCCTGGGGACTATTGCATCGCTCCGTGACGCTGCCTCATCTTAGATATGGAGAGAAAATGGAAAGTTTTTCATTTTTCTCTGAATGTATAACCTCTGACTCAGGGCTGTCATGGCCAAGATAGGGCCCTGAAAAGCAAATGGTGCAGCGATAGCGGAGGAAAGTTCTGGAGAGGAGGGGAGCAAATTCTGTGAGGCCTCAGCATTTGAGAGCAGCAGCCTCTAGAATCCCCACATTGCGGTAGTTTTCAGGGAGAAAACCAGGAAAGTAGATGGAGTAAGTTATTGTGATGCCTCTTTTACTATATCACCAATCTTTTAATCTGACAAAAGACATGCATGTGTACACAAGGCAAGAGTATTGGTACCTGAATTTTTCCACTTATTGCAGCTAGGGTTGTAATTCATAGTTCTTTTTTGCTTAAAGCTCCCTAAAAAGGCATGGAAAAGGGATAGGAAGAGAAACTGGCAGGGAGAAGGGTGCGTGTGTGTCTGTCTCCTCTTTTCAAACCTGTTGCTGTCGTAGAACCAAGAAGGGTTTGTAGTGAAATGCTTATTCATCGGAGGCTTCCTCCCACACTTCCTCCCGTGATGACTCAACACTTAGTTGGGAAAAATAGCCTAAATATTAATTCCTAAGTAACAAACCAACTCAGAGCAACTAAATTCAGGAAAATTGTTGACATCATATAGCGACCAAGTCTCTTTCTCAAAGTAGTGATGAAAACGTGAAGGAAAAAAATAGACCAAGTTATACTCTGAAACATAATTTAAATGTATGTGGATCACATAGTTTATAGAAGGGTTAAAATTCCGACTGGAATCTGAAAAATGCATTTCCTTCTTATCTCCTTACAGTTTTAATAAGCCACTAAATGTTAATAAAACAGAGTTATCACAAAATATGCTTTGAAAAGACATATTCTGTGTCAGTTAAAGAGTTTAACCCTGGGAGCATTTTAAAGAGACTTATCTGAATTTTATAGTGAAAAAAGGCCATTCTTATCTGTTTTCCACCTGTAATGAGAAAGGCCTTTGTTCTGTAAAGAGCGCAGAGATGGGCCACAGCCAAAGGGCCCCAGTGCCTCTGGCCACCTTTGCTTGCCGGGAGGTACCAGAAAGCTCCATGCAGCAATGGCAGAGCAGTCTTTTCCTACATGGGAAAGCCAGAAGATGTGACACGCATTTGAAGTTAATCCTGGGATCCTTTCTTACAAATCATGACAAGATTAATACAGAAAACGCAAACAAGAAAAAACACAGGGTCTGGCTCATTCCCCTGAGGTAGTACAAGGGAAATTTCTAGGGAGATCGGGTTTCGTTTTTGTATAATTACACACTCCATTGAATTTAATTATTTTGTAGTTAAATTTCTAGAAGACAAATGTCTCCTCAGTATAGATCTTCATTTTCTTTCTGGCATATGAAGTGAGAACTCTTTTTGCGAGGTATTTTTATTGTCTGTTATTTTACTGAGCTCGTTTTATGTGAAAAATTGAGTGTTGGTTAAGGTTCTTTATTTTAAAGTAACAAGTCCGTACCATATTCCCATCCCATCTAGCTTTCTGAGGCTACTGTTGGACTTTTCAAGGTCTGATTAGTAGGCCATTTTAAGGGTCAGCTCCTGCCTGAGCCACCCCACTGGGCTGGCAGCATGTCGGGAAGGAGATGAGGTTGTGAAAGATTTATCTCAGAGGCCGGAGATTTCAACCCAACCTCAGACATTCTGTAACTTTTCTCGGTGTGAGTTTGACAACTTCGTCTGTCTAAATTAGGTCCAAAGTAGATTGCTGCCAAGTGTGGTCATGGGAAGAATGCTGGTGTAGAGACCTGGTTTCTTTCTGGGTCCAGCTCTGCCACTAATTTGCTATGTGACTCAACCTTTCATTCAACATTTATCCAACCTCTGTGAATGTCTCTCCTGTGGCCAACTGATGGTGTGTTGTCGGTTTTCTTCTTAAATGCTGGGAAGAACTATAGCATACTAGCTAAGAGCAGGTCTCTGGACCAGATGGAGCCAGTTTTGAGACCCAGTTCCCTTCAAATGTAGCTATTGTTGTCACATTGAGAAGGAGAAGCCAGCAGGGGCCAGGGGATTCTCATTGGAATGAGAATCAGATCTGGTTTGAGTGCTCTGTCTACCACTTGGCTTTGGGCAGGTAACTTAACGTTTTCAGCCTGAATCCATATCTGTACAGAGAAGACAAGGAAGTCTTGCCTTTCTCAGGGTTCTAATTTTAATCAGTGGATTAAAATAGATGTGTGTGAAAACATTACCTTTAGTCTATCTACTTCCACTGCAGCATCTAGAAGGAATGTTGTAAAATACAATTTTGGTCCCGCTTAACATTTGTCAATGACTCCAATTTGGTCCAGAATTAAGTCCAAATTTATTAGCATGGCATACTAAGCTTGTGACCCCAATTTCTTTCTTAGGCTGCAATGACTATTTCAACCCACCTTCTATCGTCTCCAACTGACTTCCAGTCACATGGAACCAATACATATTTTCTTGACCACACCTTGCCTTTGCACAGCCTTTTCCTCCTGCTTCAATGTTCTTTTCCTTTTTTACTTAGCAAACCCCTCGTCATTTAGTGTGGCTCTCTTGTATTCTCTGCAGACTTTCTTTACAACCTCAGTGGAGAACGAGCTCATCACTGTCTCCTCTTCTCTGATATAGCAGTCTGTTGATGCTTTCATTCTAGAATGAACAAACGGCCCTGTGATTTTTTTTATCAACATATATATTTCCTTAAGAACAGGGATAATGTTTTATTCATCTTTGCATCCCAAGAGGCTAGAACAATGCCTGGCATGTCTTTGGCATTCAATAAATTATTTTTAAAGAAAAGAAACAAGGAAAGCATGAAAGTTATTATTATTGTTGAATTCATTTTTGCTGTAACAGACAAACCCATAGTTTTGTAAGTCAAAAAAAGAAAAGGACACAGACACTTGAACACAATCCTCCAAGGAGTCAGTGAGTGGAGCTGGCACTCCAGGCGAGAAGAAGGTCTCCTTTTAACAACTGTACTTTCAACATTTCTTGGTATTAAAACAACAAATTGGTGAACTTCTTCTTTCTTCTAGTACATATCAATAGTACAGAGATGTTCTAAGGAAAAATCATTAACTAATTAAAAAATGAATTAAATGTGCCTGTGTAATCGATAGAAGGATTTTTCTTGGTTTGGGTCTTAATAGAAAAATCGTCACTGGTCTTTCTATGAATTGAAAACAAATCCTCTCATAAAATTTCAACATAAATGACTAAAAAGTAATTACCAACTCAAGATAGAAAAAAAAAAATGGTGAGAGGGAAGGAAAATAAGTGGGCTTGATGAGAAAAGAACAAGATTTTAGGGCTTTGAAGCTTCCCCAGTACGGCAGCAACAGTGTTCAGGCCTGACTTCCTGACTTCTCCACAAGATACCCCAAGAAAAGTTTTGGGGTAAGATTAAGTTTGTTTTGGGTCTATTTCCAATTTCCTTTCTTATCTTTTCCCTCACATACAAGTGTCCAGATATGTTTGCTGTTTGGTCTCCCCACCTTCCCCAGGTCTCAACAGGTCTGTGCCCCTCTGAAGTGACCCAGGCCCCTAAGTTCTCTCTCCTCTGCATTACAGCCTTGTGGCTTTTCAGCAGCTCTCAACTAAAGCAAACAGCTAAACAAATCCACCCTAGGGCACAGCCCTCCCAGGGGGTTCACATTTGAAAAGAGGTCAGCAAGCTAACCAAAATGCATTTCTAAGGGATAGAATTTCAAGGGGTCTGAGAAAGTGAAGTGTGGAATTTCATGCCCTTTGAGGAAGACAGTTTGAGCCTTGGAAGCCTTCTCAGTACCTTGTTATGTTACTCAGGCACTTCTCAGCCATGCATTGTTGCAGCTGGGTTTCCTGTCACTCAGGGAAGTGGAAGGGACTGGAGGAAATGGTGCTGCTGGGGCTGGTGCGGCAAGAGCTGGTGGCAAATGGTTATATTCAAGTGGTGGGAAATGGAAATATACAAATGAGGGCTGCAGTGTTTAAACCAGCTCAGTGTCTGCATCTAAGGTTTTCATCTGCAGTTGTTGTGAATAATAGTCCCTGAAGCCCATTTTTAAGGTTGTTAATGTAAACTTTAAAAATTCACTGTTTAAGGTATAATGAAAATGCACGTTTAATGAAAACAGAGCCAGTGAGCATTCAGCTTCTGATCGTTTGTCTGGAGCAGAGGACCTAATTAGGAGCATGGTCCTATGCTCTCATTAAGCCCTTAGTTTTTACTTTAACCAGCGTGTAAACTATGCCTTTTAAAATGCCAAACGAGTATCTTAAAAGAGGGATGAAAAATCACTATAAAAAAGACCTCTAGATAGTGGCTAGAACAAAATCATAGAATTCAGTGTTGAGAGGAAATTTACAGATTATCTTCCTCCTGAGTTTTACAAGTTGCTATCACTTGAAGAAATGGGACCGCACGGTAGAGGAAACAGTTTTGTCTTGGGATCCAAAACGCCTTAGTTATTCTCTCAGTGTTGCACTCCTGTTTGCGTGATGTAAGACAAGTCACTATTTTTTTGAAGGGGGTGGTAAGCTAGTAGCTAAAGGCCAACATGCAGTCCAAACATATGTTTTATTTTTCCTACAGCATTTAGAAAATTGGAAAATTCCACCTAAAAATCTGAATTTCCAGTTTCTCTTGGGAAAAAAAAAGGAATAATCCATTGATCTTGGGCCTACATTTTCCACAATACATGACTAGGACTGAGCAGTACTAGCCCCTTGAGCTGGAGCATGTGCTGTTTTGGTGGCAACTGTCCTCGCATCTGATCCTGGCCCACTCCTCTCACTCATCATCTGTATCTGGAAGACACCAAGTTTACAATCTCTGAGCTAGACATTCATGTCTTGATATTCTTATCTGTAGGAGGGGCAGCGGGGAGGGTGGAAAGTGATACTAAAAAAGTACTTTCCAAATTTAGTTGATTATAAAAATAATTTGCATATCAAACCCACAAATTGTGGGGTCCCACTCATGTGGATTTTAACTCAGTGGATATGAGATTGGGTCTCTGACTCTGTTTTTTTTTTCTTTTAAAGTTCCCCAGCTTATGCTAGCAGTAAACTAGGGTTAGAATCTTGACTTAAATAATGTCTAAAATTCTATCAATCCAACTAACCCCAGAATTCTAGCTTGATAGTTCTTTTTCAGGTCAAGGGACTTCAATGCACTTAAGGCTCTGGTGTAATTATTAAATCCAATTAGCCACTGTGTTAAATTATTTTCAATCAGCCTTAGGCTATTTACCATAACATCTCCCAACCAATGATCTGAATAGGAATGAGAGGACAGGAGGAGGGAATACCACTCATTTATCACTTTCACATTAAAGTGCCGTATTCGCACAGCAGGTGAAAATTCCCACAGCCTGGTCACTCTTCTGAGGATATGCATATTTAAAAAAAGTTAGGGATGAGAGGAAATTCTTATCAATGTACCATTTGAGTATAAATAACAGAAAGGGATATGCAGGATTAAGGGCACTCTGATAACAGGCCTATTTTACATGGGCCTTTTTAAGCTAAGTTTAGGACAGTTTCTTAGAAACCTGAAAAGAAAATACAGGAAGGATTTAAATTTGATGCAGCAGAGTCTTTAAAAATTTGGCACAAGTCTTTCTGTTCTTTCAGCTCACCCTTCGAGGTACCAGAATGTGAGAGAATGCAGGCTTTGGGCTCAGACTGCCTAATATTAGAAAACTGTGGACTGATGTCTGTAGACAAGAGGCTTGGGGAGCTGGGTGGTTTCTATGGAGATGGGAATTAGTGAGGAAGTGCTTTCCCTTTGATTATTCTCCATCCTAATAGGGACAATTGCGACCATTTATCTTTCTCTGAAGAAATAAGGACATCTCTGGGAACGATAGCAAGAACTTGAGTAAGACTGTTCCATGTTAAATATCCTAAAATATCAACCTCCTGCTCTGTCAAGCAAACCATGACATCTTGGATGGCGGCCTTTGCCTAAGGGGCATGACTTTGATTTTTGTCAGAGAGCAAAATTCGAAAACCCATATTAGTTTGTTACGTTTTGTAATATTTTATATGTAATTATAGTATTTTAAAGTTAAGATGTATACTAAATATTTGTTAAAATAATAGCCTGAATTCATATTTAGTCTCTGGACAATACATAATACTTTCAGTTATATCTGAGAAGTAAGAGATATGAACCATCATTCCCATTTTTCTGTTGGAGAAACTAAAGCAAAAACAACCGAAGTGATGTTTTTCATAATCTGTTGAAAATCAATGTGTGAATACATATGACGTTTTTGGAATCAAAATTTAATGACTTTTTGTATTCCCATTAATATTTTTTTCTTATTCTTTGCTAATACATAACTGTAACACAGTTGAATTAAATAGAAACATATAAAGCAAAAAGTGAATGTTACACAAATTCCACCACCCAGAACTAACAAATGTTACCTCTTTATTTGATATCCTTCCAGATTTTATTTTCTTAGCCTATCTATACACACAGAGATATATGGATGACTTATTTACTTATATTTTATATAAATGAGCTCTATAAGTTACATAGTTCTGAAACTTTTTTCCTTGACGATATATCACCGACTTTTTTTCTGGGTCAGCAATTCTAGATCTACATCTTTCTTTTTTTTTTGATGGTTGCATGATAATTCACTACATGGATGTACCATAATTTATTTAATCATTTTCTTCTTTTGGACATTTAAGTTGTTTTCTCTTTCTTGGTTTTCTTCTTCTTGTTTTTCTCTCTCTATCTCATTTTTTACAAACAGTGTTGCTTTAATTAACATTTGAAGTCTGATAAGTATTATCAATACGTTCTCTAAACAGGAACCAGTTTTCATTGCAGCAAAGCTTCTGAAGGTGCATTCACAACACGATGATGTAGACTGGATTGTTTTAATGAAAAAAAAATCCTTCTAATGGAATATTGAAAAGTGGAAAACTCATGGTCTCAATATGTACTTCTTTGAATATTAGTGAATTCTTTGATTTGCTTTGAACAATAATGCTAGAACTTTTTAACCCCAGTGACTCTTAACCTTGCTTGCACATAGACTCTCTTAGAGGATTTGTAAAATTTCTGATGTTCAGGGCAAGACTGTAAGTAGATCACAATCTCTGGAGGCAACTCCCAGGCATCAATACTTTTTAAATCTCCTCAGATGAGTCCCATGTGCATGACTGGTTTCATGGGCCCGTGCTTAGAAGGACCGCATGCTTGGTTTAAGGTTCTGGTGTCACCATTTTGAAATTGGTAATAATTTTATCTCTGAAACTGTGTTTTTTATGTGAAGTTTGATGGGACAGTGGAGCATGCCATTCACGTATAGCCTCTGAGATGCCCCATGCGCACTGAATTCCGGTGGACTCACGATGCATGGGAGTTCAGTGAGACTCACAGTGAGTGTACATTAAGCGTGTTACATCTACAAATGAGTAAGTAAGTGGTGGAGATGACAGCCCAGAGAAGCCACACTTTCCATTCAAACCAGAACTTGCTTAAATGTAGAAAGAAGGCAACGACAGTCTAAGAAACACGAACAGTCAAGGAGCCGTGTCCTATCCTTTCTTACTTATGTCACATCCCTATATTAGCCATTTCATTTACACTGAGACTTTCTCTTACATGGAAGGAAGGGGAAAGATAGGACAAACCTTTGACTTTTAGATCTTCCTTATTCATCAGTAAGCCAAAGATAGTGAGTGTTAGTAGAATGTATATAAATCAAAAAATGAAATAAAGACAATTGAGTTAGTTTTGTGCTGCATTTCCACTGTTGTAGTAAGAACAAAATACACATATTTGTATGAGCTATGAAATACAAATTGTGTAATTTTGGTGATTCTGCATAGGGGATAAATGCTCATATTTTCATTTACAACTGGCATTGCACAATATAAATAAAATAATAAAATTCATGCTAATAATTTGAGATTTAAATATTTTTTTCTTTTACTTAGAACATCATTACGTAGCAGATAAAAAATGCCATTAATAGTCAAGCGAAAGAACGTGGAAGAAAGAAAAAAACTTTATGCTTTAGTACCTTTTCCCTGTTTGAATGAGGGTTCCCACATTTTATTTTGCACTGGGCCCCATGAATTATGTAGCCAACCTGCCAATGTTCAGTCAAGTTTGAGAACCACTGGCCTAATCTTTACCTTATATTGTAGAAAGGTCTCTCCCCCTTCTACTTGGTCTCTAGTGTTATTGTGTTTCATTCTACTTCAGTTGCTTGTGGTTAACTTTAGAGGAATGTAACTTTTCTCCCCCTAGAAAAGGCTAGAAATCTAGGAACTATGAAGAATATAGAAGCATTGTGTGCACAACTGCTTTTCTGATACAAGGATAAATGATAGAATTCAAAGGAATTCAGATATTTTTCAATGTGATTCTAGGAGATATTGTATCACTCTCCATGGATTATAAACTCCATAGAGGAATAATTTTTGTACTCCTCCCAAGAACTACTAGAATGCCAGCTGCATAGCAGATGTTCCATAAATATTGCTGAATTAATCACAAAATTTGCAAAGATCTAGTATTTTAATATTTAAGGTTACTTCTCTTGCTTATATATGCATTCATGTGATGTATTAGACACTGTCTGATTAACACTTTGTTTTGACTAGTATTTTTGCTGTGGGTTCTTCTTTTTTACTCTGCATCTTGGGATAGCTTTATTATCTCTTGGTTGACTCTATAAAGTTCTGTGGCTCACATAATTGCCCTTTGTGGCTACGGTAAGGCAATCTCCGAGGAACATTGTTAAAAGATCTTGTTGGTAAAATTGAGTTGCCTATTTGGAGGTTTGTGATGAGCTTGGAAATCTCCAGAAGACGAGGAGAGTCAGAAGTATACAATGAACCCCAGGAATGCTGTCCCAGAGAGAAGTCATGCGCTGTGCACCACCGGTGACCTTTTCCCAAAGTTGACTTCTTTGTTTGAAAGACCTGAAGTGGGAGCTGCAGGTAGAACTCCCTGTGGCTGCAGCTGGACCTGGGCCTGGTGCAATAGATTTGCAGCCAGTGAGAATAAGGATAGTGGAGACGCTTCCCTGGAAAAAGATAAGGATCTAAAGTAAAATTAGTGGGAAGAGCGGGAGTCTTTAACACAAAATAATAAACTTAAAAAAAAAAATCTGAGTAATTTCCAAAATTCGGAGGCAACAAAATTAAAATGTTTCTACATTAAGATTCCTTGCACTGCCTGCCCTGAGAATGTTTCCAGAACCTCCCTAAAGAGATAGAAGTTTAATTACTGCCTAAGACTCTGTCAGCATCAGGACATGGAGGCGCTAAGCACTTAGACAGTACACTTGAGTTTTTTGACATTCCGTAATCAGATCAAGTAATGGCGCTGGCCTCATGGAAATTAAAGAGAAGAGGATTATATTTAGCCTATTTTCAATCTAGTCTTAGTGAGCATCACAGACACGGATATTAATTTTTTAAATGAAAAGTAGACTGTTTATCATGCACAAAGGATCATTTGTGCTACCCAAATCTATGCTAATCTCCATTCCAAATCCCTTAGCAACTGTTACTTGGTCAGAAAAGTTCCATTTTCATGAAAGAAAGAAAACTTTCTGAACCTCTTGCGGTGAAATTTGGTTTTGGAGTATTAAGGTATTAAAAATATTAAAAATTACATAAAGTAATGAAATGATTGTTTAAAATGATTTCGAATTATACTTTAAATGCAGCAAAATCTTTCTAAATCTGCTACTCAAATTAGATGCTTTAATTCCTGAATTTTAATAAAAGATAGTAAATAATAGAAACAGAAAAGTATACCAAAACAGTGTATGAAATGGAGGCAAAAGAGGCTTCCCACAGTTTTCTTTAAGTAGACATTCATTCATTCATTCATTTGCTCACTCAACAAATTGTACATGATCATCTACCATGTACTAGATTCCGGGCACATACAGAAGAACAGATGTAGTGCCTGGCCTGAAGGAGTTTATAATCTAATGGAAATATGAATTTATAAACTTATAAATGTACGAAATATAATCTTTGATATGATGGAGTTATGAAGAACTTTATTCACACATTTAAAAACTTAAGTGAAATGGAAAATTCCTATGAAAAATATAACTTACTAATATTGAATCAAGAAGGTATAAACCAGTAACGGTATTGTATCAACAGTTAAAAATATAACAACAGGGGCCGCCCAGTGGCGCAGCGGTTTAGTCCGCGCTTGGCAGCCCGGGGTTCGCGGGTTCGGATCCCCGGCGCCCGCAGATGCACTGCTTGTCAGCCGTGCCGTGGCGGCGTCCCATATAAAGTAGAGGAAGATGGGCACGGATGTTGGCCCAGGGCCAGTCTTCCTCAGCAAAAAGAGGAGGATTGACAGCCGATGTTAGCTCAGGGCTGGTCTTCCTCACACACACACACACACACACACACACAGAAAAACAACAACAACAAAACTAAATAAAGAAAAAACTTGTACAAGATCCAGGTCATTTATAGATACATTCTCCCAAACATTTAAGGGACAGATAATTCCTATATTTTACAGCATGTTCTGAATAATATTTGTTAAATGTACGCATTACTGAATAAATAAAGAGAATAAGAAAAGAGGGAATGGTTCAGATTGCCTTTTAGGAGACTAATGTAAGCTTGATAACAAAACCAGACAAGAAGAGCACAAGAAAGGAAAATTATGATCTAATAACATTTATGAAATAGGTGTTCATATTAGATTCATATATATATGTATTTGTGTATGGGTGTGTATGTGAGTATGTATTTGTAATATTATAATGCATCATGATCAAGTTGGGTTTAGCTCAGGAATACAAAGAAGGCTTGAAATTAGAGAATTTTTAATGTAATTCTCTACATTAAATATTAAATGACACAAGACATTTGATTATCTCAATAGATGCAGAAAAATCATCTGATAAAACTCTGCTTCCTTTCATTGTAAAAATTCTCAGCAAAATAGAAATGGCAATGAATTTCTTTTACTTGATAAAAAGAATCAAAATTCTATAGCAAATAGCATACTTAATCATGAACAGACGAATTTTCTTTGAAGTCAGGAATAAGAGCAAGGACCTTGCTCATCGTTGTACTGGAGGTAGAAGCTAGTTGTAGTCAGAAAAAAAGGCATAAAGATTGAAAAAAACAAAGCAACACTTTCCATATTTATACATTATGTTTATATATTTGTGATTAACACCCAAGAGAATCTTGGAGAATCCAAGAGAATCTTATTAGAACTAATAAAAGAATTTGGTAAAGATTCTGAATAAAATAATACCAGTACACAAAAATCAGTTATAGTAACATACCATGTCAACAAATAATTAGAAAATATAATTTAAAAGGTTATATTTTACAATAGCAACAAAAACTCTTAATGTGTCTAGGAATAAATCTAACAAAAGACATGGAGTTGTTTTAGCAGCTAGATAAAGAAAGTCAGACTTAAATCATAAGGATATTTATTGTTTAGTTAAGAAAATGTCTGGAGGTAGTTTGTTTTGGCAGCTCAACAATGTGGGCAAAGATTTAGGCTCTTAGCACTTTTTTCACTCTGCATCAGGGCTGGCTTCATGGATGTGTGATCTGTAAAGTCCCACAGCTCCACACTCAGAAGGGCTCTGTGCTTGGTTTAGTGCTCTGCTGTTGCAGTTTCAAAAGTCTTGATAATTTAATCTTTGAACCTGTGTTTAGTAAATGAAGCCCAATGGGACAATGGGACATGTGTGTGAGCAGAGGAGCTATGTGCAATATGCATGTGTGTCATGCCTTGCCACCCATTGACAGTCTTTGTAATACCCATGAGCACAGAATTCTGGTTGACCAACGATGCCTGGGAGTTCAGTGGGACTCAGAGTAAGTACTGGTTAGGAGTGTTTCATCTATAACTGAGCAAGCTGTGGAGATGACAGCCCAGAGAGCCTACACTTTTCATGCAAACAAGAACTTGCTTCAAATACAGAAGGAAGGCAGTGACGTTCTAAGAATGAGCCATCAAGGAGCCCTATCGTATCCTTTCTTTTTAATGTCACTTCCCTTATACTAGCCATTTCATTTATACTGAAAAGGATGACACTGAAGGAAAGGGAAAGATAGGGCGACCCGTTGTATCTTTTCCTTTCAGTCCTTCCTTACTTATCAGTAAGTCCAAGGTAGAGAGTGTTAGAATGTGTGCAAAACAAGACATGAATAGAGACGATTCGGCTTGTGCAGCGTCTCCACTGTTCTAGTAAGAATGAAATACGTATGAGTTAGGAAATACACACTGTGTAACTTGGGGGTTCTGCATATGAGTCAAATGCTCTATTTGCATTTAAAACTGGCATTACACGATATACAGAAGATGGTAAAATTTACACTAACAATTTGAGGTTTAAATTTTCTTTACTGAGAACACCATTAAATAGCAAATAAAAAATACCATGGGAAGTCAAGAGACAGATTACAGAAGAAAGGAAAAAACTTTGTATTTTAGTACCTTTAATGGTACTTTTTTCCTGTTTTTTGAGCAAAGGGCCTTGCATTTTTCTTTTTGTCTTGGGCCCTATAAATTATGTAGTGGGCTCTGTCTGCCATCCTCAGCTTATTGCTTACCCTCCACTCCGTCCTCCATAATAGTTCTCCCATAATTGCAAGATCTCTCTCAAAGCTCCAGGCATCAAGTCTATATGTGAGGCAGGAAGAAGGTGGAAGAGTTGGTGACAGTAAGCTTTTCTTTCATAGTCATAGCCTTTATCAGGAATTTAAAAGCCTTTCCAGGAGCGTTCAGTCTACTCTGGGCCCCAACGACACTTTAAGTCGCAAAAACAATGGGACAGTACATATCTGGAAAATGGGACAGAACCATCAAAGCCAATACCTGGCTAAGAATACTATCTTAGTGAGGGGTTGGCAAATTTTTCTGTAAAAGGCCAGGTAAGCTTCAGTGGCCATATATTTGCAACAGACTCTGTTTCAACTAGTCGACTTCGCTGCTGTAGTGTGAAAGTAGATATAGACAACATGTAAATAAATGGGCATGACTGTGTTCCAGTAAAAGTTTCTTTACAAAAACAGGAAGTGGGGCAGATCTGACCTGTGGGCTGTAATTAGCTGACCCCTGCATAGAGCTTTATTTTGCTTTGGTTACTAAATGGTGGCCCAAGGGGTGACGAACGTATGTAGCTGCCATTTACCGAAAGCCTACCGTGTATTCGTCACCTGAGGCTGGGCACGTTGCGACTTCTGAAAAATATTTGTATTTTGTTATAAAGAGAGAAAAGGAAGAAGTTTGTTGGGAAGGCAAGTAGCAGAGTCTGCCACAACATTAATGAAGACTTTATTAAAAGGAAAGAGACACAAATGCACAAATCTTTACTATTATAAAGATGTCATTTTTCTCCAAATTTATACATCAATTTCACATAATTCCAATCCAAATTCCTGCAGATTTTTCATGGAATGTGAGCAGCTGACCTGAAAATTCATACAGAAAACAAAGGATTAAGAATAGCCTAGACAGTTTTGAAGATGAGTAATAGATAGAAATAGCAGGGGAATTTGTCCTACCAAATATCAACACTTGCTATAAAGCTGAACTAATTAAGATAGTGATTCTGACTAGAAAAATGAACTAAGCAACAGAGGACAAGGTTCTGGAACAGATCTGTGCTCATTTGACAGAAGAGGCATTACAAATGGGGAAAGGATGAATGATTCAATACATCATGCCAGAAAAAATTAGTTATTTCATTGGGAAAAAATTAGATTCCTACCTCATTCGAATCACAAAAATAAACTCCAGGTGAAGTAAAGACATACGTGCAAAAAGCAAAATGTTAATACTTTGGGTAGAAATCTAAACTTGAAATAGGAAAAGATTTTCAAAAAAGACACAAAGACCATTAGCAAAAAGAAATATTTTGATGAATCTGTTTTCATTAAAATGAAAAACTTTCATAGAATGAAAGATATCAGAATCAAAGTGAAAAAGATGTCCCAGGGAGTGGTGGACATTAGGAAAGCACATACTGAAAAACTGGGTAGGTCTGGAATCTATAAAAACAATTGAAGAAAAGTGGGTGAATGACGTGAACCAGAAATTCTCAGAAGAACCCCGAGAGGCCCACAAACATGTGAAGCTGATTCTCAATCCTGCTAGTATCAGGAAAATGGAAATTAAACAGCAATCAGGTTTTCTGTCAGACCCATTAGATAGGCAGTAATTTTTAACAAGTGACAATGCAGGAGTTGGCAAGTATGTGGGAGGATTAAAGTTCTCAACCACGTGGGCGGGATTATAAGTTTTTTCTAGAAGGAAAATTGGTAAAATAGAGTAAAACTGAGGATGCACGTGGTAGTTACTGTGGGGCGTATTCACTATAGTCATGATTCTCCGCCTATGAGAATCTTTTTATAACAAATATTTTGTAACACCCCAGCATAGTCCCCTTTTTGATTCCAAACGCTAATCAGTATAATGCCATCACATACATATAAAGGAGAAATAAAGTAACATAATGAAACAAGTTTATTTGAAATATATACATATTTCAATGTGTACATGCTTGGGCACGACTAAACTAGAAGAAATAATGAGGAAGTACATGCCTGCATGTATCATGTGAATGAGACTTTTAAAAATGCACACTGTTGTTTTGGCCACTGAAATGTTATGTTGCTATTGGTAATATAATTTTTCAAATTGGCAAATAACTATTAACGAAGTTAACAAAATATAATCTTTCTTCAGTTTACGCAATGGTTACATTCCTCAAACATCCAGTATTCATGAACAATAGTTTGTGTTTATATATATAAGATGGAATAGGGTTTTAGGCTTAGATTGCTTATAAATAGGTTTTTCATTTACACGAATGTCCTACTATAAGATTCTTTGTGCACAATTCTTTGTGCTCCCTTGGCTTCAGCACAGGAAATGCCAGAAGTGCCACCCAGTCATTGTGACAACCAAAATCTCCCCCCTAAAATGGTGAACTGTATCCTAGGGGGTGATCCTGCCCCATTGGGAGCCACTGCTCAATAAAACTCCTCATGTGGGCACAGGGAGAAATTGGAAGGCATTTCCATTGCTACATTCTTTGTAATAGTAAACAATTGGAAACAATCTAAACATCCATTAACAGAACAATAGTTTCTATCTATCTATCTATCTATCTATCTATCTATCTATCTATCTATCTATCTATCTATCTATCTATATCTATCTATCATCTCTCTATCTATATCTATCATCTCTCTTTCGTTCTCTCTCTGTCTATCATCTCTCATCTCTCTATATCTGTGTGTGTGTGTGTATGTGTGTAGTTCTGGCATATTCATATAACGAAATTTCAGATATTTAAGTAATAAATTGGAGTTACCTTATCCAAATGGATACAACTAAAAAATATAACATGGTAAGAAAAAACAAGTCGCAGAGTACTACAAATAGTATGACATCATTTAAAGAGAGTTTTAAAACATTCATAACAATAGTGGATTTTAATGTATAATCCGTATTTAGCAAAAACATAAAATGTGTGCATGGGAATGGGAAACATCCAATTCTGGGTAGTGGTGACATCTGGGGAGGGAGGGGAGAAACGTGATGGGTTAGGGGAGGGTCAATAGCAGAATTGAACTGCATTCTGTAATGTTTTACTTCTTAAAAACAAACAAAAGATTTGAAGCAAATATTGCAAAATATGTCGTTAGTGCTGTTGAGTGCATTCCGACTCTTAGCGACCCTGTGTACAGCAGAGGGGAACCCTGCCTGGTCTTTTTACACCATCCTCTCACTTTCTGGTGCTGTATCAGGCAATGCTCCGCTGCTATTCAGAGGGTTTTAATATGTTTGGCAAAACTGATTGGCAAGTACACAGGTGTTATTTTTTTTCTATGCTTTTGTTTGAAAATATTTCATAATACCAATTGTAACTGCCCTCTGATGGTAGCCTTTGACGTGTCTTATAGGATGTATCCATGTCTTGTTATTTCTGTTTGTGTAAAATGATGTAGATTGTGAGTCTCTCTCAGGCATTGTTCCTTTTTGAGCCTCCAGCTTTCTCAAGGCTCATTTAGACATGGACAATAAAGCACTGAGAATCTCACCACCACCCATAACTAGATGAGGTTTGGGACAGTTTAACTATCTTAAGTTGTATAAGGTCTCCTCCTGGGACTGTGACACTTGGGTGTCTAGTGGTTGGGACTGCACTTCCACTCAGGTTCCCTGCTGTATCTGGGATGACAGCCTTGTCCTGAGTCTTAGCATTCTTGGGCAGACCTCGATATTGCAATTTCTGTTCTTTATACTCCATACTGTACTACTGGACCAAACCAGATGGCTCTCCTACCATGTGATCTTCATAATCGCCTTTGCTTAGAAACTCTCTTGCCATGTCCCACCATTAAGGTAGACCATCTTGTGCTGCAAAGCCAGCCGGGATGAAGTCTAATTTGTCCTGCACCTCTGCATCAGATCACCCTCTTGGAATCTACTTATCACCCCATTAGTTCCCATGTCTATTCTTATCATACTCCACAGCTAGGCTGCCTGGGACCATCCTTGTTTATGTCCATTATTACAGTATCATTATCTTAACACCCCTTTTCACACTTAAAAATGTCTTAGTTTGGATGATGAATTATATGATCAGTCTATTCATAAATCATGTCTGATTATGCATCTTTACAAAAAATACTCAGTGTTCCACAAAGTAATTTCCAATTAAAACACAGCATAAAAGAAGCTTGCATTTGCGGAACACAGAATACGTATTTATTCTTTAGGTCTGGAAATAAAGGTCATGGAGAAAAATCTAACTGTGGTGTTATGTCTGCTGGGATTACAACTATCAATTGCGAGGTATGTTATGTGTACTTCATCATTTAATAGTCAAGAAAACCAAAACTTTAAGATGTTATTTTATAAATTAGAATAAGTTGCAGGCTGTCCATTATCATCACATCAAATGTTTACTTGCATTACTTGGTGTACTTTCTTGATAAAGGAAGAAAAAGCGTGGAATTATAGCTGGGGATTCTATTCTTCCAGCTCTTTTGGCTGAAAACTTGGAGTCATCCTTGACAGTTCCCTTTCACTCATACCTCAAATCTAATTCTTCATAAAATCCATCAGATTACGTCCCAAATCTGACCACACCTCACTATCACCACCACTGCAGCCCTGGTCATGCTGCCATCTTCTTTCTCCTGGACTACTGCTCAGCCTTCTCCTCATGGTCTCCCTGCCTCAGCCCGTGGCCTCCTAGATCTATTCCTCTTGAGTGACTAGATCACACCACTCCTTGCCGTGAACACACCAATGGATTCTTATCTTGCTCACAATTAAAAGAGATCTCAAACATCATCTCCTCCAACCATCCTCTGGGGACACTGGTTTCCTCGCTGTTCCTCCACCACATGATGGTCCTGACTCAGAGCCTTTGCTCTTGTTCCCTCTGGACTCATACCCCCCCAGATATCTGTGTGGCTGCTTCTTCACTTCCTTTTGGTCTCTTCTCAAATGTCACCCCATCAGAAAGGATGTCCATGGCAACTCCACCTAAAAAAGCACCCCAATTTCTATGCTCCCCTCTAACCCCCATCCTTGCTTAATTTTTTAAAACACTTCTGACTCCTGCCATGTTACACTTTTATATATTTATGTCTTGTCCTATAAGAGTACAGACTCTAGTTCCTAAAGCAGAACTCAGCACACAGTAGTGGGGAGGAGAGGTGAATTGAGTATAATCTTGGTTGTATTTCTGAGTCAGTGTCTCCCAAGTGAATAACACCTAGTTAGCGTGTGTGTGTGTGCGTGTTGGTTCCAAACCAATATTATAAGGTAATATGCAGCATGTACTTTATTCGGCCCCAGAAAATCTGCACTTCATTCTTTGCTTTTTAAATGACAATACAGCAGGTGGATTTATTGGCTCTGAAGGCAGCTTGCTGATTTTTCCTTCCTGCCACTCCCATTGAATACTCTTGCAGGCATAAAAACTGATGCAGAGTTCCAACAACCTTGGAAACTAGGAATATCAAATAATGGATTGCCAGACACTGGGAAGAATTTCAGCAACCACAACACAGATGGGGCTGGATTGACAAACCATTAGTGGGACACATACTTTGAAATTGCTGAAACAGAACAGCAGGGTCAGACCAGAAAAGGTTAGGGCACCCAGGTGTCCAGCTTGGAAACTGAAAGTCTGTACAAGCTTTTGCTGATGAAATAAAGATGAGATATAAAATGCCCATTTAAAAAATTAAGACCATTTTATTATAACAAGACTTGCATTCAGTGCCATGCAGCATATTGTTTTATTTTATCTAATATTTATAAGGATATGAGATATATTTATAATATGTAATATGTAGTATTTTATGCAGAAGCTGTAATATGGAATGCTACGAACATAGTTTGCAGATTGTGTATTTTTATCTATATATTTTCTGGATGTATTTCCGTCTACACATTTTTATCAGGTGTGTCTGGTATTTTTTCTGAGACCACATGGCAATCCTAAGAAAGATGAGAAAAGATTTCCAACCATGCCATGTCTTGGGCCAATTCAGAGGTGAGGCTAAGCAGGGAAGCCTTCCGTGTACCATATGGCCAATACTTTGTGTGGGTGGCCACATCTGTTTTCAAGGCCAGCTTCACGTGCATTCAACCTGTGTAATTACACGGGGCCTCATGCTTAGAAGCATTTGGTTTGGTTCTCTGCTGTTGCTATCTCGAAATTCTTAATAATTTTACATTTGAACCTGTGTTTTGTAAGGAACAATAAGGCATGCATGTGAGTAGATGAGATGCATGCAATGTATCTGCTGTTTATTGCTATACCACTTTCATACAGCCTTCTTAATGTCCCAGAAGCACAGAACTCCAGTGGACCCAAATGTGAAAGAATTCAGTGAGACTCAAAGAGAGTACATGTGAGTGTGTTATGTTGAATAAGAGGAGAAGAAATGCAGAAAGAAGGCAATGCAATGCCGTTGTAAGAAGCATGAACAACCAGGGAATACTATCATATCCTTTCTTACCACTATCAGCTGAATTGTGTCCCCCCAAATTTGTATGTTGAAGTCCTAACCCCGATTACTGCAGAACGTGACCATATTTGGAGATACAGTCTTTAAAGAGGTAATTAGGTTAAAAGAGGTCATTAGTGTGGGCCTTAATCCAATAACCTTAAAAGAAGAGAAAATTTGGACACAGACACACACAGTGGGAAGGTCATCTGAAGACACAGGGAGAAGATAGTCCTCTACAAGCCAAGGAGAGAGGGCTGAGAAGAAACCAACTCTGATGATATTTTGATCTCAGACTTCTGCCTCCAGAACTGTGAGAAGATAAATATCTGTTGTTTAAGCCACCCACTCTGTGGTACTTTGTATGGCAGTCCTAGCAAACTAATACACTGACCATGTTACTTCCCCGTATTAGCCAGTCACTTATGGTGAAAATGATGACATAGAGGAAGGGGAAAGACAGGGCAACCCATAGTTTCAAAAGCAACCCATAGTTATTTCACATAGAGTGAAATAAAAATAGCTGAGTTAATTTTGTGTAGCATTTCCATTGTTCTGGTAAGAACAAAATACACAAGCGTGTATTGCTTTGTTAGGATTAAGCATTCAATGATGCAGGAAATGTAAAATACTTCCTTCAGTGTCTACACAAAATTGGTGAAAACTACAGTGTTTGAACTTGGGGTTGGGTCTAAGCAATGAAAATAGAAAAAGTCTCCTGTAAAAGCCAATACATATAATGTTAAGTGAAGCAATATTAGATTTAAAGTCATAAATCAACAAAGATTTGGAAGTTAATGGAAGGGGTAGGTTAAGGAAAGGGTCTAAGACTTTTCTTCTTGTTTGGGACTATCAAAGATACTTTTTCAAACTTGATTCACATAAAGAGAGAATTTTACCTCCTTTGCTCTGGATCCATGCTCTTTTGCTTTTCTAAGTATGTTACTGTATCTCTCTCCCTCCTAAATCGTCAACTGTGCTCTCTCTGCTGCATCATTTCCATCAGCATGCACATACATTCTAGTGCCCCATCCTAAAAAATAGACACAAAACCAATACCAACAAAGCAAGTCCTCTCTTGACCCAACATCCTTATCAGTTTCCTTTGATAGCTCTTCCACCTCTACCAACGTCTAAAGTTTGAGGGCTGGTCCTGAGCCCTCTTGTCTTACTTCCTTTCTTCCTTCTCTCTCTTTTCTTCTCTTTTTGTTTTCTCTCTCTAGATGATTTCAGATATTACCAGGGCTTTAGGTGACATCTAAAGGCTGATGATTCCCAAGTTCTATGTCTATAGGCTGGGCTTCTCCCCTGAGCTACAGACCTGATATCTGACTGATAATGGGTAACCTCTTGGATGTCTCATGGGCATATCAAGGATAATATGTTCAGTGTAGAGCTCTGCACTCTCTCCCTACCTTCCCTCTTCCTCTTCCAGTGGTTTCCATGATAACTAACGGCACCATCATTCACCCAACTGCTCAGACCATAAACCTAGGTTTCATCTTTTTGTCTTTTCCCTCTCATTTGTCATATTGAAAATTCTCCCTTTTCTTTCCATTTTCACTGTCACCATTTGAATCAAAGCCACTATCATCACTTGACTGATAAATTATAAATCTCAGATCTGGTCCTCCTCTTCCACTCTTGCCCCTTCCCATTCCACAACAGCAGGAATAACCTTTTAAAATATGAATTAGACCATGTCATCTTTACTTAAAACACTCCAAACTACTTACTCTGGCTTGTGAGTAGGTTGACCATGCATCCCAGTTGCCTAATTTAAGTTTGGTTTATGTCTGTCATCCCAGCATAATTATCAATAGCACACCTTATCTTTCTCAAAAGTGTCCCTGTGTAGATGATAAATTATAATTAATAATTATAATTATTGGCCACTCTATTGATCTGGCTCCTGCCTTCCTCTCCAACCTCATCATATACCACTTTTCACCTTACATTTTACTCCTTCTGGCTTAACTTCCCTTGAATACACTGAGATTTCTCTCTTCTGGGCCTTTTTCCTTCTGCATGCAATGCTTTTCCCCCTGGTTCTTCTCATTCTTTGGTTCCAAGTTCAAAAGTCAGCTTTTCAGAGACTTCCTTATGAGTGCCATATAATACAGCTTCCCCTACTTATTTACTCTCTATCCCATTACCATGTTTAGTTCTCATAGCATGTAGCACGGTAAGCATTTTGTTTACTTTTTCACTTGTTTACTACATGTCCATGCATATCCCTTCCTTGAAGGCAAGTTCCACAGTGTAGGTGCTTGTCTTGTTCTCTCTTGTACCTTCAACCTGATATTAAATATAAAATAGAGAAATACAGGTAAGATGTGGCTTCTAAAATAAAAATGTTGACAGCTAATAAAATTTAAAACTATGAGTGTACATGCTATTTCACTAGAAAAAAGTAAAATAAAACAAAGAAAATATAGTTATAGTAAGATACAGGAAATAAAGGTAAGGCTAAATGAGAATAAAAAGCAAAAAGCATAAAAAATATGACAGATTTGTAACTAAACATATTAGTTATCACAATAATCATAAATGGGTTAAATTACTTAAGTAAAAGTTAGGACTCAGAATGGATTTAAGAAGTTTCCAATTATATTTTGATTGTGAGATACATGTAAAACTAAATGACTGGTCTGATCACTTCCTTTTATGATTATAAGGTTTTATACTTGATAAGTATCTTGAAAGGGTTCACAGGACAATTCCCCTTTGTATTTATGCCCTCCAAATAAATACTTTATAATAGATTTTTTTTCATTTGCTATCTAACTGTTTCCTAAAATATTCAAAGCCATGAGGCCATAAGAAGGATCAGTTTTAGTAAGTATAAATTCAGACATAAATATGTTTTTGACATGCAAGGGTGTGACTGATATTCAGATGTATAATTTCAAAGGTTTAGTAGTGTGTTGTGAAGGAGAAGCCCATCCCTCTTTCTGGCCACTCTCAAGTAGCTTTGAGGAACCTGCTATAAACATCAAGCCATGGCTCAGGGGAAAGGCCTGAGACACTAGGACTGACCCTGTATCCATGCAGTTGTGTTAGTCCTGCTTGTATTCACAGGGAATATTTCTATCAATCCCTTAAACAACAAGTGGACTCAGGAATCTTTCAAGGCTTAGGTTTCTTCCATCACCCACCTGATTTCTAAAGTAATGGGACCTGTAACCCTTTACTCTCCCCTGAATTAGGAATTCCAATCTTGTTCCATAAGTAGATCTGTGGTTAGGAGGGGGCATTGGTCTTGCTTTTCTTTTCTCTGAACTGGTTCTCTGTGTAGGGATACACTTGATTAGAGGAAAAGAAGATGTTTTTAGTTGCTCATTTTGGAAAGAGTGGTAGAAGAATAATGCCCACTCCCCCACTTCCCCAAAGATGTCCATGTACCAATCTTAGAAGTTGTAAATAGGTTACATGACACAAGGGAATTAAGGTTGCAGATGGAGTTAAGGTTGCTATTTGGCTGATGTTATAGAGGGAGATTATCCTAGATTATCTGGGTGGGCCCAAAAAGGGTCTTTAAAAGTGGAAGACAGAGGAGTAGAGCAAACAGAGTCAGAAGGAGAAGTGACAACAGAAGAAGGTCCAAGTGATGCCATATCAGAAGGAATCACCCCATTGTTCCTGGCTTTGAAGATGGAGGAAGGAGCTACAAGAGCCTCTAGAAGCTGGAAAAGGCGAGGAAACGGATTCTCCCTTAGAGCCTTCAGAGACGAATGCAGCCCTGCGGACATCTTGGTGTTAGCCAGGTGAAAGCTGTGTTTGGCTTCTAACCTACAGAATTGTTAAATAACAAATTTGTGTTGTTTCAAACCACTAAAGGTGTAGTAATTTGTTACTGCAATAATAAGAAACTAATACAACCTGGAATAAGACATTTTCATTAGAAAACATTCCCAGACTCAGTGCTTAACTTTTCACAGTAAAAACCACCATTTAGTTTTCACATGCATTCTATAGATATGCAATCATTTTACAAAGACTGATGTTACCTTCCTGTAAGAAAACATGATTTTGTGTAAGCCTTCCTTTTGCACTTTTTGATTTCTCATGCTCTAATAATATGCACAAGTGGAAGTGTTAAACTGAGGTAGTTAACTGTAGGTTTCAGTTTTCACCTGGAGTTTCTTAAAAATTGAGAAAAAGCTTACTTTCTGGGTCTTGAATGGTCAACATGAATACTATTGTTTTAATTCTTTATTTTATCTTCCTAGGTAGATAGTCTCCTGAAGGATAGAAAAAAATGAAGGAAGCAAATATTATGCAAGTTATTTTCAGAGAATATATTATACGTAATCATTTTAGGTGTAAGAAGGAAAACTGGAAAACCCGTTCCCACAGGACACCTGCCCCATGGGACAGTTGTAACTCTGTATTTGAAGAGCTCCACAGAAGAGGGTCACATAAGCTCCTCTTGGTAACTGAAAGGATTCTATCCTAATGTGTCTTTTCTGCCCAAAGTGTGTGAATAAACATGTCTCAAATTGCTCTTAGGTCCCATTACTTGCACCCCAGGGGGCTTCTATCAATAAGAGGTCATGCTTAATTAGAATAGCACAGACATGCTATATGAGTTGTGGCTCACTGGAAAAAAAGAGATGAACTAATTCACCTGCACATTTTTCTCACAAACAAGCAAAATGTTGTGTATATAATGGCACGTTGTCTGTACTTTCAAAACTGCAAATTATCTGTTAGAATCTACCTATCCATAGTCTCAGGTTCCTCTCTTCTCCTTCTGAGATATCTGGGCTTACTAGCAGACACTGTTCTCAAACTCCTATAAGTGGTAACTTCTTCCCAGCTTAACCATGAATACAGGTTCCCCTTTCCTCCCAGACCCAATCCTGCCTAGGCAGCAAGCGTAGAAGGTGATGCAGTGAACCAGCCCTTGTCTTTGCTCCAGGTTCCCATCACTGTGCCTGGGCCTTTTGCTCCTTCACTCAGGGTCCCCATTCCCTGCACCCAGCCCGATTCTCATTGCTTGGGCCTGCTGCCTACTCTGTTTCCTGACCACAAGAGACAACTTTGTCTTTTGCTTGACCTTCTGGAGAGTTAAATTTGCCCTACCTTCTGCAGCCTTGGTTGCTGCCTGGTTCTCGTGTTACAGATTCCTGTCTGGTTGTCGTACTCTGCAGGCCACGTACGCACTAGAATGACAATGCCACAGTGGAAGAGTGCCATAGTACAGAATGTCTTACATTCCCCCAGCCTATGACTATTACTAGCATAGTCAGTACTTCATCACATTGTGAAGGATTTTGAAAAGCTTCAGCCTCTTAAAACCAATAATGCTTACTTCGGTCCCAGAAATTTTTACTGGCTTCTAGCAAACAATAATTTAATTGTGCAATGCTGTCTTGAAACTACGCTCCCTTTCTCGGTTACAATCACATGGAAGCATTTATCTGCCTTGACCCTGATATTGTATGAAGCAAAGTCTGTCAATACAAGACAACAAATGCTTCTCTTGTCTGGCCTGTACCACTGGGGCTGTCGCTATTGATCAGGGTGCTCTTCCCAGCAGGGAACCAATATAGTTTCATATCTACACCCAGCACTGTAGGCAGTCATCGCCAGACCATTGGAATTGACACTCTTCCATAGAAAGTATTATGGACTTTAAAAAACAATAATAACATCTTTTATTTGTATAGTGCTTTACAGCTTAGCAAGTGTTTTCTTATTTATTTTATTTGAACTTCACAAAAACTATGAAATAGACAGAATAATTATTACTATCTCTATTTTGCTGGTGGAAATAGACTCCCAAAGAGTGACTTTTCCAAGTCAGTCGTTAGCATCCTTCACAGTTGGGAGTAGAACCCAGTTTTATAAACTCTGACTTGAGTGTTCTATCTACTACCCCACTGCCCTCACAAATATACTTGCGTAAATAAGTCAGGGAAAAACCAACTGTACGATGATGTCTACTTGGAAGAAAAGAGTGTTTGTCCTCCTTGAGGCCCTTCATGACTTTTACATAAGAAAGTTGTCCTGCTCTTCATAATGCCCCGGGCTCTGCATGGAATCCCCACGACCACACATTACTGCAAACACTTGTGGATGTATCTGTCTCTTCTGGCTAGACTATGCTCTCCAGGAAGGATACGTCCATGTTTCTTTAGAATTTGGCATACAGCAGGTGCTCAATAAATCAATCATAGCCAACATTTATGAAGGATTTCAAATGTGCTATACACTGTTTTAAGTACCTTATTCATTTATTCTTCACAAATGCCCTATGAAAATCTACACACTCCTCAATTTTACAGACAGGGCAACTGAGTCACAAAAAGGGCAAATAACTGCCCCAGATGACACAACTAAGTGTGCAGTGCTACTGCAGATTCCCTGCTCTTAATCACTTTGATTACCAAAAAAGGTTTGCTGAGCAAATGATGAGTGGTCTGCAACGAGGCAGGTCTCCTTGGCATAATGAAGTCCATTTTTCATTAGACCGGGGGTTTGACAATGGCAAGACATGACAATTTTCTAGAATTCTATTATAATCCTTGTTGATGGTCCCACCAAAGAACGAATTCTCCTGCTGGTGGATTGAATGTAAGCAAATCAGTCTTGCTGCGAAAAGTGAGTCTGGAGAACTGATGGCCTCAGATTGGCAGAGGAAAGATAGGGAGCATAAGAGAAAAATGGCAAAAGCGAAATATAGATGAGGACCGAATTTGGTTACCAGATAGGCAGCAGTAGATACTCAGACTAACCTAGAAGCTAAATGTGAACGTGTCTAAAAGCTCATTGCTCTACTCAGTGGGCAAGTCGCTGAGTGAAACTTGCACCCAAAGATGGTTCTCAGTTCTCCTTCCCCTCCAAGCTGTCCACGTGCTGACTTCATGTCACAGATTCTCAAGTACGTGAACAGCCTGGCTGGACTCTGTCTGCCCTGTCCGGGCAAGCTTCAGTATACTCCCTGTTCACAGATCAGGAGTGCTCTTCTGAGATCCAGATGTACTTTCCTTTTTCTTTTTCTTTTCCAAATTTTCTTGTATTGGCTTCAGATTTCCTATTTGGAAAATAAAGATAATAATAGCACTTACCTTTATTAGTGAGGTCATAGGCAAAGCTGCTATAACAAAGAGCCTTTCTAAAATACAGCAGATCCAACGTGATAGCGTTTACTTCTCTCTCATTTAACAGGCTAGAGGTAGGAGGCAGCCCAGGATGGGTAGAAGCTCTGCTTCACAAGGTCTTGCCAAGGAGTGAGGTTTCTTCTCTTTTGTTGCTTTACCATCATAATGAATATTGTCCTCATTTGACCAATTATGACCAAGCCGTGCTCCAGCCCACTGGAGGTGGTGGGAGAGGAAGCGGAGAGCAAAGGATTTCTTTATGGAGAACGTGACCAGGGGACCAGCCCTGATGGCTGAGTGGTTAAAGTTTGGCGCACTCCGCTTTGGTGGCCCAGATTGGGTTTCTGCGTGCAGAACCAAATCACTCATCTGTCAGTAGCCATGCCATGGTGGCAGCTCACGTAGAAGAACTAGGACTTACAAGTAGAATATACAACTATGTACTGGGGCTTTGGGGAGGAGAAAAAAAAGAGGAAGATTGGCAATAGATATTAGCTCAGAGTGAATCTTCCCCAGCAAAAAAAAAAAAAAAAAAAAAAGGAATGTGACCAGGAAGTTGGTCATATCACTTCTGCTTACATCCTATTGGCTGGAATTTAGTTACATGGTCATACCTAACTGCAAGGGAAGCTGGGAAATATGCTCTGAAGCTGGGCATCCATGTGCCTAGATAAAACTTGAGGTGAGGAGGTTCTTACTAAATGAAAGAGGGGAGAATAGCTACTGGGGAATAATGAGCAGTATCTCCTATGCTGACTCGGAAGGTTGTGTTAAAGATTAATTGAGCTAATGTACTTGAAGGACTTAAAACAGTGCCCGGTACAAAGTGAATGTTTTCAATGTTTGTGTTAATCTAATAGTTGTTATTATCATTGAGTGCCTACTATGTGCCTGGTATATTTTTATATTATTGCTCAGAACAACCTTGTGCAGTTAATATTATTATCCCGATTTTACAGAGGCTACACACACACACATATAGATATATAGACATATGTATATTCATACCCAGGTCTACCTGGCTCTAAACCTTCTGCTCTTTCTAGTAGGACATATTGTCCACACTCTGCCATTAATTTCATCTCTCTCTGTTCACTGCCACCTACAAATCCTTTCTAACTATTTCCATCCGAGAGAGGTCATGTTAGGGATAAGTGAAAAAAGTTGGATGAGCAAGGAAGGACTGTTGTTAGATTGTTAGATTGGAAGCTTGAAAATTTTGGTTTGATCTGAAGGGCAAAATGTAGCCGGGGGAAGTTCTTGAATGGAGGAAGGATGCAAACAAAGAGATTTTAAGGATAATCTTCTCACCAGTTAGATATTGGTCTAAAGAAACGGAGACCAACTAACTTTTTGTCATAAGCTAGGAATGAAAATCTGAAAAGGCAAGGGAAATAACTGTGAGACTGGAAAAAAACGGTTGAATCTGAGAGACATTATGGAAAATTTTTTGGAAAGACTTTATTGCAGAATTATTTTGAGATATGTGGGAAACCATTTTCAATATTATTGTGCCACCATTATCTGTATCATAACATTTGAAGACTAAACTGCTACTCTTTGAAAACTTAACTTGTGCTGTGATTCTGCAAATAGCATCACTTTCTAAGATCTCCAAGTTGTAAATTTAAGAGACTAGGGATACACTGATAAAATTAAAATAAAATAAAATACTGATAAAATAAATAAGAATAAAATAAAATTTTTATTAAAATAAAAAGTCATGGGAAGGAATGATGATTTGGGGATTAAAATAGGGTTCTGAGTTTTCCACAGGCTAGGCTCCTTATATTGCTATATTTGACGCATGACACAGGTGTGAAAAGGCATGAAAAATCTAGGTTTGGAGTGAATATGAACACTCAAGACTATCTAATGATCTTTCAAGAAAAACTTGGAAACCGAGTTTTCAGGCCAGCCTCAGTTAGGTGATATAAAGATGAAGAGAAGCCAGTAATGGAAAAAGAGGCAGAGTAATCAGAGAAAGACAGTGTGGTGGAAAGAAGATTGGATTTGAAATTGAGCCCGATTCTGCCATTTCCTCACTGTTTGACTTTGGGCAATTCTCTTAGGCTATCAGGAGGAAGTTTTCTCAAGTTCAAGGGAGTTGGACAGGGTGAACTCTAAGTTGTTTTAGAGCATGAATATTTGATGTTTCCAGTTAGAAAGTGGGAAATGAAGAAAGAAGGAAATGTTGGTTAAAATTGTCAAATACAGCAACAATCCATCCACCTCCTCTTCCCACCCTAACCTTTGCCACCCCACTTCAAAATTCTAGTACCACAAAAGAAATATTGATGAGCATGTCAGTAAAGGTAACTGCATAACAAATAATGTTGGATACTCCACCAGAATTTAATGAAAGAATTGTTAAATTTTATAGTCCAACAAAATTTACTTCTGTCAATTCCCTTCCAAGTCTAAAAATGCATGAGTCACAGAATGGCAGACATAATATCCCAAATGCAAAAATAAATAAGAAAATCATTTTTTCTACATATGAGGTACTGTCCACTTGGAGATGTAGCAAAAGGTCATAGGTGTGAGGCACTTTGATACAATAGTACCTTTGAGGATTTAAAACAATATCTTTTGGGGCCGCCCGGTGGCGCAGCGGTTTAGTCCGCGCTTGGCAGCCCGGGGTTCGCGAGTTCGGATCCCAGGCGCCCGCGGACGCACACTGCCTGTCAGTCATGCCGTGGCGGCGTCCCATATAAAGTGGAGGAAGATGGGCACGGATGTTAGCTCAGGGCCAGTCCTCCTCAGCAAAAAAGGGGAAGATTGGCAACAGATGTTAGCTCAGGGCTGGTCTTCCCCACAAAAAAAAAAAAAAAAACAATATCTTTTGATTATAGAGGATTTTGTTTTCATATGGACAGATTTGATTTTGCTGGGCTCTCTCTATTTCTAGGAATTTTCCAGATCATAGTGCCTTGGGGTTTTTTACCCTTTTCAAAATGAAATTCAAGGTTCTGGTGTGTAAACATGATATTGAATCTATATACTGCCAAACCCTAAGGCTCTAATACATTAATCCCATTCCCTCACCAATGGAAAGAAATTCATACCTAGCTGACATTAGTATTTGAGGGAAAATGAAACTGTTCTCATCTGAATGAAATAAATGTTGTTAGCAACCCATTTAACAATGTATTAACACAGTTCTTATGAGTCACTTAATTCTTAATCATTTATGGAAAGACAATTTCTCAATTTAATTACTTTTTTATTGGGGAAGAGAAATTTGACTTTGATTTCTCTGTTTGCTAAAAAAGTCTTGCTAATTAAAACAAATGTTTTCCTCAAGTTTATGGATATTAAATGGTTTTATTTATTTTTTTAGGAGACAAGAAACCTATTTTTGAGATAGAAAAAATTAAACTGGACAAATACTTTTTAAAAAGATAATTTAAAAGGTATAACCATTCATCCTTGAATCCATATGAAAATATTACTTGTTAGGGTTATAATTTGGGGCCAAATCTCAAATTTGAGATTCAAATCTTGGCCCGAGGACTTTCAAGTTGGATGACATTAGGAAAGTTGCTTGATGGCCTCATTTTCCTTATATATAAAATGAAGATAATAATAGCATCTCTCTCATCAGCTTGTTTTGAGAATGAAGCCAGAGAAGACATGTATGCAATTGGCCCCTTAAAAGTACTACAGCTCTAATGCTGCTCTCGTGACTATTATTGTTATTATCAGAAAATCAATTAGGAGAATTATAAAACCCAGAAAGTCAAAGTCAAAACAATCTCTTCAAGCTAAACTGAACATATGCTGGACACAATAATTTTTTTTGATAAAATATCTGGAACAGTCACAAATGAGTAAATGTTTCACATTTAGATTTGTTATTGTATTGGTCATTATGCTTTTGTGAATTTCTAGAGAAAATTTCAAAAGATGCTGTCATATATCTGGGATAGAGGGAGCAAGGGTAGTTGCATAATTGAAAAATGTTTTAAAAAGAAACATATTTAAGGATATTTACCAGTTCTTCAGTTTATTTCTACATCTATTTATGTCTAGCCTCATTCTAAAAATAATGTGAGGTAGTAATTAGAAGATTAAAATTTGGCTACTTAAACTTAATAACCAATGGAAATAGAAATAAGATGTTGCACAAATAAAGGATGGGATAGGGAAAATATATTATAAATATAAATATGAAAGATTCTAATTCACTTAGGATAAGATATATTGAATTATCTTAAAATAAAATAAACCTCAACAAAAACTGAAGAAATATCTATCTTAACAAAGTTCTCTTAGCTTTGTATCTGTTAAGTTTAATTTGAAACAAGGCATAGTTTTCCTGGGCACCACGGAAATTCAGCACTGTACCCAAATACCGCAGTATAAAATGTACAACAGCAATAACCCTCCGATAAGTGAGATAACAATGTGAGAAATATTTGTGAAAGACAAATTTTCTTTACCAAATGAATAAAAACAGATCTAACAAGAAAGAGAACGTAGTTGTACACTTATTAAAGCTTCGCGTCACCTTCAACTGTGATCACAGGGTACTATATTTAAAGAACAAGCAAACTACAAGAATTAGTGATCTTGTTTGCCCTAACAATGCTTGTGAGATTCTTGGCATATCCACAAAATGCACGTGCTTTTGTGGAAGACACTGTTGTAGGTTTGGGGGATGGAAGATGAAAGAAAGATAATCTCTTCCAGTCTTGTTGGAAACAACAGCAACAAAATAGCAACAAACAATTTCAAAAGTGTGATAAGTGCTACAAAATTGCAGCAGGTACAGACACACACACAGGTGCATATATGTGCAAATAAATTATATTGGTTCTGAATCTGACTTCATTTGCAAATTTGAAGGGAAGACAGTAGGATTTCACCTCTCAATACTTTCAGCCAATTCCTGTCCTACACATAGCTAATATTAGCAGAATAATTTGTGAGGAATATCTTTTTTACTACAAATCTAAGCAATTGATTCTTCATGTGATCACTACAGATGACTTCTCTTCCTAGTAAGATTTTCTAGGTGGATTTCATAGGGTAGATTTTCTACTTTAGTTAAAAACACTGTTACTCAACCTAATTTGTTGTTATGGCTCATCATTAAGCTAGTGTGTGGTTGGGAAATTAAAATCAATTAAAATGTTTATTAATTACTGCAATATGCCAAGCATTATTGAAATCATTTTAATATTGTCCTAAATAAGCCTACGCCACTGTTTTCCAAACCGCCTTCTGTGGTCAAGTCAATTGGTAAACATTCTGTATAACCTCTCTTTCCACCCCCAAAGATGCACAACGCACATTAGATTATTAAATTCTTTTATAAATATTTATTTAAAAAACTTGTTTAACTCGGGGTTTCCCAAGCTTAATAAAGAAACAGCTTTCAAAGAACAGCTATTAACATGTTATTGGACTCCAGACTTTTGTGGAATAGAATCTGGATACTCTTGCCAAAGAAAAACAGTGCAAAAATAGCTGCGCTCCAAAGTCAAATATAAATAACCTTGGAAAACATGTTATTCTGTAATACAGGCACCCCTTCCCTTCATGGTTGCAATTAATTAAACTGAAACAAGTATAATCAAGTATATCAGTACTGCAGCTTCGTATGAACGAGCAGGTATCTTTGTTAGAGGCTGGCTGAACCCTGCAAAAGACAAGTTCTTTGAGGGATTTTGTAAAGGGGAAGGAATGTCTTCCCTTATCCTCTGCCTAGAAGGTGGTTTGCTTTGCTGGGTTCTGAGGGAACAATATACCGTTCAAACTGGGACAGTTTGGAGAGTGAGAGGGGCGCTATTACTAATTACACAGACCCAGGACTGCCCGTGCAAGCACAGTCACACTCCCCTTCCATACTTGTGGGCTGTGCAGAGGACCATTGCCTTCCTCAGGCAATTAAAAGGACCAAATTTTGCTTGTTCTTTCATTCCATAAATTTATTAATGAAAGAAAAACCCAAGAATAAATTTACAATTGCATGACTCTTCTCAATTCACTAGTTTACAGTTTCCACAGAAAATTTTCTGATATAGCGACAACTATTTTAGACGAAGCATATGAATGAAACATGAAAGCAGGAAAAGGAAAAGATGAACGGCTGGTGGAATAATAAAATAGAAATTTGAAAGTTGATTTAGAAATGGAAAAGAAAGCCAAAAAGCAAAGTTCCCAAGAGCTCCCCAATTAAGGATGACTTGGGTTTTCTACGTGCGGTATCACGAAATGGTGGAGAGTAGAGATGAGAAACGCGGGAGCTACGCTTCAATCCTGTTAGTCATGCCAAATCACTTCTTCAAGTCTGTTTTCTTCTGTGCATAATAAAACCTTTCATGATACCTCACAGCGTTGTTGTGAGGACTGAATGGGGCAACGTATGGGGAAATTCACTGAGAACCATTAAGGCGCTACATCAATACTTGCAATTTTATCTAATATTTTACACTAAGTAATTACACCACCACCTCTGAGGATTCCCTCGCAGCCCTCTAGATGATCTGCTTTTATGAGGCAAGCAAGGAAGTCGAAAGTAAGCATCCCACCAAGCTCTGCATTTCTGCTTCTGGTTGCTCCCGGAGAGGGACTTTTTAAAAGTTGTCTGTGAGTAGGGGCTTGAAACAATTTCTTAAAACTAGACTATAACAGGGAAGCAAGACAAAGAGAATGGTTCCCTGGGCAGACACCACACTGACAGACAGGCTGAGACTACAGAACAGCCACAATCTGGATGGCTGACACCTTGTTTCTGTGATAGCTCCATTTGGAGGACTCAGCCTGGTCCTGTTATAAGACAGATCCATGCCCTACGACACGGATGGGCTCATTCCTTGCCAAAACTTTGTTGCTCATTGCGCAGAGTCAAGGAAGGATTGTCTTTGATGACTTTGCTTTAAATAGTTTGATAAACAACATCAACAAGAACTTAAAAAACAAAGAAGCAAGCACAATTTAATATCGGTTTAAATTAACTGATTTTAAACACGTCTGGCCTTTTCTGGAACATATGTGTCTAAAGGACATCCCCTCTGCCACTCCACCACTGTCCTGCTCTCCACTCCCCCCACCTCTTCCTTACCAAGACAAAGATGCTTTGCATCATCTTCATTTATTCCATCATTTTCCACTTAACTTGCGATTTTCCAGATCCTGGCAGATATTCTGTATCTTGTATTTTTCATCTTCCTGTTTGATTTGCATTTCCACACAGGATGAGAGTGAGAATGACGAGCGAGGATGAAGAGTTATTTCCTTTAACTTCTTTTTATGACTCTGGAAGAAAGAAGCAGCATATAGCAGCTGGAGTGTGGGAACAAGAATAAAGAGTACAAAAGAGTCATTTTGGTTTGAGATGCTGGTAAATACTATGACTTCCAAAGTGTAAGATCAGTTTTCTTTTTTTAATTTCAGTGTTACCCACTGTGCAAGTTCTCTATGAAAGGCTATTTGCAACTAGCTCTAGGTACCTAGAGCTAGTTCTCAAAAAATGTTAGCAAAATCTCTTTGCCTCAGTTTTAGTTCTCTACCAGTCTCTGGTATTATTGCCCTTGTATCTCCACAGAGAATGAATTATTTTTTAAGTTCTTAGGATTATTTGTGTATTAAAAGGAGACCAAAGCAAGGAAATCTCAAAGTAATTAAATTCTTTTCTTTCCTCCCCAAAGCCCCAGTGCATAGTTGTATATCCTAGTTGTAAGTCCTTCTGGTTCTTCTATGTGAGCCACTGCCACAGCATGGCTACTGACAGATGAGTGGCATGGTTCCGCGCCCAGGAAACAAACCTCATGGTGAGAGCACCCAACTTTAACCACTAGGCCATCAGGGCTGGCTCTCCAAGTAATTAAATTCTAGTGATAGAATGTAAGACATTGTGGAATTGGGATTTTTAAAAAACTGGACTGCTTCAAATCACATCACATAGGTAAATGCTTATTCTGCCGACATGCAGGTGGGTGTTTCAGGCTCCGCACCAAAACATGTAGCATAACAGATTTATGTTGAGGGCGTTGGTGTTGTCCAACACTGGGAAATGAAGCAGGCCTCAAGCTTAGGGCTAGAGATTTAAAAATGCCTGAGGCATAGTCTCTGTCCTCCATGGATCAAAATCTAATTAAATAGTAACATGGGACTATAAAGATGTGCTAAATAATTGCCAAAGGAACAAGATTCTGGAGAGTGGAAGGCAACAAAGAGTGATGATCCAGACCGTGCTGGATGCTGCAATATGTCATCGCACAAAACACAAAAACCACAGTGTAGGTATGATATATATACTATTTCTTATTTCCCATTTTCAGATAAGATATTTAAGACTCAGAGAGTTCAGTTATTCGATTTGAGTTTTATAGCACAGTCATGAATGATTTGAGTTCAGTTAAGGAAATCCATAGTCTTTGGGCAAACAATTTAGCAAGAGAGAAGAGTTGGGCTTTCAGAAGCTCTTTGAAGAAAATAAAAATACTACTTCCTGTCTTAAACTAGTTCCAGACATCAAAATGTTCTCCATGTCAATGCTTAAATGACTCCATTTATAGTTAATAATCATGCTTAATTATTGAGGGGAAAAACCAAAAATTGCTTTAAAATTCAAATCTGAATTTCTAATCCATATTTCCCCAATACTTGACAAATTTAAAAACAATTTCCAAAAGGATTAACTTGTGGTCCCTTTGCATAGCAAATATAACATTGAATGTGATAAAATTGAAAAGAAATTTCATAAATAACATAGCCGATTCATTAGTAATGTCCAAATATTTAAAGTTATAAATCAAACTATTAACGTGTTAAGTAAAATATATTCGAGCTTGCTACCTTGACAAATAGGACTTAATATAACAAAATAAAATATATGTGTGAAGTTACATTATTAATATGACTGAAATTTGGCAAAATATCAAAGATGACTGATTTGTTCTTGCACTTGCCTAAATGTTCTGTTGATGGGCTAATGGTATTTGGATGAATGATCAAATAAAAACATATGCAATTCATAAATTATTATAAACTCCATCCATATTTATTTTTTCTTTTCTTTGAGCAAAATCACTAATTCATGTTATTTTTGCTCAAATTATGGAATTTCCTTATGTAAGAGTCTATTGCATTCAAGCTATCAGAGAGGAAGGATTTGACAAGCTAATTAATTTGTCCTTTCTCTTACCTAAATGTTTCCATCGTGCAAATTTTGCACACACTCCAAATCAAGGTCTATCTCTGACAGCATCAGAGACCCAACACAGAAAACTTTATTTGGACACAGTTATCTTTTGTTTAGTAGACAGAAGGCAAGAGATATGGAGATAGCCTGGCTGTATTAGTCATAAGAGGGGATGGTCAGAGTCACAGTCAGTGTTGGCCTGGAGCCAGCTGATATGGGCTGGAGAGAATGGCATCTTTCCCAATTCGAGATCAGTGACATCACATTGGGAATCTGAAAGCTGCCACGGGTGGGAGTATTTACACCTTGGGAATCAGCACGTGCCACAGATCAGGTTCTCCCTCTCCCCTTGAGCTCGCTGTTAAACATCACCACAGCACTGCTTAGGGGTTGCTCTGAGCGTTGGTTTGTGAGTGAAAGAGGTATGCCTGTGTCCTTTAATAAATTTATTTTGTGCGTGGGTTTGTAACATACAGAGCCCTCTAAAACACTCTTGCCTCTTTTGCCTGGGTCTAAGGGCAGCACTAATTTCATTAGATTGTTCTCTTTGAAGCTGTCATTTTCTGTAATTCTCTAAACCAGAAGATAATTTTAGAGACTTCATGATTTTTCCCCTCAAAGGAGTCTATACATTTTACCCATTTAGTACTTATCCTATAACTAAATAAAGTTCTAAAGTTATGTGTTGGGCACCACATTGTGAAATAAATGTCTCTTTTCTTAGTCTAAATTGATATAATGTTCTTAATCTGTTTCTTCTTTTTCATGGTTACTAGAGCAGATTTTATGTTATGAGCATTGATCAAATTAGGAAAATGAGATGTTTCTGGATAAAAATACTTAAGGAAGTTGTGTGTGTGTGTTACTAAAATGGCATTAATTGTTTAACCCTTAGAAAGATGGGTTTTAAAATTGAAAAGATTCTTGATTAGTAAAAAGAAAGATATCAATAAGAAGACAGAACATTGTTGGAAAAATAGGATTGGATCAGATTAATTTTGTTAAATGACACAAATGTAGTACATAAAAAAATAAAAAAGTTCACCATATAATTCTTGTTCTAGATAATATAAAAAAGACAAAATAGCTTGGGTTGCCAGGAATTCATCATGGTAATTAAGAAACTGATATATAAAACAGAGAAAGAATTCATGTAACTACCCAACACAAAGCAGGTCTTCCAATGTAGAATTATTTCCATCTTGTTCTTTATGTGATAAGGATGCTTACCAGAGCCCTGTCAACTCTTATAACATACTCAACTATTCATCCACTTCCCTCCAAGGCAAATAGATTAGTAATTCATACTTGGACTTTATGAAAATACTATCATAAAAGTATCCTGACATATGTTGACCATCAAAGCCAGGTACTGTATCTTTTCCTCCTAGAATGAATTCAACTCAGTTGATTAAATATGTTTAGTATATTGTAGGGTTTACATTTATAAATTAATTTAGTTCAAAATGCTTTTCCATGCATACTTTTGTTTATAAAAATAAGCTTGGCTAAAATTATGCTTTATGTTAAAAAATTGGATATGAAGTGAGTGTTTTCTCAGTTTTGAACTGAGCATTTGTTTTCATAGTTGAGCAGGAAATTATTGCTATTCTGTGAGAAGCAGGGCAACTTATGAGGAGTACAGATGCTAAGAAATATAACAGAAAATGCATTTGTTCCTTACTTTCCAGTGTAGGAGAAAGCAAGGAGCTATTTAGCTATATATTTAATAATACCTATTTATTCAGGTTTACTTTCTGATGCCTCTTTGCTCAAGCTTCTGTCTATGATTTCAGCCATTTTTTCTGTAAATTACTTGGACTAGTGACCAGGGAGTTGGGGAAGGAATTTGCCAGCAGGTGCATTGCATCGAGTTCCAATCAGAGCTCCCCATGCAGTTGTCTATCGTACGACAGTGCTATGTGGCTCAGTGTAAATCCCCACCTGAAACTTGAAATGATCATTGGGCGGGGCTTATACCTGTTAGTATTTCCAAAGGGGACGACAGAGTGCTAGAAGGGACTCGGATAAAGAGTGACATGTGAAATGAGTGATAATTTGCAAAATTTCCTTCCAAGCCTTTTCTAGCTCCAATTTTATCATAGGGCTGAGATTGAGAAGGGGCGAGCTGCAGCTGCCTTAATTGGAATAAAATAGAAAGGAGGCAGTGGAGTGGAGGGCCAGTGGATAGAAAAAGAAAAGTCACAAAAATAGAACTTTAAAAATGTCATGGTTTATAGTCAGTATTTCGTGATCTGGAGAAGCATCATTTAAAATTACTGAAAATTCTTTACCTGTTTAGGCCTTATTAGAACTATACAAAACAGATCAGTGGGTAATCTCATAGAATACTACTTATATATCCTAATTCCCACGTATTTGTCAGAAATAAAATAAGAAAATATGTCTATTCTGAACATACTATTTATTGATTTTATCTCCTTACATGTTCCAGAAAAGAGGGCTGCTCATTGGACCCAGGTCTCTGGTAGCTGTTTGGAGTAGCTGTTGTGGGGGCACTGCCTCGATCAGCTCTCCAGAACTGAGGCCTCATTCCCCCAGTTGCTAGGAGCATTGGAGACTGATGGCTGTCGCCTAAGTCATTCTGTAGGAATTGCTCCAGGCTAATGACAGCCATCTCCCCCAAGGCCTCATGCCAACCCTGCCCTCTTCCCCAGGCTATACTCACCCCATCCCTGAGGAGCCCATATCCAGTGAAGGTGAGATCCAGCCTCTTTGCTGCCATGGGACAACTCTGAAGGGCCATCTCAGCTCCAGAGCTCCCTGTGGAGTTGGTTGAGGCTTTTGTTGAGATTGTACACATTTCACCTCCCCTCTCTGCCATAGCCTACTTCCATCACTACCCCAACAGATGGTGATCCCAATAACTACCTACACCGAATCTCTGTCCCAGAGTGTGATTCCTTTGAGGTATTCCTGATAAAAATTTGGTCTTCCAGAGTTTGATGCATTCGTACTCCCTGGGGCCGCCCTTACAGGTCTAGTCACCTGCTCGGCTGCAGTGGGTTGTAAAAGACGTTACATCTTTTTAAAAAATGTACACCCTTCTACAGTCACTGCTCACAAAGTGTGACTGTTATGTTAGAGAGGCTCCATTACATGCTGTGGCAAAACTAGCTCTTCTCCAAACTTGGGCACATGTGTTGAACTGTGTTTACCCAATCTTTATGGTGAATTTCACTTTGGGGATCTTAGTTTCCCTCCTTTCCAGTAAGCCTTAGTTAGGATCATGAGAATCCATTGTGGAGGAGGGCCTAGTAATATTGGGATCACAAAGAACAGGTATTCCAGGTCTGAATCTTTTTCTTCTGGAATGTTCCTTGGGTGTTATTAAGATTTGCCCGTTCCCCTCCCCCATTATCAAGTCTGTAAATCCAAAGATATTGGATGAGGTAGTCTCCATCAGGCCACAAATAATCCTGGATGAGGTGGTCTCCATCAGGCCACAAATAATCCTGACATGCTCTATTCAAATCAGCATGGCCCAGAGGGAGCCCTGAAGTGCTTGGGAAGAGACAGAAAATCTGCTCCAAGGTAGGTCTTTGTATCCACTTAAGCAAAGAAGAAACTTGCAACTTCCTTCACAAAAAATTAAATAAATAAAGATAGATAAGAGCTCTCCTTTCCAATAACATTTACTACTATAAAGACAAAAGGCTAAATAAAAGTAGTATCAATGATATGACTTAAATTATTAATGATGGATACTGCTCCCCTTATCATCATTTATTCATTAGAAACTTTAAAAAATCCTTTCTTAACAGTTTTAATGAGATGCTTATGAATTTTTCTTTTGCAAATAATATGCATACTAAGACTATTCTTTTCTCCTGAGTTTAGTCTTCTATCTAAATGTTTAATAGTTCTCAGTTTTTATGATTCCAGAGTGTTTGTATCTCTCCCCATCACCTATCATTCATTCCTTATGCCACTTCCAATCTCCCTAGACTTTGCATCTGTCAGTTTGCTTTAACACGGCTACCTCTCTACCCCATATAAGCTATTGGACTCAAGTACGAGACTTTTTTCTTATTTTCTTTCATATGTCCTAAGATTTTAATGTAAAATCTCTACTCTTCCATGGTATAATTTAATCATTTCCCAAACTTCGGTTCTCTCTTTTGGGGAATTATCACTTGTAGAAGTAACCTGCAATTCTAGAAATTTGCATAGACTAAAACATAACTTCTTACGAATGTCAAAAAACGTAAAGAAGTAAATTAATGTACACTGGCATTTCACAAAGAAGGGATTTTTAAACACATACATGCTCTTTCTCTCCTTTGTGCATATATTGTTAATTTTGTGTAAAATACTCTTTCCTGTTTTGTCCACCTGGCAAAGTAGAAACCCACTTATATATGAATTTCTTTGAAGTTTCCCTCACATCTCTGCTCTATTTCCCTGACACTATTCATGAGCTATCTCTGCATCGTGTAGATGTTATTATAATGGCAGCTACCTCTTGCATAATAATAAAATTATTATTTAAATATTAATTATTATTAAAATACTAAATTATTAAACAACTATTAAAATAATCATTATTATTTTACTTATTTATTTTTACTTGTCTTTCCTTCTAATAGACTCTGAGACTCTTGAAATCAAAATCTGCATACTAGTCTCTTTGTATTTCCAATGTCTAGCCCAGTGCAGGGAATAGATAAGAAGATCAATGAATGTTGGTGGCATCTTAAGTAAAAGTGTGTCTAGTTAAGATGGTGAATGAGACTGTTTTCTATTACATGGCAATTTTCAAAATGAGTTAAATTCTCTTGATTATAAAGTGCACATAAATGAGTAGAAATCACTCTGAATTAGTTGATGATAAATATTCTTATTTTAAAAACACCATTCAGGAGCCTAGCTGATTGAAAAATAGTAGTTGCACTGTTATACATAAACCAACATTTTTATACTGCATTTACTATCAGAAACCCCTATCCAAAATCTGACTACAGAAAGTTATAGAAGAGTGGACAAAATTTAAAAACCTATCCCCCACATGGGACATTTTAAACTCAGGAATTACCTAAGAGGAATTGCATTTGTATTTTTACAGTTGTTAATGCATTCCCGTATCTAGAAGTAATAGATTTGTGCATATACAGGCTCTCATCTTCTCAGGCTCTGTCCCATGCATTGCTTGGCTTTCCTGTCCTTTCAAAGAGATGACTGCTCACTGCAGGAGAATTCAGTGCTAAGAAACTGACAACAGATACCTGTCTTTCAGCGGAATTCTAACCTATTAAAAAATAAACCAGGGCTTCATCCTTATTATAATTTTCCATATGGGCCATGGACCACAAGGTACAATACCACATCTGTCTTTAGTTTTGGTGAGACGGTGTCATTCTAATTCATGGAAAGATTCAGAAGATTCTTTCTTGGCTGTTAAATTTATTCTAATTGAGTAACTTAACTTCTATATCATTAAACTCACTTTCTTGTTTGATAGATGAGCAACTGGAAATCTAAAACCATTTAATAACTGACACAGGGTGGTAGAGATGGAACTGAGGTCAATGCTCTTTCCATTCCACCAAGTTGACTTTATCAAGTTAGCTTTTATTCCCCTTAAACACTGAGAAAGACTGAATCTTTTGGACTCTAGCGTCTATATTATGAATTATTTCTATTATGATTGACATTTTTATTTCTCTCTGTGTAGGCAGAGCCACGGCCACTGAAAGATGTCCACACTCTAATCCTTAGAATCTGTGAGTATGTTACTGTACATGGCAAAAGGAATTTTGCAGATTGAATGAAAGTTATGGACCTTAAGATATGGAGATTCCTGGTGGACACAATGCAATTACACGGGCCTTTAGAAGTGAAAGAGGAAGGCAGAACAGTAAGTCAGAGAGATGAGATGGAAGAAGAGAAAGGAGACATTTGAAGCCCCAAAGGATATCATTGCTGGTTCTGTAGATTGAGGAAGGAAACCATGAGTCAAGGTATGTAGGTGGCCTCTAGAAGCTAGAAAAGGCAAGGAAACAGATTCTCCCCTAAGGCCTCTAGAAGGGACACAGCTCCGCTGACATCTTGATGGGCATTGTGAGACATGAAGCAGAGAAATCAATGGAGCCCACAAACTTCTGATCACTAAGTTTGTGGCAATTTGTTACTGTAGCAATAGAAAACTAATTTATCCTTCTTCTCCATTCCCTTCATCTCCTCCATTTACACAATCTTATAATCGTCATCACCGTCACCACCATCATCATCATCATTACCACTGTAGCCCCCTTTTATTGAGTGCCTATTAAGAGGGAGGTACTGGGCTTAGTGCTTCATATCCATTGTCTCTGATCCTTAGGACAATCTTAATTCCTCTGACAAGTGAGGTGACTGAGTCTTAGAAAGTCAGGCAATTTGTCATAGGCCACACAGGTAAGAAGCGTAGGATCCTGAAGAGCTATCGCTGGATGAAAAATGCTTTCAACTTTGTAGGTAGGCAAACGTTATAACACTGTAATGTTTATTTCCAATATAATTTCTATATGAAGGATCTAAAAAGACTAGAAGACAACTTTTGAATTGATAAACTCTGGCATGTGGGCAAGTGATTATCGGCAGGGTTTAGCAGTAGAGAAAGATGAAATATGTATTTATAAACAAGAAATTTAAAAAATATTTTAGCCATAGATATCCAAACGAACATAGCATTTTGAGTGATCCTATTCCATTAGAGCATGCAATGTAGTACACATTCCATCTATAAACCTAGAGATTATTAAGATTATCTTATGTGATTCTGCACGAAGCTTTTGCTGCTTAGATAAGGAGATTTTCTAATCTCTATTAACTGATCTAGAGTTAAGTTCAGATGAGCTAAACTCTGCTATGTGTTACATCATCTGAATTAATTGGCTAAAAAATATGTATTCTGGTCTCAGAGCATTGAAGTGATTAAAAATACACAGAGAATAGTATTTCATGAAGCTATTACCAAATACCATTTGCTGGTGGTTTCTAAAGCTGTAGATTGTAGGAAGGCCTGGAGGCTGCGTGAGTCTGTGCTTCCCCATTACGGCGCTGGGTGTGAGGTGTGGGCATGTCAGCGTGAGTGGAGGTTAGAAAGGGGACTTGGTGGGCATCCTAGAAGGTCAGGGAACCTAGAAAAGGAAAAAAAAATAAAAGTCAGAAAAAAAGCTCATAGAAACAAAAACTAAGGGAGAGACTGATAAAACAGACCTAGAGAAAAGATAAAAAAAAGACTGGAAATATTTAAAACAGAAGTGTCAGGGAAGCTGCCTGTAACTTAAAAAGAAAAAGACAGGTTTGTGTTTTAAGGTATGAAGTTTAGGATGAACTAGGTTAAAAGCCACAGGGCTTTTAGGGTAGCTTTTTTACACCCTACCCCATTTTTTAAGGGTTCAGTCCTTCCCTCGTGTAAAAATATCAAACCAATAGCTAACTACCATTCATTGAGCACTTACTATGTGACAGAAAGGATTAATTACTTGGTCATTAGTTCACACCGTTAGTGAATGAAAGAGCTGGTTTGGTTCTAATTCTTCCCGAAATCCAAGTCCATTTGTTTTTAATCACTACACTAGAATTCTGAAGACGTATAGAATGTATACTTGTCTCTAGTCAGGATGGTTAAAGACTTTCACTTAGTCCCTAAAATCCTGAGTCTAGGCTTTTGAAGAACTAAGGAGGAAAGGGAGAACAGGACATGCTCCTACCTCCTGGGCAAAGATGGGTTCATGGTCGGAAATCCAGACATCATCCTGTTTCTCAATATCTACATGAAATGGAGAAGGAAAGCAGGGTGGAAGAGTCTGAGAGCTGTCACAAGTATCCATTCTTTCATTTTTCTTTGGCACTAGAACATCCATTGCTATTCCGGATGTCAATGTTCGTAGCACTTAAGCTTTTGTTGCCCACCTTGCACCTAGGTATGCCCGTGGGATTATGTGATTATGTTTTTTTTTTTTTTTTTTTTGTGGGGAAGACCAGCCCTGAGCTAACATCTGTTGCCAATCCTCCCCTTTTTGCCGAGGAAGACTGGCCCTGGGCTAACATCCGTGCCCATCTTCCTCTACGTTATATGGGACGCCGCCACGGCGTGGCTGACAGGCAGTGTGTCGGCGGGCGCTCGGGATCCGAACTCGCGAACTCCGGGCTGCCAAGCGTGGACTAAACCGCTGCGCCACCAGGCGGCCCCTATGTGATTATGTTTTAGCCAATGAAATGAAAGAGGAAGTCGTGTGGAACTTCTAAGAAGGCATTCAGAGGGAGCTGGATCATTAGGAGGACTATCATTTCAGTCCTTCTGCCATTACTTTTTCCTGCTGCTTGGAGCACATGGGATGATTGGAGCTCCAGCAGCCATTTGTACCATGAGGTGATCTTGAGGATGAAAGCAAGCATTAGAATGGTGGAGCAAAAAGATAGATGACTCCTTGGTTACACCAGCACTGGACTTACTACCCCTGGACTTGAGAGAAATAGAATTTGATAATCACTGGGACAGGGCTATTTTGAGTTTTCTAATACATTCAAGGTAACATAATCCCAACTAATCCTAATAGCTTCAAGAATCCGAGTCTCATAGGGGTACCACCATTTTGGGGGTGAGAGTAAGAATGCACACTTTTGTGGTTTCTTCCAGTTTTGAAAGTAAATGGGAACTGAGAACTCTTAACATAGATTAGGCCACAGCTGGCCCAAGGCTGGATGGTGGGGCACACTGGTCTCACTCTGGATGCATCCAAGTCTGCCCAGTGCCACAACTCAGAATTGCCACTAAAAGTAACACATGGCCAGAAACATCAGGTCCATGAATGCGCTACAAAGGCTATAAATGGAAAATGTGCTTTTCCTATTGACTTGCTGTATAAATATCTTAGAGATGTTTTCCAAGTGCAAATCTCTAACACTTTAAAAATTTTACTTCACCCGGTGGGAAGAAAATTCTCATTAAAGGAACCACAAACCTCAGCTTTTTGGCAGGAATTTTCAGCTCATTACATGGTAATTAATACTAATCTATATGCTAAAAAAGTAAAAAAAAAAAAAAAGAAACCCTTTTCCTTTGTTCCAATTTTTATGCTGCTGCTCTGCCAGACAGCCAATAAAGCTAAAACAGAATCCTTCATTTTTTTTAGAGGCTATAATCAGAATGAAAAATTTTATGCCTCGGCTGAAGAGATCTATACATTTCTAGGTTCTTGATGATAAGGTTTTTTATTAGTTTTTCAATTACTAACATTGCTACAATATATTGCAACAATTTTAGACCCCACAACCAGTAAAAATAATACAAATAGTAGCAGGAATCCAAAAGCTTTTAAAAACCCACTTTTTAGATATGGCTTTATCTGGATTAGATTACTTAATCATGTGATCTCACTGAGACTATATTTTATATTTTTTCTGCTATCAGATACGTCACACTCATTATGGAATTGAAAAGCATGGTCTCTGATGACGATTCCAAACCAAACTATACAGAATAAATGAGAAACAAATAGCCTGTATCTTACAAGTGTGAAATTTAGAATGTTTTTGCTTGCAACTCTACGCTCATGTTTTTTGGAAAAACTGTAGTAACTTGGAAGAGAGGAGAGAAAAGTTACATCTTTCATTTTCTTGAGATCTTAGGAAATAATACCAGTGATGGCTATAATGATGAATAAGGATTAAGAAAGTAAACAACACATAATGATAGATAGGAGGAGGGTTGGTTAAGAAGGAAATGAGTATTAAGTACTTGTTATAAATAAGGTACTGATATGAGCGTGGCATTTGTTGTGAATATAAATTATGTAAATTTGAAATGATATGATATACATATTAAATTTTCACTTTATGCAAAATTGAAATGATGCAAAATCCTCCCAAATTAAAAATTCTTCAAAATATTGTATATTTACAAAGGTTTAGGCGTTGGCAAAATGTGTTTATGTTATTGACAGGTTGTCTGGAAGCAAAAATACCTGTCATCCTTTGTTAAGATTAAGTTCGTTACTGTGACAGTTTTGAGTTATGCCAAGTCTTCGGAAATACGTTCCCTTCATGGGCTATGACTGCCATCCACTGGATTTTGGGGATGTCAACTTGAAACACAGTTATCGCCACTGAGGGTCTCTCAGTCCAGCGGGGGAGGCGGAGCAGTATATAGGCGAGTAGAATAAGGTTAGATGTGAAATGACTGAGGCATGCAAAGTACAGAGAAGGGATACCTGACCCAACTTTAAAGGCAGGTCAGACTTCCTAAAGCAACTGTCACTCGAGGTGATTCAGGTACATAAGTGAAGTTTAGCCTGGAAAATTGTTGACTGGATGTTGAGTAGATTGTAGGAGAGAAAGCAAAGTCAGATGGAGGGAACAGAATATGCAAAGACATGGAGACAAGGAATCCTTTTGGTTAGTCTGGAACACAGCGAGTGATGAGGCTGGAGACGTAATTCCAGCCATATTATTCAGGGCTATGGCTACTGGATATGCGTGCTGAGGGACAGGCAGGAGAGTATCATAACCAATTAGTTTTGCTCTGAAGTAGTGTGCAGTAAAGGATCAACTCAGCGGATCTGAATTGTCCGAATCCTACATATTCCAAAGAAAAGCTTGGTCGTTGTCTATCTCCTGGGAGATAACCTCCAAGCCCTTGGAATATCTTGCCTCTTAAGAGTGCCTTTGTTTACCTTAAATATGCTAGATAGTTTATGATAACAATGTGGTTTATGGTGAGGCCCTTGGGACATGCAGTATCGGCTTGACCTCTGGAGAGAATGGACACTAAGTAACTAAGGTCAGCCATGTGGACAGTCAGCCATGCCTATGTGATCAACTTCTAATAAAAATCTTGGACAGGGAGCCTCCCTGCTGGATAATACTTTGTGTGTGTTGTCACACAGCATCACTAAGAGAATTAAGTGCTATCTGTACAACTTTACTGGGAGAGGACAACTGGAAACTCATGCCTGGTCTGTCCTGGTCTCTGCTCTGTGTCTTTTACCTTTACTGATTTTAATCTGTGTCCTCACTACAATAAACTGTAACAGTGAGTATAACAGCTTTTCAGAGTTCTACGAGTCCTTCTAGAGAATCATTAAAGCTGAGGGTGGTCTTGGGGACCTCTGAACATAAGTAATCAATTGGATAAATAGTGATGCCATTCATGGAGCTAGGGAATATATGAGGAGAAACAGATTTGGTAGAAAATATAAGTTCAGTTTTGAATATGTTGAGTTGAGGTGCTTGGGGAATATCCAGGTGGAAATATCCAGTAAGAAATAGATATAAACACAGAATGTAGGAGAGAGGATAAAGTCAGAGTTAAGAATCTGGGAACCATACCTGTAGAGATGTTATTTAAATCCATGAGTAAGGATGAGATTACTCTGGGAGTAAGAGTTAAAGAGAGTATTTTGTGGAACCCCAATCTTTAAGGGAAAGAGAAGACATCTTAGAACCAGGAAGAAATCAAGAAATCAGAGGTATCTCAAAAGCCAAGGGGAAAGAACATTCCAAATAGAAGCTATTGTCTAACATATTAAAAGTCACAGGAAGACCAAGTAATGCCAGGAGTGAAGAGCATTACCTGGATTTTAAAATGATGGCATTGATATTGTCATCTCCACTTGACAGGTGAAGAAGCAAAAGCTTCAAGTTTTATGATAATTTGGCAGAAATCACATGGAGAGTGGCAGAGGGTAGATTAAAATTTAGGACTGAGTGAAAGTCCATGCTGTTCCCCTTAAATCCCGTTACTGCCCCATCTCATGAATAGACAGAGACCTCTGCAGACCACTTCTGAGTCTTGCTTACTCTTCCAGATGTCACTCTGGGCCTACTTTCTGCAAGAAGCCTTCTCCAACCATGCAGCCCACTCTGTTTCCTCTCTCATGTCCATTTTCTGAGGAACAGGCACCGCTGTGCATCTATTTTGTGTGGATGTATGCTATCTTTCACAGTGAGATTCTTAAGTTCTCGGAGGCAGAGAATTACATTTCAAAGTATAGCTATTCCCAGCTATGAATTATGGCATAATTTCTAACTCCCTATTCTTGTGATATTGCTTAGATATAAAAAGGTAAATCTCACCCCAGAGGAAGTATATTCTGTAAAGGAAAAAAGGACTCAGTCTGCAGAGGTTTTACTACAGATCCAGTCCACAGATCATGATCACATGTTTTTTTTCTTTCTCCTTCCAGACCTAAGTAGGAATGATACAGCTAGACAGCAAAATTGATTAGGAAGTGAACAGAGTTAAAATTCCACCTCTTCCCTCTGGAGGAGGTAGTGGAGGGTGGAGGATGGTGAAGGGTTTACAGGAGGTTAATATGAGGGAAATTCACAGGATGATCAAGGTGGGACACGGAACAAAATAATAAATTAAGTTAAAAAAAGATAGTGGTGAAATGATAAATGTTGCCTGCGAGGTAAGTAGGGAAATTGGTTCCTGGGAAATAAGAAGTTATTTTTCTTGGTTAATTTTGTTTATTGCTGGGAACCATCAGCGTTTGCAGGCTGAGATGGTGGAGCCTCTCACACTAATAATGAAGGCTCTTGCTCAGACGTGGTTCCTAGGATTCAAAAGATTCCCTGTTCTTGTTGACCCATTCTTTCTCATTTCTCTCAGGCTGAGTTTTGAAGTACTGAATGCATCCAGAGAAAATGAGGAAGGGGGAGTTATAATCTCAATATGTTATCTGCAGATTAAATGTGTTTTGTATTTTCTGCCTAATGACCATTTTTTACTGAATCCCTATATTATGAGTGCCTACAATATGGTGTGGTTGTAGAGTGAAACATGACCGACCATTCCATTAAACACTTCTTTCCAGTAGTGCTGGGAAGGAATAGGAACCATTTCCTAAAGCTGGTGACCTGGCTTCAGTGAAATCAGTATTTATATGAGAAATCACAAATGTGAGAAGTTGACACACTGATCCATTCAAGGTGCTTCCTCTCCTCAAAAGATATTTATAAGTGACTTGGGCAAAAATGAAGAGATGTGAAGCATTAAAATATTTCTAGAAATCTTCTACAATTTCTTATGCAAATACTTTAGCAACTTACAACTGAATCACCAATGACTTCCCAGAAGTGGGAGTTCCTATCTCAGAAAACGATTTATTGGTGTGAATTTTACCATTACCAAATATTCTGTGATTTTAGGAGATAAATTAGGGTTGAAGTTTTTCAGAAGCATTAAAATCATTGATTTATGAGGGAATTCTTTGGTGAACTTTCAATGCAGAGCAAAACGGATGTAACCAAAATCAGTTTCAAGTCCGCAGGGAATTTCTAGAGGAAATTTCTTTTTGAAGTTTATTCCTAAAAATGAAATGGAATACGATATAACTCAATGGAAAATGAATATTCAAATATAATGTTTTTTCTTTAAGAGCTTATTGCTTAATGAAATTGGCAAGCCTCAAAAACCTTTCTGAGAAGAAATTTTTAAGCACATCATAAACTCTTGGAGTTATTTACTCTAACCATCTTACCTTACAGATGAGGAAGCTGAAGCCTCAAACCTAAGGAATTTATCCAGGGTCATGTAGCGAAGTGTCTGGAAAACTAGGGGCCTCAACTCCCAAAGCAGAGATCTTGCAGTTAATTAATTGAAGATTCCACGTCACTCAGGAGGTTGAGAATTCTTCCCAACTTGAAAGCCTCTGATTTTCCATCATCTTAGAGAAGCTCTTTTACTGAGATTGGCAAAATTATTTAGCTCCTTGGACTGCCTGGGAAACACAGTGTAAATTTTGATCTTTAAACATTTACTGAGTTTCCCTGGAAAAGGGGAAAAAATGACCTAGCCTTATGAGTTAATCCCCTGTAGTTGTCGGTATAAATTTTACTCTACAATACTGGGTAAAAGAGATGTCATCTTACCTTTAAATATAATGAAATTTAATTTGTTACAAGCCCCCATCCTCCTGGGCTGGCAAGGAATTAAACATCAGTCATTACTGGGATACCTTTTCCCACAGGTCAGAGTCAAGTGAAGGTTTGAAAGATCTTAAGTGATGAAGAAGGTTCATAGAAGTTCCCTTGACTCCAGCCCCTCGCCCCTTTCTTGGTCTTTGAGAAGCGGTGTGTTGGGGTGGTTTGGAGAGCAAATACCCTTGAGACAGGATCTAGGCCTTGAATTTCCGTTCTACGTCTTGATAGCAGTTTTAGTGGGTTGAATGGTGTCCTCAAAACAAGATATGTCAGTGTCCTAGTACCCCAACCCTGTGAATGTGACCTTATTTGGAAGAAACGTCTTTGCAGACATCAAGTTAAGGATCTCGAGGTGCAATCGTCCTTGCCCTAAATTCAATTGACCAGTGTCCTTAGAAGAAGAGGGGAAGACACAGTCAGAGGAGAAGGCCGTATGAAGGTGGAGGCGGGGATTGGAATGATGAGGCCACAGGCCTTGGAACCCCTGGGGCCACCAGAAGCTGGAAGAGGCAGGCAGGATTCTTCCATAGGGCCTTGGAGGGAGCACGGCCTCCAACACTTGATGTCACACTTCTTGCCTCCAGAACTGTGAGAGAATAAATTTATATTGTTTTAAGCCTCTGAATTTGTGGTAATTTGTTACAGTCGCCACAGAAAAGTAACACAGTTGGTAACCGAGGGAAAGTCAATTACCTTCTCTGTGTCCTCATGTTTATTATGAGGATATAATATTAGTGCTTACCCCATAGGGCTGTTATGAGGATAATTCAGTCAGTCAGCTGCTTAGAACAATACTGCAGCATAGTGAGAGCGCAGTAAACATTTGGTCTTGTGTTCGTCCATGCTGATTACTACGGATAAGCTCCTTTTCCAAGGCTATATGGACTTTTGAGGGTCTGCTTCTCCGCTTCTGCTATGCAAATCTTGAGGAAGAGGTGGTTTGTGGATTCCAGGGCCCTATCACCCTGCACCCACTTTCCCTGGGTGCCCCCTGCAGCCCTCCCATCTGAGTAGGTGGGATCTTCTCTGGCAATGTGAGCGAGCAAGCAGCATGTTGGAGCTACAAAGTCGACATCGTGTTCCCTTACCTGCTGTGAAAGCTTAATGTTTATCTTTCTTTCCTGGGGCAAAAATGTTAACATCTATTAGTTTTTTCTTACTAACTCACCATGCTATACATTTTTAATTAACAAATTAACCAGTTCCCTCTAAAACTTGGTAATATTTTACTTCTGAGAGAAAAGGGGTGATTTAGTTCTAATTTTTCTTGCTGTTCTGGATGGCTTATTTAAACTGTGACTTGACTGAGGGCAGTGCTGTTCCTTGCACCTTTGATCCCCTTGCTCTGTACCTTGCACAGGGTGGGTACAATCAATATGCAATATATGATTGGCTATGGATCTTTTAAATTGTAATGCTTCTGAGTTGGGAGATTTCAAAAGTTTCAGAGCACTCAAAAAGGGACTGATTTTTCCCTGAAACCCAAAGCAGAAAGTATCCTTACCACTAAAAAAAAAAAAAGTTTTTAAAATGTCTTCTCTTTTGACCACTAAGTCATCACCAATCTCACAAGACTCTGATTTTATCTTTTCATATGTTGTTCCCTCTGCTCACAACATTCCTCTCCTCCTTGGCTACCTAGAAAACCCCTATTCAACCTTCGTGTCCCCAGTCAAATGTCGCTTCCTCAATGAAGTCTTCTTGAATGCTCCAACTACTGATTCTTGTCTCCACCACTAGCATGGCGCTTGTCACATGGAATTGTAATTAGTTACTTGCATTTCTGTCTTCTAGGCTGTGAACTTTTAGAAGGTCCTCTGCCATTTTTATCTGGTGATTGGGTGTAGACTTGCTCAATAAGTGTTTGTTGACTGACAATTTAACTGACTACATCAGGGACTGTATAGATGCACAGTGTTCAAATGGGGTTTTCACTGCCTGCCAATTGATCAATAGGCACACGACAGATGAGATTGGAGGTATGGAGATGTCTTAACGTCTGGGATTCTTTGTTTGGTTGACTCCTCTTATTTTAGTGAAATTGTTCTGCTTTGTTAGCAAAGATTGAATCATTGCTACCAATCACCCATCTTCTCTGTGCCTTTTTTAATTGTCCTGTATTACGGTGGCATCCTCTTGTTCTGCTAATTCACTTTACTGACTGTTAAATTTCTATACTTCTGTTCAAGCACCTTCAATTGGTTCCTTATTCTTGTAGAATACTGTCCCCTTCCTTTTCCTTGTACTGAGTACAAGAATAGAAGCAGGAGAACCTCTAATGAGCCAAAGAGAGATAGTGATTTGGAATGGGGTAAGAGCAGTGGAAAGGAAGAGAAGTGGAACTGTTTGGTGTATATTGTAGTGGTAAAGCCAACAGATCTTGCTGAAGGATTCTATGTGGGAGGTGAGAGAAAGAGAATAATTATGGGAAATTCCTAGATTTTGGTCTGGGCAACTGAGAGGAAGGTGATACTATTTAATGAGATGGGGAAGACCGAGACAGAAGTAGTTTTGGTTTTATTTTAATGTGTGTGTGTGTGTGTGTGTGCATGTGTGTGTAGTGAAGTTGAAAATCAAAAGTTCTGTTCTGGACAAGTTAACTTGGAGCTGCATGATGAATTAGACATTAGAGATATCAGGTTGGCAAGTGAACACACCAGTTTGGAGCTCAGAGGTGGGATATTGAGTTGGGGATTCATTAGCACATACATGATCTTCTAAGATCTGGGGGTGTTTGAGATCACTTGGGGAAAGAGTGAGTGTAGAGAGAGAGGAGGGAGTTACCGGACTAAGCCCTGAATAAGTTCCAACACAGGCGACATTTATTATCTGTTATTTCCAATACATTTCTTTTGGTACTAGCAATCACTTTAAAAAACCTGAAACTTCTATTTTATAGGATTCCAGTCTCAGAGAGTTCAAAAGAATTACACATTCCATATAATTTAGTCCTGCTTATTTTGCCAAAAAAAAAATTTCCGTTAAGATGTGCAGTTATTCCCTGCCATTGCTTTATGAGAAGCCTTAACTTCTTAAGAGGCCTGTAATTTTCCTTTTAATTTCTGATGTGAGGAGTCTGTCGATAGATCTTAATCTGTTAATTACTGAAGCTTTATACTGGTTTCAACTTGCTAGAAAACATTTAAATTTGATACCATTAGGGGAAATACTTTATATGTCTTTTTACACTTCCCTGTTCTCAAAGCATTTATAAACACAGCAACCGAAGTTTCTTATCCAGGGAATAGCACAGTTTTTATGAAAGAGGGTACAACTTGGATTTCCAACCCATTATCAACATCCCCCCAAAAGCTGGCATAGTACAGCTAGTAAACCCCAACCTTCTCAACCCCACACTGACTTCTTGTTGAAACATGAAAATGCTGTTTATAAAAAATTGGCAGAATACAACCATGCTTTTACGCACATTTATTTGACAGAGACCCTCCGGGGAAAACACACACAGACACAAAACAAAACACATGTACAAATAGTTAAATGTTCTCTGTTTCCCATGTCTGTTTTTTCCCACTACCAAGTAATAAGTCCATTTACAGGACATCTATATAAAAGAACATAAACTTACTCAGTCGATATCCTTGACAGCTAAGCCTACTTTGGAATTTCATCACACCCTCACTGACACCAGTGATGTGTAGGAGAAGAAAAAGAATTGGGTCTAACTCTGAGTTTTACCCCCAGCTAATACAGAAGATACTTAATGCTCAGCCATGCCTTCTCCTCGCCAGTAATAAAGGCCTCGCTGGGGTTTTGCCAGTGCTATTCGCTCCCACTATAAATCTCGTAATGCCACTCTAATGCTTTATTTTTCAGGTTTCCTCCCGATCTTCTTCTCACTGTGATTTAACAGAAAAATCCACACGCTGCCAAATGATCCTATACAATTACAGGATTTACGGGGTGCTAAAACAGCCCTTGGGCAAGGCCATCAAAGGAAAGGAGCCATTCATTTATTCTGTAGTTTGTGGGTCTACAAAAGGAAATGGTCAAAATGGCAACTGTTTAGTACCAAATCTAAAGGATTTAAGCAGTTACCCAGGACAATCTGCCGAGTAGGAGGAAACACAGGACCATACACAAGTGGGAGGTGTGGTTTATGGTTTTTCTCTCGGTGGATGGACTTTCGAAGACATTTGGCCCATTCAAGCCAGGGTACCCTTGTTCTGTCGATGAAGAGTTGCTCCTTTATCCTGTCTCACATTCTCTACTTGGGAGAAGATGTGAATGAAATGCAGATGTTTAAAACATAAAAATTTCATTTGCTGTAAGTACTTAGACTGGGAAGAAAGCCAGGGGAATCGCTAATTCTGTTTGTTTTATTTACTGAGAGGTTTTAGAGGTAAGAATATAAAAAATTATTAACAAAGACTTGATAGATGTTAATTTTTTGAGCAAAATTTCCTTTTTTTCATAGTAGAATGGAAAATTGTACTATTCTTAACCAAATCTAGAGTTGTCTAATTATGTAGATTGGAATCCACGGTGACTAGAAATTGTCCTACTTTAAAAATATTTTTCCATTGAAATACAAGTATGCTGAATAATTTAGTCTGACTTTCATATTATTGGGAAGTTAGGGTTGCCAGTTTCATATTTCCCCTGATTCATCAGGATCGTGAAGAATTTCATCATTAAAACCAAGCATTGTACCAATTACACCGAAAAGAATACTCTAGTCTTGTGGAGATAGGCATGGTTCACTGCTCTTTCCATGCATGAGCTGGGTCTGCTGGTCAGTGTTTTGCTCACCATTATAACCTATAACTTACTACAATATCTTGATTATGCGGAATTGTAAGGGCGACTGATAGTTTCTGCAAGATTGGTGAGAACACGTCATAAGTCAATATTTACAATGGTCCCTGAGGTGGGCGGTATTATTCTAGCCTACACTACTGGTCTCTGCCCCACTGTTCTTTTAAGTCAAAAGGCACCATGGGGGCCGCCTGGTGGCGCAGCGGTTTAGTCCGTGCTTGGCAGCCCAGGGTTTGCGAGTTCGGATCCCGGGCGCCCGCAGACGCACTGCTTGTCAGCCATGCCGTGGTGGCATCCCATATAAAGTGGAGGAAGATGGGCAGGATGTTAGCCCAGGGCCAGTCTTCCTCAGCAAAAAGGGGAGGATTAGCAATGGATGTTAGCTCAGGGCTAGTCTTCCCCACAAAAAAAAAAAAAAAAAAAGGCACCATGGAAGAGTGGACAGTCATGTACACTCAGCCATTCACTGTAAAGGCCTCGGAAGAGGACATTTGGAATGGGATGTAAGGCAACACCATAAGCCCAAGAAAGACATAATAACATTTATGGAGCAATGTCTTGGAAGGAATAACAAGGGTTAATTCAGTCCTTACTGTATCTCTTTCAGGGGACTTTATTCAAACCAGTCCAAGAAGAGCTCTACCTAGATTTCTTGTAAAATATCTATATGGGAGGTTATTTAAAATCTTCACCTGTGGAAGCATTCCAATGTCTCCAATGAGTTGAATGCTAAACGCCAGCTTTTAATGTCCCATCCAAAGGAAACACCGTATCTGAGAGGCACTCATGTATATCTTACTGTGACCTTACACATTTCTTCCCAGCCTTTGTGGCTAGTGGTGGCAGGTGGCTGGATAAAAATGCAAAAAGTCCAGGTGCTAGCTTGCATTCATTCCCAGGATCATTAGTGTCTGCAAAAGCCTGTGAGATTGCATGAAGGGGATTGCTTTTCATGTAATTTCTATTATTTAAAAAAAAATGTCCTTTGTCATGCCAGTTCTCAAGCCTAAAATTGAGAGGCCTTTCCAAGGTTTTTAGGTGGTTGTTAGAAAAGCAGCTGAAACATGTTCTTTTGTTTCCCATTTAAGTCAGTTCAGATTAAAAAAATGACATTAATTCCAACTCGAAGTGAGCAGTACTTAAATCAAGACGTTGAAAAAGCTACTCAAACAGGCCGTGGTAATAATGGCTCTCATTTCATTTATTAAGCGCTGCAATGTGCTTTACTCCTCACCAGCACTCTAAGAATTAGGTGGTGTTTACTCCATTTTATAGATGAGAAAATTGAGGCTCAGAGAGGTCAAGTAAATCCATCAGGGTTACACGGTTGGTAAACAGCAGAGCCTGCATTTGATAGCAGAGCCTGTGTTCTCCTCTTCTCGTCGCCAGGCCATCCATATGTATGGTTTGCAGCATTTGCTGGGAGTCCCCCGAAATATGTACATAGGACCTTGTTTCTCTCAGGTCTCCTATCGGACCCTAACTCAAAATGACGTTGAAAATTGAACACAAAACCCCAATATATCTAGATAAATCTAGGTAGACAAAATAGGATTTTCAGATTACCAGACTCTTTAGTCAGGTTTTTGTTTGTTTAATTATCTATATGATTGTCTTAATTCATCACTTAGTTCTGCCTGTGTAAAATTTAGGCACCATGAAAGCATTGTCTGCTTTCCTTAAGGGTATTGTGGTTAGCTGCGAATTCATAATTTATGCAACTAATCGATATTGGTTAGCAGCTCTCTGTGGCTCCATATACTTTATATTGGGCATTTTTAGATGACTAATGTTGCAATCTGAAGGCTTTTTATCAATATACTGATAGATCTGAGTGTATCTATTCATATGCTTTTTCATTTCTCTCTCTTTCTTTTTTTGTAATGGCTCTTGGAGCTTCCTCCTGAACATCGATATATCCAGGGTTGGTTCCAGCTTCCTTCTGGGTCGCTTGGAGAATGCACAAGTCAGCCATGATCTCAGCTGCTCTCCCTCCAAAGATGGTAAAGAGTTTCAGACGAAAGAAGTTCAGTCTGCACCACTCTGCCAAAGAAAACAAATCCAGATCTCTCTTTTAGGTTTGTGTTGCCAAACTCCAAAAGGAGGATTGTATTAAAATGGTGTCTTTTACATTAAGTTTTCAAACACCACTAGAATTTCAAGTGATGATAAACGTTCTCATTTCATTGGATCTCGTAACTCTTTCAGGTGATACGTGAAGACATGTCAGAAGACTCTTCCGCGGCCACCTCAGTTTCACAGCACATGAGGGCACGTCTCCCTCTCCTTCATCCCCCAACCCCACCATCTTTTACTCTCAGGAACTGCGTCTTTTAAGGAACAGTTTTTGCTTTTGGGCTCTGAAGTCAAATGATCTCAATAGGATTCTGACAAATGTTTTAGATTTACGACGGACACATTTTCATCTACTTTGCATTATCAGTGTTTTAGTTTTTCATTATAGTTCTTCAAGTCAGTGGAATTATTATGAAAACATAAAAGTGAAGAGAAAAATTTAGGTTTTTAAAATCCTTATCTTCCAAGAGTTCCAACAAATGCTACAACCACAATAAAGCCTTTATTCACTGCCCCAGAGGAAGTAAAGGTTCTATAATTGCTCTTATTACATATTTTGTTCTTCCTTGTATTATTAGTTTCTTACATTTTTCTATTTCCTTTTTCCCCCATAGTGATCTGTACAAAATTATTCAATGAATGCTTTCTAAATGAATGTACGTTTAATGAATTTTAGGAGCAAGAAATAGTGGGTACATATAAAGTTAATGTACTAGTAGTTGACATTATGTGTAGCATGAAATTACTTTCTGAAATTTATCAAAAGGTACTTAATTTTTTAAGAGATCATAGAGCTCTTAATAAGTGTTAATGTGTGGTCAAAAGCAGGTCAGCATTCATACAAATTAAGAATTCCATCAACTTTCAAACGTCTGCATTGAAGGATAGGGAACTCAAAGTTGAAAACACAAATTCCCAAGTTTCAGTGGATTTAAATCATGAATTGAATATTATCTGGAGGTGGTGATGGGGCTGAAATGTAATGTGTGTAATTCAAGCTTTTTTTGTCTAGTAGCTGAGTAAGTTTAAATTCCATGTTCCTGCACCAAAGAACTGGGTAGTAAACTGTAAGCTTGAAGACAGTCGTCATAGATAAGCTCAGGATTCAAAATTTGCCAAAAAACCCCCCAAACCAAATATATATATAAATACAATAATATGTATATATATATATACATATTATATATACATATATAATATACATATATATATATACACACATGCCTCAAAAGACTTATCTGAGACAAAAGACTAAAGATTTATTTGAGAGAGTAAAAAACTGCCTGTTATTTTATAAAGGCTACCATGTCTTAAAATTAGTGATTAGTAAATTATATCTGTAGAAAGGAAGCAACTGTTCATTGAATGCCATTTGTGAATCAAGTACTATGGTAGGTCCTTTACATATTTACAGTGAGTACAATAAAAGTTTATATAAACTTTACTAAGCATTTAACATTTTTCTAACTGCTTTACATGTATTCTCTCCTTTAATCTTTACCACAATCCTATCAAGTATCACTACCATCATTCCCATTTCACATTACAAGAGATTGAAGCGTAGAGAAGTAAGGGAACTTCCAGGGTCACAGAGCCCGTAAATGACAGAGCTGAGGTTGTATTAGATTTCCAGGGCTGTTGCAACAAAATAACGCAAACTGGGTGGCTTAAAGCAACAGAAACTTCTTGCTCCAGAACAGAACTCCAGAACAGAAAGTTCTGGAGGCTAGAAGTCCAAAATCAAGGTGTCAGTAGGACCATGCTCTCTCTGAAATCTGCAGGAGAGAATCTTGCCTGCAATCCTTCTTGCTCCTGGCTTGTAGATGCAATACTCTAATCTTTGCCTCCACTGTCACCTGGCTGTCTTCTCCTTGTGTGTCTCTCTCCTCTTCTTTTAAGGACATTAGTCATATTGGATTAAGGGCTCACCTAGCTGCAGTACCACCTCATCTTAACTAATTATGTCTACAACAACCCTATTTCCAAATAAAGTCACATTCTAAGGTAAGGGGGTTAGGACTTCAACACATCTTTTTGGGGACACAATTCAACCCATAATATCCCCCCCCATCCATGTATGTTTTTTTTTAAACACTGCACTATGCTGTGTCTTTCTCCATGATGTGAAATTTTCCATTTCCTTTATTCTTTACTAAGCTTTGTTGTGCATTTTGTACTACGAAAACAGTTTAGGTGGGTAAGAGTTTTAAAAATCTATTTTATCCTTAAATGAAATACAAATTAAGAACATAGTGACTCTATTATTACTTTGTTATTCTTATAAAATATTTAAATCCATTTTTACTAGTGCTTCTCTGTACATTTAAAAAGAGGTACCAAAGTCGGCTTTGTTATTTTTTAACGCCTAAAGGCAGTGGTTATCAACTGTTTTCCACCTTAACTCACATGATGCATATGGCACACTCAAACAAGTAATAGCAGTTCACTGTAACAACCATTCACCAGTGGACCAGGGAGATGCGAAATGTCTGAGTCTCTGTGGGGGAAGCATATCAAGGAGGAGACGTTTACTCCTTGAGTGATCTTGAGATGCCTCCTAAGGGGAAACCCTGCCTGTCCCACCCATCCACTAGCCATGAGGACAACTATTGCACTAAACTTGGTGCAGTAGTATACAAATCAATTCTCATTTCATATGAAAAAAGTGTAGGAAAATGCCCACTTTTCTTCTTAGAACTGCTTCCTCTTTTCTTATATTTAATTACATGAGTTATTTTTAAACCTACAAAAATTTTAGGTTATGGGTATCAAAATGAATTTATTTTCTTTCACAACATTTAAAGTATCAACAATGTATAAATGAAAAGCTACCTTGAATAAGGGATGAAATAATATTATGTGATGAACACATAAGAACTTCTTTTAATTTAGCAAAATGCTCCAAGTTGTCTAGTATAATGTCTAGTGTTTTAGCTAATTTATATATTTAATGAACCTCCACTCTCCCAGTTTTCCTTCATCCTTTGATGGCTTTCCCGTTTCTACCCAACAGATCATCACAACAGGCCCGGTCCTGAGGTCCCCTCTCTTCTCTATTTGTGTACTTTCTCTATGTACTGTCACCCAGCTCCATGGTATAAAATATTCTATATGCACCAATTTCTCCCAAATATTTTCCTCATTCTTGAGCTCTCTCCTGGTCACCAGACTGATACATGAAACTCCCTTCTTGGCATTTCTGCTTGTGTAACAGAAATTTCAAACTTAACGTAATCAAGGCAGGATTCTTGATTTTTACTGTCTCCCACATGGTTTACTCTTCCAGTTTGCCCATCACAGGAAACAACACCCCTGTTCTCATATGGACAGCAGCAAAGCCTCATATTGCAGTTCTCTATTGCATTTACAATGAAATTCAGACCTCTTACCCTTGCCTATAAAATCCTACCGAACCTGGCTTCTCTCCACCTACATCTTTGCCCTCACTTCCCACCATATTTTTTCTGTCCACAACTCTCTAGGCCATCTGTTTTTATTAACTGAACACTATGCTTCTTTCCTCCTATGAGCATGGATACTAGGTCTTCTGGATCTTCGTATGAGTGGCTCTTTGTTGTCATTCAGTTCTCTGAGTATAGTCTCACCCAATTCACAGTTACTCTTTATCACATAACCAGGTTTGGATTCTCTGCCCAGCACTTCTTAAGACCTGATAACCTCTCGTTTATTTCCTTAGTTGTGTATTGCCTCTTTCCCCCTTATCCCACCAGAATGGGATCTTGTCTGACTTCTTACTATGGCCAAACTGCCTACCACAGTGCCTGACATCAGATAGGTGCTCAGTAACTATTCATCTATGAGTGCAACTCATCAATGAGTGCCTACCCTGTTCCAGGTACTCTGTTGAGAGCTAGGATTCAATAGTAAACAAGATCTAGTTCCTGTCCTCTCAGAGGGTAGAGTTTAGTGGGAGACACAAATGAATATGTGATTATGATCTAGAGTAAATGCTATGGTAGACACAAGCACGGGGTGTACATAGACTTTTCCTAAGTCAAAATTGATAGTCTAGAGCCTGCTATCTTATAAATGTGATTAGGAATATATTTCCCTAAATGCATTACTTTACACCTTTCTACACTGAAACTTCCTTGGACCATTTTTTTGTACCTCTTTCTAGGTGTTTTGAGTTGCCTTTCCTTCTTTACTATCTAGAACTGGGATTCTCAACCTTGACTATACATTGGAATCACCTAGGAGGATTTAAAAAATACTTATGCCTGGGTCCCAGCCCCAGAAATTCTGATTTAATTATTCTGGGGTGTGACTTGGGCATTGGGATTTAAAAAAATCTCCTCAAGTGATTCTAATGTGCAACCACGGTTGAGAACAGTTGCTCTAGATGTCTTGCTCCTCATTGTATGGTCTGGGGAAAATCACACTTTGCATCATCTGAGAGCTTGTTAGAAATGCAGAATCTCGGACTACACCCCAGACCCACTGAATCAAACCTGTGTATTCACGAGATAGGTTAGGTCTAGAAAATCTTAGTGTTTTTCTCTAAACTTATAGGTCTCACAGTAAATTTCTTCCTCAAAATTTTTATAAAAATGATAAGTGAGAAAAGTCTCAAAATCTGTCTTTAGGAAAGCTGATTGTTAACACTTTTTACCCAGAAAATTGCTCTTTTCTGCCTATCTGTTTATTGTCTTTAAACCAGATCTCTGTTCATGGCCATTTTTTTTTCACAGTTCCAAAGTAATTATTTTAAAACAAGCTTTCCTGTGGAAACATGTAAATAGCTTTATGAAATTTTAAATAAAATATTTCCAGCAACTCCTCCTTATGCACAAACACATCCTCTCAAAAACATCGATGATCCAGAGAAATAATTAAATAGATAAATTAGAAAATAGAAAGTGAACAAGGTAAAGGAATGTTATACACATTCTAAAATATGAAGTTTTAAGCCTGATACACACTTTTAAAAAAATTCCAGAGGGCTATTTGGTAAGGTGTGAGAATCTATAATGTCATGTTTTTGTTTTAAATTTCCTATTTCTCATAAGTTATAAAACAACTTTTATTTCTCTAGGGCTAAACTTTAAAAAATTCACTGTGTTTAAATTTTATAAAATAAAGTCAACATTTTTGAGCAACTCCTCTGTGTCTTTGTGTTCCTGCTACTGCATGTTGAGCCCATCAATGAGTTGTCAATTCTGACATCCATTAAGTAAGTGTTTTCCTGTCCTTCTTATTTATTTACTTAATTTCATTTTAAAGTAAAAATTGTATATATTTAAGGTGTACAGGATGATTTGATATACATACCGTGAAATGACTACTATAGTCAAGCTAATTAACATATCTTCTCACATAAACACCATTTGTGTGTGTGTGATGAGAGCACCTGAAATCTACTCTTAGCAAATTTCCAGTACTTAACACGGCTTCCGTCCTTCTTTAAAGTCCAACAAGGGAGATTTCAAAAATGGTTGGCTCAAAAGAGATTAAGGTGTTCTTTAATATTTCATCCTCAAAAGGAATAATTATTCAAGCAAAACTTCTTTCCCTTTTTTCAAGTTACATCCCATAAGGAAGGTCCGAATGTTTATATAAACCAGTTATAAAAAACCTAACCACTGAGGTGCAATAAAAAGACATTTCTAGGTTCGTCCAAATATCCTCATTAGATTTGCTTCTCCAATTACAGATGCGACTCGGGGAAAGAGCATCTGGAAGTGGACGGCTGTCATTTCCGAGACGCGCAGTGTTTCAGACTCTATAAATTTTAATTCCGTGCCTGAAAGCAAAGGGGTATTTATATTTAAAAAAGAAAACACCTGAAAGAGTGGTTCAAACCCGTAGACATTAGAAAAGGATATTAAATATTCCAGGGAAAATGATCGATAATGAGGCAGTTAAATCCACTGAAAGAAACTCTGCCTCTGAAGCCTTAGGGAAGAAATTGAAACCACATCTAAAATCCACAGCAAAAAAAAGTTAGCTGGGAAAAGCACCTGGGCCCAACAATGCTACGACTGAGCTCATAAAAGTGGCGGGCAATTATGTAGCTAGTACCCTGTAAAATTTGTCAGTGCACATGGAAAAACAGAGGAATAGCCAGAAGCCTGGTACAAATCAAACGGTAAAGACTGCTAAATAAGGGAGAACCGAGAGCAAGAAAGGATCACTGATCAGGCCTGGGAAAGCTTCCTTATTTCCCATCAATCCAGTCACATGCCTCAAATGCTTCAATAAACTATTTTAAGCACAAGATGTACAAGATAGTCCCAGGAGGAGAAAGGAGAAGTACGGGGGACATTTTCAGAAAGAAAGCCAAACTCTCTAATTAGCTGCAGCAATGGAGGTAAAGTCATCTTAACATCGTGGTTATCTTTACATGATTCGGGTTCACGCCCTCCATCAGGAGGACAATTTTATAATTAAGAAGCGGTTCCGAAACTACGCCATTTAGCCCACTCCGCTTTCTCTCATATGGAGTCAGCACAGAAACTGTGGGTTATAAGATATATGGTGGAAATTAAGAATGACTCCACGCACATTGTACCAATCATTGCTATCATTGGTAACCCATCCCTGTGTTATGAGAAACAACGTAGGAGGGGGTGGCAGAGAAAGTGACCAAAAAACAAGCCTGGCACAATTTATTGATTGATTGGGTGAAATTTATTGGTTTCTTCTTGTTGAGCGCTTAACTCATTTCCAAGTTTACATTATTATAATTAATGCTATCATAATTTTGCCCTAAAGTCTGTTTCCCCACATTTATGATCCTTTCTTAAGGGATGAATTTCAAAGAGTGGAATTTATAGACTAAAAGACATTAAATTTTTTGAAATCTTTTACTAAATTCTCCTAAGTCTGTATCTATTTATAACCCCCCTAAATGTCAGAGATTTCCCTTTCTCCTGCACCCTTGTAAACATTGCATGTAATCATTTGAAAAATGCATATTTCTTATGCAAAAAAAATAGTATTACATTTTTTGTTTAATTTGCGTTCCTTTCATTACTTGTGAAGCTGGACATTTATTTTCTATGTCAACTGGCCCTTTTTTTTTCAGACAGGGGATGTTCTTCTTTTCCTTATTGATTTTTAAGTGCTTTTTATATGTACCCGAAGTGCCTGGAAAATTGATAGACTTTGTGAGGACTTTGGTGAGTCTCTTGAAACAACAACATAACATTTGTGATCTAGGGGTGCACTTCTCAGGGGCTCATTTATGGGGTTATCACTGCACCGTGGCACAATCATGATCATGGCTGTTACAATAAAGTCATTGCTTGAAAATACAGTAGTTGAAAATCACTGAAATGCTCGATGGCTACATTAATATATTAAATAAATGAATATAGCTAGTGTTTTATTTTTTCTGTGAAAATGTAGTTGTTAGAATTGCAAAGAATTCAAATCATCAAAGAATTAACAAAGAAAGACTATGGACTTTTAGAAATCATCTTTATGGATAAACAGAAATAAATTTAAATTAGCATATCAAGTCTTAAGATAAACTCCATCTTTTAGTCTTCTGTTAATTTCCTTAGCAAATCATTTTTATAGATATCTCAGATAAAATTCAGCATTTAGACAGAATCCTGGATTAAGAAATGGAGAGGATTGACAAATTATTTGTTTTGCCATCCCAATGGAGTAATAATTTGAAATTTAAATTGTTACAGAAAAAAAGTTATGAAAATGCAATTATCTTAAAAAATGATTAAATGATTAATTATAATTTCGTGAGTACCCAAGACGTGAGGTCTTGTTTGAATCTTACTAATGTAGTGAGTGTAGAACTGCGTGATGTCGATTTGTAAGCATTCTATTTCATTCTAGAGTAACTAGTGGATAGATCAGTGTGCTCTGGGAGGCAACATTTACTAAAAGTGGTACAGAAGTGGTGCATACCAAACTGAAAGTACACATGGTAGGATGAGTCAGTGACTGCTAGGATGTAATTTTAAAATGTGGCTCCCTCTAAGGGAAATAAAGGCAAGACTATGTTTCTTGTCTTAGCGTCGGGTCATTTTCTGAATTCCTCTTGTAGGAGAAAACTGCTTTCTACTTCAAAACACTGATGGGCCTCTGTCACCTGTGAAGATTACAGTTAAATTCTTTTTGCCGGAGGACGGTCATCAATAAGCAAACGGGCATCCTTTGCTTGTGTGGTCACTTCTGGTTGTAACGAAGGATCTGTTTCTGTCGCCTGTGGTTGGGCGAGGTTAGTCCAGCCCTGGCGGAAGCTCTGTTTTTGCTTGTAGTGTAGTAGTGGAAATAGCCATGAGTAGGCATTGTTTAGACGACTTATATTTGAGTACTGGTTCATGGAAAAGAGAATTCTCAGATGCCTTAAATAAATGTTTTCCCTTCTTCACCATCCTTGCTGTGTGACAATTTCAACCAGGTATTAAGGAACTATATCTTGGAGGAATCCCTTTCTTTCCTTATAAACACATCTGACTGTAAATTCCCATTTATTGATTCTCTCTACCTCTGGACATTGCAGAAAAAATACAATTCTTATCTCTGAAGAGATTTTGCATGTCTCTCTGAGTCTTTCCTTGTGTTTCTCATTTCTTCATCCATCTTCCTGATGGTTTTTAGAGATGCCTTACTATTTCAGTTGTTCTTTGAATGCACACTAAATGATCTTTTCACCTCTCTAAGGTAGCACCCACTACTTTACATAGTAATCTGCCCATTATTTCACCAATGGAAAGCAGCAGTCTCATCTACTATAATACACATCGTACTTTTAACATGGTCTAATATCATAGCACCTTTCTTGGATGTTTTGCATTATATTCCTGAAAGCTCAAAACCTAAAATGTTTCATCTATATCCTATTACTCTGTAGTTATTGTGGTGGTTTTCAACCAGGGACAATTTTTCCCTCCCCCTGAGGGGACATTTGGCAGACTTTTTTTTTGCTGAGGAAGATTCGCCCTGAGCTAACATCTATTGCCAATCTTCCTCTATTTTGCAGGTTGGTGGGTTGCCTCCACAGCATGGCTGATGAGTGGTGTAGGTCCGTGCCTGGGATCTGAACCCTCGAACCCAGGCACTGAAGTGGAGTGTGCCGAACTTAACCACTATGCTACAGGGCTGGCCCCAAGGCAGAGACATTTTTGGTTGTCAAATTGGTATGGGGAGTGCTACTGACATCTTGCGGGTAGAATCCAAGGATGTGCTGAACATCCCACAATGCACTAGGTAGCCCCACAAACAAAGAATTATCTGGTCCAAATGTCAATAGTGTCAAAGTTGAGAAAACCTGAGATAACGTTTTAGATTCAAACACAGATACTTTCAGATTAAAATTCACTTTAGATTTGGTCCATATTTCATGTCAAGATTCTGCCTCTCATTTTCTGTTTGACCTTGTATAAGGAATTTCCCTTTTCTGAACCTTAATGTTCTCATCTGTAAAATGGGTGTTATGGACTGAATTGTGATCCTTCTCAAATTCATATGCTAAACTCCAACTCACAGCAACTCGGAATGTGACTGTATTGAGAGAGAGAAACTTTATAGAATGATTAAGTTAAAATGAGACCATGAGGGTGGGCCCTAATCCAATCTGACCAGTGTCTTCATAAGAAGAGGAGATTAGGATGTAGAGCAAGACGCCAGGGACACACGTGCACAGAGGGAAGGCCATGTGAAGAGGCAGCAAGAGGGTGGCCATCTACAGGCCAGGGTGGGAGGTCTTAGAAAAAACCAACACTGCTAGCACCTTGATCTTGAACTTCCAGCCTCCAGAGCTGTGAGAAAATAAACATCTGTTGTTTAAGCCCCAAGGTCTGGGGTACTTTTTTATGACAGTCCCAGCAAACTAATACATTTGGGGTATAATGATGGCTGCCCTGCTAATCCTACGAGATTATTGTGAGGATATAGTGAGACAATATATATGAAAGCATTTTTTAAAATATGAAGTAATATATCAATTTTGACCCTTAGTTAATTTTATTATATTTGTAATGACAAGAATCTTTTATATAAGTAAGGGAAAAAACTAGGCAAAGAGACCAGAAGTATATCTTTTCCTTGAATAATTATCCCTATGTAGATGGTCCCGGAATGGTAGGATGGCTTTGTTCCAAAAGTCATCACATGTACAGCCTCCTTTGTTCAGGGCTGTTTTGGGGGGTCCTAGGCAGTTTTGCTTTTGTGGACCCTTTCTTTTATAAAAATATTAGAGATTATATTTTATAATTGCATTGGCATAAAGATGCATATAATTCAGGCTGGATTTATTATATATTCATTGTTATTATATTTATTTTTTAATTTTGGTTTTAAAAGAAGTTAAACTGAAAATACTTAACGGTACCCTAGAAGTATTGTGAGCCCACTGTGTACAGTGCCTACTAAAGGATAAATCGGTCTTGTTGCTCTGATATCCTCGACATGCAGCATCCGTTCTGGGGCCTAAAATGGCTGCTTGTCTCTCAGTACCATGCCCATGCTCCATTGTGTAAAGGGGGCAAATGGAAAGGGTTGTGCCCACTCATTTAAAGAGAATATTTCAAAAGTGGCTCACATCCTATTGGTCAAAGTTTAGTCACGTGCCACACCTTGCAAGGGAGGCTGGGAAATATCATTTTAGCTTGGTAGCCATTTGTTTGGGTATGCCTTCCTTACTGTTAATTAAATGAGTTAACATATGTAAAGTTTTTAGAACAGAGCCTGGCACATAGTAAGCACCACATAATTGCTAACTATATTATTATTATTAAGAGTGTGGAAGATAAAAGCACAGATATTGAGGGATAACATCTCCCGCACAAGTGAAAATAACAGTTTTCAGTAAAATAAACAACAAATCAGTTTTATGATAGAACTGTCAACATAGGTGTAATGTACTGATTTTTAAAACATAGATAAACATTAGCCAGTTTAAGACTTTAGCTAATAAATTTTCATGCAATTAAATCTTAAGGTGTGAGTATGTGTGTGTTATCTGCATTTCAGTATTTTTAAAATAAAAGGCCATCCATGTATTTTTATTTAACTAGAATAACTGAACTGCACATGTTTAGGAAAAAATGCTTTCCAAATTCTTTAAAATCTTTTATAACCCAGGATAGAGAGAAAATTTCGAGGTAGACACATTTTTTGTCAATGTTGTCAACTTATCTTCCCATTAAGTGCCTCTACTTCTAAAGAAGTTTAGCAATCCGACTGCTCAAACATCTTGCTTTTAGCTTTCCAAAACAATAGCTGGAAAATTAGTACAGTGGTTTTAAGATTGTGCTTAGAGTAGTTTGGGTTCCATACAAATAACTGGAGGCTTGTTGAAGATCTATCTGTGGTTCTCACTTTCTGTGTGATCACAGGTAAAGACATGGGGTTGGCTCAACAGACCAGACTAGGTGGTGATGTGTATGTGGGTTGGTGGACTTTTCCCTGGTTCACTGTTGCCTAGGTTTGAAAGCCTCAGAAGCTGGAGTGGAGTTTACTCAGTTTACCCATTGGTTTCTACCCAATTTTACGCCATTATCAGCAGCATGCTCTTAACCCCTTAATCAAGCCCAGACAGATGAGACATATTTAAAAATCTCAGTAGAAGCCTGAGAAGCCTAGAATTTCTGTAATTGGCTACAGGAAGTGAGAGCAAGGTCTGTGAACATGGATGTGTGTGTGTCCAAAACAATTGAAGTGGAACTGGGACAGGGCAAGTGTAAAAGGGGATTATATCGAACTTCGTTCGTGGTAGGTGTCCAATAACACATGCTGAATGAATGAGCATATGCATTCTGATAGTGTCTTTTGGTCCTGCCAAACAGATAGGGGTGAGTTAGATGTGAACACTATGGAGACAGAGACCAAGGCTTAATCATGTCTTGTTCATCTTGGTATCACCAGTTTGTTTAATAGTACCTGACAGATACTCGGTATCCCATAAATGTTTCATAAATGACCGACTCAATGAATAAATAAATAGTGGAAATTTCCTGACAGGTGGCATTCATTTAAAGAAAATATTTAGCGGCAAGAAACACTGTGCTGTGGTTCCAATGACACTGCATAAAGTGGGGGGTGGGGGGCGGATAGTGGGTGCCAAAGAACTCCTGTCTGACTTTGAGAAGTTTGGAATCTATTTAGGAAGTTAGGATAGATACACCGGACAACTTGGATAATACGTAATAAGTTTAAATTTGAGGGCAACCAGTATGCATTTTTACAAAGCTTTAGGAAATAGATCTTTAAAGGATGAACTATCTCATATTTACTTGGAAAGAGATTGAAACAACACATATTTCCTAGCTGTTATTAAGCAAATCCCAAAGTGTTTTCTTTTCAGAAGTTATTTATTAAAATCTCCATGAGTGTAGAGTTGTAATTTTTTGCAAGGTAAGAATTCAATCAATCAATGAACCCATCAGTCAGTAAACTAACCAATAAGGAAGGTGGGAAAGTGTGTTTCAGAAAGTAACCAGCAAGTCAAACTGGCTCTAGATAATTCTCCACTCTCCACAAACGCAGAGAGCTCTTCTTTAGTGGGAGAACTGGTCAGATTGTGCCACCGCAGTTGGCATCTGGTTCTGGCCTCGGATTATGACGTAACTCCTCTGACGATATTGGGGACTCTTGGTGTCCTTGGGGATTAGTCATTAAATGAGATATTCTGTTGGAGAATCCACCACATGTAAATGTCTAACAATCTAGTTATGTTGGTCTCTTTGGGATTCCCAATGGTTCACTGCTGTGAGAGTACGGGGGGAAGTTTGTGTAGTGGTGGAGGTTTTGACTCTTAGGAAAAAAATGCTTTCAATTTCATATCATTTATGAATTATGAGGCAAAGGAAACCAAAACTGGTTACTCTCAAAGCATGATTTAACCAGTGGTGATGTAATTGATCACTTTCATTCTGACTCCTTAGTTAGGATGATACCAAGAGAAAGATCTATCAGGATATCTATGGTTTAAGAATGCTTTTTATTTTTATTATATTTTATCACGAACCTAATTATGCTCACAGCAAAAAGTTGTAAATTGTAGAAAAGCATAAGAAAGAAAATTTAAATCTCTAATTCTAACTCTCAGGGAACTCTACCTCTTAGCATATTTCCTGTCTAGGATATTTCATGAGCATCTGCATACTGCAGGACCCAACACACTGTAACAGTATTTGGCTCTGATTTATGTCTATGGCATTTATTGTACCCTGCTTCTTTCGTTTCACTTTATATTCTGATATTTTTGTAAATCATTTTTTTTTTCAAAAACGTGATTTTTATTAAGTGCTGTCTTAGCTTGGGCTGCTATAACAAAATACCATAAACTAGATGGCTTGTCAACAACAGAAATGTATTCGTTACAGTTCTGGAGGTTGGAAGTCTGAGATCATGGTGCTGGTGTGGTGGGATTTTGGTGAAGGCCCTCTTCCAGGTGAATTCTTGTATCCTCACATGGTGGAAAGAGGGTGTGTTGGCTCTCTGGCCTCTGCCTATAAGGGCACAAATCCCATTCATGAGGGCTCCTCCCTTGTGACATTTCCCAAAGGTCACACCTCTTAATACTATCACACTGGGGGTTAGATTTCAACATACGAATTTTTCAGGGACACAAACATTCTGTCCATAACAACCTGCATTATTTTGTCCTTTGGTTGTATGTTTTTAATTCATTGAATATTTCTTAGGCTTCTGTTTTATTCTTATTACAAATAATAATGTGATTAACATTGTGGTACATAAAGCTTGGTTTCACTTTCTGATTGTCTTCTGATTGCTAAATTGTTTTCCAGGTAAATTACATTTAATTAAATTACATTTAGCAGTCCAGGGAAGTAGTAATCTCAGAGTACTCTGATCACCACTGAATATTATGATTTACAAAAATTTTGATTTGTTGGTGGACCTGAAGTTTTATCTTGTTCCCTTAATTTATACTTATTAGCTTACTATGAAGTTATGTTTCTTGTCTCTGCTTATTGTTCCCTCACATTTCTTCCTCTTCTGTGAATTGTTTGTCCTTATCCTCTACCTACTTTTCTACTGCCATAGTGATGTTGTCCTTATGGGTGGAACTGAGTTCTTTACACATTAACTCTTTGTTGTTTTTTGGCAAATATTTCCCACAATTTTTTTCTTTGGATTTTGTTTGAGTTATTTTTGATATGTAAAAGTTTAAAATGTGTAGGCAATCCAGCATTCTTTTTCTTTCTGAAAACTCTTATTATTTTTATGCCTTGAGAGTCTTTTTCCATCTAGAAATAAGATAAATATTAACCTTCTTTTAGACATTTCTAATTTTATTTTTAATATTTATTTTTTTCATTTGTATGGTATATGGCAAGGGTCTACACTGATTTAAAAATTAATAACTTTCCTAATCAGTCATTAAATAGTTCTATTCTTTCCTCTTTGACTTACTGTGCTTTAAATTATAAATAGTATTAAATTCTAATTAAAGTCCATTTCTGGGGTTTTTGTTTTATTAATTTGTATGTCTTTTCTTATATCAGTACAATACTGTCTTAATGAATGAAGATTTATAATATGTTCAATTTCTCAGAACTAATCCTCTCTCATTAGTCCTCTTTTTGAAGGTTTTCTTAAAAATACTCACCCATTCTTCCTTCAGAAAAATTTTCTCTTGTTCTAAAAACATCAAAATGGAATTTTGGTTAGAATTATGTGAAACCTAAAAATTACTTTGGGAAGAATTCATACCTTCTCAATGTTTATTTCTTTCACTCATGTATGGGCTCTTCACTTAACGTTTTTATCTTTTAGCAAAATTTTGTAATTTCTTTTGTATAGATCCTACATGTTAAAGACAGTTTCTTTTCCTAATTCTTTTGCAGTCTTTAGTATTGTGAATGGAATATCTATTCTATGTCCACGAATTTTTATGCTATTATCCAGTAAAATAATATATTGACATTGAGAATTTGTTAAATCAAGCCATAATATATCTTTAGAGTAAATATTTCAAAACCAAACCATCACTAGAAATGGTACAGCTTGTTTCTTTTTAAAGAAAATGAAGTTGATTAGAGTTATTGTTTTCAGTCTTTAGTGATTTGAGTGCTTGATTTTGAATTTCCATCATATGGAAAGTTTTAGGCTCGTTACTTAAAAGCACCACAGCTTTTCCATTCTCAGCGTTGTCCCAGGGTAGCTATATGCCACTCCTGAATAGTAAACTTTTAAGTTAGAATCACTTAGCCACCTCACAGAATCCCTCTGGCAATACCTACACAATGATAAACAAATGTTTTGGTAGGAAAGAGCCAAGTGCATTATGTGGTAGACTCTTAGTACAAAGCATTTTCCAATGACCTCATATATTATGAAAACAGCTTTGGGAAATACAGTGTGTGTTGCCATATATTGGCCCAGAAATTGTCTTACTGTGATATGGATGATGAAATTGATGGGGTTGTAACAAGTCATTCTAGTTTTCCCCAGGGCGAGTAGCTGACTGTTGTGTAATGGTCCTATACATGTGCTAGGGATGTTGACCCTAATCCTAGAGTACCCAAGAAGGTTTTGTGGGAAATCCGTGGGGCAAAGCTAGGGCTTTGCAGTGACATAAACCTACATTTTATTCCCAGCTTACTTACCAGCTTGGTGAATTAGTTTAACTCAGTATATCTCAATATAAGCTGCGAATTGGAAGTCACCTTGAGAGCTTTCAAAAAATACTGTTGCCTAGGTTCCACACCCAGAAATTCTGATTTAGTTCTGAGTTGAGACTCACATATTGGAATTTTAAAAGCTCCCCTGTTGATTCCAATCTGCAGCCAAGGCAGGGATTCCCTGAACTGTGAACCTGTTCCCTCATCAGCCATTACTGCAGCTAACAACTTCTCAATAACTTCTAGTTATTATTAATATTAAAATAGTAATGATGGCTTAGAAGCTAGCCCGAAGTGTACACTAAGGTCAGAGGAGCCATCCCCAAAGTGTTTAAGACTCTATACTCTATACCTATACAGGAATGAGAAGCTGTTACTTTTGAAAGAAAACCAGCATCAAATGGGATTTCTGAATGTGCGTGCTCACTCCTGCTACCTAAACCTGCTTTCTGGAATCCAACTCTATGCATCGTTTTCCTGATGATCTCAAAGTGCAGTTGCATTTCAGGATCTCAAAATTTTAATCCTTATTTATTGTGTTACTGAGAGGAGGCAAAGAATAAATATATCCAGTCTTCAAAATATTTTATGTTTGGTGAGAAAATACTAAGCTCATTTGGGCATAAGCCATTCATTTAATTCCAGTTCCAGCTGATGATGGTTTAAATAAAGTCTCAAATTCCTTAAATTCTCTCTAAGTAACCTGACACAAGTCAACAACGAGATACTTGACTAAGGGATGTAACAAGTCTTCTAAAACTCATCAGCTTTGCTAAGTCAATAGGTGAAGCCAGCCTGCTTAAACATTCAATGTAAGTATGAGGTCTGAGGCTACCCCTTTATTTGTAATAGTCTGTACGGCCTCCTAATATTTCAACCCTCCTGCCGTTGTGCTTATTTAAAAAAATTCTGAAATAATTCAAGTGCAATGACTTTCTGCATGTATATATATTAAAGTGATAAAAGACATATTGCAGGATCTTTTTCCATATGGTGCTAGCAATTTGGATTTTAGTATCAGTTTTTATAACTTACAGCTCACCACTAAAATGTCAGAACCCGTGAGACTAAAACAACTTCTATTTTAGGTTTTAGATTCATTTGCTCTGATCTCTCAACCAGAAAACTGACTCTAAAGGCCTCTTTATTCTGAACTGATTTAACTTTCAGTTCACCACTACCTTCCCAGTCTATTAAGGCTAAGAATGTTCCAGTATCTCTTCTCTTTGTTCACTTACTGACATTTATTGAACATGTGCCACGAGGGGCAGGCTGTCACCACAGTTAACAAACTGACCTTTATGGCCATGGAAACCAGTGTGAGAGAAACCATATTAAAAAAAAACCAAAAGAACTCACATTACTAGAAGCCCATGTGTTGAGGCTAAGCAGAGACTCTCCTAATTTTTAAGCCAACCTTCAAGAAATTTGAGAGAAAGCACTATAAACTAACTTGTTTTGAGAAAATTAATAAATTTGCCTTGGTACTGGCTCTTAAATTAGAGACACATTTTATAATCATTGGGTGGTTTTGAAATACCTAAAAAACGTACTGGGGAAAGTTAACTTTCAAGTATTTTCACACGGCAATACTTATTTCAGAGATGGCAATGTCTTTCTCTGACGTCTTCCTGGCCTGGCAAGGAGTTTGGTATCTTATAATATTGTTATTTATGATTCATTTTAACAGACAAGTGGTTATTCCAGGGGAATTGTTTCAAAAGAATACTTCATATTGGAAATTGATCAGATTTGATTATTATTGGTAGTAAGTCAAGAGGATTGCTTGTCTAAATATTAACTTCCACAAGCAGTTTATATTTTAGTACAGTAGGAGGGGGAATGTGGCTCTCAGATGGTCATTAAAGCATCATATTGACTTAGAATAGTGTTTTTAACTTAACGACTTTTAGAAGAATTCATGGACCAAACAGTAGGGTTATTGGAAAAGTGTCTTCACTGAGTTGGTTGGGCACAGGGACTCTACTTCAGATATGGTAGACTTGAATCTAGACTTAATCTGGTGAGGTGACACTGGATTAGGGCTTGTCTGAATCTGGGAGATCCAGTTAGCTATGATGGTCCTGATAAATCTCTCATTTTGAGGATTACTGGAATTGGTAATTTGGGTTGGCTGGGTCTAGGGTGGCCTGTGAGACTCAGTGTATCTTGAAGTACTCCCTCCTTTTCACCGCAGGCACATAAAGCCTCCTGTCTTTGTGGGTAATTTGCTCAACCTAGAATCATCTATGGTAATTTAGATTTCATGGTGTGAATTCTTAAACCCAGGATTAGATCAGAGCTGGTCTAGAAGATAAGACAAACTTGGAGGTGCTGGGATATGCCAATTTTTTTTTTAAATACCTACCAAAGTGGGCCTTGTACTTTGTCAATTTTTATTCACAGCCTGTATGTGACAAATTCCCAACAAACTGCAATCTATTTTTCAGAGTTCAGAAAAACACCAGTTACCATGAATTATTCACAGTCTCAGTAACATAACTGTGATCCAGTGAACTTCGGGGTCTTGTTGATTTTCGTGTAAGGGGAACAGATACAGGCACTGGTGTCTCCATAGTTTTCCGATAAACTATGAAAGTCTCTCTCTCTCTTTCTTCCAGGTAATTACTAATCAAGTCATCAAGATGATTAGAATATCCACTATGTCTCAAATTATACAGTCAGGTTTTCGTTTAACTTTGGAATTGATTCTTCAGAGATGTTTCTGTGCCAATCTCTTTAGAGGTCTTTCCTTACTCATGCTTCTCAGCAAAAAATGGAAGTGAGAAAAAGCCATGTTCTATGTTTTCCTTTTAGTGTGAATCACCACGGATGTCGTTTTGCAATCAGAAGTAATTTCTACTTCTCTCCAACCGATGGCCGCTTTATTTTTTGATGAAATCCTGTTCCCGCCTACATAAAATTGTTTGTCTTATCAATAAGTTCTAACTCTGTGTTGTTCACACTTGCTTATGGGGCTATTGAGCTACTGAAATGTGGCTAGTCTGAATTGAGATGTTCTGTAAGTGCAAAATATACTTTTGAAGACTTAGAACAAAAGAATGTAAAACATCTCAATAACTTTTTATAATAATTACATGCTGAAGTAATAATATCTTGGATATACTGAGTTAAATATATTACTAAAATAAGTTTATTCAAAATTTAAAAATTTTTTTCATGTGGATACTAGAAAATTTAAAATTGCGTTTGTGATTTGCATTTGTGTCTTGCATTACATTTCTATCGGATGGTGCTATTCTAACATAGGTTTTGGTAGAAATTGTTTTTGCTTAATGACCCAGAAAACTGGAGATACTCAAAAGATATTTGTTGGTCAAACCAAACTGGCTGAGAATTTCACATTTTTCTTAATCATCATAATGGACATTGAAAAACAAATCTGACAAAATGGAAATTTTAAAAGCAGGATGCAAAGCAGGTTGTTAACAACATAGTTAGAGACTAAAATATCTTGTTTATTCATACAGCTGGTATTTATTGAGTACCTGCTATGTGCCAGGCATTAGGCATATTGAGTATATACAGTGGTGAACAAGATCCAGTTCCTGTCTTCAAGGAGTTTTTACAAGGTGGTGGAGGACATAATGGCAAAAACATTAAGCCCAGAGTGGTGGTGGGGATGGTTTGGTGTAGGCAGCCAGCAAAGTCCCCCTGATGGAAAAGACACCATTTTAGGAGACAGGTTTTCTCAGTCTGTCTGTTTTAAATTAACCCAATACTTTACGTAAGAATATATGGAGCCAGAATATCCTCACTCAGCAATGCATGAAAGTTTACAAATGATAAAATAGAATTTATTTACCCTCTGACAAGTCCTGTAGTTTGAAGCATGGCAGATTGGTTCACAAGAATAAAAGCAGCTCAATAAGTATTCCCTCTGAGATTCTTATTTTTTTCTGGTTTAATTAATAATTAAAACACTAGCAGGGGCCGGCCCAGTGGGGCAGCAGTTTAGTTGGCGCTTTGGCAGCCCGGGGTTCACCGGTTTGAATCCCGGGCACCTGCCGATGCACTGCTTGTCAGCCACGCCGTGGCGGCGTCCCATATAAAGTAGAGGAAGATGGGCACGGAAGACGGCCCAGGGCCAGTCTTCCTCACACACACACACACAAAAAAAACCACTAGCAAATACAGAACTTACGTGGCACTACTCCTTGACAGGCTGGTTGAGAATGGTCCACCAATCACTGAGTGTTATTGAGAGGGTGGTGTGTTGGAGGGAGTGTGAGCTTTGAAATCAAACAGACAGGAATTCAGGTTCTCTGGACTTGGGGCAAGTTAGTGAATCCTGAGCCGTAGCTTCCTTATTTGTAAACCTAGGAAAATATAGCACTCAAATCCGCTTGTGAGGATAAAGTGATCAATATACATAAAACACTTAGTGTTGGTATACAGGTAAGTAGTAAATAAATCATTGACATCATAACTTGGGAAAACAGTAGAATTATTTGAAAGAAAATGTTAAGTGTATGAAATAAGAATCTAGTAGACAGAAAATAAAAGTATAAGTTTGGTCATAAGAGAGAGGAAAAAAGTAAAAAAAGAAAAAAAAGAAGAATGTAGTGAGAAGAAAGAGATACTTTCATTAAGTATTCCTAAGTACTGTTTTTGAAATTGTTTTCATTTTTTGTGCTTTGAAGGGTTTGGTATCATATATACCATCTGGACCTGGAGTTTCCTTTGTAGGAAATTTTAAGTAATGAATTCAATTTCTTTAATAGGTATAGAACTATTCATATTTTCTATTTCTTCTAATGTCAGCTTTGAAAAACTGTGGTTTATAAGAAATTCATCCTTACTTCTAAGTTGCCAAATGTATTGTAACAAAGTTATTCATAATATTCTTTTATTCTCATTTTAATGTCTTTAGTGTCTGTAGTAATGCCTCCCTTTTTATTCCTGATATTGATGATTCAAAACTTCTCTCTCTCTTTAGATTGATAAATTATATTATTATTTTCGAAGATCCACATTTTGGCTTTGTTGCTATTTCTCTATTGTTCATATTTTCCATATCATTGATTTCTATTCTTTATTAATTCATTATTTCTATTTTCTTCGTATTTTATTCTCTCTTCTTTTTCTAGCTTCCTGAGCAGGAAACTTTGATTGTTGATTCTAAATCTTTATTTTTATGTAAAAAAAAATTTACATATGTATGTATTTCCCTCTATGCAGTGTTTTGGCTGTATTCCACAAATTTTGATGTGTTGTTTTCATTATTATTTAGTTTAAAATATTTTCTAATTTTCATTGTGATTTCCTCATTGACACATGGGTTATTTAGAAAAGTGTTGCTTATTTCCAATATTGGAAATTTTAAAAATTTTCTTTTTATTATTGATTTCTACCTTAATTTAATTGTGCTTATAAATATTCTCTATAACTTCAGTTTTTAAAAATTTATTAAGACTAGTTTTATGGCCTAGTATATGGTATATTTTAGTGAAATTTGCATGTCCACTTTGAAAATACATATTTTTTCTTCGGTTGTTGGGTGATGTGTAGTACAAATGTTGATTAGTTTAATTGCTTAATAGTGTTAGTCAGTATTTCATGTTATTACTGATTAATTTGTCTATTTTTTCCATCAATTACTGAGGGAGATATGTTAAAATTCCCAATGATTGTAGGTTTTCCCATTTATTCATTTACTTGTCAACTTTTGCCTTATATATTTTCAAGTTATTTTGCTAGATGCATACATATTTATAATTGTTTTGTCTTCCAGATAAATTGACTTTTTTGTTATTATGAAATATCTTAATTTATCTCTAATAATATGCCTTTCTTAAAATCAACTTTGTCTCATAGTAATAACATGTATAGTAAAATACACACTAGTTTTTTTATGACTAGTTTTGGCAAATTGTATTCTTTTCCATCCTTTTAATTTCAACATTTCTCAGTCCTTATATTTAAAATGTGTTTCTAACAATATCATTTAATTGGGTCTTGTTTTTTAATCTACTCTTTCAAAAAGAGATTAATCCATTTACATATAATGCAGTTATTGTTATCGTTAGGTTTAAATCTATCATCTTGCTATTTATTTTATATTTTCTCCATCTGTTCTTGGGGTCTGTTGGTGACAAATTCTCCAAGCTTTTATTTGTCTAAGATGTCTTTATTTTACTTTCATTTGTGAAGGATATTTTTACTGGGTATAGAATTTTAGGTTGACAGAATTTTTTCTTTCAACACATTAATGACATTTTCCATTGTCTTTTGGCTTCCATTATTTTTCATAAGAATCCAGCCATCATTATTAACATTGTTTTGTTGAATGTAATGTGTAGTTTTCCTCTGTGTGCTTTTATGACTTTCCTTTCATCTTTGATTCTTCGCAGTTTGAATATGAGATGACTACATGTAGTTTTCTTTGTGTTCATGTTTGGGGTTTGTTGAGATTCTTGAATCTGTGGCCTGATGTCTTTTCTCAGTTTTAGAAAATCTTGGCCTTTATCTCTTCAAATATTACCATATGCTTTTTCACTTTTCTTTTGAGACTCCACTTACAGATATTTAAAGACAGATAATATCCTATAGATGTCTGATACACTTTTCTAGGTTTTAAAATTCTTATTCTTCTTTTTATCCTTTGTGGCTCAGTTTGGATAATTTTTATTGACTCTCTTCAATTTGACTGGTCCTCTCTTCTCTACTGTTTCCAGTCTGATATTGAGATTATCCATGGAAGTTGTTATTTCAGATATTGTACTTTTTAATCCTAAATTTCTTCTTTCTTAGACTTTCCATTTCTTTCTGAAGAAATTTTCCATTAAAAAGATCATTTGGTCTATTTTTTATAAACTATTTTCATATTCATAATAGTTATTCCAAAGTCTTGTGTGCTAATTTGAATGTGAGTCAGTAGTGAATATGCTTTTATTGGCTACTTTTCATTAGTTATAGGTCATATTTTCTTGCTTCTTTTCATTTTTGATTGTATACCAGACATTATATATAAAACATCATAGAAACTGAAATGGACACTAATTTTACCCTAGAACGGAATTGCCCCTTCTTCTGTGAGGAAGCTAGGGTGAGGGATGGTTTCCTTCAATATAACGAGGAATTGAGCTGTTGTAGAGCTGGGTTACCACCATAGTCTGTTTCAAGTCACCTCTAATTTTAATTATTTGAAGGGTGGAATTAGTTCCTCTCTCCAGCAGGGTTTTGAGTCTAAGAACTACAATACTATGTCATCTATCTGTTTTTTAGCTCCACCTTCCCTTTCCATGATGCTGCTTACTCAGAAAAAGTCCCAGGGGGAAGAATTTATAGGTGGCAGAGAATATTAAGCTTTTGTTCTCCTTCATTTTTCAATCCACCTTGTCAGCACATGTATGGGGGTTAAGAGTTTGACTAGACTCTCCTTGTCACAGCAAAAGTCTTAACCTTTACCAGGCTCAAGACTCTCCCTGGCTGTCTCCTAGACCAGGCTAATGCTCCTAGAAACAAAAGTGAGCACTAGTTTCTGATTATCTAGGAAGGGCTCATCCATCTCTGGAATTTAGTCCATTTTGACTTATTTGCATCCAAGCATTTTAATAGCTATAAAGAAAAATATTATTTTTTAGTTTGCCCTGTGATTTTTCATTGCTGAGGTGGGAATGGTGACCTTTTGCAAACTTCTACATCCTAAAAAATGAAGGAATAGGAGAAATGCTTTGCTGTCCTGAAGGACTGACCAGATTTTTGGCTTTCAAAGATCTTAGGTCTCATTACCATTATAACCATATACAATTTTTTCCCCGTTAGCTTGGGATAACTAAAAATATTTGTCATACTTTTAAGTATGATGTTATTTCCTAATGCTAACAACTTTTCTACAGAAGTTTCTTGTTTATAAAACAGCAGTAAAATGGGATTTGATAAACTGAAATATTGTTTATCACTAATATTCCAGGAATATTCTTCTTTTACAAGCCTGGAGATACTCTATATGTATGGCCAACAGATTGTACACCGGATGATTCCAGGGTTGTCCACTCATGGTTTAGGATGTGAATGGCAGCCTTTGAGTTGTGCAATGTACTGCTTCTATATAACCCAGAGGACAGTTACAAAAATCCAAAGACATATCATTGTGAATCTCCTGCCATAGGTAAGGGACTAAATAAATGCTTATTACTTTCTTTTTAATTAATACAACTTTTTGATGATAGTCATCTCATGTTGCAATAAAATTTCATTTTAAAATTTATTTCAAACCACTGAATTGCTTTTATATTCATAACTAAACTTTTTTGTATTTTTAAATATTAGTTTGACTGATTCAGTGTTGTATTTGATAAAGTAGCTGAGGCCATTTGTGGGATAGTGTATACAGAGGGATTATTAGATGTATATCCTCCAAAAAATATAGATGATAGATAAAATATGTCCCACAGTTGCTTCCTGGATATTACCACGTCTGATTTGAAAATATGGCCAGAACACAAATGAATTTAGAATTTTAGGTCTTTGAAAAATATCATTAGGGAAACTTTTAAAAATGGACTTCAAAAGGATTTTCTAGCCTATCCCAAATGTCTTGTCTCACCTGGGACTGCAATGCTATAACGACAGGCAAGGGAACTAACACTGATCGAGTGCCTCCCATCAACCAGCCCTGGTGTACACAGTCTCACATCTGAGCCTGACTAAACCTGATGAGGTTGAGCCTCACTAATATGCTTTTTGCATGTTATAGGTTGAAAGAATCAATGAGGTTTTAGAAAGATCAATACTTGTCCTGAGACCACAAAGCCAGTTATCAGCAGATGTAGAGTTTGAACACCAATTTCAAAGCCCAGTGCTTCACTCTTAGTTTACCTAAATGGAAGAAAAACCAAAATATTGAATTTGAAGTGTAGTTATTAGTCTCTGAATTATAATGCTCACAGCTTCAAATAATAAGTTAAAGGATGATGACATTTTTTTCTATGAATTAATTTCTTGTCAAATTAGAACTGACCTGTGCTTTGTGCCACATAGGCACCTAGTAAATTCTAGTTTGAGCAAATGAATGGACTATTATTGTTTATACTTTCAGGCGTTTACCCATAAAACAATTCCATATTTTCCGATATCAGATTACATTATTAAGGGTTTTCAAAGCTCAATTCAGAATTGGAGCATCTTTTCCAAAAGCTTTCTTTGCTATGGAGGAAAGAATTTGTAAATTCAAGTATAACCCATGAAGGAAGCTTCTTGAAGGCAACAGCACACAGCTGAGTGTCTTGTTACAGTAGTTACTTAATAACTATTGTTGAGTGACCCGATCTGACCAATGCACTCCCCCGTCGGTAAACAACTTGACCAATAGGGGATGCATTTCTGCCACCCTATCTTTAGAACTCAAAACTTTGCTGAAGGTTTTTAATAAGATTACATTCAAAATTATATTTGTCAATAAGTATTCATTGACTCCTTGAATTTAAGAGAATGGAGATCATGATGCTGTAAAATCAAAGGATGAGTTTTAAAATACGAATAATATGAACAGTTGACATTTGTTGGATACACATTTTGTGACAGGCTTTGGGTTCAGTTCTCTGCATAACTATTTTATGAAAACAACCACCTTATGAGGTGAAGGTCCACCCATTTGGTGGACAAGGAAAGTCAGGCTTGCTTAGGGCCACCTGTGTAGTAACTGGCATATCTGGGACTTGAACTCTGCCAATCTGATTACAAAATTCATGCTTTTTAGCTTATAATGCTTCTAAGACCTTACTGTCTGGCTCTCAATCCTACTTTTTCTCTCACTGACTGTCTTGGAGCAAATCATTTAAACTCTGTGAATATCAGTTATACATGTCATAATTGTAGTGAGGGTCAAAATTTAAAAGTCCATCTGTAGCAGAATAGTTTAGCTGGGTTATTTAGGTGGGTTTGTGGAGGTGGGGAACACTCTCCCTTAGAGGTCTTCTATATTCTGTGTAGGTTGCTTCCCTATTATGTTATGTTTAGGGAACTTAAACTGTTCAGGGAAGTCCAGTGCATTTAAAAAAAGACCACCAGGGGACCCAGGAGCTCTGTGACAAAGACTTTGAGATTTGTCCCTAACTAGATTCAAATATATGCAGATATGTTGGGTAAACTGAAGTGCCCTGGAAGAAAAGATGGGACCCTAAGAGAAAAGCACCAAGAAGGAAGTGATGTAGCTGAACCAGTCTGGTGACTGCAGCTGTGAGGAGTGAGGTATAGGAAGATGTCTGTGCTCAAACATGACACCAATATTCTCCTCTCTCTCCCACCCTACCCTGCCCCCAGAGTGCACGTGTGGTCTGGGAAAAAAAATGGTTATGCTTATAAAGAAAAGGACAACATCACTCATGGTCCAAACAGTTCTACTGAGGGAACTCTCTATGAAACAGCTGCTCACAAGGTGGAAATCTTTTCTTGGGTCAGTGAGGAGATGAGCAGCAGAGCTTGGAGTTGAGAGCCTCCTGAAGTGGAAGGGGCGCTGACCCCCTTGTGGTGCAGAGAAAGGTGGTCTACCAAGCAGAAGGATCTGGAAACCACAGGCAGGGACTCTGTTAACATATGAGACAATGTACCTTTTTCCCCATTGTGCTGAGGATCTCCGCTAGAGGAAGAGTCCTCCCCCAGAACCTGTAACCTGTTATGGCTCAGGGACATTCACATCCCTGGAAGATTGTCAGACAGACTAAAAAGAAAGACTTCAAGAAAAATGTGACTTGTGGGCTAGCAATTTGAAATGCTAAAATTTAGGGATATTATAACTTTGATCTGTTTTCACTAAGTAGTGGAAAGAGTTTGGGCCTCATCAGTTTTATATATAAGAGCATTTTGCAAATGATAATGTACTATAAAAAGGGTAAACTCATAACACATTATTTCAACAGATAATTTTTCCCTATTTGTCAGGCACTATGTTAGACACTGAGGCATAGCATATGGGAGGGATATGTATGCAGATGTAGGCAAGTATTGAGACGATAATGAAATAGCAGTATGGACCTGGTACAATGTGGGGCAGGAGGTATGGAAAGAAGTCAGGGAAATCCCTGGCATAGCAGGGAAAGCTTTTCGGAGGAGATAGGTTCCAGATGAGCAGGAGTAAGATAGGTGACCTAAGCTGAGAAGAGCATTTCAAAGAGAAGGAGCAATGCGTGCCAAGATAAAGAGAGGTCAACGAGCATGGTGTCATCATGGGTATGCGAGGAGCTTGCTGGGCCCAGTGCCTCGTATGGGGACACAGCTGGGGATAAAGAGAGAGAGAAAACAGCAGCTAGAATGTGGAAGGTTTTGTGTGTCTGCCCTACAAACATTTCTGACATAATCTTGTAGGTGATGAGATGTCATTGGAGATTATAAAAATTGCAATAAAGATAGAGTAATTAAAACTTTACAGCACTTGTGTAAAAATAAAACAGTAAAGCAATAGAATAGCATAGAGAGTCTAGCATTAGATCCTTATATAAATAGAACTTAGAATATGATACCCTCACTGTTGAATGGATGGATTCTTCAAAAAATAGTATCATGACAAATTGGTAAAAATAACAAAGTCAGATATCTGCTACATGCCACTAATTAAAAGAATTCCAATTGGGGTAAAGACCTAACCAATATGTCTGTGCATGTATGTGTACATGTGCGTGTGAGTACATATAAAGAATTGGAAGAAAACATAGGGGTTTATGCTTCTTACCTTAAGCAAGAAAAGTTTCTTTTCAACAGGGAACAGAGCCCTAAAAGAAACGATTGGTATAGTTGTCTATATCAAAGTTAAAAATTTTAAATTCCACATAACCATCAATGTAATAAACAAAGTTAAAGATCTGTCACTGGACAGAGTGAAAGAAAATTGACACACTGGAAGAAAGATTTTATAACATTTAAAATACTCAAAGGATGTGTATCCATTACACGTTTATCACAAATCAATAAGAAAAAGAACATTCCAAAAGAAAAATGGACAAAGGATATATAAATAAACTGAACTATAAAGGAAATATACATGCCTAATTAACACTTGAAGTTAGCATGTTTGTAATCAGGAAAATGCAAATTAAATAATGAAACACCATTTTTCACCTATCAGGCTAGCAAAAAGGTACAAAATATTGAGTTTTGTTGAAGGTGTTGGAAAACTGTTACTCTCACTCACTGATAATAGGAGTGAAAATTATACAGCACTTTAGAAGGCAATTGGCAATAGCAAATAAATTTTTTAAAGGCACATAACACATACCTAGCATTTTCACTTCTAAATATTTACCAGACAGAAACAATTTCATATGTGCACAAAGAGGTATATAAAAAGATATTTATTATAGCATTGTTTGCAACCTACATGTCCATAGATAGAATGATGGCTAAAATAGTTGTGATATATTTATACAGTGAAATATAAGGCAGAAGGTACACAACACATAATGGCAAAATCCTCATACCGTATTGGTGAGAAAAGAAAAAGGAAATATCAGAGAGACAGCTGTAAAACACTGCTATGGTCCGAATGTTTGTGTCCCCTCAAAATTCATAGGTTGAAACCTATCTGCTAAGGTGATGGTATTGGGAGGTGGGGCCTTTGGTGGATGATTAGATCAAGAGGGCTCCAGAGAGATCCCTCTCCCCCTTCTGCCATGTTAGGATACAACTAGAGGTTTGCAACCTGGAAAAGACCCTTGCTAGAACCCGACCATGCTGGCACCCCGATCTTGAACTTCCAGCCTCTATAACTGTGAGAAATAAATTTCTGTTGTTTACAAGCCACCAATATGCGGTATTTTGTTATAGTAGCCCTAATGAACTAAGACAAATATTAATTATGTGAAAACATAAACATGTAAAATATATTTTAAATATATATATTTGAAAATGCACAGAAAAGGGTCTTAAGGCACAAGTCAAAAAAAAGTGGTTTTCTCTGAAGCAGAGGATATAAATGTGTGGGGTTCTTTAAGAAAAACTTTGCTTTGTATGTTGAATGGAAATAAAATATTGATTTATAACAAGGAAATGGAGGACATTCCCGCCTGATAGTTGTAATATTTTTCAGTGAAACAACATGAAATATAATCTGTTGACTTCAAATAAATATCATTAGTATGGTGATAAAAGCTTAGAATGGCTTCTGTGGGACCCAAGGCCCCATCTGGGGTTCAAAGCCTTAAGTTTGTAGGGCACCAAACTGTAAGGTTTTATAATAGTAACCAGCAGCCATCAGTAAGAAGTGGTGAACTGGGAAAAATAATAAATGGGTTCATATAAGATGTGGTGATTGGTAGAGAGATGGAGGTGAGGGTTTTGAGGATGCAAATAAGAGAATGGGAAGGATTTAAATTACAGGGTGAGGATGACGGATTGGAAGAAAAAGGAAGAATCAAGTAATTGGAGGTCTTTTGAGGTCCTCTTCTCTAAATTGCCTGCTCAAATAATTGGCCCATTTTCTCTTGGCGGTTTGACCTTTTCGTATTGATTTGTGGGGTATTAATCCTTTGTTGTATGTCTTGTGAATATTCCTGTACTGTGAATGAAGGAGTGAGAAGGTGGAAGGGATGAGAGTTAAGGTCAGAATTCTGGCTGAAATCCCAGCTCCTAGTTGGATTGCTTGCTGAGTGGATTGCTGAATGGGTTGCTGAAATGAAATGAAGATGAAATTCATTGACTTCTGAATGAGCAAGAAGTTTTGTGACCAAGGAACTGGGTGAGTTGTACAAATGAATTCAGGTCATTCATGATGAAACTTGGACCTTGCTGGAGCAGAAGACTGTAAGACGAATGCCAAAGTCTTAGATTCACTGGGGCTGGAGGTAGAGGGGATGGGAGAGAGTGTATCGCAGGTTCTTTATACCCAGATGAAATGCATCTCAAAGGAGGAGGGCCTTGCATCAAGGTGGAAGCATCATGGCCTAGAAAGGAAAATGGAGGCCTATGAGGAGGCACAAGCAGCTGGCTTTGTAGCCCCATGGTGTTGAGATATGATGGAAAAAGAAATGACTTCCACTTGAAAGGTGCTGTGGGAGTGGTGTCTGTAAGATGGGCAGGTTTCAGTGGCTCTTTTCTAGAGTCTGTCTATACTCATAATTGTACAGGTGAGATTGGGGACTGAGAAGAGTAAGACGGAAGAAGGGTCCTTCAAATTTTACTGGTAAACAATGAATTATATGAGAACCTTTTGAAACTCCATCTCAGGTTATCTCTTCTCAACATATAATTTTGCTTTATTGAACCAGAGTCATCATTTATGTAAATGCTGTCTCCTCTTTCTGATTGTAGGTTGGATGAGGTTTCAATTAGGAAAAGGAGAAAAAAAAGAACTTCTCAGCATACTGCATAATGATAAATTTCAAGCCAGGGAACAGATTGAAGGGATGTTATTTGAATTTTTACTTTACAAAATTTTAGGTCCCTCCAGCTAAGTGTTTCATCAAACATGTTTCCAGATGAGTCTCCTCCACAGCTCCATTTTGAACCCTGGCCCTTCCTCCAGCTTCTAAAACCCTGTAGGTCGCACAGCGGTATTTAGGAACAAACTTTCGGGCAGTCAGAGAGTGCATGTTATTCTGCTTTATGAGATAATTAAATCGAAGTTGACTGATTGTATTCCAGCATTTTGCTCAGTCTGGTTGACACTGACAAGCTTTCTTTGGAAGTTAAATTAGGTCAAACATGAAAATGAACCAGATTTCTTTACAATTATATTTTAACATTCATAATATCACTGATGATTTCAGAAAATTAATCTTTCCTTATACTGATATGATTTTGAGCTTATGGTGATAATAAATATAATTTTATTAAGATTGGAGACCAAAATATTTTCTAAGAGTAAACAATACTGATATTGTAAAAGAATCAACAGAAAAATCTCTTTAAAAAGAGATTCACGTATTTACAGGCAATATTTCAGTCCATCTCTGATTCAACGTTGGGCACTAATTTTAGGATTTTCTTCAGATAAACTGCTTTTTTTGTTTCTTTTAATGGTATCATCATCCTTCCATTGTCTAGGCTTAAAATATTACAGCTGTATTTGACTCCTTCTTCCTGCTTGCTACTCACATTTTAACTAACAAGTCCTGTGTATTCTACAAACATTATATCTCTCATATTTTTCTTTTCCTCATCATTTCCATTTGCGTAACCTGAATTCATATCCTCATTTTCTCTGGTTAAAACCATAGTAATAGCCCCCTTAATGAAATCATTGCTTTTAATTTTTACTATTTAAAATTTATTTTAAACACCATTTTCTACAGATTCAAGTTTAAACTCTTGAATATTCAGTCATTCAACAAATATTCTTTGAGGTCCATTATGTGACAGGCACTATTCCATGTTCTTGGATTACAGTTATAAATTCTCAACAAAGTCCTTGCTCTCATGGAGTTTATATTCTAATAGGGAAAGGGAGACCAGATCTTAAAAAAGTAGACAAATCAATGGAAAGCTAATTTTGAAAAGTAATATGTGCCATGAAGAAAATGAAACAGAGTGATGTGACGAAGATTGACAAGGTGGAACTAGAGGAAGATTGACTGTGAACATAATAAATTCAAAGCTAAAGTTCCCCTCAAATACAAAGAACATTTCCCAAGCTTTGGGGAACCCTACAAATGTGTTCACATGGTCATATTTACCAAAGTAAGATGTTTTACCCTAGTTGGTTGGCACTGCTATCTCCTTCCACTCTGATTCTAAAGAGGGCCCCCAAAACTATTAATGTTTTGGAATCAGCTCTAGGTAGGGGACTAATTAGGTGGGTTGATCACTAACAGCCTTACTGAGGAAGAACACAAAGACGAGATAGAGTAGCCATTTGAAGAAATGTGGCCAGGTTTTCCAGGCAGAGGATATACCAAGGCAAAGGCCCTGAGCAGAACTGAGCTTGAACCAGGGTGTCTGAAGCTGAGTCAGTGAGGTGGATAGTGGTGAGAAATGAGATAGGGAGGTAGCCAATGGCCCAGCCACATAAGGCTTTGCAGACATTAAAAGGAAGTTGGATTTTATTCCAAGCGCAATATGAAGCTGATGAAAGGTTTTAATGGGTGTTACACAATATAATTTAACTTTAAAGAAGCTTATTCTAGCTTGTGGGAGGAGATTGCAGAGGGGAAGAATGGGATCAGGGATATCAGTTAGCATGCCAAGGCGGTAATTGAGACAAGAGATTAGGGCTGCTTGCACTAGGTCAGTAGCACTGGAGACAGATATTTGGGATATATTTTCAAGGAAAGTGGGCAGGAATTTTCAATGTATTTGAAATGGAGGTGAGAGAAAGAAAAGACTCAAAGAGAATTCCTAGGTTTTTTGACCTGACAAGTAGGTAGACAATGGTACCAACTAATAAGATGGTGAAGATTGAGAATACAGGCTTTGGGAGTAGGTGGAATCAAAATGGCTTTTTCATCATGTTGAGGTTGTGATCGCTATTACCCACTCAATTAGGCGTCAAGGAGGCAGGTAGATACTGAATTTAGAGATCAATGGAGAGGCCAAACAAAGATATAATTTAGAATCATTGGCATAAATGTGTTATTTACTGCCACAAGTTTGGATAAAATCACCTACACCTATTTAGATTTGAATCATTCAAATCCTGGTACAATCTGCATTGTTATTTCCCACTATTTATACTATGATCCTTAAAATGAAACTATTTCTTATTCTCAATATTCTTGCATTTAAGCAAAAGCATCCTTCCATTTGGTTCCTTTCCTTCCATAAACATCCGAATTCTGTATATACTTCAAGATCTACATCGAGATTAAACATCCCCTCTACACTAGTTTGGCTTGAGCTCCCACCCCAAGGCAAGCACTGCTTCTTCCTGTGAATGTACCTAGGACTTTATCTGTACCCACGTTTTCTACTTGGCCTTGCAGTGACTTAAGAGTACTGTCTTTTATCTCATAATTGTCTTTGCTTCTGGAGTACAGTGTATATATCTTTTCATGGTCCAGAAGTTCTGGTGTGCTTGGTAATTAATAGACAATCAGGGAAAAACCACATGTAAACACTATTAGCCAATGAAATTAAATGAAAACCCTTATTTAGCCTGAGACTTCTGGGTATTGGCGATTGTGTAGCTAGAGCCAGTGCAGAATTTTATCTAGGCTCCTAAATTTCCTTTATGGTGGTTATTTATTAAGTACTCACTCCATATCAGGAACAAGATTTCCAGTCTTAAGAATGTTATCTGGGGGCTGGCCCAGTGGTGCAGCGGTTTAGTTCGCGCTTGGCAGCCCGGGGTTCGTGGGTTCGGATCCCGGGCGCCCGCCGACGCACTGCTTGTCAGCCATGCCGTGGCGGCGTCCCATATAAAGTAGAGGAAGATGGGCACGGATGTTAGCCCAGGGCCAGTCTTCTTCAGCAAAAAGAGGAGGATTAGCAACGGATGTTAGCTCAGGGCTGGTCTTCCTCACACACACAAAAAAGAATGTTATCTGCAGCCAGATATGCTATATCATATAGGAACATAAACTGTTTCTCTTTTTATTAGTTTAAATATTGAAAAATAGATGTACATGTACTGAGTTCCTGAAGTTTTTAAAAATCACATTTAATGAGGCATAATTTATGGGTACAATTTGGTGAACTTTGATCTGCTTTCTGTTATTGTAGATAAGGTTTCTCTTTGAATAATGTCATATGAACGGAATCATGAAGTATGCACTCTTTAGTTTCTTGCTTCATTTGCTCAGCATAATATTTTTGAGATTCATCTTTGCTACGTATATTAGTAAATGTTTCCTTTGTATAGTCTGTATATATCACACATCCATGTACTGGTTGGATATCTAGCTTGTTCTAGGTTTTGGCTTGTATCCGTTTTCCATTGCCGTGGGGCTTATTGCCCCAAACGTAGTCGCTTAAAACCACGTGTATTTGTCGCCTCACAGATCCCTGGGTCAGGAGTGTGCACACAGCTCAGCTGGGTCTTTGGCAAGGCTGTAGTCACAGTGTCAGCCGAGACTGCGTTCTCATCTGGAGACTTGACTGGGGAAGGATTCTCTTCCAAACTCAGTCAGGTTTTTAGCAGAATTCATTTCATAGGGGCTGTCAGAGACGTGGTGGCTTGCCTCTTAGAAGCCAGAAATGGAGAGCAACACTTTCCGTGGAGATAGTCTGCTGTCAAAAAGGAGTCTTATATAACATAAGGTAATCATAGGAGTGATACGGCATCACTTCATGGCCATGCTCCATTGGTTAGAAGCAAGCTACAGGTCCCATCGACACTCCAGAGGAAGGAATTTCTCCATGAACACCAGGGGACGGGCATCACAAGGACCACCTTAAACTCCATCCTCCACATGGCTATTGTGAATAAATTTGTTATGAATGCTTGTGCACAAGATTTTGGGTGGACATATTTATTTTGTTGTTTCTTCCAGATAAACATCCAAGAGTGGAAATGCTGGATATGTGGTAAAAGCCTATTTAACTTTTTAATAAACTGCCAAGCTATTTTTGAGAGTCATTGTACCATTTTAAGTTCCTACCAAAACATAGATGATTTCTAGTTTTCTACATTCTTACCAACATCTGGTACTGTCAGTCCCTTTATTGTTAGCCATTCAGTGGTGTATGTGGTGGTATCTCATTTTGGTTTTACTTGGCATTTCCTTAATAATTGATGATGCTGACCATTTTCTAATGTGTTTATTGGCCATTCAGATATTCCTTTTCTGAGTGTTTATTCAAATCTTTGAGCCTTCTTCTTATTGGATTGTTTGCATTTACGTGTTTTCGATAAAAGTCATGTCAGAAAAACACACTGTGAACATTTTCTCCCAGTCTGTTGTTTCCAGAGAGCAAAAGGTTTTAATTTTAAGATACATTTTATCATTTTTTCTTTGCTTTTTGCATATCTAGATAGTCTTTGCCTACGCCAAGCTCACAAAAATTTCTCCTAAGTTTTCTTCCAAAGGATTTATAGTTTTGTCTTTTATGTTTGGCATGTGAACAATGTCAAATTAATTTATGTGTGAAGTGTAAAGTAAGAGTGGGTTTTATTTTTTCCCATATAACTATCTAGTTGTTGCAACATATATATATATATATTATTTATTTATTTTTTTTGGTGAGGAAGATTGGCCTTGAGCTAACACCTGTGCCAATCTTCCTCTACTTTGTATATGGGATGCCGCCATAGCATAGCTTGATGAGTGGTGTGTAGGTCTGTGCCCAGGATCTGAACCTGTGAACACCGGGCCACTGAAGCAGAGTGCATGAACTTAACCACTACGCCACTGGGCTGGCCCCTGTGTGTATTTTTTTGATAATTTTTCTCATTTAGTTGTCTTAGCTCACTTGGCAAAACTCGGTTGACCATATATACACGAATGTCTTTATTCTGTTCTGTTGATCTACATATCCTTATGAAAACACACGACTGTCTTGGTTACCATTACTCTATGGTAAGTCTTCAAATCAAATGTTCTAAGTTCTCCAACTTTGTTTTTCTTTTTCAAGATACATTAGCTATTCTTGAAGGTCCTTTCTATTTAAATAGAAATTTTAGAATAATCTTGTCAATTTTACAAAAAAACTGGCTTGGATTTTGATTGGGATTGTTTGAATCTATGGATCAATTTGGGAAGAATTGACATGTTAGCAATATTCAGTGTTCAGATACATGAACATGGTATATCTCTCCATTAATACGTCTTCTTTAATTTTTCTCAGCAAAGTTGTATAGTTTTCAGTGTACAAAACCCTGCACATATTTGTTTTGTTAAGTTTGTTCTTAAGTTTTTATGATTTTGGATGTTATATTGTTAATGGTATTTTTGTTGAAATATTCAATTGTTCATTGCTTATATACAGAAATGCAATTGACTTTTATGAATTGATTTTGTATCTTGTGAACTTAACTCAGATATTAATTCTCATAGCATTTTTCTATTTCCTTTAAAAGCTTGTTATAATTCACCAGTGAAGCCATCTAGGTGTTGAATTTTGTTTTGGGGGAAGGTTTTTTTTTGTGTGTGTGTGTGAGGAAGACCAGCCTTGAGCTAACATCTGTTGCTAATCCTCCTCTTTTTGCTGAAGAAGACTGGCCCTGGGCTAACATCGTGCCCATCTTCCTCTACGTTATATGGGACGCCGCCACGGCATGGCTGACAGGCAGTGCATCCGCGGGCGCCCGGATCCGAACCCGTGAACCCCATGCTGCCAAGCGCGAACTAAACCGCTGCGCCAACGGGCCGGCCCCGAGGGGGAAGGTTTTTAATACAAATTAATTTTCTTTAATAGATACAGAATTTTTCAGATTTTATATTTCTTATTTTAAAAAAAGTTCTGGTAATTTGTATCTTTTAAGGTATTTATTTCTTCTAGTTTGTCACATTTAGTGACATAAAGTGGTTCATAATATTCTCTTATTAAACTTTAATATCTCTAGGCTCTATAGTGATACCTCTTCTTTGTTTCTCATATTGATAATTTTTTATTATTCTTATTTCAAAGAATCAGCTTTTAGTTTTACTAACTTTCCATATTGTCTGTTTTCTGTTTCTTTGTTTTCCCCTCTTTATTATTGCCTTCATTCTACTTAAGTTTATAGATTCCTAAAGTTGAAGTATTGATCATTGCTACTCAACATTTTCTTTTCTGATATAAGCATGTTGATATAAGTATGAATGTTCTGTGTAGATTCTGTATAATTTAGTTTTGGGTGAGAGTGTTCTGTTAAAAGTCATTTAGATCAAGTTGGTTGGTAGTGTTGGTTAAGTCTTCTAGAGTCATTTTGATTTTCTATTTTCTTTCTCTCAGTTAATGAGAAAAGTGTTAAAATATCTAACTGTATTTGTGTCAGTTCTGTCAGTTTTTGCTGTAACAATTTTGAAGTTCCATTACTAAGTACATACATATTCAGGATTGTTTAGTCTTCTTGATGAATTAACCCTTTATCTTTATGAAATGTTCATCTTTATTCTTGGTAATTTTCCTTATTCTGAAGTTTACTTTGTCAGATATTAATAATGCCACTCTAGCTTTCTAATGGTTAGTATTTGCTGCATAACATATATTTTTTCATCTTTTAATTTTTAACCTAATTGTGTCTTTACATTTAAAATGAGCTTCTTGCAGATAATTTATGTTAGATTTTTCTCTGTTGTCCAATTTGACAATTTTTTTCTTTTAATTGTGGTTCAAAGCATTTACAGTTAAAATTATTACAATATGGTTTGATTTAAATTACTATTTATTGTTTCTTCTGTTTATACTATTTGTTCTTTTTTATCTTTTCCTTGTTATTTCTTCCTTTGTATTCTCACTGTTGGCTTATTAGATATCACTCTTTGTTTTATTTTCTTAACCCCTGGCTTTTGCCAGGTTTATAATATGCAACTTCATCTTATTGTGATACTTTTTCAAATAACACTGTACCATTTCACATATAACACAAGAATCTTACAGCAATATACTTCCATTTCATCTCTACTATTCTTTGTGCTTTAGTTATAATATATATTGCCTCTACCTATGTTATAAACCCCACTATACATTGATTTTATTTCTTAAGCAAATGTCTTTTCAATAAGTTAAAAATTAGGAAAAATTCTTTTATATTCACCCACATATTCATCATTCTGTCATTCTACATTCCTTTGTGTAGTTGCAAGTATCTACTGATATCATGAGTGAATCTTTCTGTCTAAAGGACTTTCTTTCACATATCTTGTAATGTGGGTCTGCTAGTGATAAATTCTCTCTTTTGTTTGTCTGAAAAACAAACTTTCATTTGGCTTCATATTTGAAAGATTTCTAGGTCAACATTTTTTTCGTTCAACACTTTAAAGGTGTTGTCTCATTATCTTCTGCATTTTATAGTTTCTGATGGGAAGTCTTCTGTATTGCTTATAGATGTATGTCAAATGCCTTTTTCTCCCCTATGGTTTTCTTTGAGTTTCTCTTTATGAATAGTTTTAAGTAATTTGATTATGATTTACCTTGATGTGTTTTTGTCTGTTGTTCGGTTTATCCAGCTTGGGCTTTATTGAGCTTATGTCAACTGTAAGATTATAACTTTAATCAAATTATGAATGTTTTCATGCATGACTTCATTAATTTTTTTTCTGTCTGTCCATTCTCCTTTTCTATTAGGATTCCAATTACACAAATGTTAGATTGCTTGATATTGTCCCAAATGTCACTATGATTCTGGGATTTTTTTGTTGTTGTTGTTCAGTCTTTTTTTCTCACAGTGCTCCACTTTGGATGGTTTTATTGCTATATTTACAAGTTCAGTGATCTTTTCTTTTGAAGTACCTGATTTGCTATGAATTTCATCCAATAAAATTTTTATTACAGATATTTTATTTTTCACTTTTAAATGTTCCATTTGTTCCATTAAGTTCAGTCCCCATTAAGTTCTTTTTCTTTAAATCCTTGAGCATATTTATAATAGCATCTGTCTGCTAATTCCATAATCTCTAACATTTCTACATTTATTTTGATTTTCTTCTTTTTCTCTGAGCTATGAGTCATATTTTCTTGTTTCTTCAGATGCCTACTAATTTTTGATTGGATGCTGAACATTATAATTGTACATTTTTGAGTACCAGATTTTGTTGAATATCTTAAAAACCTTTTAATGTGTTTGGGCAGGCAATTAAGTTATTTGTTGATTAGTTTGATCATTTTGAGCCTAGGGCAGATCTAGAGTTCATGTTACTTTAAGTTTAGTTTTGTCCCACCACTATGGTTTGACTTTGTGGAGAGTCCTTACTGAATGTCCTATATATTCTATGTGGTCTCTCCACTCCAGATGATGAAAACTTGAATGATTCCTGGGCTTGTGTGAGCACTGGAAATTGTTTGGTCTACAGATTTTTGGTAATATTTTTTTTTTACCAGATATTGTTCTTTGTCTAGCATGATACAATTTTACTCTAAGCATGCATAGATTGGCAATCAGCCAAAGAGTCAAGTCAACCTCATGCAGAATTCTGGAGCTCTTTCTTTGAATAACTCCTTCCTCTCAAGTAACACAACCCACAAATTCCAGCCACTTTGACACTTAACTCCAAGCTATTTCTTCTTAACTCAGCATTCTTTGCTTAGCTTCCCTGCTTGTGCTACAGTCTTGGAAAATATCTCTAGGTAAAAAGCTGGGGCAGTCATAGAATTCACTTCATTTGTTTCCCTGTAAGATCACAGTTCTGTGCTGCCTATTGTCAAATCTCTGGAAATAGGTGTTTCATGTATTTTGTTTAGTTTGTAAATTGGTTATGGTAGAAAAGACTGGGTTCAGACCCTGTTCTCCTTTATGGATGGAAGCAGAAGGTTTTCAATGACTGAATTTGTGTTTTTGAACTAAAGTTTTTAATGCTGGAACTTCTGTAAACCAGAGGATCATAATAGAGTATCTATTTAGTATGTGCCAGGCACTGTGCTTAACTTGTTATGTGTGTTATATCCTCTAGGTTTCCCAAGGATCTTATCATGTATGTACTATTCTTGTTCTCATTTTATAGATTGCAAAAATGAGAGAAGTTCAGTAATTTGCCCAAGGTCCCTCAGCCAGTAAATGGCACAGGCAGCTTTCAGACCTAAGACTGCCTGACACTACTCTATACTCTTATTCACTACTGTCATGATATAGTGGGTTTGCTTTAATGCCCTGGGCATGTCTTACAAGTGAAAGAAATGAAGTTTGTAAATTATTTACAATAAAAACTGCAGATAGTACTCAAGGTTATCCCTCTCTTATGTTCATTAATTTGTATTATGATATATATATATATATATATATATATTTTCTGAGCGCTGTTATATCTAGGACTCATCCTTCATGAATGATCCCTGGAAAATGGTTGTGAACCATGACTATAAACTATAAATGTCATGAATGATTAGTAAGAAATTTATAACTAAAAGAATAACAGATAAAAAAGTGAGAATACAAGAGCCACCTAACCAAACAACAAAAGATACAATGCTAGGCATTGGGGTTAAAATAAATCTGGGCAAGTTTTTATTTCAAGGAGGCATAAACTCACATGAGCTATTTTTTTTTCTAGAGGCGGGGAAAGAAATTCTCCATTCTCTTTCTTAAAATTTCCTTTCTTACTCCTGAGCATTAAATCCTCATAGACCAGGAGATAGTTATTTTTTGGCCTCTCTTTAGAGGGCAAAATAAAACTTTTCCGTCTGTGGCTTTTAAGGAGCAGGAAAGTGGCAATAAACAGAAGTAAGAGTTTAACTACAATAGTTTCCTTTATGTAACTGTATTTTCCTTCTTTAACTGTATTAAATTTAAAACCTTGTGACAGCAGTCCTGTGACTCTACAACAAACTTGTTAAGACGCCATGCAATTTTCTAGAAAGAAAAGTAAAGGTGTAAGGTGTCGCCTCCTGTAGTCTTCACATAGGTAACCCACCAAGCACTGGGCTGAGGGTCTAGTGAGAACTTTCAGAGAAAGGATCACAGTTTAGAGCTGTAAATAGAACTTAAGTGTTTTCCCAGCTGGAAACTGTCTGTGTGCAGTTTACGTCACATGACCCGATACAAGGTTTAACTAAACCGTTCTGTCTTCCCAAAGTTTATCTGTGGTCATGATATCCCACAAGTAAAATATAAATGGTATTAAGGTGCTTTGAAATGTACCCCACCTGGCTGTAGTCCTAGGAGCTAAATGAAAAAGAAAATGCATAAGAGAGTAGAAATTCAGCATTTTTGTTATAGTCAACAGATTTTCTTTAAGACACTTGCCCTAATGGTGTTAATGGGCTCTAATGTACCCTTATCTTTACAAAGTCCTTTCACTTTTTATAAAAAGGTAGAACCATTAACGAAATTAACTGTGAGTAGGTGAGGGGGAGCTGGGGCAAAGGATCTGACAGCTTTGCATGTCTATCATTTTCCATTGCCCATATAGGTTTTCCTAGGTATCTTGTTCAAAAAGTAACTTTAATGCAAGTATCAAAATCTACTTTAGATAGAACAAACACCTTGATTTTCAATTTCTCATATGTGAACTGGTTTGTATAGGTTTTATCATGCTTTCTTATACTTTATTTCTATTTAACATTTCCCTAATTATGTATATAAATGTACCTTATATAATCAATTATATATTATATAATTAATAATATATTATATGTTAATATTATTAACATATTAATTAAGTACATATGGTTCCATATATAAATATATATATTTCTGCCTCCTACTTTCTGTAGTGTGTATTTTATATTTGTACTTTTTTCTATAGTGTGTATTTTATATACACACACATACACACACACACACTCACCACTTCTATTTTCTGTAGAGTGTATTCTTATAAGCCACCATGAACAATTTGGGGGAAAGAGGCAGTTAATGAGTTAATTAATAAAGTATACAAAAGACCTATATTAAATTACAGCCCAAGTACATAACACCCTCTTCTTTAATAGATCCATTAACCATAAATGTGTAGCTCTGAGAGGGAAAGCAAGGAAGAAGAAAGGCCATATACATCCAAACCAGAGCACAACTGATAAAAAGGGTAAAGGGCAAATAAATTTTTATTTTAATGTCACTTAACCCTTTTAGTGCCCCAGAGAAGAAAGACCGAGTTCAACAAAAGGATAGTGTTTGAAACCCTGCAGAGCTGACCATATAATAGCTCCGAGGGAAGCAGAATGACATGCAAAGAAGAGATCACAGGCTACAAGGGCCATTGGCCTGGGAGGGGTTAAGCAATTTTATCTGATCTTCAGCTCTTTTACTGAACAATTAATGACCTACAGTCTGAAGAAGTTAAAAGCTAGAAGTGAGGCCAGGGCTCCTCAAGATGCAAGCTGGCATTAAATGACAAGGAAGAATTCAGAGGCCAGACAAAGCTGTTATTATGAGCCATTGGTGAGGAAGAAAATGAAATTTTTAAAAGGGGGAAATAAAAAATGAAGAATGGAAAACAGAACTTAGGAGCAACTTTATGCTTAGTTTTTAAGTAAACTAAACAGCACTTGTTAAATCTTTTTGTCTTTATTATTAAGCTTGTTTGATAAAATTTCGATGGCAGAATACTTTTAACACTGCTAATACAAAACCTGATAAATAACAATGTTTGTGAAAAGTTTATAATCCTTGCAAAGTAAAATATGATGATCAACTATTCTTCATTTAACCTCTCATTTCAACCAAAGAGCATGTGACATTTATGGACTAAACTCTTTGGAAATGGTGCTTGTTGTCACTTTACCAGAAAAAAGATTCTTGATTTATTTCCTTGCTATCTTACTAGAAAAACATTCTAATCTCATAGGCTTAGTTAATGGACTCTGAGAATTACCAAATTGCAAAAGATTAAAACTAGCAACTTTAGACATTAATGTTAGATCAATATGATTGAGAGAAATAAAAGGTCTCTGAAAAGCTTAGGATCATAAAATGCTTATCAGAATTTTGTATACCAATATTTTGGGTATTGGAATGTGTGTTAAACTAATCTGAAAACTAACATAAAAAAGTCCTGATCGTGGTACTATGGATCCAGGACAGACTAGACACAAATGAGTTGATGTAGACAAAGAGCCTACATTGCTCTAGGTCTTAGACATGTAGGAGTCTCCATAATAGGCAGTTGGATGGCTCTGGGGCACCGTGTTCATCTTCCATCACAACCCACTTATTAAATTCCTAATTGCAATTATCAGTAAACTAGATATAGCACATGGAGACTCCGCTTTCTGAGAGAGCCTTGGATGTAAAAGTACATAAGAAGGTATACAGACAATAGAATTTTTAAAAGATAAACCAAGATTTGAGTGGATAATACAGTGTGAACGTCAAATACACAGGAAGAAAGTGTGCATTTTAAGGTTGGGAGAAGGCTGTGCGATCACAACTGGAAGGAACTGCCATAGTGGCACCCTAGGATTGACATGATGGTGAAAATGGAAGGCCCATCCAATGGCATGAAGTAACAAGCTTTGGGAAATTGTATGGCACAGAACTCATAAACACAAACTTGAAGCAAAATAATCTCATGATATTCAAGACTTCATCATTTTAACCCGCCATTGTTTGCCCTATTGTTTAAACCTAACACTTGCTTCTCAAACCTGTTGTTTGAAAATGCTTGTTTCAAGGATTTCCTCCCAATGGCCACTCTCACCAGACTCTTGGATCGTGTGTGCTTCCAGGGTAAATCCTGGGTAAACATCCCATTGACCCCATCAAGGCCTGGGACTCTAGTTTAGTATTTCCTAGAAGGAAATCAACAGTTATGGTTGTTTCTATAACTTAAACCTTAATCCTGGGAGTCCCTTGGACAAATTCCCATTCATAAGCCTGAAGTCCCCTAACCATCACCGAAATTGATGATTTTTAAATTTCTCCTGGGGGGAAAGTAGGATTAACAGCTTGAGACTCTTGTTTTTTATGTCACAATATATTCTGTGTTGACACTTCCCAAAAGACAGTTTACTCATATTGCTAAATGGTGGAGCGTGAATGCTTGCAAATTCCTCTGAAAGATCTCTCTCTGACTCTAATTTATGGCTCCTCACTCTCTATAGGGTAAAGTCTAAATTACTGAGTATGGTGTACTGAGTATGGTAAGTCATCTGGGTCCTAGCTGAGCCCAAGGAAAATTGGATGGACTCTGTCTACCTCTTTCTGCATCTATTTGCACCAACTCAATCACATTTAGATTCTTTCCAGGGAAAAGATAAAAGGTAATTGGTGCCTGGGAGAAAATCCAACCTGAAGGAAGAAAGGTTGGCATGAATATCTAGATTCAACCACAGAGTCTCTGGTAGTTTTAGGTACAGTGTTAGGGCTGTTATTTGAACCCCACAACATCTTACCATCCTAATGACAAAGGTGTGTTCTGAAGGAAGGAAATCTACTTTAAAAAGTCAAAAGGACTTTAACAACTTGAGTTCTAAGTAGTTTTGCTATGAGACTTTTCTAAAAGAGCTTCACAACAGAGGAGAAGGGTTTCTGTCCATTTTGAGTTGGGGTTCTGCAGAGCAGAGTGACAGTGCAACGGTAGTAGTCATTGGTGACAGTGACTCAGAGAGAAGGATGTGGCCTGGAGGCATGATGGCAGTGTGAGTTGTGGCAGCCTGGAAGCAAATATCAGCTTTGTAGGTGGAAAAATAGGAACACACCTATGCAATGTGTGTTATGCAATGGCTATAGCCCCAGGGGTATGAAATGGTTGAAAGAAGGAATTTTATCTGTTTTATTAAACTGTTTCCCCAGCAACCAGCATTGGGCCATACAAATAGTAGGTACCCAAATGATATTTCTTGGATGAATGAGTCAATTGGGCTGTGCAGCCTTAAAAGTGGACAATCACCTGGGAGCTATTTCAAAACACGTATGTCCAGGCTCCTTCCCACACTCGTGCTAGAGATCTTCCTGTTACCCATCCAGATCCACTGTCCACTCTTCTCTACCATGCTCTGTGCCCAGGGAAGCTAAATGTTATGGGCGGCAACAACAGACTTCCGGGTTCTCTTGCTGCTGGGTAGATTTTCTTCAGTGGATGACTGAAAAAGACTAGGAGAATGAGATTAGGTCATTATTTCTCAGCCTCTCTTTCTGTAACGCTACTCTGCATTGGCTGAATCCCTCTGCTGAAGATTATTAGGCAGCCACTTCTGTAAAGTTAAGCAATCTATGTTCTGGTAGCAGCTCCTCCCTTTCCCCTGTAGGGTCCTCACTCTTCTCATGTTAGTAGTCCTAAAAGGCTGGGGTACTATGTTATTTCTTCCTTGTTGGTTTAACCTTGCCCATTCCTTGGGAAAGAGTACCTATATTAATTTCTCTTTAAATTACCCAGTCTTATTTTGCTAATTCTATTCTGTTGGGCTCCTGATTGCTATGCCTACTAAATTAGTATTCCCAGTGCTGAGGCCTAGACATGTATATTTTGAAAAAATTTCATAGATGAATCTAATGAGCATTCCTGACTGTGAAGTACTGATGCAGGCATTCCAGACCGACTACGGTCCCAAAGCATTCTCATGAGCTGTCACGCTTCTGCATATTTCATTCATGCTGTTTACATTGCTTAACCTCATAATTTCCATCTCACTTCTCTCCCTGGGAACGTCCACTTGTCCTTAAGAGCTCTATTCATGTGGTTCCCCTGAAATCCTTCAGGAATCTTGTAAAAGAGAGAGATGAGTGCGTATACTGGAAAAGATGGTGGGGTTGTGGTGAGGGAAGAGCATATGCAATTGGTACAGAAGAATAACATGAACAAAGGTACAAATGAAGGAAGCCAAGAAGGATGTCTCTGTAAATATGGGAAAAAGTCACATCAGAAAGGGTACTTAGAAAGAGGAGGAATAGCGTGCCAGGCAGGAGGGACCAGAGCGGGGAGCACCAGGGTTGATCAGAGGCAGAGGGAGCAAGAGGGAAATGGGGGCACGGTCTTTATTGTGATTTCTTTAGAAATGAATGGACAGGCAGGTGAGCAGGCTTAGGACTGGTTAGTCTGAACAATTTCACTGGGCTGTGGAGCATAGGGGCTGTTCCTAATTGTCCGGTACCTGACCCTCGGTGATTAGGGCGGGGGAATAGTGGCCTGGAGCGTGAGAGACCAATAAAGGAGGTGGTTGGGTGTGTGGGCTCTGGATTTGTTGGTTTGCATTTGAAAATCACACTGGAGGTTGAGTTACTTACTATTTCTAGGAATTGAGTAACCCTGGGAGGGGCAGTCTCTCCAGGGTCAGCAAGGCCCCAGATGTCAAAGCATCAGAACACAGAAAATAAAAGACATGGTTAATATAGGCAGGCTGGAGACACGTAGTGCAGGGACTTGAAGTCTAGATTGAGTTTATATTTAATTAAGGAAATATTGGGGCAGACCGGGGACAAACCTGTATATACCATTCAAGTGTATGCACACCATTGCCTTAGGTTTAGATAAAATAATGATTTGTTTTTCTTTTCAATGTCTTATTTGATGATGAGTAACAATAACAACTGCTCTGAATATTTTGGAGAATGTCTACAATGATAACATCATGCTAATAGTGGTCGATGAGCAAACAGACCAGATACAACCCTAACACAGACTATAGTCTTAGCCAACCTCTGTTGAGTCCTGGCTCTACCACTTACTAGCTGTGTTACCTTGTGCAGTGCAAGCTTGTCAAGTCTCTTGCTTCAGTTTCTTCATTTGTTAAAATGGAAATAATTATAGAACATATAAGGTTGTGAGGATTCAATGAGATAATGAGGGGAAACACTTTTTGAGTTCTTGGCAAATAGTAAGCACTCAGTAAGTGTTAACTATTATTATTATTTTTTTAGTGTTTTCCTCCAAAAATATATTGCTTTGCTTTTACCCATATACAAACTCATTTTTTTCCACATTAAGTCTTAGCAACTACAAAAGCCTCTGTAATAAATCACATATCCAAACTGAAAATGGAATTCCAACACCTCCTCTAGGCATTCATTACCATTTAGTTTCTTTTGCTGCTCCCTTCCAGCCCTGAGGTGCGGTCCTCCACTTGTAGTTGAAGAAGAAACCATCCCTTTGCTTCTCACCCTTCTCACGTAGAACACATCCCAGGGGAGGTCTCGGGGTGCTGGTGTAGCAGGAGAGCCCTACTCCTCACCCATGATACATTAAATAAGAAGGCAGTCAAAGAATAAAGCTCAAGATAGAAAGATACACCTCTATCTCTGAATCCAATACTACATTTGTAAATTTAAAGAAAATCTCCAAAAGTGTCTGTTTCACAATAGAAGATGGAAAAAATTCACCATTTGCAGACATCTTCTGAGTAGCCAACTAGCTTTGGATATAATATCATGTTTAGCTGCTTTTCTGATCATTGATATCATCTCTCCTGAAAAATCTCAATAAGAAGCTAATTAGGCGCCAGCCCCCTGGCCTAGTGGTTAAGTTGGGCGCACTGCACTTTGGTGGCCCAAGTTCAGTTCCCAGGTGCAGACCTATACCACTTGTTGGTGGCCATGCTGTGGCGGTGACTCATATACAAAATAGAGGAAGACTGGCACAGATGTTAGCTCAAGGCGAATCTTCCTCAAGCAAAAAGAGGAAGATTGGCAACAGATTTTAGCTTAGGCCAAATCTTCCTCAGCAAAAAAAAAAAAAAAAAAGAAGCTAATTAGAAATGTGTCTAATGATAAACTATAATTCTGGAAATTGTAAAGAGGTAATATAATGGCAGAAGGTTTTGGTGTCTGATAAAGATCATTCAAAAGAGCAACAGATTAGTAAATAATTGTCAGTGTTGGTTAGCCAGTACTAGTCAAGCATTAAATGGACTAACTGGTTGGCATAAGTCAACAAGAAACATAAGTGCTGGGCATATATATTGCACAGTAGAACTGGACAATTCTTTCAGCTTTACTATATCCAGATAAACTATCCCTTTGGACAGAATTCAGTCTTTTTTTTTTCATAGTGCCAAGCATCTTTGTGATTTCTAGTAGCATTCTCTGATAGTCTACTCTTAGGAAGTGTCCTGGGAATTAGATGCAATGGCATAAATCAGTCTGTTGGGAGTTTCTTTTAGCATAGCTTGGTTTCCTAGAGACCAATCTGGATCTACAAAGCACAAAACGAGATAGACAGTAGTGTCCCACTGAGGTATGGGAAACCGTCAGGCCTTGTCATCTCTTAGCTTTACTCACCAATTACAACAGCCTCAGAGATTGTCTTTTGCTATGCTCTCCACTGAGGGCTGGTGTTTTCATGTAGGGCACACAAAAGGTAGTAATAGATGAAAGGAAATATGCTTGAAATTTCCAGTGGCTTGGAGTCTTCAAAGCAACTACAATCCCTGTTTAGTGGATCTGTTAGTGGCTGCCTACCACTAATGTATTTGAAGTCTTGCCCCAGGGCTATGCTAACTCTTCTCTTTGTCACTATATAGTCCAAAGGGACTTAGACCATCTGGACATTCTGCAGAACATCACACTGGTCTGCTACAATGATGACATCATGTTAATAGTGATAGATGAGCAAATAGAAAGTATTTTGGAGCCCTCGGTGAGACATATGCTCCAGAAGATGTGGGATAAACTCTCTAAATATTCAGGGTCAACTACAGCAGTAAAGTTTTTAGGTGTTGAATAGTCTGGGGCAGGCCAAGACATCACCTCCAAAACAAAGGACAAGTTATCACATCTCATACTTTCCACAAATAAGAAGTACAATGGGTCTTGTCCTTCCACTGAGTCTTGTACTTGTGGGGTCGTTTTGGGTTCTGAAAGCAGCATATTCCACACTTGAGAACACTACTTTAATACGTTCACCAAGTGACAAGAAAGGCTATCAGCCTTGGGTGGGGACCATAGCAGAATAAGGCCTGTAGCAAGTCCAGGCAGTGATACAAGTAGCTCTGTCAGCCTAAATGACCAGCAGACTCTAAGTTATAAGAGGTATCTGTGGTGGAAGATGCCAGGTGAACTTTATGGCAAACTCCAGTAGGATAATTAGGATTTGGATCTCTAGGTTTAGAAGAGGTCCATGCCTTCTGCAAAGTGAGAATATCTCTGTATTGTATATTAACACCCACAAAAGACGATCTACCAAGGAAAGGCACTAAGCAACCAGCTCGACAGAATAAGCAGCCAGTTGACATGGGTAACCTTTGTCCTTAGCCACCGTAAGGCTGATACAGTGAGTTAATCAACGCAGTAGCCATGGTGGCAGGGATGAGTGCTATACATGGGCCCACCAACATGTGCTTCCACTCACTAATACTGATTTAGTTTCTGAGGCTGCTAATGTTCTACTTGCTAGCAACATAGAACAAACACTGAACCCCTAATGCAGCACCATCCCTTGAGAAAACTAAGTAGCCATATGGTGGCATGTTGATTACATTGGACTTCTTCCACTCTGGAAGAAGTGGAAGAATTGATTATCTTAATCAATTATAATTGATAAATACTCTGGGTAAGTGTTTCCCTTTCCTTCTCATAGGATCTTAGCCAGCACTACTGTCTGAAGGCTTACGGTGAGACAATGGCCACATGAATATGAGATCCATTGGTTGCATCGCATGCTACGCTCCCAGAAGCTGCCAAGCTGGTGGAGTATTGGAACGGCCTGCGGAAGCACTGTGAAGAAATAGTTTGAGAATGATATTCTGTGAGGACTGGGAGCCATCCTCTAGGACGCAGTATACATGTTAAATCATCAACCATTTTGTGGTGCTCTGTTTGCAATAGATAGAACACACAAGTTGGGAAACCAAATGTTCAAAGTAGGAGTGGCCCCATGTATCAATTTCCTATTGCTGCCATAATAAATCATAAAAAACTTAGTGGCTTAAAACAAAACCCATTTATTATCTCACAGTTGTGTAGGCTTGGTCTCTGCTTAGTCTCCCAAAGCCAAAATCAAGGTATTGGCAGGCCTGTACATCTTTTTGGAGGCCCCAGGGTTGAATCCGCTTCCAAGCTTATGTGAGTTGTTGGCTGAATTCAGTTCCTTGAGTATTCAGTTCTGCAGATGTCAGACTGAAGTCCCTATTTCTTTGCTGCTGTTAACTGGGGGGCTGGTCTTTGCTGCTAGAAGCTTCCAACATTCCTTCTCATGCTTTCCATGCGGCTCTCCTCCAGCAACAGCAGATTGAGTCCCTTTCATACTTTGAATCTTTCTGACTTCTCTTTCTGCATCTCTCTTACTCAAGCCGGAGAAAGTTTTCTGTTTTCAAAGGCTCATGTAAGCATATAATTATATGTAATCACACATTGGGCCAGCACAAATAATCCAGGGTAGTCTCCCTATTTTAAAGGTCATAACTTTAATTATATCTGTAAAGTCTCTTTTACCATGTAACATCATATTCAAAGGTTCGAGGAATTAGGTGGTGGATGTCTTTGGGGGCTATTCTACTTACCACACACTGTCACTTACTTTCACTGCCAGTGACCTTCTTGGGGAATCTGTGCCTCCTATTCTTGTATCTCTGTGAGTCTAGAGGACCTGGCTCCAGAGGTCAAACACTTCTACCAGGGCACACAGCAAGATTCCCAAACCATCTTACTGGAATTAGCAATCAATAATGGAGAGCACTATCTTAAAAAAGCTAACATTCAGATCATATATAATGCAAAGGTTAGAGCATCACAATAAAAAAGTGTAAAACACTGTGTGGTCCTGCATTTGTAGGCAAAATTTCCTGTCTTCCAAAGGCATAGTGGGGGGTAGGGAATGACTTCTGCATATTCAGTTATGCGGGGAAGGTTGAAAAAGTGTGATCTGATAAGCTCCATAAATGATAGAAGGGAGGGAACCCATCAAGGGAGGGAGAAAGCATTCCAGACATAGCTCAGGTCCTGGGAATGCACAGATGAAAGGGCTGACATGCTTCCCTCTCTGGGTGGAGGGGACAGGGATGGTGGGGGAGTGAGGGAGGGTCCTGAGAAACCTGAACAGGCCTGTGAACTCTGAGATGAAGCACTGGGTCATAATGTATAGAGGAGAATGAAAAGCTACTTTAGGGTTTTTCAAGATGAGTGTAAAATGATCAAAGTGGTAGAAAGAAAAGATAATTTTGGGTGAAATATTTATGACTGAGCTTAAGGAGAAATAAATATGGCCATGTTTATACTGGGTCATTTCCTATTAGTTTAGACAACTGGAAGATTCTGAATTAGAAAACACAAGACTGGGTAATTGAGGAAAACTAAATGCCAAAACCTTGAGAAATTATACGAGAAAGCTTAACCACTGAAGTGGCTAAAGATTTCTTTTTCCCAAGTCTTATCTAAACTGCTTTTTTCTCAAGACGATGTCTCAGCCTTCACTGCAACAAGATGCTCTTTGTTGCTAAAGAAGATACATTACTAAGAGTGAGACGACCAAATAATATTCGCAGCAACATTTCCAAAGTTCCAGATTGCATCAACAATGATACTGAAACTTTCTTCTATGAAACTTCTACAAAACTTATTACAACTTCATTTCAGGCTACTTTAAATTCTTTTTTGAAAATAGGTGGTGTATTAAAAAAACCCCAACCCTTCAAGTCCCAAAGAAAATGAGCTGAAAAGAAGAATAATAACTATCCTTCTGTAGCACTTACTATATTTCAGATTCTTCCCTAAGCAACTGAGGCACGTAGTTCATTCAATTCCCACAACAGACCTAGGAGGTGGATATCTCATAATTAGAGTTTAAGTGGCTTGCACATGGTTAAAGAGAATATAACGAAGTCAGAACTTGAACCAAGTCTGCCTGACTTTAATGTCTATGCTCCATTGAAACTACTACACCAGGGGTTGGTGAGCTATGGCCTGTGAGCTATTTTTGCAAATAAAGTTTTATTAGAACACAGCCATGCCTATTTATTTACATATTGTCAGTGGCAGCTTTCACACCACAAAGCATAGTTGAGTAGTAGTGACAGATGCAATATGGCCTGTAAAGCCTAATGTATTTACTAACTGGCCCTTAAAAGAAAAAAATTCACTGATTCCTGCACTGCACTCACTGTGCAGTTGCCCTCTGGTAGCTGACTTAGAGTTTATCCTCATAGTATAATCTTCGTCTCCATTAAAACACTTTACATTATTTCGCTGGGTTTAGCATCTGAAGGAAAAATATCTTGCTGAGAATTCCAAATTTCAGTGAGTTTAGGAAAAGATATTAAGCCTTCTTTTCTCCTTTTAGTCATCACATCATTTTGGGGAAGAAAAGTTCTACTGCCTGATTCTAGTTAGAAACAAATTGATAACTTTTGCAGAGGAAGTGTATTAGCCAGGGTTCTCTAGAGAAATAGAGTGAATAGAAGAGATTTATTATAAGGAGTTGGCCTATGTGATTACGGAGGCTAAGACCCCTGATCTGCCATCTGCACACTCGAGATCCAGGAGAGCCGAGGATGTAGTTCCAGTTTGAGTCTGAAGGCCTGAGAACCAGGAGAGTGGATGGTATAAGTTCCGGTTTGAATACAGGAGGAGACCAATGTCCCAGCTTGAAAACAGTCAGGCAGAGAGAGTGAGTTCTCCCTTACCTCACCTTCTGTTCTAGTCAGGCCTCCAGCAGATTGGATGAGGCCCACCCACACTGAGGAGGGCAACCTGCTTTACTCAGTCCATCAGTTCAAATGCTAATCTCTTCCAGAAACATCTTAAGAAACAAATTCAGAATAACATTTAACTGAATATCTGGGCACCCCATGTCCCAGCCAAACTGACATTTAAAATTAACCATCACAGGAGGAATTCTCCAGTTCAGATCAAAACAGTTCTCTTAGGTCATCACTACACTAACCGTTTCACCACAGGTAGCAAAGCTCACAAGCACTTTCAGGACCCAGCACCATGCCTTTGGCATAGTTACAAACCTTTTATTTAATAAGTATATGTTGAGAAATCATGACATGCCAGTGACTGGTGATATGGAGGACAGCAAGAGTCAGATCCTGATCTGGGAGCTTATAGTCCAATAGATTAGAGAGGAAAATTTACAAAAATAGTATTTTTAATGAACGCGATGATAGAGGTAATTAGGTGTTGCAGTTTTAGCATACTGAAAAGACTTTTAAGCCAAGTCTGAGGGTGGGGGAAGTGGACCATGGATAAAAGAAGCTTACCCTGATGCTAACTCCTGATGGAAGGATAGAAGTTGGCTTGGCAAGGTTGGGGAAAGATGTTTTGGGGAGAAAGAATAGAAGAGTCTGGAGATAAGAGAGTACAGGGGTTTCGCAGAATTGCTTGTAGCCTAGAGTGGGAAAGGAGGGGAAGCAATGGATGCGAGATAAGATGAGAGGTGAGCAAGAACCACACCATGAAGGCTGTGGCAAGACCCTTGAACTTTATAAAGTAATGGAAAGCCATGGCAGGATAGTGCTGTCATCAGATTTGTGCTACAGCAATAATTAACTGAATGAATTTGATTTGTTCTTTAACAGCAGAGAGCAGACTTAAGGAGGCCAAGACCATGGGCAAGGTGTGGATGACAGTGGGGGGTACTAAATAACATGGTGAGAGTTGATGGTGACCAAAATGAAGAATGGAAAGGAGTTGATGTTTCCAGAACTATTAAGAAGGTAAGAAAAAGATCAGACTTTCTTATTAATATGTCTTTGAGGTTGCAATTGTGGATGATGAATCGGAATTATTTTTCTTCCTATTCCAGCCAACTTTTGTTGTTTTTTTTTTTGAGGAAGACCGGCCATGAGCTAACATCTGTTGCCAGTCCTCCTCTTTTTACTGAGGAAGATTGGCCCAGGGCTCACATACATGCCCACCTTCCTCTACTTTGTGTGGGAGGCTGCCACAGCATGGCTTGACAAGTAGTGCGTCAGTCTGTGCCCGGGATCTGAATCTGCCCACTCCGGGCTGCCCAAGTGAAGCATGCGAATTTAACTGCTATGCCACTGGGCTGGCCCCATTATTCCAGACAATTTTTAATTTCATATTTGTAAAGTTGAAAATTGACTTCAGATCCTTAGAATTTTCCCTCTTTAGAGCCCATAGAAATACATAGTATATCTAATATTCCCTTTTAAGTTTCTTTAACATCCATCTATTTGCGTCTATGTATATGATTGCGTATTCTTCCTTGACATGAAGAATAAAGAAAATGTCTCTGGAGGTAATGATAAAAGACTTATCACGTCAATTTTCCAAAGCTAATTTTTAAGAATACACTTAGTGCTCTAGAAACCCCCTATTGAGGGAAAGTTAATTACCTAATCATCTTGAACCCCTGGGATTCCATAAGTGGAGGTGGGAGATAAATGGAAGTCTCTTTCAGAGTGTTCTGAAATGCTCCCAAATCACATAAGTCATTTTTGACACTGGCATGCCCAACTATTATACAACAAAGGAAAGACATTTACTCATTTCTGATTCTACATCTGTGGGTCCAACAATTAACAGCATCTCTCAGGCACACCAATTTAGGGGAAAGATATTTAACTAAAAGGAAAAGATAAAGAAGCTTATGAAAGGACAAAACACCTTTTGGAGGTAGTGACTTTAAATAAAATACATATAATTTAAGATAAAGGATAACTCCTCCAAACCTCTGTGGAGTGTTTGAAATCCATCAGCCCAATAGTTTATAGATATGACTCTTCTGTATCTGAAAAGCATTTTTGCCCTTCTATTGATCCACTCTTCTGGGTGGTATATCCCCGCCCACATCAGTTAGGAATAAACTGAAAGAGCTTCATAGATTTTTTTGTGCGTGTGTGTGAGGAAGACTAGCCCTGAGCTAACATCTGTTGCCAATCCTCCTCTTTTTGCTGAGGAAGACTGGCCCTGGGCTAACATCTGTGCCCATCTTCCTCTACTTTATATGTGGGACGCCTGCCACAGCATGGCTCGAAAAGTGGTACGTGCGTCTGGGCCCAGGATCTGAACCTGCGAAGCCTGGGATGCCAAAGCAAAGGGCACGAACTTAACCACTAAGCCACCGGGCCAGCCCCTTTAGATATTTTTTTTAAAAATAGCAGCAGAAAAGTTTGATAACTTTCAAAAGTATGAATTTTTATCAGTCAATCAAAGGTAGGCTAAAACTCTTTAATATACTTTATTAGTATATAATTGTGTAATTCTGGGTTTAGTGTTATTCACCGATAAATTTTAATCAAGCAAAGGAGAGGAATACTGTTTAACAACAAAACCTGTACTTTCTGCAAATTTATTTCCTTGTTAGGTTTCCATGAACTGAAAGGCAATTCAGAAACATTAAAACTGAAGTGAATTTTATCATTTTAAAAAAAGAAAGACTAGGAGATATGATCTAATAGGTTGAAAAAGTTCTGGTACTTTTTCTATATTGCTTTTTGCTCTATATTTCATTAGTCTGAACTGCAAAGCAACAGTTTAAGAATAGAGAACACTAATGAAAGAATAATAATAGATGTTATTTATTAAACTCTCATTTTGTACCAAAGACCCTTTTTAAATGCTTTATATGTATCTTAATTCTAGAAACCACTAGAATGTAAGTTCCATGAGAGCAGAGATAATTTTGTCTGTTCTATTCACTGTGTAATTTGGTTGTTACCCTTAATTTTGATTTTTGGACTAGCTGTCAGCTGCAGAGAATCCCATTAACTTAATGTTTTCCTAAAAGGACACAGATGCATAGAATATATATATATTTGAAGAGCCCTTTAATACCTACTTGCTTAGAAGTTACAAATGTAGTCCCACTGTAGTGTTTTGTAAAATTCTATGCCTCTTATATCTCCCTGTAAAGGAGACAAATAGTAAAACCTATTCGAAATATTAGCAGTTGCACAACTCTACGTCTTAATGCATTTGGTCAAGTTACGCCATATGCCCTTCAGCGTAAGTCGCTAAAGACATGTTATTATAATTTCATTTGAATTCATCAATTCCATTACTTTTCAGGTGTCAAATTTCTTGTAATTTACTAACAAAAAAACTACAATTCATTACTGTTGCTGTAGGATATTTATAGACAAATGATAGGACCCAATGAAATTATCATTTCATTTGAGAAACTAGGTTGTCTAGGCTAATTATTTGACACACCTTTATTGACTATCTTCTTTGTGTAGGTCACCACGTTAGCTGTGGAGGATGCCAGGAATAGCCAGCTCTATTCTTACTAGAACTAGAAACAGAGATAAGGCCAGCACTCAAATCATCATAAGATAAAACATGCTACATGAGAAAGAAACAAGGAGAGCAATGGGTGTGGAGGCCAGGTCCAGAGTCTCAGGAAACACTGGGAGCTGGCAGTATTGGAGCTGGGCCTGACCATGGGGTAGGATTTCAGCACACAGAAACTACAGCCGGGGGTCACGTCCCACGTAAAAGTGACTCTCAGTAAAGTCATTCAAGTCTTTGGGTATACGGCTTACATGGGGAACAGTGAGGAGGTCTGGTTTGCTTGGAGCATAGGGTACATGAGCAGAATCAGTGGGAGATAAATTCGGAATGTGTGTTGGCATCAGATCACAGAAGACTTTGAAGGCCAAGCTGAGGGGTTTGGATTTTATTCTCAAAGAAATGGGGAGTCATCAAATGGTTTGAGATGTGGCATGGCATAATTTGTAACTGTGCTTTAAAAGATCTTTTTAGAAGTAACATGCAGAGGAGAGAATGTCCAGAAGTAAGACCTCTTAAGAAGGAGGCTGTTAATATCTACCTATCTATCATCTATCTATCCTGCATTAGCTAGTTAGAAAGAAATTAAACTACGTATAATATAAATTACATATAATATAAACTAATATATATAATATAGTATATATATAATAGAAACTAATACAGCATAAATTCTTGAAAGCAATTTTAAAACACAATAACTCTTTTGTGGAGAAGGAACTCATTGTGTATTAACTTTCTCAGTTCTCTAGCTTTATGACATTATCGCTTTCCAAGTCCTCGTCTCTTCATTCAGCTGGTATGAATCAAATTAGTCAGTACTGCAGAGTGCCTAGTGCACATCATCGTCACCAACAGACAGCAGTAAAATGAGGTGATCTCATCTGATATATTTTCTTCCATTTTCCATTTTTGTTTTCTGGAGTTCTGCCAGCCTTCTTTATATATATTTTCTCTGACTCATTTTCTTGAGAACATTTTACCATACTATTTGTGTTCAAAGAAAACATGAGAATATAAAGATAACTAAAGAATAAATATTAATACAGTTATGTGCCACATAATGACGTTTTGGTCAACGATGGACCGCATATGTGATGGTGCCATAAGATTAGTACCATATAGCCTAGGTGTGTAGTAGGCCATACCATCTATGTATTCCCACAATGATAAAATCACCTAACAACACATTTCTCAGAACATATCCCCGTCGATAAGTAATGCATGACTGTATAAACAAGATTATTATATCAAATACAAGTGCAATAGGAAAACAACTATTTGGGGTATGTTTTCATGGTCTTTCTCACTCTCTTGCTTCTTTGTCCTGGTGTTTGGGGGCTGATTGTGGATGTTGGACAGAGAAGATGAACAAAGGATGCTGAGGAAACTAAATTTGTATAGGATAGGACTTCAAGCTTACCTTCTCCCCCAAAAGAGAGTATTTTAAAGGGTGAGACAGATGAGACAAGGGACTGGAGGAGGCTCATTATAGGCTGGAGTTAAAAAAAAATCAGGGGGCTGGACCAGTGGCATAGTGGTTAAGTTTGTGCCCTCTGCTTTGGCGGCCCAGGGTTCGCAGGTTCGGTTCCAGGCATGGACCTACACACCACTCATCAAGCCATGCTGTGGTGGCATCCCATATACAAAATAGATGAAGATGGGCACGGATGTTAGCTCAGGGCCAATCTTCCTTAGCAAAAGGAGGAAGATTGGCAACAGATGTTAGCTCATGACCAATCACCCTCACCAAAAACAAACAAACAAACAAATCAGAGAAGGGAAATTTGGGACAGTAAAGAGAACTGGGAAAGGGGATTTAAAAAAAAAAATTTTGCCGGGGCCGCCCGGTGGCGCAGCGGTTTAGTTCGCGCTTGGCAGCCCGGGGTTCGCGGGTTCGGATCCTGGGCGCCTGCCGACACACTGCTTGTCAGCCATGCTGTGGCGGCGTCCCATATAAAGTAGAGGAAGATGGGCACGATGTTAGCCCAGGGCCAGTCTTCCTCAGCAAAAAGAGGAAGATTAGCAACGGATGTTAGCTCAGGGCTGGTCTTCCTCACAAAAAAAAAAAGAAAATTTTGCCTCCTCCCCCCTTTGCTCCCCAGCAAGGGCATCTTTTTTCATAAAAGATTGACATTACTCTTCAAAGCTTTTGAAGTCATATTTGTGTTTGGTTGAGTGTGTCTGTGTAATGGGCCAATGTGACAGCAAGAAGACTTGGTTTCCTTGGGGACGCACAGGTTTGCCACAGGTTTCTACACTTCTGCTACAGTGTGAAGTGGTTTAGAATAATTGGCCAACAATCCTTTCTTGCACACATTGTTCAGGATATCATTGAGCATTTTTGCTGCCTTGTCTCATCTTATTCTCTCCCACACCTCTATTACTTGGGCATATAATAGCTGGTAGGGAGTCCTCTTAGCTCCCAACTTCCTCTCAATGCTGCATTCCTCTCCTCACTGCATTGGAGCTTGACTGGCTGCATTTTAAGACCTTAAATGTGACTTAACATTAAGTCTCCCTGACACGGACAAAACCATTCAACCAGATGCATGAGGGGCCCTAATCCTCCTCATGGTGATGCTGGGCAAGTAGACCACATTAACTAAAAGTTTCAGTCAGAAAAGTTCTTAGGACCATCCTGTTGAACGTTTGGACTCAGTGGAAAATTGAAGAACACTGGGAAAGTTGCAGTGTACCCGTTGTGTATTATAGTATTTCAAATTATGTTTATAAATAAACTCAGCAGAAAAATTTTAATGGTAACAAAGGACAGAAAAAAAGACCCAAGGACTGTAAAAGCCACTGGTCTGTGTTTTTTTTTTTTACAGTGGTAAGAACCAGTGCCCATTTGAGTTGAATGGAAGAAACATCTGCTGACAATTTGTGATGGTGATAATATGGCAGCCCTGAAGTATTTCACACTTACTCAGACAACACAGTGCTTCTATTTCTCTAAGTAACCAGTGTGTGTCCTGTTGAGCAGTTACTTTGAAAATAGTCTCTCTTCTGATAGTTTTGTGTTCTCCTCTGTTTCACTGCAATTAATACGCTCAATATAAATAGCTAAATCTTCAGAGAGATTTGCCTGCCTTGCAAGCACTACATTTCCAATTATACACTAAATTAGGCACATGATTGAACATGAACACTGACATTTCCCAACAGGTGGTGAATAAGCGATTTCCATTCATCAGCTCAGCTATAGCACTCTGGGAAATCATCCTCTGTTTCAGAGTTCTTCTAATATACCAAGAGTTTTTAACCAATTTAAAAAATTGTACCTTTAATGGAAAGATTTAGGAGAATGAAGTGTTTAGTTCTAATTCAAGATTACAGAGCAGGGCAAGGGTTAGTATTTCCATATGTGAAACTAGGATGTAATTGAAATTTTGTGTATGCTACAAAAATTTATCAAACTAAGTCCTTCCAAGTTAATTTAATATTAGACTTCTGATGTTTGGGGATAATTAATCCTCAAGGGATTTTGAAAAGGCACTGTATTACTTTATCTCTCTTTCAAACATCAGATTCTTGAGTATCACTTTGGGATATAAGTAAATGCAAAAACGATCTCTGTTTTAAAAATGAATTATATTTGCGGTTGCAGTTTACATGGTTTATCACACTCTCTTACAAAGAAAGCAAAGTAAAACTACTAAATTCAGGAAGATGCCAAGATGAAGCTGACGTAGACAGATTATAAAAATGGAAACACATTTTATCTGGATTCTGGGATTAGTTTACCTGCTTTTATAAACGGCCTTCATCACAAGATCATATCTGGCCAAGCTGAAAAACTTAAATTTATCAGGTACGGGAGGAGTGTCTTGAGGCATAAAGAACTTTCACTGATTGAGTATCAAAGCATTATACAATACAGCTGGCATAGTGTGCTATTCAGGGGTAGTACAGAGCAAGGAAAGAGCAGAGCCTCTGGCATATCTGGTTATATTTTCCAAGGTACAGACCAGGAAAACGTTATGAGCCAAGGTTGAATGACTGAATGTGTGTATTTAAATAGTTCTCGAGTCTAACAAGCATTGCCTCCTTATCCCATTTGTGCTAATTTGATAAGGTGAGAGGAAGAGGAAGAGAGCAGAATATGCATGGCTGAATGATGGAGCAGATTTGGTAGCATGAAGTGAGAAACCCAAATCTGTTAGTAATTTCTCAGCAAGAACTGATTACTGAATGTGTCTATTTAACTACTTGCTTTCTCATGGGCTGCTGGAAAAGGTAGACTGCTGATGCTAACGTCTCCTCCATAGCTTTTGGACAACTATGTTATAATAAAATCACTTTTTCCATGAGAAAATTATAAGATCGTTACACAGTACACTTTCTGAGGTCTTTTTTCTTTCCTAAATTTCTTGTCTCCAGCAGACAATTGTCAAGTCACCAAATAATCAAAGTTAACATTACTTCATTTATAGATTAATATGATGAAATATAATGACTCATAATTGTGTACTCACTCAAGAAGTCATGAGCATAATTTTTGTTATTACCAAAAAAAAGAAAATAGTAAACATTTAGAAGGGAACTTGATCCCCAAACTTGAAAGCTCTGATTCATTGATGAATAAATCTGCACCAGTACAAGCCTCACTACAAGATGAATCAATTACGGGTGTTCTAACATAGGAAGCCCGGTGGATAAAACAAATCAGCTGCAATGACAACAAGAAAAGCAAACACAAGTTTCTAAAACTTGAAAAGGTGACGGTTCTTTACAATCGAAAGGGGGCAGCCAGAGTGCATGAGCGTTTTGCTAGGAAGCAAGAGACTTCTGTGAAAGCTCAAGTTCCAACATTGATCATGTTTGTAGAACACTGGGAAAATGGTTCAGCCTGGGAAGGCTTAGGTGCATCGTTTGACAAGGGAAAGGGCTGTACTTGAGGGGGTTTTGACCGGTTTGGCTCCAAACTGTATGTTGCTCTTTCAGACCAGGGCCCTACAAGCATGTGGCATATTCTCCAGTAAATGGTGCATCACACAGTTCTGGGATCATGCCGTCTAACCCTCTCATCACTCGACCTACAAACTACTGACAATTGGGGAATATGGAACCTTAGAGGTTAGTAGTTTATAAGAAGGAGAACAAAATTTGAGAAAGGAAGAATGTGCTTTTAGCTTTTAGAATTCTCTATCCAAGGGAAATAGAAAACATCTATTTTAAAAAAAAGATTGGAGGGAAAAGGAAATTTGTAGGTCCCAAAATGTTTAGTATATATTTTTTTACATATAATATTTTCTATTCCGTCCATTTTCTGAGAAGTCATTATCAGCAGCTTGCAAACTTGCATTTCATCAGTTGCATTCTCTTTATCATATTCATGTGCCCTAGTTGTTAAAAATTTCTCTTCTATTCCTTCATTGGTGAATGTATTTTCTGATTTGGTCTGAACATTTCCAGATATAGAACCATGCCATCAAAAGAAGACGGGGCTTAAAATAATTGAGGACTGTAATGAATCTGAATTGTTACTGTACAGCAGTCTTGCCTTTGTGTTGACAGGCAGGGTAAAGGCTGAGTAGAGACCATGCAGAGACAGCAGATTTTTATTCAATCAAGTAAAGACGTATAGATATGCATATATTTATTTATTTACATGTATATGTGTGTGCTCTATAAAGCAACATTTAATAATTAGGTGTTATTTTTCTTTCTGATTTATTTACTTCACCTACCTCCAGAGAAAAGAGTGAAATAGGGGAAGTCGATCTGGCAGCTCCCCATGCTGACATGCTGTAAAGTTCTCACAAATTCTCACTTGCTATGGACTATTTTTCACTAAGGTATTCATTGACAAATGCTAAAAGTATTACTACTTCTGGGGGGATTTGCATCTTAATTGGGGCCTCTCAAAGATTTCAGTACCTTCAAAGCTCTAAGAAATAGAACTCCAATGCAGAAATTGAAAATATTATATTTTATATAGATAAAAACCACATGTCCTATATTTTCTAGCTCAGTCTAAATATTATGAGGGTTTTATCCTTTCAATAAAAAGAACTCATTAAAAGCTCTTCCAAATGTAATTTAATTTTATTGCTTTTGCAAGTCTTGTCATATATAAATAAGCAAATCAAAAAATCCTTTGTTAGACTGTTCTTATGTAGTGGCTTAGAAATAAGGTCCAGGTAATTGGAAAAGACAACTGCTTTTACAGAATTTTTGGAAGGAAGGTTCCTGGATCTTCTCGAAACACATACATGGGGGCCAGGACAGGTTTAGCTCTTGGACGTTTGGCAGTGTCATCTTCAGTTATTTTGTCGGTTGTCAAAAATTCCACTTAAAGTGAGAGATATATTACTTTTTAATAGTTTTTTTTTTTTAAGTGATGAGATACCTATAGTCAAAGTTTCTGATGGAACTATTTCAGTGTAGGATCCTCACATTTAAAGACTGGGTGGAAAAAGAATCAATGCTGAGTTTAATTGAAGTCCACCTTCTGAACTGCTCACTGGAGTACTTACCATAAGTGTGTAAGTTGCAGTCACTATAGTCACCCTCATGAGCGTGAACTGGTTGTAAAGCACTGGCTTGTTAAACTGGCTAATTTGTACCGAGTGCTCCAGACTGTGATTCCAGAATCATTACAGAATATGTAATTAACATCAATGACTGAAAATTCAGTTGCTGACAGTTGTAGATTATGGACAATGGGAAATTAAAATATAATTAATGAGCTAGTTAAGATGTCAGCAACAGAAATGTTTTGTTACTTCAATGATCGTTAATGCAGTCATGATCCTAACGGATTTTATTCTTAATGGAGAAACACTGATCTCTAACGGCTAATATCTCTGCTTTACGACATGTACATAATCATTCTTAGAGAAAGCCAGATACCCTGATGTTGCCCAACACAAGCAGAAGAGCAGAAGAAGGGTCTCATTAACAGACATTTAGATCAAGGAGCATTTCTAAATTTAAACGCTTGACATCTTCCTGTCTTGCATTTTTAACATGCTTCATTCTTCATTTGCCAACTTTATAATCCTCAAAGCATTACCATGTTATTTCTTGAGTGTTCATGGGCCTTTGGCAAACTGAATAAACTGTTTGGCAATAATACTCCATTGTCTAGGATGTTCTGCAAATGCGACTAAGTTTCCACTTTTTAAAGGCACCAGTTCTCTGAGAATAGATTAGAAAGGAAGGCGATGGCCAAAGGGAGGGCTGTAAAGAGAAGGGTACTGTGCCGTTTCTTTCTGGTTCCTACGGAAGAGGAGCAACATTATATTTTCCCCATATGGACATCTGCTTTCTAACCTGCAGCCTAGTAAGGGGTTTGCCTCATGCGGTGAGCAGTTGGTGGTAGGTAATTTATTCAACAACTGGTTGGTCCCACCTATCAAGTGATTAACACTGTTGGAATATCTGAAGTTGATAAAACATTTTAGCTGCAAAAAAAGGGTTTCCCACCAAGTTGTAAAAACTGGGCTAAAGTTGAAGTAATCAGAGAAAAAGTATTTTATATTGGCCTATATGTGTATATGGTTGACCGATGATAAACTTTTTCAAGTATGATAGTCATAGTTTAATGTAAAAAAGACTTGAAGATTCCTTCATGGCAGCTTTATATTTAGTCTATATTGGTTGAAAAAAAAATGACTAACAACTAGGATAAATTCAACAATACTTCAACTAAATTGTTTTCTTTATTAATCATGCCATCCATATGTGTATAATAACTACACCATCCATATGTGCATAAAATATCAATACACATATTTCTAAGCCATATACAATCTATTTAGTCTTTAGGAAATTCTTGATGTTTTTATGGATTCTTGAACTCTGCAGAAATTTGGAATTCCCCAATCCCATCTTTCCTCAAAGATGCCAGATGCCTTTTGGACTAAGACCAAAAGGTTCATAAACACTGGCTTAGATGTTCAGCCCTTTAGGATTTTACAGCATACTTGGCCAATAAGATGTAGATATGAGAAACCTATTGACATACATAAATGATAGTATCTTGACTTAGGCAGTAAATAAGTGGTATGAACAATAGGGGCAGTAGGATCATGGGGTAGCATGGATGAGAAGATTTTACACAAGAGATTGGAACAGGACTGAGGCTTGAAAGATGAGTGAGGATTAGCTAGGCAGAAAGGAAGTATGAGGGCATTCCTAGTAGGAAGCAAAAATGTAGTTGGTGATGAGCATCATACTAGTGGGAAGTATGAGGAGACCAGCTAGAATGAAAGTGTGTAGTTAGGGATTGCATTTGAGTTATTGGTAGGCATGATTGAAAAGGTAATTTGAAGTCAGAGTATTGCTAGTGAATGACCAAAAGTGACTTTCTTATGCAAAATAGCCAGCAGGAAAGGGATGGTATTAAGACTGAAGACTCTTATCTGGAAATTCTGAGATGTGACACTCTAAACTACGGGAGCTCTTCAAGTCTCCTTGGTCATAACCACTGCTACATCATAGTGGAAAATCTACAGTGGCTACATGCTGGGGGGCTGAGATATGAGGAGAAACATCAAGAACTCTCTAAAATAATGCTAGATATCCATATACCTAATTCTAATTTTACTAGTCATTATTTTTCCATGAAGGCACTAAGCTCAACTTCGAAAACAAAATGGTCTCTATTCAATTTGGGGGGACAAGTTTAAAGAGCTCTGAAGAGATGACAACTTGTGTCTCAATAGTATCTGATGGATAATGAGATGGGACACAGGAACATGAAGAAGTAGTAGAAGCTATGACCTGCAGTGGAAAGCAGGCTGAATTTGAGAGAGACACTGGGAGCTAGTCTAGATCAGAGAAATGGGCCTCTTGTTTAATGCAGATTCCCTGTATTCTCTCACAATTGTCCCTATAAATGAAGGTTAAACTAACGTTTCTGGAGAGTAATGAAAGCTTTTGAGCAGGCAAGTGTCATGATAAAAGCAGGAATTTAAGATGACAGCTCAGATGGAAAAGATCAAGAGCAGGTGGAAGAGAGAAGCAGTTGTCGCGAGGGTCTAGATGTCTAGGGATGAGCATGGGTTGGGCAATGGTAGAAATGAAGAAAAAGGAGGGATGGACTCCAGAGGTGATTCAATGGAAGATTGGCAGGACTCAGTAGCTCTCTTCACCATGTTAAAAGGTGATAGAGGAGTAAAGGATTATTCAAAAGTTTGGAGCTTGGTGTACTGAGGCTGTGGCAATATTACTGATATCTGAGGAGAAGGTAAGATGAATAGATCAGGGTCTGGGGGAGAACAATCAGTTTGGGTTTGGATGTTTTGCATTTGAGGAAAACAGCAGAAATATAATGGAAAATTCCTGAAGGTGGGTAGGAGATTAAACAATGGACCACGAAGGGAAGAGTAGGTGGATTTTTAAGACTTTCCTTCTCACCCTGGAAATAATTTTTTTCTAGCATAAAATAGATTATAAAGGGGAAATTAAGCAGGAGATGAGAACATTTAGGTGTTTCATTCAAAATGATAAAACATGATTTTCTATTTGATACTCTCTCATTTGTTCATTCAATAGATGACAAAGTTCAACGACAAGCGTTCTTTGAAGTTTATCTATCCAAATTGGAGTCAGGTCAAAAGACTCCCTGAAGAATGACTGCTGGGGTAGAAATCAGTAGCATCTACAGAAAGAACAAAGATATAGAAAATATGAAAGGCAAGGGGAAAAAAAGCAAGAAGATATGAGGGCATAAAAATTTAAGAAAAAACAAGGCATGGGAAACTAAAAGAATAGATATTGAGTTTCTCTAATGACTCCAACTGGGAAAAAAATGCTCCATTTGCCTTCTGCTTTTAAATAAATAGAACATTTTCCCAATAATGCCAAGATGACTCACAATGCACATTTTATGTATCTTGTAATTTTCCTATACACTACAAAGACAACGCAGTTGAGTTAATACTAGCCAAGTCTTACATGTAATTATAGGATGCCTATAGCGTTTCCAGTACAATATATTAATGAAAGCCAGTTATTTAATTATGGCATAATATAATGAAATGCTTTTATAGTCACTTGTTAAAACAGACCAAAAAACATTTTCCCAAATATAGCTGAGAAGCAATAGAATTATATGTTGATGTAAGTGGATGCTTTTGCGAGGGTGTAGAAACAGCTTTTCCTGTCACTAAAAGGACAAACTGTAATCCATCTGCCATGTATAATTTGACAATCGGCAGTGCTTACACAGTAGGAGGGAAAGACATGTCTTCCAAATTTCCCCCAAAGGGGGCAGCTTTCAGCAGTTCCCCATTACTATCCAGGCCGCATGTCTCACTTGAGACATCTGCTCAGCAGCCAGCCATGAAAACCTGGCACACAGGAGACCGGAGGTGTGCCTCACAATTATTGTTGGCCTTGGAATGGCCAATTGTTAGACTAGGAGCCAATCACTAAGCTTCAGGTGTGCAGTTTGGCAACCCTTGGTGGTGTGCCAGTTTGTGTCCCCAGACCTAACTTTTGTGCACGTAAACTCCTGAGATGATAATCTTGCTAAAATTCAAGGTGAAAAAATCCACCGTGCAGTGAGGCTGTGTTCAGCAACGAGCCAAGGATCTTAACACATTTTGCTGATAACAGAAGAATGAAAATCATATAATGCCATAGATCCATGTTTCCTGCAGATAAGGATTGCTTTTCCAGGACCCACTTCAGTTCATTATACTTAGTAAACCTACTAAAAATCTTTCCTGGCACTAGTACAGAATACACAAAGCTGTTCTCTGCAAAGACCTACTTCAGTTACCACGTGGATGGTTTCCCAGGTAGGGATGATTTTAAGGGGAAAGGAATAAAATGAAAAATTCCGTTTTGCAGATTCAGGTTCACCTTCTGAAATCTTGAGAAAGCTGGATGAGATTCAAGACTGACCCTTGGTGAGAAGACAAAGAGCTAAAAGGTAGAAATAATAGCATTGTTAATGGGAAAAGAACCAGATGAGGGCTTTCTCCATGTGCAGCAATGGAATTGTTTCAGGACTTGCACAATCCACAAGCTTTTCTTCCAAATAGTCAAAAGACCTAATTAGGGAGAGGACTAAGGAAAAATGACAACCAAATGTAATGTGGGATCCTAGATTGGATCCTGGAACAGAAAAAGGACACTACTGGAAAGGCTGGTGAAAGCTGAATAAATTCTGTAGCTTAGTGAATAGTATTGTACCAATGTTAATTTCTTGATTTTAATAATTCTACTGTGATGATGCATGACATTAACATTAGGGGAAGCTGGATGAGGAATAGATGGAACTTTCTGTATTGTTTTTGTAACTCTTTTGTAAGCCTAAAATTATTAAAAAAAAAAAAAGACCCATTCCAGTAGAAAAGTCATTCCAGTAGAAAAATTAGTCACTGTGCTGAGTACTTTTTGTCAGCATAAAGCCACATTGTGGTGCTAATAGTGTGTATTTTGAACTATTGTGGAATTATAGAACTGTTATGGAATTATAAAATTTCAACTATTATGGAAAAGATATTAATGTCAATTTAGTCTTTTTTTTTCATTTTATAAATGAGGAAACCAAGGCAAGAGCTATGAAGTCACTCCCCGTGAGCTGACATTTAATTAAATGCACACCTGGGAGGACAGCTTAGGTTTTGAGCCAATGTCACAGACACAACCTAAGGAGCATGTTGCCTCTCTGTAATCAACAACCAATCCCCAAGGTAAGAAACACGCATCTCCTGTGTCCACAGCACTGTGCTAGACTCTAGAAAGATGAGGCTCTCTCTCTCTCTCTTGATGTCCGTGTCTATGCTTGTAGCTATCTCCCTTCAAAATTATCACAACATAATTGAGGAAACATATAAACTGATAACGACATTTTTAAAACCATCAGGCAGTAAATATTTCATGTTAAATGAGCAATTGATGATAACTGTAAAAGGATGTAGTTTATATAGAAATTATTATATTACTAAATTCTCTTCCTGAAAAATTAACCCTGCGATGTTCCTACGTGGATTGCTCTGGAAGAAGACAGAACTCTGATATGTCAGGAGGGCAGAGAAAATATTGAATTGGTTTGTTCCCATTGGGTCCTCCTCTCTCAGTGCACTTAGTGTAGAAGATTATGGTGGTAGTGGGAAGGGGCCTGAAGTCCTTCCTTTGGACAAGATCCATGTACCCATTTCCTTCTTTTTTTTTCCGGAGAACGTGATGTTAAGGGAAATCAAAGGATATTGTTCACTTCAGAGATAATATTCTAAAAGTACAATGCAAGTAAAAGATATTATCTGGAAATGGAGCAAAGAAGTCAAGATGGAAAGATGAACAGCCCACACAAACAGCGAAATGAGTGAGTTTTATGTGTTTCCATGTTTTTAATTGTGGAAAATGTGGAAGGCATGAACTGAAGTTGCCCCATCAGTGGCTTTGATTTTAGCAATTTGTATGCCTAGAAACAAGCCTTCCTGAATGAGCAAGACCTGACAGCAGAATTGCAGGGTACATGGTGCCAAGTGCATAAACAAGTTTATTTTCCAATTTCTGTCAACATCAAACGCTCATAATTTCTAGTCTTTTCTTTTCATCAAATCAAATGTCATTACAAGGCCTTATAGACAAACCCCAGTTCACCGTCAAGTCTTTAGTTTCTTCAGGCTCTTCCTACATTCATCTCAGGGCAGTAATTTAATATGTGTTATGAATTGTTTGACAATCCTGGATTTTTCATTTAGACGCGTTTCCTTGAGAATTCTAGAATGATAGCCAGCCTGGTATTAGCTTCTGTAGTGATACATTGATTTTTCCCGAAAAGCAAATGTCAGTCGTATTATCCTCCATGGAAAATCACATGCTTTTTGAGAGCAGTGACTAGTGTCCAACTGTTTCATAACCCACACAGCCTTTGACAAAGTATTTTCTCAACAGTAGGTGTTTAATAAATCTTAACTGAATGACTCACTGACTACATGATTAAATGAATAAATGAGAGATTTTTTGAATGAGTTAAATAAATAATTCCACATAAATCATCATGAACAATGCCTGGCATTTCTTTCCCAAGTGACACACATCATGACGTAAAATTGTCCTATTCAACAAAAATGACACGTATTCATTCAAAGTCAGAAGGAGAAATGAAACAAGTTTCTGGCCAATTCAAGCCGCACATTAACTTTAGCAAAATATATTTTCAACTTGAAATCTACAAGTAATTCCCTCAATGTTCCAGACATTTCGTCTGAATAAATAAACTAGACCAAATAACAACCTGGTCTCAGGTCTCACGCTGGCATTCTTGTCTCACCTCCTGGTCTTCTTTGCCCCCTTCCTCAGGGCCTTGGTTCATACAGCCACTGCTTCCTGGAATGTCCTTTCTCAACTGGGTCAACCGCAACTCCAAACCACGTTTCAAGGCCTACAGCACAGCCAACCTCTGCTCCCCTAATTATCCTTGGCCATATTGTTCTGCTTTGCCTTAGCCCTGTAAGATTCTCTCAAGAAAAGTGAGGATTTGGTGGTCAAACACATGTGGAAAACTGACGTTTTTCTGGTAGATTGTGGTTCCTCTCCTCACTCCCTCTCTAGCCCCAGGACCTCCTCGCCATTTCTGAAATATGCCGTGCATGCTCTTGCCCCTACCTCTTGCTGTTTCCTCTGCTGAATGCCCTCCCCCACATAACCACTCGGCTTGCTCTCTCACTTTGTTCAACTTCTGCTCAGATGTGACATTATTGGTGGGGGCCTACATGCTGACCTTACACGAAAGCTCCACATGAAGGACAGCCTTGTTTTTCTTACTGCTGAATTCCCACTGCCTGACACATACTGGGTGCCCATTTTTTGAACAAATGGATTAATACAATACCATTTTCTTAGAATCATAAGACATATTAACATATTTAATAACCGAAGTCAAGAAATTTACTGAACTGACTTGACCATGCTAGAAGACGCTTTGAGGGCTGAGCTCTGAGTTATATAGGCTATTCCTTCTACTGAATACCTAGAGAGTTTATCAGAGATTACATATAATTTACCATAATGTTCTTTAATTAATTTAATGGGTATTGCTTCCCCCTCCCCCAAGTAGGTTTGAACTTCCTTGAGTTCAGAGACCACATCAAATATTCTTCTATATCACTCTGGTGCTAAACACTGTGCAAGATACAGAATAGGCACCCAGGTGATTACTGATCGATTGATCTTTTTCAGATGTGATAAAGCAGGAGTTGAGCAAATAGATGGAAAGTGTATTCTCCTATTATAAAAAAGCATTGAACTTTAAAAATAAAGTTGATAATTAGCGTTGATAAGAAATTTCTGAAAGGAAATATTTACCTTTCTTTGCAACCAAATATGTGCTGGCATATCTAATTCAACTAAAGATATAGTTTCCTTAAGGTTTAATTTTGTTAGTTTAATGATAAAAAGATAGATGTACCATTAAAATAAAAAAGACAGACAGAAATTCATTAGGTGAGTCTTACAAATATTTCTGTGGCAAATGACCTTATTGATTGTTTTGGACATGAGGATTGGACAAAATACCTAGAACAGCACCTTGGAAAACATAGACAAAACCAAAGAATTATAATAAAACCTTATATTTCAAAATGGGTGTTATATCACCATGGTTTTAAAGAGGCATTTTTTCAGACTTGGAGATACTAAAATGGCCTACTTTCTATCAATTAGAAAACAAGATTTCTCTTTTTCTTAAGAAAAGTACACACGAGAATAGCCCAGCCATAAACATTCAGTGAGCCAACCCTGGACTTTTAAGAGAATTCTGGTCTTCTCTTTCTTAGGGCAATGACTCAACTAATTGCCCAAGGGACTCACAAAGTACAACATTTTTATGACAGAATTTTTTATTCTTTCGCAGTGTTTACTAAAGAGAAAATTGTTTCTTGGAAACATAGACTCATAGAGCTATGTTTAAAAGACAAACTACTACTGATTTTTGTTTTTATTCTCATTTTAAAGTTTGAACAAACGAAATTTGTGTTCTTCACGTAAATATAAAACTGTCTTTCCACATCTGAAAATCATCAATATACTTTAAAAATATTTTTAAATTGAGAATTATTGTAAATGAACTTGGAAATATTGTCACTGTCATAAATGCATACCAAAACCAAAGTTAAAAAATATACCTTCAAGAAGATGGAGGTACGAATAAACATGTATGAAGAATATTACAACAAAAATTTCTGTTCTTAGTATTTATAAACATGCTTGTGAAAGTACTTAGGTAAGAGACATCTTAAGCTATTAATAACTCAGGGAGAGTAAATTATAAAGCAAACATTTGTATGGCTTTTACCTTTCATGTCTCATTTTACTTTTCTTTCACATGCTAACAAAAATAGTAATTATCAAACTACTTATGTAAGACTTTTAATAACAACTCCGTCTGTTTCTAAGTCTATCAAAACAAGGAGATGTAATGTAGAGAAAAAGCTTCATGTTTTAAAGTAACAGACAAATCGGAGTTTTAATCTGTTTCAAGTGCTAGAGTGTTGTTTAATCCAATATTGCCCAAATTGTGCTCTGGGTTCGTGGAAGGGATGTGAATGATGGCACCGCCCAGGTGACACGCCATGAGTCCATGAGTTGGGACTGGAGCATTCTCACTCAAGAAGGCAGGTGAGGGGAGGTATACCAAGTTCAGGCACATGCAGATTGAGATTGAAGGTACAAATGGAAAAATCTAGAGATGATGAGAGACCCAGGCAGAGTGAGGGATGGGGGGTGCTCTCTGACCTCCATAAGCTTGTCATGGGGTGGGTAAAGTGACCAGAGAGGGTCAGTGACCAGAGAGGGTGCTGAAAGATGTGACCGCGGGCAGTCATTGAACTCACTAGCCCCTGAAAGAAGGAATTAGAAGAGTTCTGTGGTACTCAAGGAGTGTGGTAACAGGAAATAGCGGAAGCACTGGGAGAGCAATCTTCTCCCATCTAATCTGTCCACATCTTGCACACACTATTATCAGATTTCAAACTATATCATTCTCTTCTCTGGCACTTTCTTCTCTCTCTGCTAGTCCCTTTTCCACTCCCGTCTGCTTTTCCCAGATTCCCTAGAATAATGGTGAATAATTATTTGTCTTGTTAACACAGTTTACCTCATTCAGTCTTCACAACAATGAAATATTTCTTTCCCTATTTGCAGATGGGAAAGTGTGTGGAGACTTGCCCCCCCAATATCATAATCTACAAAGTAATTGGTGCCAGTTATGTTGTTAACTGTTGTAAAATTAAAAAATAAATATATAAAAATTAAGATTAAAAAATTAAAAATCCGGCCACTCAGAAATAACCACTGTTGCTATTTGGTGTGGAAATATATGTGTATATCCAAATTGGGGTCATATCTTTTTTTGGACTCTTTCTACCCCCCCACCAAAGAATAACATGTTGTATGCATGTTTTTCTCAGTTCAGTTATTATAGTTCCTTATTGTCCTTTTGGACTGTGTTTATATTTTTCATCCTTCCCTCACCTGCTAGGCCCCCTAAACTATCAAGGTAAGATTAACACTAACTGCTAGATTCTTCCCTCAACCATTTCAGTGCAATCTCCACTATTATCAAATGTGACCTAAAAAAGAAGGTTCCCACGAACATAATCTAAGATAACAAATACTTTCACACGTTTAATTTCCTCTATTATCTGTGTGAGCTCACAGGCATTCATGGTTTGCAGTCCAAGGGGAAGGAGAATATTGGAAAATGATGTAGGTTATCAACACACAAAATACCTTTGAAGAAAAGCAAAGAGGACTTCAGAAAGAAATTCAAATTGCTGGCAGAAGTATGCTTTATGCATTCCAATCAAGGCCAACTTGGGTTGTCTCCATGGACCTCTGCCGTCTGGTTTGTCCATATCTCAGCTAGGTTTTCCCCTTGATTTGGATAAATCTAATTGGAGACTTATCAATCCAATTCTGTTTCTCAGTGCTGTCATGAACATTTGGCTCTGGCACACAAAATGACAGTTGGGAAAAAAAGTCTTATTTTAACAACCCTGTTGACTTTCCAACTTCTCCGTTACCACAGTCATCAGAGCCTCATTTACTCTTTGGGGGCCCTAATCATTCTATAGCCTGAGCTGGACAGAAAGAAAATAATTTGTTCACTTAACAGAAAGAAAGTCTATACTCCCAAAACAAAACAAGTCAGACAGCGAACTTAGAATTAACAGGCTCTGCTGACGGCCCCTTTTCCCTACTTTTCATCGGTCTGGTGACAGTGGACTCTGGACAGAGACAAATGAGAGGTCAAGATACCCTTCATTTTTCCAGAGGATTATGTCACCCATAGATAAGCACAAAGAAGAAAGTAATAGTCAAGACCAGCCTGTAAGGAAACAAAAAAAGGATAACTAACAAAAGCTCATTCTCCCAGCCGCTTCCCCTGCCCCCACTCAGGCCTGGTGAGCATGCCCACCAGCATGCATAGTTTGTTATTTTTTTCAGTGAGGGGAAAAAAAACACAAAGCTAATATGTGGCAAAGATAATTGTGTCTCACATAATAGACTCTTGTGTTGTTTTTCCTAACTTTTTAGCCAATGTTAAAAAACCAAAGGAAAAACTTTCTGCACTCATTCTGTTTCCTAATCCTACAGAAGGCCCAGGACCATACCAAATAATGTATGTTAAAAACATATTGATTGATTGATTTTTAATAAGGAGAGGAGTGATAAGCGTGACTGGATCTTATTGTGCGCTCTGAGTTTTCTCTCTTCGTTTTTGGGAGGAAAGAAAACTTTCTAAACACTGTTATTATTCTCGTGATATGTTAAGAAAAGGAGAAGGGCTAGCCCTGTAACACATAAAAAGCAAACACAAAGACACACAGGAGTTTGTTACAGGTCTTTCTCATTGTTGATGAAATTTGACTTGTGTAACTCTACTTCCTTTCTGAGTCACTGTCGATCTTATACTTCTGTGGAAGATTATTTTAGATTCTTTGAATTTTCTCAGGGAAAATCTAATCTTTAATATATGAAGGACTTTGAAAAGTTGTCATTCCTGCTTCTTCAGTTATTTTAGATACATGGTTCAAAGTAACCTAGACTCTGAGAATGACCTCTTAGAGACTCATTACTCCTTAAGGATGTCAAATGAAACACAACGGTTAGGATTATTACTGGCAAAACTACTTTTAAGTAAACACATCAATTTATATATTTTGTTTAAGATGGACTTGTGAAAACAGAATGCACAAATGGCTTATACATTGTGGAATTAAATGGGTACATGAGAATTAAGAGATTCAGAAGCTGATAACTTCTGTTTGTGTGAGTATTATAAACATCACATGTAAACTGGTTCATTTTCACAAGGTGCAAATATTGAAAAATGCAATTTATGGTATTTCAAAAAATTCCTGCCTGAGTTTTATGCTTGTCTCTCATTTAGATAAGTAAAGTTAAATAAACGGGTTCTCTCTGGTGAAGACTGCTCCTCCTATATGTAGCTGGGTCAAGGAGGTGTTGTCAGGTGCTCCTCATCACCCTATCCTCCAACAGATCATTACTCCTCAACACTCCTTTGAACCACTGCTCTTTCAGGGTCTTGCCATTCATGCAGAGAACAAGGTTCCCTTCCTCATCACCACCATGTATCGATCATTAGTCACTTCCTCTATTTATTGAATGCTTACGCACCTGGCTCACCATCTTCCTTCCTGCGGTAGGTCTTTCTATCATGTTGGGTCATGGCAACCTTCAATGCCCTAGCTTCTCATAGCTGATCTTTAGTAACCTTTACTTCCACTCTCTTTCCATACTTTGAAATGTGCCATTTCCTGGCACTGCACACCATGGGAATCAAATTCAAAATCCCACTTTCAGACCACTCCAGCTGTTTCATTTAGCTACACACACTCACTGCACCTGTTCCTGAGCTTCAAGACCCTCTGCATCTTACCGTCTCCATGTTTACCACTCACTTTTTCATTTCCTATTCAGATGAGATTTCATAGTCTATAATTTTAACCACTTTTAAGCCAGTATCCTCCAATCCCTTGCTCCATTTTTTACTGTGGCATTTTGCTGGCAAGATGAACTTGTCAACCTTCTTCATAATTTGTCAGCAAAGATACCACAATTATTTAGGTTTTTACCACTGTAATTTTATGGTCTCCTACTTCTGTCGGCACCTCAATACTGCTTTGAGAAAATTCTAGCCTTTCCTACTAATTTCTTTTAGATGTTCTATTGTGGCTATTCTCAGTTTTCTTAATTTTTCTCAAATCTCTGAAACTATCAACTTGCCACTTAACTGATAGATATTCCATAAATATTTTTTGAATGAATGAATAAAGGTGGAATATACACAAGTTTTCTTGGTTTCAGTCAAAGTAGCCCAAAATGCTCTCTATAAATGTAAGGATATCTGCTCTCCCCGAATTTATCTATAAAATCAGTGCATTCCCAATCAAAATCTAGGTAGGGGTGTGTGTGTGTGTGTGTGTGTGCAAATGGACAAGTAGATTTTATTTTGTGCTGAGTCAATTGGATATTCATGTGTAAAAATAATGTATCTGGACCTCTTCCACACATCACACATACAAAGTCAATTTCAGATGGATTGAAGATGCAAATGTGGGAAGTAAACAATCAAGCTTTTCAGAGGAAAACATCTTCATGTCTCTGGAATAGGAAAAGTTTTCTTAAACATAAAAAACAATAAGACACCATTAAGAGAGCGAAAGGCAAACCCTAAAGTGGGAGAGATCTCCACAACGCATGTGTCCAACAAAGGACCATATCTAGGATGTAAAAGGAACACCTCCAAATAAGTGAGAAAAAAGGTCTGTCAAGACAGAAAATGGTCACAACTTGAATAGAAATTTCACCAAAGAGGATATCTGAATGACCAATAAACATGCGGAAAGAAGCTTGACCTCATTAGTAACTGGTGAAATGCAAATTAAACCCACAATGTGACGTCACTACACACCCACCAGGACGGATACAATTTAAAAGATGGAAGATGCCATGTAGAGGCAAGGATACTGGAACTTATATATTGCCAGTAGGTGGGTAAGTCAGTAAAACCACTTTGGCAAACCACTTTGGCCATATCTGCCAAAGCTGAACACGTGCATATCCTCTGACACGATAATTCCACTCCATAAAGTCCTGTGCTTGAATGTTCATGGATCAATATTTGTAATAGTTCAAAACGAGAAATACTGAAATAGCATGGCATATTCACACAATGGACTACTATAAGCGGGGGCTGGTAGATTTTTTCTCTAAAGAGCCAGGTGGTAAATATTTTAGGTTTATGAGCCACTCAGTCTCTGTTGCGACTGCTTGAACTCTGCCATTGTAGCATGAATGCAGCCGTAGATGGTATGCACATGAATGGACATGGCTGTGTACCAATAAAGCTTTATTACAAAAATAGGCATCTATCCAGCAGGCCATAGTTTGCTGACCTCCACTATACATCAATGCATAAATAAAATTATGATATATTTGCACAGTGAGATGCTATACAGCAATGAGAATAAATGACCTACAACTATGGGTAGCAAAATGGGTAAATCTCACAAACTGTAGAGTGAAAGAAGCCATATTAAGGATACATATTGTTTGATCCCATTTATATATAATGCAAAGATGGGTAAAACTAACTTATGGTGTTAGAAGTCTGGAGGGTCATTTCCCTTGGGCAGGGAGGTAGGGACTGCATGAAAGCAAGAGGAGGGCGTGGTGGAATGGCAGTGCTCAGCTTGGAGCTGTTATACAAGTGTGTTCAGCTTAGAAAACTTCAGCTAGCTGTATGGTTATGACATGCATATTTTTATGCATATATATTATACTTCAATTTAAAAAAATCTGCTGTTGTATATTGTGGGGGATACATTTAAAAAAAAATGGTTTGACTGCTTGAAGTTCATTCACAGAGCTCCAGATGGAAGCACAGGCTCCTGGAAAGATCTATTCTCATCAGGCAGTGGGTTGATGAACACTTTTTTTTTGCAGATGCAACATTCTTCTTAATATAATCTAACCTACACTTTTAAAATTCAGTGGCTTGCAAATATAATAAAATAACCAAATGTGTTTTGATGTTCCATTCTTTTCTGAGACTACTCTTTAACTGGTATCTCAGGACAACTTTAGGCATGAGAACAAGCCCATTTGAAAGAAACACATTGGCTTCATCATTTCCCTCACAGAATTCTAATGAGGAATGGGTCATTTCCTGGCACGAGTTTAGTGCTTCTGGCATAATCTGGGACTGTGTGATCATGAGTAGAGCATTTAGGAAGGAAAAGTATCACATGAAAGAATGATAGTAATAATAATTTACAAGTAATATAGTAAATGTTCTTCAATGACTTTTCTAGAAGTGTTTCTTTTATCTATGAATTACTTTTCAATCCCATTGTCACTATTTTAGCCCCATTATGGTATGCCTAGATTATGGCATTAATTTTTTTTATAGTGGTCATGTCAGTTTTGCTTTTTCCTCCCTCTCTTTGAGTCCAACCTCTCAACATTGCCAAAATGAATCTCTCCAGACAGAATTTGGCAATGTCATTACTCCCATCAAATACTATTAGGTTTCCTCATTTTTCTGCCAAAATGAGAACATAACACTAAATTGCCCTTCAATAGCCACTAATTTGTCCCCAACATACTTCCATTAATGCTTATATCCCACTACTGATCCACAACACATGTGCTCTCTGAACAAGCCACCTTTTGGCCTATCGTGCTCATGAATCTGAACGTAATGAACTTATCGGTTCTGGCTGAAGCCCTACTTCTCTGGGGTCCAGCTCTGATGACACCTCCTCCGTGCAGCCTTAGTATATCATCCCAGGGGGAGCTGTATGTTTTCTTCTTTCAGCTAATGCTACACAGGCTAACTATACACATAGTTATTTAGATGTCTTAAATCTCCAACTAAATTGTTAAGCTCTTATTAACAATATCCTATTTATCTTTGCAACCTAGCACACACCTTTATATGCAGTAGGTACTCAACAAATATTCATTGAAGGGGTGAAAAATTAGCGACTTAAAGGATATTTCAAGTGTTCAAGTGCACAAAGATTCAGTTCACATTTCAAGTGCTCAAGAGGTACATGTAGCTAGTAATGACTGTGTTGGACAGCACAGATATAGGACATTGCCCCCATTGCAAAAAGTCCTATGGGAAAGAGCTGCTTGAAAGTTACTATTAATTTTCAAAAAGAAAAATTTTTAGGATGTAATGAACATAAAGGCATTTTTTTCCTCAGCTATATTCTAAATCCAAATAAAGTTTTTGTCTTCTAAAAAAAGAGGATATTATATTAAGTCAATGGAACAAACTTAAGCCCTAGGACTGCAATAGTATATCAGCAAATGGTCAAACTAAATGATGCTATTACTAGTTATTGATGATTTCTTAGAGGAGGCCAAGGACTACTGCATTCTTTAAATTAAGGTCTTAGTTTTGTTTCTTCTGAAGGTGATGCCTTTAAAATAGAAAATGTCTTTCAATGCACTGTATTTCAGATTTCTTTTCAACCAGTAGGCTTACATTTATTCATTTTTATGAGGTGCATATTTCGGAAATTTAAACAGATAATTTCAATGCATGTTATAATGCCATGTGTGTACCCAGAGCCCAGAGAGGGAAATGAGGAACTCTGCCTGAGAGAATGAGGTGGGTGCTGAATAATAAGGCCATGAAGCACTTCCCCTAGGAGGAGATGTGAGCTGGGTGTGAGGGGATGAAGAGGAATTTGCCAGGAGAATAAAGCTTGGAAACAGTCTAGACAGAGGGAAAAGCAAAGTGATCACTGGGAGAAAAAACATGGAAAATTAAATGTTTTTAACCTGGCCTTCCCCGATCCAGCCTCTGCCAGTCTCTCCAGCCTTCTCTCTCTCTCTCTCTTGCTCCAGCGATATTGAGCACTTGCAGTTTCGCACCCTTAACTCACTATTTGTAACTCCTGTGCCTGTGCTGATTTCTTTCCCTCTGCCATGAATGGCCAAATGCCTCCTGCTACCCCCTTACTCTCTTCAGTTGCCTAACTCCTACTTATCTTAACAACCCCTCAAGTATCTCCTCCTCTAGAAAGTCTTCCCTGTACCCTAAAGTAGTGCTTCCACAATTCTGAGTGATTACACTTTCCATTATATGTTCTATTTTACTAACCTCCATGTCACAGTTGCCTGGAGTAATATGTAGATTGAAACTGGTGTTCAGTGATTGGCTATTGGTTGAATTGTTTTCAAATAAATGCTTATAAAATTACAGCTGTTGGGGGCTGGCCTGGTGGTGTAGTGGTTAAGTTTTCATGCTCTGCTTCGGTGGCCTGGGGTTCTCAGGTTCGGATCCCGGGTGCAGACCTTAGCACTGCTCATCAAGCCATGCTGTGGCAGGTGTCACATATAAAGTAGAGGAAGATGGGCACGGATGTTAGCCCAGGGCCAGTCTTCCTCAGCAAAAAGAGGAGGACTGGCAATAGCTGTTAGCTCAGGGCTAATCTTCCTCACTAAAAGAAAATACAGATGTGGGATCTGCTTTTAGGTTGTTGTAAGAGAAGACTATAAAGAATGTTAACATTTATCTATAATTAAGGAAATATTCAGTAAAATTAAGTAACATTTTTCACCTACCTTATTATTTAAAAAATCTTTGAGGACAATAATGGAAAGGGGGATGGAAAAGGCCTTCTGTTACATTGCTGATGGAAGGACACATCATTGCAACTTTTAGGAAAGCTATTTGGCAATATGATTCAAGGGTCTCACACTTTGATTTAGAAATTCTGATTCTAGAAATGACCTCAAAGAAAATATTACTAAATCTGGAAAGAGTTTTATTTACACAAGTGTCCATCATAGGGTTATTTCTACTTGTGAGAAATTGTAAACAACATCAATGTCCCCCAAAAGAAAACAATTAAGTAAATAGTATAATATGATTATATTCTCAGCAGAATTTTAGGATAGTTATTAATTACTTTGATAAATATTGTTGCAATTGTCTTAATTTGGGTTGCTATGACAAAATATCATAGACTGGATGGTTTGAAACATAAATATTTATTTCTCACAGTTCTGGAGGCTGAAAGTCCAAGATCAAGGTGCTGGCAGATTTGGTTCCTAGTGAGAGCCCTCTTCTTGGTTTGCAGATTGACTTCTTCTTGCTGAGTCCTCACATGGTCAAGAGAAAGAGAGAGAGCTCTGGTGTCTCTTCCTCTTCTTATAGGGACACTAATCCCATCATGGGGGCCCATCCTCATGACCTCACCCAAACCTGCCTCCCAAAGGCCCCACCTCCAAACACCATCACACTGGGGGTTAGGGCTTCAACATATGAATTTGGGAGGGACACAAACATTCAGTCCAAAACAATAATAGTGAAAAATGTTTATGTTATGTGGAATAAAGAAAAGCAGGAAATAAATATGTCAAACAGATGGACTGCACTGTCCTGCCATGCCTCCCTTTTCCCAGTTCTTTTTTAGGTGCTCAAGCGTCAGCTGTTCCATCCCAGTACAAGGAGCTGAGACCTCAATCTTCAACTCTCTTTATGATTTTTGGAATGGATGAGTTTCTTGAGTTTCTCTGGAGTGGGGTAAAGGTAGAGCTTACAAAGCATTGTTGGGGAGGAGTAAGGCAATAGGGAAGGGTTTCTACACAAAGTGGAGCATCCAAAACTGAAAGTCTGTGTAGGGAAGACACACAGAGTCTACTGCTCTATACACTGGCTCAAATTCCATTCAGAGCTGCCCTATCCTCTGTCACCACATGGGCAGGTAGCTGAGTGCTCAACTTCTGTGCTACTCCATACATTGGCTTGATGACCATCCAGAAATGAGGTCAGAAATCTCTCCTAAAATAGTTTAGTTAACACTAAATTTGCAGGGTGAAAATTGAAATGTAAATAAACATGTTGGTGTCACTTTGCATCCTGCTTTTAGAAACCAATGAAAATGATTTTGATATGTACATCATTTCATTTAGGGCATGTCCAGAAGGTTAGAACTCAAAATTACAGTTAAAGTTCTTTTGCATTACTTCTGGGAATAAACAGGCCCAAAGGTGAATTCTGCAGGCAAGCATATCTGTGAATGGAAGCAAATGTGTTGTTACAGAAAAGTGTCAAGACTGTTACTGGGCCCTGTGATGCCACATGATTTCTCAGGGCAAGGTGTTGCTGTGTGTGTGAAGGAGATTCAAGGAGGATCTGCACTTTAAATTTGCTTTGTGTGGCTGTGCTATGACGTTTACACTTGGTTCTGTCTACCTGGATTATGCACAGAGACACTTGAAGCATTGCTGCCCAGGGCGGGGTTACTTAAAGCACATGATCATCTGACATGAGAATGCTCCTGCTTGCTGAACACATTTGACCCCAGTGAAAGTCCTGGACTTGGATGGGATTAAATTCTGACTCTTTCATCAAATAGTCTAGACATTATGTCATTACACTTTGGATGGTGTAATGGGCACATTTCTATGCGGGTCGCAACTTGAGATATTCAACAGTGCTGCTATAGCTTTCTCTGAGGTCTTTGACTCTAGACTCCAAACTGGTGCCACTGCTGGACTTGGCCATTTGCAGAAAGATGGGTTCTAGTTATCAAAAACAGTAGGCCATGAGCTGTAGAATAATTTTATTCCCTGGTTGCTAATTTCACTCAATAAACCACAGTGCTATGGGACTAAATTTTGAAACTTACTAGGAAGAAGATGAATTTTGCTGCTGTTTGGAGAATGGATTGGAGGGAGCTAAAGAGGAGATGGTTTAGGAGGCTGCTGTAGTACCCCAGATGAAAGGAGATGGTTACCTGAACTCAGGTGATTACAATGGGGACTGAAAGAAGAAAGCTTATTCAAGACACTTTTCGGCGATAGAGTTGACAGGATTTGCTGAAAGATTAGATAGGGGTAATAACTACAGAAGCGTCAACAATAGCTTCCGGGTTTCTGGCTTGAGGACTTGGGTGGATGATATCTTCATTTTCTGCAGTAGGAAAGACTTACAGGCAAGATAAACTTGGGAAAATTAAAAACTCCATTTGGACACATTAATTTTGAAATCTTTGTGAGAGTCTAGCAGAGATGTAAAATAGGTAACTGGATATGCCTGTTCAGAACTCAGATAATACATGTAAATGCTGGAGACATAAATTTGGGAATCACAAGTGTTACAATGACATTTAAACTTATGGTTACTGTTGACATCTGGGGGATGAGTGGAAGAGGGCATGAGACGGATCCCTGAGGTTCTGCAGCACTTGGCGTTCTGGAAGAGAAGAAAGCATCAAAACTATTGAGAAATAGGTAGATGCAGGGAGGTCAGAGCACAAACGGGAACATGTTGCTAAATTGCGGCCATTCTTACCCTCAGTCTCTGTGATCTTCCCTCGCTTCCTGTTTGGGAGAGTATAATTTCTCCTGGGCTCCTCTGCTTGTGTCTGTCAAAGACCAAACGGAGAATGGACAGCTTTCCAGGAGGGCAAGTAGTTCAGCTTTAGAGTGTAAACCACTCCTTTCTAAAGTTTGCATCTCTGGTAAGGTGAGATTTATGTACTCACTGAGCACATTGTCACCACAAGGGCCACTGACCATAATAATCATAATACTTGTTATCATGGATAAAGTGCTTAATGTGTGCCAGGCATTCGTCTAAGTGCTTTAAGTGTAGTGCCTCATTTAATACCCACGACAACTTGTGAGGTTGATAGAATTCTGCCCTTTTAGAGACAGAGAAATGGAGTCAGGTCCACAGAGTCAGAGGAGTCCCTAAAATGGCCCCCTGACAAATGTTAGTAAATTGTGTGTGTGTGTCTCATTAGTCTACTAAATTACTCATTTTCCTTAAAAAGAGAAAACTTCACAGGGAGTTTGTACACTCAATGATGATTTATTGATCACTTTCTACATCTGGGGAACAGGTTTCAGGAGAGGGGTATCCTGTGCTCACATTATATAAATTGGTTTAATGGATTTTCTTCTTCTGTGTGAGTGAGAGCAGCCAATCTGAAGTAAAGCAAGTTCCATGAGTGAGAGGGAAGAGGATGATGATGGGAGCAGGCCTGGACAGAGCATTATAATAGGAGTTTTATGTAACTCATGTGGAATCAATAATTGTAGGAGGCGTTGAGTAATTTCAGTTAGAAATGTGGAAGTCAGATTTTTATCTCTTGCAATTACTGAAAAGATACAAATATGTACCAATTTACCACCTGGTTTTAATAAATACACCTGCACAGTGGCATGTCCATAATAGATCTTCAACACACATAGAATAAGAGGAAAGAGGGTAAGAAACATCAATCCAAATGACTTTAATCAAAACTTGTTGGACTTCTTCCAGAGTGGTAAAACACTCCCAGAAATAAGGTAGTGATGTTTAGAAAATGAAGTAATTGCTTTAGACCACTAAGCAATCATTCAGTGACTGTTTTAGTGTGTTATGTTTGTACTTTACCCAGGGAAGTAGTTTTGGTCAGGAAGAGACCCCATTCAGTACAAAAGTGTACTCATTAATATAATAGAGACAGAATTCCACAGAATTTCAGTGTAAAATGGAAATTAATTTGGCATAACTATATTATGGCATTAATAAGAATTTACTTACCCATGGTTAGGGAATATTCAATTAACCTTTCAAGTTTATATATTCACTGTAGGTGGCAGAGTGAAACTTCATAGAGAATTCATCTGATCTAAAATATCTATTATTTATAAACTCTTATGAATACCAGATTCTGTCTTTTGATGTAAACAGCCAGATGTTACCCTCATGGAGTTATCAAAAATTATGAAAACATGCTTATGGCTCATTTCCTCAAGTAAATACATTTTTGATTTTTAAAAGACATGAGTTGAGACAAGAAAAAGGGCAAGACATGAAGTTAAAACAAATTAAGAAAATACTATGCATCCGAAGTGTTTCAAATATTCAAATATACCAGAAATTCTTTACAAATACCTAAGGAATGAGCAGAGAAACAATGTGTAGCCAACAGTGCAGTACCATTGGAATAATGACAGTTTTATTCAATCCAGACTTCCAGAAGCAAATATGATTTAACTATTTTGTGAAAATGATGGGACAATTACCGATGATGTTAAAGTTTAATGTTGTCTATGTACTAAAAATGCATATCATTAAAAAAGCCTCTCCTTTTTAGCAAAGAAAGCTCTCACAAATGAAAGGGCTATATTCTTTCCTATCATGCACCCTGAAGTACCGTTAGCATAATGGGAATCTTGCATAAGCATTAAGGAAAACATCCCATTTGGGGGGCTGATTTCCAGTTTGGATCCACAGTAATATCGCACTTGGTATTTTTAAATAAAATAGGAAGTTTTTGTGTGCAGACGGTTGTGGTAAATGATATGCTAAACAGTCATCTTTACGAATTGAGAACTGATCCCTTAGGGTTTCAACTAGGTTAAAATTGAAAGCAAGCAAAGATACAAACCAACAAACAGATAGCTTAAGTCTGGGATTTTCAATGTATTCAAATCTCAGATTTTCAGTTTTATGTGACAATTTAATGTGGAGAATGACCATAGAGACAAAGAAAATTGTTTTGAATTCTTCTCTTTCTCTAACATCAAAGTACACATCTTTGAAAATCACATAAGTATTATTAATTTTTTTTTCTTTTACCAACCAATATTAAGGTTGTATAATCAAGATGCTAATCATTTCTTGCACAGCTGAAGTCACATCTTGCACAGCTGAATGGAGTGTAGAGTATCTGAAGGAAATAGAGAAAAATATCTGAGTCCGGTTATCTGGGTTCATCAGCTTCTAAACAGTGTGTTTGTGTTGTGATGGTTATGGCTGTTCATCAGGATGACAGTTACAATGAATTTATGAGTAAATGGTGATATTTTTCTCTTGGCATAGATTATTTTCATGAGTGCTGTCCTTGGATGCTGGTTCATGGAGCCATTAATTTGCATTACGAGGCACATCTTCACATAGCCCCCAAATCAGATCATTGATGCCTAAACACTCTTAGTCTGTCTCTTTTATCTTGATATATTTCATATGTTATTGCCTACCCATCCACCTCCAGGGTTCCAGTTCTTCTGCTACCAGGTTCTCTGGTGGTTTACAGCAGCAGTTCTCCACGGATATGTGGCCACAGTCTAATGTGTCATGATCAGCAGTGATATGACAAAGGTGATTTTTTTATGAATAAAATGGTAGTAAGCGTTGCAGATGGTGTGCTTCTTTTTTTGGAGAAAGATTGGCCCTGTGCTAACATCTGTTGCCAATCTTCCTCTTTTTTCTTTTTTTTTCCCTAAAGCCCCAGTACATAGTTGTGTATCATAGTTGCAGAGCTGTAGCTCTTCTATGTGGGACGCCGCCTCAGGATGGCTTGATGAGTGGTGCATAGGTCTGCACCCAGGATCCAGTCCGGGGAATCCCAGGCCACCAAAGTGGAACATGTGAACTTAACTGCTATGCCACTGGGCCAGCCCCGCAGATGGTGTACTTTTTAAAAACACTATCCTTACAATATCATCTACTATCTCAATGGCATTGTGATGTGCCGTCTTGGATAGGACAGAAAGATTTGGAGTTACATACATGTCCTTGTGGAATTAAGTATTATTCTCACATGTCCATGAAAGCATAGTAGACATCCTTTCTCCTCATTTTGCTTCTAGAAAAATACGACTGAGAAGTCTGGCTTAGAAAATGCCACTGTAGCCAGATGAAGTGGTTTGACATTAACCTAGGCAATCTATTACATTTTGTATCATCCTCACAAATAAAATGGCCATGGATTCTTTGAAAATGATGGTTCAGGTGCTTTATGAACATATCCACAAGCTTCAAGGGCCTAATTCCTCTGTCTTCTCCAACTGCCTCAAAAACCATTACAGACAGAGCAAAAATGCACTTGCTTCCACATGTGAGGTTGGAAAATGATGAAAAACACAAGTAACAACTTTCCTTTATTGAGTACACATCATTCTGGAGACTTTATGTATGGTCTTTAAAATAGTTCCAGTATACCTTTAAGTTAGGATTATTATCTGTTTTCAAGATGAGGTAACTGAGCTGATCTGTAAATGGCTGAGCAGAGACTTCTGTCTGGCTCTAAAGTCAAAACACTTTCTCATAAATGATGCTGTTTTTCAAATCTCACTAAGATCAAACTTCAACTGATGGACTAGAATCAATTACAGTGAGTTGGGCTTGAGAACAGGCAAGTCCCACGGATGTCTTCCTATGATGCAGTCACACAGGCCTAATAAAGGGATAATGGTGACTTCAAAATCCCACTGCTGGCAGTGAGATATCTAGGGAGTGCAAGAGAAGCCAGTGAGAATTTGAATTTTATGCATTTAATAAAAGTAAAAACTTTCACCAACTCCAATTCTTATTCAATACTGACTACGAATCTAGGACCAAAAAGCAGTTGGTATCTGCAAGATCCCTGCAAGGCGGTTGAGTTGGTTGTGTCCTACCATACCGGGAGATATTAATCAAGAATAAAGATTTCAATTTAAACTGAATGTACCTATGTGCCTGGGCCTAAACCGGTAAGTATGCTTGAGCTATTTGACCCTATTAAGCATTAAACTTATTCAGCATAAAACTTTGGCAAGTTTTATAAATAAATTAAAATTTCCTTAATTTTTTTCAATATGTTAAGGCTGCAGTGTTTTAGGATTATTTATTCATACTTTTCCCGTAACAGATGAAAATATCCCAAGTGCATAGAGATGGTGTTTACACAATCTTTCCTAAGAGTCTTTTATGAAATAATTATAGCTTCAGTGTTGTCATTACTATAAACAAACTCTTCATTGAAGCTTTGTCCTGCAAATGCTGTTTCAGTTAACCTATGGAAAATGCAAAGCAAAGAACATCTATTTTCTCCTATCATTTCTTGTTTTTCTTATATTTTTAATCTGAGATATTAACATTTTATTACAATTAATAACTTTATCACATATGGCCCTTGGTGATTTGGCATCAAGCAAACCTATACAATTATCCTTTACTCTGCTCTAATATTAAATAACATTGAAACCCATCTCTTTAACAGTTATACACAGGAAAAGAAGTCTTCTGCTTATTATACAGTTCCATTAATTATTTTAATCACAACTAGTGAGATGTATTATTTTTTCTTTCTGAAGGGACAAGTCACTGAGTCTTCATAAATATCAAAAACAGGAAAAGTCACTCAGACATTCATTTATCAGCACACATGTATTGACTGGCTACACTGTGCCAAGCACTGCTTTACTTAGGGGTAAGACAGTGGGAAGGCAAAGTCCCTACTCTCATGGAGCTTCTGTTCTAGTAGAGAGATTGGTAACAAACAAGTGAGTCAACAAATGTATAATGCCAGTGGGTGACAAGTGCCAGAAAGGGAAATAAAGCAGCATCGGGATAGAGAGTGACAAGGGAGTAGGGGCTTTCAGATCAGATGACCAGGGAAGTTTTCTTTTGAGGAGGTGGGGCAAGACAAAAACTTGAACTAAGTGAGGTAATGATATGGGTGAATATCTGAATGAGGTGCTTTCCAGGCTCAGGGATTGATGAGTTCAAAAGTCCTAAGGCAAGAAGGAATTTGGTGTCTTCAAGTGGAGCTGGAGTTGAGTAAGTAAAGAGAATGGTAGGAGACTTTATCAAAGAGGTGAGCAGTGGTTAATTAAGGTTGGGCCTTGTCTGCCATGGAAAGGACTTTGGATTTTCTTTGCAGTATGATAGGAAACCATTGAGAAGCAGGAGAGAGATGAGATGTAAAAGGAGTACTTCTTCATAGAAAAGATACTGCAGAGGAGAAGTAGGGAGGCCATTTAGAAGGCTATTGCAACAATCCAGGCAAAAGATGATGGCTTGGTGTATGGTGTAATTAGTAGAGGTGATGAGAAGTGGCAGATTTAGCTTACATTTTGATGGTAGAGCCAAGTGGATTTTCCTTTTCAGATCGGATGTAAGATGTGAGAGAAAGAAAGAAGGATAATTTCAAGCTTTTCATCTGAGCAGCTGCATTAATAGTATGCCATTTAAAAGATAGGAAGTGTTGGTGGAGGAGCAGTTTGAGGGTTAATGGAGTTCAGGTTCAGGCATGCCATAGTTGAGATGCCTTTTAGTTATCGAGGTGGAAATGTGAGGTAGGTGGCTGACTATATGAATCTGTAGCTAACAGGAGAGGTTTGGCTGGAGGTACAAATTTTAGTTATTAGCTGATTGATGATATTTAAAGCTATGAGATTGGGTGAAATCTCATAAAGTATGAGGTTTGAGGACTCAAAAATTTTGAGATCTGAAGGAGGAGGAGCCAACAATGGACACTGAGAAGAAATGGCCTGTGAGAGAGGAGAGACATTAAGGGAATGTGGTGTCCCTACAAGCTAAGTGATAAGAATGTCTAAAAAAAAGAGAGTGATCAACTATGGCAAAAATAGCTGAGAGGTCGAGCAGGATGAGGACTGGGGACCCAAGATGGAGGTCTTTTTTAACCTTGTACAGAATTATTTTAGTAGATAATGGATGTTGAGAAAGTGGAGTCTGTGAGGATACGGAATCATTCTGGGATGTTTTTCTAGAAAAGAGAACAAGAAATGGGGCTGTTGTTGAAAGGGAATGTGGGATCAAGGAAAGGATCTCCCTTCCTTCCTTTCTTCCTTTCCTTCTTTCTTTCAACTCTTGGGTAATTTTAAAGCATGTCTGTTTGCTGATAGAATTATACAGTTGGGAGGAGAATTATGATGATGTAAGAGCAGATGGATATTATTGCAGGAGCAAAGTCTTGGAGTAGGTGAAAGAGTGAGGTCTAGCGCACAGTTGGGGGTGAGGGGAGTCTAACCCTAGCCTGGAGCAGGGGCAGGGCATTCTTTGGATGGAAGGAAAGGCACCAATGTAGCTTGGTTGGTTAGGGGAGCGGAGGGGACATGTGGATAACTTTTATGATTACTTTTACTTTCTCACTGAAGTACACTGGCTGCTTGTGACAGATGGTGAGAAGTTGAAGGAATGATGGATGTTTGAAGAGTGGGAGGAAGTGTATTAGTTTCCTAGGGCTGCCATATCCAAGTACCACAAACTGGGTGGCTTAAAACAACACAAATTTATTCTCTCACAGTTCTAGAGTCTGGAAGTCCAAAATTACACTGTCAGCAGGGTCATGCTCCCTCTGTAACCTGTAGGGGAAGCCTTCCTTGCCTTTTCCAGGCTGGCAATCCTTGGCCTTCCTTGGCTTATAGATTCTTCACTCCAATCCTCTGTTGTCACGTGGCATCTTCCCTGTGTGTCTCTCTCTCCTCTTAATATAAGAACACCAGTCATATCAAGCAGATTAGGGGCCCACCCTATTCTAGTATGACATGATCTTGTGTCTGTAATGACCCTATTTCCAAATAAGGTCACATTCTGAGTTACTGGCGGTCTGGACTTCAACATATCTTTTCTAGGGGGACACAATTCAACCCATAGCAGGAAAATATGAAATAGTTGGCTTGGAGAGGAGAGTGAGTTATGAAGTAGGATCACCTGGCAGCTCCAAGGGTCCACATGAGGTTTGCATTCACAAAGTTTAAGAGATCTCTGTTGGCTTGGTCACCTCGGACCATAATATGACAGATATAGGTGTGTTTCTTTTTTTGCTTTTCTGCTGGTTTTGTTTTTATTTTAAACTAATTTTAGTAACTTTACTTTCCTGCCAGAAGATAAAAATATTATTCCTCCAAGTGGAAGCATGGCCTAGCCAAACAGCGTACACCACTTTCTACTAAAACTGCTTTTTGCTAATGGTGCAAAAGAATAAAACAAGAGGAAACTGTTTATTTTAAATTTTTATATTCTTACAGACATGAAGAGAAATTTTTATTGTGTACTGCAAATATACATTTTCTGCTATTAAATCAGCTGCAGGGTAAATCATTTCCAAACCAGATAGATGGTTTCTTTTTCAGAATGATTCTAGTTTATAAACAAAGAAATTGCCATAGAAACCTCACTAAAATAGCTTTCCTTTATGGTGAGATATTTAAAGGCAACCCCTGTAAAAATGTCCTTCTCTGAGCTGTTTTTGAGGGTCAAGGGAGAAAGTAGTTCTGTGCCTTTTTCCTGAGAATCAGCCCGCTCATTCCTAACTTAGAGCTGAGGATGCCCAGAGAGTGGGAAATGAGAAGAGAATGAACCCCAACAGTAAACTTCATCTTTACAGATGAAGAGAGTTTGAGAATATCTTGCCCTTGGTTGCTGAGTTACCCAGCCACGGAAGCAACATCTGAACCCAGTTCTGGATGATCCCAATCTCTCCGTCCTTCCTGCTTCACCACTCTGCCAATGCTTACCTGGGCCACACTGTCCCTCTCTCTGGGCCTTTATGCATCATAGTAATCTATGTATATGTCTGTCACCTGTACCAGCTAGAACCCAACTGAGGGCAAAGTCTTTATGGTGCTTATTTTTGTAATGCTTGTGATACTGTGTGTCAGGGCGAGGCTGAGCTTAAGAGGTGATGGAATATGGCCACTCCCTTTCCCCTTTCCCAGTTGATTTACACACAGCCTAAGGAACATGTGCTCCATCCTTCACAATGATCTCTTAACCTTGCCACAACTCCCAAGACCTCTCCTCCCCTAAAAAGAATTTAGATCACGTCAACACGTGAAATTCAGATATACACAAACATGAGAGGTTCCATGGTTAATTTTATGTGTCAACTTGACTGGGCCACAGGATACCCAGATATCCGGTTAAACATTATTTTCTAGGTTTGTCTGTGAGGGTGTTTCTGGAAAAGATTAGCATTTGAATCAAAGGACTGAGTAAAGCAGATGGTTCTCCTTAATGTGGGTGAGTATCATCCAATCTGTTGAAGGCCTGAAAAGAATAAGAAAGAGGAGGAAGGAAGAATTCTTTCTCTGCCTGACTGCTAGAGCTAGAATATGAGTCTTCTCCTGCCCTCGGACTGGAACTTATACCATTGACACTTCTGGTTCTCAGGCCTTTGGACTTGAACTGGAATTACACCACTGGCTTTCCTGGGTTTCCAGCTTCCACATGGCACATCATGGGACTTCATAGCCTCCATAATTTGTGAGCCACTTTCTCATAATGAATCTCCTAAGATATATATATAAATCCACACATATATACCTTCTGTTGGTTCTATTTCTCCTTTGTAGAACCCTAAATAATACAGGAAGGTAGTAGTAAAAAAATAAGGGAAGTTTGTGAGGCTTTGAGGAGACAATCCACATCAAGAGAGAGAGTGTGGCCTGGTGAGCTGTCTTTGCAAAGGCCCTGAGCAGTAGGTGGGAGAAAGGGCTCCTGGTACAATCGGTGGCTGCCATATAAATCTATCTTGACCTAACTGCTCTATAGGCATGTGCAAATTAGTGTGCTTGTGAATCTTAAAGAACAGCTTGGGGCAAACAAGGGACCCTGTCAAGGAGCCTAATACAGAGTGGAAGGAGTCATTATTCCCCTTTCTATCTTCTGGGAGAGGATGAGTGGTCACTGGGACCAGGTTACGTGTGGGCATCAAGTCTGGGCGGCAACCCAGGTGAGTGATGGGCAGTGGCCAGATCCCTAAACCATGGACGACAGATGAGGACAATGGTGACAGCAGCTGGGGCTGAACACTCAGGGCTACAAGACAAATGCAGAGAGACAAGGGTCAGGCAGGGTGGGAGCCTAGAAATGATACAGGGGCATGACCCAGAGCAAATGTTAACAACCAGAGGGCCTGGCCTGGGTGGAATTTACTTAACAAACACTTACCCTGAACTTCCAAGGTTGGGCCCTGTTCTAAGCATTTTAGAAATGTTAACTCATTTAATCCTCACAAGAACCCGTGCGCTAGGACCAGGTACTATCATTGCGTTGATCAACAGGTGAGGAGACTGAGGCACAGAAAGTCTAAATGAGTTGCACAAGGTCCCATAGCTAGTAGGCAGCATGGTCGAATTCAAAGCCAGGCGTCTGGCTCCAGAGTCTGTGCTCCTGGCCACAGTGCTTTGTCATCTGAGAAATGTGAATCTGCGGCCTGCAGGTTCATGTAGTCACTTGATAAAAATCTATTAAACTCTGCACTAACCACTCTCCTTGTGGCTGGGGATAAAGTAGTGAACAGACTGAGATCCCAGCTTAAACGAAAGTAAGGGCAAAAATTGGTAGAAAATGATAACAAATAAGCAATAAAATATTAGAACTGTGCTATCCACTATGGTAGCCACTAGAAACATGTGGCCAGTGTGACTGGAAAACTGATTTTTAAATTAAATTAAATTTATATTTAAATTTAAAAACTGACATTCAATTCAGTCATTGGAGAAATTTTAAGTATCTTTGGGACGACTTGGGTATATGAATCTAGTTTTTCAACTATAAACTTTACAAAATCTGAATACAGATCAACCATTTCTGATGAAAAGTTAGTGTTTATATTGAGATGTGTTGTCAATGTAAAATACACCCCAGATTTCAAAGACTTAGTAGGAAATAAAGAACTCGAAATAAATAAAAATTAATAATTTTTATATTATATGTTGGAATGATAATATTTGGGATATATTGTGTTAAATAAAATAGATTATTGAAATTAATTCTACCTTTTTAAAGATAACTACTAGTAACTTTAAAATTACCTATGTGGTTTGCATTGTATTTTTCTTAGAGAGTGCTCTATGAGAGAGTGGTAGGTGTGATGAAGAAAATAAAATAGAGTGACGGGTAATATAATGGAGGGTGTTAGGTCACTAATTTATTTTTTAATTTTATTTTATGGTGGTAAGAACACTTAATATGAGATCTGCCCTCTTAACAGATTTTTCAGTGCACAGTACAGTATTGTCCTCTATGTTGTACAGTAGATCTCTAGGACTTAGTTGTCTTGCATAACTAAAACTTTAAACTCACTGATTAGCAAAGAAAGGCGTTTCCTGACCAGGAATTGAACCCAGGCCACAGTGGTGAAAGTGCTGAATCTTATCCACTAGACTACCAGGTTGCTAATTTAGAATGTGACATTGGGTGGAGATTAGAGGAGTTTATTCAGATGAAGAGAGAATGTGCTGTGCAGAGGGAACCATTAATGCAGGGAGCCTAAGGCAGCAAGCAGTGTACCACCTGTGAGTCAGAGAGAGCAGGCCCGCATTGGAGCCGAGCAGGCAAAGGGGCTGTCACAGATGTGAGATGGGAAAGCAGGGGCCAGATTAGTAGGGTCCTGTAGGCCAGAACAAAGAGTTGAGAATCCTCTCTTAAACGTGATGAGAGGTCACTGGAGGGCCTCCAAATGGGGTAGTGTCATGATGTGATTTATAGAGAAGGGAGTAGCAGTGCCAGGGCAGACTGGATGGGGAGGAGGGTGCATCCTGTTCTCTGGGAGATTCCCTGGCAGAGGAAAGGGCTGGGAACTAGGAATCGAGGCTGATATCCTAAAGTCACCCAGGAGGCATTGTTTGACCCACCACAGCAGCATGCCCTCAGCTGTGGGCACAGGCTGGTGGGGCCATGGAATATTTGGGTTTCACTAGGATGGGGTCTGGCATACATTAAATATTCAATGGGTGTTTATTGAATTAAAAATACTGATGGTGTTAAAAAATAGACAACAGGCCCAAAATGGAGTCACTTGTGCTAAGAATATGTCATCAAATCGAGACTTAATATCTAACTTAATTAAAAGGTTAAATTAAACCTTAAAAGGTTCAACTTCTCCTAGGAGTGGAATCTTAAACCCATCTGGAATCACCTGGTCAGCACTAGTGAGGTCATCTGCCTGATAAACCCCTACCATCCCCTAAAGGAAGGTGACCTCACCACAAACAATCCACTCTTTGCTAGTAACATCCTTGTCCTACTCCCTTCTGCCGAAGAACTGTCTTTCATTTTGCACAGCTCTTTGGAGTGCCCTTCTATCTGCTAGATCAGATGGGATGCTGTTTAATTCATGAACGGTTGAATAAAGCCAATAAGATCTTTAAAACGCACTCAGTTGAATTGTGTTTTTTAACAGTAGTAACATTGTTTCATCTGAAAAGAACAGGCAAATTCTCAAGTCAAGATTATCCCACTTCTCTTTCCTCCCATTTGGGGATGTTTTAGCAGTGGCTTCCTGAATGTAATCAACCTTAAAACTCAGTGTGGAAGTCCCGCTAATGGTCATGCAGGACTGAGGCTGACAGCGAGTGGCTGAATTCTCCTGGCCCTGGGTTTTGGTGGGTTTTTGTGAGAGTATTCTGGTTATGTAGCAGGGGATGAGGCAAATCATACCCTTCATCGGGGAGGAGGTGATGACAGGGATGAATGCTGATTTGAGATCGTAGGCTTTCAGTAGCACGGAATCTAGCACATTTGCTTTTCTTCAGTAGGAGGCAGCATGGTGTGGAGGTGAAAGAATGCTGCCCTGGAGACCAGGACTGTTAATCTTCACTGGCTTGGCCATTCTTTACAGAATGACCTTGGGCAAACCACTTGTTTTCCTGGGCCTTGGGTGCTGTTGAAATTAACTAGTTTTCTATCTCCTTAAAATTTTCTGATGGATTTTGCCTGCATTGGTTGGGTGTGTGAATCAAAGACTTAGAGAATACTATGATGTCTAATTTATTTCATCACTTTCCCCTTTGGACTATCAGATTGCCACATAAACCATGTCTGTCTGAAGACTGTTAGTTCTGGACAATTTACATCTTATTTGAACAAATCTTTCCAATCCAACAGCAGAAATTAATCACTGAAATTTCATAATTGCTGTAAAGCAGGCTTAACTTTATGTCCTCACAATAGGTACTAGGCTAAAAGCACTGTAAACAGTCTCTGGTGTGCAACCAAAATATTTACTTAGGATCCAGAGGGGTAAATGGATATCCCAGAGTCTAATTACCAGTCAGATGGAAAGGGGTCACCCAAACCACAACTTTATAAATTATCTAGGCCAGTTAGACGTTACACTAAAAAGTAAGGGACAGTGAACTTATTAGTGTTTTTTTATTATGAATTTATTTTTTTCTCACTGATCTTGTCTTCAAGTCAGAGGCAGGTTTGAGAAATCAGATATTTTTTAAGCTTGTCAAAGTTTTAGAATCTAGTGTAGGGAAACGAGCCCAAAGTTGTGTCAACTCTGATCTGGTTTTGCACCCTTCCTGGGCTCTCACGCGGGGTTCTGAAAAATCATATGTGTAAAGATGGAATGCTATGCATTTCATAGCAAAGGCTTATGAGCTACGTCCTACAGAGAAATGGTTTTAGATACTTTCAACAGAAAAAAGAAGAATATATAAAGTGAAACCTCACCTATTATCACTATGCACTTGAGTCCAGAGTGCTAAAGTATTTAGGGCAAGTGCCGAAAGAATCATGTCTGAATCTTGCCATAAAATGAAATCTGAATTGAGAGCCAAAAAAAAAAAAAAAAAAATCTGTCTATAAGAGGTAAAATGTAGAATGAACTCTCTTTTACATCTGTCTGTAAAGGATAAGGTGACCAGGCAAAGGAAAAGGAGGTTTTTCATGTTAAAAATGCATCTTTCTTAAAATAATAAAAATATTTGAAAAACTATATATCATTCCTTCTTTCAACAAATATTTATTGAGCACTCAAAACATGCCAGGAACTGTTCTAGGTGCTGGGCCTTGTTCTAGGTGTTGGATATGCTGAAAGACACATAGGAGACAATACAAATGGATCAAATAAATCTATGAGATCTTATTAATTTGAGTCTCTTATTAATAGCATCTGTGGAATGCCCTGAACTTATTTAAATTGTATAGTTCAAGAATACATAAAATGTAGTGTGCTTCCACGCAAGAGACCTTTTGTCTAGCCAGGGGAAGTATATGTAAAATGATAGACTCATCCAAGACTACGTATAGTCCCTTGGTATCCATGGGGGATTGGTTCCAGGACCCCCATGGACTCCAAAATCTGTGGATGCTCAAGTCCCTTATATAAAATGGTGTAGTGTTTGCATATAACCTATGCACATCCTCTCATATTCTTTAAATCATCTCCAGATTACTTGTAATACCTAATACAATGTAATGCTATATAAATAGTTGTTATACTGTATTGTTTAGGGAATAATGACAAGAAAAAAATTCTGTACATGTTCAGTACCAAGGCAACCATTGTAGGCCTTTCCATCCGAGTTTGGTTGAATCCGTGAAGAGGGAACCTGAGAATATGGAGGACGGACTGTAGAAGCAAATGTGAAAATCCGGTACAATTCGTAGTTCTCACATTTTGATAACATTCAAGACTCATTTTGTGATGGAACTTGGTAGGAAAACCTTCCGGAAATAAATAAATGGTGAGCTACTGTTTGAAAGAAGTGGAGAAGGCAGATACTAGGTAAAATAAGGAAAGACACTCTTTTTTGTAGGCTGGGAGGAGATGGCATTGAGGGACCGGTATTCAGGAAGTGGTTAGAGAGGAGGCAGAAGACCTAGACTACAGCCATTCTATGGAAACTAACTAACAATCAAAACTTGAGCAGAAGAAGATAAAGAGTGTCTTTCTGTGTTTAAACGAGGAAATGGTGGTGTGAAAACTTCAAATATATTTGCCAAGGTTGCCTGATAGGTCCACTGTCCCCACCATGGTGGATCGAGGACTCTCTTCTCACAGGGCAGATTCTAAAAAAGAGACTTTAAAATTTCTTTCTTTTTTGGGGGGGGCTCTCTTCTCACACTGATTGAGCATTCAGTATCTGCTTTCAAGTAAATAATTGCCATATTTGCTCTTTTTATCTCAAAATATTTCGTCCAGTTATTTCTGTGCCTGTACTTGTTGGCTTTCTTCAAATTTATTACGGCAACACCATCTGGCTTTGAAGACCCTTAAAGTCACAATGGGAAATGGTCATGAGTTTAATTCTTCTTTAAGGAAACATTCTAGCCGATTCTTCCTGCTGTCATAATAAAGATGGCATTTCTAATATTAGATATGATTGTTATTTAAAAGCATCAGTAAAGCCATACCCTTCACAGTGTGAATCGTCCCAGAGTGAGTTAAACAAATTCCGCCCGCCAGGAGTGTACAACTTAAAATCATCACTGAAATCATTCGAATGACCATTAGCTCATATCTATGATATTACTGTATAATTTTAACTATTACACATTATCAGAAAAAGCAGTATTTTGCAATGTGGTGTCCAGAGCTATACAATGTATCCTGGTTTCAGCATACTTCATTGAAAGCTGACATCAGAACCACTCAACACATTTCATCAAATGACTACATTTAAAGCCCATTTTGAATTTTTTGCCAAGTTTCTCCATTTCATGAAATATCTATATCCATAACTTTTCCTTGCCAGATGTATCAGCTTACATTTTTCTGTCCTGATCTCACTTTATCATAGATCTACAATCCAATCTTTCTCAAGTATATATTTTTTATAATGTCTCTATCCTTGTTGAAATATAATAATGTTTAATAAGTATAAAAAGGCCCTATTGGTAGATTACCCAAGAATGTGTGCATTACATGGTAAACATACTCAATTTTTTCTTTGGAAGAAAAAAGGTGACCCTCATTTTCGGAATCTACTTTACCACTTTTTTGAACTAACATCCTAGCGCTTGCAAACATTCACAAAAGTTCAAAAACTGGAAATATTCAGCAATACTATTACAAAGCTGAAAAGGACAACACTGGGAATGATATTCAGAGATGCATATTGTATTTGTTGTATACAAGGGAATATGGGTAATATGTATACATAGGTATGTGTGTATATATGTACATGTATATGTATGGGTGTACACACATATACACACATGTACACACATATACATGTATGTGTATATATCTAGATATATGTATATATAGATATACATACATACATATGTATCATCAGCCTTCTTACAAGGAAACTGAGAAAAGCAAGAAGAGAGTCAGGAGAGAGAATAGAAAAGAAAGGAGAAAAATAAAAAAATAGGTTTAAGGTGCAGCAGTGACAGCTTTTAGAAATGGCAACGGGAGAATGAGAAGTTATAGTATTCGCAGAGAAGACAGCCATTGACAAAGAGAGATGATAGAAATGCTCTCTGCATTTGGAAATGAAAATGGCCGTGAAAAGCTGTCTACACTTCAATTGTCCTTGAAGCCACCATCATAGGAATGGGAGGGAGGTGGCAATGAGAAGGACAAGAAGACAGACAAACAAACATAAGCAACCCACCAGGACCTCAGTAGCTCCTGAGGGTCTGCTCTCAGCCATCCTAGGCTCCAGGGGAAATATAATCCGCTTCTACCAACGTGCTTGCTGGAGGCACAACAAGCAGTAAAACAGCAGAAAAAAAAAAACAACAAAGAGGGATTATAAAAAGTGTGAAAGGAGGTACTGTAAATAGTAGAATGCCCGTTTGTACTATGTCAACGTAGGCGTGATGCAGCAGAGCACCACGTATTATAGGCCCTATTGTGTTATGTAAGCATATGGACAATAAGCTGAGTGTCTACACATCGATATCTCCTACCAGGCCGTGTTGAAAGCAAAAGTGAAAGGAAATTTAGATTTATCTACTCTGGATAATGCTTATTATCTATTAATAAAACAGGAGAATTTCATTTTCTTGCAATACTTTACTTTCTCTTCCTTCACTATCATTTTGCTCCTTCTTTGGGAACCTTCGTAACTTTGATCATCATAAACATCTACTTTTTCTTCCATCAATTTTCTTCAACATCCTTTCACTTCCATTTGGTAAATAAGGTTTATTATTGCATCACCTTCTCTTCCTCGCTCCCTCTCTTCTCTCACTCCCACTTCCATTTCTCAAATTCTGCCAGTTATACTTGCACTACATAATTGTCCGGACAATTATATTCAGTTTTGCCATAAGCAAATCTCCTGTGTTTTATGTGTATGTTGATTCTGAAAGCTGAAATCAATAGTGCTTACATTGTCATTAATGTGTATATATTTTTCATGGTTTAGTGAATACTATTGTAAACCTTAAAAGAGAAAAATAAAAGGATTTCTAGAATGGACAGAAAAAGAAAATCTTGATGGATTACTGTGATAGTCATTCAATTACCTTGAATAATATTAAGACTCAGAAAGGGCAGTCCTTAAAATTCTTTACTGATTCCATGTCATTCATCTAAAGCTTTTAAAAAGAGCTATATCCATCACTTGCCTACATTAGAGCACCACAGTTTTATAACTGTGATTCTCAGGAAGAAGAGTGTTTTGAAATGGCCATTAGGCTTATTTTTAAAAGCAGAATATTTTATTTTAATACCTAACTGTGTTTATTTTCCAGAGAATGGATTTGGTGCTTCTAATTGAGACAATATATAAGAAGACTTGACCTAGGTTGTGAAAATTGCAAAGAATAATACTGAAATACATTAATGTGGCTTTTCCAGACAATAGATTTCTATATACCATTTTAGAGTTGAAGCCATGACTAGAATTTAGTTTTCTCTGTGCTTGACTCTGGACAGTCACCAGTGACTAGAAGGAAGAGTTTCTGAATGTAAGCAGAAGAAGAGAGCCTGGCTTTCCTTTCTTGTCTGGGTCTTCAGGCTCTGCTAAGAGAGAGCCTTTGATAACTGAATAAATTCATTACTTTTTCAAAGTTATTGCACTTTGCTTTTTGTTTACAGGGACTAAACTAGTTCACGCAAAAAGACTTTTCTTTCTCCCTTATTCTATTATCCCATCATAGTTTTGAATTAATGTACCCTAAAGTCCTCAGGTTACCTGCCTCACTCATGCGACCATTTCTGAGGAAAGCCAATCAAGCGATTGTCATCCTGGCCACAGCTGATTGTGTCATGGGTGGGTGCCAATATTCATCACAATTGGGATTTTGGGTGCAAGCAAGATAAATTGCTAACTTATCAAAAAAGATTTTTTTTGGGGGGGGGATAGATATTGGGAAGCCCACAGAATTTATAGAAAATTTAAAAAATTATTCCTAGAAAACAGGAATGTAGGGACAGTAGGGGACAGTGCCAAGGGGACATCTCAAGTACAGTCTACATAAGATGCCACTGCTCAGGCTACTGGACTCTTGGGCATACTCCCACCATTTCTAACAGTCTCTGACTGGTCATGGGAATTTATGTCATTTCCCTCTGATTCGAATACCAGGTGGAATTTCTGGCTTCCTGTGGCTGCTACTAAAAACACTCACAATGGAAAGTCTAAACAAATAGGAAGCAGGTTGGATTCAGGGCGGCCAAAATTGGCAAAATCTCTTACAGTACTTGCCCCAATGGCTGCCCAACTCTGGGCTCACCAGAAGCCCATAAAGTGGTCTGGAATGAGTGCCCTGCCCAGCAGGGATAACAATTACAATGGAAACCAATCAGACCTTTTCTCTTAAAAAGTTGAAATCAGTAGTTTATTTGGAGTTCTATAAGTTGAAAAGCACACAAAAAGTAGGCAATTAGCAAAAACCACACGATAGGAGAAGGTGTGCCCAAGCAGAAGTCATGAAATAGGTCTGTGGAGAGAAGTTAGTCAGCACCAGCAAGACAAGGACTCCTTTAAGCATTATGAGCACAAAACTAGAGGCGGGAGTGTTGGAAATCTTACACTGAGGAAAAACAAGACAACATGGTTTCTAGAGCTCTGTATAATGAATGAGCTTCTTGATCTTTCACAAAACATGGATATTCCTATATCCCTTATGTTCTGTGTCTTCTTAAAATAATCTCTTTGTTATAACTAGGTAAAAAGCTAAATTCTTCTAACAAATGAATTTAAAAGTAGAGTAACTTCTAAGAGATACACAAGTATATTTGCATATGTAACAGTCCAGGTGGGCTTTACTTCACAGAGTGGAGGCATCTTTGCTAACTTAACATGAGACCTCCAGGGTTGTTCTAGTAATTTCCATTCCAGCCAGTAGGAAGGAAAGGGAAGAATGAGTTCCATAAAAGCATTTTTTTAAAGAACATGAACGTTCTCCCAATCAATTCTACTCACATCTCAATGGTGAGAACTTAGTCACATGACAACATCTATTCACAAGGGAGGCTGAGAAGTTTTGTCTCCAGCTGGTCAGCCATGTGTCTAGGAAGAAAAGGAGAACAGATTTGGGATAGAAAGAGGATGACAGGTTACCCTATTTCCTGGGGAGATTTGAGCATGTCTCTGTTCCTGATGAATCCTAGTTTTACTGGAAAGCTATATCTGATGCATGAACACCCTTAAGGAGAAAACAAAAGGGGTATTTTGTAGACGGACAAATGTCAACATCATCCTAAGTTAAACAGATTAATATATGACAGTATTCTTATTATTATGCCCCCATTTTTCTCAAGTCCCACCTGAATGATTCAGCCTATATAACAGATTTTTAACCAGTAAATGTTTGGTGCCTGGCCTTGATCTCCCTTTCAGGGCCTATGCGTCCATGCTTCAGTTTCCAGGAATGTCGACTGCTAAAGGCTCATGGCTCTGTCCCCACTGAGAATCATTCTTTTTTTTTTTTTTTTTTGTGGGGAAGACAAGCCCTGAGCTAACATCTGTTGCCAATCCTCCCCTTTTTGCTGAGGAAGACTGGCCCTGAGCTAACATCGTGCCCATCTTCCTCCACTTTATATGGGACGCCGCCACGGCATGGCTGACAGGCAGTGCGTCGGCGGGCGCCCGGGATCCGAACTCACGAACCCCGGGCTGCCAAGCGCGGACCAAACCGCTGCGCCACCGGGCGGCCCCCGAGAATCACTCTTATCTGCAAGGAATGCTCTGCCCAAGTTTATGTCCATCCTCACATCCCCAGCAGGGGCCTGCCTTTAGCCGATGACATGGGACAATCTTCTTAGGTCAAGAAGGATTGGACTGATGTAGGATTGATGAGCTGAGGCTTCAGTTGCAATCCCATTGTGACGTAACTTTTCCCCTTCCTCATCCTGCCTTCCCCACTTACTAACACATGTGTCTCCTGAGAACACTCTCCCAATACATCTTTTGCATACAAATCTCTATATCAGAGTCTATTTTCAAGGAACCCAAACTGAGACATGATACGATGCAGAAGAGATTTTATAAGAATTTGATCATTAATGAGTGAACTATGAGAAAATTTCAATATCATACAGTAATTTGGTTACAAATTTTGGATTTTTTTTTTCTTTGATGAGGAAGATTGGCCCTGAGCTGATATCTGTTGCCAATCTACCTCTTTTTGCTTGAGGAGGATTGTCGCTAAGCTAACAGCTGTGCCCATATTCCTCTACTTTTTTAATATGTGGGACACCACCACAGCATGGCTTGACGAGCGGTGTGTAGATCCACCCCCGGGATCCAAACCTGCGAACCCTGGGCCGCTGAAGTGGAGGATACCGTGAACTCAACCACTATGGCACCAGGCCAGACCTGGATATATTTTAAATTTTGCTTTAGGCTAGAATTCTGTTCAAAGTCAAACGTTGAAGAGAAACTGTAGGAGGTCATCTGATTTCATGGTTACAAAATTCAAAAGCTTTATCATCACAAATATAGGAGTGTAACCCTCAAATATCCTAGCACAAATTCTTGAAACAGTGTGGAATCCTTCATTCTACACCATGAAAAATGGGAGATGTGTTAGGTATAAATTAATAAGACAAAGTACCTCTGTTTCGTTAAGCATGCAGGAAAAAAACCCAAAAAGTCTTCTGAATGCTGCTAAATAGTCAAGTGACAATAGAGAATCAAGAAATGGAGGGTAAAAAAATCATTTGGACAAAAATTCTTGGGTTTTTTATTCCATGATGTATTTATCAGAATGAGTATTATATTACACTAACCTAGCGGCCTTCTGAAATCTTTCCTCTACGCTGTCTTCAGGAAAAGGAATAATTAATGAAGATTTTGTGGAAAACCACATATATTCAAAACAAAGATCTCATGTTTGAAATCTATATAAATTTATTTTCAAATGTGTATGAAAAAGGCAATCTAAATCTGAATGATCTCTGTATACACAATGTTAAATATTTCTGTATCATATCTATTATGATAAATGAAATTCAGATCTTACATTGGCTCTTTATCTTTCCTAGAGCTACCATGAGAAAACAATCTTCCAGCACTTAAGAAAATTATCCATCTGTTAATCAGATGTTCAATGTTATTCACTCTGAACCCAGTAAACACATGTTTATTATATTTAGCTACCAAAATATGCCAACTCAGTGAGAAAAATATTTCAAATAATGAATACAAAATGGGACTAAATATTTGGTAGCTAGTAATTAATGCTAAGTTCTAGCAGTCTGAGAACGATGTGAAAATGAAGGACATTACAAATCAGGCCTATTCTCTGATGAGTTTAATTTCCAACTACCACATCTGGACAATTGCTTTTAATCCATTCAGGTAGGTTTTTGTTTTTTCATTTTTTGTTTTGGAATATGAGGAGCAGCCCAAAAAGCAGAAACAATAAAAATGAAAATCAATCTACACAGTTTCTAAAATATTGTCATCTGGTTATGCGTTCTCAAATATTTTGATTTTAAAAGTCGCACTTTGTTCTGACTAAAATGTGGAGGGTTTATGTGATTGCTGTTTGTTTTATCATATAGATGCTTCTCTTATTTTATTTTATTATTATTATTTTTTTTGGTGAGGAAGACCAGCCCTGAGCTAACATCCGTGCCCATCTTCCTCTACTTTATATGGGACGCCGCCATAGCAGGGCTGACAAGCAGTGCATCGGCAGGCGCCCAGGATCCGAACCTGCGAACCCCGGGCTGCCAAGCGTGAACTAAACCGCTGCGCCACGCGGCCGGCCCCAATGCTTCTCTTATTTTAGTAACCTCTGTTGACAAATTCCTTGTCTTCACACAGCTGTGTATACTTGTAAGCAACTTTTGAATGTTGCTTCTAGCCACTGCAAATCTCATCTTTTCACTCCTTTTAGATATTAAATTTCCTTTCCCCAAACTGGAGAATTCCCCAGAAAGGCCGCAATGGACCGTGATGCATCTTTGAATCTGACTCGGATAAGCAGGCATTAAAAACACGTGGGGAAATAATACCATTGATGTTATTTTGCAGGTGTAAACATTGGTCGCGAGAAACAGGGGAAGGGTATTATGGTACACCACGTGCCTATTAATGTTAGCAAAAGGTAAAGACATCAACTGATTCTTGATGACCTTGCTCTGGGCTATTCCCCAGCCCCGCATGAGGCTGCAAATTATCACAGAAAAGGGATTCTGTAGTCGGATGTAGTGCCTGCCTTTCTTCGTCTTTATCTACTCAACAGACACATGGCTTTGACCTTAAAATTAGGTGTCATGTTCTAGCCTTCCTGCCTTACCACCACCATATCTTAGAGCTCTCTGCTTTTAAATTTAACTCTGGCTTAATCTTGGGGCATTATTCTGCCTCCAGGACAGCTCTAATGGGTTCAGCTTGGGGTATCCAGGCCCCATCACCCTCTTGGCATGAGTTCAGTCAGGTTAAGGATCAACATTATCAACAGCATCCATAACCTCAGAGTCAATGATTAGGGAAATCATGATGAAGAGGTCTCAAGGATGCTAACATTCCCACCCTTTGTCAACTCAGCTTCTCTTAGAAAAGCAACTGATCTACGGTTGACAATGCCTTGCCTTGTCAGTAGACTGAAAGTCAGCTGAGGATGGATATATCAGAAACCACCTTCTGTATGGATATCTACACCCAGAGAGTTCTGGTTTCTTCATAGACTATGGTTTTCAGAGGTCTGCATCCAGATCTACACTGCGGTGGACTCAGAGCTGCTAGCAAACATAACTGCCAAGTTCAGCAAACTGAAATTTTCCCTGGTTCATGTAGCTATTTACTATTGATAGATGCCCTCTCATGGATAAAGACTATGTCATCGAGTCCCAGTTCCTGCCTTTAGAAATCAGGTAGGAGAGCGTGTGTTCAGTCCCCATGCTCTGCACTGGTTTTTGATCTCAATTTGATTATTTTTCTTCCCTCTGTGGTAAGTGGATGTCATGATAATCTGAAATAAAGTTCTGACTTTTCTTGTGGTATAACTTAAAACGAACAAGAAAACAGCTAAAGTTTTTGAGAGGATGATTCTAAAAATAAACAGGAAGTATGGTTTTTATAAAGGGATTAGAAATTGAGTAAATTAATCTAAGCCACATCAGTGAGTGAGTGAAAGGGTTGAGAACAGATTTCGTGTTTTATGGTATCTGGTCTGGTTCTTAGACTTCTTGTCTACTGTCTCCCTGTGTGTTCTTGGAAAAATCACTCCCCATATAGTCATTTTATGGGAAAATTACATTGAATTCATCTTATAAATGTACTAAGGGAAATCCAAAATCCCCTGAGGGTTGGGTCAGTGTCTGTTTTCACTTGGTTACACATGCTTTGCTTCCTCTCATAATTGAAGAGGACATTCCTGATGACTTACTATCTGTGCATGTTTCAAAATACCAACCAAAGGCAAAGTCCTTTTCTCCTTAACCGACAGAACTTATATAGACCCTCATTCATGGAATAGATTCTAGGGATCCTGTCAAAGAGATTCTGATGGTTATTGTGTACATAAAATGCTTCAGACTTCTGTCCTCTAGCTCTTCAAAAATTTCCATTTCCCCTTCAATTCTGAATTTTTACATAAGAAAGACTCTATTACTTGTAAATGGTTTTTAACTGATTCAATACCATTGGTCATTCCAAGTAGTATCTGTGGAGAGCAATGGGGGAAGAGTTGGAGAGGAGAGCTCCAGGGAAAGAGGGGCAGACATAACTTTCCTACATCAGAGTGTCAAGTGGTTTTATTTCCTTTTTTTGATTTTCTGCTTTGAAACTACTGCTTCCAAGTACTAACTTCAAGTCCAGCCCACGTAAAGAAATTGAAATTCCCTTTTTGATGTGATCTCTGTGAATTCATCAGAATGATATGGGCCAGAAAGTTGTTGGGGTCATCTACCCAGACTCACGATGATTACCTGAGAGGAGTAAAGGAGACATTTCTGAATCTCCTGCCAGGCGAGAGTGATGCAGCTGGTGATTCAGATAAACTGACCTTTTAGTTCTACCTGATATTCTCAAATCGACCTACTCCAGAAATATTGCTAAGTCAATGTTTGTCTCTGTTTCACTGGGTTCTAGAGTTGAGGTGAGGGAGTGAAAGTGAGGCTGAGGAAGTTGGATTCCAGAGTCTCCACAACGATTCAAGCTGACTTGATGAGAACTTACCTCTTTGGGAAAACAAGTACCACACTAAGTTCTTCATTCAGGTTCTTATAGATAAGACAGAGTATATTTATTTTTAAGTAGAATTTTCAACATAGCTAGAATAACTGGGAAATACACATACATGTTCTACTTTTACAATTTCTTGTCACATAGAATCATGATCAAAATATGTTGCAAGGAGCAGAGCTCTTCCTTGATGCTGTCATGATGGAAAGAAAGAGATGTTTCATTAAAGTATCATCAAAAACATGGACCACATCAAAACTGTGAGTCATAGAGTCCCCAGACCTAATTAGTGTGCTGAAACGAATGGTATTGATTACAGCATGCCTATAGTTTCTTTCAAATTCTTCCAAAAATGATATACTGAGTGAAATATATAAGCTAAAAAATGATGAGCAAGCAGGTAACTGGAAACTAAAATGCTGACATGCCATTTTAAGTAGGAACCATGGTCAACTGGAGTACAGTCATGGAAAATAAAGAGTAAGACAAGGAATTGTGAGCATGAAGGACATTCCAAATGGGTGTCTTCTGAGCCCTAATGACAACTATTTTGCTCCTTGTCCACTCTCTCCCATCATTCCGTCATTCTTGGGCTATTTCCAGGTTCAGTGAGATTCAGCGGAAGGAACATCACCGGTAAAAACTCACCAATATTGACAAAATTCCCCAAATGAAACATGCAGATTGATACATGGGGCTGTGTTAAGGCCAAAATGAGTTTGTCTGCTATTTCATAGACAGAGCACAAACTGGACAGATTTATGCCTTCATTTTGGAGATGGAGTTTCTCATGATCAATTAACTTATTTATTTTATTGTATTCTGCCACAAAATGAATAGTCTGCTTTATTTTTAAATAAATGATAGGCCTTGAGAATCTAGTCTTTCCTCTTTAATACCAATACTCAAAATATACAACGTCCCAATGGACAATAAAGAAAACATAGTGCTGAAGATATAATAAATAAATACACTGATATCTAAGGTTATTTTCTCTTAAATAAGAATTGGTTAACTTTACTCAGAAGATTTTTTTCATAAACAAGGGACATTGCTTCACAACTGAAGCCTAAAGGAGTGAGACACATTCTCTCTCATCCCTTCTCATTATAATTATTCACTTCCCTTAATCACCACAAGCAAATTAGTCATAAAGAAAACAGTCAGTGTTTAAGCTATAGAAAGGGAGGCATTCTGGTGACAAAAAAGTAAAACAAAAGATGTGGGAAGAAGCAAAAGGAAATTTGGCTCATTGGTCACTCTCTTTGTATGTATTCTGATTGTATATGTTGATTTATTGAGAAGATCTTGCTAACACCTTGCTAATACTTCTTGCTAAAACCTAAGAACATAAACAAGGCTATCGGGCAGCATTCTCACTAATTAGCTTGTGTTTGGGAAGAGATGATATGGACAGAGACAGCAAAGAGTTACTTACTACGGCAGCTGTAGAGAGGGTCAGTAGAGTTTGAGGTTAGGTTTATGCAGTAGTGCTATATGCCTTCCTGCTGGAGGCATTCACTCACCAGATAAATACAAGTTGATCTTCTTACTTGAATGGAAGGGAAAAGGACTATAGAAATATATTTTTATATCATGCACAATTAGGGTGAATAACTAGTGAATGAAGCCAGGAAGAAAACATTTTGCTAAGGAGACAGAATTCAGAACTTATGGAACTTCTCATATGATGTATTTCATTCCAGCTATTGTGAGCAGGTCTATCTACCTGAGTGCCACTCCATATGGTGTAGAGGAGGAAGAACTATTGCTCTACCCTCTGGGTTCTTCTGACTGGTCTAAGAATTGAATTGACATGAGACAGAATAACAGGAGAAAATCAAACAAGTCTAATAACATGTACACATGGGAGAAACCCAGGAAAACTGAACAACTCACCAAAATGACTGAAGTCACTATCTAATACCATTGATCCCGAACCTCCTAATTTCAAGTTAATGTGCCTGATGTGCAATAAACCAATCATTGAGACACCAGTGCTTGGAGATGGAGAAAGGGTTATTCAAATTGGCCAAAATGAGAAGGTGGGAGGATAGGTTCTTTCAAATCTGCCTTCACGAAAGAAGAAAGCAGGGGGTTTTATAGAACTAAGGAGCTTGGGAGGAGAAATTTCACAGAAACAAAGGGGAAATCTGTGTTTCTTTCACTCCAGATAAGCCGACGGGCAATCAGACTTCTGTGCATCAAGGGCAGCTGGGGGCTGGTTATCTGGTGATTGTAACTTCCTTGAAGGCATTCTTTTTATTCTGCAAAACAAGCCCATAAATCCTTCTGACTCTTGAGTTACCTCTCAGGTTAAACAAGAAAATAGCAAATTAATAAGATTAACTTCTTTTCATCTGTGTCTATGTTGGGAACAAGGCTGAAAGGTAATCACATTCCTATTGAATATTGACAGTAACTCTCAGGTACCCTGCTTCACCATCTTCAGCTAAAGACAAAGGGAGCTGTTGGGGATAGTGGTCTGGGACTTCAAAGAAGAGGAAGGCAAATCACATGGAGATGGAAAAGGAAATATTTGGTAAACAAATGTTCACTATACCTTGCAAAAACAATGGGATGTGGGGAAGATTTTGATTAAATGGTTCTTGCTAGGTTTCTCCCTGTCTACCACACCTAGTTTATATTATACTATAGTTATCTTATGGTATTAGCTCCTTTCTAGAACAGGCCTTCTATCATAAATTCTTTTAGGCAGTTAGGGGGAAGGTCAAAGTTTTTTTCTGAGTCTTTTGTTCCTAAAAATAATCAAGACAAAGGGACACATTTTGGGGTAGTAAATTCTGATCCCCCACAATGGGATAGTGGTTAAGGTAAGGGCACAGATTTTGGGGTCAGGCAGGCATGAGGTCAAACATTACGTTTGCCACATATGATTTGTTAAATCTTTGGAAAACTGTTAAATTCTTGGAATTCCTAGTTCCTTATCCATTAAGTTGAATGATAATCCCCATGGGTGAGAATTAAATGAGATAATGCAGGTAAAATGCTTAGCAGAGTGTCTAGCATTTATGAGAAGAATAATCAACACTTAGAGGAGATTCTGATCTACCTCCTCCCTCTTTATCACTATGTTCCAGTCAAGTTCTATTCTCCTTTTTTCTCTCCTTGGACTTCCCAGGCTCATTCTCATTTCCTACTCTGATAGTTTATCTGTTATCATTCTTGTCATGACTACACAGCAACTTTCCTCTCCTTGCTGGTCTTTGAAAAGAAAAACTTTTTTGTGTCTTAGGACATTTTCTTTTGCTTTTCCTGCTACCTGGGCAGTTCTTTCCCTGATCTTTGTGTGATTGCTTTCTTCTCTTTGGTTTGGTCTCATTTTTCATGTCACATCCTTAATTAGACTTTTCCTGAACATTCCAGCAACAGTAGCCTCCCCAGCTCTCCAGCTACTGGCATTGCCCTATTTTATTTTCTTCATAGCCTTTACCACTAATTTACATTGATTGTTGTGTTTATTTTCTGCCTCTCTCCACTGAAATGTAAGCTCCATGAGACCATTTCTGTATGTCCAGCATCTAAAATAGTGTATGACGTGTAGTTAATGTTAAAAAAATGTGTTGAATAAATGAATGAATTTATTTAGCCTCTGCTATGTGCTAGATACTATTGTGGATTGAGAATATGGTGGTCAGAAAAATAGACATCTTCCATGTATGCATGGAACTGTGGGGGAGGAAAAATAATTTTCCCTCTACTCTTTTAGGTTCTTGGCTGAGACTTCTCCTGTAATAAAAAGAGAGATTAACAGGAGAAAAACAAACAGAAATTTGATAACATGTGTACTTCCTGTATATATGGGAGATACCAAGGAAAACTGAGTTGCCCCCAAAATGGTACAAGTCCTCACCTTAAATACCATCTCCATTTCCAAAAGAAAATGTTGGAGGATGGGGAGCCAGTTATGGAAGGTTTTCAGGCAAAGCACAGTATAGGAGGATATGGTTGTTATGCAGATTTAAGTCCCTGCCTTCTCCATAATTAGGAGTTTCTAAAGATTTAGTCATTCTCCGCTTCCTGGTGCAGAGAGAGAAACACCCTACAAATGGAGATTTTCCTTATAAATGTAAATGTCTCTTACAAAAGGGTAACTTCTACTCTGTTTTCAGAACTTCTCCTGTGTCTGCTGTTTCTAAAAAATAACCAGCTCAAAATAATCCTTATGCCAAAGAGGCATATTTTTCGGTGGCATATTCTGCTCCTTTTCAGAATTTATAATTTAGTGGAACACATTGTTCAAGAGAAAACCACAGGCCCAAAATGGTGTCACTCATGCTAAAGCCCATGATACCAAACATAGATTCAGTACCAAACCTTACGGCAGTTTCAACCCCTCCCAGAAATGTAATCTTAATCAACCAGTCTGGAATTTTCTAGTCAGAACCAATGAGATAATCTGTCAATTAGGCCCTTTCCATCCCCAGAGGAAGAAGAGGCAATTTACATGACAAAGACCCCTGCTGTTCTTTTCCCCCAAAAGAAAATAGGTGGTTTGAAACAATTGTTTCTTTTCTTATGCTAATACATTCTTGCCCCACCCTTCTTCTGCCTATAAAAACCTTCCATTTTGTATAACCCTTCCTAGGCTCCTTCTAGTTGCTAGTTGGGATGCTGCCCCATTCATGAATCATTTAATAAAGCCAATTAGATCTTCAAATTTACTCAGTTGAATTTTGTTTTTTAACAATAGACATGTAGAACAAATAGATGAATAAATGTTTAATTATAAACTTTAGGTGAACCTGACTTATTCCGAAGATGGAGAAGGTATCCCTGAGGATATTATATTTGAGCTATTTAAGACCTGAGATATGAGGATGAATAAGAGTCAAGTAGGTGATGGGGGTGGGGATGAGGAAGAGGAGTACCATATGGGATGCACTGGCCCTGGAGTGGAGCAGAATAATGGAACCATGGAGAGACCAGGGCATGGCTCACTGGGTGCTCAGCCCTCTGCCAGTTCTTTTGGGAATGAATCCAGGGAAGAGGCTCTAGTGATTGAAATCCAGTTGAAAATCAAAGAGTAGGGGCCAGCCTGGCCCAGTGGCGTAATGGTTAATTTGGCGCACTCCACTTCGGCAGCCCAGGGTTTGCAGATTCAGATCCTGGGCACAGACCTATGCACTGCTCACTAAGCCATGCCGTGGTGGCATCCCATATACAAAATAGAGGAAGATGGGCACAGATGTTAGCTCAGGGCCAATCTTCCTCAACAAAAAAGAGGAAGATTGACAGAGTTTAGCTCAGGGCCAACTTCCTCACCACACACACACACACACACACACAAGAAAATCAAAGAGTGGGAATTTAGGGTATGGTCATTATTTTATATATTTTTTTACTTATTTTCAATTTTCTCAGAAGGTTACTTCCTTCTTTAGCCAAAAAAGGAAGCCCTATATGAGGACTTTCCATATATTTTCAGATTTAACCCAGAATGTTATCAATAAGGGAGGAAATAGAGTTTCCTCCTCTCCCACCTTTTGGGTGAGAACACTGACCGGGCATTGAGTCTGGTACATTAAAACTGATAAAAAGAGAGAAAAGTCTAAAGAGTTGTGGTTGTGGATATGAGTTTTACGGTATTTTTACATGATAATATATATATAAATGCAAGAAGAGAAATTTATTAATAATAATCTGAGTTGTAATATACCTAGATTTTAAAAATAAGGCTGGCAAAAAAACAGAGGTAAATGGGAGTAAATAAAAGGGTACAAAATCCTCAGCTCACACATAAAACAGTCTGAAGATATTGTATTTGTATAAAACTTTGATAGTTAAAGAACTATACTAACAGAATGTCTTTGAAAAATAACGATAACCACGATTAAAAGTAAAAATAGATTGAGTGCTTTTTAAAACATTACAGAAGACAAAAGCTAAAAAAACATGCAGGCATACCTCAGAGATATTGCGGGGTTCCAGAATTCTGAAATAAAGCAGATACTGCAATAAAGTGAGCCACACAAATTTTTTGGCTTCTCAGTGCATATAAAAGTTACGTTTATACTATACAGTACTTTGCTAAGCATGTAATAGCACTATATTTGAAAAAACAATGTATATACCTTCATTAAGAGATACCTTATTGCTAAAAAATGCTAACTATCATCTGGGCCTTCAGTGAGTTGTAAACTTTTTGCTGGTGGAGGATGCTGTAAAAAGTGCCACAAAGTGAAGTGCAATAAAACAAAATATTGAAAAAAGAAAACAGAAGTATAAAATAAGTTGATAAAAGTGAGGGTGAAATAATGAGTTATAGAAATGAACATAAATTACTTTAAAACTGTATTTAAAAACAAAGACTTTCAGATTGAATTACTAAACAAAATCCAGCTGAAAATTATGCATACATGATAAATCTAACAGAAAGTGATGAAAAATATTAAAAACAAATGGGCAGATATATCAGAGAAAAACAGAGAATATTATTCATGAAAGTTTGAGACATGGCAAAGGAGGCATCACCAAACAGTACAAGAGAGATGCATAACAGAGGGGGGACAATTATACGCTCTACCTTACACCAAACTATATTCCAGATAATTAAAGAGTTAAATATTGTTGCCATTTAAAAAAATCTAGAGTACATAATATTATGATGAAGGAAGCATCACAAATCAATGGGGAAGGGATACATTATTTTTAAATAGCACAAAAAAGTCTGTCTATTAGTATTTAAAAGATAATCTTTGACACTTCACACTTTTATACTAAATTAAGGCCAGATAAATTAGAGTTAAATGACAGAGCTGTTTATAAATGGAAAGCGTTGCTTTGTAACAGATAGATTGCTCAGGGTCTGGACTTGTTCTTGCAGAAGCTGGAGGACTGTATTTGTTGGGATGCTGTGCAAATGCCACCGGAGAGGTCTCTGATCATTCAAGGAAAAATATCTCTCTCTGGTCACTTCGTATCCCCACCTTCTCCTTATTTTTTTCATGGCACTCTTCACCATCTATGAGTATCTTATATAATTATTGCTTTGTTTATAATCTGATAACTGTCTAGAATGTACGCTGCATGAAGTTGGGGGCTTTATCTGATCTCTGCTGAATCTCCAGCTTCTAGAGTGGTAAAGAGCAGTCTGTCAAAAAATATATTTTAAATAAGTGAATGAATGAATAAATCCATTTTTTCTATAAGCCCTATGCAATTTGCATTAAATTTAGGGTGTATTCTGTTGTTATTGTTTATTCATAAATCATGTAATCTGTTTATACTTGGGATGGGAAGTAAATTTGCCCAGAATCAGGTAAGACAGAATAAACACCAATTACTTGCCCCATGTACTCAAGACCTAAGGAGCCACGCCAGAATCCTACAGTGCATCCATCCACAGACTCATACTTGAACTCAAGCATATGGACAACAGAGGGAAAAGCTTTTACTGCTGTAGGAGGCTAAGAGAGAGCCTTGCATAGTACAACATCTTGATCATATAAAGTTAAATTAATTGCAATGTATTAGTTAACAACCAACCAACCAGTTGGTGGAGTTGAATACCAGTTACAATTTAATATAGTTTCTGTTTATCCTCTAAGGGAAAATTTCTATTTATCTTCAAAAGTTGCTTTGTAGGCACAGTTAAATTTTATAGCATCAGGCAACCGGTGGCAGCTTGGTAACCTGAAGGCTACCTCAGTAGGAAAATAGAACTCAGATGATCTAAGATGTCTGATAGAATATCAACACAGCCATTGTGAAAAGGATCCTGTTTTATTTTTGTCTCTTTTCCAAATTTACTTTTACAGAAACAATGTTTTCCCCACTTCTTAAATCTTGTTATTTCCAAACTTGTCATTTCTAATATTTGGCCTATTTCATAATTTTATTTTTGTTCTTAAGCAAACCTAGTGATACCATAACTGATATCTTCTTAGATGTGAAGAAACAGTAATGTCACTTGATCTTGCCCCGAGTTTATTTAATGGTGTAGATAGAAAATGACAGGCTGTTAATGTTTCTGGAAAATGGGGTCTCTATTTTCATCCTATACTCTGGGCTGGAAATGATTTTTTTCCCCTCCTGAAAGGCCTTCCATCAATAGGATGGAATAGAGCATGTGGAAAGCACTAATCTTTTGGGGGAATGCTGATCACATAGACAGAACACAGTTGCCAGGAAGAACAGTACACAGCACTCGTCTTAGAGAGAGAGAAATGTACAGAACATTGCCTGGCACATAATACATAATAGATTCTCAATAATATTAGTCTAATAAATGAATAAATGCATTCTCTGTTAAGAAATCAAGCAGGCAGCCAGAAAGAACTATGTATATTGAAAGGAAAGAAAATCTGGGGAGAAAAATAATTGTTTATGACTTCCAGCAAATTGATTTGTCAAGATTCTTTGTGATTAGTGATAGGGGTTCTGAAGAGAAGCACAGATTTCCAACATTACTTAAGGGGAGAACAGTAATGATTGGAACAAAGCACAGGGCAGAGTAGGTGTGAGAGAACTAAATCCCAGCAGGAAGGTCAAGTTTTGTCACCAGTTCTTTGGTAAGAAGGAATAGTAGAATCTGTTGTACATTCTATGATTTTTTTTCTTCCAAATACATTAAGTCATTTATTCTTTTAGTCATTCATTAACTGCTCATTTAACAAATATTTTTTGTTTGCCTTCATATACCAGACATTCTTGTAGGCACCAAGTATATATGTAGTCATGCGTCACATAATGATGTTTCACTCAACAATGAACTGCATATACCACAGTGGTCCCATAAGATTAGTCCCAAATAGCCTAGGTGTGTAGTAGGCTGTACAATCTAGTTTTGTGTAAGTACACTCTATGATGTTTGCACAATGACAAAATTGCCTAACAATGTATTTCTCAGAATGTATCCCCATCATTAAGTGATGTATGACTCTACATGTGTGTGTGCGTGTGTGTGTGTGTGTGTGTGTGTGTGTGTGTAATATATGCAGTGTTATATGTTATGGATAAAATTATAGCAAAGCAGGATAGAGAATGCTGTGTGTGAGTATGCAACTATTTTCTATAGGATAATCAGGAAATATTTCACAATAGATGACATTTGAATTGATGCCTGAAGATGGTGAGGGAGTGAGGCATACAAAAATCTAGAAGAAGAAGTTTCCAAGCAGAAGTATCAGCAAATGTAAAGGTGTGGAGGCAGAGGCAAACTGCTCATGCTTGAGAAATATGGCTGGAGCAGAGCGAGTGGGGGATTGTCAGTGGTAAGGAAAATGAAGTCCGGAGTCATACCATTACGTTCCTTGTAGGGCATAGTAAAGACATTAAATTTTACTCTGAATGAGAAGGAAAATCATTGAACATTAGAAGATTCTGAGTGGAAGAAACACATGATCTGCTGTAGATAATAAGACTACAGGAGGGCAGTGGTGAAAACAGGGAGAATAGTATGGAGGGTTTTGCAAAAATCCAGGCAGCAGCTTCCAGTGATTTGGACCAAGCTGTCTGTAGTGGAGGTGGTGATATTTGTCAAAGTCTGGGTGTATTTTGAAGGTAGAAGCAACAAAATTTGATGATGGATTGGATATAGGATGTGAAGAAATTGAACAGAGTCAAAATTACTCTAAAGTTTTACTTAAGCAACTAAAACAGTGGAATACTGCTAGCTATGCCATTGTTGATGTTGAGTAGGCCATTACAAATGTGAGTCTGGGGTTCATGGGAGAAGTTAGGGTTGAAAATATAAATTTGAGCATATGAATAGTATTTAAAGATACTAACCTTTTTAAGATCACGTATAAGTGAAGGGAAAAATTTTGATTCCTGATATCTAATGATATTTAATATTTGGAGGTTGTGGGGAAGAAGAAAAATTAGCAAACAAGCCTGAAAAGGAGCAAGCAGTGAGAAAAACCAAAAGAAATTGTTATTTCAGAAGCCAAGTTAATAAAGAGTTTTAAAAGGATGGCATAATAACTTCATTAAGTGTTTCTGGAAAGGCCGGTAAGATAAAGACCGAGAACTGATTCGTCTTCATGAGCCTGAGATGCCTCTACCATACTAAGAGATTCCCAGTATCTGGCCTGTTGAAAGTACTTCTACCCTCTCCAGCAGTGCCAATACCAATGGGAGCCACAGTAGCACCAAATAAACCAAGCAGATGAAATTAACAAAGCAAAACATCTGAAATTGAGCTGCCCTTGAAACCTTGAAAAGGAGACCAGGACCTTGCGCTAAACATAAACAGGGTGACTGCTTGCTAAAATAAAAGATATAAATAAGATGTAGGGTCTGCTAATAGAACAAAATACAATCAAAATAGACAAAATACAATCAAAATCACCTGTTATACCAGGAACTAAAATAATCAACCTGAATGAGAAAAGACAATCAACAACAAAAGGTAAGGTCAATATTGAGATGTTGGAATTATCTGAAGATTTTAAGTATCCAATACAAAAACGCTTCAATCATCAATTACAAATTCTTTTGAAACAAATGGAAAAAAATTTCAGCAATGAAATGAAAATTACAAAAAAGAACCAAATAGAAATTGTAGAACTGGAAAATACAATAACAGAAAAAAATAAAACTTGCTGAATGCACTCAGTAGTAGAGTGGATATGGCACAGGGTAGACTCAGTGAACTTGAGGACAGATCAATAGAATTTATCCAATCCAAACAATAGTGAGAGTAAAGGGGGTAAAAAAAAAAAAAAAAAAAAAGGAAAAAAAGAACAGAGCCTCAAGGACCTGTGGGACAAAAACAAAAGCTCCAACATTTGTATTATCAGAAACTTGTAAGAAGAAGATATAGTGTGACAGAAAGATATTCAAAGAAATAATGGCTGATAACTTCTCAAATTTGGTGAAAAACACAAACTTACAGATTCAAGAAGTTGAGTGATGCCAAACAGTATAAATTCAAAATAGTTCACACCAAGACACATCATAATTAAAATCTGAAAACTAAAATAATGAGAAAAAATATCTTAAAAGCAGCCAAGGGGAAACAATGCATTTCTCATAAGGGAACACCAATTTGAATGACACCAGATTTTTCATCTGAAACCATGGAGGCCAAAAGCACTGAAAGAAAAGAACTGTCAACTGTTAATACTATGTTCAGCAAAAGTATACTTCAGGAAGTAAGGCAGAATAAAGGTTATCTCAGATGAAGGAAATCAAAAGGATGTGTTGCTAGCAGATCTATCCTTAAAGATCAGCTAAAGAAAGTTCTTCAAACAAAAAGGAAATGATAAAAGAAAGAATCTTGGAGCATTAGGAAAGAAGACAGAATAAAGAGAAGAGAAAAAATATGAGCACATACAATAATCTATCCTTGGGGCTGGCCCTGTGGCCTAGTGGTTAAGTTCAGTGTGCTCTGCTTTGGCAATCTGGGTTTGGTTCCCAGGGGTGGACCTACACCACTTGTCTGCAGCCATGTTGTGGAGGCATCCCACATACAAAATAAAGGAAGATTGGCACAGATGTTAGCTCAGGGTGAATCTTCCTCTACAAAACAAAAAGAAAAATAGTCTATCCTTTTCCTCATGAGCATTATAAATCATATTTTATGACTGAAACAAAAGTTATAACATAACCTGATATTCAAGACAATAATATTTAAAGAGAAAAAGGTTAAGGGACCTAAATGGAAGTAGTAAAATGTTGATACATAGCATGATAAGTCACACATATGGGTGCAACCTTATGAAAACTCTACCAAAAAAAACACTCAAAACAACCATAAAAAATCAAGACAGAATCCTTTAAATGTTGAAGTAATACACTGTAAAGAAAAAAAGAGGAAAAGAGAAATGAGAAACAGAGAAAACAACCAGGGAAAACAAACAAAATGACATACTTATGTATACCTATCAAAATATACACTAATCAAAAGACAGAGATTGGTAGAGTGGATTAAAAAAAAATCCATGACCCTACAATATGCTGTTTATAAGAAATTGACTTCAAATTTAACTGCATAGGTAGGTTGAAAGTACAAGGATGGAAGAGGATATAGCATGTAAACATCACAACAAAAGAGGAGTGGTAATATTAATATCAGGCAAAGTAGACTTCAGAATAAAGAAAATTACTAGAGACAAAGAGGAACATTAAATAATGATAAAAGAATCAATCCACCTGGAAGACATAATAATCTTAAATGTGTATGCACAAAATAAGGGCACGTCAAAATACATGAAGGAAAAACTGATAGAGCTGACAGAGAAACAGACAAATCCTCAAGATGGTGGAGGACCTCAGTGTTTCACTCAGCAAATGATAGAACTACTAATCAGAAAATCACCAAGGATATAGAATCAATCAAATGAATCTAGTTGAGATATTTAGAACAGATTACTCAAGAGCAGCAGAATACACACTTTTCCTAATGCCTGTGAAACATTTGCCAAAACAGATTATATGTTGGGCCTTAAAAGAAAACTGAACAAATTTACAAGAATTGAAATCAAGCAGAGTGATTCCTGGAGCCATAACTGAATCAAACTAGAAATCAATAACAGAAAGACAAGAAGAGAATATCTGTATGCATGAAAACAAAGGAACACACTTCTGAACAATCTATGGGTCAAAAAGGAAGTCTCTAAAGAAATTTAAAAGTACACAGAATTTAATGAAAATGAAAATGCAACCTATCCAAATATGTGGGATGCAAGTAAAGCAGTACTGAGAGGGAAATGTATGGTACTAAATGCTTACGATAGAAATGAGGAAAGCTTTATGTCAATAATCTAAGTTCCTATGCAGGAAAATAGAAAAAGAAGAGTAAGCAGAAGAAGGGAAATAATAAAGATGAAAGAAATGTCAATGAAACTGAAAACAGGAAAACAAAAGAGAAAAATCAATAAAATAAAACTTGATTATTTGAAACATCAATAAAATTGACAAATTTTATTTCTCTAGAGAGATTCACAAAAAAGAAGACTCATATCACCAATATTAGGAATGAAATAGAGAATAATATTACAGATCCTGCAGCCATTAAAAAGATAAAAAGAGAATACTAAGAACAACTTTACATTCATATATTCAAATCTTAGATAAAACGGACCAATTCCTTAAAATCACAAACTAGCAAACTCAACCAAGATGAAATTGATATTATAAATAGTCCTACAACCATCAAAGAAATTGCATTTAGAATTGAAAACCTCCAAATCTCTAGGCCCAGATGGTTTTACAGGAGAATTCTACCAAACATTTAAAGAACTAACACCAATTTTACACAATCTCTTCCAGAAATTAGAAGAGGAGGGAACATTTCCTAACTGATGTTATGAGGCCAGTGTTACTCTGGTGCCAAAACCAGACAAAGACAGAACAAAAAAGAAAACTATGGAAGCTACCTCTCATGAACTTAGATGTTAACTTCCTCAACAAAATACTAACAAACCAAATCCAACAATGTATAAAAATAATATCATGACGAAGTGGGATTTATTGCAGGTTTGAAGGGCTGGTTCAATATTTGAAAATAAATCAGTGTAACCACTGTATTGACAAGATAAAGAAAAAAAATCATTTGATCATTTCAGTTGACACAGAAAAATCATTTGAAAAATCCAATATCCATTCATGATAAAAACTCTCAGCAAGTATGGAATAGAAGGAAATGATCTCAACTTGAGAAAGTGCGTCTACAAAAAACCTACAGCTCACGTCATACTTCATGGTGAAAGACGGATGCTTTCCCCCAGGATCAGGAACAAGGCAAAGATGTGCATTCTCATTGCTCTTATTTAACATAGCACTGGAAGTTCTAGCAATAAGGCAAGAAAATAAAAGGCATACAGATCGGAAAGGAAGAAGTAAAATTTCCTCTCTTTGCAGATGACCTAGTTGTTTACTTAGAAAATCCCAAGGAATCTACAAAAAAACCTCCTAGAAATAATAAGTTCAGCAAGGTCACAGGATAATACAAGATCAAAACCAACAAAATCAGTTGCATTTCTGAATACTTACAATGAGCATGCAGAATCTGAAATTAAAAACATGATAGCACTTGCAATTGCTCCAAAGAAAAAACATGCACAGAATCTCTGTGCTAAACCTTACTAAATGCTGATGAAATAAATTAAAAAGATCTAAATAAAAAGAGAGACATCCATGGTCATGGACTACAAGGCACTATATTCTAATTATGTCAATTTGGCCTAAATTGATTTACAGATTTAATACGTTTCCTATCAAAATCCCAGCAAAGTTTTTTGTTGATGTAGATATGTTTATTCTAAAATTTACATAAGAAGGCACAAACCCTAGAATAGCTAAAATAATCTTGACAAATAAGACTAAATTGACAAAGGTGCAAAAGGAATTTAACGAGGTAGGATAGTCTTTTCATCAAACAACCTCATACTTTTTACAAAAAATAATTCAAAATGGATCATGGGCTTAAATGTAAAATGTAAAACTAGGAAACTTTTAGAGAAAAAATATAATAAAAAATATTTGGGACCTGGAACTAGGTACAGAGTTTCTGGACTTGAGCCTAAAAAAGGAAAAAGTGATAAATTGGGCCTAATAGATTGGATGAAAAAAACTGCAGACTGGGAGAAAATATTTGAAAACCACATATCCAACTAAAGACCAGTATCTAGATAATACAAAGAGCTCTCCAAACTCTACAGTAAGAAAACAAACAATCCAACAATTGACGGGAGACATGAACAGACACTTCATCCAGGAGGATATACAGTGGCAAATAAGTGCATGAAAAGATGCCAGTTTCACTAGCCGTCAGGTAAATGCAAATGCAAATCACAAAGAGATATCACTACAAACCTAGCAGAATGACTAAAATAAAAATTAGTGATAACACCAAATGCTGGCAATCAGGAGAAGACACTGGATCACTCATACACTGTTGGTGGGAATGGGAAATGGTAGATCATTGAAAAAAGTTTGGAAGTTTCTTATAAAATTAAATGTCATTATCTATTATCTAGCAATTGCACTCCTGGGCATTTATCCCAGAGAAACAAAAACATGTTTACATAAGAACCTGTACATGATTGTTCATAGCAGCTTTATTCATAATAGCCCCAAACTGGAAACAGTGCAGATGTTCTTCTAGAGAAGAATGGTTAAAGAAACTATGGTCCACCCATACCATAGCAAAGGAAAGGAACGAAGTATTGCTACATGCAACAACTTGCTTGACTCTCCAGGTTGAAAAAAGCCAATCTCTAAAGTTTATGTTCTGTATGATTCCATTAATATAACATTTCAAAATGACAAAATTGTCAAAATAGGGAACAGGTTTGTGGTTGTCAAGGATTAGTGACAAGGGTCAGGGAGTAGCTGGGGTGGGCAGGAGAGACGTGGGTTTGGTTTTAAAAAGAGCAACACAAGGGATCCTTCTGGTGAAGGACTTGTTCAGCATCTTGACTGTGATGGTAGATACCTGAACTTACACGTGTGATAAAATTGTATATAACTATTTACATACACACAAACAAGTACAGTAAAACTGGAGAAATGTGAATAAGATCAATGGATTGTATCGATGTCAATATACTGGTTGTGATATACTATAGCACTGTACAATAATACCATTGGGGGAAACTGGGTAAAGAATATAAATGATCTCTGTATTATTTTTTACAACTGGATGTGAATCTACAATTACCTTACCAAAAAAATATGAGTGTTAATGCCGAGATTTTTTGAGTATCTTTGTAAAGAATACTTAACCATTCAGTCGTGGAGTCATATAACTCTTCAGTCCCAGATCAGTGTCTCTGATGAGTTGACAGTTCTTCATCTTTAAATAAATATTTGAGGATCTTCACCAGTATATTGAGACTGTATGAACTTTAACTTTTTATCAGTGTCAAAATTTTCTTTTTTTTTTTTTTGAATGTTAGCGGAAGTAGGTAGGAACAATTAGTTTCCAAAGTTTACTTTGACTGGTGAGAATTGGCGTCCTATTTATTCATGACTGGACTACAAAAACAACCTAGGGCAGATGAGGGCTGTTATTTAATAAGCACCAGCTTGAAGGGGTTGAGCAAACAACCTCCGTTTATTTCAAGTGATCACCAAAACCCAAAATGGAATAATAAGAGGATAAGCATAAGGTATTAATTGAGTCACTGTCCACACTTCTTCCTGGGAAAATGCAAAAATATAAAACACACACGCTCAAAAGGATACATTGAAATCCCTTCAGAGATGACTTTCACTTCACTGGGAGACAGGAAATGACTTAGATTCTACGGTATTCTTAAGAAATAAATTACCTTGGTGATGAAATGACGTAAATCTTAAACATATTTCTATGAAAATATGGAGAAGAGCTCTATAGCTGCAGATCTTTTATCTAAAAGCAAACAAAAGAACAGCAATTACTCGCTGCGTGGTGTAAAACACTGAGCAATTGCAGATGCATAGTTTTTTAAAGCATTCAGTATTGTGTCAGCAACACCTTTTCCAACATGAACACACTCCTTCTACATGAACAAAGTCATTCGTGCTTTCGTTAAGCCAGATTATCTGATAGACAAACTCTCAGAATAGTTGGTCTTAATCACAAAGTCATATGTCTATGAAATAGTCTTTTCTTTCCTTTTATTTATTTAGCATCATTGTCATGTGAGAAATGAATTATTAACATTTATATCTATTTCACTTTTATGTAGATACCTGGCCTGTATCAATTATCTCTTTTTTTAATCATTCCTATTCAAATAGTTTGGTTAGATTCAGCATAATTTATCTTGTTTCTTTAAAAGATATTTTGTATTGCTCTAATCTCTGTTTTCTGTAAGTGCATATAATCCCACATTCCTGCAATCCCAACTACTTTTCCAAGAAGCATTTTTCTACATCATTCATAAAATATCACTTTATTGCTCTATTAGTTTGGGGGCTGCTGCAACAAAATACCACAAATTGGATAGCTTAAAACAACAGAAATTTACTCTCGTGGTTCTTGAGGCTGGAAATCCAAAATCCATGCACCCACTAAAGGCTCTAGAGAAGAACCCTTCCTTGCCTCCTCTACCTCTGGTGGTTGCCGGCAATCCTTGGCATTCCTTGACTTGCAGCTGCATCACTCAATCTTGGTTTCCATTGTCACAGGGCATTCTCTCTGTGTATCTTTGTCTCCAAATTTCTCTTGTCTTATAAGGACACCAGTCACTAGATTTGGGTCCATCCTAATTCAGTATGACCTCATTTTAACTTGATTATATCTGCAAAGACCTTATTAACAAGTAAGATCATATTAGCACAATGCTGGGGATTAGGACTTGAACATATCTTTTTGGGGGACACAATTCAACCCATGACAATTGTGAAAATATATTTTGATTCATGCTGATAGATTATGATAAGAAAGTATTTATTAGCTAATAAAGTCCACACACAACTCTAAAATTAATGAAATCTTTTTCTAATTGTAGTTTTCTTATGTAATTAAACTAATTTTAAGAAAATATACGCATGATTTTCAACCTTTCTAACTTAACTTGTGAGGATGTGACAACTTGAATGGAGAACAATTAAATCATGTTCAGAGTTGATCACAATTTGTATAGTATTTTAAATAATGAATTGTTTATTTCTGTATGGGTGATTCACGAATATGGTACAAAGTTGAAAAGCAAAAAAGGAAATCATCTTCCACCTCTCACTTTCCATCTAATTTCCTTCCTTAGAAGCGAACACTATAATCAGTATTTTGTGAATCCTTCCAGAAATAGTCTTTGTATATACAAGCATCTATCTATCTACCTATCTATCATCTATCTATTAAAAATCAAAGCACACTATACACATTCTGCATGTTTGTCTTTCATCGAACAATAAACGAAACTCTTTTTACTCCTTACACTCCTCTGGGTACTGTCTTATTTATCTGGCCTCTTTTACAGTAAAACACCTCAAAAACATCATTATCCTGATGTTTCCTTTTACTCACTTCCTCCTTCCTCATCACTCCTCCCCCGCTACTCCACTGGAATGGTCCACGCCATCTCAAATAGCTGTCTCCTGCTCCACTGTCACTCTCATCTTATCCTGCCTTCCTCCACATCTCTTTTCTCTAGTTTTAGTTAACTGTTGTACTCCTAGCAATTTGATGATGAAAAATGGTATCTCATTGTAGTTTTAATTTGCACTTCTCTTAATATGAGTGAAATTGATGATTTTTTTTGGATGTTTAAGAGCTATTTGTATTTCTGTTTTAATGTACAATCTGTCCATATCCTTTGCCTATTTTTCAATTAGGTTTTGGTTTTATTCTCATTGATTTATAGGAATTTTTATATATTAAAGAAATTGTCTTTTTTTATGAGATGCTCTTTACCACCATACAATAGTCCTTCCCTTCATTACTCAGCCAGTCTCATTTAGATTTAAATATTCTTTGCTTCTTATTGAGCTTTCCCCATTTACTATTGAAATAGCCAGTCCTTCTATTACCGTGTTCATGCAGGAGATGCAGGCATCATTGTCCCCGAGTCTTTTTCCCTTGCCCTCCTTCATGCCAAGGTGGATTTGTCATTTACTATTAAGGATACCTGATTTCCATAAGAAAATGTTAATCATTTTCTATTTTGTATACATCAAAATATATAAATTTGCTATCAGTTGGCAACTTGGAACATGTATAAGTCAGATTCCTTGCTAAAGAATATAACTCTTTCTCTCTGCCATTCCTGTAACCACTCAGGTTTCCTGTTTTGCTTTCTTCACCAGAAAGCTTTGAACCACATGAGCTAATCTCCTTTAGCAACTGTTGAAAACCTTCAGCTCATAGTACTTTTCTCAAGGTAGGGAAGTCTTACCTAAATATGGAAGATTGTTGAAAGGGTGCAATGCAGCATAAGTTTTCAAAAAAATAATAAAATCCTTAAATAGCTCTGGTGCGGACTTTCCAGCTATCACATAAATGAATAACATATAAAATGTCTGTTTATAGTTAAATTGTTTTAGACAATATCTGCAACTCCAAGTAGATTTAATTACTGATTCACTATTCAAAATATAGCAGTTAGATTTTCTTTCACTATCTCTTCCTTATAATAAGAATTAGGTGATTTATATACCCTGTAGATTTGTAAGAATATATGAAGACCCTTGACACAGATTATACTTGATGAGAATTAGAAGCATAGGTGAATGCAGTCTTATAGGAGGTCAGATCTAGAGTGTAAATTTCAACTCTCTGAAAAACAGAAGGGAAAGTTCATAAACCATATCTTTGATGCAAAATTTCTGGTAGAGTGAGATGAAAGGCAAAGTTTTATGGAACATTTTGTATTAAATTGGAAGGTTTTAAATTCAAGCTGACTTTTGAATATGTTAGACAAAGAAAAAAATTGTATTTTAAAACCAATATATTGGGGTAAATATCTACATATTTTTATATGGAAAAAATTACTTAGAATTGATGTAATAAAAGTCAGGATTGGGTTTTGCTGAAATTTGATAAAGCTTGGAGTGATTTCATTAAAAGTAGGGAAAGTTTCAAGTGAATTAAAAATGGAAAAAATAGCTCAATCTAGCCCATGGGGCAAGCCTGGTGGCTTAGTGGTTAAGTTCATGTGCTCCACTTCCATGGCCTGGGGTTTGCAGGTTCAGATCCCAGGCACGGACCTATGTAGCACTATGCAAGCCATGCTGTGGCAGCGTCCCATATACGAAATAGAGGAAGATGGGCACAGATGTTAGCTCAGGGACAACCTTCCTTAGCAAAAAGAGAAAGACTGGTAATGGATGTTAGTGCAGGCCAATCTTCCTCACCAAAAAAAAAGCTCAATCTAGCCCAGTGTCATTCTTATTTTTTTGAAATAATTCAATTAATTCATTATTGAGTGCATATGACATATGCCAAGATTGTTTGGGCATTAGAATGAATGAATAAATCACGTTAATGGTCCAGTATTCTAACTAGTTCTTTAGACTAAACCTTCAGGTTTTCAGAAAACACTTACTTTGCTATCGAAAATACTTACCCACCCATATGAAAGGTTCTTATATCTCCATTCTGCCCATTTAATTCTTTCCTCTTTTTTCCTGAAGATTCAGGTCAATTCCTGGCCCTTCTTTAGAGCTTTTTCTAACTTCTTTGGCACACAAGACATTGTACCAAAGTGTTTATTGCCTAATCGATAAATACTTGTTAGTTTAATATCTATGGTGTAGCCAGCATTCAAAATATCCTGTAAATACACCTTCAAACACATTCATTTTATGACTAAAAATGTGACCCTAGTACAATGTCATAAATGGAAGTCAAGTAGAAGGGGGACATATAGATTCTCCTACAGAATACCCGAACTAAAGAGTTTCTATAATTCAATAAATATAGATAATTAAATAAAACATTAAGGATAAATATATATCAACTTTAAAAGGTTACACGATTCCAAGAGACCAATCTATCGAGTAGAGTTACCAGATTTAGCAAATAAAACTACAAGACACTCAGTTAAATTTGAATTTCAGATAAACACCAAATAATTTTTTAGTATATGTATGTCACTGTTTATCTGAAATTTAAACTTAACTGGACTTCCTGTATTTTTTCTGGCAACCCTGATCTCGAGGTGTGGTTCTCCTGCCCTGGTTCATTCTGAAGGCCAACGTTGGGTTTACTAATGGAGAAGTTAGTGGGCACACTGCCACTTTGTGGCAGCCAGGAGCAACGACATTATTGCTCTTGAGAGAGAAGAGGTGCTAGTCCAGTGATCGGACATTCATTTTCATTGTGCAAAATGTATCAGCTACCAAGATAAGCTAAAGTGCCCTCTAAAGAAAGAACAGTGGAAATCGCTATGCTTCTCTCACATCACATTAGTTTTGGTTGGCATGGTGGCAAGATCTATCTACTTTTTGAAGGACTGATATTCCAACATTTCTCAACAAGGTTTTGAAGAAATGGGAAGATAATTTTAATAGCCAATATTCCCAGAAACAATATGTAAACTATTCTCAAGTGACAGACAGTGATTATAAAGAACTGCTTACAAGAATATGATGTTTTGAGCAACCAACATGATTTCGCTTTTATTTAGCAATATCAGACCAATATTTAGTTTTATGATACCTTGAAAGCAGTCGTTTTACCAGTGAAGAGAGGAAAGGATAAAATAATTTCCTGAAGGTTGCATATCAGGTCAGTAATAGAGCTGGAGGGAAGAGTAACAATTTCCTAACTTCTGACCCTAGAAGCCTTTCATTAACCCAGAATCACTATTGTTTTCTGAAATGAATCTCTTTCCAGCACCCTAAAATATTATTTCAGAAATACTAGCCATACATGTGGAAGTGATAATCTTGTGATAATTTAAGGCATCCTTGTGGAAACTAAAAAAAAATCCCAAGTTAAATTTCTCAGCTGCCTTCAGAATCTCCAAAGTAAACAGAATTTCCAAAAATTCATTTTCTCTTGTTCTTTTTCCCTCTGACTAATTTACTTTCATAATCATATTTTCATGTTCTTTGGGAAAAAAAATGAGCATTCTTTAAGGATAGTGATTTTGTTTAATCCACACAAGAATATATTGAAAGTTAACTGATAATAAGCTACCAAACTCTCATTTAATAACTATGAAAAGTTTTAATTCATCCTGAATTTTGTGTTGGTACACTTAAATATTCAAACCTTGACAAGAAACAAAGGTAGAAAGTGGAGGTTTAAATACGTACCAAATCATTATTTCTATTCATATTAGAAACTATATCTAGGTAGAGTCTATGCTGAAATATTTGAAGCTATTTTTACTCTGAAACATATGAAGAGATATGAAGGCCCTGAGTCTGTTAAACTTAAAAAAAAGTTAATCTTAAAAAAATCATGTTCTTACTAATTGTCAAGCAGAAGCAAACTCTGGTGGATTTACCAGAACCACAGTTGGCTATAATACTTTATTAGGAGTGTTTCAGCTTAATCTTGATGGAAGACTACCTAATACATCAAATTTTCAGTAATTTGTCTACAGACAGTAGATGATTAGAAAAATATGCCTGTGTCACATTATTTAGTTTAGCAATCTGCCAAACATGCCATACAATCCGACGATAGAAGAAAAAGGGCAAGGTCACTCAGGCCTTAACCACTTACTGGCAGAGTTGTTGACCTTACGAAACACTTAACAATGAACTGGGTGTTCCAGAAAATAAGTAGTTAGCATAGAGAAGAGAGATAATATGAGACTGAGTGGGAAGTGATTGTGAAAAGAATCTACTCCACTAGCACCAGTTCATTTGAAATATCTATGTGATTTACAGTATATAAAAAGACAGCTTCAATGAATTCAAACCAAATCAGTACTATGCCAGAATGCTTTCCTAAAATGCAAGTTTGTATCACACAGTAAGTTAATAAATTGCTGGTGGTATTGGAAAGTGTTCCCATTTTAGAAGTAGCTGGTCATAATCTTTGGGATTCTTTCTCTCTTTCTCCATAAAAAACATATTGACTCCTAGGGTTTAGGCTTTCCTTATGATTTTTGTATATAAATTCAAATGTGTGTTCCTATTTTTCTGTTATTTGTTTTACCTATGGTTATTTCTTTTTTGTCACCCTTCTGCAATGTTGCCTTCACCTCTTTGGTGCATCTGAATAGTATCCACTTCCATTCTAACCACTTCCTTCCATTTTTTTTTTTAGGAAGATTGGCCCTGGGCTAACATCTGTTGCCAATCTTCCTCTTTTTCTTTTTTCTTCCCAAAGCCCCAGTACATAGTTGTATATCATAGTTTTAGAGTTTTAGCTCTTCTCTGTGGGGTGCCTCCCCAGCATGGCTTGATGAGTGGTGAGTAGGTCCACGCCCAGGATTCGAACTGGTGAACCCTGGGCTGCCGAAGCTTGACCGTGTGAACTCAACCACTATGCCACCAGGCAGGCCCCTTCCTTCCCATTCTTATGCAAATGATGTCATAAAAATAATTTGTACGTGAAGAGTTTCTCCTGGAACTTATGCAGAAAACTACAGTAATTATCCCATCTTTGGTGATGAAAAAATCTTGAAGTATACAAATGATCTCAATCATTAGCAGACACCAAGTCATTTTTAAAACAAGACTTCATTTTTTGAAGATGCAGTCCTAAGAGATAGTACATGTACTCAAATGAAATTATTTAAATTCAGGTCTCGATAAAATAGAATCCAAGAAAAGAAACTGAAGGCAAGACCATTCACTTAAAATGTATATATATTTTTCTGGGTTTAAAAGAAACAGTCAAAATACAAGTTCTGAAACTCCCAACAATTAAATATTATTTTGATTACTATTTCAATTTTGATTGAATGATTATTTCCTTGGGAATAGCTAACACTTGAAACCAATACCGTCATCTGAAAACCTGCCTTTCCTGAGCAACTAATATGAATTAATAGTCACTAATATGAACAGTCTGTGCAAAGTTAATTTCAGAACCGAAATGATTAAAAAACCATGGTGAAGACATTCATAGTTTCATGCCCTGAATTGCTGGCAACATTCCTGGACCTAGGCAAGGCCTTCAGAATTATTAATAATGTTTAAAAAGTGGTCCTGGAACAAAAAATTCAAATTCTACACAGAAATACAAAACAGATCTTTCTTCTATTCATCTTGCTTTTCACACTGTTTCATCTGATTCCAATTTTTACAGCATAAAACCTGTTTTTGAGCATTTCAATTTTTCTCACCTGTTCGTGTACTCTTCAAGCCAAAATTGTCTTATTCCAGTTGTTGGCACTGAGGCCACTTTTAATGTTCTAAGTGTCTCCATTTTCAAATGCAGATATGAGAAAGGTGAGAAATTGACAACTGAGGAAAGGCACTGCAGGAGAATTCCCACTCTTTCCTTGTGACAGCTCAGATGGTACCTCTTATGTAAAGCCTGTCTGGACTTCCCTACCCTTCTAGAGTACCAGCTGGGTCTTCCTCTGAGTTACCATAACCCTCCAGGGGTGTGATTCCCTTACTACACTATGAGCTCCTAGAGTGGGCTGTTCTTCTTGTTTCCAACCATAGTGCCTAGAACATTGATCATGACGCAGTAGAACGGTCAATCAACGTTTATTGAATAGCAAAAGGATGAATGAATGAAAAGATGTGCAAAATACTTGGAATCTCTCTGTACGCTTTCCAAAAGTGGCAACCTAAATTAGTTTTGAACCAAATACTGAGTGGTCTGGTTAAATATCCAAGTCAGAGTGAGTTAGAGAGATTAAAAAAAAAAAAAGCCCAACAGATTGTGAACCCAGTAAATATAGTTTTCAAGTTAATATGTAGGCAAACTTTTGTTATTCTCACATAAAGAAATTGTACTCTGTAGTCTTTCCTATTTCAGTGGTTTTCTAAGACTTTGGGGGAGTATGTTGTTATTGGTCAATACTCTTAGTGGCAAGTGACAGAAATCATCTCAAGCAAACAAGTTAAAAGGAAGAATTTATTGGCTTACAAAAGGGTGGTGGAAGAGCTGGCCTTGGGCCTCAAACAAAATTAGAATTCTCTCTATCTTTCTGCATTTTCTGTCTGGATTCATATTCTCTTTCTACAGATGGATTTTCCTCCCTTCTTCATCATATTGAATGGAGAACATGACCATATTGCAGCACTAGCTTCACAGCCCAAGATTTCCATCCCCAGAGATGAAAAGTGTTTTTTCTCTCACAGGCTCTAGATACAAAATTCCAGGAAGCATTTGTGCAGTCTAGCTTGGATTCTGTGCCTCTTCCTGAACCAGTTGCTGAGGTCACAGAAATGACTTTTCCATCCTGGGTTACATGTCCACCTTTGAAATCAGTGGCAAGATCTAATGATTGAAAAAGAAGGAGCACATTTGGGGCAGACAAAGACAATGGCTAAGACAAGGAGAGGTGTTACGTTTTCCTTTATTCACTTGTAAAGAACCTCTCAATAATTCCAGCCAAGCTGATAAGAGTTTATTCAATTCTCATCCAAGATGGTGAGTCATATCAAAATACAAGTAGAGGACATCCATGGTGGTAGAGATGGTCCCAAATGGAGATTGGTAAAGAGAAAGCCCATAGAATGGGGGTAGATAGAAAATAAAAGCTTGAGTTGTAAAGAAATAGAAAACAGGGATTCCTTCTGGCTAAGAGTTCTCCGTCATAGAGTGTAGTGACATTTGTCAGGATTCTGCTTACCTCAGATACTGAGGCCGTATTATAAGAAATATCGACTGCCCCAAATATTGCTGATTAAAAAGCATCAAATAATTGATTTCTCATCTTATATTCTGAACTTAACTTAGTTTGGGACATAATGGTATTTTGTGATATACATAAGGAAGAAAGTAAGTCAGCAGCAAAAATGTTCTTGACTTTTCTAAACTGATTACTGTCACATTGACAAAAAGCTTTAAGACTAAGCTTTGAGGCTAGATATAGATAAATATAGCGTGTATTTAAGTATTTTGAGCTAAATTTCTACCTTTAAAAACTTTTCCCGAGTTTATATTCTTTAAGAATGACCCAGTTTTTTTTAGACTCCAAGTCAGAATGGTGTGCTATTTTGCAGAGCTGGCAGAATGGAATGCCACTTAAGACTTTTCTGCTTATTTTCTGTCATCTACTGGAATAGTTTATTCACATTTAAAAAGCCAACTTTACTGTAACTATTGTACTGTGGAATCTTGTACTAAATCTTCCTACTTAACAGATTTCCTTAGTATTCCATTAGGAAGAGTGATAAGATCAGAACATAATTACTTTCATTTTGAATTCTTTGCACACAAGTCTTGACTGGTATATGAATAAGGATTTAAAACTACTCATTTTCTATGAAAAGAAAAAGCTTGTTTTAAGAGAAACAAGTGTCCAAGGTAGGTTTTTCTGCATGACATTCAGAATTCCACTCGGACATACAATCTGTCTAACTTATTAAAATCCAGGCATCAGAAGGATTGATCCCTTGCAATATTTCATTTAGTTTTTCTGTTTGCAATATTAAAAGCAGCAACCATTCATCAGGAATAAACTAAGTCTATTATCTAAAATAACTATTTTTACAGGGTCTTAAGGAGATAATACCTTAACTTATATAAAGTTCTCTAATAATGGAAATTCAAGGCTCTTTTAAATGGCATTTTGTGTAAAAAAGGCAATGACCTTTAGGTGAGTAGCTTTCCTGCACCTCTGGCATCTATAGGGTTGGATCTTCTGTAGACAAGCCTTCTTCATTCATTATGTCATTCAACAAGTATTTCTTATACAATTATTAATTCCACAGAGCACATTATTTAAACCCCAAGGGCAAGCCAATCTGTACTCTGTAATTTTCTTCTAAGACCTCATAGCCATTGATTCCGTCATGATATTGAAATATTAACAATGAGTTTTTTATTTTTAAGTGTGAGAAGTGACCAGATATCACTGCTTGGCCAGGCATGTTTAACCAATTTGGATAACTAGGATGGTTTTAATTTAGTTCACTTTTACGTTATGAAAAGGAAATAGAAGATATTTTCCTCTTATAATGACATACATTATATAAAGCAGTTTCATATCTATTAGTTCATCATGGTCTCGTGATAAACAAGTGAAGTAAACAGAGAAAGTGTCATAGGCCTCCTTTTGTTGATGAGCTCAGAGAGGTTAAAGGACTTGTAATGTCACAAATTGAGTAGATGGGACCATCTGACCTGAAGTTAGGCTGTTTAAATCCAAGGTCACTCTTCCTCAAAACCTGTTGTGTCACATCAATCAGAGAAAAGAGAAAACTTTCAGGTCCAGCATCATCTCATATTGTTTCCCTCTAGTTCATAAACTCCACAGGACTCAGCTAAACCAGGAGAATACTTAAAATGACCATTTCCTCATTAACTCAAATTCCAAGATGATACAGCTAGTCCTAAAACAGTACCGTTTGAAAGAAAGACTTTTATGAATCCTAATGAAACTCTTGAAGACTACTGTCTTTGGGTCATTTGCTTTTCTTGTTTATTTGAATTTAAACATCTACAGACAATCCTGGCAAAATAAGATATTTTCTCTTGAATTCTTAACTATGTCACTGATTAACTATAAAGATAGGATTACCTCTGAGGTTAAAACAAACCCTTGAGATTTGTTGGTTCACTGCATCCACTTCCTTTAAAATTCTAGTGGTTCATGTTTGTGAAATTTCCTTGAGTTGACCAAAGTTACTTGATATGGAAAATAAACTACACTAATCAAATTTAGTAAGCATTCCACTATTTCCCTATTTGGGCAACCTGGAAATCATATTAGCTAGCTTCTTTAGGACTTCAGTATTGTGACTGAAGACCTAAGAAATTAAAACAAAGCGAAATAAGATGAGAAAGCCATATCAAATAAATAAACAACAAAATAAAAACACTGGTTATTCTGGAGCCGCTCTCCACTAAATGCATTTTACACTCAGGCTCATATTTTATTTTTTCCACACTAATAAATATTGACTTTGAATGTGTTTCTTTTTCTTAATGTGCATACTGTAAAGCAATCCCATGCAGTACTAATGGGCAGCAGAATTTCAAGACTGGTGTCATCCACTCTACTTCTAGTGGCACTCATTTCTCACCACAAATCTTTTCTTGTGGGGGAGAGCAATATTAACAAGTCATCTAATAAAGCATGTGTAAGTGCCATGCTTAATACAGTACAAGTGTGGCGACTGTGAAAAACTAAAGCAACTTTCTACCTCCAGGAATTAAATAACTCCTTACCATGTCAAAGAAATATGGAGTATTTTTTCCTTACATCACAAGTGAAATCTAATCTAACTTCAAATACCTCCACATGTTTTATAAAGATCTCTTCTTCAACAAATCTTACCCTGTACTGTACTGGAAATGAATTAAAGTCATTTTCAAATGTTTACTGTATATCAGATAAACCCCTTGCTATGCCATCTAGTCTAAAAGACTATGGTTTGATCATTTTCTTTTTTCTGAGCATTCTATAAAGCATATTATATATCTGAACCACCATGAAATATCATTCTTGCAACTTTGCCAATTTCAAAATGCTCCTTTGAACAGTTTATCATTGGTGTTCTCCATTTCCTTTCTTGATCCTCTTTGAGAATCAGCCAAGCAAATACTAGCTAAATTTATCTGCATTTATTAATGTCTTAGCCTGAACATTTCTTACTGAAGGGAGATCGCAGGGCCAGAAAGAATAAAGTTCAATTCTTGGCTGGGGCTCCAGTAGCATGGGGTAATATTAGATGAGAAAACAGAGACTGAGGGAATGTAAACTCTAGTTTATTCAGTTCAACTGATTTTCTTCCTATTAAGGTACATTCTGTTAGATAGTTTTCCTCCCACTTACTAAATAACTAAGCTCTGACATCATAAAGAAACTGTAATTCACATCACTAAAGCTAATGTCACCCAAAGATAGCTTGCTATTTTAAATAATATGGAAACTGCGTTGGGATGACAGATAAGTAAAACAATCCGCTTTATTTTTAACTGCTTTTGATGTGTTCCAGATTTTGAGTATTCAGACAGAGGAATAACGGAAAAGTTCTTTTTTCTTTAAATCGCACCTCCATACCCCAAATCACTATTCCTCCACCCTCGCCCCTGAACTTCCGTACAAAATCGAAGAATCCAACTCTGTTTTTCTTGCCAGGAGAATAGTCCTAGGCTTAGTTTCAGAAGGTCTCAAATCACTGGCATTCTTTCTAGAAGAGTACTCCCAGGTATATTTCTAAGCAATGTCCTTTCTCTTGTTGGGGAAGTTGGAGAAGTTTCCTTCTTGGTGCCTTGTCAGCTCAAGGCTAGACTCAAATACTGAAATGCTCTGTCATTTGCCTCCAGCTCTCCATCAGTTGTGCTGAGTCTCCACGGTAGGACCACATTTTGTCACACAGCAGTAGAGGAAAACCAGGATCATGCCCACGGCTCATACTTTCCAGCTTGTATCAGGCAACATTGTTCCTGTACTAAGATCTTAGGCAAGATTTTCAGGTGACACCTTTGTTCAGTACAAAATGTATGTATTTCATTCCTCCAATGAATATGCCTACAGAAAAAAAATGGTGGTTCACAACAGTCATTATTCTTACCTGTTTAGAGAACTTCCATTGGCCATTTTTTAACACTAGCAATAAATTCTCCTAGTTTTCCTTCTTCTGAGAGTGTCTTGACTTTTTCCTCATTCCTGAAGGACATTTTCTCCTCATGCAGAATTCTCAGTTGACAATGCTTTGTTTTCAGTACTTGAAAAATGTTGTGCCACTTCTTTCTGGCCTCCGTGGTTTCAGATGAGAAATTTGCTATGTTCAAATTCTTTTTCTCCTATAGGAAATGTGTGTTTCTCTCTGGCTGCTTTCAAGATTTTTTCTTTGTTTTTAGTTTTCACAAATTTACCTATGATATATCTTGGCATGGATTTCTTTGGATTTACCCTGTTTGAGGTTTGCTCAGCTTCTTGAATGTGTAGGTTTATGTCTTTGACCAAATTTGGGGAGTTTTTAGCCATCATTTCTTTGAACTCCTTTTTAGTCCCATTCTTTCCTTTCCTTCTGGGACTCCAGTGGTATGAATGTTAGATCTTTTGTTATTGTCTCGCAGGTTCTTGACACTCTGTTCATTTTTTTTTTTTTAAGTCTCCTTCCACTCTGCTATTCAAATTGGGAAAATGCTGTAGATCTGTCTTCATGTTCACTGAATCTATCCTCTGTCATCTCCATTCTCTGACTAAGCCCATCTAACAGGTTTTTAAATTACCAGTTATCATATTTTTCAGTTCTGAAATTTCCATTGGGTTCTCTTTTTTTCCAGCTTTATTGAGGTATAATTGACAAATAAAATTGTTAAGATATTTAGAGTGTACAACGTGACTATTTGATGTACATGTACATTGTGAAAGATTCCTCCCGCTAATTAACACATTCATCACCTCACATATTTACATTTTTTTGGTGAGAATATTTAAATTCTGCTCTTTTAACAATTTTCAATTGTACAATACATGATCAACTACAGTCGTCCATTTGGTTCTTTTTGTATAACTGTTATTTCTCTGCTAAGATTTTCTTTTTTTCTTTCAATTGTGTCAACAGAATCCATAATTGCATAGTGAAGTATTTTTATGGTGACTGCTTTAAAATCCTTGTCACTTAATTCCAACATCTGATTCATTTGGGTATTGGTGTTTGTTGATTGTCTTTTCTCATTCAAGTTGGGATTTTCCTGTGATTTTTTAATTATCTGCTGGACATGTTGGATATTATGAATCTCTCTAAGTTCTACTTAGTCTTTTTTTTTTAGGCAGTCACCTTGTTGATGTGTAGCATGGAAGTCAGGTAGGTGTGCCTGGTGAGCTTCACCACTTTGTTGCTGCAGAGTTGAGTTAGAAGTTCAGCTCCCCACTGAACCCTAATGACACTAGGGGAGTGGAGAAGTTAAGTGGAATGCCAACTAGCCCTACCTCCCACCATCTTTTTCTGCCTCATTGATACCATATGTGGATGGAGGCTCAGCTCTCCACTGTGCCCTGCTGATACCAGGGTGGGGGAAAGTGGAGTGCTGACTAGATTAGCTTAGCTTTGTACCTCCTCAGTCAGCCTCATTGCTGCTGGGTGGGTATAGGTATCTAGCTCCCCCTGGGCCTGCTGATACCAGCAGTGTGGACTAGCCCTACCTTGCAACCCCTTTTCTAGTCTTGTTGATATTGTTTGGGGTGGGGGCTCAGCTCCCTGCTTGGAAACACTGACACTACCCAGAGAGGAAACAGAGCACCACGCTTGCTTACACAGGGTGGAAGTGTATGGTGGAAGAACATTTCCTTGCTTGGCCCCACGAAAACCACAAGGAGATGGCGTGGTTTGTTCATTAATATTTAGTTGTAGTAGGAAAAGTGTTTTGTGTTGAAAGCCTACCCTTTCTCTATACTTTGGCTAGGGGGAATAGGATAGTCTTGAAGTTTAAAAAAAATTTTTTTGTGTGCCTATTGGCATTTGAGAGTTGAAGCCTTCTGAAGTGCTCTGTTTGGAATATATAGGAGGCAATTAAGTAAGCCCAGATGACTCAGCCCTGCGTTGTTTCTCAAGTCCTGAGGTCCCTAGGCAGTCTGTCTTCCTTCCACCTTTCAGAGTCTTTCTAGACTTGTTTTTTGCATTATGTCCAGTGTTTTTATAATTTTTAGACAGATAACCTGGGAGTAATGAGGCTACTCCATCTTGGCTGAAATCAGAAGTCCCAGTGTTCATTTTTTTTCTTTCTCCTATTTGTACATATACATATATTGGAAAAAAATCAATGAAATCGATTCAATGCTGATGAAAAACTTCGTGTATACCCAACATTTTTAGGTAGATCTTCTTATATATGATGCTGGAACAAAATGATAAAAAATTGCTTGAAGAAACCATTTCTTTTCCTATTTGTAAATTTGTGGGCACACAAAACACTGTTCAAACCTTAGTCTTCTGCCCTCTCCAGCCCTGACCATAAGTATTCCATGAATATTTTTGCTGTGAATAAAATGAGATCACATGAAAAAGGAATATTCTTCATTCAATTCTTATTATCATTTCCAAATTATTTTATGATAAAAAATAGGGTCTCAGGCCCCTCAAGAACCTGAGGCAAGAGTGATGGGTCCAACATATCAGGAGGATTGAGGTGAAGGATACAGCATAAACTTTGTAAAGTTGAGTTGGAATGGGAGGTATTGATATGAACTCAGGATTTCTAATATGTGTAGAAAAAATGGACTTAGAAATAGATGTACAGATAAGTGAATTTGTGTTTGTGTGTGCATTTCCTAGTTCTAGCCTCTGAGATGGCCCAGACAACAATGACACCTCAGAATCAATGAGCACACTGAGAACCCAGATTTTGTTTTCTAGATATCATTTCCCACTAGAAGGAACCTGGAGTCCCTAGAGAGATGACTGATTCAAAGACTACTGCAGGAAAACTACAGATGAGCCTTGAACATTTTTTGTATGAGAAAATAGGAATTGCTCAAAAAATGATGGGAAAAATGTCGAGAGAATACAGAAGCCAGCTGAACAGTGCTTCCACTAGTCAAATCTAGGAAAATTTGAGCATTGAAAAAAGTATAATAGTAATGGATTATGACCTATTGGATAATATAGGAATTTATGAGTGCATGCTGATCTAATTAAATGAGAAGAATAAGTAAGGGAGAAGAGAAATCTCTATGTTAGAGTAGTATGTCAACTAATAAGAAATGATAAACTTTAAAAGTATCCACTTGGCAACTTCATGGTAGTCATTGATTCAGACAAAAATAATCAATAGATACTAAAACTAGAGGGTGAACGTTTGATGAGCATAATTCAATTGTTACAAATATCCTTCTCATTAAATACTTATTAAAAATATCTAAAATATAAAAACCTCTTTAAGTATTCTTATACTGGAGAAATCTGACAGACATTTGGTTAATCAAGTGGTAAATCCACATTATGTGCTCTTTTTGATATGATACTTTGAGAAGAATCTAGCATCTCCTATCATACACCTGCCAAAAAATGCATAACCTAAATCTAGGAAATATCAAGCAAATCCAAGTAACTGGTCTGTATAACTCAAAAAATGTCACGATCAGGAAAAAATAAAACCCTGAGGAACTATTCTAATTTAGGAGGCTAAAGAGACATGACAACTGAATGATCGGATTCCGAACCAGAAGGGAAAGAGCTCATAAATAATATTGGGGCAACTGATAAAATCTGAATGTGGCTTGTAGGTTGGATGTTATTATTGTATTAGTGAAGTTTCTGACTCTCTCTCTTCTCTCTTCTCTCCTTCAATATAAATAGAAACATTCTATGATCCAGACTGTTCAATAATTTACAACTTTCCCAGTTACTTCAAATTAATAAGAAAGAATTTCAAAGGTTGGAAAAGAACAACTTTTATTAAACTTTTCTCCTTTGGAATTTCATGCTTAAGAGATTACAGGCTAAGAAATACAGTGCTTTGTGATATACAAAGTAGAAAAAACAGGTTTTAAAATTCCAGTCATATAATTTCCTAAATTGTCTGGTTTGAACATTTGGACCACTCAGATTGCTGGTGCCATGGACACGTGAATAGTTCTCCACTCTCTTTTGGAGGATGGTCTTTTCCAGGAACTTTCAGTTGCAAGCTATTACAGGAAGCTCTATTCTATGGCTGGTCCTCTCGTTCCCTATTTCCATGTGAGCATGTTTGTCAGTCAATAAATTGCTGCCTCTTGCTTGTCTCTCAATATATCTCATGTTCTCCATTAAACAATGACATACCCAGGCGTTTTCCACTTTCCTGACTTCAGCTAAAACTTATTTGGCAAGGCATGAACATAACTCAGCCTGCCCTTTATGGCTTAATGGGGAAAAGCCATTGCATGCCAATGTGGATTTCCTCACTCTTATGTTATGCTCACTGACACCAATGGGTGCTTTCTTCTATAAGATGGAAATTTTCTGATATTGCCAGACAATTACTTGATAGTACTTGGCTTTTGTTTATGCACTTACCAAGGGTCCCACCGGAGGCTTCCCAATAGGAGCAGTGTTGGCCGAAATAAAGAGCTCTTGGAATTCCAATAACATAGGCTGCTTACTTTTCCCCTTTCGTGTTTATTTTCAGTCTGTACTTTGATTGGATTAAATTTCATTTATTTAGACTTCAGCAAGAACAACTGACATAAAGAAAGGTAAGGGAGTTGGAGCTTAATTTGAAGAGACAGTCGAGTAAATCACTGACATAAAAATATCAGATCACATACCCAGGCTTATTCACCCTCTGAGCCAAATGGCCTTAGCGAGACTCCCCTTTAATTCCCAAACTAGGACAATATGCATCCGCAGGTCAACTGGTACGTTGGAAGCCAGAGGAAACACAGCTCTCTGCTTTTCTATTTGGCATGCTGCAGTTTCATTGTGAAGTTAAAGCTTGGCAGTGTGACATCAGACAGAAATACGTGCTTGGGGTCAACTTGACACTTGCACAGTACTGTTAAAAGTACTCTGAGTACATGACTTTGAACTTTCTATGCAAGAACAAGAAGAAACTCAAACTGATTTGATGTGCTAACTGTAGCTGTTTTCAAGATTCACTCGGTCCATTATTTGAGATTGTTCAGTGTTTGTGCAATAGTCTTCCAAAGCAAGGGTCATTTTTATATTTCAAGGGAAACTAAGTGAAGAGGATAAAGTTTTTCACATCATCTAATGTATTATTATTCTGTCACTAAGATAACATCTTGCAATCATTCCTACTGTCATTACTTTCATTCAGTCACTCAATATTTAATCACCAGTCTTCACTGGGACTATTATAGTAACTTTTAATGTTTCCTCACTCCAGTGCATTTAAAATACTGCAGTTAGTTTAAATTTTCTAAAGAACAACTTGACTACCATGTACTCATCCACTCATATACTTAAATGGCTTCCCACTGTCATCCCGGGAATAGCCATCCCTCATAGCCCAGAATTCAGTCCTTCTACATAGTGATCTCAGCCTATCTAGTGAATCTACTATGGCTCCTCTTCAGGTACAGTCAACCCAGCCAGCGTTCCCACATAGACCTACACTTCCCTGCCCCATGTCTTTGTTCTCTCTGTTGTCTCCCCAAGACTACCTTTTCTCTCTCTTTTTATGCTTAGAGTCTACACACTGTTACCACCTGCCCAAATTATACCTCTCATATGAACTCTTTCTGTATACTCAGAGTTTGGGAAAGAACCCTCTCTTCTTGTAATATCTATGTATCAAAATTAGTCAGAATTTTTCTTATAGACATCTAAAAGAAATTTTGTCAGAACTCTTTTTTGTGGAATTTTATCTATAAATTCTAGAATAATTTATGAAATATAGATATGGGTCTAAAAAACTTTAGATGGACACATATATTATTGAGGTTCTTTGTATGATTTTAAAAATTTAGTGTGTCAAATTATCTTTCTACAGAGTGGACATAACTAACTCCCGTTTCCCAATTATATAATTCTATGTTAAAGTGGCCTTTTCCCAATAACTCAAAAGTATAAATTAGCAAGAAAATCATTTGCTGACTAGTCCTTCATAGATATAATAGTACATGTATTATTTTTCTAGTCATTTATTCTTTCAACTACATACCATAATTACTTCTGCAAATATCTTCTCCTTTACTAGTCTCTCAGCTTCTTGAAGTATGATGTGTGCCTGATTCATCCATGATTTCCTGAAATTCTGGATGCATGATGTTGCATAAATTATGAGTAAAATAATAAATCAATCAATTGTACAGGTTATTGGCGTCACCTCTCATGTTGCTAGATCCACAATTTAAAGTCTATGTAAAGGTTAGATAGTTATACAAAAGAGGAAAACTGTGCAAAACAAAAATATTTAGGAAGATTTAAAAAATTGATAACTTAGATTGATAAATAATTTAGAAAATTTTATTTGGATTCTATTATTTATTTATTTTTGCTGAGGAAGATTTGCCTTGAGCTAACATCTGTGCCAATCTTCCTCTATTTTGTATGTGGGTCACCACCATAGCATGGCTGACAAGTGGTGTAGGTCTGTGTCTAGGAATCAAACCTGCGCTGCTGAAGTGGAATGTACCAAACTTAACCAGTAGCCCATGCAGCCAGCCCCTGGCTTCTATAATTTTAAAGACAAGTATACAATACACTTCAATTTTCCCTGTAAGTAAATATCAAGAAAAAAAACAAACTAAATAAGGAAATAAGTAATATTCTATTTTTATAAGCCTCGTTTTCAGAAAATAAAACCACATTTTTACGGCATTTATATGTATCGTTGATTATGGTGTCACTTCAAAGATAAGATCCCAATATAGACATGTAGAGTATTTGGAATGGTATTCATATTTTGATACCTCTGAGAGTAGGATATCTGAGTTAGCTCATTTCTATTCCTCCAGAGAAGGGGTTTTAAATCTGTTTTGAGCCATTCTATAGTTGCTGTTGGGATTAAAGAGAAATATTGTAAAACCAAATCTTGATTGTCAAAGGATGTGAGGGGCAGAAGTCCATTAGTAACTCATTTTTAGCATATTTCAGCCATTACTTTCCATTCTCTTTCCCTACTCTCACTGCTCTGCCATTGCCACCGAACTATTGACTAAGCAGAATTGCCTGCACAGTAAAAAGAGACTGTGTGATCTGTTGCACCTCTCTCCAAGATCTTGAATATCATCTACTTCAAGTGTCATAGGATGCTATGTAGGCCAGAAGGAGCTACCAGTATGTAGGGAAAAACTATTAAGTCTATTTACAATCCCCATCATCTGGCTACCTGTGTTTCTAGGTCCTTGAAAGAATGTACTGCCTACCATAAATTTAAGGCAATAGATTATCTCAGCCACATATTCCAATAGAACAGATTAAAAAACAGGAGGTAATCAGCAAAGTTGTTTGTAAAAAGCAGAGGGGAAACTCCTGCATGCTTAGAGAACTTTGTAGCTTAGTCTTCTGGGGGTAGATTAAGAGTGTGAAACGGATAAGAGAAACCTCAACTAAATTGGAGTTGGAAAGGCCTATAGGGGGAGCTCTCATGCCCTATCGTACATCATCAATTACTCCAAATAAGAAGAAACACACACTTGCATCTCTGACAAGAAGTACAACTACTTTACTACTGAAGGAAGATTTAACTGCCTGCTGGGCAACAGCCCAACCAATGAGAAATGCTGCAGCTCAGCCAATGAGAAGCCATTGCCTCCCTGAACTGTAACTTTTCTCCAATAGACTTTCGTTTAGAACAGCCCCTTCCTCTCTCCACTTTTTCTCTATAAAAGCAAACTCCCCTCCTTTTTTCTCCAGATTTGCCTGTGGTTCGCCATAGCTTGTGCATCCTGAACTGCAATTTTTTTTTGGCTATTCCTGAATAAACTTGTTTCCAGGATAAAATAACTGGTGAATTTGCCTTTTAAATTTACAAGAGCCAAGATTCCAAGATCTTCATTTTATTCACTCTCACTCTCTACTGTCTGACTTGAGAAAAATGAATAAGAGTGAAGGAGGAGAGGGTCAGGAAATTATTTTCAATTTAAAAGCATGAACCAGAAATCACTGAACTCAGATTTCAGAGTTTAATCAAGGAGCAAAAGGGAGCAGCAACAGGAAGCCTACTTCAAGAGTCTCTTTTGTAGGGGCAAAAGAAAGAAGCTGATGGGGACTTTTTGAATATTCCGGGATAGAACTTGCTTTTGATTTGTACTAAAAGCTATAGAGTGATGCTAGTTTCAGTGAAAAGGGAATCGTCCAGAATTTCTGTGGATTTCCTCATCAAAGTTTTGAAGGTTTTAATGTATTGTGTTCTTTTCTTTGGATATTATGTGGTCAACGATCTTGAATAGCCCAGAAATTCTGAGATATCTCTGGTAGCCAATTGCCTGGTCTGCTTGGTCAATTCCCACTGACACGTGACCAGGCTCTTTGACCCACCCGGGCAGACATACGATGGTTAGAGGAGATGTCATTCTAGGATGGGGGGTCCTAGTAGCCCCTCTAACAATTATCAGCACTATCAGTTGACTTATTAACAGTCAAGCTTCTGACTGGGCGGGGGTGGGATTCCAGGAGGAGGACTGCTCAGGTCCTTTCCTCTGTTCCCTTGATCAGTGGCTTCTGGTTCACTGACAGACTTAAAAGACCAAAACATGTATTAAAATTCTAGTTGCAAAACTCTTGTTTCTTTACATTCTGATAATGGGCCAAGACCTGTACTTTGAAAGAAGTCTGAGGTAGAGAAAGAATTGGGGAGAACATGGATAAGGATGTTTATGATAAAACGCTCTCTTTCTTCCTACATGGTTTACCACAAATGATCTGAAAAAGCAGCTGTGGGTTCTTGTTAAGTACACAGCTGGGACAAACCCAAGAGTCTTTTATTTTCCTGCCAATAAGATACTCTATGTTGCAATGCTGAGCAAAGCATATTTTTGTTAGTAAAGGATAATGTATCCTCCTAGTTGCACTGTTTCATGTGGATAATTTATAGTGAATTTCCCGTTATATGGGTGTCACATCACATTCTTTGCTGTAGTTTGTGGCTATAGATTTATCTCTAAGAGCCTCCATTTTTAGAAAATCTTTTAATAAGACCTCAAGTTTCTTATTATTGACTGACATTATTACAAAATGGAAAACATTCCTCTAAGGGTCAATAAAGTGTTATATATAGAAGATTACCTTCAGCTTATTTGCAGTCATTTATTTTCTTGTAACATATGATTTGGAAAATGTAGTGGTGTGGATATAGCCACAACCAAAATTACACGGAGTTCTCTAATCATTCTCTCGCAGGTAATGCTAAAAAGTTTTAATTTTAAAACAAGATGCAACACATTGAAAGCAAGATGAAAGTGGAAGGTGTTTATAGAACCTTCCACTGCTGTTCCATTATTTGTAAATACTTTGAAGGAAGGTGTGCAGGTGCAAGAAACCCAGGATCCTTGCCTTTCCTGTCTCTTCTGCAGCCACTTGCTTGCTGGAAGCTGGAGCCCAACTTCCTCCCCGAACCCTTACCCCCTCACCACAGTATGTCTGGAATAGAAGCAGCATCTTAGGTCGCTTATTTTAAAGAAGAAAATATTATTGTACACAAGGTAGGCAAGTTTAGAGGAACATACAAATGTTTACTTCGTCAGATTACCAGCTTATTTTCCTAAATCTGCTCTTTTCCTGCCATTAGTCCTTCTCTCCAAAGATCTCCAAGAAACCTCTTTTCCCTAAAGCCACTGTGATTTTGCTACAGATACAATGGTGAGTTTTGATTCATTTCCACTGGGTCTCAAGGAAGCGGTCGCTAAGCCTGATTTCTCATTTCCCATCTCTGGCTCTTGTACATGGCTTCTCTGACCTAATTCTCCTGAGGTCTTCCTAATTTTTTTCAGTATCTAAAGAAAAATAATTTCTCTTGCTCCTCTCTGATTCACTCATTTTTCCTTACTTTCCACACCAAAGTTAGGATTGTTCATTTCTATGGTTTATCTGAGATCTTTTCTTGTCCCAAGGCTCAAAAGCTGAAACTCTAGCATTAATTAATGCAAATACACATTCATTCAGAATAGACATATACAAAAATGATCTCCTGCCTCCAAAGACATCATAGATTGATTACAGTGGATGTGATTTTTTACTATTCTCTGTGAGATTCACATATTTTACTTTTGCCTTTGAAAGTTTGGCTACCATTAAAAGTTTCCAACTTATCTACAGGTAATATATTACTACTTTGAATTTAAAAAGTGTTTAAATTGGGTTAATATTATTGCTTTCTTCTTTATTTGAAATTTGTTATCCTTTTCAACACTGCCTTTTTTTGTTGACCTATAGAGAAAATAGAAGATTAGAAAACATTTCATGCATGAGCACACAAAAATGGAAGGATGCTCAAACTAGTGAGAAGCTTTTTCTAAGAGACCACCATTACCTGTTCTTACTAAAATGCAGTTACCAAGAGGCCTTTTGTGTGTGACAGTACTAGTCATAACAGAAACAAAATTGCGAAGGCATTATCCTACCCTCTTATTTTATATATTATAAAGGGTGGGGATGGGTACTTCACCTCCCACCTTGGGGTCTGGGCACTGTTCAGGTGCAGTTCCAGTTCTGGCTAAAATGGGGTAAGTACACTCTTTTATACCTATACCACTGATTACACCTAAAAACCCAGGGCAGAATATGTAGAGCAACTATCATAGGACCCTGAAAATAAATAATAACAGGTAGATTGGGAGTCAAAATAAAAACTAAGACAAACCATTATCTTGAAGAGATATTGGTACACCCATGTTTATTGCGACATTATTCACAGTAGCCAAGGTATGGAAAAATCTTAAGTGTCTGTTGATGAATGAATGAATAAAGGAAAAGTTTTATGTAATATACAATGGAACATTAGTCAGCCTTAAAAAAGAAGGAAATCCTGCCATTTGTGACAACGTGAATGAACCTAGGGGCATTATGCTAAGTGAAATAAGCCACACAGAGAAAGAAAAATATGGTGGAATTAAAAAAAAAAAAGTCAAACTCATAGAAAGAGAGAGTAGAATGGTGGTTGCCAGGGGTTTGGAAATGGGAGAAATAGGGGAGGTTGGTAAAAGGGTACAAACTTTCAGTTATAGGATGAATAAGGTCTGAGGATCTAATGTGTAATGTGGTGACCATAGCTGATGACACTGTACTGAATAATTAAAATTTGCTAGGAGAGTAGAATGTAAGTGGTCTCACCAATAAAATAAAATAAAGGTGAATATGTGAGGTGATAGATCTGTTAATTAACTTGATGGGGGAAAATCTTTTTACAATGTATAATGCATATATCAAATCACCACATTGTACACTTTAAATATCTTACAATTTTATTTGTCTATTATACCTCAATAAAGATGAAAGAAATTACCTCCTAAAAATAAAACTAAAAGAACTCCCTATACAGTGGTGAGTTTCTTGTTTTATTTATTTTTTTCTCTCATATCTCTTGGTTTAGACTCTAGGACAGCTCAACTCTCTGAACTTCATAGTAGTCACAGGCAGAGAAAATTCAAAAGGAACCCCCCTACTTATTTTTGGCCACAGGTTAGTGAAGAGGAGCCTCTGTGGGGAAGAGATTTTTTTTTTTTTTTTGGTGAGGAAGATTTGCTCTGAGCTAACATCTGTGCCAATCTTCCTTTATTTTGTATATGGGTTGCTGCCACAGCATGGCTTGATGAACGCTGTATGTCCACATCTGGGATCCGAATCTGCGAACCCGGGCTGCTGAAGCAGAGTGTGCCAGACTTAACCACTATATCATGGGGCTGGCCCCAGAGTTTTTTTTTTAACTCTTATGTTCTGGCTCCAGGCAAACCTCAGTCATGAAGCTGCAGGCTTGCACCATTGGTTGTCATGCAGGCACCTAAAACTCTCAGAGAAAATCCTTCTCCCTCACCAGAGGACTCCAATGTTCCAAAGAGTGAAAAGAGAACCCTCATTACTTCCCTCTCTCCCTATTTGCCAGCCTCTTCACTACCAAGGCAGACCTAGTTTGGCAGACCTCAATAGTATTTGGGGTCCAAACTCCAGCTTTTTAGTAGAAGGCCAGGAAAAGGGTCCCATGGAGTCCCAACAGTGTAAGGGAAATCATAGAAGGGGGTAACTGGAGAAAGAGATCCCCTAAAACTGTGTGTGAAGTCATAGATTAATCCCCAAACTATGCACATGGAAAAGTGATCCAATACAGCATGACAAAGTCTCCAAGAATTTAACTCTTGTGTAGACCACTATCTGTGTCTAGAATCACATGTAGAGTCAATCTGAAGAGCACTGAAGAGGCTTTGAAAATGTAACTGACACAGAAACCATACTCCCACAAAAGGTGGTTTGTAGTGGAACCTATGCATGTATTGCAGGCTACAACAAACAAATCAACATTCTCCAGAGGATTTTCACAGTACCCAGCCCCTCATAACATAATAGTCAAAATAATTAGTATACAGTCCAAAGTTACTCAGCATATAAAGAACCAGGAAAGTTCCAACAGCATTCAAAGGAAAGATAATAAACAAACACCAACTCTTAGATGACTCAGATGATGGAATTATAAGATAAGGACTTTAAAACAGCCACTATATAACCATGCTTCAGCAAATAAGGGTAAATGCTCTTGAAATGAATGGAAGACAGAGTTGTCAGCAAAAAAATAGAAACAATAAAAATAAACAAACGGAAATTTTGGAACTGAAAAATAAAATAACTGAAAATAAATTTCACTACAGGGAATTGATAGCAGAATGGTGATGATAAAGAAAAATCAGTGAACCTCAAGATAAATCAATAGAAAATTTTACAATCAAAACAACAAAGAAAAACATAATTGAAAAGAATAAAGAGAGTCTCAGAGACCTAGAGGACAATGTCAAAAGATCTAGCATTCATGTCATTGGATCTCCATGAGAAGAGAGAAAAAAAGAGTGTGGTGCAGAGAAATTACTGGCTGAAAACTTCACAAATTTGGTGAAAGATGTATACATTTACAGATTCGTGAAATATAGAAAAGCCAAAACATGATAAATTCAAAAAAACTATACACTTTATAATTAAATACTAAAAACTAAACAGAAGATTTTGAAAGTAACCAAGGAAAAACACCATGTTACATATAGAGAAAAGATAATTTGAATGACTTCATATTTCTCATCAGAAACCATGGAGTTAGAACATATTTGAACATTTTTTAAAGTGTAAAAAGAAAAGACTGTCAACCCAGATTTCTATATCAGGCAAAAATATCCTTTAAAAATAAAGGTATTTTTAGATGAAGAAAAACTAAAATCATTTACTTAAAACAGATCTTCTCTAAAATAAATGGTAAAGAGGGGCCAGCCTGGTGGTGCAGCAGTTAAGTTCACACTTTGGCGGCCAGGGGTTCACAGGTTCAGATCCCAGGCGTGGGCAGACGCACTGCTTGTCAGCCATGCTGTAGTGTCATCCCATATAAAATAGAGGAAGATGGGCATGGACATTAGCCCGGGGCCAGTCTTCCTCAGCAAAAAAAGAGGAGGATTGGCAACTGATGTTACCTCAGGGCTAGTCTTCCTCACACACACATACACATACAAAATAAAATAAGATAAACTCTAAAGAAAGTTTTTCAAGTGTAAGGAAAATAATACCAGAAAGAAATGTGAAATTATAAGAATAAAGGAAGAATAAGAGATATGACAAATATCTGTGTAAGTATATTAGATTATTTTTTCTCTTAAGTTCTTTAAAACATGAATGACTGCTTAAAGCAAGCATTTTAATATTGTTTGGTTTATCAATGTATAGAGATGTAATACATATAGCACCTACAACATTTAAGCAGGACAGTTTTAAGCTCTCTACATTACACTGTGGTAAAACATACTAAGTGGATGATGAAAAGTTAGGTATATATATCGTAATCTCAAGCACCCACTAGAAAAATGATACAAAGAGAAATAGCCAAAAAGCCAATAGATTTAGCAAAACAGAATACTAAAATGAAGTAGGGAAAGGGAAAGCACAAGAATGAAAAACAGAGGTGACAAAGAGAAAACAAACAATACAATGGTAGACCAAAATGCAACCACATAAATAATTATATTAAATGAAAATGGCCTAAATACAAAAAAATTAAAAGAAAAAGTATCAGACTGAATAAAAAAGAGTAAAACAAACTACATACAATTGGAAAGAAACTCACTTTAAATATAATAATTTAGATGGATAAAAAGTAAAAGTATGCATATACCATGAAAATACTAATCAAAAGAAAACCCGAGTAGCTATATTAATATTAGAAAAAGTCAATTGAGGGACAAGAACAATTTCTAGCAATAAAGAGGGGCACTACATAATAATTAGATTTGTATGTACCTAATAACAGAGCTTTAAAATACATGAAAAACTGATAGAACTAAAAGAGAAACAAAAATCCACAGTTATACTTGGAAACTTTGACGCTCTTTCAATAATTGTGGAACAAGTAGAAAGGTTATCAATAAGGATATAGAAGATCTAAAGGACACTACCATTCAACTTGATCTAATTTCTATTTAGAGAACACAATTCCCAACAACAGTAGAATACACATTTTTTCAGCTGCACATGAAGCTTTCACCAAAATGTTCTGCTCAATACTCGGAGTTCATATATACTGTATATTCATTATATGTGGTATATTATTAAAATAACTTAAAATTGAAGTATTGAAAGCCACTTATAAACCACACAAGTTATACAAAGTGAGTGAAAAGCCAAAAAGCAAAAGACAGCAAACAGCACAACAATGACAAACAATATAAAATAAAATTAAAGAAATATATGAATAAATGAAATGAATGTAATTTCTTTTTAAGTACTCATATTATATTTTTAAAAAGAGACCTCAAAGCAACAGTCAAGACATTTTCTGACTGTAATACAATAAAACTGGAATTAAAAATGGTAAACCAAAACAAAAAATAACCATTTCAAACTTAAAATTCACACTTTACAGCAACCCTCAGATCAAATAGGAACTCAAAATGAAATTGGGGAATATCTAGAAAGAGGTATTAAAAACACTGTGCTCAGATTCTGAGAAAGGCTAACATCATGCTCATTCAATTCAATCTTACATGTTTATGTTAACAAGAAAGAAAGAAAATTAATTATTTTGATTCAAAATCCAGAAAAAAAGAACCCGTCAAATAAAAAACAGAAAAATTAATAAATATTAAAGCAGGTGTTAGTTTCATTGAAAACAATTTAATAATATTGACAAAGTATTTGCTAGCACAACCGATAAACAAAGGAACAAGGGTAAATACCACCTTTAAAAGTGAAGTAGGACAAAAAATACAAATGCAGAGTAATTTAAAACTATTGGCATTTATTTCACACAAAGCCACAGAAATAAATTTGAAAACCTGGGCTACCTGAACTAGTAATATCTATTCAAATTGACCACAGAACAAAGAGAAAACCAAAACAGATCAACGTTCATGTAAGAAACTGAGAAAACTGTTAGAATGCTATTCACACTTCCCTTCTACCTCCTGGTCTCCAAGCGTCACTCCCAGACAATTTCACAAATATGACTATTTCAATTTAAATCATTCCAGAATTTAAACTTCTGTTCAAAACTCCTAATTGCTTCCTACTGCATTTATAACACCAATCAAATTCCTTACCATGGCTTACAAGGTTGCCCATGTGCTAAGCTGACCAACTTTCAAAGTTTGCCCAGGACTGAGGAGTTTCCTGGCACACAGGACTTTCAGTGTTAAAACCAGGAATATCCAGGGCAGACTGGGACAGTTCGTTACCCTGTGCCTTGGACTGAATCCCTGAATTTAGTTCTTATCATTCACCTCCTTGCCTAGCTCCAGTGACCCTGACTTCATTACTCAACTATACCAAGAACCGTCTGACTTCACAGAATTTACGCTTGTTGCTTCCCCAGTCCAGAATGCTCTTGGATAAGATATATGAATGATTTTTCTTTCTTTGTTTTTTTTTGTGAGGAAGATTAGCCCTGAGCTGACATTTATTGCCAATCCTGCTCTTTTTTGCTGAGGAAGATTAGCCCTGTGCTAACATCTGTGCCCATCTTCCTCTACTTTATATGGGATGCCACCACAGCATGGCTCTACAGGCGGTGCATGGGTCTGTGCCCTGGGTCTGAACTTGTAAACCCCGGACTGCCAAAGCAGAACACGCGAACTTAACCACTATGCCACTGGGGCTGGCCCCAAATGATTTTTTTTCTTTAATGGTTCAAATATTGCCTCTCAGAGAGGCCTTCCCTGTCCCTACCTAAAGTATCTTTCCCATAACCTTGCTTTATTTATTTATTTATTTTGCTGAGGAAGACTGGCCCTGAGCTAACATCTGTGCCAACTTCCTCTGTTTTGTATGCGGGATGCTGCCACAGCAAGGCTGACGAGTGGTGTAGGTGCGTGCCTGGGATTCAAACCTGTGAACCCAGGCCACTGAAGAAGAGCGTGCCAAACTTTAACTATGCCATGGGGCCGGCCCCTAATCTTGCTTTATTTTTGTTCATAATATTTATCATAAATATATATTTATGGTATATTTATTTATATATGTTTATGATAAATATACCAAATATATGGTACATACCTTATATACACATTCATACATACATTCTATAAATGTATACACACATTTAGTTATTTATTGTCTGTTTTGACCAGTAGAGAGGGCCTGACTTTGTTAATCACTGTCTATATCCTCAGCATCTATAATAAAGCTCAGCATGCAATAACACTAAAATAATTCACACTGAAAGAATAAGGGAAGGAAGGAGTTCAAATTATTTTACAGTCAGACCAACAAAGATACCTCAGTAAGACTTCAATAAGATACTTCGACAGAGAAAATTATAGACAAATATCACTATCAATGTTAACACAAATAAAAAACAAATATAAACATGTTTCAACAGTCCTTTAAAGGTACCTTCTCCCACACCTACCCCAGTAATGATATAGCAAAATAAGAAAAGATTTATATTTCCTCGATATAGTTAAAAAATTGTAGGCCTCATATTAAAAGTAGAAGGAAAAAGAGAAAGCACTAAAACGACTTCTCTTAATGTCAGGGAAAAGACATTTTAATAGTTTAAATATGTATTAAAAAAATAAAACTGTTGGCTAATGGAAATAGGCAAAAGAAAGAAAGAAGAGGATGAATATTGGAAAGGAATAACCAAAACACCCTTATTTCCAGGTGGTTTGACTATGTAATTTAAAAAACCAACTGAAAACAGAAACAGATATAAAAGTCAGTCAAGTGCTAATTTATAAAATTAAAATACCCAAATCAGGTAGTTTTATTTTATGCAAAAAGAGAATCAGATTAATGGAAAAAAATATATCATACACCAAAGCATCAGAAATAACAAAAGATTTAGTATGAAACAACTTAAATTTAAATGTTTGGTATTAAATTTAATTTAAAAACTCCACTAACGGACGTAAATGAAGAATTGCATAAGTAAAATGAGCATAAATGAAGGTTTAGAATGGCCTGTTAATTCACTGTGAACTTCATAAAAATACCAAATGTATTTTTTTTTTTTTTTTTAATTGATGTCTTAGTTTATAACACTGTGGGGTTTTAGTTGTACATTTTTGTTTGTCCGTCACCTTGTGGATGTAACCCTTCATCCCTTGTGCCCCCCCCACCCCCCTTCCCCTTGGTAACCACCAATCAGTTCTCTCTGTCCGTGTGTTCACTTATATTCCATATATGAGTGAGTTCATGCAGTGTCTGTCCTCCTCTCTCTGGCTTATTTCACTTAACATAATACCCTCTAGGTCCCTCCATGTTGTTGCAAATGGGACAATTGTGTCTTTTCTTATGGCTGAGTAGTATTCCATTGTATGTATATACCACATCTTCTTTAACCAATCTTCAGTTGAGGGACACTTGGGTTGCTTCCACTTCTTGGCTATAGCGAATAATGCTGCAATGAACATAGGGGTGCATACGCCTCTTGTGATGGTTGATTTCATGTCCATTGGGTAGATGCCCAAGAGTGGTATTGCTGGATCATACGGTATTTCTATTTTTAATTTTTTGAGGACTCTCCATACAGTTTTCCATAGAGGCTGCACTAGTTTGCATTCCCACCAGCAGTGAATGAGGGTCCCCGTTTCTCCACAACCTCTCCAGCATTTGTTGTTATTTGTCTTGGTGATTATAGCCATTCTAACCGGTGTAAGGTGATATCTCAGTGTAGTTTTGATTTGCATTTCCCTGATGATTAGTGATGTTGAACATCTTTTCATGTGTCTATTGGCCATCTGTATCTCTTCCCTGGAAAAATGTCTATTCATATCCTCTGCCCATTTTTTGATCGGGTTGTTTGTTTTTTTGTTGCTCAGTTGTATGAGATCTTTGTATATTACTGAGATTAATCCCTTGTCAGACAAACGATTTGCAAATATTTTCTCCCAGCTGGTGGGTTGTTTATTCATTTTGATCCTGGTTTCATTTGCCTTGTAGAAGCTCTTTAGTCTGATGAGGTCCCACTTGTTTATTTTTTCTTTTGTTTCCCTTGTCTGGGTAGACATGGAATCTGACAGGATCCCTTTATGTCCAATCTCAATTAGTGTACTGCCTATATTTTCTTACAGGAGTTTTATAGTTTCAGGTCTCACTTTCAGGTCTTTGATCCATTTTGAATTGATTTTTGTATATGGTGATAGGAGATGGTCTACTTTCATTCTTTTGCATGTTGCTGTCCAATTTTCCCAGCACCATTTATTGAAGAGACTTCCCTCTCTCCATTGTATGTTCTCTGCTCCTTTGTCAAAGATTAGCTGTCCATAGATGTGTGGTTTTATTTCTGGGCTTTCAATTCTGTTCCATTGATCTGTGTGTCTATTCTTGTACCAGTACCATGCTGTTTTGATTACTGTAGCTTTATAGTATATTTTGAAATCAGGGATTGTGATGCCTCCAGCTTTGTTCTTTGTTTTCAGACTTGCTTTAGCTATTCGGGCTCTTTTGTTGCCCCATACGAATTTCAGTAGTTTTTGTTCTATTACCGTGAAGAATGACATTGGGATTCTGATTGGGATTGCATTGAATCTGTAGATTGCTTTAGGTAGAATGGACATTTTAACTATATTTATTCTTCCAATCCATGTGCATGGAATATTTTTCCATTTCTTTATGTCCTCCTCGATTCCTTTCAATAGTGTCTTATAGTTTTCATTGTATAGGTCTTTGACCTCCTTGGTTAAATTTATTCCCAGATATTTTATTCTCTTTGTTGCAATTGTAAATGGGATTGTCTTTTTGAGTTCTCTTTCTGTTTTTCATCGTTAGTGTATAGAAATGCAATTGATTTTTGTAAGTTGATTTTATACCCTGCCACTTTACTGTAGTTGTTGATTGTTTCTAGTAGCTTTCCGATGGAATTTTTGGGGTTTTCTATGTATAGGATCATGTCGTCTGCAAATAGTGAGAGTTTCACTTCTTCATTGCCTATTTGGAGTCCTTTTATTCCTTTTTCTTGCCTAATTGCTCTGGCCAGAACTTCCAGTACTATGTAGAATAATTGCGGTGAGAGTGGGCACCCTTGTCTTGTTCCTGTCCTCAAAGGAATGGCTTTCAGTTTTTTCCCATTGAGTAGGATGTTTGCTGTAGGTTTGTCATATATGGCCCTTATTATGTTGAGGTACTTTCCTTCTATACCCATTTTGTTGAGAGTTTTTATCATAAGTGGATGCTGGATCTTGTCGAATGCCTTCTCTGCATCGATTGAGATGATCATGTGGTTTTTATTCTTCATTTTGTTAATATGGTGTATCACGTTGATTGATTTGCGGATATTGAACCATCCCTGTGTCCCTGGTATAAATGCCACTTGATCGTGGTGTATGATCTTTTTGATGTATTGCTGTATTCGGTTTGCCAATATTTTGTTGAGGATTTTTGCTTCTATGTTCATCAGCGATATTGGCCTGTAGTTTTCCTTCCTTGTATTGTCCTTGTCTGGCTTTGGTATCAGCATGATGTCGGCCTCATAGAATGTGTTGGGAAGTATTCCGTCTTCCTCTATTTTTTGGAATAGTTTGAGAAGGATAGGTGCTAAATCTTCTTTGAACGTTTGATAAAATTCTCCAGGGAAGCCATCTGGTCCTGGGCTTTTATTTTTTGGGAGGTTTTTGATTACTGTTTCAATCTCTTTACTTGTGATTGGTCTGTTCAGATTCTCTATTTCTTCTTGATTCAGTTTTGGGAGGTTGTACGTGTCCAAGAATTTGTCCATTTCCTCTAGGTTGTCCAATTTGTTGGCGTAAAGTTTTTCATAGTATTCCCTAATAATCCCTTGTATTTCTGTGGTGTCTGTTGTAATTTCTCCTCTTTCATTTCTAATTTTATTTATTTGAGTCTTCTCCCTTTTTTTCTTAGTGAGTCTGGCTAAGGGTTTGTCAATTTTATTTATCTTCTCAAAGAACCAGCTCCTTGTTTCATTGATCCTTTGTACTGTTTTTTTGGTTTCAATTTCATTTATTTCTGCTCTGATTTTTATTATTTCCCTCCTTCTGCTGATTCGGGGCTTTGTCTGTTCTTCTTTTTCCAACTCTGTTAGGTGCAATTTAAGGTTATTTATTTGGGATTTTTCTTGTTTGTTAAGGTGAGCTTGTATTGCTATGAATTTCCCTCTCAGGACTGCTTTTGCTGCATCCCATATGAGTTGGTATGGTGTCTTTTCCTTTTCATTTGTCTCCAGATAGCTTTTGATTTCTCCTTTAATTTCATCAACGACCCATTGGTTGTTCAGTAGCATGTTGTTTAGTCTCCACATCTTTGTCCCTTTCCTAGTTTTTTCCTTGCAGTTGATTTCTAGTTTCACAGCATTATGATCAGAAAAGATGCTTGTAATGATTTCAATCTTCTTAAATTTATAGAGGTTTGCCTTGTTTCCTAATATATGGTCTATCCTTGAGAATGTTCCATGTGCACTTGAGAAGAATGTGTACTCTGCTTTTTTTGGGTGGAGTGCTCTGTATATATCTATTAAGTCCATTGCATCTAGTTTTTCATTTAAGTCCATTATTTCCTTATTGACTTTTTGTCTGGATGATCTATCCATTGATGTAAGGGGGGTGTTAAGATCCCCTACTATTATTGTGTTATCGTTAATATCTCCTTTAAGGTTTTTTAGCAGTTGTTTTATGTACTTTGGTGCTCCTGTGTTGGGTGCATAGATATTTATAAGTGTTATGTCTTCTTGGTGAAGTATCCCTTTTATCATTATATATTGCCCTTCTTTGTCTCTCATTACCTTTTTTATCTGGAAGTCTACTTTGTCTGATATAAGTATGGCTACTCCTGCTTTCTTTTGTTTGCCATTAGCTTGGAGTATTGTTTTCCATCCTTTTATTTTGAGTCTGTGTTTGTCTTTAGAGCTGAGATGTGTTTCCTGGAGGCAGCAGATTGTTGGATCTTGGTTTTTAATCCATCCTGCCACTCTGTGTCTTTTGATTGGAGAATTCAATCCATTTACGTTTAGAGTGATTATTGATATATGAGGGTTTAATGTTGCTATTTTATTGTTCATCTTCTGCTTCTTTTGCATTTCCTTTGTTTCTTGTCCCTTGTGTTTCAGACTGCAAATTCAATTTGGTAATTCTGCATGCTCATTCTCTTGGTTTTCTCTTTATTTGTCATGTGTGGTTCTCTTCTGGTTGTTTGTTTAGTGGTTACCGTGCGGTTTATATAAGCGATCTCCTGGATAAGAAAGTACATTTTCAGATGCCTCCTTTTTCCTGAGGCTGGGTCAGTTCAATCCCTTACCTCTTCCCCTCCTTATTTGTTATCTCTTTATTCCAGATTGTGTCATGAATGTGTGTTTCCAGTGATGAGCTTGAATTAATTTTTGATGTTTTCCAACTGTATTTTGTTCTGGTTTAGTCTCCTTGCTTTTCTCCTTGTTGAAATCTTTGTATCCCCTTTCTCATTTGTTTTTTTTTCAGGCCTAAGGGCCTTCTTGAGCACTTCTTGTAGTGGGGGTCTTGTGGTGATGAACTCTCTTTGCTTTTGTTTATCAGGGAGAGTTATTATTTATCCATCGTATTTGAAGGATATTTTTGCTGGATAAAGTATTCTCGGCTGAAGGTTTTTGTCTTTCATGATTTTGAATATATCATTCCAGTCTCTCCTAGCCTGTAGAGTTTCTGTCGAGAAATCAGCTGAGAGCCTGATGGGGTTTCCTTTGTATGTTATTTTGGTTTTTTGTTTAGCTGCCTTCAATATTATTTCCTTGTCCCGGGTATTCTTCAAGTTTGCTACTATGTGGCGAGATGATATTTTATTCCTGTTTATATATTTAGGTGATCTATTGATTTCATTCACTGTTATTTCCCTCTCGTTCCCTAGGTTGGGGAAGTTCTCAGCTATTATTTCTTTGAACAAACTCTCTGCTCCTTTTTCTCTTTCTTCTCCTTCTGGAATACCTATTATCCTTATGTTGCTTTTTCTCATTGAGTCTGATATTTCTTGAAGAATTTCTTCATTTCTTTTTAGTCTTAGCTCTCTCTCCTCCTCTACCAGGAGCATTTCTGCGTGGCTATCCTCAATAGTGCTAATTCATTCCTCCATATTGTCAGTTCTGCTCTTTAAAGACTCCATTTTTTCCACTATCTCGTTGATTTTGTTTTTCATCTCCAATAATTCTGATTGGTTTTTCTTTAGGGTTTCAATCTCTTTTGTGACATAATCCCTGAATTCGTTGATTTGTTTCTGTGTGTTCTCTTGTATTTTGTTGAGCTTGTTTATGATAGCTATTTTGAATTCTCTCTCATTCAGGTTATCAAATTCTGTGCCTTCAGGGTTGGTTTCTGGGTGTTTGTCATTTTCCTTTTGGTCTGTAGCCCTGACATATTTTCGCAAGTGTCCGACGGGGACGGCTTTATTTTTACCCCTCATGATTAAAGTTAGTCCTGCAGTTTCCCCCTGCTGCAACTAGATGGAGATCGCGAGTGGTTTGCTCTGAGGTGGCTGCAGCCCCCGGAGGGATTATGCTGAAACGCCGGGTGTGTGGGGGGAGGGGTCCTCTCTTTCTTCTGGTTGACCCGGGGGTTTCCTTTCTGGCTCTCTTAGGGTGTTTTCTACACCCCCTAAGCAGTCCGTCGTCGCTTCCCAGTGGGGATCTCGCGACAGTTTGTGAGAGCACCTGGATGGCGATAGTTTCCCCCCCGCTGTGGGCCGCCCCTCCCCCCTCTGTCCGCGAACCGCGCTGTTTTTGCCGATCGATTGGGGAGGGGGAGTACAACCTCCTACCTCTCCTCCCGTCCTCCTGGGCTTCCCGCACCTCCACCGTCCGATGTATGGCAGCAGGGGTTTCTCAGAAGTCCTTCGTAGTGTTTGATTGAGCTCTGTTGGAATGTGAATGATGTTTTCGTTGTGTCATAGGGGGCAGAGATTCAAAGAGGGAATCTCACTCCGCCATGATGCTGATGTCACTCCCCAAATGTATTCTTGATGGTCACAAAATATTACTTGAAAAAATATTTGAAATTGTCAATAAATCTGATTAAAAAGAGTAGAGAGAAATAGCAATAATAGTTTAAATATATTATAAAATGGTGATAATTAGAACATGATGCTGTTTTATCTACAGAAATAAATAGACATATTAATTTAATACATTGAATCAATACATGGGTCTGGTAGTTTACTAAATGATAAAGATGGAATTTAAAATCCATACAAAAAAATTGGATTATTCAGTAAGCGATGTAAGAAAAACTGGCTAGATGAATAATGCTGTTACGAATATTCATTTACAAATTTTTATGTGGACATATATTTTTACATTGCTTGGGTATACCTAGAAGTGGAATTGCAGGTCTTTTGAAGAACTGCCTGACTGTTTTACAAAGTGGCTGCACCATTTCAAATTCCTACCGGCAGTGCACAAGGGTTCCAAGTTCTCCACTTCCTCACTAATGCTTCTTATCTCTGTCTTGGATTACAGCCATCCTGGTAGATTGGCTTTCTTTCTTTTCTTTTTTTATAGTTTTGGATAGCTATAAAAGCCAGCTTAGTACAGTGATTGAGTGTTATCCCCATGGCAAGACCATTTTGGTTTAAATTGGAATTCTACCATTAGCCAGGATGACCTATGTTACCTTTATATCTCAGTATCTTAGTCTACTCAGACTGCTGTAACAAAATACCATAGACTGGCTGGCTTAAACAACAGACATTTATTCTCACAGTTCTGGAATCTGGGAAGTCCAGGATCAAGATGTTGGCAGATTTGGTTCTTGGTGAGGGCCACCTTCCTGGCTTGCAGACAGCCACCATCTCTCTTTGTGCTCACGTGACATCTTCTCTGTGCACATGTGGAGAGAGAGAGGGAGAGAGAGAGAGCGCTGGTCTCCCTTCTAGTTCTTAGAAGGCCACTAATCCCATTATGGGGGCTCCACCCACATGACCTCATCTAAACCTAATTACCTCCCAAAGGCTCCACCTCCTGATGACATCCCATTGGGAGTTAGAGCTTCAACACATGAATTTTACGGTAGGGGGGCACAAACAGTCAGTCCATAGCACTCAGTTTATTCATCTGTATAAAAACACTTCATGAAGTTATTTTGTGGATTAAATGAGTTAATATTTCAAGCACACAAGATAATGGCAGGCCAAGGCCAAGACTTGATGAATTCGGCTGTAAAGATACAATAAGGCCCTTTGAGACTGAGATAGTTTGTTACTTACATAAACAGCAAAAGGAAGAGTGGCCAAAAGTACCAGCTCGCTGGCCCTTGTCCCACACACCAAAATGGGTGACATCAAAACAAAAGAGGCCAGATGAGTACAACCACAAGTTGTGAGAAAGTCTGATGTGGAGCCAATGCTAGACTGCAGCTCGGCAGTTGATAGTCTGCAGCTCTACTCTGTGAGGGGTCAGGGTGGAGAACAGGACCTGGGAGGTGGCGAGAAATTGGTTCACGACAGCCTCCCAGGGCAGAGAGAGGAGTGACTGGGAGATGGACTCGCAGAAGCTCCTCACAAGCCTGCCGTCCTCTCATGTTCCAGGAAGATCACAGGGATTCCTATCAAGACTAGCACTGTCAAGCTTTGGCCCATGTGGCCTGTGTGGGTACATATAAAGTCACCTGTGCACCCCTACAAATGCAGGTAGAGCACCTGGACAGTGCACTGGTCAGTAGTGTTAGCTCTTATTACTAGAGAGAGAACACACTCTAAACCAAAGCCGTAAAAAAATTGTGGGAAAATCTGACTACATCAAAATTGAATTTTATGCATGGAAAAAATGACACCTGAATTATGTCAATAAATCCACACTAAATTGAGGAAAAATTATAATAAATACATCAAATGACACATTCTCTTCAGAGTTTTTCAATTTTAAGGGAAAGTGTGACAACCCACTTGAAAAATGATCAAACTCTCATAGAAACAAAAATAAAAAGCTGTCCAATCCCACTTATAATAAAGGAAAAACATATTAAAATGAGAAGATATTATGCCTTGCACACAAGATTGGTAAAGATAGAAAAATATTGATAAAATCTAGTGTAGGTAAGATTGTAAATTGGTTTAACTTTTTGATGGATAATTAAGCAATATTTACCAAAATGGTGGATTTTCTTCAATAAGCATTATATTACTGTATTTTTCCTTCAGAGGCTTCCTCTGGGGAACATATTATGGGCAGAAAAATGGGGGATTTTATTTTGATTTTATAGAATTAAGTACTGTGTGTGTGTCTCTATGTGTGTCAGATTGTCTTACAACATGCATAGATATTACAATTTATAAAAGCTTTTTAAAAATTATTAGGCACCATATTTATGTCTTCAGAGCAACCACAGTATTATGAGGTAGAAGAGGGTCAAATAGATTGGGATGTTTCTCTAAATAAAGTGATGATTGCTATTGACCTCAGAATAAAGCAAATAAACTAAAAATGCCTTTTAGAAAAGCAAAACTGAGCAAGGGTGAATTGGTAATTAAATTCTTGTTTTTCCCACACTGTCAAATAATACACAATTAAACCAAGGGTTTCTGAGCAGGGCTGTTCCTAAGCTGTGAAGTACTAGGCCAAATAGCTTTACAACTATCAAGTCGTCACATGTCTAGCAAAATATGTGTGTCATAAATCTAAGTAGCAATATTTTGGGACTAAAAAGACATAATATTGCTTCAGAGAAATGCCATAAAGAAGTTAGCTAAACTGCATCCTTAAACATGATCCGGATTTTATTTATATACAAAGATAACATTCAAAATATCTCACAATGGCTCAAACACCAACCAATCAAAATAGATGCTAGCCATTCACAACTGGTTCAGCAGTTCTAGGTCTCAGGGGCTTAATATAAGCTCTGTTTTCAGGTCTAAGTGTCTTCGACATGAACAGTCTTTAAATGACAACGGTTCATGCCTACATACAAAAATAAAAAATTCAGAATCCCCTTCTCCCATGATTCTATTAAATAATTGATTTCTTGGCTGATGTTAACCATCTCAAGTAAATCTTTTTCAGTACTGGAAGTTAGGGTAGATGACAAGTCATGGTTAGAGTTTCTTTTCCTTCTTTCATGACCCCAAATCACTCCTCTCATCAGCCTCCATTGGAGGAGGAAAGCAGGCACTTTAGGTAAAATCACCTGTTCTCAAATAGACAAAACCACCCACCTCAGAAATCCTTCAACTCTGACTCAACGTTTGTGGCTCCGAAGCCTGACTGCTGACCCTGTCCATGCAGCAACGTTGCGTCCACCAACAGATTCTTCATGACTGTAGAGTGTTCCTAGCAAAAAAAGCTGCAGCAGAAGAGAAGTCATTTCTGGGCACTGTCCTGATGACTTTTGGGTAAAACAAACAAAAATTAGTGATGATCCCTTCTGCCTTTGAGTCATATGGACTCCCAGCAAGCAAAACTTTGCTTCCTTTTATCTTGATGTAGAAAATACAGAAAGATTAAGTTGAGGTAAGTAGATCATGCCATGATTTGGAAAAGTAAAAAACTGAGGGATAGGAGGGAGAATACATAAAATAAAAATGAAGGACGGTTTGACGGTTAATTTTATGTGTCGACCTGACTGGGCTAAGGGATGCCCAGGAAAACATTATTTCTGGGGATGTCTGTGAGGGTGTTTCTACAAGAGATCAACATTTGAACCGGTAGACTGAGTAGAGGAGATCCACCCTCACCAATGTGGGTGGGCATCATCCAATCTATTGAGGATCTGGAGAAAACAGGCAGAGGAACTTGCTTTCTCTGCTTGAGGTCTCTGTTTGTCCCTCTTCTCCTACGCTTGGACATCAGAGCTCCTGGTTCTGGGGCCTTCTGGACTCCGGGACTTACACCAGTGGCTCCCTCGTTCTCAGGCCTTCAGCCTGGGATTGAGAATTTCACCACTGGTTCTCCTGGTTCTCCAGCTTGTGCATGGCACATTGTAGGACTTCTTGGCCTCAACAACCATGTGAGCCAACTCCTGTAATAAATCTCCTCTTATATATATCTTTCCTCATATCCTACTCATTCTGTTTCTCTAGAGAACCCTGACTAATACAGATGGTTAGCAAAATAATGTTTGGCTTCTTTCTTCTTTATGAATTAGAGAGAACGTTGATAATACTTATATTTATACAATTAAGGGAATAACTTCTTTATGTTGCAGGAAGGTGCTAGAAATGTTTCTTCCCGAGAAAGGAGGAAAAATAATTTCTTTATGGCCTCATTTGGATTCTCTTCCTTAGATCTTTGTTTCCTTATAGTGCGTTCTCCCCTGAAACAGTAGAGAAATTTTTACTTTCTCTTCTTAGCAGAAGTAGCCATATTTACAAAGAGCCTCCTAGAGTTGTTATCCTGACTCTGGTGAATTCTGAACGTGTGGAATTTTGTCTCTGAGGTCCACTTGCCTTCAGTTTCCCATAGCATCTCTTGATTCTTTTTGCCCAAAATCTCTTATAATGTGTCCCAACATGTGCCAACCTCTGACATTTGCCAAGTCTGTGCCATCTCATAGAGCTACTGATTATGCTAAAAAACTCTTTCATTGTATCTGCGTGTGTGCAGGGGAGGAATTCTTTAAGACAAAATACTTGAATTATACAAGCCTTTATTGATCAAATTCCAGGTACCTTTCAGGGACCATACTGCATATCATTCTTTTATAGCCCGATGATTGTGGTTAGATTTATATAATTTTAATATCACAAAATATTCTTCAAAATGATTTTTTAATGGTTGCAGTCTATTTTATCTTATGGAATTACTCTAAACTACATAATTATTTCTCTTTTGCTGGATATTTGGATTACTAAGAATTTTCTTTATAATTAATGATGTTATGACAACTTGAAAAAATCCTTATTCATATTCTTTTCCTTAAGATATACTATTCAAAGTGGAATTATCACATTAAATAAGAACATAAAGAACATATTGTTACCTTTACCTAACTCCAAGTAGGTGAGCAAAATTAAGAAAAGATTAGATCTATACCATATTATGATCCAATACAAAATCAAACTTCATCTAAGTTCTCACTGTGACAATATTTTTCCCAAAAGAAAAAAAAAATGAACTGAAGTGTCCCAAAATGTTGTCTGGCAAGATGCTAGGATCCAAACTCAGTTTTGTACACATTTGGCATGGTATGTCCTGCTAGGATCAGAAGTTAAAATGTCCAAAAAATAAGCCAGCACTCATAAAATAAATTACACCACTTTGAAGGGCCAGTTGGTGTGAACTGTACATATGTATTCATTAAATGAATTTAAAAGAGCAAGTTGAAATGGAAACTATTTATGGGGTTAAACCTCTGTTGTCTTTTATTTTTCTGTTTGTACAGTTTGAAAAGCAGCTGAAGAGAAACATCTAGTATTTTTGGCTCCAGCTGTCAAAAAATAGGAAGTAAATTAAGCCTATAATTTTAGATTTTTCTGAGAAACTGTCTGGCATGCCTAAGCTCCTATTACTATTGAAAATGATAAGTAGTTGTAGTTAATTTCTCAAGTTTCTCACAATTCTTACACAGCAATCTGCTGAAACCGATATCTGGCAGGGCTATAAGGACTGCACTTAGAAAAGTGAAATAGAAATAACACAAATCCAAATACAAAAACTTATTTCTCAAGTGTTCTTTAGTACGTATTCTGCTGGCAGTTGACTTTGAGGTAATACTGAGAAAAGAGAGCTATTTTCATACTACTTCAAATTTGAAATAAATGTTCCCAGAAGAGGTGTAAGATTCTGAAACACTTTGATGCTGTATCAAAGGCTTTTGACTCCATTTTAATCTAAAATATACAATACCTCCTGGATCTACATCAAAATGGCTTAGAGTTTCTGACCCTACATTCCAGAAGAATGGTATATTGAAAAATTGAAAGTAAAATTGTTAAAATGGCTATGAATTTATAAAAAATTATTTGTTGTATACATTGGATACCTTTTCTTGGTGGTAAAAGCCTGGATTTGATCCACCTGACATGCTATGTTCAAAGAAATTAAAAGGCTCTAGTTTTTAAAAAAACATATAAATCTTTTATTTCTATAATCTAAACTATTTTTACAGTCAGGGGTTATATTTACCTTTATGAAAAATCAGCCTAGGTTTTATTTAACATTACTCAGATAAATTTAAGAATTTTATCTTTAAACAGACTACTTATTAGATTTAAAAAGAGGCACATTTTATCTCTTACACATAGATCTAGTAGTATGTGTGTGTGTGTGTTCATGCATTTGGTCGTATTGATTTATCCCTTTATAAGACCCAGAAAAATTGTTCAGGGAATAAAACAGAATGGGATTTGTGGGCAAAATAGCTGCGATTAATAAATATAAATCAATTAATTCAGCTCATCTTCAACACAATCCTTTCACTGAAAATATTAATTAAGCATCTTATATGCTGAAGAGGGAATTCTTCACATAGTGAATAGTTGGACTAGGTGGAAGTTGCCTTCAATTCCAAAATTCTATGACAATAACTCTCTTTTATAAAATTATCTCTTTATATGTGTTTTAATTTGTCCTCAAATCTTGACTCCACTCTCAAAATACCACCAATTTTTATCTGATAACGAGAAAATTTCAGTGTGTATTAGCATTTTTAGAGTTTTTCAACTGTTAGTTTATATAGTCTTCAAAAAGACTACAGGAAACAGTCACATTACAAGATTGGTACAAAAGTTTGTTAGAGTTGTCTGGGTATTGAAATACATTTCCCAAAGATTTCCTGTACCTGATTATGTTTCCTGGCTAGATTACATTTGCCAGAAAAAATATTGGAAAATAATACTTATTACAATAACTCAATATAATAATATAATAAGAAAGAAAAAACCTGCAGCAACAAAATTGAATAATAGTGGGGAAATTAATTTGTTTTTTAAAATCAAACTTGAATGGTTGGCATTTGAAGACAAACAAACTAAGTGGAGGAAGGGGGTAAATAGAACTATTTTACTGAAATTCTGAAAGGGGATTCTAAAAGTGAAAAACAAAAGTTTTGGAATTTAGAGTTTATATGTAGAAGAGTAATTTTTAATATTGAGGCTCTGGTTGGAGGAACAAAGATTTAGGGGACTAACAGAAATACATGTATTCTGAATGTCTGGTGGTGGTAGGTGGTGAATGGGATGGTTAATCTGCATACCTACTTGCCTCAGAACCCAAGGACTAACTGAAGGATGTAAAGGATTTGGGGAATAAATCATAGACCTTTGGTATTGAAACTAAGACTCTCAAGCAAATGGATAGGTGGCTACTCTAACATCAGTGGAGCTGGCAGGAGTGGGGTGGGGATTGGATGTAAGATGGGGAAACGGTTGCCCTAACAAAGAAGAATATTCTCTTGACTTGTATGACAAACAAGACACGTATATACCTATATCAATGCACTAGTGATTATCAGTGGGAATAAATGCTTTTGAGTCACTCAAATGTCTTCCTTCAAGTTTTGTTCCATGCAGAACATACTCCAAGTTCCTTAGGAACCATGTGGCTGTTAATAAAGAACTTTGATGATGAGAATCCTCCCCAACAGCAGCAAACTCAAAGAAGTGGCATCCCAGGCTAGAAAAGTAGAAGAGCAGGGGGAGGGGCTGGAAAGAATAGAGCTGGGACAAATGACGTGAGCAACAGAGGAAGAGGAAAGAGTGGCTGTGGCTGAATGAGGCAGAACCCACCTGCTGACCTACACCAGCAAGTATGATGGAACAGTGGGGAGCCAGTGGCAGAAGCAGTAGAAAACCTTCGTCAGTAAAGACAACAGCACTACAAAAAGTGCTTAATCAGTTCCCATAGTTGCATAAGGTCAAATCACTGCGCTAAATTTTATGTCTATTATCGATCTGTGTGTCTATCTATCATCTATCTATCTATCTATCATCTACCTACCTACCTATCTATCTATCTATCCATCCATCCATCCATCTAATCATCTATCTCCTAGTGGTTCTGCTTCTGACTAATACACCCTTCTTTGCATACTTTTCTCTTGCCACATCAAACTGCTTCTAGCTCTCCTAAAACACTTGGTGCTCTGTCTATCCACGGTTTGAATATACCTTGCGGCTGGATCTCTTCTTGTTTTTTGCTGGCTATTCCTTGTCCACTTGTTTAAGGGTCAGCTCAGTCACCACTTCCACAGAGCCCTTCATAAGCTCCTTCATTTCAGTTTGCTTTTAGATCAATCCCTGCAGTCTTCCAGAATATTGTCCATATACCACTGTTAAAATGAATTGTAATGTCACTGTGGGTTGTACATCTCCTTCACTAGATTGCTTAAGAAGAGGAACTTGCTCTTTCAACTAAATTTTAGCACAGTATCTGGCATAATATAAGCATCCAATAAATGGTTATATAAATTTAATTGAATTATGTTTCATTTTCTTAGTTAGGCCTAGATAAATTTAAAACATTTCATTGTCTCTGACATGCAAACAAAATCAACCAATGTGTTTGCATTTTTCTATTCATTTTAATGACCTGTATATTTGATTAGCATTTATGAAGCTCAAAATATTATAATGAATAGATCTTTCATTCATTTATACAATAAGCCTTTATTGGCAGCCTACTATATTCTCAAGTTCTGAGAATATAGCACAGAATTCTTTATGCTCATGAAATTTATACTCTAGTGGAACACTAAGAGATCTGGTGATATCTTTAAAACCTAGTTTGCTAAAAATGTAGATTCCTGGGCCTGGCTCCGTGGCCGAGTGGTTAAAATTTCACGAGTTCCACTCCAGCAGCCTGGGTTTGTGGGTTTGGATCCCAGGTGCAGACCTGCTCCACTCACTAGCCATGCTGCGGGAGTGTCCCACATATGAAAAAGTGGAGGAAGATTGGCACAGATGTTAGCTCAAGGCTAATCTTCCTCAAGCCAAAAAAAAAAGAGGACTGGCAAAGAGTGAATTTTCCTCAGTGGAAAAAAAATTAATTAAAGAAGATAAAAATAAAAATGTAGGTTCCTCTAAAAATAAACAATTCTTTCTTGTTGCAGACTGAATATATGCTCTACTACTTGGGGTGAAAATATAGTCCTGTCTCCATTAATTTTCATTGTAATTGCTTGATTCAATACCTACCTTGAAATCTAGTATCATCTCCTCCCTCTGGATTTTCCATGAACCCAAGGGTATTACATATCCCAAAATGGGATAGTAACTGGCCTCCATATCAAATTCAGGCTAGTGCTGCAGTCTATCAGTCTATTATTGCACCTACTTCTTGCTGCCACATGGTGTCGCTTTCAGAAACCGGCTCTACATGGTCTGACCAGGTGGCCCTCTCCAGTTTGATACTCCATGGCAAGATCTCATTCTTTCTCTCTGCAAAATCAGGTATAATCTCTCTCTCTCAAGACTAAATTCTAACAAAGGTATCTCATGCTTGGTTTCCTTAACCCCCAACTCCTAATGTTGAACTCTTTTAGATTACACACATACTTCCCCATAGTTGCCCTCCCCCACAGCACCACCAACCAAATGTTCAAGGTAGCAGCTGGCTCCAGGAGCAATGAGTAAGCATCTGGTCCCTCATCGACTGAGATTCCTTATCTTATTTCCCACTCCCCAAAATTCAGACTCTAAGGCCTGGTAATTTAAGTCCTCAAAGTCACAGAATCTAACAAACAGTCATTTCCTGGTCAATGAGACTTGTAACCATACCCCCGACCCCTGGAAGAGGGTACCCTCAGTCACCCCATAAGTCTTTATGCCAACACTTCTGGAAGAACCTACCTTCTCTTAAGGAACACTGACTTAACATGCCTGTGTCATGGGATTTTCCATTGACTTGTTCATATCTAAACTTGGAAGAGAACACGGGTTAGTAATTCATATGATACTTCTTCCTTTCTAGCTATTTTTTGCACTATATTTATTTGTTCCAGTTCTTCTTTCTACGAGATTCTGTTATTTTGCAGTGTCCTCTATCTGATCTCTCAAAAGTTTACTTAAAAAAATTTTTGTCCACATCCTCCCTTAAGAGATGTTTTAGGCCACCTCACCCTCTAAAGACCCCATGTTGCCCTGAGAGTCATAAGGCAAATGATGACATTGGTCACATCCTTGTCTTCCTCTGATTATACCACACTGGACCTCCTGGCCCCACCAATCAGTCTGGCCTCGTGGTCACACTAACCACAAACCGAAGCTCACATTTCTCTCCAGTTTGGCTTCCCTGACTGATGACCCTACACACAGTCTGTAACTGTGTTTGAGGGACGGGAAAGGACTGTGGGAAAGACCAGGTTCCCGGCACAATGCCACTAGAAAATTATCCCTTTAGGAAACAAACTGACAATCTCTCCCTGGTGTTATCCTGTTTCTCCACTTAGAAATGTTTCTGCTAGCACACTTAGGGTAAGAAACAAAAGACCATGCTTCAAAGACTCTTCCCTCAAGTCACTGCCTTTCCTGAGCAGAAGCCATTCAATAAGTCCCAACCTCAGTGCTTCCTGCCCATGGCGGATGGGTATCCCCTGTATCCAGCTTTGGTTGACAAATGGAGCAAACCTACTCTAACCTCAAGTGGTGGAATCAGGAGGAGATGATAGGGTTTTCCCTGAAAGGAACTGATGTGAATGCAAAGCACTCAGAAATGTTAAAAAAGAAATACATTGAATAGTACAATTTAACTGTGCAAATGGACTGAAGAATTGACCAGAGAAGAAGTCAGAAATGACTTAGCCTGAACTTAAATTCTATACCCAGAGCATTACAAGACCTTGAAGGAGAAGGACCTGGGCAATAAGCAGTCTGAGGATCGTGAGGCCACAGAGCCAAGAAAAGATGAACTTAATAGTGGAAAACAAACCCCCCAGGGAAGACCTTGCCGTGGGTTTATAGTTTCAGATGGGATAATCATACTGAAAGAAGAGCTAATATTTATTGATCATTTACTACAGGAAAGTCCACCATCTCCAATCATCTTGACAATCTCTGAAGGATTATTACTGTTTATAATTATTTTGTAAGATGAGGAGTATTTGGCTGAGGAATGTTAAGTTATTTGTCCAAGGCTACATTGCTAGTAAATGGCTGAACCAGAATTCAGTCTTGAATATGGAGTAACCAACTTGATAGAGAGCCAGTCTGGAACACAGCCACACCAAACTAAAAAGAACATAGCAATATGATATATAATAAGTAATTAGGCACATATGTGTTATTAAAATTAGTGTTTATTTGAAATTATATATTATTTACTTTTCTATTACATAAATGCTATTATTTAAACAAAGTAACAATACAACTAGTTAACAGTGGCACTTAGTAGTAGTCAGTAGTAGGACTTAAAAAATATGTGTGAGAAAAATATAACAATATTTTAATAATTTTTCATATTCATGATACATTAGGATATTTCTATTATTTCTGTTTCCTCTGCCAAAAATACTTCTCTGAACTGCCTGCATCCTTTAGCACATTTTTCTTCTCTTTTATGTAGTGGTAAGTTGAATATAGTCAAGGGGCGGCTGGTGGCATAGCAGTTGGGTTTGCACGCTCTGCTTCAGCAGCCTGGGGTTCGCAGGTTCGGATCCCGGGCGTGGACAGACACACTGCTTGTCAAGCCATGCTGTGGCGGCGTCCCATATAAAGTAGAGGAAGATGGGCACGGATGTTAGCCCAGGGCCACTCTTCCTCAGCAAAAAGAGGAGGATTGGCAACAGATGCTAGCTCAGGGCTGGTCTTCCTCACACACACACAAAAAGAACTGGAATACAGTCAAAAATAAAATGCACATTGACCTGCAGCTCTATTCTTATCAAGCCCAGATTACACTGATATATTATGTTCTTCCAATGTGATGACATGAAGCTAAATAGCTTCTCAACAAAAGCATTTGAGCATGAAATACTTAGGATTTGACTTCATAGCAGCTGCAGGTAAGTTTAGACTTATATAAAATTAGTTTTCACATCTCAAAACATGTCTATCCACTTTGTATCGACATCCTGTTTTGGTGGACCAGCTGTTTGTCAATCGAGTCCTTTGGGTCTACAAATACATCATGTATGTTCTCCATGCCTAAAATGTCCCTCATTTTTAAACCCTGGGAGAAACATTGAATGTCATCCTAAGTTATAGCTTTCTTCCTCAGGGAAAATGTTTTTCCTTATATAGATAGTTTAAACTCGTGATATGAAAGTTGGAGTTTTAGTAAAGAAATTGAAAAAGTCTTGTTAATTTTGACTGCCCTTTGCTGCTGCTATTTTTTTGAGTAAGAAGCAATCTTGAACAACTCAAGTGCAATCGGTTCATCTTTTTCTAGATCAACAAACGATTTTGGAGATACAGCACATAAATTTATGTTTTACTGTTATCTTTTTCTGCGTTCTCATCCTCAATGGGTTTCCAAATTAGAGGGCATTCTTCTTGTCCCATGTTTTGAAACTATAATACTACAGCAGGCCTGCATTTAAACATCTTTTCTATGTCTAGCAACAATGATAGCCATCTTGTAGGCACACGACTAAGGAGGATGTCTTTTTCCATTTCTATAAAGTCAAATTTTACTAATTGCATCTGCACATTTTGAAGAAACTGAAAAGTGACCGAAAACTTTCGTTACGTAAACTTTAATATTAACAGTAAGCAGATCCTACCCCTTTTTAGCAATGTTGTGTGCGAGGTATGCAGGAATTTGCAGGTACGTTCTATTCTTTAGTAAGAAGTTTATAGACTACATGGAAACTGCCAAATTTTACATTTACACTGTATATCAAATATGCAGATAAACGAGCAGAGTTTAGTTCGTGTTTGGACGTTATCAACAACTTTTGTTTTATGTTTTCTGCAGTTTCACTAAAATCTTAGCAGGAATCTAGAAGATGATTTGATTTTTTTAAAGCTTTACTGAAGTATAACTGATATACAAAAAATGCACATATCTCATATTTTGATGAGTTTGGACATTGCATATGCTCATGATACCATCACTTTAATCAAGATACTAAATATATCAATCACCTTCAAAAATTTCCTTGTGTTCTTTTATTTTTGTGTAGTAATAATTCCTAACATGAGATCAATCTTCTTAACATATTGTAAAGTGCACAATACCATACTGTGAACTATAGGTACTATGCTGTATAGCAGATCACTAGAACTTATTCATCTTGCATAACTGAAAATTTATACTTGTTGAACCACAATTCCCCATTTCCCCTACTCCCCCACCTCCTGGCAGCCACCATTCTATTCTCTGCTTTTGTGAGTTTGACTATTTTCGTTACTTCATATAAGTGGAAACATGCAGTATTTGCTCCTCTGTGACTGGCTTATTTCACTTCATATAATGTCCTCTAGGTTCATCCATATTTTAACTCTGTTGTTCAAATCAAAGTGCCAAAGAACTAAAAGAAGCATTTTCTTTTGTTGCTATGATCCGACACATCACTTGATTCACTGTAGGAAGCATGATTGTTGGTGAGATCTGACAGATCTGCGCTACACTACAAGGGGCCAACACAGTAGTATTAAAATATTTCCTTTCGTTTGCCCATGAGGCGTTTTAATTACAATTTGTGAATCAGCAAATGTAACTTTACTCAGTATCCTAGAGCAAAGGAACGAGATGGTCACCTGAGTTCATTGGTGTGGTGTGCTCAAGGTAATGCAGTGGCCGCTCTTTTTGACTGAGTGTGGTGTCTTTTGGGGAAACAAAAAGCTTTTGTTTGACTTGGAAGTACCTGCTTGTCTCATCCTGGATTTTTGAGGTTCAGTCTCCACATGTGCTTCCACATGCCCTTCTCACCATGCCCAAACCCAAATCGTTTTCTGCGTATAGTGTTGTCCTTTTGATATTACAAATGGCGGTGTTTTCCGTCCCTAGTTTTTAAGCTGCTATGTAGGTATTGTACTCTTCCCCCAAATTTCCACAACTATCACTGAAAATCATGACTTTCCCATTCCTGGGAGGGGTTTCCAGGGGCATGGGTATTTCAGTGCCCAAACTGGAACAGTCTTGAGTCAACCAGGTCAGCTAATCACCCTAAGCCTAGCTTTGACTCGATTGTCTTTCACTAAAGGATGTTAGTTTCTCCTGAAGTAGCATGGCTCCCTTGATGCCCCACCCCTGCTTCACTACTTAGTCTTGACACTTCTGAGTTTCAAGTGGCTTGCCTGCCTAGGCTTTGGTCTGTCTACTTTCTCTCTGACTATGTGGACTAGGACATATCAGTGTCCCTTAAAATACGGAGACAGTGAGTTACACATAAAATCAATGTATACCTTTCATATCACAAGGAAATTTGCCAAAGACAGAGTTGTTTTAGCATAAGTTATCATTCTTCAGGATACAGTGAAGACAGTATAATATCTCTCCAGGAAAACAGTATTACTGATGGGAATTTACACATACTGTCATATTTTACATTCAAAACAAATCTGAAAAAGAAAATTGAGCTATTTCTGAATTAGGCATTTGCAAGATTTGAACTTCAATTTGAAGATTGGTAGTTTCAGGTTTAATTTCAATTATAGGACCCCTAGTTTTAAATTGCAAAATGGTCGTTGCAAAGTTCATATTACATCTGGAATATAAAATTAAAATGTTTACTAACAATTGCTTCTGCATAAAATTTAAAATTGTAATACTGCTGATGGTTTAAATAAGGAAATAATAAAGAAAACTATCAGTTTAGTTTCTTGGATTGTGGGAGTATATAATTTTCTAAACCAATTAACTTTGAGTCTTATCTTGCAGAGGACAATTAATATTTTCTTATATATAAACGGTCAAAATAATTGGTTATGGACTTTTTCCTTGGCTGGACTTCATGTGAACATCTGACTTCTATTCTCCCGATGGTGTTTGTCCACAGTACAATGATTATTACATAATAAATCCCAGCATATGGAGAAATACTGCTGCGTGTGGGTGTGTATTCATATGCACATGTAAACACCTCCATATACTCACATCCACTTCTAAAACAGAGCTGCCTGCTTTTTCTTCACGTATACAGTGAAAATCCAATTCAGGCTACAACTTTAACTTGTGTTTATGTTGACATCCTGCTATTCAATAGCATATCCTAGTTTCCCGGAACTGGACTGAAAAAAATTTTCTTCACCTTTTTTGGGGGGGAATCTGTTTATTACCAAATATTGTTTCCTCATTCTCTGAACCTACACTTTATATGACACTGAATTTTATGTATTTATTAATTAACACTCTTCAGGTTTCATAAATGTATTTTTCACACTTAAAAACCTAATCTAGTTGCTGCTTGGCATTACCTACTTGTCATAAACTAAGATCCACTTAAATTTCCCACATTCACACAGATCAAAATACTCAAAATTGTGCCTTTAGTTGAAAAGCATGTCTTGATTAACTTAATTAGTTGCAAGCATGAATTGCATTTTGCTGTTCTCTGAGAAAATTGCCTCTTCTACATCAGGTTCTAAGGAAGAACTTAAGGCAATTATTTGCTAAATGAAGTCCAAATTCATTAAGTTAGCATTTAAGGCCCTTCCAGATCAATTCCTACCACACTCTTCCAACTTTGACTCCTTCTTTTTTCCCAATATGTATGTTATGTTCTCAGAACTGTGTTTCACTCAAAATATCTGTGTTTCTGTTGTTTCTGCCTTTACTGATTTTTTCTACCTGGAAGCTCTCTTATCATCTCCATCTCTTTAATCATGCCCTCTCTTTCAAGCATAGCTCAAATATCAGCTCTTCAATGTTATCTTCCTGTCATCTTGGCAAGGAATTCTGAGCATTTATTACACTTTCTACTGATCGGTGGCACTTTCTCCATTATTCCCTGAAGAGTGATTTCTGTCTTTGGCCATATCTTTCTTACTGGAACGGGAAACTCTTGAAGATGGAGACTGGGATGAATTCATTTTAGCACAGCCCACAAGCCCTGAAATGAGCCCACTCAAGAAGTGTTTGTTGGAACAATTAATTTCAGTCCACTTCCTTATTTATTTTGGTTCTTATCAATAAAAAATTAGTTAAAACAGTATAGAAATTATTCTGTTCTAAGAGCTGCTCTTCACCCTTTTTAAGATTTCTAGCACTTCTGAGTCCCGCTACTTAACTATTTGGCACAGGATTTCCCTTTTAAGTTGTTCCCTTTCCAACAACTGGCGCTAGGTCCTCAATTCCATTCATGCTTGAATTCATTCAGTCTTATTTTAACTGATTATCTTTGCTTTAGTCTCTTCTTTTTTATCTAATGTCCTTTTAGTGCAGGCAACTTACATCACATTTCACATTCAGAAGTGGTCTCTTGCTGTCAGTTTGCTTATTCCTCTAAAGGCATCAGCAAATTATCCCCTGTAGCCTGGCACTTGCAGGTCAGGCAGTGACCCTGTTAGACTCATCCTTGCGTCCTCTGTGGTGACTTACAGCACACAGTAGTTAATAAACACTCAGTTATTTGTGATTGGACAAAATGGATAGATGATTTGTGGCCAGTTCTTCACAGTCTCATGCATTAAGCAAACCAGTTTTCACCTTGGATATCAAAACCTTTTCTTTTTCCTTTTTTCTATATATTAGTACATATTGCTTTCACTCCAATCAAATTAGAATATGTTTATCACCTCAAATACATCCTATGTCTAGACTACACTCTCTTTGCATATACTACTCTTGTGCTCACCTCAAGCAACCAAATACCGTAGCAGTATCCAGTATACACTATATACACAGTATATACACTATATACACAGTATACAGACCCTCAAATCAGATGGTCCTGGGTTTGAATCTTAACTTTATCATTTACTTCATCACTTTGTTTTATTTTCTTGGATAATTTACTTAGGATTGCTAATTCTGTTCCTTATCATCAACTGAGGATAATATTAAGATCCACCTCTTAGGAGTCTTCTGAGAAACAAATGCAACAACGTATGTAAACTGCTCATACTTTGCCTAGAACATATCAGGGGCCCAATAAATGATAGTCATTTTTATTGATGGTTGTTCTAGGGGACTTCCCATCCCATGGAGTGAGGTGGTCTAGAGATCCCTGAGACAAACTAACCCATAATATCACTTTCAGGATAATAAAAATGCCACCAAGGACAGGATGAAATAGAGAGCAAGACATAGAGGGAATGGTGAATATTCTTCCCTTTGGCTTCTTGACCACTTCTGCGTGTTCTTTACGGTACCTAGAATGATGAGAGCTCAGTAATTTATCAATCCATCCAAGTCTGGAAAAGACAAAAACTAGAAATCAGATGTAAATTAAGAATTGCCTCCATACATTTCCTTTTTAATTTTTTAATCATTACAGAAAGCTGTTGTGTGCTAAGTATCTTTTAAAGCCAGAGTTCCCTTTTTAAGGCTTTGTTTCAAATGAAGACAAGAATGCCCATACCTTTGGTCTTCTTGCATAATTTTGAAAGGCAATAAACCATTTATTTTAGCATCAAAATATTCTTGCCTAGAGTTTGTAAAATTTGAATTACTTCAGAGATCATTAATGGGCTTTCTTAGCTGTTTAAAATCAGTTGGATGAAATTTATTGCATTTGCTTTGAAAGGCAATTGCTTTTCTTTGTTGTGTCCTTGGAATTCTTCAGAGATGGCTTTAGAATGGCGGCTTGCTGTGTAGAGGATTTCTTTTGTCACTCCAAAAGCTATTGATTGTTATCTCTTGTATTTTCAGTGCGAACTTATGATCTTCTAATTGGAATTAGTCAAACACTTGCTAAAATCAAATAGGTAGCATACAACTACATTGACTTAGAAATACAAGGAATTGGTTTTGATTTAGTGCCTAACTGTAGTCTTCAGGGGCAGTGTGTTTTCACGTTGGATTTTTGGTTGCCTTTGATTCAAATGTTGACAGTAAATAACCTTGTCTGATTCAGTCAAAGTTCTCTTCACACTGGTTTCCATGACTTGTTTGCCCCTGTCTCAGATTGAGCCTGGGCATTATTCACAAATCTGGTATGATTCATTACTTAGGTTATAGAAAAAGCACTCACATTCCATGCTAGGGCTGTCACCATGAAGCCCACAGAGGAAAAAAAAAATAAAAGACTTCCAGTAATTGGGTGGAGAAAGGTGTGGGTCTGAGACCTTCCTTAACTATTCTAAAAGAAGTCATTTTAGTGGAATGAACTCATGTTGTGGGGTGGGAGGGTTGGTGCCTTGTTTTTAATTTTAAGGGGATTTACACTACATTCTTCCCTCTTAACAAAACAGTGGCAGCAATAAGGGCATTACCAGCCAACATTAGCTGATGTGAAACAGACTTGAAGAACTCCCTGCATTGTCTACCCTAAAACACCCGCTCATTATCCACCCTCCAGTTGTGATGAAGGATCTGATTTTGCTGTAAATGTCAGCCAAAATCTGGTTTGTTTTCTCCCCGTCAGGATTTCAAAGGTTACTCAAAAAAACACAATGTTTCACAGAAATTATAAAGAGACGGAGGTTTTCCTAATGAGATCTGTGACTTGCTTTTTATTATAGTGTTCTTATAGGCAGGCTTCTACTGACTCACTCTTCAATAGTTAACCTCTGAGGTCAGCATTGGATGTCTGGCTTATATGTAAACTAACACCAATTTGTGGCCAGCAAAATATGATTTCAAAGGCCAGTTCCTTTAAGAAAAACAAGCTATTTGTTAAGCTGAAAAAGAGCACCGCAAACCATAATCGGATGTGCAGTCTTTTTCCTGTATTTAAAATATCAATGTACCATTTTATAGCTAATTAATCCTTCAACTAACAAATAAACATGGCAGATGATTGCTTTTGTGTCTTGATCATATTTAGTTAGCAAGATTTGAAACTTTGGGGACAAAGACTTCCTTTCATAAACACTATAAAAATCACTCTTTTTATTCACTCATTCAACAATTATTTAATATTTTTGCTTTGTTTGTGCTCAGTCATGTTGTCAAGAATTTTGTACATGACTATGTAATAAAAATGACAAGGCAAACTGGTATAGGAATCTTCCTAACAAGTTCTGCTTAGGTCAAGTAACATTTACGAATGGCAGTAATTCTGTCCTTTATAACTTGGGGTCGAGGAGGCGGTAAATGGCAGAATATGGAGGGATGTTAGCCCTAATGCAATGCTTTGGGAAAGTCCCCAAATTTGGATGTTTCAGAAAGTGTTACAGGCAATTTTATTGCCTCTGTTATTAGAATGAGATGAATAAAGTAAGAATAATTCATGGGATCTATCTTCCCAATATACCTCAGCTTGAACACAATGCTCATTCCCTCTTCTTTACTTGGTTCTTTGTGTTACTCTACCTGGAGGATGGTTTTTCAATTCTGCCCAATTAATCTATACCATTTTTGTTATATATATATAGAGAGAGAGAGAGAGAAGCTAATGTTCTAGCGTCTACTTAAATCAACTGGATTGCTTCACTTATTAGTTTTGGCTACCTCTGAAATCCTAGAACACTGGTCAGTATCAATGATATTAGCATTGAACCTATTGTTCTATTTGCCTTATCTACCAAGTGAGAGAGTAAATTCCTCGAGTTCGTGAAGTGAGACTGTTAAATGTATATTTCATATCCTCATCTTTTCTGTCCCCCACTGTAGGCATGGTGAGTTAGTAATAGAAATAAGAGTTAGAAGACACCTAATGATCATCTTGTTAATTCTACAATTTTCCCAATAAAGGGTACATAGAATTTATGCATCATAGAATCTATGCATCATAGAATTTATGATGCAGTCCATCTCATTATTTTACAGCACGAATTGTTACAAAGTTCTTCTTCTTCTTTTTTTTTTTTTTTGTGGGGAAGACCAGCCCTGAGCTAACATCCGTCACCAATCCTCCCCTTTTTGCTGAGGAAGATTGGCCCTGGGCTAACATCCGTGCCCATCTTCCTCTACTTTATATGGGACGCCGCCACGGCGTGGCTGACAGGCAGTGCGTCAGCGGGCGCCCGGGATCCAAACTCGCGAACCTCGGGCTGCCAAGTGCGGACTAAACCGCTGCGCCACCGGGCGGCCCACAAAGTTCTTCTTATTCAGAGTCAAACTCTCCTGCTTGTCATACTGAATGAAGCATCATTGCCAGCAATTTTAAAAGTGTTATTTCCAGGGCAGGAACACTGAAAGTAGACAACACATCTGTATCTCTGTTGAATCCAGGTATTTATTCATTTACCTGGAGACACAACAGACCCCAATGTGCTCTCTGGGCATAGATAAAACGAGATGCATTTTAGCACACAAGTCTTGTTTTGTTTTTGGTGCTTGTTTTTTGCTGTTACTGTCTGGGAGAGTTTTTTTTTTTTTAGCAAATGGAAATGAAGGGCACAAGGGACACGTAGAGAGAGGAGTTTCCTATACTAGATGAAATAAGAAAATATAACCTACGAAGCCCTTTCAGGTACTGCAAAGGATAAAAGCATTAAACACAGGATAGAAACCCTGAGAATAATATTTGGTTGAAATGATGAGGTTTTGTAGACTTCTTGGAAAAAAAAAATGAAGCTCATGGCTCAATCAGTCTTTCCCTGTTTTTAATCACTTACAACAGTGACACTGAATGATAAAATTTGGGGGGCCATTTACAACTCTATTTTTCACTCAATCTAAATTTGATACAGTTTGTAATTTTGCCAGCATAAAAATTCCAGTGGTTAGTATGGCAAATGCTTTGCTTTATGATAAAGCTCAAAGAAATGCTAAAAACAAATAATGCAGTGGCAATTTTTCTTTTTTTGTCTGTTCTCTTCAAGCAGTGATGTACTGAAATACAGTGAAACACTGAAATAATGAAGACAAGTTTTCTAGGATGTGAAATTTTTGGTAGTTGCTGGTTTATTGTAGATTTCCAGATATACTTTCCAAACACACACCCGTAAATCATGTTCTCTCTTCATGAAGACCAAAAAAACTGCAAATACCCATTTCGTTACTCAGCACGCATTTACTAAGTAGATTCTTCGCAAAGCTAGAGAGCATATCGTCTATTGTGAGAAATTTTCTTACACAAAATACTAGGGGAAAAGATAAGAAACTAAATAACTAGAAAAGTGTAACATAAATGCTGATGGAAGTTCATAGAAAATGTGAGAAATCCTGGGACAAATGACTAATGTTCAGTAGGAAATAGTACATGTAATCAGATATCACAACAGGGCATTTGGTTTTAAAAATATTAGTTGCTAAGTAATAATCTTATAGGATTTTAACCTGGATGTAACATTACATTTCTCTAAGAAAAATCATGATTTTGTATCTTTTAGGTGAAAATGCTAACAAGGAGCAATGAGAAACTGAAATGCCGCAGACGCAAATGGGGAACATTTGAAGCGTGGCTGGTAATTTGTTTCAGTGTGCTGGTGCCTGGAATTCTGTCCCACTGCTTCCTTCAAAGAAGTCTGCAAATTGAAAATGTGACAGTGTTGCCTGCCTGACCAGTCTGGGCTTGTGGCAGCATCATTCCCATCACTTAATTCTTCTCACAGAGAAGAATTGGCTATTAGGTGACTTAACAAGAAGGTGCATGATGCGGTCACGAGATAGATGTCGGTGACAGTGATTCCTTGCTGATACTTTCTATTAAGTCTAGACTTCCTGCCACTCATTGATCAACTGCGCAAAACCTCAAATGATATATAATTTGCCCAGACTTCCAAATCGTTGTATCTGTATTGATGGATCCGGAGGTAATCTTGCCTGCACAAGGTTTTCATGTGAATGACAATGACATCTGTAGTTTTGATACTCAAGCTCTCCACCAGCAGTGCATATTATTAATTTTATTTGCTGTCTCCAGAAAGGTTCAACCTTTTTCTTAAAAAAAAAAAAAATGGAGTTTATTGCATCAAAAATATTGGAAAATAGAATAAAACCAAACAAAGGGAACCAAAACCCCAAAGATTATGTATTTTGATTTATTTCTAATAGGAATATTTTTCTATTCAAATTCTAGATTATTTTTTAAAAATAAAATGTATTGATTGTGAAGTTATATTTTTTCAAAAGAGTACATTAATTTGCAGTCTCATAAGTGCTAGTTACATATTGGAAAACAAACAAATAGAAATGACTTTTGCCTCTTAAAAGCTCACAGGTAGCAAGTTTTTAATCTTCCAGTGTTTTCTTGTAAAAGTTGCCGCCACCCTGAATGTAAACTGAATATGTAAATATATCATCTCTAGCTTTGTTTCTTAGGACCTCAAGATCAACCAGTAGAAGAATCACTTTCTTTCCCAGGAAATGCAGGGACTATACTTTAGTTTTGCATACATTGGTCTAAAGGTGATATGTAGATAAGGCTTTTCTGAGAAAAAGCAATTCAATTCTTCAGGTTCAATCTGGCTAGTAAAATCATGTGTTTTTATTTCTCATCTCTCATTGCCAAAACTCCATTCAAAAGTCAAGATAGAATATACATTTATTAAAGAAATTTATTCACAGTAGTGGCATAATGAGAAAAAAATAAAATTATCATGACTGAGTCTGAAATATTGAGACATTCTGGGGAGATCAAAGGGCGATGAACACAAAAACTATGAGAGAGAGAGGACAGGACCATTACAGAGGTAAGATCAGTGCTTTCCATCAAAGCTCCAGAAAAATGCTGAACTTGGAGACAACAATTCCAAAGGGGTCTCTTTCAGAGTAACTAAATATGGGGCTACTGGCAGAAGGTCAAGAAAACAGGGCCTAGGGAGCAGAGAAGTAAAATGGCCAGAAGAACCTCTGCAAAGCCAATAACATGAAAATGAAAAACAAAGGTGAGATCAGAACAATGACCCCAGAAGAAATAGACATAATAGTAAAACAAAAAACAAAAATAGAAAAAGCAGAATAAAAAATCTAATTTATATTTTCAGGGAGAGCCAAAGGATTGTACATACATCAAATATGAAAAGAGTGCTGTGAAAGTGAGTAATTGGCAACTACAAAATATTTATTAGAAATTAAAATATGATGGCTAAAGTTAAAATTTTAATAGAAGGGCTAAGTAAGAACAGTCTATGGTTGAAGACTATTATGGACTGAATGCTTGTGTCTCCTCCAAAGTTTATATGTGGAAACCCTACCCACCCACTCCCAGTGTGATGGCATGAGAAGGTGTGGCTTTGGAGAAAGTAATTAGAATTAGATGAGGTTGTGAGGGTGGAGCCCTCATGAATGGGATGAGTGCCCTTAAAATAATAGTCACCAGAGGGCTTGCTTCCCCTCTCTGCTCTCTGCCACCTGAGGACACAGCAAGACGTCAGCAATCTGGAAGAGAGCCCTCTCCTGACTAGGATGGCACCCCGATCTCAGACTCCCGCTTCCGGATCTGTGAGAAATAAATTTCTGTTGTTTATAAGCCACCTCGTTTGTGATATTTTATTATAGCAGCTTGAGCTGACTAAAACAAAGTCTGACTTGGGAATCGATAGAAAAGAATACCTTTCAGAAAGGGGAGCAAAACCTCAGAGGAAAAGTACTGGAGCAAAGGTAAGATCACTGAATAACGACATGGGAAAGCCATACCCAGTATCCATCTAATAGGAGTTTCAGAATGAGGTAAAAAGAGATTTGGGGAAAGATAATCAAAGACAAGATGTAAAGAGTTACTCTGAGATTAAGAAAGACTCATATCTTCACGTGGAGTGCTAAGCACACCTCCCAAAACGTCTGAACTATGAGAATAAGAGGAATAACGAAACAAGTTCCCTAGTATGGAATGAGGCTGGTCCTCTCATCAGACTTCATACATGACACTCAAAATGCAGGAAGATAAAGAAAACATGTCTTCAAAGTGCTAAGGAAAAGCAACACAGGTGCATAAAAAACTATTTCACACATACTGGTACCTAGAAAATATACACTCATTGTCTCTGAACAAAATTATTCAACAATGGAATCTGGTAAAGGAGAAAAATGAGAAAACAAAGAGGGGGACATGCAATATAAGAAAAAATGATTAGCAAAGAAAAAGAAAGTTTGCAGGAATATCTAAACAATTTCTGCTCATATAACTCTGAAATGTAATACAATGTAAGAAAAGATTTACAAAAAGGTAAAGAGACATTATGTAAAAGCAAACAAATAAAACCAATCTGGAACTAAATTTCAACATGACTTCAATAAAGTATGGTAGGGAGGGTAGGTAATAAGATGATGAATGTCTTGTTTCAATAGAGAAAAGTGTAGATACAGTTTAATCCTTGACATTGAAAGAGAGATTAAAATGCATTTGTAAGAAATTATAGGTAGCATCTGGAAAAAAAATAGTCTGTATATAGTTTCAAATTCATGAGATGACAAAAGGAATAAAACAAATTGACCAAACTACCAATAGGAAAATGAAATATATATATATAGTAAATAGAAAACATGTAGAGAAATGGCAGGCAAGAGTCAAACATATCAGCAAACAATAAATTGAATGAGTTAAATCTTCACACAAAAAGGCACAATTTATAAATCCAATTTAAAAAATCAGTTACTTTTTTTTTTATAACTAGAGACACATCACAGAAAAATCACCCAGAAAAAGAATGGACAAAAATAGACCATATTAATACCTGGAGTGTAATAACTGGAGAAATACGATTCTGAGTGAAAAAACATGCAGTTGGACCAAGCATGGTAACTCACAGCGTTAAAAGATGAAATTTATCAAGAAGATATAGCAACCATGTGTCTTTATGCTCTAAATGACATGGCATTAAAATTTATAAAGCAAAAAGTGTTAGATGTAAGAAATCCATAAAATCACAGTGTCGTAGTTTATAACATAATTCTAATGATGCCTGCATTACTGATAAATCCAGATGGAATCATTTTTCTTTTGACTGAAGAACACCCTCAGTATTTCCTTTACAGTGGATTTGTGGTAATGCACTTTCTGTTTTGGTTTGTCTAAAAGTATTTATATTTCACCTTCATTTTTGCAGTACAGTTTTACTGTCCATAAAATTCTCGGTTGCAAGTAATTTTCTTTCAGCACTTTGGAGACACTGTTCTCTTATCCTCTGATTTCTAGTTGTTTCTGTTTTTCAGCTGTTTATATTATTGTTCCTCCTTTGCAGGCACTAAGCTATTTTTCAGGATTTCTCTCTGTCTTCTGTTTTCACTTTTGTTTACTTCAGTACGAGTTGGTGTGCTTCTTTTCCTCATTAAAAAAAAAAAAAAGAAAAAGAGCCAACCCTGATGGCCTAGTGGTAAAAGTTTGGCACACTCTGCTTCGGCAGGCTGGGTTCAATTCCCAGGCACAGAACCACACCACCCATCTGTCAGTAGCCATGCTGTGGTGGCGGCTCACATAGAAGAACCAGAGGACCTTACAACTATACACAACTATGTACTGGGGCTTTGGGGGGAAAACAAGAAAAAGGGAGGATTGGCAACAGATGTTAGCTTGTGGTAAATCTTCCCCTGCCAAAAAAAAAAAATTCTTATTAGAATATGCTTTACAATATCTGGCATGATTTCCCCATGAGTAGTGGGAAATTTTCATCCTCATCACTAAATATTTTTTGTACTCCATACTTGCTTTCCTTCTAGGATTGCAACTGTGCATATTGTCAAACCCTTTATAATATATCCTGTTTTTCTCTTATATGCTTTCTCTTTTATCCCTTGTGTTCCTCTGTGACCTTTAGTCTGGATGATTTATTCTAATCTAATTTTCAGTTTACTTATACTCTTTTTTTCCCTAAGTTAATTCTTGTGGCATATTATTTTTTCCAGTTTTATTGAGATATAATTGACATATAACATGTTATTATTTAAGCTATACAACATAATGATGTGATACATGTACATATTGCAAAATGATCACCACAATAAGTTTAGTTGACATCCATCAGCTTACTTAGTACAAATTTTTTTCTTGTGATGATGACTTTTAAGGTCTACTCTCTTAGTAACTTTCAAATACACAGTACAGTACTGTTAACTGTATTCACCAGGCTGTACATCCCCAGAAATTATTTATCTTATAACTGGAAGTTTGTACCTTTTGACTACCTTCACCCATTTACCCCACCTCCCACCTCCCAACCACTAATCTGTTCTATTTCTTAGAGTTCAGTCTTTTTAGATTTCACATATAAGTGAGAGCATCCAGTATTTGTTTTTCTCTGTCTGACTTATTTCACTTAGCATAATGTCCTCAAGTTTCCTCTATATTATTGCAAATGGCAAGATTTCCATCTTTCTCACAGCTGAATAATATTCCATGTTATTATATTAATATATAATTTATATTTACATATATGCACCACATTTTTATTTATCCACTCATCTGTTGATGTAAAAATTAGGTTGTTCCCCTGTCTTGGATATTATAAATAATGCTGCAATGAACATGGGGTGTAGATATTTCTACAAGATAGTGATTTTATTTCCTTTGAATATATACTTAGAAGTAGAATTGTTGGGTCACAAAGTAGTTCTATTTTTAATTTTTTGAGAAACCCCCATACTGTTTTTCATAGTGGCTGTGCCAATTTACGTTCCCACCAACAGTGCCCAAGGGTTCACTTTTCTTCACATTCGCATGAACTCTTGTTATCTCTCATCTTATTGATGACAGCCATTCTAAAAGGTATGAGGTAATATCCCATTGTAGTTTGAATTGCATTTCCCTGATGAATAGTGATGTTGAGCACCTTTTCATGTACCTGTTGGCCCTTAGTATATTGTCTCTGGAAAAATGTTTATTCAGTTCCTCTGCACACTTTTTGATTGGATTGTTTGGGCTTTTTGCTGTTGAGTTGTATGATTTCTATATATATTTTGCATATTAACCCCTGATCAGATACATTATTTGCAAATATTTTCTCCCATTCCATAGGTTGCTTTTTCATTTTATTGATGGTTGCCTTTGCTGTGCAAAAGGTTTTTAGTGTGAACTAGTTCCACTTATTTTTGCTTTTGATGCCTTTACTTTTGGTGTCAAATCCAAAAAAATCATTGCCGAGATCGATGTCAAGGAGCTCATCCTCTGTGTTTTCTTCTAGGAGTTTTATGATTTCAGGTCTTACATTTAAGTCTTTAATCCATTTTCTGTTGACTTGCATGTATGGTGTAAGATAGGGGTCCAGTTTCTTCTTTTGTGTGTGACTGTTCAGTTTTCCCAACACCATTTAATGAAGAGACTATCCATTCTGCATTGTACATTCTTGGCTCCCTTGCCATAAATGAATTGACATGTATGCATGGGTTTATTTCTGGGCTCTCTATTCTGTTCCATTGATCTATGTGTCTGTTTTTATGCCAATGCCATACTGTTTTGATTACTATAGCTTTGTAATATGGGTTGAAGTCAGGAAATGTGATGACTCCAGCTCTGTTCTTCTTTCTCAAGGTTGCTTTGGCTATTTGGAGTTTTTTGTGGTTCCATACAAATTTTAGGATTGTTTTTTATTTCTGTGAAAAATGCCATTGGAATTTTGACAAGGATTGCACTGAGTCTGTAGATTACTTCAGGTAGTATGGACAATTAAATAATATTAATTCTTCCATTCCATGAGCATGGAATATCTTTTCATTTATTTGTTATTTATGTTTAGTTTATTTTATCAATATCTAGTAGTTTTTAGGGTACAGATTTTTCATGTCCTTGGCTAAATTTATTCCTAAATAATTTTTTCTTTTTGATGCTATAGTAAATGGGATCATTTCTTAATTTCTCTTTCTCATAGTTCCCAGTTCATGTATAGAAATGAAACTGATTTTTGTATCCTGCAATCTTATTGAAATCACTTAATTAGTTTTAAGAGTTTTGGGTGTTTGGTGTTTGGAAAACCACTTTAGGGTTTTCCACATATAATAATCAAGTCATCTGCAAATAGAAACAGTTTTACTTCTTCCTTTCCAATTTGGATGCCTTTCATTTCTTTTTCTTGCCTAATTGCTCTGGCTAGCACTTCCAGTACTATGTTGAATAAAAGTGGTGAGAGTGAGCATCCATGTCTTGTTCCTAATTTTAGTGAAAAAGCTTTCCACTTTCAACTTTTCACTGTTGAGTATGATGTTAGCTGAGGGTTTGTATATGGTCCTTATTATGTTGAGGTACATTCCCTCTATACCCAGTTTAAGAATTTTTATCATGAACAAATGTTGAATTTTGTCAAGTGCTTTTTCTGCATCTATTGAGATGATCATATGATTTTATCCTTCATTTTGTTAATGTGGTGTATCATATTTATTGATTTGCAGATGTTGAACCATCCTTGCATCCCAGGGATAAATCCCACTTGATCATGATGTATAATCCTTTTAATGTATGTGGAATTCAGTTTGCTAATATTTTGTTAAGGATATTTGTATTTATGTTCATCAGGGATATTGGCTTGCAATTTTCTTTCCTTGAAGTGTCTTTGGCTTTGGTACCAGGGTAATGCTGGTCTCATAAAATGAGTTTTGAAATGTTCCCTCCTCTTCTATTTTTTTGAAGAGCTTGAGAAGGATTGCTATTAATTCTTCTTTAAATATTTGGTAGAATTCACCAGTGAAGCCATCTGGTTCTGGACTTTTCTTTATTGGTAGGTTTTTGATTATTAATTCAATCTCCTTACTAGGAACTGGTCCACTCAGATTTTCTATTTCATCATGATTCAGTCTTGTTAGGTGTTATATTTCTGGGAATTTATCCATTTCTTCTAGGTTGTCTAATTTTTTGGTGTATAATTGTTCATATTAGTCTCTTTTGATCCTTTATATTTCTTTAATGTTTTCTCTTTCACTTCTAATTTTATTTATTTGAGTCCTCTCTTTTTATTGGTAAGTCTAGCTAAACATATGTCAATTTTGTTTATCTTTTCAAAAACCAGTTCTTAGTTTCACTGATCTTTTCTATTGTCTTTTTACTCTCTATTTCATTTATTTCTGCTCTGATCTTTGTTATTTCCTTTCTTCTATTAACTTTGAGCTTAGTTTGTTCTTTTTCTAGTTCCTTGAGGTGTAAAGGTAGGTTGTTTATTTAAACTCTTTCCCCCCCTTAATCTAGGCATTTATCATTATGAACTTCCCTTTAGAACTGCTTTTGCTGAATCCCATAAGCTTTGGTATGTTGTATTCCTATTTTCATTTGGCTCAAGGTATTTTTGATTTATTGTTTGATTTCTTCTTTGATCCATTGGCTGTAGAGTAGCATACTGCTTGATCTCCACATATTTGTGATATTTCAGTTTTATTTTTGAAATTCATTTCTAGTCTCTTACCATCATGGTTGGAAAAGATGCTTGATATTTCAATCTTCATAAATTTATTAGGACTTGTTTTGTGGCCTTGAATATGATCTATCATGGAGAATGTTCCATGTGTGCTGGAGAAGAATGTGTATGTTTCTTCTGTTGGATGGAATGATCTGTAAGTGGAACATGCTTGTTCCAGGGAGATACTTGTGACCTAGAGTTTGCCAAAGGGAGATCGCAGAAATGGCATCTGTCAACCTACACTGTCTCTGGGGAGGATTGTAGTCTGTCCCTAGATGTGTACTAAATTAAGGCACCACATGTGTACTGAAGCTCTTTTCAGGGAGATACCAGAGACGTGGAGTGGGGCAGAGAAAGAGTGCAAAGATGGTGCCTAACAGCCTCCCAGGACTCTGGAGAGGATTGCAGTTGACCCCTAGATGTCTGTTAAATTAGAAGCCTGGTCCTCTGGCTGCAGCTATTAAGATATGCATATTAGCTTTTTTCAGGGAAGAATTGGAAATGATTGTTTCTGACTGCTGCCTCTGTGCCAAGCTCTGGGGAAATAGCCAGTTTAGAACTGTGTCTTTGCTTGCTATAGTTCTGTGGGACCCTTGAATGCAGGCCCTGCTGGTCACCAGAGCCAGCTGATCAAGGGGTAGATCCATTGGGTGGCACCCACAGAAGCTGGGGCTCCAAACATGTGCACAAGCTCCTTTCAGGAGATACAGGTGACCTGGAGCAGGGCAGAAGGAGACCATGGAGATGGCTCCTGCTGACTTCTCCAATCACAGTCAGCTCCTAGAAGCCTGCTAACTCAGGAGCCTGACCCCAAGGCTGCAGGTTTGAAGATATACAAATAGGCCTCTTTCAGGGAAATACTGGGAGACGGGCATTTCTGTTTGCTCCCTTTGCACTGAGCCTTGGGGGGATAGCCACATGAGTCCTTGCCAGCCATTAAGAACTGTTTCTTTGTTTGTTGTAGTCTCGTGGGTCTCATGGACACAAGCCTCATTTGCTTTCAGAGCAAGGTGTTTTAAGAGCCTATCCCTCAAGTGGAAGTCTTAAAGTTTGTTAGGTCCAAGCACTTCACTCTTCATCAAGAAGCTGAGAGTTATGAATTTCCTCTGGATTGTATATTGCTGTGCTGGGGGTGGGGTTTGTGGGGAGAATGTGTCTCAGCCTTTTCTACTATTTCAATATGGGTTTTTTTCTCATTGCCTGATATATAGGATTCACTCAGCTAGTTTCTGAATTTCTTTCAGATGGGATTGTTCCACTGTAGCTGCAGATTCAGTGTGGGAGGAGGTGAATTCAGGAGCCTCCTATGTCATGTCTTAAACCTGAACTTCTATTCATGCTCTTTTTAGCTATGTCTAAACAGCTGTTACATCAATTTTAGTGAATTTTTAAACTTGGTTATTGCATTTTTCACGTAGAGAAGTTTTGTTTGATTGGTTTTTGATTGTTTACAATAGTGTTGTTTTCTGTTGAAATTCTCCTTTTTATGTAGAATTGCTAATTGAAGTGGTCCTTCCATTACCTCACTCTAAATACTCATATATAGTTTTCATTTTAATAATGCTTAGGCATTATATAATAAAAATGCAATGTGTAAAAGGTTTATTTACCATTTATACATCACAATTATTACTTGCATATTTAGCTCTTATTTGAATATCTAAATCTATTTTCTTGAAATAATTTTTTGAAGAAGAAATGGAATACAAGAGAATTCTGCTCTCTGATCTCAGTAATATTCCTATTAAAATTTCTGGTAAATAGGTACATATATATCACAAACAGTGAGAACAATTAATAAGATTTAATATAAATGTATGCAGATATAGTTCTTAAAACAAGTAAAGGTATCTTTAAAAAGTTATCTATGGATTATTTGCAAAATAAAGTTAAATAATTGTTCAGTGTACAACCAAATTTTGATCTGAATTTTAAAGATTGGAGACTAGTGCTTTAAATTTAACTTAGATTACCATGACTGTAAAACAAATATTTTTTCCTCTTAACTATGCATCTTTCTAATATAAATTGAGTTTTTTAAAATTGATTGAAGGTTATTTCTGAATTTTGTTGACTAAATTTCTGAATATATTGAGGTGATTTTTTTCCCCAAGGTATGACAACAAAGACAACGACAGCAACCATTTGTTGAGCACTTACTCTGTACTGAGTATTTGAAACGTTTTATGCTACTATTTCCTAATCTTACAAAAAATTAAAGCTATGTAATAGTACTCCCATTTTACAGATGATAGTAAGAAAATCACAATGGTTAAAGTAGTTGCTAAAGATGACTCCAGTTAAATTTGACAGATCAGCATCTAAACCCAAGGCTAACCTGCTGAAATGTCCCTTAACTCTGATGTGGTATATTAACAAATTTTTCTAATATCACATCAGCACTGCACTTACAAGGAAAATCTTCTTACTTTAGGTGATTTGTTCTTTTTGTATAATTTTAAAATAGATTGGCAGGTATTCATCATTTTGTATTCAAATTCATACATGAGAAAGGCTTATAATTTTATCTTAAGAAGCATTTTAAAACATTTTTTCTATATTATGAATTATTTCAAGTAATGTATATTTTTAGTGATAAAAAAAATACCAATTAGATTTCCTGGACCCTTAACTATACATACATTACTTTAATCATTTTAAAATTGTTTTTCAAGTTATCCATATTTTCCTCTTGTTTTTGACTCCATGTAAATAAACTATATTTTTACTGACATTTTAAAATATGATTGATATTTTAAAAATTATTAGCATACTTTCAACTTTAAATATTGTTACTTAGAAATATTAAATATCTAAACTATTTGTATTTTTTCTAATTTATTTTACTTTATGTTTCTTAAGAAGCTTACATTGGATTTAAAAATTTAATCCAACTTTCTTTGCTTTTTATTGCTATTATTTTAACCACAGACATTTAACGTTATAAAGATGAATTCGCTTTTTTGTTTCTATTACTTTGCTGTGTTCTTTTCTAATTTTTTTTTTCTTTTTTGCTACAATGACTACTCCATTTGCTTTTACTTCCTATGGTGATTTGAAGAGAAGATATTTTATTTTTAAGTTTTAGGTTTTTACCACTACATTCCCCAAAACTCACCTGGACCTATATTTATCTAACTATCAAAGTAAAAATACCTGTATTATTAATCTATTCTATGTAAGGAAAATGATTTAGCTTAATTTGCTTTATTTACTCTATTCTTTTATATTTCTACTTTCCCAAGTGGGCTAACTTAACCTGATGTGTAAACACTCTGATGAAGAGGAAGACAGTGATGAGGATAACGTTTTCCCTACTTAATTTTTTGTGGATAGTTTTATTTCCAAATTTATCTTCAAATTCTTTACTAATTATTCTGATAACTCTGCATGTTTCTTTGTTCTCAGCTATGCAAGTCAGTCATTTCATTTTATCCTCTATTTCTGAGTTTTTACAGGAATTAATCTTTTAGTTAGCTGGAGTACATTTTTGAGTACTTTCTTAAAAGGAAGGATAAATGTGTTTTATATTTCTAAGCACCTGCGTCACTGAGATTTTTCCACATGAGTAATAACTTCTCTGAATTCAGGATTCTTGGATTATAAGATTTTTCTCTTCAAACCTCTGTGAATAATGTTTCCTTTTCATTTGGCATCTGGTTCCAGGATGAGACTATTTGTTACTCTCATAATTATTTTTCATTGGAACATCATAGACTACACTTTTCAGCTCAAAAATTTTATAACAAGTCTGACTATTTTGTTTCATTTTCTTTTCATCAGGAGCAGCAATTGCTTTTATATTTAATTTTTGATCTCCTGTTATCTCTGTTGTTATATCCATTATTGTCCTTTTTTTTCTGCATTTAGCAAGAACTTTTCAGGTGTATCAATGAACAAGTTTCTTCAGAGTCAATTTAGTCTGCATACGACACTGATTTTAATTCCACTTTTTTTTAAACCTCTACATTTTTTTCTTATATTGCCCAGATTTTTAAAAATTCTCTGCCTGTTCCTGCTCATATTCAGCTTACTGCATTTTCTTCTAAGCCTACTGTCTTTTCATCTCTACCCATTTTCTTTAGATCCTAATCTGTTCTTTTATTTTGACATCATGATCTTTTTTATATGAGTAATGTGTTCCTCTTTTTTATTCTATTTTCTATTTCTTTTTCCTGCTTACTAGATTACATCAATAACACAAATGACCCCCCTTCCCAACAACTCAGTGAATTTCTACTCTTCTCTTGTGTTGTAAATGTTTCCTTACATTGTAGAAGTTCATATATATATGTATAAGAAAAATATATTTTTCTTTTTATCCACCTTGAAATAAAGACAACGTGTAAATCAGTCAGAGCATAGTCAGGAGACAGAGACCACATCAGTTACTTGATCAGGGAAAATTTAATACAAAAATGTATCAACTAGGAGAAGGTTGTAACTCCTAAGTGATGTTTATTTGCTAACTCACCTCATTGTGTGACACAACATCTAGCCAGGTGTGTGCGCTTAGCTCCATGATAAAGGCTCTGGCTTCTGCAGGATCCCACATCATCACAGTTAGAGGCAATGAGAACCGATATAGCTTTCAGTCTATCCAGTGGGGCTCCAGCTTGTGCTTCATCTCCTCCCCTTTGCATCCATCTTCCCTTCTGTTCTGTGTGCCTTGTGGATGTCCAGCTCCAGCAACAGTTGTAAGAGTTGTGCAGAAAACGTTCTTACAGAGAGTCTTTGATCACCTCCTGCAATTGTATAAAGTCAAATCCTTACAACATATGTCTGTCACCTCCCTCTCTCTTCTCTCTCCTACTGATTCTGCTTCTTCAATTTAGCACTTACTGATGTTGGCACACATTGAAATAAGCATGTCTAGCCAGATGCAATGTTTGCAAGCACATAGATACGTGGATTGCCCAGCTTCCTTCATTATCCGTGGGGGCACTGCTAAAATTCACATTTACCTTGCTGGAGAATCTAAGGGGTTAATACTAGATATTACTTATAACAGCATGTTTTATTATAAACTGTAGTCCATAACAGACTATTATTTTCCTATTTTCATCTCATCTTGTGAGAAACCTTGTTTTCTTGGATACTTCTAGAATCTGTAGGATACTTCTGAACAGGCTGTAACCTGTTCAAGTCTTATTTTTCCATTTCAGTTTAGCCTCAAAATGGGTTAAAGAAACAGATGTTCTAATATGGAAGAGAGGATGGAGGCAATTGACTTGGCACCATTTTTTAAAAGTTCTTGAAGTGTATATGCAGGGAGGAAGAGAAAGGCATGCATTGTATGGTTTTATACTTGGTACAGCTCCTGAGTTTTCAGAGCTAGGCAGGTACTCGGAATGCTTCAAACTTTCTTACAAATTTTTACTTGATTGGGTGCTTTCATTATTTCAGATCACAAATTTATTTCGTAAATTATTTTCATTGATGGTAAACTGAATAGACTCCTTTCAGATTCTGGTCAATTATAGCCTTGCTTCTATTTCTGAAATTACTGCTAATTTCTGTCCTCTTGAAAGTTGCTGTATAATTTAACCAGAAGTAGAAGAAATGCCATCATTTAAACTTGAAGTCTTCTAATTACTTTTTCCTTATAAACATACAATTAAAATTATCATTAAAGAAGGAAGTATGTACAGAATAATAAAAAGTCTGGATATGAGAATAAAAATAGTTAAAGAGATTCTTGACACCCAGATAAGACTCATGTTAACATATTATGGTATACTGTTTCAGATAGCTTCCCTTAAAAATATATTCACCTACTGGAGAGAAAGCAAAAATGCTGGTTTAATAACTAGAGGTAGAATTGCTCCTAAGTAAAGAACACACTCTCCTGTAAAACATGAATATGGCTGGTTTCAATCATGGAAGGTGGTTTTCATGAAAGATGGAGAGAATGGCTAGGTTGGAGGCAAAGAAGACTAAATATAGAATCCTTATCTCTCTTTATGCCCCTTTATTGTCCCCTGTTTATAATATTTAATATTCTCAAATAGTTCCTCTACATATATTTAGAATCACATCAGTGGTGTAATTTTGCTTAAACCATCAAACAATTTAGAAAACTCAAAAGAAGGAAAGCCTTTGCTGGTGAACATGTGTGGGCTGTATAGAAGTCAAAACATAATAATGTACACCTGAAATTGATATAATGCTATAAACCAATGTTATCACAATAAAAATAAATAAAGTGGAAAAAAAATAAGAAAAGCCAATTTAATTATCCTTATATTCTCTTACTGTGCTCTTCCTTCCTGATGTCCCAACATTCCGTTATTTATTTATTTATTTATTTATTTTTGGTGGGGAAACGTGGCCCTAAGCTAACATCTGTGCCAGTCTTCCTCTATTTTGCGTATGGGACGCCTTCACGGCATGGCTTGATGAGTGGTATGTAGGTCAGTACCAGGATCTGAACCTGCAAACCCCAGGCCGCTGAAGTGGAGCAGGTGAACTTAAGAACTACACCACCAGGCCGGCCCCAATGTTCCTTTTTGATTGTTTCCTTTCTGCTTAGACAACTTCCTTTAGCTGTACTTTTGGGAAGGTCTGTGAGCAACAAATTATCTTAGTTTTGCTTCTGCTGAGAATGTCTTGATTGCTCCTTCATTCTGAGTATAGGCTTTCTGGGTTGACAGTTCTTTTCTTTCAGCCCTTGAAAACAGCTGTGCCACTTCTTTATGGCTTCCATGGTTTCTGATGAGAAATCTGTTCTTGAATCATTTTTCTCCTAATGGTAAAGTAGTATTTTTCTCAAACTACTTTCAAGAGTTTGCCTTTATTTTTCAGCTATTTAGTCATGATGTACCTGAGTGTGAATTTCTTTGTATTTATTTTGCTTGGGTTTCACTCGTCTTCTTAAATCTGTCAGTGTATGTGTCTTGTCAAATTTGGAAAGTTTTCAGACATCATTTCTTGGAGTACATTTTTAGACCCACCCTCTTTCTCTTCTTCTTCCAGGTTTCTGATGACACAAATGTTAGATATTCTGTTATAGTCTACAGGGCCTGTAGGCTATGTTCATTTTCTTTTTCCCTTTCCTCTACATTGTTTAACTTGGGTGACTTCTTTTGTTCTGTCTTTTGGTTTACTGATTCTTTCTTCTGTGCCCTCTATTCTGCTCTTGATCTCATCCATTATGCTCTGACTTCAGTTATTGTATTTTTCAGTTCTAAAATTTCTACTTGGTTCTTATATCTTCAAAATCATTGCTGAGGTTTTCTATTTCTTTGCTGAGGCTTTCTGTTGTTGTTTTATTTGTTTCAAGCCTGTTTTTAATTGCTCATTGAAGCATTTTTATCATGGCTGCTTTAAAATATTTGTCAGATTATTCTCAAATCTCTGCCATCTCAGTGTTGACATATAGTAATATATATATTATATATATATAATATATATATATATATTCCCTTTGAGATCTTCCTTGTTCTTCATATGATGTGTGATTTCTGATTGAAATCTGGGTATTTTCATTGTAATGAGTTTCTGGATCTTATTTAAAGCTTTTCTTTTAGCTGGCTTTGACACTTCTCTGGAAGGGGAAAGCTATCTCAGTACTGCCAAGTGGAGGTAGAGGGCCACATTCCCCACTTTGCCTTTATTGACACCTGACCAAAGTCTGGTGTTGAGGGGGCTTCTTCGTCAGTGCTAGGCATGGATATTTGTGCTGTTGCTGACACCAAGGTGGGGGTGGCCTCATTATTACTGAGCAGTGGTGAAGGTCCTCACTCTTCACTAAGCCTTCTCTGACACCACCCCATTGGGGAAAGGGAGGGCATGGAAGTCCAGACTTCCCATATAGTCTTCATTTACACTGCAAAGGGGTCTTGTTACTGGCTAGAGAGGATGAAAGTCCCAGCTTCCTACTTGGCACCCTCAGACACCACCCCTGCAAGGGTGTTGAGGCACTTCTTTATAGCCTTGTGAGGGAAGAAGTATGGGCGCCCCCCCCCTTGGTCTTTGCAGGTGTGGGTGTGAATGGAGTCACAGCTTTTTCTCTGGTTTTTGGCTGGAGTAGAGTGATTATTGTCTAAAAATTTTCAGTCTTGATAGGCTGCCCCTTTCCTCGTTCTGTGCTAGAGAGATCAATCTTTTGTTGGGGCTTTTTCTGCATCTGCTGTTGTTTCTGTGTTGCTGGCTTCTCAGCTCCAACTCTGGAGCATATAAGAGAAAAAGAAACCCTGGAAACTCACTGTTACGTTATTCTTTGAGACCAAGCTTTGAGTCTCTAGCTGGTCTGCTTCGCTCCACATTTCAGTCTTCTTCTTCTTTTTTAAATTATATATAATGTCCATGGTTTTTAGTCAAAGTTAGGTAGTAGAATAGGAAAAAACATGTCTACTTCATCTTCCCAGAAGCAGAAGTCATTTCAGGCCTGGTATGACTTGATTTTATTATTTAACTACTCCTTTGAATTTTCTTTTCTTCAGAGATGGCACTTAGTTAAATTGTTCTGAGGAAACTTTCATACATTAAGGTTATTAGCTCTTTTGTCCTACATGAGTCAATATTTTCTGAAATTTTTTATTTGAATATTAACTTTACTTATGATTTTTTTTGCCCACATAAATTTTAAAACTCTCTATGGGAAAATGTCTATATCAGTTATCTTTTATGAATTCTTCCATTGTTTTGAATGAATGTATTTCATGACCATTCTGCAATTCAATACATTTTTTTATGAATATTTTTTCTAGTTTTTTTGTTTTGTTTTGTTGATTTTGGCTTAACTTTTATGTTTAATTCTTTAATCCATGTAAAATTTATTTGTGTGTATGATAGAGGTAAAGCTATAACTTAATATTTTGTTTACTGCAAAGTTAACTAACCATGCCATTATCCTTATTAAGCAATCTGTCCTTTCTTTAGAGCCTAGAATTAGCTCCATGTGCTTGGATTTTCATCATGTGATGCCGTATTCTGACAGACTTTTCTGTTTTGAAATGAATGATAAGGTCATTGCTCCATTTAACCAGAGGCCTTGATCTCTTCTCTCTCAGACTTGCTTTGTAAACAAAGAAGATCCCACCTCCACAATTCATTCATTTCTAATGCGGCCAAACTTGTTTCCTCTATGGGGCAGCTGACTACCAGGGGACGAAAAAGACAAGACTACCATTTATGTCTCTTTCATTAAAAAATGGCATCACCCAATATTCTGTAAATGAAACATTGTGTATGGTGCCCAGGCTAGAGGATACTGAAGATAAAGTGGTGGGAGAAACATGAGTATTGAAAGAAAAGAGAGTCAAGATAGGTCTTTTATAATTCATCAAGATACGAATTCTGGAACTTTATTTCAATTTACTTGTCTTTTAACTAAAGATGGCGTTAAATACAGTAACTATAAACATTCAATTATTTCACTGAAGGGTAATTGGCTTTAGAATAAAGCAAATCTGATTTTGAATTTACTCGGTTTCTGCTTGTGGAAGTTAGATGTCCAAAAGAAAGTAAATTTGCTCCTTTGAAACCTGTTTCCTTTATCTATAATATTGGGATAGTTACACTTACTTTATATTTTTGTTGCAAATAGTAAATTTTATAAGTGACAACTTATACCCAAATATCACATACCGAGTGATTAATAATTATTAGGTCCTCCTTTAATGCCTTTTATGGAAAATTAAAGTCTCTAAGACACAATAATGGGGAAAAAACCCTATCATTTATTAATTAGTGTGTGCCAGATAGATTGCAAATATTTTTTTCAATTTTCCCTTTTAACATCCCTATGAACTAGGCATTATTTTAAATCTGATTTTGTGAAGAAGAAAGCTAGAGCAGAGTGAGGTAAGGCATCTGGTTTACAGTTATATAACTTGTACCTGGGAGGACTGGCATGCAAATCTCAGGTCTGCCAGACTCCTCAGACTCAAGATCCCTCATTCCTAAACTCCACGCTACACTGTCTAATCAAGAAGATTGCATAATTAAGGGCAGGTTTAACAGACTAAGTCCGAGCTTCATCTTCTGACTCAATTTCACTTTTCCAGGTAGATGTAAGGCATTAGTTGTACCCACTGCTGAGATTTACCTCTGTCTGTGTATGTCTGGTGTTCTGAGGTGCCCAAAAGACATCTATTTGGCTAAAGAACTTGCAAGCATTCTTGGAAAGAAGTCAAGAGACTGAAAAAAAAAGGCAGTCAAGAAAATTGAGACTTACAGCCAGAAAAAAGGATGCTTTGGAAAAGAACCTAGACTCTGCTACTCAAAGGGTGCTGATCTTACATTCCATGGGCTCTTATCTGAAAATGAGGGAGAAGGATTTTGTACTCTAAATGAAAGGAATTGGAGTCGCCATGTTGTAATAAAATATGGGAAATAGGCATGTCCCTCCCACTAACACTGAAGGGAGGGTGCTCCACACCCTGTATAGCCACTGTGCCTTCCTGGCAGAGGCAGCAGTGACAAGAGGAAGTGATAGGGATGTTAAGTAGTATGAACAAACGAAGCAAAGCAGGAGAATGGGAAAAAATGGGTGGATATTACGGGATAGCTGATAGGATGTATTTGTGAGCACACATTAAACATCCTATGAAATGGGCTGGGGTTCTCCATTTGGAGCTGGCAAGAGGCAGGAAAATACGATATGTATGTTAATTTGGTCAAATTTGAAACTTTTCTTTAAACCAAACAATAGCTGATAATTTTGCTTTTCAGATCTAGAGTTCAGAATAATCATTTGGCTTTATTAGGGTGAAGTTAGGTCCAGCCAATGTTTCCATTTCATCTGAACTAGTGTTTTTAATTGAGTGTGTGATGTGGGGTACTTCAAAGCTCTTGGAGCCATCCAAATTACTAAGTATTCATCTGTTCCATGGGACTTTATTCCATTAAATTAATTACATCTATGTGTCTATATATTCAGCTAGAACTTGCTTCCATTAGATACAACTTTGAAAATTATCTGAACATTTGTTTGGCTTCTGTATCTTCCAATGCTGGACCAGGCAAGTTGAAAGAAAGTGAATTACTATATAATAAGCCTGCTCCTTTGATGTGGAAATAGGCCATTTTATTCCTCCATTTTTTTTTCAGAAATTATTTTCTTAAAACTGTTGTGTCCTTTCTCTTTGCTTAGTTGTGAGTATAGGAAGTAGGTCAGTTCTGGCTTTTCAAAAGACCTAAGAAAAGAAAAAGAAGCTATGTTTAACATGACATCACAAGTGCTTAATATGATCCTACTTACATGTCCACTTTTTAATAGGCTGTTTACTCCAGGAAAAGATGGGAAGACATAATCCTAATTCAAGCACAAATATTTAAACAATAAACTATAGAAGGACAAGATGTAGAATCATTTATTTTGTTTATAGCTAGGAAGCACTTTAGGGAGGCAGAATGAATTGTACTTTTTCTCAGGCTGTGGAGCCAGCATCTTGGTTCAGATTCAGGCTTCATTCCTTATCCTCTGTGAGAGTTTTAGACAAGATACTTAGTCTTTCCGTGTCTCAATTTTCTTCATCCATAAAATGGGGCTGATATTAGGAGTGACCTTGTAGAGCTGTCATGCCTGATACATAACAAGTTCTCAGTAAATATTCACTATTACTAGTCACGTGTCTCTTAACGACAGGGATCCATTCTGAGAAATGCATCGTTAGGTGATTTTGTCGTTGTGCAAACACGATAGATGGTACAGCCTATTACACACCTAGGCTGTATGGTGTAGCTTATTGCTCCAACGCTACAAACCTGTACTGAATACTCTAGGCAACTGTAACACAATGGTAAGTACTTGCGTATATAAACATAGAAAAGGTAGTGTAAAAATATGGTATAAAAGACACAAGTGGTACACCTGTATAGGGGACTTACCATGAATGGAGCCTGCAGGACAGGAAGTCCCTCTGGGCGAGTCAGTGAGTGAGTGTGAGTGAGTGTGGAGGCCTCGGACATCACTGCACACCACTATAGACTTAATAAACTCTGTACACTTGGGCTAGAAAATATTTTTCTTTCTTCAATAAGTTAACCTCAGCTTACTGTAAATTTTTTACTTCATAAACTTTTTAATTTTCCTAACCTTTTGACTCTTTTGTAATAACACTTAGCTTAAAATGCAAACACATTGTACAGCTGTACAAAACCATTTTCTCTCTTTATATCCTTATGCTGTAAATCTTTTTCTATTTCTTTTAATTTTTAATTTTCTTTTTACCTTTTAAACTTTTTAATTAAAAACGAAGACACAAGCATACACATTAGCCTTGGCCTACACAGGGTCAAGATCATCAGTATCACTATCGTCCACCTCCACATCTTGTCCCACTGGAAGATGCTCAGAGGCAATAACACACATGGAGCTGTCACCTCCTACGATAACAATACCTTTGGGAACACCTCCTGAAGGACCTGCCTAAGGCTCTTCTTGAGGAGGTGTCACTCTTTTCAAAATGTGTCCAATATTCCTTTCACAAATATGTCGTTTGCCTGCTTTGTTTCTTTTTTTCATCATAGATTTGCTTGTAAGTAGATAATGCACCATGAACATTCCTCTCTATTAATGAAAACCTTTCAGGGTTGGGGTCCATGTTTCTAAACTTTTTAAGGAGCTTGTTGATGTATGCAAAAGCTTCTGCTAAACACTTGACTGTGAATTTTCTTGAGGGTTCTTCTTTTTCTTCTCCCAGTTCCCCTTACTCTTGTCTCTTCTTTAGCTATGCATTCCTCTTCCAGTTTCAATAAATCCTCATTCATCAAGTCCTCAGGAACCACTGCTAGGAGCTCCTCAATGTCATTCTCATCCACACCCAGGTGAAAGTTATTTGCCATCTCAACCACAGCCTTGTTGATTTTTGAAACCTTCTTATCCTTGGCAAATCATTTGAAGTCATGGATAAACCTCTTGAGTGTCTTCTTCCAGATGCCATTCATACAGTCCTTGGTGACATCACCCCAAGTCCAAGCAAGGTTCTTGATACCATCATAGATGTTGTAATCCTTCCAGAATTGCATCCGTGTCTTCTCTGTCTTCCTCAGTTGCAGCAATAGTCTGGGCAGAGATTCTCCTCAGGTAGTAGACCTTAAAAGCTGCTATAACTCCTTGATCCATTGGTTGGATCAAAGAGGTGGTGTTTGGAGGGAGAAACACTGCTTTGATATTGGGATGAAGATCACCAATAAAAGGATGTCTGGAGGCATTATCGACAATAAGCAAAATCTTGAAAATGATATATCATTCAATACTTCTCCATTTCATTGGCATAGAATTCAGGAGGGCATCTTGGAAGAGGAACTGAATGATCCAGGACTTCCTATTGCGCCTGTAGTCACTGGCCGTGTGTGCTTATTGATATCCTTGAAGGCCCCGGAGTTCTCCCTGTGCCAGACTACGAAGGGTTTCCATTTGTTGCCTACAACATGGTCCCCAAGCAAGATTGTTATCTGGTCTTTAAAAGCCTTGAAACCTGGCATTGACTTGGCCTCCTCATGGATGAAAGTTTCTTCTGGCATCTGTTTCCAGAATTAGGGAGGTTTCATTCATATTGAATATTTGCTCTTGCAAGTAATTTTTCTCTACAATCAGTTTATCTAGTTTCCAAAACCTCTTCAGCTGCCTTCACATCAGCACTTGCAGACTCACCACTCACTTTCACATTATGTCATGAATAATGATTCTTGAATTGTTTAAACCACCCAGAACTAGTAGTAAATTCAACATCGTAGATGGGTCCAGCTTTTTCTTTCTTTCTTTCTCTTTTTTTTTTATCGTGAGGAAGACCAGCCCTGAGCTAAAATCCATTGCTAATCTTCCTCTTTTTTTTGCTGAGGAAGACTGGCCCTGGGCTAACATCCATGACCATCTTCCTCTACTTTATATGGGATGCCGCCACAGCATGACTGACAAGCAGTGCAACGGCAGGCGCCCAGGATCCGAACCGGCGAACCCCGGGCTGCCAAGCGCGAACTAAACCGCTGCGCCACCCGGCCGACCTCCTCTTTCTTTCTTTTATTGCAGTAACACTGGTTTATAACATTATATAAATTGCAGGTGTACATCATTATATTTCAATTTCTGTGTAGATTATGTCATGTTCACCACCAAAGGCTAATTACAATCCATCGCCATACACATATGCCTAATCACCCCTTTCGTCCTCCTCCCTTCCCTCTTCCCCACAAATCCAATCTCTGTCTCTATGTGATTGTTTGTTTTGGGTTTTGGGTTTTTGGTGAAGAAGATTGGCCCTGAGCCAACATCTGTTGCCAATCTTCTGCTTTTTGCTTAAGGAAGAGTGGCCCTGAGCTAATATTTGTGCCCATCTTCCTCTACTTTATATATGGGATGGCGCCACAGCACGACTTGATGAGTGGTGCATAGGTCTGCACCCGGGATCCAAACCTGTGAACCCCGGACCACCAAAGTGGAGTGCACGAACTTAACCACTATGGCACTAGGCCAGCCTAAAATTGTTTGTTGTTTTTTTAATCTTCTATTTATGAGTGAGATCATACAGTATTTGACTTTCTCCCTCTGACTTATTTCACTTAGCATAATACCCTCAAGGTCCATCCATGTTGTCACAAATGGCCAGATTTCACCTTTTTTTTATGGCTGAGTAGTACTCCATTATGTATATATACGACATCTTCTTTATCCATTCATCCCTTGATGGGCACCTAAGTTGCTTCCAAGTCTTGGCTATTGTGAATAATGCTGCAATGAACATAGGGGTTCATGTATCTTTACGCATTCATGTTTTCATGTTTTTTGGATAAATACCCAGCAGATCATATGGTAGTTCTATTCTTAATTTTTTGAGGACTCTCCATACTGTTTTCCATAGTAGCTGCACCAGTTTGCACTCCCACCAGCAGTATATGAGAGTTCCCTTTTCTCCACATCCTCTCCAACACTTGTTATTTCCTGTCTTGTTAATTATAGCCATTCTGATGGGAGCCAGCTGATATTTCGTAGCTTTGATTTGCATTTCCCTGGTAGTGATGTTAAACATCTTTTCATATGCCTGTTGGCCATTTGTATATCTTCTTTGGAGAAATGTCTGTTCAGATCTTTTGCCCATTTTGTAATTAGGTTATTAGTTTTTTTGTTGTTGAGATGTATGAGTTCTTTATATTTTGGATATTAACCTCTTATCAGATATATGGTTTGCAAATATCTTCTCCCAATTGTTAGGTCATCTTTTTATTTTGTTGATGGCTTCCTTTGCTGTGCAGAATCTTTTTAGTTTGATGTAGTCTCGTTTGTTTATTGTTTCTATTGTTTCCCTTGCCTTGAAAATATGGTTCTTGAAAATATGCTGCTAAGACCAATGTAGAAGAGGGTGCTGCCTGTGTTTTCTTCTAGAAGTTTCATGGTTTCTGGTCTTATATTCAAGTCTTTAATCCATTTTGAGTTAATGTTTGTGTATGGTGTAAGATAATGGACTACATTCACTCATTTGCATGTGGCTGTCCAGTTTTCCCAAGAACATTGATTGAAGAGACTTTCCTTTCTCCATTGTATGTTCTTGGCTCCCTTATCAAAAGTTAGCTGTCCATAGATGTTTGGGCTTATTTCTGGGCTCTCAATCCTGTTCCATTGATCTGTGTGGTGTTTTTGTGCCAATATCATGCTGTTTTGGTTACTATAGCTTTGTAGTATATTTTGAAATCAGGGAGTGTGAGACCTCCAGCTTTGCCCTTTTTTCTCAGAATTCCTTTGGTTATTCAGAGTCCTTTATTGTTCTACATAAATTTTAGAATTTGCCTTATTTCTGTGAAAAATGTTGGAACTTTGATAGCGATTGCATTGAATCTGTAGATTGCTTTAGGAAGTATGGACATTTTAATTATGTTAATTCTTCCAATCCAAGTGCATGGAATATCTTTCCATTTCTTTGTGTCATCTTCAATTTCTTTCAACAATGTTTTACAGTTTTCAGTGTACAGATCTTTCACCTCATGGTTAAGTTTATTCCTAGGTATTTTACTCTTTTTATTGCAATTGTAAATGGGATTGTATTCTTAATTTCTCTTTCTGCTAATTCGTTGTTAGTGTATAGGAATGCAACTGATTTTTGTATATTGATTTTGTGTCCTGCAACTCTACCATATTCATTTATTATTTCTAAAAGTTTTTTGGTGGATCCTTTAGGGTTTGGTGGGTTTTTTATATATAAAATCATGTCATCTGCAAATAGTGACAGTTTCACTTCTTCCTTTACAATTTGGATGCCTTTTCTTTTCTTTTTTTTCTTTTTTTTGCCTTATTGCTCTGGATAAGACTTCCAACACTATGCTGAATAAGAGTGGTGAAAGTGTGCATCCTTGTCTGATTCCTCTTCTTAGAGGAATAGCTTAGGGATAGCTTTCAGCTTTTTCTCCATTGAGGATGATATTAGTTGTAGGTTTGTCATATATGGCCTTTATTATGTTGAGGTATTTTCCTTCTATACCCATTTTATTCAGAGGTTTTTTTTTTTTTATATCATAAATGGATGCTGTATCTTGTCAAATGTTTTCTCTGCATCTATTGAGATGATCATGGATTTTTATTCTTCATTTTGTTAATGTGGTGTATCACATTGATTGATTTGCAATGTTGAACCATCACTGCATCCCTGGAATAAATCCGACTTGATCCTGGTGCATGATCTTTTTAATGTATTGTTGTATTTGATTTGCTAGTATTTTGTTGAGGGTTTTTGCATTGATGTTCATCAGTGATAATTGCCTGTAATTTTCTTTTTTTGTGTTGTCCTTGTCTGGTTTTGGTATCTGGGTAATGTTGGCTTCATAGAATAAGTTAGGAAGCTTCCCCCTCTCTTCAATACTTTGGAAAAGTTTGAGAAGGATAGGTATTAAGTCTTCTTTGAATGTTTTGGTAGAATTCACCAGGGAAGCCTTCTAGTCCTGGACTTTTATTTTGGGGAATGTTTTTGATTACTGTTTCAATCTCCTTACTGGTGATTGGTCTATTCAAATTCTCTATTTCTTCTTGATTCAGTTTTGGAAGGTTGAATGATTCTAAGAATTTATCCATTTCTTCCAGATTATCCAATTTGTGGGCGTATAGCTTTTTGTAATATTCTCTTAAAAACTTTTGTATTTCTGAGGTGTCAGTTGTAATTTCTCCTCTTTCATTTCTTATTTTATTTATTTGAGCCTTCTCTCTTTTTTTCTTGGTGAGTCTAGCTAAAGGTTTGTCAATTTTGTTTATCTGTTCAAAGAACCAGATCTTACTTTCATTGATATTTTCTATTGTTTTTTAAGTCTCTCTTTCATTTATTTTTGCTCTGATTTTTATTATTTCCTTCCTTCTACTGATTTTGGGCTTTCTTTGTTCTTCGTTTTCCAGTTCATTTAGGTGCACTGTTATATTATTTATTTGAGATTTTTCCTGTTTGTTGAGGTAGGCCTGTATTGCTATAAGCTTCCCTCTTAGAACCACTTTTGCTGTATCCCATAAATTGTGGTATGTCATGTTTTCATTTGTCTCCAGGTATATTTTGATTTCTCCTTTGATTTCTTCATTGACTGAATCTTTGTTCAGTATCATTTTGTTCAATCTCTACATATTTGTGGCTTTTCTGATTTTCTTCCTGTAGTTGATTTCTAGTTTCATACCATTGTGGTCAGAAAAGATGCTTGGTATTATTTCAATCTTCTTAAATTTATTGAGACTTGTTTTGTGGCCTAATATGTGGCCTATCCTGGGGAATGTTCCATGTGCATTTGTAAAGAATGTGTATTCTGTGGTTTTTGGATGGAATGTTCTCTATACAGCTACTAAGTCCATCTGGTCTAATGTGTCATTTAAGGCCAATGTTTCCTTATTGATCTTCTGTTTGGATGATCTATCCATTGGTGTAAGTGGAGTGTTAAAGTCCCCTACTATTATTGTGTTACTATCTATTTCTCCTTTTGTGTCTGTTAATAATTGTCTTATATATTTAGGTTTTCTTATGTTGGGTGCACCAATATTTACAAGTGTTATATCCTCTTGTTGGATTGTTCCCTTGATCATTATGTAGTGCCCTTCTTTGTCTCTTATTACAGTTTTTGTTTTAAAGTCTATCTTGTCTGATATAAGTATTGCTATCCTAGCTTTCTTTTCATTGCCATTTGCATGGAGTATCTTTTTCCATCCCTTCACTTTCAGTTTGTGAGTGTCTTTAGGTATGAAGTGTGTCTCTTGTATGCAGCATATATATGGGCCTTGTTTTTTTTATCCAATCGGCTACCCTATGCCTTTTGATTGGAGCATTTAGTCCATTGACATTTAAAGTAGCTATTGATAAGTATGTACTTATTGACATGTTGTTACTTTCTTCATGGGTGTTTTAGTAGTTTTTCTTTGTTCCTTTCTTCTTCTCTTATTCTCTTCCCTTGGGGCTTGATGGCTTTCTTTAGCATTATGTTTGGCTTACTTTCTCTTATATTTTTGTGTGTTTATTATATGTTTCTGGTTTGTGATTACCACGAGGTTCATATATAATAAACTACACATATAGCAATCTATATTAAGTTGATGGTCTCTTAGTTTGACCTCTTGCTAAAAGCTCTACTCTTTTACTCCTCTCCTCCTGCACTTGATGTTTTTGATATCATTTCTAAGCTCTTTTTTCATGCACGTGTATCCATTACCCTCTTATCCTGGAAATAGACGATTTCAGTGCTTTTGTCTTTTGACCTTCACATTATCTTTATAGGTGTTGATCTGCTATCTTTACTGCATATTTGCCTTTACCAGTGACTTTATTGCTTTTTTTTTTTTTTGATAATTTTCTTATTCCTATTTGTGGTCTTCTTTTTCCCACTTAAATAAGTCCCTTTAGCATTTCTTATAAGGATGGCTTTTTGATGATAAACTCCTTTAGTTTTTACTTGCCTGGGAAACTCTTTATCTTTCCTTCAATTCTGAATGATAACCTTGCTGGGTAGAGTATTCTTGCCTGTAGGTTTCTCCTTTCAGCACTTTAAATATATTGTGCCACTCCCTTCTAGCCTGTAAGGTTTCTGCTGAGAAGTCAGCTGATAGCCTTATGGGATTTCCTTTGTGTACTTGTTGCCTTTCTCTTGCAGCTTTTAGGATTCTCTCTTTATCTTTAATTCTGGACATTTTAATTATGATGTGTCTTGGTGTGGGCCTCTTTCGGTTTATCTTTCTTGCTGCTCTCTGTGTTTCCTCTACCTGGATGTCTGTTTCCTTCCTTAGGTTAGGAAAGTTTTCAGCTATTATTTCTGCAAGTAGATTCTCTGCCCCTTTGTCTCTCTCTTCTCCTTCTGGGACACCTATAACGTGGGTGTTAGTGTGCTTGATGTTGTCCCAGAGGTCCCTTGGACTGTCCTCGCTTTTTTAGTTCTTTTTTCCTGTATTTATTCAGCTTGGATGATTTCCTCTAGTCTTCCATCCAGCTTGCTGATCCATTCTTCTGTATCATCTGCTCTGCTATCAAGTCCTTCTAGTGAATTTTTCATTTCCAGTATTGTCTTCTTCATTTCTGACTGGTTCTTTTTTTATATTTTCCAATTCTTTATTGAAGTTCTCACTGAGTTCGTCCATTCTTCTCCCAAGATTGGTGAGCATCCTTATGACTTTTTGTTTGAACTCTTTGTCAGGTAGATTTTTTGTGTTCCATTTAATACTTTTTCTGGGGTTTTGTCATGTTCCCTTACTTGGAATATTCCTTTGTCCCCTCATTTGCCTCTTTCTCTGTGCTTATATCTATGTATTAGGTAGGTCAGCTATATCTTCTGATCTTGGAGAGGTGGCCTTATGTAAGAGATGCCTTATGAGGCCCAGCAGTGTGCTTCCCTCTCATCACCAGTTCCAAATGTTCCAGGAGTGTCCCCTTTGTGGGCTACATGTGTCCTTCTATTGTGGCAAAGTTGCTCTTGCTGCAGCTGCCTGGGGAGGCTAGGGTGTCCCCAGCTGGTTGTAATGCTCAGCTGTGTGTGGCTGCTATGGATATTTCAGTCACTTTATTGGGTGTGGGGAGCCCCAGCATAGTTGGCTGCAAGGTCTAATAGCACATTCCTATTGCAATTTTTCTGTTAAGTGAGTAGGCCCCCAGTGTGGCTGGTTGCTAGGCTCAGGGGCTTACAATTGCTATAGGCCTCTGGCCTGCAAGGCTGCTGTCAGCTCTCTCAGGATTGCAGCTGAATGGGGCTCGCCCCAGGATGGGAGCCCCAATTGTTTCAGGCTTTGGAAGATGGGGCCAATCCCCTATGTGGCTGTTTGAGAAGCATAAGACTGCTGTAGCTGACAAGCTCCACCACCCATAGGGGCACATACCCTGTCAACACAGTCCTGCCCTGTATGCACATCCTGAGCCACAGAATCAGACCCAGTCACCCCACTGCAGAGGCCCCACACACTCCACCAATGCCCCATACACTCCACCTGCTTCTCATGCATGCCCTGCCCCATGAGGTGGGCCCAGTTGCCCAACTGTGAAGATCCAGGCACCCCGCCTATGTGGGCCCACAAGTTGCCTGAAGGCTTGCTGTTGGGTGGGACCAGACTCTAGGGCTGGTTGCCTGCCCTGGCTGAGCTGGACTAAATTGGTGCTCTAGTTGATGGGGCAGACCCCTGGGCTAACAGGCCAGGGGAAGAACTCTAATGGCATCTGCCAGCATCTGTGTCAGCACACCTGTACTAGGTCACAATAATGGCTGTGCTGGAGAGGTGTCGCCTCTCACTGAGATGGATCCAGAGCCTATCAGGTGAGTCTCCTTTCACCAAAGGACTTTGCACCTTTCTTTCTGGTGATTTTAGGTTGCTTTTTGAAATGCATGAATTTGTGCATGGGCCCTTTAAGAGCAGCTGTTTTTTCCCTCATGTCTGAGAGCTTTTCTGGGGGTATTCCCCATTGATAGTAGCCAGCAAAGCCAGATATCATGACACTCATCTCAGTTGTGCTGAATCCCAAAGCTGCTTATAGTAGTAACGCTCCCCCACTCAGATCCTCTGCTCCTCCAGGGAAGGCTTCATACCTTAGGATTGCTCCTGGCCAGCCAAGAATCACAGTGGCTTGCAAAGGTGGCTTTTTTTCTCTCCAGAAAGGAATTTCTGCCTCTTCCACCTCAGTCAGCACTGTCTCTTGTTGCAGGGGTTCTTTTTATCCAGTTTTCAGTTCTTTCTCAGGAGCAATTAATCCAAGAGTAGTTATAAATTTGTTGTGTCCATGGGAGGAGGTGAATTCAGAGTCTACCTATGCTGCCATCTTGATACCATCCCTCCAGCTTTTTATTTCAACATGTCAAACAAACTTTTTCCTTTGGCTGTGGTTGTCATGGTGCTAGGAGGGATATACTTCTGTGTCTGGTCTTCAATCTAGGTCATTAGAAATTTCTCCATGTCTGATGCAGGACCTTCTCAAATTTTTATTAGTCTCATTGCTTTCAATGAAGCAGATCCTTTAATGGCTTCCATCACTTTGTTCTTGTTCTTCAAGACTGTATCTATGAGTAATGCATTATGCTACAACGTTATGACAGCTACAGAGTCACTAGGTAATAGGAATTTTTCAGCTCTCTTATGATCTTATGGGACCACCATTGTGTATGCAGTTCATTGTTGACTGAAATATTACACAGTGCATGACTGTATTGACTTTGAGCCCTTCATCTTCCAGATGGGGGAGCTGATCTAGACGGATGAACCAACTTGGCAGAACTAAGACTACAGGTCTCATTTTCTGATTCTCATCCACCCAAGATCGCTTCTAAAGACTGTTGGAGCAAACCCTTCCCACTGAGGAAAATGAATTCTGCTGTTACTAAGAGGGAAGAATTGACTGATCTAGAAATTAACATGAAGCATTATTAATTTTGAGGCGTCTGGAAATCCAGAACAGAAAAATCTTTGAAAATGAGGGATTTTTTTTTGCACATGCACCTTTCTGCTTGACAATCAAAAAAATCAAAGTGAAAATCCAACTTAATGTTGATCATATAGATTACACACAAGAGCATAAAGCATGTTTTACAAAAAGAAAGTTTTATGTCCCCTGAAACTGCTCAATAGAGTACGCTATTTCTGCCAACAAACTATCAGGTTCTAGATAAGCAATTCCACCCAGACTTTCAGGGCAATACTATTTAATTGTAATCCTTTCACCACAAGCAATGATTTATAAAATATTGTTTAAAGTTTAAATTGAGGTAAACCTTATTAATGATCAGGAGGCAAAAGCACTATTTCAGGCTATACATTCTGTTGTTGTTTTGTTAAAAAATTTGGAAAATAAAGACAGAGATAGCTCTTCATGTTCAGCAAGCATGTGTCAACCATTCTTTCTATATACACCATCATTTCTTTAAGAAAACAGAACATGCTGCATGAATAGACCTTTCTACAGTGCCTCAATTTTAATTTTCCAGAGTTTAGAGAAGCAACATCCAAGTTCCCTCAACTGTTGAGAATAATGCTGTTTTTGTCACACACAGGGTCTATTTTGAGCTCAAATATACACATCGACTTTAGACTATAGGCTTGCAGACCTGTCAGCACAATGCTCCATTACAAACTGTCCCTTTAGCAAGATGACTTCATTTTAGTGGACCATTCTGGTTTCTACATTCTTCCAGGTTTCACAGTTCACTGCAGTCAAACAAGGTGATGGCATTTTTAAGGCTCTAGATTTTATTGGTCTGCAATTTAAGGTAGGTGGCCAGGTGCTATTTCAGGGTTTCATCTGGCAACCTGGTGTTAAATTTGAGCACACTGAGACTAAGAGCATTGTGATTTTTTTTAATATATACTGGAAACATAAATATTGGCATTTATGGAAATGGCCACTGTAACAGGAAGTGATTTCATATATCATTAGCTGAAATAAGATTACAGGAAAGTCTAACTTAAATCTGAATGATCATTAAAACCTAGGACATATTATTTCTCAAGAAGAACTTATTAGAATCCAAGCAACCCCTATTTACATTTTGAGCCTTCTACCTATTGGATACTGATAAAACTCCTATACTTTAATTATTTCACACATTACTTGCACATATTTTAATTTCCTATGAAGACATAATCATGTCTGAATCAGATACATACCGTGGCCAATGACCAGCCATACATGCTCTTTAAGTTGTATCCTTTGCACAGGAATAAATTTTACTCAAAAATGGACCATGCCTATATATGAGAAAACAGAGTCAAGAAGAGATTATAGTAGGTAGAGAAAAGCGAAAGAAGAGACGCCTGGAGTCACAAGACTTGGAAGGAATTCACAGCACTAGTAAGAGTGTATGAACAAAGAACAATTGTTTAGCTTCTTTTTCTTTGATTTTCTTTCTCTAAAATAGCAGCAACGGTAGCATCCACACATAGGCTGGTGAGTAGTAAATGAGATAATGGATGCAAAGAGCTTAACAAAAAACAACAACAATGACAATTAATATTTATCTGTCCTTCCTCTCTGACAAATCCTTTGCCAAGTCCTTTGTGTTTTGCAAAACAATATGTAAGTAAAAAATATCATTAGGTGTGCAGAGTGCTCGTACATTTATGTACATACTTTGAAATGTGTATGACTAACTAAAAATTAAATGATTGAATGTACAAAACTCTATTTTGTTTATTGTTTTCTGCTTCAGCTCAGGGATTTTAGAATTTTCATGTTAATTTTGATAATTAAACTCTCTCACCCATGACTTTGTATAATTCTCTACTTTGTTAATTGAATTCGGTGAGAAACATTCTGTGTGGGAATTCATTTTCAAAAGCATAACTGGCCCTAGGTATCTACTGGAAGGTCATTCATTCCTATATCCAACTCTGTCCCAGGTGGGTATGCAGCTGTCCAAGTTTTGCAGATCATTTAGAATAATTCAAAATCAACAAAACACCAACAGTTTTAAAAGCAGCCTATTAGTAATGTAAAAATCACTCTACTTGTAGTTTTCTAACAAGCTTTATAAATGAGTGAGCGCGAATGAGACTTTGGGTACCCCCTCTGTGGCGCAGAGGTTTAGTTCGCGCTCTGGCAGCCCGGGTTGGCAGGTTCAGATCCTGGGCACCCGCTGATGCACTGCTTGTCAGCCGTGCCTGGGCAGTGTCCTGTATAAAGTGGAGGAAGATGGGCACAGATGTTAGTCCAGGGCCAGTCTTCCTCAGCAAAAAGAGGAGGACTGGCAGTGGATGTTAGCTCAGGGCTGGTCTTTCTCACCAAAAAAAAAAAAAAAAAAAAAAAAATGAAACTTTGGAGAGCTCACAACTTTGCAAGATAATTGAAAAATGCAGCAAAATTAGAGTCTATATACATTTTTAAAATAGAAATTGTAGGCCATTAGGCCCTGTAGATAGGAGAGCCAGACACTAAAGATTCATAAAACATTGGCATCCATTTAAAGTAGTGTGAATTCAGAAGACATTTATCTACACAATAAACATCGATGTTCTCTGGGATTCTAGTTATACTTCTTATCCTAAACCTACTTGTAGGCTGAGAGAGCCTGATTTCTTGGTTTTATAAGTAATTCATATTTATTGCCTCAAATTTTCATCTCCAGTCCAATCTCTCTCCTGTACTTTATATCTAACATCCTACTCTATCAGCTCCACTCTTTTTAAGAAAGAAGTTTTCTGGATGCCATAGTTATCATTTGGAATCAGAAATCTCACCATTTAAATCTTTCCTAGCTTGTAAAAGAGAAATTTGGTCAGAAATGATTGGTTTTTAAAGATTAAATCTAAATGAAAGCTAGCTTTTTCTTCTTTGCTTCATTAGAAAAGCACAAAATAGAAGATAACCCAATATTCTGTTATTTTTTTCACTTTTATTGGAAATAAAATAATCCTAATTTCAAACAATAAATAAATATTAGCATAATGAAATTATGTTATGACACTAAATTTATAGAACCATAGAGTAAAACTAATATGGAGGAAGTCTCCAATAGACAGAGAATCTGTTTTAGATTTTCATTTTTCTAAGTAATATCTATTAGTAAGCAGTGATTACCTATGTTAGTACATTCAATATTTAATTCATTAAGCTAACATATTGTGTGAACCAATAGGGGATAATTTGTTGAATGAATAATTCAATGAACAAATGCTTAATGTGAAATGGTAGGGATGCAGAGAGGAATAGATAGTACAGTTTAAGAAAGAATGAGATCATAGAGTCTCACAGTTATTGTTTTCATCTTGACCCTGAGTTTGAATCCCACACTTTCCTCTACTCTGGCCCTCTCTTCCCTATCTGCTCCCTGGAAACAGGGAATCAATGTGAGGACTCTGAAGCCCTAGAAGAGGACAGAGCCACTCTACAGAAAGAGCCAGGTTCCCCAAATGTCTGAGTGTAGTAGAGTCTCCTGGATGATCTGCATTGGACTGTGAGATGAATGAGTAGGAAACATACATTACATTAATCCATGATATTGGATGGGCTAGATATCACATCCAGCCTATCTTAGCTAACATAACTACCTTAAAGGGTTGAGATGAAGAGTAAATAAAGACAATATTTAATGCACCAGCACAGAAGCTTACGCAATCTAAATACCAAATCCAAAATTTCCCTTTCCTTTCTTTTCTGTATCTGTGACACCACCTGTGAAGTTGAAGCATATTAGGCAATTCTTATTTATAATAAAAAAATTGCATTATTTACTTTGTTCCAGACACTGTGCCAAGAGTGAATGAATGTGTTTATTTCTCTAACACTATGAAATGATAATTGTCATCATCTCCTGTTTACTAGTGAAGAAATGGGAAAACGTACCATACGAAGCAGTAGATGCAATAGTCATGAAAATAAAGACCATTGAAGACAACCAAAAGGATGACTATAGTTCATTAGAAAAATATAATTTTTCTATAAAATATAAATATAAATTCTAAAATATATAAATTACCCTAATTAGAGAAATGATTCAACAAAATGATTCAACTGAATTTAGTCCTTAGACCTAGAAGTTAGAGGTCAGTTTCTTTTTCTTTTTTTTTTTTTTGTGAGGAAGACCAGCCCTGAGCTAACATCCGTTGCTAGTCCTCCTCTTTTTTTTGCTGAGGAAGACTGGCCCTGGGCTAACATCCACGCCCATCCTCCTCTACTTTTATATGGGACGCCGCCACAGCGTGGATGACAAGCAGTGCGTAGGCAGGCGCCCGGGATCCGGGCCTGCGAGCCAGGGGCTGCCAAGCGCGAACTAAACTGCTGTGTTACCGGGCCGGCCCTAGAGGTCAGTTTCTTACATGAAATTATAATGAAAAAGTGGAAGATCGTGTCCTTAATGACCAAATTTGAGGGAAAATCACAAAATGCCATGTCAACAAATGCAAGTAAATAAAATAGAAATGTATCCAGTGCGGTACTATATGTCAAATTTTTAGATTATACTCAAACTTCCGGGAAAAGTACTTTCAGTAGGAAGTATGCATGAAATCAGCAAAATATACTTCGTTAGGATCAACCTAGCTTCCCCTCACTAATAGAGTTGTAAAATTTGGATTCTTTATTGTGAAAAGTTTCTTAGAAAAATGAGGTACTGCCATGTAAGGAATGATACTACTTGTTAGAGAAGAAACTTCCCTTTAACAAGCTCATTTATCAATTGTCAAGAGTAGTAGACCTAACTCTATTAATTTTAATTAAAAAAAGAAAAATATGAAAAAAACAATAAGCTACAGTAAAAAGGCTTCCCTCTACAGTATTCTCAAACATAGACGCATTAGAAAAGAGCCTATAACAGGCTTTCAAATGGATTTTACTTCTTTAATGATACATTCTCTGTTAATTATGCTAATGATATACTTAGAGGATGGTTAAAGAGACTGGATTTTTTTTCCTCCCCCTGGTATTATTTAAAGAAAAAGTAAGAAAATAGAAAAGAACCCATAGAGAGGTGAGAGACCTCTGCTTAGAACTGTGGAAGCTTCTTAAATAACTCTAACAGAGTTCCAGAAAAAATAAGAAAGTGAGGATGCTAATCTATATGTTATGAAGGGAAAGTGAAGCTTTCATAGAAGATTTCCCCTTCTTCAAATTAATTTTCTTCACACATTTTTTCTAAGTATTTGTCTTTTATAAGGCCTAAATCAACAAATTTATTCTGTCAAACACTTTAAAAAGAGTAAGTTTTCATTTTTATAAATATTAAAAGTATCAGTAACAGATATTGAAAAACTGATAACATCCATGTTTTACAATAATTTATTCATCCATCTATCCATTCATTCATTCATTCAAAAAATTATTTAATACCTACTACTACATATCAGGTACTGTGCTAGTCACTGAAATAAATGGGTCAGGGAGGTGTTGAGAAATAGATTATCTACTAGTATTCAATGACTGCAGATATAATTGTAGGTTGATTATCTGGCTATATATCAAATGTATTTAATGTCATCTTTTTTCCAAAGGAAAAAAAGTTATTATCCAGTTTCCTCAATGTCAATTGCTTATTTGCACACTTTATGAAAGTGTCACGTGCTTTGAAATATTGTTTGCCTGACTGGGGAAATTGTGTACTGGGGAGCATTGGATATCATACTTAAAAAAGTACCAGTGTGAATTTTCACTATACTGAAAGCCCAATATTTAGCTGATTTTTAAATAAAATAACGACAACAACAAAACTGGGGTATCTATTTTATGTGAAACCAGAACTATATGTATATAGGTTCTTAAAACATTAAGAAGCATGCCCCTCATTGTCTGTCATCAGGGAAATGCAAATTAAAACAACAAGATACCACTATACACCTGTTAGAATGGCCAGAATCTGGAACACTGACAACACCGCCACCAAATGCTGGTAAGGTTGTAGAGCAGCAGGAACTCTCATTCCTTGCTAGTGGGAATGCAAAATTGTACAATTACTTTGGAAGATAGATTGGCAGCTTCTTTCAAATCTAAACATACTCTTACCATATGATCCAGCAATTGCACTCCTTGATATTTACCCAAAGGAGTTGAAAACTTATATCCACACAAAAACCTGCACACGGATGATTTTACAGCTTTATTTATAATTACCAAAACTTGGAAGCAACCAAGATGTCCTTTCAGTAGGTGAATGAATAAACTGTGGGGCATCCAGACAAAGGAATATTATTCAGTGCTAGAAAGAAATGAGCTATCAAGCCATGAAAAGATAGGGAGGAACCTTAAAGCATATTGTTAAGCGAAAGAAGCCAATCTGAAAAGGCCACATACTGTATGATTCCAACTACAGGACATTCTGGAAAAGGCAAAAACTATGGAGAATATAAAAAGATCAGTGGTTGCTAGGGGTGGAATTGGGAAGAGGATGAGTAGGCAAAGCACAAAGAATTTTTAGGGCAGTGAAAATACCCCATATGATATTATAATGATAGAAATATGTCATTATACATTTGTTCAAACTTATAGACGGTACAACTCCAAGAGTGAACACTAAGTTAAACCATGGACTTTGGGTGATTAGGATGTGTCAGTGCATCCTTGGTAACAAATGTACCATTGTGAGTGATGTTGATAATGGGAGAGGCTATGCAGTGTGGGGCAGGGGGTAGATGGGAAATCTCTTTACTGTCCTCTCAGTTTTGTCATGAATTAAGACTTCTCTAAAAAACTAAAGTCTTTAAAAGAAAAAAAAAAAAAGATCAAGAAGGAACAAAATTGAAAGATTCTCTGATTCAAACCTGAAATGAAACTGTATTTCACTTGATGAATATTTTCTATTTTAACAAGAGTAAAAATTACATTTTAAGGATTACTAAGTGATATAGAAATATTCCTGGCAACAGGAGAGAAAAAGTGAATGTGAAATTTTAAAAATGATGTGAAAGAGAAAAGAGAAATTCTTCACAAGACTGGGTAGAGGTTAGGAATAATTCTTTATTTTATAGTAGGATCCTAATACATATAATTATGTTGGAGGACATCAGTTGACATGCATAAAAGTCATGTGCTTAAAAAAACTTATTGATGACTAACCTAAGAAATATTTTAGGGCAAGAAGTGTGTCTTACTCATTTTTACATCTATAGAGCTTAGCAGAGTAGCAGCTGTAATAAGTAGATACCCAGTGAGGTTTGTTGAGCAAATGAGTGTTGAATTAATGAGAGAAAGAAAAAATTATAGGACTGTTTTGACACTAATAGAGCTTCCAGAAATTTGCATGAGAAGATATTATTCTTTTTTTAATGTAAAATTATATTTCCTTCTCAAACAAGGAAAAAACACAACTCTATTCTTTATTGATATCTGTTAAAACTATGGTCTTTTCAGGTATTTATTTATATAGGATCGCCTTCCAGATGTGCTGTTCTGTGTCACATGGGAAACATTTATCTTCACATGCTTCTAAATCTTTCTTATATGATTCATACTGAATTTCAGTCCAACCACCTTTAAAAAAATAAAAACAAACATTCCCTCAGGTGCTCAAGTTCATGCAGTTCCAATACACCATAGAAACTGCAGTAAACCATATGCTGCAGGAGTCTAGAACAAATAGCCCTTTTAAAAAACCGAGCTGCCAACAAAATTGAGATTCCATTTTTAAATGATTTTCTGCAAAGTAAACATTTTTCAAGCCTGATCTTTGTGTAATTTTTCACTGGCATTTTTCAAGCTAGAAACACCCTGCAACATGTTCTTTCTGTAAAGAAGGGTTTAATACTCCACTGTGTCACCGAGTCCCAGTGAGCTAATTTGTTCTAAAGACAACATTACTACATCAATACAACACAGCTTAACCTTCAGCTAACCTTCTTCTGTTTGCTTTCCACATCCCAACCGAGGCTCTCAGCCAAAATGTCCCCTCAATTCTGGGTTCATTTCTCTCTAGGTGGAAAATATGTGCATATAAACTGTTGCTGCTTTTGTATATTAGAGGAAAAGCAACATTCACACAATCCAAAAATCATACACACACACACACACACACACACACACATTCCTTGTTCCCTATCTTACAAAATATGGAATCACTTCAGGGAGGCAGAATGCTTAAGACAGAACTCCCCCTTAAAGCAAAGTCCCAAAAGAGAAATTGGGAAAAACCAGAATAAACCCAAATCCCACTGTTTAGTGTTCTGGCTCAAGTCTGTTTATTTCTTCTTTTTTAAGGCTTCTTGCTCTAATATCCTTTTCCATATGAACAAATGATGACAGTTGGTGAAACTGCCACAAAACTAGTTCTTATCTTAATTTCATTCATCATCTCTCCCTGAGCTGTCTTCTCTCCCAGATTCAAAACAAAAGCACTTTTAGTGTTTCTTCATTTGTTGAATTCTCAGATTAAATTGATCTGTCTACATTGGAACATGCTAGAACTAGATCCTCCTCTGATAAGGATCTTGTTATTATCTTATGTCTTGTGCTGATAAGGTAATGTTATTTCTAATTTCTCCCCCTAAAAGTCACGAAATATTGATATGCTGAAACACTTTTGAATAACTTTATTCGGACTTTATGCTAGTTTGACTAGTTGACAGTTTCTCAATTTTTTGCAAAAAGTAAAAATTCTCATTGGAAATTGCAGGGTGGAAAAAAGAATGTTCTATATTTTAAGAGGATCAATTTAGTTAGTTAGGTGGTTTGCTGACGACTGAGGTCATATCTCACTATCACAGAACCATGCCCAGGGACTGATATTTAGCTGTAAAAAAAGGCAGACAATAAATAGAATATGAGCCAAAATGAGCTTAATAACTGAAGAATTACAAAGAATATCTTTTACCCTCAGAATTAACAATTTCTCTACAAAATTTATTTCAAGGCTGGAAAAAGAACTCATTGGTAATAGAAACTTTTTTATTAGGGAGAAGCTTGATATTTTTAGCATAAGATAACACTGTTCTGTCACTACCATCTTAGTTTAAAAACGTCTGTAAGCCAGTGCATTCTTAAAATTTAGCGCATTATAAAGTCCTCATTGATGTTTTGCAAACAGAGAAGCAACTGTAAAATGTTGTAAATACAGTTTTATCTGATCAGAAAGGTCAATGGATGAACTACAGGATCCATTTTCTAAAGTCTTGAAGATTACAAATAAGAATTATATTAGATTCAAGACAATTTGCATTACTCACGTTTTATTGAATTCTAATTCCCTGAGAATTGGCAAGGCAGATATTACCAATGCCAATGTATTTTGAGAGAGAAAAAGAGACATCTGATGTTACCAGCTGAAATGAGTCCTTCCAAAGTCCACGTTGAAGTCCTAACCTCCTCAGAACGTGACCTTATTTGGAGATAGGGCCTTTATGGAGGTAATTAATTAAAATGAGATCATTGAGATGGGCCCTAATCCAATATAACTGGTGTCCCTATGAAAAGAGGAAATTTGGACACAGACACGTACACAGGGAGAATGCCAGGAGAAAATAAAGGCAGAGATCTACAAGCCAAGGAATGCCAAAGATTGCCAGCCAACCACCAGAAACTAGGGAAAATGCATGGAATAGGTTGTCTTCCACCATCCTCAAAAGGAACCAACCAGGCTTACACCTTGATCTTGGACTTCTAGCCTCCAGAACTGTGAAACAATAAGTCTCTGTTCTTTAGTTGTGGTACTTTGTTACAGCAGCTTTAGCATCCTTATACATCTGATAAAGATCATCTCTTTCTGATACTTTCCTGACTCTCAATATCTGAATGAATTGAAGTTTAAACATCTAAGTCAGTGATTTTATATGCTTGTTTTACATCAGAGTTATCCTTGAAGGTTTTTCAAAACACAAATGCTCAGGCAAAACCCACTGAATCAGAATCACTGATATGGGGAGAAAGAAATCAATATGCATAAAAAGTTCCATAGGGATATTGATGCACACCTTGTTTTGAGAACCACTGGTCTAAAATATGGGATGGTCCCACAGTACTTGGGGTGCTGTTCATTTCTTTTTTGGAGGAGGGTGCTCTGGGTTTGTCAGTCTTGGGAGCCTCATGGCAATCACTTCAACCTTGGCTACACGTTAGATTCATCTGGGGAGCTTTTAAAAACCACAATTGCAGGCTGTACCCAGATCAAATGAAAAAGAATCTCTGGGGTTAGATTCAGACATCGGCATTTTTAAAACTTCCATGTGGTTACAATGTGTACTCAGAACTGAGAACCTTGGGTTTAAGTTTAAGAAGTAAAATTTGTGGGCAATGACTAATCAGCTAATTAACATTGCCAAAGATCAGACGACTCTGTACCCCAAATAAATCAACTCACGCATCTCAAACTTACTGAGCGAATCCTTTTCTTCTTTGTTCTCCACTTCTCTCTTTTTCTGTACCCTCTTTTGATTTCTTTCTCTCCATTCTACTTTATCTTTCTTGGTCACTCAATTCTTTTCCCTTCCTTCTCATTCCATCTAATCTCTTCCCCAGCATTAACTGGAAAAAACATGAAACTGAAGTTATACACATGTACCATATTTTTGAGTCAAATTTTATCATCCCTGATTTTATTTAGGAAATTGTTGGAGCTGAAATATTTTGTATTTCTTTAAGAAATAATATCATCTAAATCAAAACGGTTTTTCATAAACATGCACACCTCTTACTCCCCATCCTCATTCTCATCCTTGAATGAGTGATTGTGGACACTCTATAACTTTAGGATGTTTCAGAACGTTCTTGGATTAAACATCAGCCTCTGACATTAAAGAGCTCAGCGGCATTTGGGGGGGGGGGTGACAATGTTTTTTCCTTCCCAGGTTTATTTCCCAGGTGTAGCTCTGAGGAACCTGGAAGACTTCCTGGGAGCATGACAGCAGCTGCTAGAAGGTAGCAGGAAAGTGCCACACGCTGCGCTCAGAAATGTGGGGAGGATAACAATGAGTTGTCTCACCCCTGATGAAACTTCAGATGGAGCCAAGAGTTAAGAACTGACAACAAAATGTATGACTATGAACGGCAGATAAACTTACGTTGGGTTGAGTTTAATTCCCTGGGATCCTCTTCTAGGAAAACTTGAGTCCTCCTTTCCTTGGGATGGATGGCCTCATTCTCTTTGTCTTGTACTATCATTCTGTAAAGGAACAAGATCTGTTTTACTTAGGTCCTAGCTGGATCACAGAAGTAACTCCCTAGTCACTGCAGAAAATGTGCCGCAGACATCAGACATCAACTCTATGCACCCAAAAGCAAACCAGTATGAACTGTATATCAGTCCAAGGAGAGAAAAGGGTCATCTGTTTGCCACCAATTCTAAGCTTTTCTCTTTAAATTTTTCCTGTTTTTTTGGATCCCCCTTCCCACTTGCTCCTCTTTTTCTTCTTTGGTCCTCACAATTGTAGTAAAGAATACAGCTTTAAAAAAAGTCTCCTATTCCATGGATCTGTATGCCAAACATATCAAATTTCATTATAAAATTTTTCAGAAGTTGGCCATCTAGAAGTACCTAGTAGAACACAGGACTAGAAAATGTTGGCCCAGATGATACCCACATAATTAGTGACCACATTTTTTAAAAGTCCAGCAAGTAATGAGGTTTTTATCCAAAATGACCAGTTGTTTTGGTGTTTTTTGAATAGTCAGCATTAATTTTGCTGGAAAAATGCTCATTTGCTTGGTCAAAGTTTAGGATGTTTTTTCTTCCTGCTTCATGATAAGTACTGTGGCTCTCTATTCTCAAGCTTTGTGGTTAAAAAGGGAGCACAGAGTTGCAATTCTGAAAATAAAAAAGCCAACAACTCAGTCAACTGTTAAATATCAACATTATTTTTTTATAAAATGGACTATGAAAAAACCCAATGAACCACCTAACATACAGACACATAGGCACCAATCTTATTAACCTCAAGGCTGTATTAGTGCCTTAGGGCTGCTGTAACAAAGTACTGCAAACTAGATGGCTTAACACAATAGAAATTTATTGTCTCACAGTTCTGGAGAATAGAAGTCTGGAATCAAGATGTCAGTAGGGCTGGTTCTTTCTGAGGGCTCCGAGGGAGAGTCTGTTTCATGTCTCTTTCCTAGCTAGTGGTGATTGCCAGCAACCAACACTTGGTGCTCATTGGCTTGTAGATGCATCACTCCAATCTCTACCTCCATCTTTGTATGTTCACCCTGTGCTTCTCTGTACCCAAATTCCCCCTTTTTATGAGGACACTGCCATATTGGATTAGGCCTGCCCTAATGATCTCATCTTAACTTGAATATATCTTTAAAGACTGTATTTCCAAATAAGGTCACATTCATAGGTACCAGGGTAGGGTGTTAGAATATATTTTTAGGGGACACAACTCAATCCATAATAGTGATTTACAGGAACATTCTGCATATGCTTATTCAATGGCTGAATTTCAATGTTAGAAAAACAAATTTTTTGGCAAAGAAAACAGTAAGTATGCATCCAGCATGAATGTTTACAAACTATTTCTGCCTATTTAAAAATTACTCAGGGTCATTTTGTCCTAATTCTAGTTCTATGAATTCTATCATTATTGTTTATTTATTTTTATAGAGGTGAAATTCATTTATTGTTTTTTTTTGGGGGGTAGTTTTTAACTTTTTATTTTGGAAAATTTTAACATATGCAAAAGTAGAGAAAATAATGTAATGAAAGTATATGTATCTCTCATCCAACTTAAACAACTTCAACGTATGTCTAATTCTGTCACTTTTACAGCTCTTACTCACTTTCCACATCTCTCCATATTATTTTGAAGCAAGTCCTAGACATTATATCATTTCATCTATAATATTCCAAACTGTGCCTCTAAACATTAACTATAGCCACAATGCCCGTATCCCACCTACAAATCAAACAATTCATTAATATTATTAAATATCAAGTTAGTGTTCAGATTTTCTTATATATTTTCATTACAGTTTGTTTAAATCAGCACAAAAAATAATTTGTTGATATTTTTATTAAATCTCTTTTGATCTCTGTTTCATTTTCTCAAATTTAAAAAGAGACCAGATCATTTGTGCTGCAGTGCTTTGCTATCCATGTGCTGGTCTGTATGAGGTAAGGAGATTGCCCCAGAATGACAGTGACACATAGTTTCCTTCAGCTGCACTAAACAGTGTGCTTAGTGATATGATTGACTTACATTCTGATGCAAACTCCCTATCTCATCACGGACTGGTAACAGTTCCCAAATCTTTTGCTCTGGAGACCACACTTCGAGAAACACTGTTTTAGAGCATACCACTGTCTGGGTGCTGGTCACTGCATCCCAGAATGTCATTTAACATGTTCTTTTGTCTCCTATAGTTCTTGTAGACTGGTAGGCCATCTAATGCCTTGATCAGATTCAGAATTAATTTTTTGGAAGACAACTTTTTAGGTGATGTTGGATACTTCCACTGGCAGGCATGAATGTCTGGTTATCTCACTTTTTGTGGTGTTAACTGCCATTTAGTAATTGTTCTTTAGATTTATTAGTTCATAAGTGATGGCAAAATAGAATAGTCTAATTCTATCATTCTTTCTTCATTTAGAAGCTGGGATGGTTCTATATTGAGAAACTTCTTTTTATCCACTGTTGGGTTACTTGGAGGTACGGTTCATATAGGAAAGGCAGGATAAGTCCTTGTTTATTTCCTTTTATAACCAGTTTTCAAAATACTGAGATGGTTAACTCTGAAGTGATCACCTCTGAAGGTGGTCAATGAAGGCGTTGATGGATATGTGTGTGTGGGTGTGTATGTGCACGTACGTGATAAATCGTGGATTTAAACATATTGTTTCAATATACTGCACTTCTTGTTATGGATGCTCAAATTATCCCATCTTTGGCCAATGGGAGCCTCTTCAACTAGATTCCTGAGTCCTTTTGATATACCCTTGAGTAATCTTTAATAGATTTCTGGCACAACACAATGCCCGAGGTTCATCTGTGTATCTGTCGTCCCTGACCTGAAATCCGTCAGGTCTCTAAAGGAGCCCTGGTTCTTTTACGGCCTCTGTCTTTTGACTGCATTTTTATAGGACTGTTCTAGGATTCAACTGCCTACTAGGCAGTATTTTCAATCTCTTGCTATATTTTACAAACGACATCTTTTTTTTCTGAAGTGAAGATTATTGTAGACGTAACAAAGCCCTTATAGTCTTTGAGTTGCTCAGATAAAACCCAGATGGTTGGTCATAATAACCGCAATAAAATTTAATTTTAAAATTTAATAAAGGGAACATAATGATGAAGTTGCTATGGTCCCTAAGGGTACATTTTGGATCCTCATCTCCCTGTATATACCACTAAAGGTGTAGCTGAATACCTATGAGATTCAATTCTCTTCAGTTATGACAGTAGGTCCAACCGTAAATTCCCCTACAGGGATTCAGCCAACAATCTTTCAACAAACTAGCGTAGGCCAATTTTTTTTGGTTTGGTTTTGTTTTTAAATCACAATATGGAGGTAGTCTTAAGAAAGTCTTGGTTTCAAATGATGTCAGTTCCAAATTCATCCGTTCTTATTTTCAATGTATTTATTGCACACTCCTTCAGTGTATGGGGGCTGGAGATTCAGAGATGAAGAAGATAAGGAACGTTTCATCAAATTGCTGATCCTACGTGGGGAGATTGAGTTTCAAACTGTATCTAGGATTTATACAAAACAATCTAAGCAGCATAAAGGAAAATTGAATATATTTATTCTTTTGACTCTTTATTAAAAAGGGCAATTCAAATGTACAATAAGTTATAATTTTCCTATTTTTCATTGTTAATGATAGGTTATAGAAAAAGGAAAAATCAGATTAATAAAAAGAATTGTATATTTTAATGGTAACAGTACAACTTTGAGTTAAAGAAAGAAAACTGGGGTCTTTACCTGCTAAAACTGTGAGACCTTTAAATGCAAAGTACCAGACATCTGGTTACTCCAGCCTCAGGGCCACAGCAATAGCAGGCAAGAAAAAGGACTATGTCATTCTTACAAATCCTGACCTCAGACTTGACCTGAAGCCAAAGTGTTTTAGTACTTGGCAATGTTATTTTATTGACACATGTCAAATAATTCTAATTTATGACCATATAATCCTACATCTTGAGGTTCAGGTTTGCAACACACAATGGAATTCAATACAATGATAATGTTAATATTAGAGCCAAGTAAAATGAGAACTCAACTTTTATGTTGAGCTTCAGGAGTAACAAGGAGAATCGTAAAGTGTTTAAATATTTTGGTTGTTTTACTAATTCTGTGGCCTGTGAATGTACTTATATCTTTACTAGATTTAGTATTTTTTTTACATTAAATAACCAAGGATGTAACTTAATTTAATAGATTATGAATGTAAAATATTCATGCAAAAGATTGAAGTATACAAAAGATAAAAAATATCCGTGGAAAGAATTCTCAGTGAGGGTCCAATCTTTATGAAAAAGAGTTTACACGTTATTATTTTATTTTTTTGTGAGGAAGATTAGCCCTAAGCTAACATCTGCTGCCTACCCTCCTCTTTTTGCTGAGGAAGATTGGCCCTGGGCTAACATCTGTGCCCATCTTCCTCCACTTTATAGGTGGGACGCCTGCCACAGCATGGCTCAATAAGCAGTATGCAGGTCCACGCCCAGGATCCAAACCTGTGAACCCTGGGCCACTGAAGCAGAGCACACAAACCCAACCACTATGCCATCAGGTCAGCCCCTACACATTATTTTTGATAGATGAATTTCTTAGTTTTGAAGGAATCTCAGAAAAATAGTCTCAATTTCAGTCTGTCATCTATGCCAGTACTGAATATCCCTATTGTTGGTCATGTTCTAATTTATTTTCACATATTAGGCAATTTTCCATTAAACCAATAACTTCTTATTTATTGGTACTAAAATTGGATTAACAGTGCACAAAATGAACAACTACAGGTTAATCTTATGAGTAGCAATGCAAAAATTCTCATATAAAAAGCAGCAAACAAAACCCAATAGCACATTAAAAAAAGAGTTATGTTTACTTCAAGATTGCAAGTATGATTCAATATTAGGAAACCCATTGGTTCGATTCACCATATTAACTGTTCTAAGGCAGAAAACCACATATCAAATGTACAGATAATGGGAAAGCATTTAAGGATATTCTTTCTTTGACATTATAATATATATACCTTAGCCCCCAAGCAAGCATTTTACATAATTTGGAACCATTGGCCACATTCATGCTAAAAACAGGGATAAAATAAGGGAACCCACATTACAATGGATATATGAATGCAGTCAGAGAGAAGATGGCATTTAAAACAGTAACTCAAAAGATATACCTTTATGGTTACTATTTTAAATATAATCTTCTTTTCCATTATACCTTTAACTGACCATGTTTGTGTCTGTGTGACTAGATGAGCAAATACGTAGACAATAGACAGATTAGGAAGGATGTCCATCAACACATTAATAGTGATTATTTCTGAAATATGTGAGGGGGTATTTTGAAAAATTTTGACTTTCTTCTTTATACTTTACTGCATACTACTTGAATTTTATTTTACAGAAAATATATAATTTTTAATTTTAAAAAACTTGCTTAGAAAAAGCAATTATTCTTTAAAGATCATTCAAAGTGGAATTATATAACATAGGTATAGACCTAGATGTAATGTCAAATTACCCTGACCACAAAATACGAAATGATATAATATGATATGATACAGATATCTGGTGTCACATAAGTTACTGCTCAAAGACTTTTGAGTCATTTCCAAATTTCAAGGCAGTAAAAACCACCTAATTTCCATCCACTTTAATAAATAGTGACTGTCTTTAGTATTAAATTAAATGTAGAATAAGGAATAGACCGTGGGCTCTACACTCTCACTTAAATGCAGCACACTATTCCATTTTGAATTGGAAATGATACACTTAAACATTTTTCTTAAGAAATTATGCATAAAAGAGAATATGGAACCCGATTACTAACCACCAAAATCCTTTTCTCCTAGTCTCCTAGCATTGGGAGAAGTGTTTTAATACCATGTTTTTATTTTGATCATTTAAAAATCTTTCAAATTTAGACTTAGTGACGTCAGCATCATGGCGGAGTGAGATTCCCTCTTTGAATCTCTGCCCCCTACGACACAACGAAAACATCATTCACATTCCAACAGAGCTCAATCAAACACTACGAAGGACTTCTGAGAAACCCCTGCTGCCATACATCGGACGGTGGAGGCGCGGGAAGCCCAGGAGAATGGGAGGAGAGGTAGGAGGTTGTACTCCCCCTCCCCAATCGATCGGCAAAAACAGCGCGGCTCGCGGACAGAGGGGGGAGGGGCGGCCCACAGCGGGGAAAACTAGCGCCATCCAGGTGCTCTCACAGACTGTCGCGAGGTCCCCACGGGGAAGCGACGACGGACTGTTTAGGGGGTGTAGCAAACACCCTAAGAGAGCCAGAAAGGAAACCCCCGGGTCAAGCAGGAGAAAGAGAGAACCCCTCCCCCCACACACCCGGCATTTCAGCATAATCCCTCCGGGGGCTGCAGCCGCCTCAGAGCAAACCGCTCGCGATCTCCATCTAGTGGCAGCAGGGGGAAACTGCAGGACTAACTTTAATCATGACGGGTAAAAATAAAGCCGTCCCCGTTGGATCCTTGCGAAAATATGTCAGGGCTACAGACCAAAAGGAAAATGACAAACACCCAGAAACCAACCCTGAAGGCACAGAATTTGATAACCTGAATGAGAGAGAATTCAAAATAGCTATCATAAACAAGCTCAACGAAATACAAGAGAACACACAGAAACAAATCAATGAATTCAGGGATTATGTCACAAAAGAGATTGAAACCCTAAAGAAAAACCAATCAGAATTATTGGAGATGAAAAACAAAATCAACGAGATAGTGGAAAAAATGGAGTCTTTAAAGAGCAGAACTGACAATATGGAGGAACGAATTAGCACTATTGAGGATAGCCACGCAGAAATGCTCCTGGTAGAGGAGGAGAGAGAGCTAAGACTAAAAAGAAATGAAGAAATTCTTCGAGAAATATCAGACTCAATGAGGAAAAGCAACATAAGGATAATAGGTATTCCAGAAGGAGAAGAAAGAGAAAAAGGAGCAGAGAGTTTGTTCAAAGAAATAATAGCTGAGAACTTCCCCAACCTAGGGAACGAAAGGGAAATAACAGTGAATGAAATCAATAGATCACCTAAATATATAAACAGGAATAAAAAATCATCTCGCCACATAGTAGCAAACTTGAAGAATACCCGTGACAAGGAAATAATATTGAAGGCAGCTAAACAAAAAAACAAAATAACATACAAAGGAAACCCCATCAGGCTCTCAGCTGATTTCTCGACAGAAACTCTACAGGCTAGGAGAGACTGGAATGATATATTCAAAATCATGAAAGACAAAAACCTTCAGCCGAGAATACTTTATCCAGCAAAAATATCCTTCAAATACGATGGAGAAATAATAACTCTCCCTGATAAACAAAAGCTAAGAGAGTTCGTCACCACAAGACCCCCACTACAAGAAATGCTCAAGAAGGCCCTTAGGCCTGAAAAAAAACAAATGAGATAGGGGATACAAAGATTTCAGCAAGGAGAAAAGCAAGGAGACTAAACCAGAACAAAATACAGTTGGAAAACATCAAAAATTAATTCAAGCTCATCACTGGAAACACACATTCATGACACAATCTGGAATAAAAAGATAACAAATAAGGAGGGGAAGAGGTAAGGGATTGAACTGACCCAGCCTCAGGAAAAAGGAGGCATCTGAAAATGTACTTTCTTATCCAGGAGATCGCTTATATAAACCACACGGTAACCACTAAACAAACAACCAGAAGAGAACTACACATGACAAATAAAGAGAAAACCAAGAGAATGAACATGCAGAAATACCAAATTGAATTTGCAGTCCGAAACACAAGGGACAAGAAACGAAGGAAATGCAAAAGAACCAGAAGATGAACAATAAAATAGCAACATTAAACCCTCATATATCAATAATCACTCTAAACGTAAATGGATTGAATTCTCCAATCAAAAGACACAGAGTGGCAGGATGGATTAAAAACCAAGATCCAACAATCTGCTGCCTCCAGGAAACACATCTCAGCTCTAAAGACAAACACAGACTCAAAATAAAAGGATGGAAAACAATACTCCAAGCTAATGGCAAACAAAAGAAAGCAGGAGTAGCCATACTTATATCAGACAAAGTAGACTTCCAGATAAAAAAGGTAATGAGAGACAAAGAAGGGCAATATATAATGATAAAAGGGATACTTCACCAAGAAGACATAACACTTATAAATATCTATGCACCCAACACAGGAGCACCAAAGTACATAAAACAACTGCTAAAAAACCTTAAAGGAGATATTAACAATAACACAATAATAGTAGGGGATCTTAACACCCCCCTTACATCAATAGATAGATCATCCAGACAAAAAGTCAATAAGGAAATAATGGACTTAAATGAATAACTAGACGCAATGGATTTAATAGATATATACAGAGCACTCCACCCAAAAAAAGCAGAGTACACATTCTTCTCAAGTGCACATGGAACATTCTCAAGGATAGACCATATATTAGGAAACAAGGTAAACCTCTATAAATTTAAGAAGATTGAAATCATTACAAGCATCTTTTCTGATCATAATGCTGTGAAACTAGAAATCAACTGCAAGGAAAAAACTAGGAAAGGGACAAAGATGTGGAGACTAAACAACATGCTACTGAACAACCAATGGGTCGTTGATGAAATTAAAGGAGAAATCAAAAGCTATCTGGAGACAAATGAAAAGGAAAAGACACCATACCAACTCATATGGGATGCAGCAAAAGCAGTCCTGAGAGGGAAATTCATAGCAATACAAGCTCACCTTAACAAACAAGAAAATTCCCAAATAAATAACCTTAAATTGCACCTAACAGAGTTGGAAAAAGAAGAACAGACAAAGCCCCGAATCAGCAGAAGGAGGGAAATAATAAAAATCAGAGCAGAAATAAATGAAATTGAAACCAAAAAAACAGTAGAAAGGATCAATGAAACAAAGAGCTGGTTCTTTGAGAAGATAAATAAAATTGACAAACCCTTAGCCAGACTCACTAAGAAAAAAAGGGAGAAGACTCAAATAAATAAAATTAGAAATGAAAGAGGAGAAATTACAACAGACAGCACAGAAATACAAGGGATTATTAGGGAATACTATGAAAAACTTTACGCCAACAAATTGGACAACCTAGAGGAAATGGACAAATTCTTGGACGCGTACAACCTCCCAAAACTGAATCAAGAAGAAATAGAGAATCTGAACAGACCAATCACAAGTAAAGAGATTGAAACAGTAATCAAAAACCTCCCAAAAAATAAAAGCCCAGGACCAGATGGCTTCCCTGGAGAATTTTATCAAACGTTCAAAGAAGATTTAGCACCTATCCTTCTCAAACTATTCCAAAAAATAGAGGAAGATGGAATACTTCCCAACACATTCTATGAGGCTGACATCATGCTGATACCAAAGCCAGACAAGGACAATACTAGGAAGGAAAACTACAGGCCAATATCGCTGATGAACATAGACGCAAAAATCCTCAACAAAATATTGGCAAACCGAATACAGCAATACATCAAAAAGATCATACACCACGATCAAGTGGGATTTATACCAGGGACACAGGGATGCTTCAACATCCGCAAATCAATCAACGTGATACACCACATTAACAAAATGAAGAATAAAAACCACATGATCATCTCAATCGATGCAGAGAAGGCATTCGACAAGATCCAGCATCCATTTATGATAAAAACTCTCAACAAAATGGGTATAGAAGGAAAGTACCTCAACATAATAAGGGCCATATATGACAAACCTACAGCAAACATCCTACTCAATGGGAAAAAACTGAAAGCCATTCCTTTGAGGACAGGAACAAGACAAGGGTGCCCACTCTCACCGCTCTTATTCAACATAGTACTGGAAGTTCTGGCCAGAGCAATGAGGCAAGAAAAAGGAATAAAAGGACTCCAAATAGGCAATGAAGAAGTGAAACTCTCACTATTTGCAGACGACATGATCCTATACATAGAAAACCCCAAAAATTCCATTGGAAAGCTACTAGAAACAATCAACAACTACAGTAAAGTGGCAGGGTATAAAATCAACTTACAAAAATCAATTGCATTTCTATACACTAACGATGAAAAAACAGAAAGAGAACTCAAAAAGACAATCCCATTTACAATTGCAACAAAGAGAATAAAATATCTGGGAATAAATTTAACCAAGGAGGTCAAAGACCTATACAATGAAAACTATAAGACACTATTGAAAGAAATCGAGGAGGACATAAAGAAATGGAAAAATATTCCATGCACATGGATTGGAAGAATAAATATAGTTAAAATGTCCATTCTACCTAAAGCAATCTACAGATTCAATGCAATCCCAATCAGAATCCCAATGTCATTCTTCACGGTAATAGAACAAAAACTTCTGAAATTCGTATGGGGCAACAAAAGAGCCCGAATAGCTAAAGCAATTCTGAAAACAAAGAACAAAGCTGGAGGCATCACAATCCCTGATTTCAAAATATACTATAAAGCTACAGTAATCAAAACAGCATGGTACTGGTACAAGAATAGACACACAGATCAATGGAACAGAATTGAAAGCCCAGAAATAAAACCACACACCTATGGACAGCTAATCTTCGACAAAGGAGCAAAGAACATACAATGGAGAGAGGGAAGTCTCTTCAATAAATGGTGCTGGGAAAATTGGACAGCAACATGCAAAAGAATGAAAGTAGACCATCTCCTATCGCCATATACAAAAATCAATTCAAAATGGATCAAAGACCTGAAAGTGAGACCTGAAACTATAAAAATCCTGGAAGAAAATATAGGCAGTACACTAATTGCGATTGGACATAAAGGCATCCTTTCAGATTCCATGTCTACCCAGACAAGGGAAACAAAAGAAAAAATAAACAAGTGGGACCTCATCAGACTAAAGAGCTTCTACAAGGCAAATGAAACCAGGATCAAAATGAATAAACAACCCACCAGCTGGGAGAAAATATTTGCAAATCGTTTGTCTGACAAGGGATTAATCTCAGTAATATATAAAGATCTCATACAACTGAGCAACAAAAAAACAAACAACCCGATCAAAAAATGGGCAGAGGATATGAACAGACATTTTTCCAAGGAAGAGATACAGATGGCCAATAGACACATGAAAAGATGTTCAACATCACTAATCATCAGGGAAATGCAAATCAAAACTACACTGAGATATCACCTTACACCAGTTAGAATGGCTATAATCACCAAGACAAATAACAACAAATGCTGGAGAGGTTGTGGAGAAACGGGGACCCTCATTCACTGCTGGTGGGAATGCAAACTGGTGCAGCCTCTATGGAAAACAGTATGGAGAGTCCTCAAAAAATTAAAAATAGAAATACCGTATGATCCAGCAATACCACTCTTGGGCATCTACCCAATGGACGTGAAATCAACCATCACAAGAGGCGTATGCACCCCTATGTTCATTGCAGCATTATTCACTATAGCCAAGAAGTGGAAGCAACCCAAGTGTCCCTCAACTGAAGATTGGTTAAAGAAGATGTGGTATATACATACAATGGAATACTACTCAGCCATAAGAAAAGACACAATTGTCCCATTTGCAACAACATGGAAGGACCTAGAGGGTATTATGTTAAGTGAAATAAGCCAGAGAGAGAAGGACAGACATTGCATGAACTCACTCATATATGGAATATAAGTGAACACACGGACAGAGAGAACTGATTGGTGGTTACCAAGGGGAAGGGGGGTGGGGGGGGCACAAGGGATGAAGGGTTACATCCACAAGGTGACGGACAAAAATGTACAACTAAAACCCCACAGTGTTATAAACTAAGACATCAATAACCAAAAAAAAATAATATCTTACTTAAAAAAAAAATCTTTCAAATTTAGAAAAGGATGGACTCCTTTCAGTATCTGATACAGTTTTCCATAAATAAATAATTCTACTTTTTCGGTACATATTTATCGACTTTCCGTTGTTGCAGGCACTGTTTCATGCTTCGGGGATCCATGATTATTTAGCTTTACAGTGAAGGGGCTGGAAGGGAAGACTCACATGTAAACAAATAGATGTCATGAAGTATTTGGAGACACAAAGGAAGGAGTGGTCTTATACAGGGATGAGGGACAAGAACAAGAAAAGATTCAATGAAGAAATAATCCTTGAATTTATTTTTCAAAATTTGAGTGTGGTTTTCAAGCAAATGGCAGAGTAAGTTGTGTGTGCAAATCATGGAGATAAAGAGCTAATAGTTGAGTATAATTGGATATCATGCTATGATGTTCAAGATGGCTTAAGATAGGCAAGGGGGCAATGCCACATCGTGACAGGCTTTGTTACCATGTGAAGAGCCCATCAGTACTGACCCTATTCTCTGGCTGCAATGAGCTCCTCTTGATGTCTTGACTGGTGAACTCCTATGCAGCCTTCAAGACTCAAGTGAAAAATCAACTCTTGTTCCACCACTGACTTAGCACTTACAACAAAGCATTTAGCACAAAAGCCCTTGGTAGATGACTAAACACAGATGAACAAGGTTAGTTGGATTATTATGGGGATATCAGAAGTAAAACCTCACCTGTTAGAACAGGCCATATCTTTGGTATAAAAGGATAGATCTGGGTGAAAGGATATGCTGGGTTCAAGCAACTGAATTTCACTAGTACTCTCATTAAATAGGTTATGATTGAATGAATTTTAGAAAGACATTTGTTTCCCACCTGCTTTTTCCCTTCAAAGATCTATTTTTCTTGGCAGAGTCACACCCTGAGATTTGGCTCCATATGAAGTTTGCATTTCCATTAACTCTGAAAAAATACAGTCAAGGTTTAACACGTGCTTAAATTTTAGTTAAGTTTGCTCTTTTTATAGGCCCCAAGCACAGGTGTATTCAGCTTGCACTGATCATTATGTTACGACATTATGTTATTTTAAGCAATGATATTGCTTTTGCTGAAAAATAGGTTAACTACATATAGAAATGGTTTTGTACAATTTTTTTGGCTGAGATTATTCAAGTGTTACAATAACCAAGTCAACTATATTCTAATAAAAATAATAATTCATAAGAGTTATTTATAGTATCATCTATTCTGAGAGCATTTTAATTTGTAACATTTCTATCATTCAAACAAAAATGAACAAACACACAAACAAACTTGGTAGAATGAACTATAACATGGAGACTCTAAAAGTTAAAGTTATTACTTTATCAGAAGAATTTGACTCTTTAATTATTTATTGGATGTTATTCAGCCAACATATTGTTTTGGGATCCTAGTAGGCACTTAATAATGTAATAAATGTCTATGGAACTAAACTAAAGCATTAGGCATTATGAAGACTATGAATAAATTTAAAAATCAACTCTCAAGAAACGAAACACATATTTAGAGAGAATACACATAGTAAGCAGAGATTTCTAGAGACAGAGATTTCAGAGATTCTCTTGTCCAAACTTTTCATTTCACAGTTGAGGAAGCACAGGCTGCAAGGGGAGAAGTGACTTGCCTAGAACTGGTCATGGGGCCTTCAAGGGAACAGGTGCGAGCGTCAAGTAGAGTCACATCCAGGGTAAATGCAAAATCAACTGATTTATAGAAAAAATACATAGAGATAACTGAGTCAAAATATGGGACAATACTGGCAACATATATGGAGGAGACATAGCCCTGTAGCGCAGACATCAAATGTGCCATGACTAGCTGTCCCTGTCCCACACCTCAACTTCCTGTCCCATTTCCTGTAAGAAACACAATCCATTCACAAAAATCCATGAACAGCTGGTAGGACATCGGTCTAGGAGCTTTACTAGAGATCTACATGGTTGTACATTAGGAGTCAAGGCTCAGAATTGAGGATAACTGCCATCTCTTTGGCTCCATTCCCATCTTTCCTTTGTTTTTTTCCCTATTTTCCCTCAGGACAAAAACTAATGACAGCAGTCTTTATCTCTGAAAAGTGGAATTTTAGGAACTTAAAAAAAATAATTTACTATAGTCTTTGAATTTTTATACTGTTTGTATTATATTGTAATGAAAAATCAAAACAGCAAGCCATCATACTGAAGAAGAAATGCAATTAATTTGGTGTGATTGACTTAATGGACCATAACCAAATGATGTTCAGTTTTATAAAAATCACATGATGCATCCCACTGATATTCCTTTGATAAAAAACTTAAGATCAAAGAATGGAATGCTTTATTGGTAAGAATTCTTCAAATTTACCAACTCATACATTTGTTTTATTTTATAACCATTTGCTTTTATTGTTATTATCTCTTCCTTGTAGATATTTTGACAATAGAAAACATTAAAGGGAGATAAATTTTAAACCATTAAATATAATTTGGCACACATTTAAAAATTTTATTTTTCAGATGTTTTCCACATGTAACTCATTTTAACCAATGTCTGATATTAAACTGGGGGCTGTTTCCATTTCACCTATTGATAAACTGAGATAGAGAACAATTTAGCAACTTACTTCATTTAAAGGTTATGACCAAACACAAAATTTGGGGCACAGTGATGAAGTAGCATCCTTGTCTTAAGCAGCAAGAAGTCGCTAAGCAGCCTCTTCCATCCATGTGTGTGACGTGGCTAAGAACTCTGCCCTCTCTAGAAGCATGCCTCATGGTCACACAAAGTGGTATGTCATCCCTTTTGTCTGTCCTGTGACCTGGTGTTGATGCAGTAGAACAAATCTGTGCTTTAAAAATTTATGTTGTGATCCATTAGTGGGTCATGAAATCAGTTTAGTAGACTGCAATCAGGATTTCTTCTTAAAGAAGAGAAATACAGTGATATCAGTTTTTCTAAATGTGTCCAATGAACTTGAAGGGGCAAACATTAAGATCTTTTACACCTATCCACCTGAATTAGTCAGCTGAGGCTGCCATAACAAAATACCACACACTGAGTGGCTTAAACAACAGAAATTCATTTTCTCACAGTTCTAGAGGCTAGAGTCGAAGATAAAGGCCCTGGTAGGGTTGGTTTCTCCTGAGACCTCTCTCCTTGGCTTGCAGACAGCTGCCTTCTCACTGTGTCCCCCCATAACCTATTCTTTGTGTGTACTCACCCTTGGTGTCTCTTCTTTTTATAAGGACATGGGTCCTATTAGATTAGAGCCCTAGTCTTACAACCTCATTTAACCTTAATTACCTCTTTAAAGGCCTTACATTCACATACGGGGTTAGGACTTCAAAATATGAATTTGGGGGGGACACAATTTAGTCCATAACACCATCCTACTTATTCTTTGCCTTAACTCCCACCACAAATATAAATGCCAACACTGCAGGTATCTTCTGCCACAGAACAGAAAAATAGTTGACCCAGGGTTAATACAGAAAACAGTTAAACAAAAACTGCAAGTGGAATTAAAACTAGTGAACCTAAGGAGTTAACTAAATAAAAAATGTAACAATGCAAGTCAAATAAATTTTAAGAGAATTAAACCATAAGATTTCTTTTGATTATTTTGAACTCATTGCTTTTCCACTCAATAAAATATCTGAATTTAAATTAAAAAATGCATTTTTTAAATATAGCTAGTTCCAGATTAGCTAGATTGTGAAGTAAAAGGTTACTTTTGTATTCTCAAAACAGAATTTGAACCTACTTGGCACCTGATTATCTTACGCACTTCCCAGGAAAAGTAATCACAAAGTTTTATTTTTATTTTAAAAGAAAACCCTCAGATCTCTCTAGGATGTGGTATATGGTACAGATGTGGTAGTAAACCACACATCCATAAAATATAAAGGCATTCCTAGATATTATAGGAATTGAATGATAATAAGTGAAGCATAATCAGACAAAGACAAAGTCGTGAATTATGCAACAAATGGCAAGGGGAAATTGGCTAACCATTTAAAAAACATATACATACAAATAAATCCAGGTAAATTTAAAAATTGAATATAAATGAAATAAAATGTAGAAGACATGAGTAAACATGTAATTGATTTTGGAGTATAGAAAGACTTCTAAACACGAAAACAGATAAAAGGATTGTCAAGGAAAAGACTAATAGATGCTATTTTATAAAAATGAAATATGTCTATATCCAAAGCCAACATTGTTGTTAAGAATGAAAGAATGAACTGAAACGTTTGCCTCTGTTTCTTCCCAATATCCACTAAAGTGACATAAATTGCTAAAGGAAACGAAACAGTAAACTCACGAGGACAGGGAGAGAGGAGTGAAGATGACAGCAACATAATCCAGAAGCTTTCGAGCAAAAGGATTATCGATCACTGACTTAGCAAACTGAGGGAACAGAATTCTAACACAGCAGCAGGGAACGCTGAGAAGCAACTTGATTTGTACTGAAGACCCCAAAAGCTTAGGAATTGGTGGTACCAGGTACCCCTGGAAGTGGGAGTGATGTTGGAGCTAAAAAGAAAGGGAGGACGTGAAGTTCTGTTTAAAAAGCAGTCATCCCCATCCCTAATCACTGCCCCTATGAAAAGCAGCCAGGAAAGTCTTCCTTTTCTACTTGTCAGAAAGCCAGAGGCATATTGTTGAAAAGAGCAAAACAGATGTTTTCTAGATTGAACAACACCAGGTATGATTATAGGCAGGATTATTAGGCTAAAAACAGTCAGATTAAGGAAAGTATACATATTGAATGCTAAAAAACCTCTCCCTTGCTCCTGTGTGGACTCATCTCAGAGAATTTTGGCTGCCAGATTTATACCTTCCAGGCAAGAGAGTAGAAGATTATTTTCTGTGGACAACTGAACAGCCCCAAAGAAACCTAAAATTACTTACATCATGGGCTCCCCAATGAAACAACGCTGACAGCAGCAAAAACAGCTCAGTGCATTACCCCACCGTGAAGCCTACGGTTGACATTCTTGTGCAGTCTCTCTCTAACATTAGTCTCTCTCTAACATTAACAGGCAATCAAGGAAAACTGGACATTTAGAGAAAACTCTAATATGAAATATAAAAAGAAAAAAGCTACTCAGACACAACAGAGAAGATGCAAGGACATAGAAACTTAAAAAATTATAACATTCTCACAGGGATAAAGAACATGTAGCATCCAAGAAATATCAATGGGATTGTATTTTAATATTCTAATTTAAAAAGGAGACCACTCCAAAAACAAAAAAGAAATTATAAATATAATAGCAAATTTTTTAAAAGAAGAAGAAAATGAAAGATGAGGAACTCTTCCAGAATGTAGAGAAGAAAGATAAAAAGATGGAACATAAAAGGGAAAATATAAGAAAATCAAAGGATTAGTCTAGAAGGCTTCATTGCTGAGTAATAGTTATTAAATAGAGAAATAGAAAGAGATAACTAAGAAAACTAGAGGGGAAAATAGTAAACAAAAATATTTCAAGAAATTTTTCTCTAACTGAAGGACGAGAGTTTCCATATTGAAAGAGTACACTGAGTGCTCTTTCAAATGGATGAGTATGGAAACACACCAAGGTACAACATAATGAAATTTCAGGAACACTGGAGATCAAGAGAAAATCCTAAACCTTCCAGACAGAAAAAAAAATTAGATTATATTCAATGGATAAAAGAATTGCAATGAAAACAGACTCTCAACAATAACTCTTGTAGCTAGAAGAAAATGGAACAATGCTTTCAAAATCCTGAGGAAAATTCCAACTAGAAATTGTCAATTGCAGAATTACTGTCTGGGAAGTTTCTTTCATTTCATTAGGCGACCCAGGACGTCAGTATCTTTAGTTTTGCTCTTGGGCTGGTCAAGATTCCACAGAAAGGAATTTTCTAATTTCCTACCTGGAGGGTACAAATTGGTAGCCAGAATTCTGTGAGCTGAGTTCTGGAAGTAAATGTGTATGGTGATATCTCACCACCGATTACTGAAAATTCTTCATGTGGCCCAACTACCAATAAAGTGTGAGGGAAGAATGAAGACAATCTCAGATATGCACCATTTTAAGGCATTTTTCAGTCTAAGCAAAGGATTAAACAAAGAAAGGATAAAGCACAGAATCCAGAAAACTAGGGTTCAAACACGTGAGTGAGGTGAAAGGAAGACCTGGGGGGATGGTATCTGCCTAGAGAACAGCATGTACAGACTGCAGCTGCTCAGAGGCTTGGAGAAATATCTCTTGATAAATTAAATTAATAGAATACTAATCTTTTTTTTAACATATTAGGAAGAAATTTACAAAATTTAGAGAGCGTTGGGGGAAGAATTAGACATAAAATTTTAGAAAAGTAAGTAAACAAAAAGCAAGAAATTATTAACTCCAGGAGAAACAAAAAGTTGTAACAAAGAGTAAAAGTAATCATATAATCTGTAGATGGTTCAGCTGTGAATACCACTGCACAGTCATGATGAGCAGTCATTGAATATTGACCTAAGATTTACTATTATTATGTTTGTACTGGGCAGATGGGTAGTGTGTTTGTGGGTCCTGGGTGGTAGTGGGACAGTGAAAGAGGGCAAACTCTTCATCTTTTGTAATAGGGACTCAAAAGGTGACTGACATTAAAAAAATAGAAGTATAAGTATGCTATTTAGCAATATGAATATAAATGGCAAAAGAAAGAACTAAAGAAAATGTTAATCCCTCTCAGCAAACAGACATTTCTGGTGGGAGACTGAGATGTAGACAGACATAGATAGGTGATGGATAGATAGATAGATAGATAGATAGATAGAATGATTAAGCTTTCTAGAATTACTCAACCCTAAATTACTTGCATGCACGTCTTTGAAAAAGTTAAAACTAAATTTAAAATATGTAGAAATTGAAAGCAATAGTCAGAAGTAGAAAACTATTTGTAGCAAGTATTACCCATCTAATATACTTAAAATATAAGCTATTTTTAAACTTAATTTTAAAAATCAGTAGCACTACAGTAGGAAAAAAAAATGACCAAAGGAGAGATAATTTGGGGGTCAGAGAGGCCAAAAAGTATAATCTGTTTTAGTAATAAAAATTGAAACAATAAGAAGCTATTTTTTACTGATCAAACTGGAAAATATTAACAAAGCAATAGTATTCTACACTGGCACAAATGCTCTTCCATGGGCTTCTTTACTGAATCTGTGAAATGATTCAATCTTTCCCAAAAGGCGTTTACCAATATGTATAGAGAACTTTAAAAATTCTCATGTTATTTAACTAGTAACTCGATTTCTAGGAATCTTTCCAAAAGAAATAAAATCAGAATTGTAAATAAAATTTTATGTGTTGGGAAATTGGAAACAACCTAAACATTCAAAATTATACTTTTTTTGTGTGTTTCTTAGTCTGGCGGTTGGTTTTACCAGTGTTTTTACTTCATGAACATCTATCGAACTGTAGAATAATGATTTGTTCACTGTTCTGCATCTATATATTATATGCAATAAAATGTAACAGTAAAGAGAAAATGGTCAAACACTTAAAAATAATATTTTTAAAAAATCAGTAAAATGAACATGTTCACATTATAAGTGAAAAAGCAGAAGTATATATGATATTACAAAACTTTTAAAAATGTAATAGTATAAAAAGTAAATACACAGTTTTATAGAATCTTGTGTTATAGAAATATATTACTTTTATTTTATTGGGCTTCTAAAGTAATGATATTGGCAAAACGATATTTGTGTAGCAAGTTTTGCCAAAGTTTTTGTAATCTGTGGGACATTTTTTTTCCTATCAATGACATCTCATTCAAGTCGTTGGGTAACCACCTTAACACATTTTCTCTCCTTGGGTGTTCATTTTCTGGAATTGTCCTTCATTGCTCTTCTGAACACATGAATTGTTACAGTGAAAATATAAGAGTTCAGCAATGTTACTAGATCACCAAAGAAAAATCAGTAGCATTTATCTACATCAGAAATAAGCAGTAGAAAGGGTAGTAGAAAACGAGATGCAAGTCACAAGAGTAAGAAACTAAACCTAAAAGAACAACAACAATAAATGTCTAGGGATAAATCTAAAAAATTCACAGGACCTCTATCATAAAATTAAAAAATCTCTAATGAATGATATAACAGCATCAATTTTCTTCTATATATTTTACTGTACATGTGTAAGACAATCAGGATTTATGTGTGTTTGTTTTTGAAACTTGCAAACTGATTCTAAAATGTATATGAACGAAAGTCCAAGGCAATTTTGGGTGGTAAAAAACAAAGAAGGGGCTTTCCCTATCATCTATTGACAGGCTACAAAACTATTGTACTGAAACCACTGTGGTCCTGGCACAGCAACTGTCAAATAGGCCCAATGAACAGAAGAAAGAGCTCAAAATCAGCCCCTTTTTATATATGACAACTGGATAGAGGTGGTATTACTTAAGTTTTGGAACTAAGAAATGATTCAGTAAAGGATATGGAATAATTAGGATTTTCTCTATTTTCACAATATGGAGGAAAGATAAAGTTAGATCCCTATCTCACACCATATACTACAACTCCAAATGAACCGTAGATCTAAATGTGAAAGACACATATATAAAGCTAGGAGCAGAAGGAAGCAAAATGTATAATAAGACTTTGACCATAAGTAAACATAATGTAAATAATAAGAAATTTTATAATATCACAATTATAGATTCTATTCAACCAAGGATATTGAAGCCAAAACTAATAGCTAGGTGGTAGAATAAGATACTTGCAGTCTCTAAAGCTGACCATGATTTAAATGCTAGAACATACAACTTCCTGTAAAACAGCAAGAAAAAGACAAAATACCCAAAAGAATACTGGACAAAAAACATGAAAAACTATTCAGCCTCATTAATAATCAGATAAATGTACTTCAACTAACAAGTTACCTTTTTAATCCCACTAGAACGGCAAAAATAGGATTTTTAAATACCTACTATAGAGAAATATACAGAGAAACAAAAGCCATCAAGTCCTTCTGATGGGAGGTTGAACTAGAGCAAGATTTCTCGAGACAAATTTGATAGCACTTAATGAAATAAAGTGTGTGTGTTTATCCTACAACACAGCAATTCCATTCCTGGATATGTAGCCCTGAGAAACTCTCACACAGCTTCATAAGAGAACAAAAGATGTGATTTCAAGAATTTGGAGGCAATCCACATTTCCATCCCCAGAGGAGGTGATGAGCAATTTGTGATTCTGAATAGGACAGAAAACTTTGCAGCAGTCACTAAGTAAAAGTGACTAGTAGAGTAAAAAGAACTGGAATGAGATTTATAGCACAATGCCATATATAAAAAAGCATATATTTAATGACCACACAAAAGGTGGATTAGTAGGACAATATTAAGGACACTAGAGTCACTAAGGATGTGGGGATGGGGAGTAGGAATGAGAATGGGAGTGAAGAGGAAAAATCAATATAAAACAAAAGAGGGGCCTTGTAAACGACAAATGATAACACGCCATGGATTGAGGACTATAATCAACTCAATTCTGTGAAACTGAATCTTTATTACATACATAACTATACATTTAAAATTTTAATCTATATATTTAACAAGTACAACAGGTGATTCTTAAGCAAGAGGACTATAGGCCACACTTTGACAAACACTAATAAAGTCTGAAATGCTCAGGTTCCACAACCTGAGTTCTTTGTGGTTTCTCTTACAAACAGGTCATGCTGATTATCTCCTCTGTAGTAACCAGAATTCTAATTCCCCCACCCCTCCATCCTGATTCCTGGCCCCTGGTGTACACACACCTTCTCCTAGGTGTTCCATCAAACATTAATCTAGCTCCTGCAATGAAGGGATTTTGTGGTTGTAATTAAGGCCCCAAATCAGTTGCCCTTGAAATAGGCAGGTTATCTGGTAGGTCTTACCTAATCACACATGTCTTTCATAAGCAGAGAATTTTCTCCATTGGATCACAAACCAGGAAGTCAGAGAGACACATTTTTATAGCCTGGAAGGAAGCCACATCCTGGCTGTGAACTGCCACTTGGCAAGAAACTGAGGGTGGCCTCTAGTTACTGAGAGTGATCTCTGGCCAATTTCTAGAAGGAAAATGGGGACCTTAGTCTTACAATTGCAGGGAGACAGATTCTGCCAACAATCAGTGAACTTGGAAGAAGAATCCATGCCTCAGATGGAACTGTAGCCTTGACTGATGCCTTGATTTCAGCCCCTGAGCAAAGAATCCACCCATGTTGTGCCCAGATGTGTGACCTACAGAAACTATGACATAATTAATGTGCGTTGTTCAAGGCTACTAGTTTGTGGTGATTTGTTATGAAGCAATAGAAAATTAATACAATCTCCATGTTTTTGTCTGTGTTACTCTCTCTGTTTGGGGTGCTGTTCCCACTGATGTCCCTAGGCCTTCCTCTGCTCACCTGGTTCAGTGATCCTTTAAGACTTAATTCAAGATTCACCTCTTCTAAGGCTTCCTTCATATATTCTCATGTATTCTCCTACAATATGATAGGTGTATTGCTCTTGTTTCATTGATGATACATTCTTTTTAATAACATATTTATAAGACTGTTTCTCCTTCAAGTGTACAAGGTTCTTGGGAACAGAAACTATGTTCCATTTATCTTTATATCCTTAATGCCAAGAACAATGAATGGCACGTCTTAGGCAAAGAGTAGACGCTTGCTGAAAGGAAAGAAGGAAGGAAAGAGGGAAGGAAGGAAGGAAGAAAAGGAAGAAAGCTAAGAGAACATAAGATAAAACTCAGATTTCTGATTGGATGACTGGAAGAATGATAATTCCATGGCCTAAAGCTAGGTAAGGTGACTATGTAATTTATTGTCCAAATTGGGGCACTTTTGAGGGAAAAGGTGTACTATTGGTAATTACTCAAGGGTAGCTAGGACTGTTCCTGGTGAATTGAGATGTGTCTTCTAGCTTCTCCTAAATATAGAGAGACTACAAAAAGCCCCATTGTTGTATAAAAGTCTATCTCCTTTAACTTGACAAGACACCACATTTAAAAACACTTGGTGTGCTTGAGTTGAGGATATCTTATTTCCTCAGCCTAATTTCTTTGTCTCCCACGTATCCCACTTAGATCTGGGTTTCTCTTTAATTTCTTATTTTTTGGCACTGCCTAAAGAATTACGTTCTTCACCTTACTCCCAAAATTAGTTCTAATACTGAACATTGACAAGGTAGACATCTGTATAATTATGGGAAAAGCACACGTAACAGTCAAAGGTAAAATCGGGCAGTTCCCTCCACACTTTACATTCTCTCGGTCCGTGAAGTGGCAGGGAACGTGGTGGAGAATAACAAAAGAACTTACCTGGGCCGGCCCAGTGGTGTAATGGTTAAGTTCACACTCTCTGCTTTGGTGGCCCAGGGTTCAGGCGTTCAGATCCTGGGTGCGGACCTACACACCACTCATCGGACCATGCTGTGGCAGTGTCCCACATACAAAACAGAGGAAGATTGGCACAAATGTTAGCTCAGCAAAAATCTTCCTCAACCAAAAAGAGGAAGATTGGCAATAGATGTTAGCTCAGCAACAATCTTCCTCACCAAAAAACCCCCCCAAAACAACTTATCTTATGAAGCTCTCATTAGGATTAAATAAATAAATGAGGATAAATCATTTCAAAAGAATCTGACACATAGTAGTTGCTAAATAAGCAGTTTTACATTGTTGTTATAACACCCCATGTCTTAGAAGAGGTTACTAAAATTTAGAGAGATTAAGTAGAGCTGGGTGTGAAGCCTTAAGGTTCTCCATCTTAGTACAATGCATCTTGGCTATTTCCTTATACAGTGCTAAATTCACTTATGTTGTATTAGTCGATAGTAGGAGTGGCATACTGTATTGTCCAAAGATGGCCACACAAATAACTTCAATCCCATATCCTCTTTTGAAATGTGACTTCACCGTTCTCCCAACGGATAGAGTTGATTTCTCTACCCCCTTGAATGTTAGTGGGCTCTGTGACTGCTTTGACTGCACGAATATGGCTGAAGTGGTGCTTTGCCACTTCTGGATGTAACCCTTGATGGCCTAGCAGCTTCTCCTTTCTGTCTCTTTGCACTCTTGCTCTTGGAATGCTCCCTCTTGGAACCAGCAGCCATGCTATAGGAAGCCCAAGACTAATGAGAGGCCATGTGTAAGCGCTTTGGTGGTTAGCCGCTGAGCTCCCAGCCAAGAGCCAGCATCAGCTGTCAACCATGTGAGTGCCCATTTTGGACATTTCCACCAATCTAATCCCTAGAAAACTGTAGCCCAGTGTAACATCACATGAAGCAGAAAAACCAGTCAACTCAGAATTGTCAGAAATAACAAAAAGATTGTTCTTACTAAATTTTGGGGTGGTTTGTTATGTTATAGACAACTAATAGTTATTACGTGTCTACATCGTCTAAATAGAATTTCAGGCCTGGACCAGGATCTTATTGATGACTTAAAGCACTGTTTCTCTGGGAAAATGTTTTCAAGATTCTAAACAACTGGCATATAAATCAGTTTTAGACAATATATTTGTAAGTTTGGGACCACATGTATCAAAATTTGTCCAGGACATGGTGGAATACTTGATTTTGGTGGGCAGAGTTCACATGCGAAAAGCTAAGAATATGAATTAGACAGGGTTTGTTCCTGAAATTCAATGCCATCCTATTTTGCTCTGTGTTGGCCCCCTTCCTCTTTTCCCCTCCTTGAACTTTTGAATGTCTTCCAGCTACCCATACCTCTCCAACCAGGGCTGATCTTTGTTCCAGACTCCAGACTTTTCCTTCTCTCCTCAGACACAGCAAAACCTATTTTCAGTAAACTTGAAATTCTCCAATAAAAGATGAATAATAAAATGATACTGACTGAGATTAGCATCATATATAAGTAACTCCCTTCAGAGATGTTTGCATTTCAATGAGGATCACAAACTTGATTCAAAGTAATGAATGCCTGATGGTGAGGGCAAATGGGATATTTTTTGGATTGAAGGCTTGATCATCATCATTACTGAGGACATTTGTGCAGACACCAGTAAGGCCTGTAAGAGAAATCCTATAGTGGATATAATACAAACATACAGTATACTTAAAGCAAAGCAATTTCAGAAAATAATTAATCCATATGATGTCTTGTGTCAATTGTAGACAGTTTTTTTTTCTTTGAACTAGTAGACTTTAGTTCATTCAATTACACACATCCATAAATTAGGAATATGCACTTGAATTTCTACAGGAATATGCACATTTCACATGGTATATTTCTTGGTAGGGACCCAGCTTCACACACTGATTTACATGATGCAGTTTGAATTAAGACAGAGGATCTGAAGTCAACCAGTAATTTTTCTCTATAAAAAGACAGTAAATGGCTTCCTGATGAATCTGTGTTAGTGACTGTCTTCTGTCCTTGATTGCTGGCTCTCTGTTATTCAGCTGTTTTATAAGTGTGGCTGCTTGTGTCCTCAATAGCAAATGGCCATACATGATCAAATTCATTCATTAGGGTTCTACTTGTAGTTCTATTGTGAAAATTATTCACTTATTACCTTAAATTTATCATTCTGCCTCCTTCGGAACTCTGTTTGCCTAAAAATATTAACTAAGGCAGGTTCCTAAGGGAGAATGAAAATATCTGAATTTTGTATACACTTGTGAAATTCCAGGGCATAATCTCCTACATAATGACTATCATAAACTAAGGAGCCTGCTGCTTAAAGTTAAAACATGATTTATAGCTGTCAAATGGCAAGTATTATCCCAATTAAGGAATTGCTTAGGAGCAATTACTCTCATGGACATTAATCCATGTTTAGAGTTTAAGTATTTGAATATATGATAGGATCCTATTAAATATCACAGTTGCATCTCTGGATAATTAACCATCTAATAAACCTTGATATAAAAGAGAGACATTATTCCAGTAAATCCTTTATAATTTAGATGTTATTATTTCAGAATTCCAGGAACATTCCACATGTCCAGTCTGGTGACATTCTAATTTGTTCTCGATATTTTCAATTGGCTAAAAAAATAAAAATGTTTCTGCCAATTACTGTATACTATTTCTCTCTGGGTGAACATTTCTGAAAAATTAAACTGAATCACCCAGTTTATAATTTTTAGGACAATTAAAATGATGACTAAATCATTAATCAAGTACATAACCTCAAAAGCTTATTTTTTAAAACAACAATTTGTCTTAAATTTGCAGGTTCTTTGGTTTTCATGATATAAATGTGAATGCATCACTCAGTGTACGATGCTAATAAACTAATCTCAAAACACTGTAAGAACTAGAATGATATTTTATAATGTTTTCTATACAAATATTTACAGTTGGAAATTATGCATGGTTCTCTAGCAATTAACTGTCAGAGTGGAGTCCAAGATTATCTGGAATTAGGTCAGCAGCTTCCCAAGAGAACGTGGGCAACTCACTGCACAACCCCATCCCGGGGGAATCCTCCTTCTAGTGGATGATTCGAGCACCTGTGAACCACAAATCTTCTGCAGTTCTACTGACTCTTGACTAAATAGCTTTTAACAGCAAATATTTCATGAGTTTATTACCTTCCTCAAATTAAAAGTGTGGCAGGCTCTTCTGCTACGGGTTTTAAACACTACTATTTGTTTTACAGATTTAAACGTTATATGTCGTGTTCTCTGCCTTCTCCATTCCTCTATGCTGACTCGTTTTTCCATTGACTATTGGGTATCCTTGAGTACTTTTCTGAGAAAGTCAACTGTATACTTTGAGTGCTTACACATTTTAAAATATCCTAATAAAAGTTTGAATTTGTCATCATTTTTACCACTATCAGAATTATGTTTTAGATCGTATCTTGTGTATTTTTTCTGCTACAGATATGACTAATGAAATTTCTGCATAAAATGGGATGAAGGCACTCCTAAATTTCTGTGTCCTGTATTTAAACTAAACATATTGTCCTTGTCAGTACTGAGGAGATCAGAGCCTTCTAAACAGACTTTTAAAAGAGCAATTATCTTGGCTTTTTTCCGTCAGAATTTTCATATTTAATTCACATAGGGATTTTTAAAGAAAGTTTATAGGACCAAACTTGACATTTTGAATTCAAAATTTGCTTATAACCTATATAATGTACTATCTATTCAATGCTTAACATTTAACTATAAAATAAAATTTTCTGTCAATTATTTGGATATTTATCCCCAAATGTAGAAATAGTTTTCACTGTTAATAGAAGATCATTAAGTTCAGTCATGAAACCTAAGTCATTTTCCAACTTCACTAATTGATAATTATTAATATTTTAATATAATCTTTATCAAGCTGATATGCAAAAAAACATGCTCCATCTCTGCCAGTTTAATAAGCTATGCTTTGATTACTAGTGACTCGAATCATTTTCCTCAATTAATTGGACATCTGCACTTCTTCCAGTAGATTTCTTGGTTTTTTTTTCCCTTTGTCTACTAGTTTACTGTGTTGTTCATATTTTTTTTATCAATTTGAGGAACTTACAATTTATACAGTTGGTAACTGCTATGGATTAAATTGTGTCTTCCCAAAATTCATATGTTGAAGCCCTAACCCTCAACGTGACTGTATTTGGAGCAAGGGCCTTTAAAGAAGTAACTAAGGTTAACTGAGGTCATAAGGCTGGGGTCCTAATCCAGTAGTACTGTTATCCTTACAAGTAGAAGAGACACCAGAGATGCGTGTGCACAGAGAACAGGCCATGTGAGGACACAGCCATGTGAGGAAGGCGCCCGTCTACAACAAAAGAGAGAGTCCTCAGGAGAAGCCAAACCTGCCAGCACCTTGATCTTGGACTTCCAGCCTCCAGAACTGTGAGAAAATAAATTTCTATTGTTAAGCAACGCAGTCTGTGGCATTTTGTTATGGCGGCCTGAAGAGACTAATACAGTAACTAACAAATTACCTCTCACTATTTTGCAACCCTTTTTTTTCCTAGTTTATTCATGGTGTTTCAATTTTGTTATGATAATTTCTTAAAGATTTTTTTAAGCAATCAAATCTATCACTGTTTTTCTTCAAGGTGTTAACCTTTGGATTTACGCTTAGAAAGATTTCTGAAATTCCAAGATAATATCAACACTCATTTAGTTTTTCCTATTACTTTTGTGATTGGATCTTAAACATTTAAATGAAACTTAGATTTAAATCTTCACACATTTACAATTTATTTTGGTATATGATGTGAGATAAGAAGACGCTTTATTTCTTTCCTAAAAGTTAATTAATTCCCTGCATACTGAAGGGAATCGCCTTTAAAATGAGTTTTCTATACCTATTTTCATACCCTACTTCTGGCCCGGAATGCTTGTTTCTTAATATTATTCCAATGTTTCAAGGCCAAGCCAAAGTGCCACATCCCCCTCAATTTGTCCCTCTTGTTCCCACCTACTTGTTTCTTCCCTTTCTAAATTCCTTCAGCATTGATAACATGTATCACCCTAACTAGTTCCGAGATTAGATACTATCCTACCTGGTTAAGTAATGATTTCCTGTGAAACTGTCTACCCAGCTAGAAACATGTAGGTCAAGGAATATTAAAATGAGAACTGAAAAGCTCCTTACAGCAGACAGTATTTTCAGATAAAATGCACATTCTGGCACTAAATTTGAGCTTTCTAGTAACCCTCTACGTTTGTGCAACATTTGACATACATATCACACTCTCACCTAATAATACCGACTTCATAGTCATGCTGAAGTTCGTTACTTTCTATCCATCCCAGCTGACCACACAGCGGTTCATGTCACCCTCACAGGGACTGCATGAGGAAGGCCGGAGAGACGTTTTTAGTTTTGATTCATAAGCAATGAGGCTGATTTCTCTTGAGAAAAAGCGAAAGAAGAACCACCCATCCTAAGCAGTCTCTGCCTGTTCCCTTTTGGAGACAGGGGGTGAGGGTTCTCTGAACAAGATTGATTTGACAAAAAACAGGTGGCAGCCTGCAGACTTACTGTCTGCAAGAGATGCATGAGGGAACAGAGTTGAAATGTAATTAAACATATATATATATATATATATATATATGTGCACATACATACACATGTACATTCAGGTGTATATATGAATCATGAAATATTAAAATGGGCGAAAACACGTATATCTATTTCTATATTGTTAAAAGATAAACTGAGGCATATTAAAGATTATTAAAGTTTATTTGAGCAAAATAAATTCCAATCAGACATCACCAAAATGGAAGTGGTTGAGAGTGCACAGCCAGACAAGAGCTGGGGAAAGACACGTAGAGAGGATGCAGAAGCAAATAAAGGAAATTATTGATTGGCTATAGCTTAAAGCCTAGTCGGCTGACTGTGATTTGTTGTCCTAAGATTTTGGTTTCTTCTCCTTGAGGCATCGACAGGCTTAGGTTTGGTTTGCTTACATTGACTGCCAAAGCAATAGAGCCACTTCAGTCTAATGGCTCCCTGTGTAATTAATACAACAATATACATTTAGTGAAATTTGGGATAAAATTGGAAATCTCACCATTGGAATGGACCAGATTTTTGTTTAAAAATTTTAGAGGAGGAAGAAGGTAAATATCTGGAAGGAGAGGAGCTATTAGACTGAACTGGAACAGGTGGACTGTTTCAAGTCTAGGAAGAAAAAGGGGATGGTGGGACATGGGCTTCTCCACCTTGAAGAGTTCCTAGAAAAAGACTTCTTTCTCACAAAATCTTATTGAGGCAAACATTATAAAGGTAGCTTTGCAAAATATTTGTGCCTAATGAGTATTCCCAATGAAAGTGTAAGAGATCGTCCATTCTTCTTTATTCTTATTAGCACTGGGTATTGTGATTGAAAAAAAATGCTAATTTGAAATGTAAAAAAACAATTATTCTTTACAATTTTCAGTTTAGAGTGAAACTTTTCTATATATTCGTCTAGTAATTGTTTCCTATTTTTCAAAATTGTATATATTCTTAACTTTCCATTTTATCTGTTTAACAACACTGTAACAGTAACAGTGTTGTTAAAATCAACTTATATAAGCCTCATTTTTTCACCTGTTTAAACAACATTGGTAAGCATATATAATTCCCAATGATATTAACAAAAATTAGAAAATATTTTTGCTGTACCTACTAACTTCGTTATTCATTTCCAAAAGAAATGTTTGAAAATTTGTCCCAAGTAATTGGGAGTACATTTTCTTTTATTTTCTCTGTTGCTACACTTCCCACTCAAGCAAATTTGCAGACATAGAGTCAATGCCAAATAAGAGAATCCACCCTCACTATATTAATATCTTTCAAATGCGAGGTCTTGAGCAGCATTTTATCAATATTTAAATAATAATATATATTCAGACTACTAACTAAATGATTGTAAACTTTGAGTTCATTCATGAAAATTTAGTGAGTCCATACTTTGTTGAAAAAAAGTTTGGGAAAATCTAAGTTGTATAAAACAATGAACCTTCCTGCAAAAGAGAGACAGTATAATGAGATTATGAACAGGTACTCTATAAGTTAACACACAGCATGAAATGAATGACAATAATAATGTCAGACAAAATGTTTTTGCGGGGAGGGAGGAAAAAGCATTCCCCCTCCTATCCAACACACACACATGGCCGACAATATAGAAGGAGACTAAGGAAAAATCATGTGGCATATAATTGAAAATTTAAGTCAATTTTATTGACTAAAATAATGGGACAGACATTAATAAATTCTTTTATTATAGTTGCATAAATTAGGCTTTAATCTGTGACCACTAAGGATACTGCTAATGACTAGAGATTAAATTTGCATTTATTGAATGTAATAAATAAAGATTGCATACTAAAATATTATGAACCATGCATATGATGTGAATAGTTCAGCAAAGAAATAGAAGATGTAAAGAAGAAACAAGTGGAAATTTTGGAACTGAAAAATATAAAAACCAGAATAAAAAGCTCATAAAAATAGTCTCTGCATCAGAATGGAGGGAACAAAGGAAAGAATCAGTGAACTAGAATAACAGAAATTGCCCAGTCTGAACAATAAGGAGGAAATAAACTGAAAAATAAAATGAACAGAGCCACAGGGACCTGTGGAACTAAAAGAAAAGATTTGAATACAGATCATCAGAGTGTTGAAGGAGAGGAGCAAATGAGTAGGCCTGAAAATATACTCTAAGAATGAGTAATGAGATAATTTCAAGTTTACAAAATTTGACAGTTTACAAAAATTTACAAAAAGAAGCTGAAGGTAATTCTAATAGGATGAACCCAAAGAAATCCTTGGCAAGATAATTGTATTTATATATCTGAAAATTAAACAAAGAAAAAGCTTGAAAGCAGCCAGAAGAAAATGAAACATTACCTACAGGGAAGAAACTATTCAGATGACAGTAGATTTCTCATCAAGAACCATGGAAACCAGGGGCCACCCGGTGGCGCAGCGGCTTAGTTCGCGCTTGGCAGCCCAGGGTTCGCGAGTTCGGATCCCGGGAGCCCACCGACGCACTGCCTATCAGCCACGCTGTGGCAGCATCCCATATAAAGTGGAGGAAGATGGGCACGGATGTTAGCCCAGCGCCAGTCTTCCTCAGCAAAAAGGGGAGGATTGGCGACGGATGTTAGCTCAGGACTGGTCTTCCCCACAAAAAAAAAAAAAAAAAAAAGAACCGTGAAAGTGGCACAGTATTTTTTCTTATGATGCCATAATAGTTTATAACATTGTGAAATTTTAGATGTACATTATTGTTTGTCAGTCACCATAAAAATGTGCCCCTTCACCACTTGTGCTCACCCCCAACCCTCTACCCATTGGTAACCACCAAACTGTTCTCTCTGTCTGTGTGTTAATCTTCCACATATAAGTGAAATCATATGGTGTTTGTCTTTCTCTGTCTGACTTATTTCACCTAACATAATACCCCCCAGGTCTACCCAGGTCCATCCACATTGTTGCAAATGGGACAATTTTGTCTTTTTTAATGGCTGAGTAGTATTCCATTGTATATATATACACACACACCACATCTTCTTTATCCAATCATCAGTCAAGGGACACTTGGGTTGCTTCCACTTCTTGGCGGCCTAACAGGAATTGTACTAGCCAACTCATCCTTAGACATCGTCCTCCATGATACATATTATGTAGTAGCACAATTCCACTATGTCTTATCCATAGGAGCAGTTTTTGCCATTATAGGAGGGTTTGTTCACTGATTCCCATTATTCTCAGGATATATGCTCAACCCAACCTGAGCAAAAATTCACTTCACAATGATATTCGTAGGTGTAAACATAACATTCTTCCCTCAACATTTCCTTGGCCTATCAGGAATATCATGATGCTACTCTGACTACCCAGATGCATATACAACATGAAACACTGTCTCATCTATAGGATCTTCCATCTCACTTACAGCAGTTATATTAATGGTATTCATAGTAGGAGAAGCAGCCACATCTAAACGAGAGGTATTAACAGTAGAACTAATCACCACCAACCTTGAATGACTAAATGGATGCCCTCTGCCATACCACACATTTGAAGAACCCACCTATGTCAACCTAAAATAAGAAAGGAAGGAATCGAACCCCTTCTGACTGGTTTCAAGCCAACATCATAACCACTATGTCTTTCTCAAAATACGAGATATTAGTAAAATTTACATAACTTTGTCAAAGTTAAGTTATATGTTAAAACCCTATATATCTCCATGGCATACCCTTTTCAACTAGGATTTCAAGATGCAACAATCCCCCATTATAGAAGATCTCCTCCATTTTCACGATAACACATCAATAATCGTATTCCTAATTAGTTCCCTAGTATTATACATTATCTCACTCATACTCACAACAAACTAACCCACACAAGCACTATAGATGCCCAAGAAGTAGAGAACATCTGAACCATCCTACCGGCCATCATTCTAATCCTAATCGCCCTACCATCACTACGAATCCTCTACATAATAGACGAAATCAACAACCCTTCCTTAACCGTCAAAACCATAGGCCATCAGTGGTATTGAAGCTATGAATATACAGACTATGAAGACCTAAACTTTGACTCCTATATAGTACCCACATCAGACCTAAAACCTGGAAAGTTACAACTACTTGAAGTTGATAATCGAGTAGTCCTACCTATAGAAATAACAATTCAAATACTCATTTCATCCAAAGATGTCCTACACTCATGAGCCATACCTTCCTTGGGCCTAAAAACAGACGCCATCCCAGGATGCCTAAACCAAACAACCTTAGTAGCTATACAACCAGGACTATACTACGGACAATGATCAGAAATCTGCGGATCAAATCACAGCTTCATACCTATCGTCCTTGAACTAGTTCCACTAAGCACCTTTGAAAAGTGATCTGCATCAATATTTTAAAGTCATTAAGAAGCTATATAGCATTAACCTTTTAAGTTAAAGACTGAGGGTTTAAATCCCTCCTTAATGATATGCCACAACTAGACACATCAACATGATTTATTTTTTTTTCTTTTTTTTTTTTTTTTTTTTTTTTGTGAGGAAGACCGACCCTGAGCTAACATCCGTCGCCAATCCTCCCCTTTTTGCTGAGGAAGACTGGCCCTGGGCTAACATCCGTGCCCATCTTCCTCCACTTTATATGGGACGCCGCCACGGCGTGGCTGACAGGCAGTGCGTCGGCGGGCGCCGGTGATCCGAACCCGCGAACCTCGGGCTGCCAAGCGCGGACTAAACCGCTGCGCCACCGGGCGGCCCCATTTATTAATATCGCATCAATAATTATCACACTATTTATTATATTCCAACTAAAAATTTCAAAACATCTATACCCCCACAACCCAGAACTAAAAACAACCAAAATAACAGGACATACTACCCCTTGAGAATCAAAATGAACGAAAATCTATTCGCCTCTTTCACTACCCCAACAATAATGGGCCTACCCATTGTTATCCTAATCATCATATTCCCAGGTATTATATTTCCTTCAACCAACCGACTAATTAACAACAGCCTAATCTCTATCCAACAATGGCTAATTCAACTCGCATTGAAACAAATAATGTCTATTCATACTCACAAAGGACAAACATGAACACTAATACTCATATCACTAATTCTGTTTATCAGCTCAACTAACCTACTAGGCCTATTACCACACTCATTTACCCCGACTACACAACTATCAATAAACTTAGGCATAGCCATCCCATTATGAGCAGGCACAGTGTCCATAGGCTTCCGCCTATGTGAATAATGCTGCAATAAACACAGGGGTGCCTAAACTTCTTTGGATTGTTGACCTCAGGTTCTTTGGATAACTATCCAGTAGTGGGATAGCTGGATCATAAGGTATTTCTATTTTTAATTTTTTGAGGAATCTTCATACTGTTTTTCATGGAGGCTGCACTAGTTTGCATTCCCACCAGCAGTGAATGAGGGTTCCATTTTCTCTACAACCTCTCCAACGTTTCTTATTTTTTTGTCTGGGTGGGTGATTATAGCCATTCTAACAGGTGTAAGGTGATATCTTAGTGTAGTTTTGATTTGCATTTCCCTGATGATTAGTGATGTTGAACATCTTTTCATGTGCCTGTTGGCCATCTGTATATCTTCCTTGGAAAAATGTCTATTCATATCCTCTGCCCATTTTTTGATTGGGTTGTTTGTTTTTTTGTTGTTCAGTTGTGTGAGTTCTTTATATATTATGGAGATCAACCCCTTGCTGGATATATGACTTGCAAATATTTTCTCCCAGCTGGTGGGTTGTCTTTTCATTTTGATCCTGGTTTTACTTGCCTAGCAGAAGCTCTTTAGTCTTATGAAGTCCCACTTGTTTATTTTTTCTTTTGTTTTCCTTGTCCAAGTAGACATGAAATTTGAAAAAAGAATCCTCTATGATCAAGGTCAAAGAATGTACTGCCTATATTTTCTTCTAGGAGTTTTATGGTTTCAGGTCTTACAGAAGTGGCACAATATGTTTTAGTACTGAAAGAAATGTCAACTCAGAATCATAACCAGACTGAAGAGGAAATCAGGACATTCTCCAGTTGAAGGAAAACTAAGATAATTTGACACCAGCACACTTATCCAATAAGAGTGGCCAAAGGAATTTCTTTAAACAAAAAGGAAATGATAAAAGAAAAAAAGCTTAGAAATTCAGAAGAAAGAACAAGTAAGAAATAGTATGAGTATATGAAATAAGCTTTTCATCTCCTATGGCATTTTATAAATTATGTGTGATTGTTAAAACAAAATTGTAACACTGTTTGATGTGCTTCTAGGTATATGAAGAGAAACTAATTAAGACAATTATACTATAAACTCAAGGATAATGAGAAGTAAAGGGATGCAAGATTTTTATATTTCACCTGATTTGGTAAAAATGACACTGGTAGACTGTGATAAGTTATGCATATATGACATTGTAGCTTGAGCAACCACTAAAACAACATACTAAAAAACAGTATGATACATCAAAATGGAAATCTAAAAAATATTCAAAAAACTCACAGGAAAGTGGGGAAAAATGTAAAAAGACAGAGCGGAAACAAACAGAAAAAAAATAAAATAACAGACTTAAGCTGTAACACAGCAGTAATGACATTAAATTTAATGGTCTAAATTTGCTAATAAAAGGAGAGTAATTGACAGAACAAACAGAAAAACAAGAACAAACTATATGCTGTTTATCAGAAACTCAATTCAAGTTCAATAACAGGTAGGTGGTTGAAAATAAGAGGATTGAAAAAGATATATTAATAGCCTAGCCAAGTTGACCATAAAACTAAACACCACACCATGTAAATGTTAATTTTTCTTAAAAAGCAAGTGTGACTATATTAATATCAGACTAATTAGACTTAATGGCAAAGGAAACATTAATAATGCTAAATGGGTCAATCCAGGAAGAAGACATAGCATTTATAAATGTTTATACACCAAACAACAGAAATGAAAATACATGAAGAAAAATTGAGAGAAATGAAAGAAAAAATGACATATCCATGATAATATATAGAGACTTTATTCCTCTTTTCAACAATTGATAGAAAAACTGATAGCAAGTCAGCAAGAATATAGGAGAATTAAACAATACCATCAACAGCAGGATCTAAGTAACATTTACAGAACATTCCACTCACCAACAGCAGAACACATAGTTTTCAAGTGCCCATAAAACATACACCAAGATAAACCATATCCTGAGCTACAAAACAAACCTCAACAAATGTAAAAGAAATCATTCAGAATGTGTTTTCTGTCCACAATAAAAGAGAAGTCAATAATAGAAGAATAACAGGAAAATCTCCAAACACCTGGGAACTAAACAGCACACTTCTTAATAACCTGTGGTCAAAGAGAAAGTATCAAGGAAAATCAGAAAATACATTGTACTGAATAAGTTAAAATATAACATTTCAAAATGCATGGGTTGAAGCTAGAATAGTGCCAAGAGGCACATTTATAGCTCTAAATATATATATTAGAAAAGAGAAAAAGTTAGAATCTATAATCTAAGCTCTCATATCAAGAACCTAGAAAATAAAGAGCATAATTAATGTGAAGGAAATAGAAGGATGGAAATAATAGAGACAAAAGCAGAAACCAATGAAATTGGAAACAGGAAAACATTAAAGAAAAATGAAACAAAGAATTGCTTCTTTGAAAAGATCTAGAAAATTGAAAACCTCTAGCAAGACTGACAAAGAAATAAGAGATAACCTAAATTACCAATATGAGGAATGAAAGAAACACCACAGACATCAAAAGGATGATAAGTGGTATTGTGAACAACTCTACACACATAAATTTGACAACTTAGACTAAACGGACAGCTTCCTCAAAAGAACACAAGTTACCACAACTCACCCAATATGAAATAGACACTCTGAATAACCCTATTACTACCAAGGAAATTGAAGTCTTATTTAAAAACTCCCTAAAAGAAATCTCCAGGCCCAGATGGTTTCACTGAGAATTCTACAAAATTTTTAAAGAATTAATGCTGATTCTACACTGTCTCTTCCAGAAAATAACAGAGGGAACAGTTCTGAATTCATTTTATGAAGTTAGTTTTACCCTTGTAACAAACAACACTAAGACAGTACAAGAAAAGAAAACTACAAACCAACATCCTTCATGAATATACATGCAAAGATTTCTGAAAAAAAATTTTTTTAAATAGAATACAGCATTATATAAAAAGAATTATATACCATGACCAAGAGAGGTTAATTTAGTGGATGAAAGTCTAATTTAATATTTAAAAAATCTATCAATGTAATCAACCATATTAATAAGTTAAAGAAAAAATTACATGATCATATCAATTGATGCGTAAAATATATTTGACAAAATTCAAAAAATCTACAGCAAACATTATACTTAATGCTGAAAGCCTGAATACTTCCCCCTAAGATCAGGAATAAGGCAAGAATGTCCATTCTACCACCTTCAACATAGCGCTGGAATTTCTAGACAGTGCAATAAAGCAAGGAAAGGAAAAAAAGAAATGGAAAGAAAGAAAAGCAGATGTCCCTATTTTCAGATGACACTATTGTCTATGTAGAAAATTCCAAGGAATATACAAAACAAACATAAAACAACTCTTAGAACTAATGAGTTCAGCAAGGTGACAGGATACAAGGTAGACGTTCAAAATCAATTCTATTCCTATATGCTAGTAATGAACATGGACACCAAAATTAAAAATATATTACCATTTAATTACTTTTAAAAGTCATGTGCATGTTTTGCTTAGATTATATCTAAGTATTTTAAACTGTGGAACATCCATACCATGGGATACTACATAGAAATAAAAATAAACTATTGATACACGCAACCACCTGGATGAAGCTCCTTCAGGGAACTATGCTGAGTGAAAAGAGTCAATCCCAGAAGGTAACATACTGTATGATTCCATTTATATAACATTCTTGAAACAACAAAATTATAGAAATGTAGAACAGATTAGTGGTTGCTAGAGATTAAGGTGGAGGTGGAGGTGGGAGGGAAGGTGTTGTGACCTTAAAGGACCACATGAGGGATCCTTGTGATGATGGAAATGTTCTGCATCTTTGGTGTATGTATGTCAATATCTTGGTTTATGGTACTATAGTTTTGCAAGATATTACTGGGGAAAAGGTATACACAATCTTTCTATATTATTTCTTACAGCTGCAGTGAATTTGCTATTATCACAAAATGAAAGCTTAATTGAATATTAATTAATTAATTAACAAAAAATTGCATCCCTTGTTAGAAGTCAAGATAGTGGTTACTCTTGAGTGAGAGATAGTGACTGGAAAGGGGTATTGGATACTGGGAAGTGCATCCTTCCTAGGTTTTGGTAGTGTTCTGTTTCTTAAAATGGGTGTAAATTGAACACAGATGTGTTCACTTGGTGAAAATTCATCAAACTGTACACTTATGATTCCTACACTTTTCTGTATGTATGTTATTCTTCAATTAAAATGTTAAAAATGGGATACCATTGTGTGAAAGATGGCAGGCCCAAAGACATCAATTAAATAAAGGAATGAGGCCACAGGAAAAAATGTTATCTATCATTCAAAAAAACTAGAATAGGTAGCTAATGACAAAAATCCCATCACATCAAATATTATTTACTTTTAATAATAAATTCAATAATATTGCTAGCTTTGTCTATTATTCCTTTCTTTGTCCATAAGATGGTTACTATGTTAGTGAATCCTCTTCCCCAAGTGAGTCCCTCCACCTCTGTACTTGATCCCTCACCCCCAAATCCAACCAGCACCTCACTGCATCAATTACTGATGCCCTGTTCTCAGCATCTCCACTCCTTCTCAACCTATAAAAATATTTCTCAAAGCAGGCCTCCTTCCCAAACATTTGCCCTATTCTTCTGTCATTTTCTCACTGCCACTCTTTTGAAAGAGTGGTCCTTACTTGTAGTCTCCATTTTCTCTGTTTTTAACCATTCTTTAACAACATGCAATTTAGAAATGGTCACATTGCTCTCTTGCATTATTACATTGTATTGTGAACATTTCTGTTGCTCACCCCGTCATGCTGTCCTATCCCATACTGTCAGACTAGGAGCAGGGAAGAGATCATGTTTGCTCATCACCATATTAGCAGAACCAAGTAAAATGCTCTCTATTTCTGAAAAATTGCATTCATTTTGACCATTGAGAAACTTGTTAATAAATGACTCTCTCAGTGGAAAAAAATTGATATGTAAAATTAAGCACAACAGTTAGATTTAACTGAAGATTCTTATATAATACATGCAAATGGCTAGATAATCAAGATAAAAGAACACAGAGACTGAATACTTAAAAAATCTAACTATATTGTGTTAATAGGAGACATATCTCAATCAGAGCCACATGAAAAGGCTGAACAAATGTTAGAAAACCATACAGCAAAAATACAAATTGGAAGAGTACTAGTATTAGACCAAGAAAACATTAATATGCAAATCATTACTAAAGAAAAAGGGATCACTTCATAAGAAAAAGAGTTAAATGCACCAGTAAGAATTATTTTCTATTTTATGGCTCTAATAACATGGTTTCAATACTATACAGGAAAAATTGACAGAACTATTTAGAGCATCAGACAAACCTTCAATCAAAGTGGGAAATTTTTAATATATCTCTCCCAGTAACAGGGGAAAAAAGGCTAAAAATTAGCAAGGAAAATCTGAACCATATGCTGAGCAAACTAGAGCTAATAAGCATATGCCATTGTACCAACTGACTTTCTTTTCAAGCAAATAAGAACATTACTAACAACTTGACTATATACTTGGTCATCAAATGTTACAACAAATTGTAAAAGAATGAAAACAAGTAGAGCAAATTCTCTTTTGTAATGCAATTAAGCCAGAAGTCATTAACTACATAAATAGAAAAAATATTTTAAAATCAGGAAACAGTTCTTAAAAACTCATGATCAAATAAGAAATCATAAATAAGATGATAAAATATTTTGAACAAAATAATATTTTAAAACTTGTAAGATAAATCTACAGCAATATGAAAGAAATGCTCAGTCTTAATATATATGTTAGAAAATAAGAAATACTCAAGAAGCTATAAAAGAATAATAAAATATACCCAAAGAATATAGAAGAAAGAAAATAATAATGGATAGAAAAAACATTAATGAAGAGAGAGCAAAGACATAAGAAAGAGAATGAACAAAGCCAAAAGTGGTTTCTTTTCGGTCCCACGGCCTAGTGGTTAAGTTCGGCACATTCCACTTTGGCAGCCCAGGTTCAATTCCCAGGTGTGGACCTACACCACTCATCAGTGGCCATGCTGTGGCAGTGACCCATATACAAAATAGAGGAAGACTGGCACAGATGTTAGCTGAGGGCAAATCTTCCTTGGCAAAAAAAAAAAAGTGGTGTCTTTCCAAAGACAAACAAGATTGACAACCCCACAGTGAGACAGTTTAAGAAAAAAAAGAGAATGCACAAACAAATATCAGGGGAGTAAAGAAGATATGACCCAAAATGCTGTAGACCTTTAAAGGGTAGTAAGTCAATATTTTGAATAATTCTACAGTAATAGTCTTGAAAGTTTAGGTAAAATATATTCCTAAAAACAAATGATTTCCCAATCTGACTTAAGAAGTCCAAAGATACAAAACCAGTTTACAAAATGGACCCACTCCCTTAGATATACAAGGTTTAAATAACGTATTAATAGACGCAGGCTCTGGAGTTGTTTTGCATTTATTTGCATCCCAGATCCACCATTTATTAGCTGTTTGGGCAAACTATTTAACCTCTCTAAATCTCACATCTGTCATTTGAAAAATGAAGTTAATAATACCTTTCCTCCCAGTTGTCTTAAGGATTAAATAAGATGATTCATGGGAAGAGTTTAGCACAGTGTCAAGCAATTAATGTCAGATATTGTTAACATCATTATCAGCATTATCAATCTTTCAAAGACTAAGAGTGTCAGTTCAAGACTCCTTTACATTTACATTTCTGTCAATCTCTTGTATGTTTCTAGAAGTTTTTACTTTATATGCATCAATGATGTTATTTAACAAAAAACATTCATGCTTGTCATACTTTCATTATGTGCTGCATATTCTTAAAAAGTAAATGATATTCACTGTCCCATTTAATGACTTTTACTGGGGATTCCACTTGTCAGATACTGTGTAATATTCTAGGCACTGTATTAAATACTGATGAAATACAGAAGAACAAAATGTGGTTCTACATTCTAGAAGCTCATACTATGTTAGAGACACAGACAAATACGTGGAGAATTGCAGTGGAAATTGGTAAGAGTTAACACGGAAGTAAAATATAGGTTCATCTCATTGAAACTTGGATGACAGAGAAGAGGCAAGAGAAATCTTCCTAGAAAAGTTTTTGCCTCACCCCCATCTTTAAAGTTGAGTAGTATACAGCCAGGTAAAGAAGTAGAAGAGTAGAGGGAAAGAATTATAAATGTAGCAAGGTATAAAAGGCTATGGCAGAGGGAAATGAACAACAAAGGACTGAGATATAAGAGACTATGGCATCTGTAGGATATTGCAAGTATTTTCGTGTGATTTTTTTTTGGTGAGATTAATTTAGCAGTTAATTTTTTGGGGGGTGGACATCTGAATAGCAGTTTTATAGAATTCAAAAAATATTTCAGTTATTCACATACCCTGATAATTCACTTAGAATAGAAGAAACCATTTTTCTTTTTGATCTAAGATTCTTTGAAGACAATGTTTACAATGCTGCATTGAGACAGCCAGTTAACTTCACTAAGTACTCTCACAAGACACGTCAAACCAGGAATCTGAGCTATTTCAAAAACTGTACTAGAATACCAAACTTCAAAATGGTGCCAGTTAGTTTCAATTCTGTACTAAAACAATTCAAATTTTCATCTGCTACCACAGTAACAGAAGGAGAAGAAACACTTGTATTATTTTGATTTCAATTAATAACGGGGGGAAAAACTATCCTTATCTATAATTTGTATGACTACACTAAACAGCCCCTTTTAAATGATCTCCTGTGTTCAGCCTAAGAAGAAACTATTGGGGAAATAGATTATTTATCATATTGATGGAATATAATCAGACTCAATATTGAGATATATGGAGAAATGTTTCTATTAGCTTCATGAAATTTCTACCTGTCTATCTGCTTTTCTGGCCATGTAGTCAAGGGCAGTGATGGCAAACAGGAGTATATTGGAAACTCAGAAAACCCTTGTTAAGTGAAAGGGCACAAAACATTTAGAAATAATTATAATTATCCTTTGGCTCTCTAAAAAACATATAGATATTCATGTCCACAGTAGACAAAATTCATAAGGAATTGATAGAAGTTTTCCATCAGTGCCCAGAACTCTAAGAGCAATTGAACTGATCACGTAGATATAAAGTCATATTTTCTTTGCTGAACAAGTTGTGTGGAACTGAACATTCTTAGAAATAAGGCGAAAGAGAAGTTAGTGTACATCAAATAACTCTTTCAAAACATCAATATCTTTCATCCCACTTTATCCCTGGAAACTCCAGCCCACAGAAGTCTCTTTGGCTAGAATGTTCTGTCAATTATTTATTTACCCAGCGAAATTAGTGGTTTGCCTCTTTGATCACCAGGAAGGTCCAATTGCTGCCTCATCTCAGTTCTCTAATATTTCAAAAGTTTCTAACAGCAATTGCACCCTTAAATTTTTTTAAATGTGTATCTCATCTTGATGGAAGGTAACATAAATATATATATTTACTATGAAGGATAGGGCAAAATACAAACAGCTTAGAGGCACATGTACTGTTGTACAAATGGCATAGTGTATTTTATATGTTGGACATTGTGTAATTGCTTCATATGTGAAAGTTTTGTTTTTGGTAAGGAAGATTGTCCCTGAGCTAACATCTGTGCCAATCCTCCTCTATTTTGTATGTGGGATGCCGCCACAGCATGGCTTGATGAGCACTGTGTAGGTCTACACCTGGGATCTGAACCTGTGAACCCAAGGCTGCCAAAGCAGAGCATGTGAACTTAATCACCATGCCACTGGGCTGGCCCCCATACATGACAGTTTTATTTCTTTGACTACACTGTATGCTTTCTGAGTGCTAGGATTTTGACATAGTTTTCTATATATCTGATAGCAGTTGTTTGTAGAGGTAAGGAAGGGGAAGTGGAGGCCTGGGCTCTGTTTCTCTACCCAAACTTCAGTCTAACCTGCTCCATTGTTTTATGTTTCCTATATTGGAATGCTTTTTTAAAATAAACATAGTCTATTGGTTAAAAAAATTTTTTAAGAATAAGAGAACAAAGGAAGGAATGAAGGTGGGGGGAGGAAGGCCATTATCCCACGGCATCTGGTACACAGCTAGGAGCATAGAAAGATAATGAGTTAATAAACCATAACAATTAGCCGGGCATCTTCATTCTTATCTGTCTCAAAGAAAAAAATAAAAGTTTTATTTTCAGTTAAGTGATAGTTGATTATTAGTTAAAATGGGATAACTTTAAAAATGTTATAGATTTTGTGGACTCTTTCTGGTTCATACAATTTCATTTTATAAAAGTCATAGGTACTTCTGGAATCAGATCTGAAACTCTTAGAATCAACTACAAAAAGAGGAGGCTCCATTGAATTGCTGCTGCTGAGAAGTGACATTTGATAGGAGGACTCCAGAGATGGAAGCGACACAGTTGTGCTCAAAGTAGGGCAGAGTCCATATCACAGAAACAGAATTTTGCAGTCAGTCCTCCCTTATTTGACTTTCAAAAGCCCCTGACCTTTCAGAAAAATTTCTTTTAGACACACGTATTCTATTCCACATGAAGCTGAATTTCTAAAACATTTCTTTTATCAGATTATTCTAAAATGCCTAGCGATTTTTATCATCTTTGAAAAATGTTTACTTTTATATTAATAATGCATATATGACACCTCATTGTCTCCTTCATATTTTTGTCATACGAAAATAAAAGGCGATCCATTCGAACTCTATCCTTTAAAAGAGCTTTGCAACTTGGAGGAATGACTCACTCTCTTTTTTTTTTGAACTCCAGTGAAACAAGAAAAAATTCTTTTGCTCTTGTGGCAATGACATTCCAAATTTATCCCATTACGAAAACAAAAATCAACCAAAAAGTTTAAAAAAATCCACTTTCAACTTCTCTTATGCATTCATTAAAGAAAATCCTGCCCTCTCTTCTGATTTCTTCCTCTGTCTTCAGTTACAAAATACCAAGTTCCCATTCTATTATATCTCAATGATGGCATTTCTCCTGGTTTTGTTTTTAAATACTTCACTTCTGGACAAATGCAAAGAAGATGTATGAAGTGAAAACTTTTAGCAGGATAACAAAGTCCTGTGAATACCATTATAGAATATGGATCCCCCAAACCAAATTTTAATCAACATTTGCTAATATGTTAATAAAAAACACAAAAGTAAAAAACAAATCCCTTGGGCCTAAAAGAAAGAAAGAAATCATCAGGAGGAATTCTATTTTGATGTGTCAGTTCCAACCCAGAAAGATGGAGAAAAGTTATGTTGCTAATCCCAGTTCTTGTTAAGCTCGTTATTCGGCCAACAGTAAAAAAAGAAAAATCTAGTAATAGTCTATTTTCCCATATTTGACTTCAAAAAAAGTGGAAAATTATATCCTGAGAGCATATGAATATATTCTAAAAGGATATACATGATTTTCCTTTCCTTGGTGTATTATAATACTGTGGTGTAGATATTTTTATGTGACAGAATGGGTGGAACAGAATTTGCCATCCAAGAATCACTGAGAACTTTATGTGCCCTATTTTCTAATCCTTTAAAATAACTACCTTGTTCCCTTACCACAAAAACCTTCTTCTTTTTGACTTCTGCATTGGGAGCCTATTAAGATTTCTTCAGTATGTTTGGTGAGAAGAGAGACATTTCGAAGTGTGATTCAGTCCACTGTTTGGAAACTTGGAATAAGAAGACAACACACTTTTATACCCCTATAAAAGTAGTGTGGCTGACCAAGAAGCTGCTATTCTGAGACAAGTCATGGGATTAGAATATCTACGAGCTTCTCCTACTCCCCGCAAAATGATATTTTCTCATTTCTCTCCATAGTTCAAATTATCCTTTGTTGAAAATTCTATCACTCCATTTTAAATAAGCATTTAATTATTATTCTCTATAGTATTTCTACAGAATGTATGTATTTTGGTGTGAAGAGGAAGTTAATTTATTCTTATTTAAGTCTAAGTGTGGGGGTTCCATTTTTAGAATCTTTAATTTTAACTATTTTAGTATTTTTATTGTTTTCTGATTTCTCATGAAGTATTCTGATCGTTTCGTAGACCTATTTCCAACAGAGTAAACAAGCTCAGTGTGACTCTGAAAGGGTTTATAGTTTTGATATCTAAAATATATGCACTGCATAGAAGAGACTAAATATCTTTGCCCACGAGTAGCTACCATAAGCAACCAGAAAAATCTATAGGATTTCTTCCAAGGTTTTTGCACCCACTTGTTTGTGCTCAATTCAGATGCGATAATCCTTCTAAGAATGAACTCTTTGGAAGGGTAATACCTGAACCTTGACTTGCAGTCTTTAGTTTTTCTTTCGGGTTACTGTAGTTTGGTGATTCTTTGTTTTCTACAGAAACATCACAACAGAGCCAGAGTGTCTAGGCCACACACAAAAGCATTCTAGACATTCTTTACATTGTTGATAGAGGCAGAACAGGTAATGACTAAAAGGGCTTCAACATCGTGCACCTTTCATTTTAAACCCTTTAATATTCCAACATTCCTGTGAATGAAATATAATTCATATTTATGAATGGAGCAAATAATGACAAATGGATTCCCCAAAAGCATATTATCATGACAAAAATAGAAGCACTCTGAGGCCTGCAATGAATGCTTTCTTTGATACTTGTTTAGACTTGCTCCAAAAGATAGCAAAGTTCAGAAATTCTTTTAATACATCTTTTCCTAGATTAAGCCTTCAAAAAATCCTTAAATATCTGTTAAACAGATGTAAAATCTATTAAGTTACAGATTGAAGAAAAATGATCAATGAAAATCACTAGTTATTGTACTATGTAAAATTATAATGCTTTTGCATACTTTTCCCCAGTGATCATTTTGTTTGTTAACTGCAATCTTATTAACTCTTTGGATCTTTAAAAATCTGGAGCTTGGACTTATTAAAAATAAACTCATAATGAAATCACTTGCCTTATATTGCCTACGATTAGGTTTTTTCTTCCTCACCAGTGTGTCATAGAGGCATTTCATGTATGTTTATTCATCCAGCCTAACTAGTGCCTTTTAGATAGCAAGCAGACTCATTAAATATTTATTGATTTTTAATTTCAATTAAATTCGATTCAATGAACGTTTATTGAACATTTGCCGTAGATGAGGCCTTATGTAAAGCACTATGAGTTATACAAAGATTAAGAATTTGCCCTTTTTGCTTGGAGCTTAGAATCAAATAAGGGAGGTAAGACATTACAGAACAAAGACAGGGTAAAGAATGATAAATTGTAATAGAAGTTCAGAGTGTGATGGGGACGGAGTGGAAAAAGGGCCACTTCCAGATGGGGTCATTGAGAAGAAGTGGCATTTCAGATTGGTATTTGAGATCTGCTTCCTGAAAGAGGCAGCAAGTGGAAGATGGAATTTCAGATAGACTGAATGGCAGAGACAAACTTGTGGAGGCGGGAAACAATCAAGGCCCGTGATAGAATTGGGGCGGGAAGATGATTTGATGGAAAAAAAGGTTTCATGATTTATGAAAGAAAGTAAACTCACTTGGAAATGTGGAAGGTTCCAAAGGTCATGGTAAGAAGCTTGGAGTTGGTTCTACAAGAATAAGGAAGCAACTGAGGGATTTCAAAGAGCTTTGCCTCAGAAAGACTAGTCTGATATTAGAGCACAGGATGAGTGAAATTAAATAAAGGGGAAGAACAGAGGCACAAATACCATTAAGGATGATATTTTAATAATTTAGGCAAATGAACATGGTGATGTGAAATGTTCAAATTTCCCATCTTAAACTAACACACACACACACACACACACACACACACACACACAGTCTTCCTCAACCCAAGCCATCTTCTAGCTACTGCCCTATTTCTCTTCTTTCCATTCAGAGCCAAACTTCTGATTTCCTTCATTTCCTTTGCTTATCACTTCCATTCATCCCCTCTAATTTACCTTCTCAATGCTCTGAAATTTAGCTTCCCCTATTGCTATGCCAAGGAAACTGCTCCTGCCAAGTATACACACCAGCTCTATTGCTCAATCCACTAGACATTTCTTAAATATGCTTTCCTGTTGGCTTCCATAATACTGAACCTCCTAGCATTCCTCCTACCTCTCCGCCGGCTACCCAATTTCCATCTGGAGTTCTCCCCGTCACTTACCTGCTGGTGCTCCTCAGGCTTCATCCACACAGTCTTGTGAAGGGAGGTCAATCACTCTCAGATCTCAGCTATCATCTGTGTGCTCACGATTCCCGAATGCGTTATCGCCAGCCCCTGTCTCTCTTGAGCTTCAGAATCATGGATGTTGGATGCATCCGTGTCAGTTTGGGTCCTCGGAGAAGCAGACGCCAGACTCCTAAGAGTCTCAGGCGGGCCACGGTTGCACTGCAGAGCAGACTGCATGTTGGAGGCATCAGGACCTGGCTTTAGTCGGTACTCTGCCATGGTCAGCTGTTGGGTGCCAGGAGCCCGGGAGAGGGTGGCCTTGACGTGCCTGTGGAGGCAGATCATGAACGTGCTGGAGCCGGAGCTCCCTGCACTCTTCTGGCAGGTTCTCTCTTTTTTTTTCCCTCAGCTTTATTGAGATATAATTGACAAATAAAACTGTTAGATGTTTAAAGTGTACAACATGATGATTTGATATACATATGTATTGTGAAAGGGTTCCACCTATTGACTTAATTAACACATCCATCACCTTACATATTTACCTTTTTTTTTTTTTGGTGAGAACACAGAAGTTCTACTCTCTTACCAAATTGCAATTATACAATACAGTGTTATCAACTGTAGTCTCCATATTACACATTAGATCCTCAGACCTTATTCATCATGTAGCTAAAAGTTTGTACCCTTTACCAATCTCTCTCTATTTCTGCCAGCCCCCAGCCCCTGACAACCACCATTCGACTCATTTCTATGAATTCTGCTTTTTTAAAAAAAATATTCCACATATAAGTAATACGATGCCATATTTGTCCTTCTCTGTCTGGCTTATTTCACTTAGCATAATGCCCTCCATGTTCATCCATGTTGTCTCAAATGACAGGACTTCTTTTTTAAAGTTGAATAATATTCCATTTTGTGTATATACCACATTTTCTTTATTCTTAAAAGTTGGGGTGCTAGGTATGCAGTCCAAACCCTTCACTCCTCAGGGGGAAGCTGGGAGTTGGGGATTCCCTCCCAATTGTAGGGTGCTGTGTCTGAGGTAGGATTATGGTGAGAACGTGTCTCAGCCTTTCTACCCATTTCAATGTGGGTATTTTCTCTTTCACCCAATGTGTAGGAGTCAATCAGCTAGTTTCTGGATTCCTTTCAGGGGGAATTGCTCCATGTGTAGCTGTGCATTTGATGCATCCGTGGGAGGAAGGAAGTTCAGGAGCCTACTGTGTTACCATCTTGGTCCCTCATTCTCCTGTCTTGTTTTGTTGTGCCCCTAGTGCTTATCATACTATATGCTCAAAAATAATTTCAGACTGGGGCCAGTCTGGTGGTGTAGTGGTTAAGTTCGTGTGCTCCACCTCCGTGGCCCTGGATTCACAGGTTCAGATCCCAGGCATGGACTTACACAGCGCTCATCAAGCCATGCTGTGGTGGCATCCCACATACAAAATGGAGGAAGATGGGCACAGATGTTAGCTCAGCAACAATCTTCTTCACCAAAAAATAAAAATAAAAAAATAATTTCAGACTAATAAATTAATGAAAGAAAAAAGGAAACATAGGTGGAAGGAACAGTTCTGGGAGTTTTTAAAATGGCATTATCTTTTTCAATATGATCACTTATAATATAAAACCACCAATACTTTTGATATCTTTAGATATTGTTTATTGAGTGGGGGCCTTGGGTCTGCAGACCCTGCATGACAGAGAAGAAAAAATAAAAAGTTAAATTTTTAATTAAATCAAAAAACAAAGAAACCTGAAGATACTTCTGAGAAAGTCTGAGATCTCTTCTCAGTTTTAAAGAAAATAGATCAAACATAACCTAGATAATTTTGCTTCTTTTCCACCTGGGATAGCTGAAAATGCAAGGGTCTCTACCAAATAAGAGGCAGCTTATATGACATGTCACTCCACCAGGACTTAGTCTCAGCTATTTAGTGCTCTTGATGGCTATAACAATCACAGCACTTGCACTAGATGGACAAATTTGACCTCTAAAGGATCTCTGTTTGCGTTGAATTAAAAACATCTTTGAATATAAAAAACCTATTTTTAAAAGTGATAGAAACAGAATTGTCAGCTACTTCCGTCATTGGGTTGCCAGATAATTTAGCATACTTTCTGACTGAGTGGCGTATTCCACTTAACTAGCAGATGTTTAAACCACACACTCATTTTTCTATTTAAGTAAATTTTAATCTTTCTAGAATCATGTATGAGTTTGATTTGGAATTATAGGAAAAAACGAGGAGATTCCACTCCACGTAGCTAAAGCAGTAAAGTTGAGAAGGAAAAGGAAGCGCAGGAAGCCACATTAGCTACCTAACATCATGTAGTTCCCACCACAAAATTAGAAGGTTCGTGTACAATAGACACATCACACAGAAGCCACATACCACATAGGCAGCCATGTTCAAGGTAAGGCTTACCTTACTCAAGTCCTTATTTCTTTTGTTGGCATTGCTTTTATTCTCTCATTCTAGTAAAATTTCATATGGAGTGTATGGAAACTAGGTACTTAGACACTACCTATGTTTTAACCTGTAGTTAACAGATTGCAAAGAAAGTAAATTCAAAAGTTAAGGAAAAGACAGACCATGTTCTATTTCAGGCAGCACTCCGTCAGTCCTACTCTGATATGAGGTGTTCAGATGAGCGGATATTCATTATTTTAACCATATAAAACATTTCCTCTGAAGGCACAAGGCATTTTTATGTAGTCACACTTGATAAGTGAGGATCAATCCTCACAAAACTACGATTATTTTCTTTTTCTCACCAAGTTTATGCTTTATTAGCATCCCAAAGACATTTAAACAACTATTGTCTTTACAGCAGGAAATTTCTTGAGTCAGAGATAAGGCCCTTGCCCACTTGAAAAGAAAAATTTTACATATATTGTGGCTAAAAGAAATTCTCTTCCTCCCTTCTCCACCAATCTCCTAAACTTGTTCTTCCCTCAGGAGGTGGAGTGTGATTATGGGTTATTCAATTTGAAAATGTTGTATTAAGTCACTTTCCTGGGAGTGGAGAGTTCAATTAAAACCTGAGTATACCTAGGGGATTGGTCTCCCCCTCTCTTTGGACACGTAATAGAAACTTCCTTACCTGATACACAAAGTAATGGTGATTTTTCTATTAATTGTAAAAGTTGAAAAAAAGTACATAATAAAATGGCATATAATTATACCATAAAATTTTTATTTTAATTTAAAACATATAATTATACATTTATTTATCAGTATTTTGATATAGAAATAAAGATTTCCTTTGATGATCTGCCTCCTGACTAGACTTTGTAGTATTTCTTGTAGAAACTAAACTTGTATTATATCATCTACAAATTCTGGTATCAACTTTGAAGTAGAGCTATGACTTAAAGATACTTTTAAAGCAGTCTGAACGCGAAATGATTCTAAACTTTTACAATTTTATGTAATTGACGTGTCCATACCTAATTCAACAGCAACATTTTTTAAATGACTTTTCTTTATTAGTTAAAATAACTAACATTTCATATAATCAACAGTTCATTTTATTTTTCCTAATTGTCTTTCTTTTTGCACCCATATTTCACTAATTAATGTAATATTTAATGACATTATGTAATTGCAATAAGTTCAATTGGCAAAAATAAATTTGGGGGCAAAGACAACTGATTCCTGTCAAGCGCATACTTTATGTAGAAGTTTGTGGTTTCAGAGAGTGGCTTGCTAGTCATAACCACCCTGCGTATGTTCCATCTTCAGTAGCATGTCTTACAGAGACGATGGAGAGTCTTACCCATCATTAGGCATTTTGGAGAAGCTGGAGAACATTGGTCCATCTGGCTAGTTACTTAAATTGAAATTGACTGAAAGAGATTCTACTAAGAAGCATTGTGACAGACTGCTTGGGTTTGGATCTTAATTCTGCCACTTACTAATTGTACAACTTTGGTTAACTTACTTAACCTCTCTATGCCTTAATTTTCCCCTTAGTAAAATGGAGATAGTAATATAAGGTTGTTGTAAGAATTAAAGAATTTGTTCCTGTATTACACTTAGATAAATGAAGTAAATGCTAAATATCACTATTACCATCTTTCACTAAACTGGAGAAAATTAGGATTCAGGGATTCCTCCCATTTGGAGATAAATGCCCCAGACACACACACATACCCACACCCCTACTCAAACACATACACACTCACACCCCCCATCACCACTGTCCCCTAGCTCTAAACCAAGAAGTAGCCAGAGAGAAATCTAGGAGAAAGGAGACCACTTAGGCAAAAGGAATCTTTATGTCTTCCCACAATCTAGCTCTGCATAGGTTTAAAGTTTCACTTTGGAGACAATATCTCAGGAAGTGTTCCTTTCCCTACTATTGCTCTCTGCCTATATACCTCTCACAGGGTTCTTCTTGTGGGAAGGGTGGCTGTCTGGGGATAGAATTCACATGTCACTGGATATGCTGCTCAAACACCATAGTAACATTCCCCTGTTCCCAACAGAAGGTGTTATTGATCTTGCCAGTTAGGCTATTGTCATAAGTGATAGCAGTCTGTATGGCTCAATGAACCAAAACATTACCCACAATCACTTGCTGTCATATTTTGAAGTCAAAATAGAACAGATCATGCTTTCCTAAAAGCCAGCTCTTTTCTTGGCTTATGTAAATGACACCCCTGATCTTTCAGTTGCTCAGACCTCAAAGCTCAGAGTCATATTGGATTTTCCTTTCCCATCTCCTCGAATCATATCAGTCTGGAAGCCTTGCCTCGACCTCTACAAGGTCTCTTGCATCCTTCTCTTCTTTTCCCGCCGCTGTCACAGAATCAGGCACAATTGATAGCACTCACCTAGAATTTGGCAGTAATCCCCTAAATGATCACCCCAATCTTCTCTCTCCTCATCTCATCCAGCCCATGCCAAATGAAACTCCCAGAAACACAATTTCGTCCAAACTACTTTTTTTGCTTAAAACACGGAGCACTTTGCAGAATTTTATAGCCTATTATTGTTATGGTGCGTGTATATCACAAATGTCAACTTTCCTGGCTTTCTTTACTGTTTAATTGGCATCTAATACATTTAATTTTTTTTATAACTGATTCCTATTTTCCCCATAAATTAAAAATATTGCTATCATATATAATAATAAAGCATTTGTTTTGTCTGTAACCTCACTAAGCAAAAATGGCTTGATAGGTCTCTCTACATTTAGAGAGTATTTCCAAAATGATCTGACTGAAAAATATAAATGCATGTAAGTGATTATAAATGCAAAATTTGCTTTGGAGGACCAGTGTGAGTACTTCAAAAAGAGAAGCAAATTTTCTCTTGAGTAGCTGCAGGTCATGATTTGTGCAATAAGGCAAATCTGGTTTGAATGTCCCTGGGTAAGTAGAAGCAGGGGTTTACGCAGTTACTAATGGTTACTGATTCTCCTAAGTGCTGCTGACCAGCTAGTTTGAGTTTCTAAAAGGAGGACACTGTACCTTCTGTACCTTTGTATCAACTGCCAGTACTAGGCATGTTACTAGTAGAGACTCAGTAGTTACATGTCACATAGTAGGAACTCAGTAGTGTTTGTTGAATGAATGTTTTCCAAGTGTGTGTATATCTGGGACCTCTCACATTCTTTCTCATAGCCCTCATGAGTTGGTCTAGTTTTATGGATTTTGTCTTCTTTATTTCCACCGGAATGTAAACTACAGGCAGGGACTTTGAGTGTCTCCTTCCTCTTGCCACCAGACAGTGACTGACATATAGTAGGCACTCCATAAATATTTGGTGGATGAGGCCAATACGTATCCCTGGAATCTGTCTCATCTCCTCTTTCCCCATTGCTGCCAGCAAAGTTCATCTTGTTAAAGAAAATGTAGATTAAACCTCAGAGCATTAAGTACCATCAACTGAGTTCTGCAACCTAAATAACCGTAACGTTGAGGAAGCTACAAAACCTCCATCAGCCTCAGTTTACTCATCTTCAAAGTGAGCAAACTAAACTACTGCTGTCTTATGAAATGTCAGGATATCTTACTCTCTGTTTATGCTGAATTGTCTGATTTCTTCTTTATTGGCTGTGAACAAATAATCTTTAAAGACTCTGCTCAAGCATCACTTGCTCTATGAAGCCTTTCTTATCTCTAGTCTGCTCTTCTCACTCGTTAGTTTTCATCCCCAAACTCCCGCATCATGTAAAACACCTTTTTTGCCTCTTTACTGTCCCTTCCCTCTATCAGCACTGTAGCAAGTCATTGCTTTAATTTATTAGTACTGATGTCTCCCTTTGTCGGAATGCAAGCTCCTCGTTGCTAGGAATTGTGCCTTGCTAGTCTAGAATGGGTAATCAATAAATATTTGTATAACTAAAATGGTTTGCATATTAGCACTTTTTTTCCATTACTGGGTCTCCTTAGACCCAATCATATGGAAAAATAAATGTGGAAGCCAAAAATATTTTACTTAAAGTGCTTTAATAAGATTTTTCAGTTGGATGCTAAAGTAATTATTGCACTAGGATGTGAAAGGGAAATAAAATAGATACATAATAAATAAAGTATTGTACAAAGATAAGTGTGATAAACTTGGCTTAAGTCTACCAGGGAAGATTTATAAATGTCTACAAATATATATGAAGTATAATAATTATCTATTATATTTACACACATAATCTTGCATTTATATAAATGATTTGTTCACATGCATAGCAAAGTACATAAACTGTTTTTCTTCTTTTCTTAAAAAAAACCATTGTTATGACTTTAAGTGATAAAAATAAGTGATGACTTTTAGCTCATTTTGGAGTCAGTAAAACACAACGTGTAGAACCTTAGACAATCAATTGGTTCAGTGTCTAAAAAAATTTGTCATTGTTCCTTACTACATACTGAATTAATTTAAAATTCTCTAGCATAAGTAGTCAAAGTCCCCCTCTAATATGACCTTATTGGTCCTTACACATGTGCCAGGCATTTGTTATGCTGAAATAATTTCCATTCCAAAATGTGCTGTCTGTATTCATGATACTTTGTCTCTGCCCTTGAGTTTCCTCTGCTATTGAAATCCTAACCAGTTGTAAAGACTTAAATATCACTTTCTCCATGTGGCCTCTGTAGATTTCCACAATTGGAGGTAACCTCTACTTTCTTCGAGGTGCCACAGGACTTTAGTTATTTCTGTTATTACCATCAACTTTCAGTAATTCAGTGTTTCCCATCATAAAAATTACCTGGAATACTTGATAACATACAGATACTGAATCAAAATCTTCACGGAAGGCCTGTGGGACTCTGTAGGCTTGCTAAGTGCCTCCAGGTGAGTTGTATTATAGGAAAAATTTGGAAAACACTGTTAATGAATATTTTAACCATTTGTGTAAATTTTATCTCTTACTAGATTCCTTTCAATGTCTTATTTATTTATTTTGAATTTAATATTCCAACATGTCTTAGGCAATGTTTTCTATGCATTAGCTAATTACTAAAAAATTGTCTGTTGAATTTAAAATTATTATATATGGGGTCTCCATTTTGTATGTACCTTAAGTCCTACAGTAAGAAATAGATGTGAACAATAAAGACAAATAGATATCCCAGACAGTCAGATATAACATGTCATTTGAGAACAAGCATAATGAGTTTAGAGAGAGCAGGGATCAGAGGATCCGAGTTGGGCTTCCAGATCTGTGGCTGATCAGTTGGTTATTTAAACACTTTGATTTTAAGGCTGTTCATCTCTAAAATGAGGGTAATGATATTTATATTTTCTACTCTATCAAAAGAGACAGTGCATGTGAAATTGCTTTGTAATCACATAAATGCTAGTTATTACTATAGAAGCAAGTGTCTTTGGAAGTTTATGAGTCCTAGGAGTTGCATGTTTAAGTGGGCTTAGATAGGGAACCAAGTCCTTCAAAAGCGAAAATGGAAAGGTAAAAGGGATATTACATGGTTTGACGTTATCCATTTTCTTTGTCCTGCAGGAATCTCTCCAAATTAAAGGCCTCTGTTAGGGTGGTGATGTTTACTTCTTGGTGACTGAAAGATGCTCAGACTTTTCTGCTAACTCTCTTTGCAAAATATTGGCCCAACATCTGAACCAAAAATTTTATACCTTTGCATTGTTACATTTTAGTAATTTCCTTCATGAAGTTCAAAACCCACACACTACTTTATGCAGTCCTTTCTCCTATCCTTACAAACCAAATATTTGGACACAGGCATAATGCTATGGACTGGAGTGGCTGAATGTGTGTTAGCATTTTTAAGCTTATTAAAATAGGAGAGGATGGCAAGAAAGGGGTTTAACATTCTTAGCGTAGATTAATAAAAGCCCAAGGCCAGAAACTCATAGAAGAGGAGCAGAAATTAACTTAAGCCAAGCAGGCTTTAAATAATACTGATGCATGTATTTAGTCTCAAAAAGAATTAATGCTTGGGAGCAGAGCTGTAAAGCCATATAATTTAAGTTGAGTCCGTTTGGCTTTAGGAATAAAAGGATATTTAAACTTATCTGGCTACACTGTGGAGGGAATCCTGCGTGGAGTGATTATGTGATAGATGGACATGTGTAAAAGTGACCCAGAATGGCTTATTTTCATTTAGGCTTCTGTTTTAACACTGGAGGCTTACATTGAGAGGCCAGAAGAAAATATTTAGATAGGTCTCTGAACTCTTCTGTGGTGGGGATTGACGGTGGTAAGGATTAAGAAGATACATGCAGCAGAAAAAAATTAGGGATTCTGGGAGAGTTGCCTGACTCAAAGGAGTTTAGGGCTGTCCTGCTTGACCCAGAGCCTGCAAACCTCAGGGATGGGCTAGAAGGGACCCTGCACCTGGCTGAAGGAGCTCGAGTTTGCCTTTGGATATATAGAGGTTGCTGGTTCCTGCAGGCTTTTTGATTATAGAAAATGCCATCCAATGTTGTGGTATTCTAGGGACAGGGTTAAATTTTCTTTTCTTTTTCCTTTTTCAAAATGAGTTAAGAATTGTTCCCTTGTCTTCTATCTTTTGGAATTGCTTGAAAGGGTTGATGTTAATTCTTTAAATGTTTGGTAGAATTCACCAGCGAAACCATTTGGTCCCCATCTTTTCTTTGGTGGTTTTGATTACTGAGTCAATCTCATTACTTGTTATAAATCTATTTAGGGTTTTTTACTTATTCTTGGTCCAGTTTTGGCAATTCATGTTTCTGGAAATTTGTCCATTTCATCTAGATTATCTAATTGGTGGGCATACAAATGTTCATAGGTTCTCTTATAATGCTTTTTATGTCTATAAGCAGGGTTATTTTATGATGTGACATATACTGAGATCCACTCTGCGCAATGTCTGCATACTGAATCAAGTGTTATACTGACATGTTGGTCACACTATCTTAGACTGACGATGCCTAGAAATCAAGCACTTACGTGTTCTTGTTAGCAGCTGGTTTCCTGGGATGTTCGTGTGAAGTGTTCCCATTGGAGAGATAACATTCCTCTCCATTTCATCATGCATGCATGAAAAACTGAACCCCAGGATATTAGAAGAATGAGATGAAATAATGTTGATGTCCACCATATTTGGGGCCCTTAGTATATTCTAGGCACCACACTAAATTCTTTATTTTATTTAATCCTCTTCACTAATCTCCAAGATAGGTACTGCTTTCATCCCATATTTACAAATGCAGGCCTAACAAAATTGAGCCTAATGAAAGTCAAGAAAGAAAAACAAGACTTTTCCAAGAATAAGGGGTAGAGGTATGATTTGAACCCAGGTCTTTCTGTCAGCAAGGTCTGTCCTTCCTTCTAACTGATTACACAGAAATAATAGAAATTACTCATAGTGATTTTCCACAGTTCATGGAGATTTTCACATTTATTCCTCATTAAAAGAGTGAGTTTCTCAAATTTCCCAATGACTAGGTTGGATTGAGAATGCATTTGAGCTATGGTCATTTCCCGCTTACAAAAAGAGAAGTGTCACTGGATTTTAAGGTTACTGAAGTGCTTGGGACATTCTGAAAAGAGGTAAAACTTTTTTATAGCCGAATAGCATAGTTATTACAAGGTAAGAAAGTTTATGAAGTTCTAAAAATGTCAGTGTAGCAGGAAACACATGAGGTAAAATTGTAAAAACAAATATACCATATTTCAGTCTTTAATGACTCAATAAGGTTTTTATTATTCCAAATAATAAGTGGATTATAATATAAGTGGATTAGCTTAGACCAATAAATCCAATAATCTATCTAAAAGGTTCTTTTCTTTTCTTTCTACAGCTAAGCAATGAAATAAACTCTATCTAAAGATAAATGTATTAAAAGAAGATAATAGCCTTTTTAAGGAGAAACTAAGAGAAGGCTCACTATGTTCAAAATTATCAATGGCCTTGCTGTAGACAGTGTACAAAATGACTTCTAATATTTTTGGTGTAAGGATGGGAGTTTTATAAGTCTTAGAGCTAATAACCTTACTAGATAGCACACACTTCATCTCACAATTGAGGGAAAAACGATGGTTGCAATAAAAAATATCCAGGCCCGGTAAAATTTGGAACATTTAGTGCCTGATTTTAAGTCATTGCCATCTCATTTAAATGTTATATTTATTATGCATACTCAAAGTGATAATGAAATTGCTAAAAAAGGATTATAATCTGGCATTAAATCAAGGGTTAGTAACGATAGCGCGAAAACATGTATAAAAGAAAACACAAAAGGAAAAATTCTTGTTACAATTTTAGGCTTAATAATCTAGCATTTAATGAAATTTCTCTCTTAGAGTCAATCAGAGACAATTACATTTGCATAATATACATAAAACTCTTGTACTTTTCCTCCAAATGGTTCTGAATCTAATTAGGAGACCAGACAGATTGCTCTAAGCAGATATTGATAAAGATGGAACTTTGTTCTGTCAACTGAACATGGGGCAGTAAAACACTGCCTTCTCAAATATTATTTTTGGAATTCTGTCCATATACATTATTCTCCATACAACACCTTTTCTCAGGAATCACACAACATAAATGATGGTAACCAAGTAGAAGGAAATAGAATTTTTCCCAGAAAAATTCTCCCATGGAAATTCTTCATGCTTTCCCTGTTCTTTTGATTCCTCAGAACACATGGCAAGTAGTAATAGTTAATCATAGTTAAAACAGTGATTCTGAACTCAGACTGTCTGGCTTGAGACCTGTCTTTACTATTAAGGTGTGATCTTGGGAAGGTCCCTTAGTCTCTCTCTTTCTCTGTTTTCTAGTCTGTAAAAAAGAGACAATTATAATATCTACATAGAGTTGTGAGGATTAAATGAATTATGTTAAATTCTTGGAATCTCACCCAGCATGTAATAAGCACCCAAAAATGTTACCTGTTATTATAATTTTTGTCTAAACTACCTCAATGATCTTCTGCCAATTCTCCCTGGTGCCAATCTTACCTCTCTTCCATCCATCACCCACAGCTGCATAAACACTGAATTGAATGAAACATTTCTTTGGTCTCAAGTAGGGTTAATTTTGCTATAGGAAACATTCAATAAATGTTGCAAATAATCTTCGCAAGGACTTTGCTTCATGGATTCTTTAGTGAGTGTGGTCAGGGCAGCAAACATTTCTTCCTAAACACCAACAAGTGCTGAATGGTAAGCAAGTGACTTATACAATAACCCGAGGTAGTATTATGATGTGGCAGTGATGTTTTTCTAAATATGCTGACCAGTTTAGTATCATTTTGATTTTTATTCCCTGGATATTGCCAAAACTTCTTGTACTAGAAACAAAAATGTCGAGAATCACACTCTGATTTTTGATGGTTTCATTTACCAACTACTGGTTTTACTTTAAGGTGAAAAGAAATAGGGCATGTGTTCAGTTTAGTTTAAAAAAATTAGTTAATTAAGTCTAGTCAATATGATAGTTGGCCTCTGCTTTCTCCCCATAAGAACATATATAGCTCAACCAATTGAAAAGTGAGCAAAACCAGTCTACTAATCAGTTGTTTTGCTATTATGAAGCACAAAAATTAATTTGGTCATTTCTATCTTTTAAGCGAATCAACATGATGTTTTGACCTCAAATATACAACACTTTCTCTCTTAGCCCTCGAGTGAAATTACATCCAAGGGAACTGACTTTATTTAATCTAATTTCTTTCATTAAAAATAAACAAGTCTGTGTGAGAGTGAGGCCAAATGCCCACATGTCCACTGCCACTGTCCTCTGTTGTCACTATGTGACATGGTCCATAAATAACGAGCTGCTCTCATTGAGAATTCCAGGGGCCCTAAATGAAGATTAAGTCTTCTAGGGACAGATGATGGAACACAGTTGGGATTAAACTCCAGAATTGCTCACTCATCATTGCTGATTAGAATTTTTACTTGACGTCTTTTTCCAGGTTGGGAAATTCTCCCCTGTGTGGCCAGTAAAGGATGTGAGGGATGTAGTGTTCTCCGGTGGATGGGTTCCATCATGAGTTTCTGCCAGCCTTCTTCTTGGGCCTATGGGATTCCAAAAGAGACACAGGACAGCTGCATAATCCTCCTAAGCACCGCATAAGAGACGCCCCTAACACTACTAAGCCATAGTATTTAACTCATCAGTAATAACTGTTAGGCTTTGGAATACAGTTGCATTGTTTAAGCAACATAATTTCAAGGAGTCACAGAAAAGCATAATTACTAAGTTCTAATCTTCCAAACACATCTCTGCGGGTTGGGACCGTGGATGTCAGTATAATAGGATTTCAAACTCTGGGAATGTGTGTGTGCGTGGGTATGTGAATTTCAATAGCCAATTTATATTTTTAGGGTTATTGACATCTTTTTCCCTGATGACATAAGGTCAGAAGTAAACTATCGCAAAGGGAACTTTTAAGGGAAATAGGAACTCCAAATAACTAAAACGTGGACACATTCACAATGCCTCTAGCTTCCAGAAAAAAAAGGGATTCTGAATAACTCAGGTGAAGGAGCCCCTGATCTTCTTGAGCTGTGTGTAGCGTACTGGCCTCCAAAGCTGTACTGCTGGGACAAGTCACTTAAGCTTTCTGTTCTTCACATGTAAATGGGGACAGAGTAGTACGGACTCATGTAAAATACTTAGAACAGGGTTTGGCACACAGTCAATGGTCAATAAATGTCATCTTTTATTATTTTGTAGAAAACAGGAGAAAAACCCAGCCATTTCACAGCTATTTGAATGATTGATCTTTTCAATTTCTCAAACCTTTTAAAGAACTCAGCTGTTGGCTATGCGGCCAGGACTTTTTGGCAATCCAGTGGTATGATATAACATTAGGATGCAAATATGGGCTACATAAAGGTGGCTTATCCTCTTATCATCAACCTTGGAAGAAAAACCTTCAGTGGGCAGAAAAGTTTTACTTGTAAAAAGTTATTAAAAACAATTTAGACAAAATTCAAAGCCGTATTTCATCAGTTCTAAAGGTTTTCGAAAGTTGGTGCTATCTTTTAAAATAATTACCTACTTTATATAAACACATATCTATTCATCTATTTATGTATTCATCTCTTTGTGTATTCTGGTTGCTGGTTTAAAAAGAGACTAAAAGGGGCTACAGGCAGAAGCAGGGAATACTACTAGGAGGCAAGTGATGGTGGTGGCAGCAGGGTCACGAGGAAAGGTCAAATTCTGACTATGCTGTGTTTGAGATTAGACCCAACAGGATGTGATGATAAATTAGCTGTGTGTGTGAAAAAGACAAGAGTCAAGGTGACTACCTTGTTTTTGTCTGAGCAATTAGAAGAATGGAGTTGCCTTTCACTGAGATGAGAACTCTGCAGGATGAACTGGTGTGCAAGAGAATGTCAGAAGCTCTGTTTGGATATTTTACATTTGAGATGTCTTCTTGGACATCAAAGTTGAGATATGGAAATATCAGATGGTAGGGTTGTCAGATAAAATACAGGACACCCAGTTAAAATTAGAATTTCAGATAAATATAAAAACTATTTTTAGATAAATACAAAACAAATATTTTATGGTACATACTTATACTAAAAAGATTCGTTTGTCTGAAATTCTAATTTTACTATAATCCTATTTTTTATTTGATAAATCCAGTAATCCTATCAAGTGGACAGTTGGATAATGAGAAAGAGGTCACAGGCTGGAGTTGTCAACCTAAAGACCATCTTTAAAGTCACATGATTGGACGAGATCATGCAAGGAGTGAGCTAGGACAGCTATGAAAATTGATCCAAAGACTGAGTCCAGGCAGTCAATGTAGAGGTCAGGTGAGGAGGAGAAATAGTAAAGAATACTAAGAAGGAGAGGACAGAAAGTTAGGAGGGAAACCAGGTGAGTGTGGTGTACTGAAAGCCAAAGTAAAGCAGGGGTTTCAAGTAGGAGTGATCCACTGCATCTGTTGCTGCTGAGAGGTGAAGGAGGATGAAGATGAGGGCTGAGAAGAGATGTATCAAAGAAGATATCCTTAATGACAAGCAAAATGTTTTACTGGGTCATGAAGGGGAAAATCTGACTAAGAGTGTGTTCAGAATTCTTTTGGATATGGTAAAGAGGGACAATTCTTTCAAGGAGTTTTATAAAGAAAAGGAATATGTCACTACCTGGAGAGGAAAATGAGGTCAAAAGAGGTTTGTTTTTTTATAAAAGAAATGACGGAATGTTTGTATGCTGATCAGTATCATCCAAAGAGAGAGAAAACTTGATGCAGGAGACAGAGGGGATAACTGCTGGAGAAATGTCCTTGAAAGGAAGGAGGGAATGGAGTCTAGAGAGGAAATGGAGGCATTGGTCTTGGATAGGACCCAGGTCATCCACAGGAAATGGGGATAAGGTGGAGTTCATGGCACGGGGGCAGGGAGGTGAGTAGAAGTGGTGGTGGCATTTAATGGAAGTTCTCTGCAGATTTCTTCGGTTTTCTCAGTGAATAAGGAAACCAGGTAGCACTTTGCTGAGAGTGAGAATTAATGAGAAGGTGTAAGAGGCCTAAATTCCTTTGTTTCTTGTCTAACTCTCAACATTTTCGCAATTCCACCTCTTCTGAATTTGTTCATTCCTCTGTTATAAAACTTGTGACTTTCTATCTTATTTGATGGTGCGTGTGCCCTATTTCCCCTTAGAGTTTCTAAGTTCTCTGAAGGCAGAGTTCATGCCAGTTCATGTGTGAATTCCTATGCCTTGATCAGAGTAGAGGATCAATGAAGATTTATTAAGAGAATTAAGTTTTTAAAAGTGAAATGCACTGTAATCCCCAGAAAGTCTTCTATTTAGGCTAAAAAAATATTCTTTTTTCAAAGATCCACTGTATATTGTAGAAGATTCAGTTAAGTAAATCAATTCTTTGATCTAACAATTATAAAAGTATCCATTATAGAAAACACTGTAAAATTATGTTACACTGAACCGAAAAACCACTTCAGTGTGCATAAAATTGTTAAATAGCATAAACATTGTCAATTAGGGTTCAAAGTGGAAAGAAAGACTCTTGAAACAGAGTCTTATAGATTGCAAACAGCAAGGAGTATAGTCTATGTAAAACTTCAAATACAATTTTATAACATGGAATTTAAAAAAAATGTTTCCAATTATGTTCTAAAATATTAACCAGGTGAAATTATGTACATATTTTCAAAAGTGTAGGGGAATATAAACAATTATTCTCAAGAAATCACCATATATTAGTGGATAAAAAGTGTTGATATGCTAACATATTTACAAATAAAATAATAGACAGTTGTATTTGGTGAAAAGATTAGGTATTAACTTCAAAAGTATATATAATTATGGCTCTGGCTTATTTTAGAGTATAGATCTAACCACACACTATGCAAATTAAAAAGATATTATATTCGGTGTTTATGTAATTGTGTGGTATTTCCTCTAAAATTATAGTGAAAATATCTATAATTAAATAAATGCTCTCTCCAATTACTATAAAGTCTCATAATCCTTTTGCCTCTGTAAACAAAGACCTATTGTAACATCCTTAGGAGAGTTAGCCACTCATGACAATTCCACACATTTCCACTCTCTTTTAGAAGGAAGAAATAACCAATTAACTCTGCAAAGATGAGTTATCACATAAATACACTAATCATCAATAATTAGCAATAATGCCAATGTATTTATCCACTATTACAAAAAAGGCTAATTTTCTTTTTAATTTACATATTGTACTTTTAACACTAAAACTGTTTCAGATCTTTCAGCATATAAAATGGGTTTTTAGTTATGTTTAATCAAATAATCTATCTTGCATTTGTTCCTGCATTCCCAATAATGTTAAAGAAGCAACTACATCTGGATCCTTTTTCAAACTATTTGATGTAACTATTTTCAAAAGAATAGCCAGCTCAATAAAATAATTAATCAATTTAAAGTCTAAGCTTATTATAAACAGCTGACTTGCAAACATGTGACTGCTGAGAATTATCGTCCCTGTCCATTTTATTCCTTTTAGTTTCATTTTATTTGCAAATTTGCTCTTTTCCTTTCTGGAATTAACTCTTCTTTTAATTCAGGAAAAATTAATGTATTTATTTTCGGTGTGATATGAGGCTGAGACTTCACATTTAAATATACTCAACATCTATTATTTCTAAATCTCCAACATCTGTATGCATACTGCCCGCTGACTATGCTTCCTTCGGGGGCCTGTAATTGTTCAAGCTGCTTCCTTACTTCTGGTTGTAGAAGTGACCACTACTCTGCCTCTCTGACTGTGACTATTTCACCGGAGCTGCCTATCATTATTGCTTTCCATGATGCAGACACAGAACCAGGGAACACCAGAGCTAGAATGGTCTTCTGAGTCCATCTTATCCGCCCGTTCTGCTTTAGGCTAAGGAATAGGTTCAGAGATGGGATTTAACTTGCCATGTACACTGAGTAGTGAAAGAATCAGGATGAGAACCCAAAGCATATTACTCTCAACTGGGTGCTCACATTTCTATATGCTTGAGGTTAAAATTTATTTTTCCATTTTCCTTCTGCTTGAATTGCCCAAGGTCACTCTTCTTTACTCTCCAAAGATATTATGCTTGAGTATCATTTTGTCTTCCTTCTTGGGATCATCTTCTTGTCCATGAACCTAGCTTAGAGCTTGCATAAATGTCTGCAATACTGGTTTACCAGTCACCTCCCAGTGATGTGTTTTCCTTTTAGTTTTGTTCTCTCCACGCAAATACTGTCTATGCAGTGGAGTTTTCTATTTCTCCTCTGTGCCTCCTTAGTGCTGTGTACAATCCCTGTTATAACAGTCATCACGTTGGACTCGCATCGTTCATTCAGTTGCTTGTCTTTCCTCAGAGGCAAAGACAAACACCTAACTCTGTGCTCCTCATGCCTAGGAAGCCCTCTCAACCCACTTCCCAGGATTGTCCATGGGCCTGCGCATAGCCACGGACCAGGTCTGAAGGCAATAATGTGTGACCACCTGTATTTCTGTCTCGTGAAACAAGAGTCCCTTGTCCATCTGAAAGAAGGTCAGAAAGCCTCTTCTTTCCCTCAGGTCAGAGTCCCAGACTCAGTGCCCTGTAAAAATCGGGCAGTTATTTCAGTTTTGAACAGAAGCTGCTTTTGGAGGCAGCCAGGGTGCTGCTGTTTACTTCCTTCAGCTTCTCTTTCTGTACCATTGCAACCCCAGAAAACATCCAAGGCAGGAAGAATGGAGGAGGCTGATGTTGAATGCCTATATTCTGGGATGTGCCACCTTCCCTGGTATTGCGTTTTAAGTAGGAATGGGTACAGGAAGATCCCTGGAGGCAGAGTAAGATGGGCATTATCATTTCTAATGTAAATCTGTTTTCCAGAACCTCAAAGAACCAGATTGAAGGCAATGCAGAAGATCCTGCCTCAGCTCAGAAATAACTGAAGACCTGTACCACACTGTGTATTGGCTGCAGCCGTTCCCAGCAACCTCCCATTTAGCTGTAGAAGAGCATTTGACACGTTTATGTTTCATGCCATCTGAAAGGTCTAGAGGAAGTTGGATTTCTTAGATAGACGAGGATGGGAAACGTGTCTCAGATAGAGGAGTCTGAATGCGGTGGCCTGGTGACAGTTTAGCACAGGGGATAAGTATGAAGCATCCTGTTTATCTGGAGTCACACAGCCTGGGTTTCAATCCCAAATTTACCACCTTTTAGCTTCATGGTTTTAGGTAGGTTGCTCCCTTAATTGACATTCCTCAGTTTCATCATTTGTGAACTAGAAATAATAATATTCATACTTAGGTTTATATATATATATATATATATATATATATATATATATATATATATATATATATGAGCAAACTGAGGTTTAGAAAAGCTAATTAACTTGTCCAAGGTCATAGATCAAGGAAGTGGTAGAGCCAGGTTTGAGCCAAGTCTGTTTAACCCCAAGCCCCTAACGGCTGCACTATATAAGCAGCACTCGCATAGAGTCAATGATACAGACACAGGTAACCCGTCAGTACAGCCTCACACTCAGTTCCAGCCATTCTAGCAGTGGGGCATCTTGTTTGGCATTATTTTGAGAGATGTACATATTGCGAGTCTCTGAAATCAGGACAAAGGAGATTAATGAGTGGGACATCACTCAATTGTTCTTTGATTCTGAATCTGCTCTAACTGTCCACGCTGTAGCTTTAGTCAAGGCCCTTATCCTAATTGTCTCTCCCCTTTCCTCAGCTTAAAAATGAAGTAATATGAAGTAAAAGCAGCTGGTTATCTCATGGTAAATGTGGGCTTAAGATTTAGGGGTCCTCTTCCTTGCTTTGCATCTGACCCCAGGCCCCATTTCAAAGTGAAGAAGCATTTTTCCTTCATAATTTTTACAAGATAACTTGAATGAAAGTGGTATTATTTTAAAATATTATGAAAGCATGGGGCCAGCCTGGTGGCATAGCGGTTAAGTTCCTGTGCTCTGCTTCAGCAGCCTAGGATTCATGGGTTTGGATCCCAGTAGCGGACCTATGCACTGCTCATCAAGCCATGCTGTGGCAGCGACCCACATACAAAAAAATAGAGGAAGATGCGCACAGCTGTTAGCTCAGGGCTAATCTTCCTCAGCAAAAAGAGGAAGATTGGCAATGGATGTTAGGTCAGGGGCCAGTCTTCCTCACCAAAAGAAAAAAAAATTATGAAAGCATGTGTTAGAAATAATCAACACTTTTTAAAATGGTGAAATGTTTCACTATATGGAGATATCTGTGTACTGTCATTTATCTTGTACCTAATCCAAAGGACCATGATGGGAGCTGGGATATATACACAGTAATAGATATTTCTTTAGAGATATGTACTGCAGCCCAAGAATTAGGCAGGAATAATAAAAGAGGAATGCTAACTAAAAGTGCTTTCTAGTGTAGCAATTTATTTTGTAATGTCTAATCTTACAATAAGATTTTCAGAATCTGAAGAAGACAGATACAAGTTGGCTAGCAGTATAGGCTATATAATTTTATTAGTTCTTAATTTAAACTTTGGAAAGTCCTTGAAGAATTGGGTTCTTTTGAAGACTGCTCTACTTTTATTTATTAACACATTAACATAAAATAAAATTGGAGATTTGATCCAAAATTTTCACTTGTGTCTGAATGAAGAGGGGACATTGTGTGATAAACAAACACATGGATAAAAAGAGCATATTAGTGGTTACCAGGGGGAGGGGGTTGGGGGTTGGGGGCCTGGCAAAAGGGGTAAAGGGGCACATATGTAGGGTGACAGATAAAAATTAAACTATTGGTGGTGAGCACGATGCAGTCTATACAGAAACTGACAAACAATAATGTACACGTGAAGTTTCACAATGTTATAAACCATTATGACTTCAATAAAATTAATAAAAATAAAATTAAATAGACGGGACATTGTTATAATCTTTATATATTAATTGGAATGCAACTATTATTTGTTCATTAGACCACCCTTTTTCCCAAAGTTGTAACATTTGAAAACCACCTCCAGAAAATCAAGCAAGGGCAAATTAAACAAGATATGCTCTGTTAAGGAAATCATCTGCCTTAGTCTAAGGTGTTACAGAAAGAGAAACATTTCTTTAAATGTTCGGTACAAATAGGCTGTCTTAAAAACCAGTGTTAAGAGTCCAGACATACTTGAGCAATAAATTGCTGATAAATATTATATTAGTTACATTTGTCAAATACAAAGAAAAGCTTTTAAATTTATTTTCTAGTTGGGCATACACACCAGTTTCTGACATGTTTATAATAGCTCAATTCTCACAAACTATCTTTTGTAGGGTAAGAGACAGACCTGATTTGAACCAAAAAACAAACAAAATAACCAACCAAAGAAATACTAATTCTTTCAATAGCTCTGGAATTAATTAGACACATTGAATAGGCCATTTTGAAAACTGAAGACATTAACATACTTTTAAAAAGATGCTTTTGCTCCATCTATATCTATTGTGCCAACAAAAGGAAATAAAAACAGCCAGAAGTAAAGTAGTCAGATGGCTCAAAATAGTGTCTCTCAAAGGATGGTCCATAGGTTGGAATCATCTGAGAGGCTGTTAAAACTGCCTATTTCTGGGCCCCCTCCCAAATTCACAGAAGCCTTATGAAAATAAAAGCACAAAATGTGACCACATGGTAACCATGAACCATAAAGTTTGGGTAGAGGGGGAATGCTGAGTGTGTACACAATTTGCTCGTGCAGCCTATTTGGATGTATGAGTTTGCTTCTTTATTAAAAAGAGGGATTATATCTAACTCTTATAGAGTTGCTGGGAATCTTTGCTAGGTCATTACCTGGTATATAGTGAGAACTCAAGTGAAGAATCTGGGAAGGCCTGGGAGACATATGAAATCATTACCTTATATTCAAGAGTCCGTGGAACGCTAGGAAATTTGAAATGAATAGGATAGGAAATACAATGTGCAATTAACACAATAGTTCCAGGTGGGATCTCAATGTCTCTGACGGGGGATGCTAGAGCACGGAAAAACATGCAGGTACCTGCAGGAGTGGAGCTTCTCACATTACTGACATTTTCTGGGGTGCTCTTGGGGAACAATTTAAGACTATTTAAGAACATGCCTCACTGCACATGCTTTTTGTAAAGAGAAATTGCCTGAAGTCAGGATTTAAACAAATTTTTTACATGCTACCCTGTAATAGTAAGACTTTTTGTTAAGTGAATTAGTAAATCTCTCTCTTTTTTAATCTACTTAGAATTTGGTCTTCTTTTACTGTACATTGAAATATATCCTATATATCAAGCTTAAGGAAATAATCAGAAACATAAGCATGGTGTTTTGGGTTTTTTTGGTGAGGAGGATTAGCCCTGAGCTAACATCTGTTACCAATCCTCCTCTTTTTGCTGAGGAAGATTGGCCCTGGGCTAACATCCGTGCCCATCTTCCTCTACTTTATATGGGACACTGCCACAGCATGGCTTGATGAGCAGTGCATAGTTCTGCACTCAAGATCTGAACCTGCAAACCCCAGGCCACCGAAACGGAGTGCGCTAACTTAACCACTATGCCACTGGGCCGGCCCCCAAATAGAATTTTTGTATAAAGATTGCCATGTTAATTATAATATTAAAAAATGGAAACAATAGGAATCCAACCAGTGTGATTATGGCATACACAGACCCTAAAGATATCATGAATATTCCAAAGAATATTTAATGGCATTGAAAATAGATTATAATATCATCTCAATTCTCAACTGTATGTAGACTATAGAGCCTGAATGTTTAAATGTGTATATACAGAGAAAAACAGAGATAAACATAAAAAATGTTAACAATTATCATCTCTTAATTTCAGATAATTTAAATTTTCTTTTATAAAATTTCTTTTATAATGTTAAATGATATATTTAAAGAAACTTCATTTACAGGAAATGGAAAACTCTATTTATGAGAAAGTAACTGGGAATCTGGTTAAAAGTAGTTGGATTCCTAGAAGGATGTGTCGAAAAACCAATGATTAATGGCAACATATTCATCACTTTGAAGAAAACTAGGGAAGGGACCTGACTTTCCATGCCAGACATGTGATAAAGGGTTTCCACACTGTTGTGTGGTAAGAAGCAGAGCAGAAGGGAGAACTCTCATCTTTAGCTGTCATTTTTTTTTTTTCCTTTTTCTTTTTTGGGAGGAAGGAGAACTCTCTTTCAAAGGACAAGAAAGTGGGCACAATGAGGTTAACTGTGTGTAGGATCGCGGCATTGGCATTTTCAGCAAGGGTAACCTGGAGCGTGCAGCTCAGCCCCTAGCTCAGCTTTCCAACTGCAGTGTTTCCTGGTCCCACATTCTTGAAGACAGAGAGTTACTCTCCTATTAAAGTGAAATATTGTGCCGTGTGCTAGAATCATATACCTCCCTCTCAAAATATTTGAGCAACAAAATGGGATTAAAATTGTGTTGGCAAATGTGGGTTATAAGGATTTTACCCATTGGGAGCTATTCATCTGTATGTTGTTTTTATCATTTCAGATGTTGTTTGTAGAAGGAGAATGTGATCACTCGCCAAAATCTACATTATGTCATGTGCTCTGTTCTATAAACAGATTACATACACCGTACAGACTTAAGCTGTGGGTTGTGGTTAGCTAATTATGTTTAATGCAAATACACACACATGTACAATTCATTTTAAGGGGGTTAATTATAAGAGCTATATTTCAGTTACAAGTCTTTTGGAAACACCTCCTCATAGCAGTACACCAGAGTCATTTAACAGTTGTGTTTTTCTAATGAATACAAACCATTTGAAATATTGTATTCAAAACTGATTTTTGAGAAAATATTCACTAACTACATCAAATATTATGAGATGATTTGGCAAAGGTGTTAATCTACATTACAAATAGTTTTGGTCCAAGAGCACCTATTGCCGAAACAAAGCATTTCTGTTTTTATTTCATATCTAGTATACAAACTGTTTTCAAACACACTCATTTCACTATTAAAGCTAAAAAAATAAAGTATAACATTTGCACTGGCAGGAAATAATTTAGATTAAAATTTAAGTGTAAAAGACTTTTGCTCTTAGGGAAACTAAAAATAAAAATCTCACTATGTTGGACAGATACATTATTTATATTGTTTACTCAAGCTTCTGTCCACAGTGGCAGACACTGCTGGCCTATTCAGTGTCTAGTCTCCCCTCACCTGTGGTGATATAACTTGATTTTGATTGAGGTAGTATGTAGCCAGGTGCAAAATCACATTTTCTAGCCTCCCTTGCAGCTATAAGTGGTCATGTGATAATTCTGGCCAATGAAATGAAAGTAGAAGTTTTGGGGAGGAAGTTCTAAAAGAGCTTTTTAAAGGGGCTCAGTTCCACTTGTATACAATTTTTTTTCTTCCTCTTCTTCCAGCCTAAAATGCTGGGCGTGGAGAATCTAACCCATGAATATGAAGCAGTTATGCTTGTGAATGCTGCACCATGGGCCACTGGACAGAAAGGTGGAAGGAGCCTGCATCGCTGATGGTATTCCCGTTGCCTATACCAGTTCTGAGCAGCCTACCTCTGGGCATTTTATTTAAAGAAAAAAGTAAAATCTACTCAGTTGAATCCCTGCAATTTGTGTATCCTGTAAAATAAAGCTAAAATGCATTTCTTCCTGATAAAAGTACCAATCATGATTGTTAGAAGTTTATTGTTTAGTAAACCTTCTTAAAGTTACTGAAAAATTGTCCATTCTCAATTTATGAAACAAAGAGTGTTTGGATAACTGGAAAGTCTAAAGACTTCCTCCATCTCACCTCCCAACACATTGTTCCCTTGGCTTTAAGGGAAGGCTTTTTACTTCTGAAGACTATTTTTCCATATTACGGAGTTTAGACTCTTCTTTATGAACCATGGTTTCTTAATAAAGACATCCATGTATCCTAGGGTTGTATATTTCCTCCAGTATTGTACAAGAAATTTTAATATGGTGAATTGATGTTTACTGTGAAGGTGTGAGTGAATGTTCATCTTTAAAGAATAAAAATATCTCAGTGGTAACAAAGGCTACATATTCTATTCTATAGACTAAAGAATCTTAGGAGATTTCCATTGGAATTCAGTCCTAACACAGAACTCATCGAATCGAAAACATCTGAATTCTCACATCTGATTCTTGACTTAGTTATTAAAGCCCAGAAGTTTAGTGAAGTATCAAAATCCTGTCTTTATATGGTTTTAATGTAATTATACTTTGTTCAGTATGTCCTTGGAGAAATCATTGGATACCACAAAATGGGGATAATGGCTTTTATCCTACTCTACCATAATTAGAGCATGTTTTATAACTATGCTTCAAGATTAGAGTAGCCATGAACTAGGTTTACAGACTACAGTGGTTTAATGTAAGTACTGTCACTTTCCTAGTTTTCTAGTTTCACTAACCTTGTGTCTGATCTCATTACTGCCTGTCCCTCATGTAGTGGGCAACCTAAGATGGAAAGGTTAGAATCAGGTTTGGATTGAGAGATGATGTAGGGTTTAGTATCTGGCAGACAAAGCATATAACCATGAGTTAAATACCACACTTGCCCATGGCTATTGGGCCATCAATTATTCAAAACAGAGCATCTGCTCATTTAATGAAAATTCATTTTATATCATGAAAGATCTCAATCTTAGTTATTAGTTTTCTCTCTTATGGATTTTTTAGTTTATTTTTAATCAGCTTTACTGAGGCTTATTTTATATACAAATAAATGCACAATTTTAAGTATACAGTTTAATGAATTTTGACATATATACACTTATATAATCAACACCTCAATCATGATATGAAATATCTCCTTCAACCCAAAATGTTTCCTCATGCCTCTTTATGGCCAATCTCCCCAGCCCCTGCCCCAGGCAACCACTGATCTGTTCCACCACAATAGACTTACATAGAGATTAGAATTTCATATAAAAGAAATCAGTCAGATTTGGGGTCTTTTTCTTTCTTTTTATTTATTTTTTTGCTTAGAATAATGATTTCCAGATTCATCTATGTTGTTGTGTGTATTCAGAGTTTGTTCCTTTTAGCTGAACAGTATTCCATCCTATGGATAAGCTATCATTTGTTTATTCATTCACCTATCGATGGACACTTTGGTTGTTTACGTTTTTGGCAATTATAAATAAAGCTATTATGAACATTCATGTACAAATCTTTGTGTGGCCATATGTTTTAATTTACCTTGGGTAATTACCCAGGAGGGGAATTGCTGGATCATATGTAAGTATATGTAATTGCAAAATAACTGCCAAATTGTTTTCTAAAGTGGTTGTACCATTTTATGTTCCACCCGCAATATGAGAGCATTCCAGTCCTCCACATACTCACAAACTCTTGGTATCACCAGATTTTTAAATTTTAGCCATTCTGGTGGTGTATAGTGAGATATCATTGTAGTTTTAATTTGAATTTCCCTGAGGACTACAGATATTGAACATCTTTTACATGCTTATTGGCTGTTGTATATTTTATTTTGGAAAGCGTCTATTCAAATAGTTGATCTAATTTTTTATTGCATTGCTATCTTTTTATTGAGTTATAAGAATTCTTTTTTTCTGAACACAGGTCCTTTGTCAGATTTATTTGTATCACAAGTACTTTCTTACAGTTAGTGGCTTGACTTTTTAAAGTTTCTCTCAAAAAGCATACATTTTTAATTTTGCCAAAGTCCAATTTATATATATATTTTTTCTTTTATGGTTTGTTTTTTGTGTCCTAGGAAATGCTTGGCTAGGGGCCCCCCAGTGGCGCAGCAGTTTAGTTTGTGCTTGGCAGCTGTGGGTTCGCGGGTTCGGATCCCCGGTGCCTGCGGACGCACTGCTTGTCAGCCACAGCCGTGGCGGCGTCCCATATAAAGTGGAGGAAGATGGGCACGATGTTAGCCCAGGGCCAGTCTTCCTCAGCAAAAACAGGAGGATTAGCAACGGATGTTAGCTCAGGGCTGGTCTTCCTCATACGCAAACACACAAAAAGAAATCCTTGGCTGCACCATGGTTACAAATTTTTTTCTCTATATTTCTTTCTAGAAGTTGTATAGCTTTTGCTCTTTCATATAGGTCCTTGCTGAATTTTGAGTTAATTTTCATGAAGGGTGTAGGGTAAGAGTCAATGGAAAGGTTTTGGACATTATTTATTTAATATTTTTTCTCCTTCTGTCTTGGCTTCTCTTCTTCTCTGTTTCCGGGACTCTCATTACACATATGTTACACTGCTTGATGTCATTCCACAGGTCACAGACACTGCTCATATTTTTTTTTTCTGTTTTATTTTCTCTGATCTTCAGCTTGGATAGTTTCTGTTGGTTTGTTTTCAAGTGTAGTGTCTAATCTACTTTAAGCCCATCAGTGATTTTTTTTGTCTTACATATGGTATATTTTTATCCTAGCAGTTTCATTTGTTTCTTTTTATATCTTCTGTTTCTATTCTAATCTTTCTATTTTCCTTCAAATCCTTGACTATGCCTTTAATAGCTCTTTTAAAATTGTCTATTTTTAATTTCATCATTCTATGATGACCCTTTTTCAATGATAAGTTTCCTCCTGGTTATGGATCACAAGTTGATGCCTTTTTTGCATATATAGCAATTTATGATTGGATGCTATACATTGTATATGTTACATGGTTGAGAGCTCATATTCTGTTTTCTTCCTTTAAAGAGTGTTGAAGCTTGTTTTGGCAGCCAAATGAATTATTTGTAGTTTAGCATCATTTTTTGACATTTGTTTTGAAGCTTTGTCAAGGTAGGTTGACAGTAGTCATTCCATAGGGCTAATTTTAACCTTACTACTAAAATGTGACCTTCTGTGGTCTCTAATGAGTGCTCCAACTATCCAGTTGTATCTCCTTTTTTATTATGCCTTGGTGGAATCCAACCACTTCCTAGTACTGTGTCACTGCTAGAATTTTTTAGCTTATAGTTCTTTTGCAGTTGTTCTTTCTCTGGTCTTATGAAGCTTTACCCTAAGCATGTCCAGATTAGTATTTAGCTAGTGACTCAAGGGAACCCTTTGCAGATTTCTGGAATTTTTTCTCTACATAGATCACTCCTGTCAGTACTCTGCTCTGCAAATTCCATTAGCCTCAGCCTCCCCAAATTTCATTCACTCTCTCATCAACTTCAACCACCTTGCTCTTCTTTGGATTCTCTCTCTGGATCACAGTCCAAAAATTATCGCCAGGCAGAAAGCTTGGAAATTTTACGACATGCCTCCTTTTCCACCATTCTCTTAGGAATCATAATTCTGAACTATTGTCCCAATTCTTGAAAACAACTGTATAATATATATTGTCCAGAGGGCAGATTCTATACTTGCTATTCCTTCATAGTTGGAAGAACTATCATCTTTATAGTTTTATGGCCATAGTCATTTATTTTCACTTAATAAATAAAAGTGGATGCCTGATAACACTTCTGCTTTTGCAGGATTCCTAATTTTGCAACTTTATTTGATTAGGCATATATCAGACTGAGATTTTTTATCACTATATGTTTCTTCTTCCTCAGTCCAGACCCCTGAGTTTTCTACAGCCCTCTCAGCCCTCCCAGAAGTATGCATTAACTTAGTTAGGATCTCCATAGGAGATGATACTCCCTTAGAGGTTAACACAGTTATAATGAATTAGGGAGGAAAAAGATAAACTATTTACTGAATATGAAAGAAATATGTACTTATAAAAATTTATACAATACACAATAAATAAAATAGAAGGTGAAAACTACTCAATGGGCTTAAGTTTGGAACGTCTATTATGCTAATTTCTAGATAACAAAAAACAATGATTTTCCATTTTATCAAGGTTTGGAGGGATCATCTCCATCCATGTTGTTACGTAAAAACACCAGGCCTGTGCTCCTTCTGACTTGTTCTTCCCACCCTCAATCGTAAACTTTTACTAGTCACAAAAGAGAAAGGCAGCCTACAAACAGAATCAAGTTCAGAGATTTTTTTAATGTTTACTTAGAAGAATTTCTTGTGTGACTACTTTGATTTCAGTAACATTAAAGATCTACAACAAGATAATAGTTAAAGAGATTTTAGAGAAAGATACAAAAGAACAATGAAATTGTTTCAAATGTCTCTGACAATTGTAGTCCTTTGTTTTTATACTCAAATGATTTTATTTTGCAAAAAACAAAACGATAAAATAATACAAAATTACAAAAAAACTACCACCTGAAAAAGTGGGGTACTAATATAATTACATTCTGAACATCTCTTCCATAACAAAATTTATATTCATTGCAGTCTAGTATTTTATGGTCTATCTCTAAGATATAGAATATATACTATATATAGAATATATAATATTGGAAATATAGCTTTTCTAACATCAAATATAATCACTGAGACATTTCCTCCATCTGTAGCTATTGCTATTCCAAGGCAAAAATCCCTAGCTACCTGCCTTTTTTAAACACATAGTTCCTAGGTGGCCTGGCTGTGGGTAATGGAAAGATTCCCAGTCCAGTTTTACTCACTGAATCATGAGATGTTAGCACTACAAGAAGCCAAATGCTGATCTGTCTAAACCCCCCATTTTAAGGATGAGAAAGCTGAGCCCAGAAAATAATCTCTCTATGGTTACATAAATTGTTCCTATACCTTTTCATCTTCTCCAAGTACTGGGACAAAGGTAACAGACCAGGGATATTCCACTAGCTAGAATGCAACTTCTAAAGGCACTGGAGTTTTCTTCTAAGTTCTCAGTGAAAGCAGATAACAGTATGTTTACAACTTTAGTATTTCCCCGTAAAAGTCATTTGTGATATTTATCAAGTACGTTCTACAGATTTACTAAGCATAATGTTCATATGTTGGGAATACTGCATTGTCTCCTTCAGTTGCATCTAAAATATATTAAATGAATTACTGTTAAGTGAATTACAAAAGTCTTTAACAGAGATTGTGTTGGAAAATAAGTTATAGAATGGTCATCAGGTCTAAGGGGAGACACAGCTACTACAGCTTTATGTGACTGATTTGAAAGAAGGCTTACGTTAAAACTATCAGATAGGTTTCTACAAACTGGTATTTCCAAATACATGAGAAAGGACAAGGACCTCTTTTCCTCTCCATCATCACTTTTAGTTCAGATGTCTATACGGATAATAAAATACACATTTTTGTAATTTACTTTCAGGAAGGAGAATGAGAGAGGTAACCATATGGCTTCCATAAAAGGTGTGGAGCTGCCAATGGTGTAAGACAGAAACAATTAGTCTGCATCCCTACTTTAGCCATGAAGAGTTCCCTTAAAGGCCACATGAGTTGATATGAGGCAGTAAACTCACATCCAAAAGTACTTTTATCTCATCTAGGTAACCTGCATGTTCTAGCTATTGGCTAAACAGCCTAACCCTAGAAATATGAGTCATTGTGCTCTTATGCAGTGGGTAGACCATGGGCTGTGTTGTGGTGCTGTGTTACCTCCCCAGTCATGTGCTATGCAAAGCATCACTGCACATTTTTGAAAATCCATTGGGACTATGAAAGGAAGGAAGGTAGAATAAAGTAATCCATGCTCTAAGTTAGTCTTACTAGAAAAGTCCACAAAACATGGCTTCACAAACTCAGCTTTGTGTTCACCAGGGGGAATACCTGCCTCATGAAGGCATGTCCCTGCCCTGTTTGTACATGTTTTTAAGAGGCAATGAGATAAAACATGACTTTATAAAGCTCAATAGAGAATCTCTGCCAGAGGAATGGAAGCTTCCACAGGTACTTGCTAACTGACTTCATTTTTAACTCTATATCTCAGCTGGCCACATTTCATAGGCATTTCAAAAATAAAGTTTATATTTTGAGCCTTTAGACCTACTTTTTTGCATAAATTGATGCTTATTTTATTTTTCTTTCTGGCATAAGACAAAATGCTGAATGCACCTTAATGGAGAGCACCCGCTAAGTGCTTTCATTTTGAGGTGGGCGAGAGGAGGAAACAGCTAATATTTGTTGGTTTCTTTCCCACCTCCACAGCACCAAAAGGAGCGAAAAAGTATTTTTCTAAAATTGTATTTTTAACCACATTAACTTTCCATTCTCTGAATATAAATCATTTATCATTTTAATTAATTTTTAATCCCACAACTGCTATATTTGAATGGCAACATTAATGAAGAAACAAACGTGAAATGTGTTTCTATCTTTACAGTAATTTTATCCACCATTAAAATTAAATCTAGCCCCCTAGATAAATGTGGCTTATGTTTAATTATTATAATTAAGAAAATTATTTACATTTAGTATTCTTTCATCATATGATTGCCTCTTTGATGTAAAATGGCTTGGATAAATACAATACAGTGTGTCAACCGCACTGCTCCTGTGCATCTCAGATGTGTCTTAGGTTTAGAAATTTATGAATAATAATATTTGGGAAAGAAAAAGTCAGAGGAAAACCTCTAATGGGTTGTATCTCAGTATTCTGTACAGTCTGTACAACTTCGTCTGTGTAAACAACATATTATACAGAGCCTGCTTATTTTTTTCTTAATCATTTTAACATTTCCTGAATGTGATTTTATTAGAATGAACAACTCCCAGTGTAACTGCATCAGGGACTGCAGACAAGTCTGCTTTCTGGAAAGATCCAAGTAGAGATGGTGCAGTGTAGAGTTTAGCTAAAAGATTACCAACCCAAGGAGTCAGGAATCTAAGAATTTCACATCCTGGTCCTAATCCAGCAAGAGACCCGCTGGATATCTCTCCCTGGGAGACATGTTTTAAACTTATCAACACTGTGCTTGGTCATGGACAGAGGATGAATTGCTAGGCGGAAGTCATCAACCTGGATAACTTGTACTGATTCAAACTATTACTAGTTTCTTTCAGCAGCTAAAAGTAAAGCGGAACACTTTTCTATCTATTATATTCAGTTCTTTTTCTACTAAAACACTCAACTATGAAATGAGAGTTTTTATCACTGGCAAGTTACCATGCTTCTCTGTGTTTTGCAAAGAAACTGTAGTGATTTGAAAGTAATAATTACTTTTGATTTCTAGGCTGCTTCCCCTCAATTGGCAATCACTTAACCTCTCTGGTTGCTAATTCTTTTAACTATAAATTAAGGGTATTTCACTTAAAAATTCGTAAGGTCCCATCATACTCTATTTTGCTATGTGACATTGAATCTCTCCAGAATGTACCAGCACGAGAGTACTGCACACTAAATTCTAAGAACAAAAACGGACTGGTGAGATATGTTATAAAAATAAATGAGAATTTTCCAAAGATATAAAAATGGCCAAAAAGCACATGAGGAGGTGCTCAACATCATTAGTCTTTTGGGGAAAACAAATTGAAACCACAATGAGATGCCACTTCACACACACTAGGATGACTAGAATCAAAATAACAATAACAAACATGGATGAGGATGCGGAGACATTGGAATCCTAATACATTGCTGGTGGGAATGTAAAATGGTGCAGCCATTTTGGATAGTTCTTCAAAATGGCTAAAGATGGAATTACTGTATGATTCTGCAATTTTACTTTGAGGTATACACCCAAGAGTAATGAAAACATATGTCTACACAAAAACTTGTATACAACTGTTCACATCATTATTATTCATTATAGCCAATAAATGGAAATATCTCAAATATCCATCAGCTGATGAATGGATAAACACAACATGGTGTAGCCATACAATGGGATATTATCAAGCAATAAAAAGTTATAAAGTACTGATACATGCTACAACATCAATGAACCTTGAAAACATGCTGAGTGAAAAAAGCAGTCACAAAAGACCACATATTGTATGATTCCATTTACATGAAATGTCCAGTATGGGCAAATACATGAGGACAGAAAGTAGATTTGTTAAATAAAATATAGTAGCCATAAAGTAACATATTGTGTAGGTATTTTTTAAATGGCTTTGAGGACAATTTAAAGATAAGGAACAATGTTCCAAAAACATTTAGGGAAAAAAATTGGGTACAGAATTTTATAGAAGAAAAAAAGACTATTAGAAAGTTATGTTCTAAAAAGATAATAGATATATCTAAAATTCTACTTTCACAATTGTAGAAAATTTTACTACACTGGAACTAAGTGCTACTTTAATGTCCTAACATTGATCTGAGGGAACATTCTTGATTAAGAAGCATTTCAGAACAGAAGATAGTCTCTGAAATAAAATCATGCAGTCTTTTTAATAACATGCATCTGAAAAATTAAAATTTTGAACAGCTCTTAATGGAACAAGTGAATGCAACTTTGAATTGAGAAATGGTGCCTATGCAACATTACTTTTATCTAAAAATTTTAGAAATATAATTATGAAACCAAAATCGTATTTCAACAAATTTTTATTGATTACCTACTAATTGCCAGATACTGCTAGAAACTGCACATGTATATCACAGAATTGATGCCCTCAAGGATTAATGGTGAAAGAATACACACAAATAAGCAACTGTCAATGTGTGTGAATGGTGAAAAAAATGTAAACCTACACAACTGAGGAAGTTGTGAGAGAGAGCAAAATTACCTTTGGGGGCAGGGGGGGATTGTTAGTGATTGCTTCTTATGGGAGATGATGGTTGAACAGGATATTTAAAATTAAGTAATAATTCTAAAATTCAAACAAAGAAGACTAGAGCTGTGGGGTATGTGATGTTGGGCAAAGGGAACAACATGAACAAAAGCAATAAGATTGAAACCATTCTAAGATTTGGGTCCTATGTATAGTTCAGTATTGTAAAGAAAAGTCCAATGGAGAGAGATGGAATATGAAATACGAAAAGTAGACAGGACTTTGAAAGATAATGCATATTGTATATATATTAGGATTTAGTTTGCTTAAATGTGTCAGAAAGTCAAAATAATGTTGACTTATACAGGACAGAGGTTTATTTTTCTCACACATAAATTATTCTCTGAGGAAGCCAGTCTCAGGCTCTTGAAAGCTCTGATCATTATAAATTCAGGTTCTCTCTTGTTGCTCCACCATCTTTAGCATCCCACCTCACAAGTTCAAAGAACTGATCTAGTGCTAACCCTCACGCCTACAATCCAGTTATCAGGAAAACGAAAGGGATAAAGAAGGACACACACTTAGCAGAAGTGGCGCATGACACTCTTGCTTCCATTCCATTGACCAGAGCTGAGGCATTTGGTCACAATGAGCTACAAGGGAAGTTGCAGAATTTAACCTTCAATGTGGGTAGCTATGTGCCTCCTAAAAATAGGAGGAGGGCTTCTATTCCAAAAGAAGGGGAGAATGGATATTAGAGGACAACTGGCATTATCAGGTAGGCCAACCTAGGAATTTTATAATGAATTCCATAAGGCATAGAGAATCACTGGCAGGTTTTAGGAGGATGAAGCACAATCATATTTGTTATTTTAAAGTGCCAAGGTGCAAAAGATGGATTAGAGAGTGGCAAGTGGAAAAAACAAACAAACAAACTGATCAAGAGGCCACTGTGATAACCCAGACAAGAAATGACACAATGCCGGTGGTTAGAGAAGAAAGGAGGGGTTTCCAAGTTCATCAGAAGATAAAATTAAAAGGATTTGATGACTGATTGTGAGAAGGTGAAGGAAAGAGAGGAAGAGATGACGATTCCTAGAAAACATTGTAATACACTACAAGACAAGAAAGAATTCAGCAGTGGACTTCAGAGAATGGATATAAAGCGTCTCAATTGTGCAGAAGTAACCTTTACACTTAGAAATCATGTTGCGGTGCTCTTATGTGTTGATATGAATTTGGGTGCTTTTTCAGGCTGTCTGTAAATTTGCTCAACTTAAACTATTTTAATTTCAGTAGAGCAAATCTGTAATTTTGGCTATGTTGGTATAATGGCATAATCTTAACTTACCAGCTCTTTCCAGATACAAGAAAACAGAAAATACTAACAAAACAGTCTGTAAGAGTTTATTGTATGCCATTTAATTCGTACATATTATGTGCCAAGCACTGTGCTAAATTCTCTTACTCAGTTTTCCCAACTCTGTAATTATCCCAATTTTACAAATGAGCAAATGATTCAGAGAAAGTTTACTTAACTTGCCTGAGGTCAAACCAACTCGGAAAAGACAGAGCTGGGATTTAAACCTGGGTCTGTCCATGCTTTTGAACACTCCACCACCCAGCCTAACCAATACTTCTGGGGTCACTGTGTTTCTGAAATGGAAAGAAAAGAAAAAGTACACTCATGATCTTTGAAAATGTGACAACACAAGCATTACGTTGCGCAAGGAAAACAGAAAAGAAAGATGAGACATTAATAAAATAGCCTGCTCTTTTATTTCTCTATTGCAGAAATAATGTTTAATGTTTTACCATTAAGTGTTATTATTTTTATACACCAAATGACATCACTGTATAAAAACAGTAGGAAAACTGGAAGCCAAAGATGGGGAATGGAAAGGTCAACCCTCCCAACGTCAATATAAGGCACTCTTGGGGCCAGTTATGCCTCCTCCCTTTAGCTCTCACTTTTCCTGAGCCAGTCAGGGCATTATTGCTATGGACTGAAGGTTTGTGCTCCCCCCCACTCCAAATTCATATATTGAGGCCCTAATTCCCAATGTGATGGTATCTGGAGGTGGAATCTTTGAGTTTGGATGACATCATGGGAGTGGAGCTCCCTGACGTGCTTGGTGGGGATGGGGAGACCAGAGCTCCCTCTCTCTCTGTGCTATGTGAGGACACAATGGGAAGACTGGTCATCTTCAAGCCAGAAAAAGGGGCTCTTTTCAAGAATGAAATCTGCTGGCACTTGGATCTTGGACTTCCCAGCCTCCAGAACTGTGGGAAATAAATGTTTGTCCTTTAAGGCACTCTTTCTATGGTAATTTGTTATAGCAGCCCGAGATGAATAACACAATAATACAAGTGAAAGTCCTTAGTTATATTCTTTTTTTTTTTTTTTCTATGTGAGGAAGACCAGCCCTGAGCTAACATCCGTTGCTAATCTTCCTCTTTTTTTTTTTGCTTGAGGAAGACTGGCCCTGGGCTAACATCGTGCCCATCTTCCTCTACTTTATATGGGACGCCGCCAGGGCGTGGCTGACAGGCAGTGCGTCCGCGGGCGCCCGGGATCCGAACCCGCGCACCCCGGGCTGCCAAGCGCAGACTAAACCGCTGCGCCACCGGGCCAGCTCCCTTAGTTATATTCTTAATAGTTGGAAAGACAAGAAAGTGTAACCCATGTGCATAAAGAAAATGAAGTACATGCAGAGAATCCTAACCATGTAAAATTTTCTTCGTGTTTGCCCTCAGCTCTCATCTCAATCTATATTCTATCCATCTCAGGTTGGACCAGAAAGTCCTTCCCTCCCAGGGTACTATCTTCTTTCTCTTCTCCTCTCAAGTCGTGCCTGTCTTTCACCACTTTGCCTTCCCCTCAGAGTCCTGTTTGCTGCTTCTTTCTTCCTGATTCCTGCTCAGCCTGTCAGTTAACCAATTCCAAACAGCTTTCACCTGAGGGAACTGGTGGGTGAGTAGAAGTTAGAGAGTGGGGGGATGGAGTTGGGGCGGTTGTGGTTTCAGATCCTAGGAGGAATGAAGAAATGCTGACCCTCCAGTTCCCTCCTCAGGATGAAGCACAGCAAATCTTTCTCTTGCTGGCACTGACCTGTGCTGCATCTGTATATTTTCACCCTCTAACCAGAGTTGAACTCCCTTATCCTGGGTTAGAGACTTGTAAGGTTTAGGTGGTGGTGGGAGAGATATCTCCATACTCCCACACTAAACGGTGTAGAAATATCAGGCAGTAATGCGTTCCACAGCGAAAATGCTCTTCCCTTGCTTTGTGAATCTGGAAACTATCCAGGAGATATGATTTTAGAGGAGATGTTTCCTTCCAACAATGCAGGAATAACCCTTAGGCAGCTACTTGACATGTTAGCACTAAGATGAAGCAGCACCGACTGAATTGTCTCATAATCTCAAAGAATGCATTATGGCTTCCACGGTTATGGAGAAATTATCATCAGAGGTGTATTTTCTGATTATTGATATGTTATAGTCAATTCTATCTTGTATTCAAGATCTTTTCTGAGTGCTCTTGCCTATACTGCAGTATTCCAAAAATAAGCGTCTTTCCTGAGCTTTCTGAATACTATGCAATTCTAGAATTTATATCAATAAACTAAGTCACCTGACGCTAAATGATAGAACCATTTCTCTCAGATTAAAAAATTTTTTCCTGGGCCAGCCCCATGGCTGAGTGATTCAAGGTCCGCGCGCTCCACTCCGGCAGCCCAGGTTTGCATGTTCGTATCCCAGGTGCAGACCCATACCACTCATCAAGCCATGCTGTGGTGGTGACCCATGTACAAAATAGAGGAAGATTGGCACAGATGTTAGCTCAGGGCTAGTCTTCCTCAAGCAGAAAAAGAGCAAGAGCGGCAACGGATTAACATCAGGAAGAATCTTCCTCAGGAAAAAAAAAATCTTCCTTTAAATGAATGTTTTCATCTGTTTAATTTGCAATATGCATTCTTGAATCTGGAAATATCTCTTTGGTATCGACAAACTGATGATAATAGTAAAACAACAACCTTTTGTTGAGTACTAACGCTTTCTCAGGCATTGTGCTAATCAATTTAAGAATATGTTCTCGTTTAGCTTCACAATAATTCTAAGGGTTAGGTAATATTTTTCTCATTTTACAGCTAAATATATTGAGGCTTAAAGAATTGAAGATAACCCTTGAGATGGAATAGCTATTGACTATCTTGCCCAGGAGCTGAACTCGAAGCGCTATACCTTACTATTTCCCAAGTTATGTCCTACTGACCCTGTGGACTGGTACTCCACTTATATGTTATACATAGCATTTATATTAGCAAATGCTTCTTTAAATTCTGAAATATTTAGAAATGCAGTCTTATTCCTATAGTAATATATTGGTCTTTTAAAAAGGTCTATTTTTTTTCCACCAAGAGGTAGAAATAGTCGTCATAAACTTCTCATACAAAGGATCTTGCAACATGCTATCTAAGAAATACTTCAAATTATGGCTATGAGTCACACGGAGCATCTCTGAGATAAATCAATGTGGCTTTGTCAAGAGAATTTAAATCTCTGAATAACTAAGTGATAGCAGGATCAGCACCAGAAGGTGATCAGAGGAAGACAGATCCTATTGTGGTTTTGGAAGCCCTCCAAACATATCAGATGTAAATCATGTTCTAGCTGGAGTCTCTTTAATGTGTTTTTGTTCTTTTCTTCTAAACATGGAGAAAGTGTACCACCAAAAAATTGCTCAGTGACTCTTATACAGGATGATAAGTCATTTTCAATTATTCATCTTGGGTATACATGAATGAATTTACTCCTGGATATTTTATCACTTTTAAAGGAGAAATCACCATCGGCTCCAGAAATGTTGTGTTCATAGACATCAAAAAGTAAAGGTTGAGTAGATTTTCAGTAAAATATGGTAATGTGTTGGTGTTGCAAAATTACTTTGGGCATATGCCTCCCTAAATCTCTCTGGCAAGAACGGGAAGACCAAAGATACAAAAGTATGGCATCAAACTATATCAGAACTCTGAAAAATATTTTTTTACAGAGATGGTGAAATATTTTGAGATAATGACCCCAAACTTTGTGAAAGTGCCCTTTGTTACCCTATCTGATGTGGTTTTTCATAAAACAGAACTCTCCATGATACATATATATATCATATATATCTTATATAGCGCCTTCACAGAAATCCACATGTGGGAGAGCTCAACACTAACTAAACCTATATTGTGGGCATATGGATAATTAGAGCTGCCCAGCATTGACAGGATTTTAAAGGGGGAGTTTTTATTTTACATAAAGTGACGATGTTTATCAAGAACCATTGCTTGAACTCAGGGACCATGCCTCATCCTTCTTTATTATCTATACAGATCTGTGCCCACTTGCGGCTTTTTAATGCGTAACATTAGATATTGAAATTCACAGAATTTTGTCATACCTTTATAAGTTCAAAGGAAAATTAATGTGCATTTTGGAATAGAAGAGCACTTTGTGAACTTAATAAAATAATACAGAATGAAAAAAATCTCTCATTGACAACCTGCAGAGAACAAAAACTATATCAACATTCATTATTTTGATTAATTTTTCCCCAGAGATTTTTTACTGATCACATGATATGATGCAAGAGCATAGAATTGGAAGTCAGGGGCCTCAGTCTTAATCCCAGTTCTGAAGCACAGTTTACTTCCGAGTACCCCAACTTTTTCACCCATAAAATGAGTCGCATTTTATGGTCTCTAAGAGTCTTCTTGAGCTCTGTCATTCTGAAATATCCTAAGATATCAACACTTGCTTAGCTCCTTTCTCTAGGACATAACCACTCACTACATTATATTCCTTAGATATTACTTTAAGTATATTAATAATTTATCCACAAATACGATTTACTAATCCAAAAAAAATTCTCTGAATTTATCTAAAATAAAAACTCCTTGAAGCATATACAAAACACACTTTTTTTAAAACTTATGGATAAAACATTAAATTTACAGGTAATCTTTGGAGGAAAAGCTAAACAGATTATTTAATTAATAAATATTTTAATAAATTAAAATCTGGCAAATTTCATAGTAAATCTGCCTTTAACAGCAAAAACATACAATTCCAATGTTAAACATGCACAAAAAAGAGAAAATTCCAGTGTTATTTAGTAGTAATTTCATATAGAGAGAAATATGGGGCAAAAAGTTTCAAAGCAGCCTGGATAGCCTCATCAGCTGTCTCTCATCATTCTTCTGCTTGATGCTCCTTGGCACAGATGCCTCAGATTCTCAGCTATGTTGTTAGCTTACACTTTTAATTTATTGCTTCGTAAATGTGTCCTTCGGCTGTTTCACGGGTCTCAGTGGTATGCGAGGATTGTGCAAACCTGATGCCGAGGACGAGATCTCTACATACACAGCTGAGAGTCAATAAATGTTGATTGACCTTAAATAAATTTTGGTTGGCTTAAGTTTACCTCTCTTGCAAATATATTTAGAGTGCAGGAATTAAATGATGCAAATCCTCTTTACTACTGGAATTTAGTCTTATGAAGCCCTACTGGTGTCTGAGATTATTTTGAAAAGCTGAAAGAAAAATCATATATTGGAAAAAAACTTTTTGAAGACATAAAGCTTTAAAAAAGCTGGTTAAATAGGTAAACCTCATATGGAGGCTCAAATAGAATAATGGAGAATAGAGGTGTAAACAATAGAGGTATAAAAAATAGAGGCATAAACAATTAACCGGAAAGCTCTTCTTTTTTTGCTGAGGAAGATTCGCCCTGAGCTAACATTTGTGCCAATCTTCCTCTATTTTGTATGTGGGTCACTGCCACAGCGTGGTTGCTGATGAGTGGTGTAGGTTGGCACCTGGGACCTGAACCCGGGTGACCAAAGGGGAGTGCACCAAACTTAACCACTAGGCCACGGGCCAGCCCCTGGAAAGTTCTTTTTTTGTAAAAGACAATTTAAATTTTTAATGGGAGAAAATTTTTCTAAGGTTACATGCAAAGATACACAACACACACACACACACACACAGGGGTGAGATGAGTGTGAGTTCTTAATTTTTTCCCTAGCTGATCAATGTTAGTGATTTAAACAAATAGTAAACTGTATCAGGGGACTTTGGGCAGTAGTATGTGTGTGCATGTATGTGTGTATGTGTATGTGTATGTGTGAATGTGTGTGAGTGTATGTGATTATTTTTATATACCCTTTAAAAAAATATATTATGCTTTTAACCCAGTCATTTCATGAGTTTATTGTGAATTTTCTAAATTCTTAACTGTTAATATTTTAATATATGTTTTAGATCATTTTACACTAAATAGTAATTTTCTGGTCATTTGAATCTATTTTGCTCACGAATTGAATCACTAGAATCTCTTAATGGCATTTTAAGTCTGAAGCATCATGTTACATCATTAGCCTACCAGATTTACAACAGTCCATGAAGTCACTATTACAATGTCACATAATTTTCTTCTTTCCCACTTATCTTATGTACAATTAGCCTTACTTTCCAATTATGAATCTGGTTTATGAGTTTATAACCTTTTTATAACCTTTATATAGAATTGCAGTATTTAACTCACATAATTACAAGTCATATTTTACAGTGCCAATTTAATTACAAAACCAAGATACACAATTCTTAATTATGGGTGAGTACTATAAAATGTGTCCTTTATTCTTAAAGGACCATGCCAAAGTTCTTTTTTTCTTGTATTCTTAGAATAATTATAATTACTTTTAATTTTGTTCCTTTTTAATGAAAGAATAAGAAACAATTCCCTATTTCTTATTTTAAATCTCCAAGTAGAATAAAACTATGAAGCTGGTAAAGGCACATAAAAATATTTTTGATCTATCTTGATATTAAAAAAAAATAGAGGAGTGGTTAAGTGTGAGTGATTTCAGATAATCCATTAATAAATCAGCTCCAAATTCAAAGGCAGAAAGGTGACCTAAAATAAATAATATCCTGCATAATTTACAATCTGTAATTAAAATAAAACATTATCAACTTTATTGAGATGCAACTGTGAGCATTGAGGAGTACCAGAATTTGAATTATAGAACTTGAATACACAAGTGAATTGGGGAATCTGTTAGTTAGTTCAGAAACATGACACTGTAGAAAGCTCTTAGCATGTAGAATGAGAGAATGTCATTCCAAGCCATAGTTCATCCTCTTACTAATACTTACGTTGGGTATATTTATCTCCAGAACTAACAAACTAACAAGTAACTAGCTAACTAACTCTTCCTCTTTGATATACTTTCTGCACAAGAATTCTGAGACACCACATGCTTCCACCATATTGGCCAATCCTCAGTTCTCAAATGCCTAATTTGAAATGTCCAGGGGCTTTTTCCTGGGTCTCTATGTATATTTTTCTTAGATGATATCATGTGGTCCCAAGGCTTTAACCATCATCCATCAGCCAATGACTCCTAGATTTACATCTCTAGTTCTAACCTCTCTTCTAACTCCAGAATCATATAGTCAACTGTTGTCTCGGAACATCCACATGAATATGTATCTTTAAAGATGAATTGGCATCTTTAATGCCACTGTCAAAATAAAAGTCTTGACTTCCCACCACAAATTTTGTCCATTGATACATCAATAAATCATACCACAATCCACCCAGGTATGTAACTCAGAAGCCTATAGCTCATCCTTGGTTCCTTCCTTTCCCTATTTCCCAAAATTCCCTCTGTTAGCAAATCCTATCAGTTCTATGTCCAAACTCTATCTTAAATTCACTTACACCTCTCTGCTTCCTGTCACCTCCTTGTTCCAAACCACCATTATCTCCCTCCAGGACTACTGCAATAGCCTTCTCACTGGACTCCTGTGTAAACCACTCACTGCACAGCAGCCACTCTCCTTCTCAAACCACTTTAATGACTTCTCCTTGTATTTATAATAAAAAGCAAAGCCATTGGTATGGCTTATTGGCTGTACATAAATTGTCCTGCCTACCTCTCTGACTTCACTCCTTCTCACTATCTTCTGTATCTTATTCTTGTCACACCAACCTGTTTCTTTCAAGCTCATGCCATCCTTGGGGGTTTGCCCTGGCTCTTCCCATGGCTAGTTCATTCTCAGTCTTTGAATCTCTGCTCCCGTCACCACTGCAGAGAACTTTCTTGAACACTCTTTCCAAAGTATTTATTTGGATTACTTAGTTTTCTCCATTTTATCCACTTTCCTCTTTCCTTCATAAAATTTTTCATAATCTGTAAGAATCTTATGGTTTCATTTTTCATTTCTTCATTATATGTCTCCCCTCCCCAAAATATAATTCCTCTGAGGGCAATAACTTTGTTTATGTGGCCAACTCTGCCACTCTACCAAGCATTTCCTAGAATATAGTAGACAGGGAATAAATATTTACTTAGCCATTGCAACTGTAATTTCTTTATCAATTGAGAGGAAAGAATGCCTATCTCCTAGTGTTCTTGGGAATCTTAAATCAGATAATGTAGATATTATCACAGAATTTGAAACATGGCAAATAATCCAGGAATATTATAAACAAGTAAATCAAAACCCAACAGTAACTATTTATTTTCAACACCAGCCAAATGTGGTATCCATAGGTCCTCAGGTCATTCTATAATGGTATAGGTCACGGCTTTGCAAACTCTGGGTAAGGAAGATTTTTAAATGGTTAAAAAAACACATTTTATGACACAAGAAAATCGTATGAAGTTCAAATTTTAATGCTTATAAAGTTTTTGTGGAACACAGACATGTTTACATAGAGATGTTTTATTCACACATTGTCTATGGCTGCTTTCTTGCTACAACAACAGAGTTGAGTAGTTGTGACAGAATCCATATCGTCAAGAATAGGTTGTCATGTGAGAATGGATTATATCAACTCATACCCATTTCTCTATAATGTATATTACTTTATCTTCATTTTGTTGATATAGAAACTGAACTTAGCAAATGAAATCTGAGCCCTACTCTGATTCTAGTACTCAATCTATCTCTCTATGTTATTTAATTTGATTTTTACAACCACCATACGAGATAACATTATTAAAAGGTCACATAACTCATAAAACACAGAGCCAGAATTCAACGTCTGATCTCTGCCTCTTTCTGAAGCCTCTTCTCTTTTCATTATATCATTACTTACTCTTTCATGACTTCCTATTAAGTGTGTGCTATCCAATTTATTTTTCCCACTCATAGACATGGATACAGGGTTCCTACAAGCTGGTTGTTAATACTTCTGACATTCTTGGCAATTTAACTCAAAATGCTAAGAAAATCATAAAGCTCTTGAGGTGGTATAGAGGAGCCAATAATTGCAGGCTATGCATCTGGTAAATATTTGGAAAGCCCTAAAAAGCTTCATTAGAGCACAACTCAGTGAACCCCTGACTCGGACTGCCAGCCCGCACTAAGGAAGCCTGATCATCTATGATTTTCACTGATTTAAAAGATAAAAACTGCCGCCTGGGTCTACTACTCGGGCAGCGTCACTTTGAAAGGTTTATATAATCAAGCAGTAGAAATGGTTTTTGAAATATCAGTTTATCTTCCGAAAGCTAAGGAACTTGAATATCTAACATTTGTTCCTCCCTCTTCCCGCTCAGTTTAAATATCTCCGTGAGGCTCTTCTGGTCTTTCCTCCCCACTTGCCCCAGGAATCCATCAGCCCCGTCCGTATCTTGTGTGCTTCTAAGGCCCCATGAGCATGCATGTGACTACCACAGTGTATTGTGTGGACACGTTTGGCTGCACATCCATTTCCCCTGCTCAGGTCCTTGAAGGCTAATCCATCTTTTATGCATCTCTATTGTTTGCACTTATAGGGCAATGCCTAACATTTAATACTTTATCAATGTATTTTGTTTCTTCAATGTAAACCATCCCAGTGACCTAAAACAATATTAAAATATGTCTTATAACAACTTAACTTTATCAGCTTACAGATAAACACAGAGAAAATTGAAACAGGTTGACTACAAGCAGAGATGCGCTGAGCAATACTGTGAAGATAGACTGACAGACTGTAAAGATAGATGCTAGATGAATGCTATGGGTTGAATTGTGTCCTCTCAAAAAAATATATACATTGAAGTCCTAACCACATGTACCTCAGAATGTGACCTGATTTTGAAATAGGGTCATTGCAGATGTTTAGTTAAGATGAGGTCATCATGGAGTAGGGTGGGCCCCTAATCCAATGTGATGGTGGCCTTATCAGAAGGCAGCCATGTGAAGATGGAGATGCACATGGAAAATGTGCATGACGACGATGGCAGAGATGGGGATTACACAGCTGAGAGCGAAGGAATGTAAAAAATTGCCAGCAAACCACCAAAAGCCAGGAAGAGGCAAGGAAAGATTCCCCTAGAGGTTTCAGTGGCAGAAGACCACTGCCAACACCTTGATTTCAGACTTCTAGCCTTCATAACGATGAGACAATGAATTTCCGTTGTTTTAAACCACTCAATTTATGGTACAGCAGCCCTAGGAAACTAATACAGTAGAAGTGGTTAACCGGAAAAGCACAAGAGACGAGGAAAACAAAAGCAGTGTGTAATGAGCTTATGTTGAATAATAATGTTAATACTAACAAAATGACTGTCATTTTTGGAGAATTTTCTGTGATGTGACGCTGCTTTACATGCACTACATCATTCCATTCTCACAGCGGTCCCATGGCATTGCAGTCACCAGTGCTGTGCAGGCAAATTTTAACGACCGACTCCCAGTGGGAGGAGGGAGGCCCTGATTTTAGTATCTGCCAATTTCTGTGGTGTAACTGTTCCCACCATGGCCCATTGAGAGCTGCCGTAGTGACATCAACCAGCTCACAAAATTCCTGAAAACGTAACACATTTTCACGAGTCAGTGTGAATCGGCTCCATCCCATCACTGGATATTAATTACCTGATTTAATTGATGAGTAAACTAAGTTTGGCATGATTAAATAACTTGCCCAAGAGCATCAGAGCATCCAAGGTGACAGCCCCATGGGAAACCAGACATAACTGAAAGTAGAGATGGACGCTGCTAAATCGCAGGTTCAGCCCCAGACTATGACAATCATGAAACTTCGTGCTAAGGGCTTGCATGGTCTTATTCTTAGCAGGATCATTTTTCTCATAAAAATAGTTGTATGATCATGGATACACTTAGTAAAGTACATTTCGCTTTTTCTATGTAATAAATAAAGAAAAGTCAGAATCACCCATCTCAAAAAGGAAATAAAATTCTGTTGCCGAACAATATCAATACACTACACTTGGTAGAATCTCGCCAAGTCAAGGAAAATTGGCTTTCATGCTTCTGGCAAGACTTCAGCTCTGTCCCAATTTCCTTATTCTGTCTTCACAAACTTCCTAGAGTTGCAGCATTTTTCTTCACATCACCCTGGAGCTACTCCAAAGCAAAGCAGATATCACCTGAGAATAGCAGCATCAGAGGGGTACAGTTACATTCTTTGCCACATTTCATCTATGGTTTCTGCCACACACTGGGCCTTTGAGAGTTATGGTATCATGGAATGATTTGGGCTGGATAGTAATTCTGTCATCGTAATCTCCATTATCCCATCTACCCTGACAAACATATATTTAAGTAAAAATTGTGTGATTCTTAACACAACTTCAAGAAAAGGCCCAAGATTCCCTTTCATCCAATTTTATTCCCTAAGCAACCCCTTTTAATCATCATAGAACTTCTGGAACAACCATTGATCACAGATTTAGCATGGAGCCTGTATCTTAGGGTGTAAAACATTGTGATACAGGATAAAATTGGATCTTCAACTGGATGTCGATATTGGCTAGTTTAAAACTTACTACAGCATCAAATCAGCTTGTTCTAACTCAGTGAGGAGTGTTTGACAAAAACAAACCTGGAAACAAATTTTTCAGAAGCCACCATTTCTTTTTCTTTCAGTAGAAAGTCTGAAAGAAATTTAATGCATTCACTGGTTTACTTAATGCATTTTCTGGTCTACTGCATTTGCTACGTTTATTAGAATCTGTGAACCATCTATTACTACATTTCACTTCTAAATTTAATGATAAAAGTAGCATAAGCACCTAGAGGATCTGTGTATATGTTACTACACATAGTTAATTTTCCAGTTCAGGCAAGATTCATCAGAAGACTTAAAAGAAACCCTCCAAGAATCATCAGGAGAATAAATGGATTCAAAACCTTTCGGTTTTAATGGACAGCCGAGTAGACCCTTGGCTTCAAAATGCAAATTTCCAACTTCTTCTGATGGAGATTAATATCTCTGAGCTGTCTATGACAATTTAAAGAACCTAAACTGTAAGACTGTTGGCAGGAGAAGGTTAAGCAGGGTTCACAGGTTTATTCTAGTTTGTACAGAGAGATCAAATGACAAGGTCCCTAACCACATTAGGTAATGAGGAAAATGTAACAACATGATTCGTCCTTTGTTGTAATCACTGTCTTATCCAGCAAGCACACGCACGGGGCCCCATGAAGATGACTGGCAGCAGGTTACACTAGCTGGACCCTGTGCTCCGAGGAAGAAGGCACCGTGTCTCCCACAGAAGCAATAGGATGCTCTCTCAGCCAATTCTTGTCTTTCCTAGCACTTTGTAATTAAATGCACGCTTTTGTTAGTTTTCCCTTCTCAGTCCTCCTCCTTAAGTGTGTCTGTTTCATTCATCTTTGCAGGGCTGGCACTCTCTACAGAGTCATGCTTCTTTAAATAAGTGATGAATTGAAGCTTTACAGTAACAATAATCTACACGAGAATGTCACTCTTACCATTTGTAAGGATAATTGTCTTATTTCTTCTAAAATGCGGATAGCTACTCTTTATTAAGCCAGGAACTGTGCTTTATTGTATTTTATTCTCACAACTTACAGTGTACTTGTACCATTGTACAACTACAATGTACAATGACAAATATACTTTTTGCCCCTCAATTTTAAGAATAAGCTAAAGCTTGTACTTGTAGAACTCGCATTAGTTATTCCACAATTAATAACCAGATTTGACCATTGCTTTTAAGAGCTTTGAGTCGAATCAAGTCATGGTTCTGTGCCTCCCTAACATATGACCTTGGACAAGTTAACTTTCTCATACATTATCATTGTCACCTATAAAATATGGAAAGTGGGCCAGCCCCGGTGGCCTAGTGATTAAGTTCAGTACGCTCCGCTTCAGCGGCCTGGGTTTGGTTCCTGGGCATAGACCTACACCACTCAGTTAGTGTCCATGCTGTGCAGGTGGCCCACATACTAAAAAATAGAGGAAGATTGGCATGGATGTTAGCTCAGGGTGAATCTTCCTCAGCAATATCAAAATGAAAATATGGAAAGTAAGTACCTATCTCATCGGTATTTTATTCACTAAGAAAGATAATGCATATAAAATACTTAAAATACTATGCCTGGCACTGGTGCAAAGTAAGTGCCAACACATGGAATTACTCTCTATTTAATATCTATATTTTCCCGATTAAAAACAATTTCCCATTTTTCCTTATAGTAGTTTTTCCTCTGATTACTTAGCAGGGAGGTGATTTCTTACTCATCAATGCTTTCTGTGTTGCTGGAACAATGGAACACTGCATTTGTGAAAAGCCACAAAAAAAATTAGGCTCAACAATACAACATCCTGAAAAGGAGAATCAGGAAAACATATTCACCTTGAGCCCCTTACAGAGGAATTCACCCAGTTCTTCCTCATTCTTGAAATTGGGTCAGGGCAACTGAGACTATTCAACTCTACTCATTTTCAGAAATAAGCAGTTCCAGTGTATATAGTTAGAGAAATAAAACAGATAGCTGTCAGATTAAGCTGCCTCCAGAGGTTCATGGTTTCTAAAGGATTAGTTTATTATTTAGGCCCTTGTTGCTATAAAAGCACCTGAAAATATATAGCATTTTAAAAAAATGTTCTGAAATATTTGAGGACAGGTTTCTTTGTGTACTGGGAGTAGTCTGCTCCGCCCAGGAAAAGCATCTCTTCAAGCTGAGGAAGTGCATCCTGGGTCAGGTTTGGCATGACTTTTGGCTTAAACCCAACCACCCCTGAAGAAAAAACAAGTTTTAGTCTTGCACAAAAGCAGATGTCTGTGCGTAAAGAAGGAGGTGTTATGAGAAACAGAAGAGGAAGAGGAGTTTGGGAAGGAGATGGCATATTACTGAGCTGCTTTTAATGCAACAAATGGCCAGGGTTCAGTGGCTTGCCTTCCTTTAACATCTCCTGCCCAGACATCCCATGGCCTGTATTCATTCTTTTTATTTTGATGTCATCTTAAGCAGAAGCCAGATCTTGATTTGCTCTATAAAATGTATCCGGCTTGAGTTGCTCCTGCCAGGAACCACAGTTTCCATTTTGTTTTTGAACTCCGTGGGTCTCCTATTGTATTTTCTTTTCCAGAATTATCCCAATTTGACAAAGCATGAATTTGCATTTGAAGTTTTGACCAAAGAGAGGGTGTCTGAGGAGTTCAGTTCGGCTGTCTACAAAACTATGATCAATCCGCTATAAAGCCTGCCAGCAATTTATATGCTTTTAAAATCATGTTTAGCCTTAAACCATATGGAGAGAGCTATGTGTGTATATGGGAATATTTTATCTTTTCCCTTTGTTTAAGGTACTTTAAATGCTCACTGCAAACCCACATTTGGGAAAATAAACAGTGTTGATGTCGTCTTTGACATGGCACTTACTCTTACACTGAAAGTATCTTCTAAAGGACACGCTATTAAATGAAACAAGGTTTACACTCATTTGGCAGTTCCAGAAAAGTTATTATAACTTGTGAGGTTCCCTTGGCATTCCTAGTCAAATCATCTTAATTACCTGGGCCAAGTAAGGAGATCATCTACAAGAATATCTAAGTGAGCCGTAGCTCATCTGATGTTCATTTTTATTAGGCAAATGATGTAGATATTGCTTCTTGATCAAATATGTAGTTTCTGTGACTTACTATTAACTTGATGATTTCTCTCTGGCCTCGTTCTCTTTGCAGAAACCAAACCTGATGCATGTTCATCTCTCCTTAGTTGACAGAAGAGCTACGGTGTTTTTGCAGCACCTAACCATCAGTTGTTTAGTTCTGGGGTGCCCTCACCGAGGTTGGGTCTCATATTTTTTAGAACTTTACCAACAAGCTTTGGGGCAATGAAAGTAGGAGGAGGGATTAAAACTTGTAAGCAATTTGCTTCCCCTGAGTGACTGCTCATTTGTTTTGAGAAAGTTACCCAAACCAGCACATTAAATATTCAAATAAAGAAATTTTTAAAAAACACCTTTATTATGGAGGGGAGTGGGATCATCATTAACCTGAATGCAGATGTTTTAGAATGAGAAGTTTAGTGTTCTCTTTGGTAATGGAAATTATTGTATGTTGAGAGTGAATCATTTCACAGAGGTGAGATCTTGCTTCCTGGAGTGCAGAGGTAGAGTGTGGAGGGTGGGGAGAGGAAACGTTTCCTGGGTATGAATCCATAGATCACAAGTATGACTTCAGATTAGAATCACCTGAAAGCTTATAAAACACCTCAAAGCCCAGGTCCCACCTCTGAAGGTTGTGACCCCTTGAGTCTGAGTGGGCGTGAGCATCTAGAAGTTTAGATGCTAAAGGACTAGGGAAATGGCCAGCCTGAGGAAGCACTCCTGGGACAAGGGAACTGTAGTCAGTTTCCCACATTAACAGTCAATGTACCCATGAGAATGGCCCATGACGTAAGAGCCAGCACCCTAAATTTCAACTTACCCCTCACTCGCACATCCCTACCAACTCCAAACCAATAGCAGCTGCAGGTAGTAGAAGGGCAAAGCCTAAGAGAGAGGATGCCAACTCCTGACCACACCCCTCACTCACCTCAGGCCTTCAAGCCTAAAGTGACCCCAAGTAGGGGAAGGGAGGAGCTTTCCATCAGATAAAAATTGAAATTCTATTATTAAGACTTCTTAATCACTGAAATGAGACTGTTCTTGTGACTGGAAAAAAAAACAGAAAAGCCAAGGACCTATCTGAAATTTCATCTATGGAGAATGTGATCTCTAGGATGTTAGACATTAGGCCAGAGTTACTTATTCATTTCTTTTTCCACTGAACACAGAGGAATAATGTGTCTCCTCATTTCATATTCAACAGGACTTCTTTAAGAACCAACTAGACATCTGCAGAATCTAAGAAATGGTGCCATTGTCTCAAGAAAGCAAGCAAAACCTGACTGTATTAGGACCTGTTGTTTGGTTACATCAAAATCAGCATATTATTGAATAAAACTTTTCAAGAAAATTCGCTAGTGACAATAGAAAATTGGAAGCCAAAAGAAGCCTTAAGGCACTGGGGAAAGTATTGATGGAAGCCATGATAAGAAACAGATACCAAGGGTCAAAAAGAAGAAGTAACCAACTAAGTAAATAAATGTGATGGTTGGTCAAAGACAAAATGCCCATGCTCTGTTCTTCCCTTTCTCGTTCAGAGGATTCTGGTTGGAGGTGGGGGGAGGTGCTGCCATGATTATTTCCCCACGGATGCTTATGTTTAGTTCAGTGATATCATTTTGTTTAAAAAATTATTTGGCTGCTTTATTATGCAATTTTGAAATATACAGAAGTTCATTTCCAGTTTTTCTTTTTAAAACAACTTGCATTTGATTTGAAACATGGAAAACCTAATATAATTTTTTCCCCTTCTAGCATTTGCAATTTAGGGTAGTTTACTTTGATTTTCAGTTCAGTCAGTCCCTGATGTGGCTACTCAGAAGGTCTTTGGAATGTCTAGAATGGGGGAAAAATAACCTTTGTAAAATAAGGAATCAATAGTAATGTCATAGACAATTTCAAACGCTGGGTTAATTTTTTTAAGGTTGATTTATGATCAAGGGCTAAAATCTGGAGAAGCCCAGCAAATTAGGGTCATCACATCACTCAAAAATTTTCCATTTCCTTGAGGGTGGGGGAAGACGACACGGGCCCAGAAATGGCAGATATAATAATTCCAGAAAAGAGATGAGTGTTTTTTCCTGTCCAAGACTGAAAGCCTCTTCTCATCCTTTGTAATAATACAGTGAACTATAATTTCAGAGGAACAATGAGTGGTACCAGCTAAAACACCTGAAGGATGTAGTGACAGCACTGGAACAAGGAAATTGAATGGCAGCAGATGGTTTAGTTCAATACTACCTCCCCACCCCTCACCCTAAAGAGAAATACATGTTTCAAAAACCTTTTTGTTTTGTGGAATTTCAAATATTTCCTCTTAATCCCCAGGGTACCCGCATTATTATTACTGTATTAACATTATTTACATTCATGATTTTTTTTTTTGCCCTCCTTGAAGCTCAAGGTGATTTAGTAACTTTAAATTAGCCAAAGCTAATAATCCAAAATGCCAAGATGAAGACATGGTAACTCTGCTGTTCCTAGTTCCTGAGGAATACGTATGCACAAGTCATTTAATTTTTTTTTTTTTGCTCTTAAAGTTTGGAGGGGCTATGGAAAATTGCGAGGATCTCTTAGTCCCTTATGGTTCTGGTTCTAGCAATATCCGTAGGCCCCATATTGCAGCTCTTATCAGCATTGAGACTATGTATAGAAACCTTCGTTCACTTTCAGGGTCTCAGTGAACTGCCAGAATAGTGGAACCAATAATTTTCTGCTTTACGGTGAGAAAGAGTAGTGTTCTTACCTCTTCTCGCGGGATAGCTGGCAGAGATGCTGGAGGTGGTGGGAAAGGGAATGGACAGGACTCAGGGAATCTGGGTGTTAGTCCTCGCCAAGTGGGGACTGTGATGCCACAGGTACGTGGCCCCAACTCTCTCACTGTTATGTTTATTATGGGTGAAAATGACCAGATTGGATAAATATCTATTCAGTTTCTCAGTGATTCTGATGGCTGCTGAGGAAAACCAAAATATTCCTAGGATGTCCCCTTCCTCCCCGCCCCAGCATCATGCCCAGCCTTGTCTCAGAAAATTTCTCCAGTTACTAGAGAACTCTTATTTTACTTGCCTGGTATGCCTACTCAGAGCCATAAAGCATGAAATTTCACTAATATTTTAATCTACTCAGGGCAGTGTTAGGGAAGAAGGTTTTGTCAAGGAAAGTAGTGACAAGCTTGATTCAGGCTTGGGAATAAACCATGTTCTCCACTTTGGCTTTACCAAATTTTTAATACCAAAACCAGTCCTGAGACTATTTCTCAAACTGTTCAGAGCTGGTAGGGAATCGGGAGTATGATTAATTAGCACTCCCCCACATCAAGAATGAGAATAGAATATTTATGCTAGCCTTCTTTCCATTATCTCTGCTCCTTTCCCTTGTCAAGGACCGAAGCTTTATCCCTGAGTAGTCATTTTACAAATACATGGCATGAATCCAAAAGGAAGGTGAGTTGAATTGTTGTGACCCAACAGAGCAAATTTACTCTCCTCCTAGAACAGCACCAACGGATGTGTATCTCCTCACAGGTGATTCAGCATTACTATCTCCATATCGGTAGGAAAAGCTTACTATACATAGAAGTCTAAGAAATACTAATAGACTCTATAGAAGTCACCATTATCTAATAAGATCACAAATCTAATTTTTTTTTAAATTAAAGGAAGAAACTTACTCAACTAACCCACTAGGTTAATGTAATATATATTACTTACATGCCCTAAGATTTCACTGGGAACATATAGTTAAAACTTATTTTGAAAATCTAGTTTGCACTGTTAATTGGTAATGTTTTTTCTTTATTATATATATATTTTTAATATATATTTATATATAAGTGATCTAAAAGAGCACTCAAGAAAATTTCAAATTCCTAGAAAGATATGGGTTCTCGAAATAAAATCAAATGTATGCTTAAAATCTTTTGGTGTTAGGTTTTTAAAATGTTACAGTACGTACCGTTCCCAAGTATCTTTGATGATTTCCACTTGGTGGTTACATCTTTGTTTCTTCTGTTTTCTATTTGTGAAAAATATGGAAAGGAGGGATAAGACCAAGAGGAAGAAATTTCAAATGCAACAGAGAAACTGTATAGGAGATCTTTCGGGTATAACTTAGCTTTGCACTGTTAATAAGTCCCATGCCACCCAGATCAAACGATGTTTAACAGTAACAGCGTTTCTGTAACTCGGAAATTTTTGCACTTGGAAACTTCGAGAAAAAAAGCTTTTCATCTGTGGAGTTGAGCATTTCAACAGGAAATGGAAGTTCAGCTCCTAGAAAAGCACTTTTTTTTTTCCTGGCACAAATTTTTCCATTGTGCCTTGATTGACAGCCGTCCTACTGTCTATAAACAATCTACTGGTTGCCCCAAATCACCATTCGGTTCCTGCATCCAACATTTAAACACTGAGTGGTTTTGCGCTCAATAAAATTCCTTTTCATTTCGCCTTAGGTTGCCATGTGTCTTCAAACAGAGACAGAAAAGCCATGGTCTGTGTCAGACAGGTTTTATTTTTCAGTCCTCATCCATTCGGGAGAACGAGACACAGCAAACAGACTCTACCCCAAAACCTAGCAACCTGGAGTTTAAACAGCCACTGCATCTGAGCCCCGGGATGGGGGCCTGGACCTGTTCACACATGAATAAAGAAGATTAAGATTTCCTTTCAAAGACGTGAGGCCTTTTTGACAGCCAGGGTCAACAGCGCTGTCTGCCTTCAATGTGAACCAGTCTTCCAGCGCAGATTCCCACAGGGAGGTCCCGCTGATTAGCATGCTCCACACCGCCACTGCATGTCAGTATTTAATTGAAGAATAAGGGTGTAAAGTTTTGCAAACTCTTACTTATCCACAAAGAAAGGAGAACTTACAGAAATTGTTGAAAGAAAATGCCAGAGAACATGAACACCCACGGGGAACATTTAAAAAGTGAAGAACCGAGCAGGGGAATGAGGAACAGCAGTGATTTCTATTATCTAATTGCAAAGACGTCCACAAAAGCTTTCTAGTCAAAATACATGTATCGAAGTCACAAAAATTAGCACTACTCCTAGAGAAAAAAAAGGCATAATTTTCTTTCCAGATAGGGTTATAAAATTGTATTAAGGAATAGACATTGATTCTGAAAACATTTGACAAACAAATACTCTTTGCCTTAATAAATAGTTTAGGGGGAAAATCCTTCTCAATAGATACTACTGAAAATTTCAATATGACTTCTTTGCACATAGGCACTTCGTAATGTTAAATGAAGTAGACTAGGGCTTTATGAAATAGTGTTTCATATCACATGAGATATCTTTAATAAGAGCTAGAAAGGAAAAAAAAAAGTCATGTCTACAACTGCCAGTTTTACCAATTTAATTATCCCATTTCAATGACAAGTTCAAACACTTGAACATGTTAAAATATAGACCATTTCTGCTTTGAAATTATATACTCCTATCGATTTACATGTACTAAATTATTTTGGGATGAGTTAGAAAAGCTGTGTTATACCTATTTACAAGAACATAGCTGTTTTTGATCATGTGACAAAGGTTTATGCAATTTGATGTCAACTGTTTATTCTTCAAGGCTGGGTAAGAATGTAAAACCAAAAATGTGCTATCCACATATATAGATGTATTGTTCCTCATCAACGCACATGCATGTTGACTTGCTCTTCCAGTGATGGTTAAAAGTTCACACTGACCTATCCATTTTCATTCATTTATTAAACATTTATTTCTTGAGCACCTACTGTTTACCAGGGATCTGGACAGGAACTGGGAAAAGAGGCTGTGGTGTCCTGGAGCCAGTTCCCACAGACTTGCGAGATCCAATTGTGTACATATCTTCCCAACTTTGTTTGGTGTCATCATGTTGGTAACTTGAAATTGGCTATAGTGGGAGTATTTACAACACAGCCATCAGCAACACTACAAATCAGGGCTTGTTTTTTCAGAGCCGATTGTAAAAACTCACTAGCATCACTGGATAGAAGGATGAGTAAAACTGATAAGGTTTCTGCCTTCCTAGATCCTCCAGCCAGGTATTGCCTAGTTCCCCTCGCAAACCACGTATCCAGAGCTAATGGTGCATTTGTGGTAACAGTCCAGGGAGCAACTACAAAGGGACTGAGTCTAAAGTTTTGCTTACTGGAATTTAGCAAAGCTGGCACAGGCAGGAATATCTGTCATCCAGGATCAGAGCTAGACAAGATGGCAGGAACTGGGGTCAAATCAGGGCTAGGACACCTCAAGGCCGAGGTGAGACCTAAGCTGTAGGAAATTCTCAACGTGAGACAAGCATGGAGAGAATGAGGGAACACCAGGTCTGAGCCATCAAAGAGGAGGTGGATTTCAAAAGCTGAGGTCTGAACTTGCATTAGATCAATGCTGTCTGATCATTTCCATATGTAACACATACTTCGGCTGCCAATTAACTGCCTCCTATCCTTTTCCTGATGGAAAGGGGTGCTCTAGGGCAGTGGTTCTCAAACTTTAATATGTATTAGAATCACCTGGAGGCCTTGTTAGACCACAGATGGCAGGGTCTTAGCCCCAGAGTCTTTGATTTAGTAGGTCTGGGGTGGGGCCCAAGGAATTTGTATTTCTAACACGCTATTAGGTAATGATGACGCTGCTAGTCAGGGGATGATGCTTTGAGAACCACTGCTCTAGAACTGAATCAAGCATTCCAATGTCTCCTATTTCAGAAGAGTAAAATTCATGCACCATTTTGGAGGCATGAACTGCTTCTCATTCATTTGGGGGATTCATTAACGGCTGTAAAAATCATCCTCAGCTACATGGGAGCATAAGAAATAGTTAATTGTTGCACATTAATATGTTCCTTCTTCATCACCATTTGGTCCTCACGGGGAGATGCTATTTTGGAGGACATCTGCAGAATCCTTTGAACTTGACATCCTTAGATAATTACCTAGAACAAACACTTACGTACTATATAAAATATAGCAATTCACATAAAAAAGTACTTTTACAAGAGCAATGACCAGAACCTGCATTCTTGTGCATATGCGTTATTATTGTCTGGAGGAAGGCGGCCACATATAAATTCACCCAGTCAGCTATCAGTCATGCTCTTTCTCCAGTCAGTCTCCCAGAGCTGTGTTTTAATACCAGCCATGAGAATATAACAGACAACTCTAATCATAGTCATTGCAACATAGATCATAGATCGTTTAAAAAGCATACGGGTAACTAATAAAAAAATAATTTGGAAATACTCACTTCATGACCTGGAAAGAGCAATTTCACAAGATTACACAAAAGGACAAACAGGTGGGCCAGCTGGTGGCATAGTGGTTAAGTTCTTCCACTCTCTTCGGTGGCCTGGAGTTCACGGGTTCGGACCCCCAGCCTTGACCTCCACACCGCTTATCAAACCATGCTGTGGCAGTGTCCCATGTACAAAATAGAGGAAAATTGGCAATGAATGTTAGCTCAGGGCCAATCTTTCTCACCAAAAAAAAAGAACAAACAGGCTAGTGTCTACTAATATGCTTTTACATCTTTCTCCTACATCCCCCCCATTGCGTTCTCACCAGTTCAGCTCAGTGGCCCCAGAGTTGGGTTTCAGTCAAGTGTGACCTCATTTGTAGGAAGAGTAGGCGACTATCAACATTGTTTCGCTTGAGTGGTTATCACTAGGGCCCCATTACCAAAATAGAAGTCCCACTGCCTCTCACTCTACCGTCATAGCTGATTCTTTTGGATCTTCAAGATCTATGCGTCTTCAGAAGCAGTCTCCACTTTCAGATGTGAATGACCTCTGAAAGGTCACAGCTTTAAGTAGGATATTAGCCCAAATGCAACCATAACCTGCCTCACAAATTTAGCACTTTCTACATGGAAACAGAGTTCTTGTGTCTCTATTGATTTGTGCCAAAGAATCCATTATTAACAAAATTTATCCACCCATTATTAACAATTTTTTTCCCAATAGTTAATTACTTTTACTGAAATCCATTGCAAAAAAAAATCACATATGATACCTGAAAAAACCGATTTTTATTTGGTGATATTAAAAAAATCTCTGAATATATCTCGGATGTTATGGAAAACTCAGCAAGTAAACTGAAAAAACGGGTAGAGAGAACTCTGTTAACTAGAAATAAGCAAAGACAGAAAGGGATAATGGGGATTACAAGAATCAACAATGAGAGGATCAAAGAACTTCCTGTTAAGTTATACTGTACACAACATTGATGCAGAATCTTTGTAAAGATCTGTGTAACAGATGCTGCCTGAGAAATATTTAGAGTCAGAACCTGGTGTGCTATTCTATTCGTATTTTAACACATCCACTATTGACATAAAATACATGATAAAATATTTTACAGCTTCAATTTTACTGGGATTTTTTTAAAATTTAGATTAGCTTGAGAAAATTAAAACAAGCAGTTATTTATGTCATGGACATGTACAGAATTTCATGAATGAAATTTTAATTGATAACACGTTTTTCATCCAATTTACATCACTTCATACGTTTCACAAATAGGAGTCAATTTATATCCTAATTTACTGAAATAAACATGTCTAGACACTGAAAGATGATAGGGAAACACACAAAGATAAGTATAACAGATACATAAATATTCTGAAATTGATTCTGTTCTCTCAGATTTCAGCTATTTATTGGAGTTCATGTTCAGACTGAAGAGCAGGATCTGGCAGCAGTCAGGGACTTGTTTTAAAACATGGTTTCTACCACAAATAAAAGTGCTTTCTATTCATTTCAATAATTTGTTCAAGTGAGTTCAAACCAACTCAGAGAACCATATGTATTATTTCCACAATTCACATAACTGTGTAAAATATTACTCCTTCAGTGTGGTTCATGAACGGCGTCTTACAGTTCCAGGGGAAGTCACAACAATCAGAGGAAAGGAAGGTATTTTGTTCCCCTTCAAAATTGAGGCTTACATGGCTAAATGGCCCAGTTCCTACTTTGGAGATTTTCTTTTTCTCCAGAGAGTGTCTTGGTTCTTTCTACACAATCTCAGAGTCTAACCTGTCAAGCCCCACCTCCTTCCTTATCAGCACCAGAGGGAGGCAAACCCAGGGATGTGCTGGAGCCGGCACTTACTGGCTCCAGAGAGCTGATTGCTCAACTTGAAGGAATTTTGCAAGCTGGCTCTTAAACACAGCCATTACAAAAATTAAATTACAAAAACTTACAAGTATTAAACATTTGCTAAGAGGGTAGATCTTATGTTAAATGTTCTCATTACAGAATAATAATAATAGTAATCAAACAAGAAGATGGGAGGAAGGTTTTGGAGGTGGTGGATATGTTTATGGCATCGATTGTGGTGATGGTTTCACAGGTGTATAGTTACCTCCAAACACATCAAATTGTAGATTAACTATGTACAGCTTTTTGCACATCAAAAAATCTTATGAGTAAATAAATTATATACTAAAAACAAAAGTAATAAACACACAAAATTTATCTCTTTCTAATTATTTTTCTACTTCTTACTATTGTCTACGCGTTAGGCTCTAGAGCACCATTCCAGCTTTGAAGCTGGAATGAGACATTTTTCTTCAAGTTCAGTGATTATCAGTGATTTCTTTTCTACATAGCATTTACTCCTTTTCTTTCCGGTTTTCTAGAGGTACCACCATTTATCCTCCATCACATAAGATATATTTAAGAAAAACAATTTTATCTTTAAATGAGTTGATTGGTGGAACAGGAAGAAAGACAAGGATCCCACTTGCAGGAATAAAAATGGTTCTTTTCCTTCTATTTCAAGTCCCAGTAGTAGAGTCTGCATTTGACTTCTTTAGAAGATACTGAAAGGGGTCAAGTGTAGACAGTGAGGACACTCAGGCCGTTTTGTGTCACACTCTTAAGGGAGTAATCTCCTTATGATAGGGAGGTGGAAAACTCAGAGCTACAACTTTCAGAAATTCTCAAGACCTTAGTGTCTCAGACCAAATGCACCTCTGTTTCACACCCATCTGTTGGAGTGTATTTTCATCTCCATCAGTATACACACATACACAATAGCGTAGGTTGTGTTTATCTTCATTTGCAATTAGCTTAATGGATGTTGTACTTGCCATTTATTCTAGGTAATGGTATTTGTCTCCCTCAAAACTGAAATTCATTGCAAAAATTTAATTCATTCTAGAAAAAAATGATAATTCTTCAAACACCTTTAGATGTTCAATGGGCAAAAGTTTAGATTTCAACTTTAGGTTACATTTCTTCCTAACCAACTGTCTCAAGTTCAAACTATTAAGCAGATTTCTTTGTACATTTGTGCATTTGTTATCACCACCATGTCAACCCTCACGTACTTCCTGAGCCCCAACAAGACCCCTCAGAGAAACATTGCATATTTGTCAATATCCTGGAGTTTTGAAACTCCCAAGTGCTTCCACCATTTGACCTGAAACTTCCTCTCTTCTCAGATTCCTGCCTCTAAACACAAAACAAACAAATCTTTGCTTAAATTAGTCCATGTGTGAATTTTTAGGGTCATTTGTTTCAGATCCACAAAGACTTCAACACTCTTTGCTAAATTTTGACATATCTTTACCCAAACAGCAGTAGCTTGAACCGTTAACTTCAGCAGTCCCTGGGCTCAGTATAAAATGCTCTGTAGAGTTTGTATTTGGAGGTTTGTATTTCATTCATTTCTCCTTTCAGAACACAGCAGAAGTATAGGAATAACGGTTTAGCTGGATGTAGGCCCCCAAATAGCTGTCAATTTGAGGCACTTATAAGAATCTGAAGCTATTCATTATTTAGTCAACATTCATGGAGCACTGGTCGATCATACCATTAGCAGGATGGTGTGTGCTATTTACATTTGCCAGGTACTGCTCCTCAGTGTTCAGATTTTGTTTTGACTGGATAAACTTTGTTATTGTTTAATAAATAATAAATATTAAAAAAATAAATTATTGTTATTGGTCATTTTGAATCAAAAAAAGACAGTATATTAGGTGCGGTGGTCTCTCAATATCTCAGTCTTTATTGCCTTTGGAAAAAAGCAACATAGATAGATAAAAATAGAGTATTTTAGAATTTCTCTTATTTTCAATGGTGTGTAAATCAGGCATTGTCATTCTCACAACCGAGTCAGTGACTTGTCAGAAATTAGGAAGTCCTAGAAATATTCCTTAAAATTTCAACTGCCTATACATAGTGTAAAATTAATTTCATTTAAAAAATACAGTTCAAAGTTTTGCCCACTATCACATTTTAAATAACTTTTTCATTGCATTATTCAGGTAAGTGATCATTTCATTCATTCAATTAAATATAACCAGGGCCAACATGTGAAAATACTGGAAAATATATCAAGTAAGATCAGAAGCTACACAGAAAATTTACATTTATTGCACCTATTTACATATTTCAAATAGATCTCTCTAGTCTAATATGGTGGCATTAGAAAACTACACAAAACGATATTCTGAAACTTTGGTGAACTTGAAGTATAAACTAACTAAAACCTTGACACTGTTGATAAATAATTTTTCCTCATGTTTCTTAGCAAGATGACATTTGAAATGGGTTTAAAAATGGTCTACAAGTAGAAGTTTGGAAGGAAGAGGGAGGCAGTTGAGGAACCATAGTTCTATGGGAAATTTGGAGCCAACTACTGAGTCATAGTTTTGATTGTCCAGTGGTCACCGTGACCCCTCAGGGCACTCCTAGACAGGCCTGAAAGTCTTCACTCCATTGGCTTGGGTATAAGGCCTCTGCAGGAACTCAGAGAACCACACTGGCTACTTAGAGACTGTGAGTTTTATCCTTCCTACCTGAACTATATGTAGAAGCTGTTAAAGAAGCTTTACAGCCCCAAATGACTCATTCCCAGAGCTGGCCCAGTCTTAAGAATCTCCTAAGAATCCTCATGCTCAGTTCTTTCTTAAACTAACACAAGAGAAAAATCCAGGGCATCCAGAGTGGACATCCCAAAGAATAATTAAAAATTAGTGTCATCAGATAATAAAAATAAATAATTTTAAGATACTATATGTCAAGTCCACATTTTATGTGTCATATGTTGATGTAGTAATTATCTTTGGTACAGAGCCAGGATAAACTAAAATTTGATTAAAGAATCATCAGTCTAAAAAAAGACAAACATTTAAACACTAATACCCACTAATAATAATAATAAAGAATTATTTATAGACAAGTACACAAACATTAGGGAGAGAAAATAAGAGTCAGGGAGCAATCTTAAAAAAATTCAATGACATACTTCTGAAGTTATTCAATATTTTCCAATTCAGAATAGCTTATTTTACAATAGCTAAAATATGGAACCAACATAAGTGTTCATCAATGAATGAATGGATAAAGGAGATATTATATATATGTTGTATGGGTATTATATTTTAATGCATATTATTACAATATAGATATTGTAAGTGTAATAGAATATTATTCAGCCATGAGAAAGAAGGAAATCCTTCCATTTATGAGAACATGACTGAACTTGAAGGACATTATGCTAAGTGAAATAAGGCAGAAAGAGAAAGACAAATACTGTATGATCTTGCTTACATGTGGAATCTTCAAAAGCCTAACTCACAGAGACAGAGAGTAGAATGGTGGTTGCTGGGCGGCGGTGGGGGGACTGGTTTGTCAAAGGGTACAAACTTTCAGTTATAAGACGAATAAGTTCTGAGGGTCTAATGCATAGCCTGGTGACTATGGTTACTAATGCTGTATTGTATACTTGAAATTTGCTAGGAGAGTAGATCTTAAGAGTTCTCACCACACACACACACAAAAGGTAACTGTGTGAGGTGATGTGTTAATTAACCTGATTGTGGTAATCATTTCACAATGCACGCATATATCAAATCATCACATTGTATACTTTATATATATACAATTTTATTTGTCAGTTTACCTCAATAAAGCTGGGGGAAAAAAGAAAAAAAGGGCATTGTCATATGTCGTTTTTACAAAAGATGATTTAGAATGTATATTCAAAAACACCTATTTTGCTGAATGGGATGATTGGGATGATTTTCAATTCCTATCTTCCACAACACTAAAATTATAAGCATGCTATTCCCATCATAAAAATGTGACTGTGTTGTTACTACTTTATTAGTAACACAGATCCACTATTAACCTTGAAACTTCTCCTGCAATTTGTAAAATGGACATCATTAACACATGGACTCAAACATTCAGTGTTTCACGATTTAAATCATAGGTTTTCTTATGTTTCTGGTAAAATAAAATATGCAAAGTTACTCTCTGTTAGTTGATGTATATCTGTGACTGCTTCACACCTCATTTGAACAGAAATATTATGAGGTCTGAGCTGGTATTTGCGGACAACTCTGTATACTTTTCTCTTGGCAAAGATCCAACAATAATTTTACTTGTCTACCACTTTTTATGTAGAGCTGTCTTTGAAAAACAGTCTCCAAAATTACCTCAATGGAGGTCTAATCTTAGATGACTGCCAATGAACAGATATTATAAACAAAATGTGAGGGAGAGGGAGAGACTGAAAAAACCAGGAGACCAAAACTTATTGAATTTTAACAAAATTCAGGCCAAAAATCAGTAAATGGTATATTAATAAAATATGAAAGTGCAAGGCAAAGCCAGCAGGAAAATAGATGGGTCTATTTCGATAAAGAGGGATTTTGCAAGTAAGACATTTCATGCATTCACCAGGGAACCTTCGTGGGATTTCTAGAAGGACAGTATCCAAATATCAATCTCATTGGATTGAATTCTCACTGCAGCTTCAAGAAGAGTTTTGCCTAGAGCTCCTGAAATAGACAGGCCTTGATAAAACATCTTCATGAAACTCCTTTATCTGATCTCCAAGTTTGACTAACTTACCTGAAAGATTTCTGTTCCCTCTTCACTGTCTCTTTTCATTTGCTTAATGCTTCAGTCTTGAGAGAGTGGACCCTCTCAAGATTAATATGTTCTGAATATCAAGCTAAGAGGGTGTTTTTTATGTTTTGGTGTTTAAGAATTTCACAGAAAATGCTGGGAGAGAATTTTATAAACACATTGAAAGGGAATAATTCAGGTTTCAAATAGATACATGAAGTGATTGCTCCACGGTCAAGGTGACTCAGGGAATTCAAGTTGTCTCAAGTGAGTTTGGCTGTCTGGATTCTCACTGAGTCTTCTAAATGGGCTTCCTTTACAGCTAACCCAGCATGATGAGATCACATGTTCTCCCAAGATCCAAGACAAAGTGTTTTCTCCTCTTTCTCTTTCAAATCAGGCTAAAACATATTACAAAAATTTTTCAGGAAGGCTTTCCCTTGGAATTGAAAGATAGACAATTTAGATATTCTCTGCTTTGTATAAAGTATGCATTTCTGAAAAAGAAATAATTACTAATCGTCCTGGTTATTTTCCCTCCTAGTTCTCTGCCTCTCTGGTTCCTTAGTCTCAGGTTCTTCTTCTTCCTGCCCTTTAGATGTTGTTGTTTTGGAGGAATGCCTTCTCAGCTGATTTTCTCTCAACTGACCTCTCTGTAGGTAGTCTTAATCTTGGCCATGGCTTTACCTAACACTTATTCACTTATGACTCTCTAATGTCTACATCAAGCCAAGATCTCTTACCAGAATGCCAGAGCCATATATCCAACTGCTTACTAGTTGTCTACATGTAGATGTCTTACTGGTATCTCAAACTTGCTAAAATAAATTCATTAACTTCTCCAAACCAGTTTCTATATTCCTATCTCAAAGAATGTGTTTGTTCAGGCCATCATAGTTTCACATCTGGGTATTGTAATAGCTGGTAACAAATATCCTGCCTCTGATCTCATGCTTCTTTGCCTGTAATCCATAGTCCATGTGGCTCTTATTCGTTCATTCAAGAAATACTAAAAGAGTACCAGCTATATGTTGGACACTATTTTAGGCACTGGGGATACCTCAGTGAACAGTGACAACAAAAAGCTCTTGCTCTAATGGAATGTATATTTTAAGATAGTAGGCAATAAAATAAGTATATGATATGTCACATTGTGATCAGTGGTGTGAAAAATAATAAAGATGGGTACCTAAGCATGTCATTCTGCTTTTCAAAATCTTTCAATGGCTCCTCATTGCCTTCCAGATAAAATCAAAACTTTTTTCCTTAGCATGCAATGCCATCAGACCTAGCTGGCTTCTTCCTGGTGTGGATAGCTTCGACCATACAAAATAAACTCTGCCTATATTCTGTTTTCAATGCCTGAAAATTTTTCCTGCTCTTAAAATTTCTAGAAAATGTATTTCCATATTCAATGTCTTATCTTTACCTTCCCTTCCCTAGGAAGACTCCTGTGTGAAACTTTCTTCTCTCCCAGGCCAAAATAGGCATACAATGGTCCAATAACTCTTCTTTTTTTTTTTTTTTTTTTCTTGAGGAAGTTTAGCCCTGAGCTAATATCTGTGCCAATCTTTCTCTGTTTTGTATGTGGGACACTTCCACTGTTTTGTATGGCTGGTGAGTGGAGTAGGTCCATGCCCGGTATCCGAACTTGCAAACCTGGGCCACTGAAGCAGAGACCGTGGAACTTTAACCACTCAGCCATGGGGCCGGGCCTTCCAATAGCTCTTTTAATACTTAGAAATTTACATTATACATACCTGTTTACATGTCTATCTCCCCACTTGATTTTCATTTATCTGAGGATAAGTGTAGAAACAATTCTCTTTCTATTCATAGCATCTAGCAGAGAACATTGCACACAATATGCTTTCATTAAAGGACTAGTGGATTTTTGAATAAAGCATGAATCACATTTGAAAAAAATCAAATATCTTGGTTTTATTGTTCCAAAGAGCAATTGAAAAATACTATTGAAAGTCTTTCTGTAAAACTATAATTATAGCATAAATTATCTTCCATTGTAGTTTGGGAATAGATATATATATATAAATATAATTCTCATAACATAAAATATGATTTATATAAATATATACACATATATTTACAGATACTTATATCTGCATAGGATATGTAGGATCTGTGATTTTTTTACCATACTTGCAAGCTAACAAGGTAGCCTGCCATAGTTTCTTGGATGCTGGAAGAAGATATGAGACTCCTGGGACAGATACAAAAGACAATTTATGACTCACAGCAATTGCAGTATCCAGAGTATCAGGATTTGTGCTGTTTCCTTGAGCTCCAATTCCACAGAATGATGCAAGGAGGGCCAAGTGACCCCTGTGCATGCAATGGGTCATATTATAGGTGGGGAACCCTGAGCTTAGGGAACCCAAATCTTTTATAATGGGCAGTAAGCTTGCCTGACATTTGCCCTGTAGGAAGACATTTTATTTATTATATTGAACAATGAACAAACTTCCCCTTCGCTCTATCTTCCAAGGCTTTTTGGTATACAGACATCCTTGAAAATATAGTTGAGAACAAAGGCAGTCAAGTACTGCTCACCAGAGTGCTTGTGAGAAGTGTAAAAGTGTGAGAGACTCATGGAGAATTGTCTCCTAACAATAGTAAATAACTTGTCTTGTTGATTTGGTTGTTATCCATTAAATTTTATTATCTAAGGTAGGCAGACAAAGTTATTGAAATATGTAAAAAAAGTCAGAAGAGAATTTTTTAAAATGTCATCCTAATTTGCCTTCTTTTCAGATTAGAACACAGTCTGCCAATGACTCTATTCCCATTCTTGCTAAGTGATTTAAGTTAACAAACATGAGAAAACGCTAATAAAGTGTCTGAGATGATAAATAGTCACTATAAGTGTATTGACTAAACATCAGGATATTTCAATTTAACAATATGTTAGTGTGGACATATTAATAAATATTTTAAATCTTAAGCTACGACAATTATATAATTTGATTAAGCATTACAGACTTGTAATAGAAATTCTAATCCATGTTTCAGAATTGATTCTATCTGTTAAATTTACAGAGCAATCTTTGTCTCAAATTTACATACCATGTCCTCAAAGGTTTTCCTAATGCTCATTTACACAGTATGCTTCCAATATACTTGTAGAGATATCATCCCCATAAAATTAAAATTGTCAACTAATTATTCCTGCATTATTGAGTAAATTCAAAACAGACTTTCCGATAAGAATACATTGGCATTTATATTTCACCATACAAAGTTGAATTGTATTTTGAGAGGGATTTTAGAAATTGTATCTCTGTTATAGAAGAAAAATTAATTTTTGTAAATTCACAAACTAAACACTTATTTTGAGAGTTAGGAGTAGGATATACACAGTTAATAGTGTCACACTAGGACTAAGTCTCAGAAAGATATTAGAAGTTATGAAGTTGTTGGAGTTAGAAAATATTGTTGAAAAAGGAGAAGACAGGGATGGATGCATTGGATGGCATGGTTTCAACCAACAGAATCCATGAGTTCAGTCCACTACAAGATCTGTCACTAAAGTGGTAGAACGCATAAGAACAAACTACAACGTGCAGGCCAAATCAAGTCCACTGGCTGTTTTTGTAAATAAAGTTTTATTGGAACATAACCATAATCATCTGTTTAGTATTATAAACTGCTTTCTCATTGCAATGGTAGAGTTGGGGAGTTGTAATGGAGGTTACATAACCTGCAAAACCAAAAATATTTACTATCTGACACTTTATAGAAAAAGTTTCCTGACCCCTGCAGTAGAGAAAGGTAACTCCAAATGTTTTATAAAGGCCAAGACCAGTTAGTCAAGTTTCTTGCTGATTTAAACAGAAAAGAAACTTGTTAATGGCTACTGAGTAGCTTATAGACCCATTAGGAGGATAGGAGAGTTGATCTGGGCTGCCTACCCCAGGAATAATGTCTAAAATCATGTTGTAGGACTGACCCAGTGAGGATACCACTGCTATTGCCACTGCTAAGCATTAAATGCCACGGCTTGCACCATCAATACCATTAGCACTGGCCACTGAGAGCCCAACCCTAACATCTCTGCTCCTATCCCAGGATTCAGGCCACCTATGACTGTTGCTATTGCCAGTCTCTGAGGCAGGTGCGCCTGACTAAGGAAACTTAGTTCAGGTGCTTGTACCTCAGTTGCGAGAGATTCTTGCACAATTCGTATCTGGCATTTTCAATTTCTCTCTACCATGAAGATCGTTAGACGGGGCATTCTCCAAACATGAGGAGAGTCTTCAGACCCTGGGTGGCCTAAACTAATGACTTTAAAATGCCCACCTGAAACTGACTGGAAATATTACAGCATTGAGTCAATTAGTAGACATTTTTCCTTGGATGATATTGTATGAAATAAAATAGGATTATTTAAGATATGAAGAACAGATTCGAAAGACTTACAAGGGCCAGGCAGATAATATACATGAGTGAGAAAGACTAGGCTAAAAATGAGCATTGGGAGTGCTAGCGACAGTGGCAAACAGGTGAGCATAAGATCAGTCTAAAGACAACCAATGGCAATTATTTTGCACAAGATTACTATATAATTTTCTCCAAAGGAATCAACTCTTTGAAATTCAAGTATAGGTCTGTAACACATAATAATTAAATCACATGATTTGTGGTAGTTTAAGACTTTGAATTTTTATTAACATGTCTGCTCTAATACATTATTAAGTTGTAAGGTTGTGAATATTGGCCAACATTATTTATTGTGACTAATGCATTGGTTCATTTATGCCCCTAAATTAGGAGGACTTATATCAAATGGGCCCCTATGGACTTGCATTCCCTCTGAAAGAAACAAAAATGTAACGAAAATATAGAACTATTAAAAGTCTACAAACGGGCTCTGGGTTTGCTTAATAGTATTCTCTAACCACAAAATTAAAACCAAAATTATGAAAATTAAAACGTTAATATAATGCATATATTTCCATGATCTAAAATTAAATATTCTCAAGTGTAGTTTTTGTAGAATTCCTTGTCTATGGAGTTGATGGCTAAGAAGCTAATAAATCCTTTCTATACCTATGGTTTCTACCTGATTATAATATACAAGGGTCCAACTATGACCTTGAAAGCCCACTAAAAATAAACTAATCTCTCAATTTCCTAACATAAAGTTGCTAAGTATTCTGGAAAAAATCAGAACCACCTGAAATCTGATCTAAACAATAAAATTAATGGCAGAAGAAACACGTAAAACTAAAGAAACAATCAACTGAAAAGTTAGAGGTATCATACACATCACAGTCACCATGAGTAAGATTAGGTGAGCTTGAGGTAGATTTAAAGTGTTCCAGAACCCATTTAAAATAAAATGTGGATTTTGGCAAAACCTTACTCCACACTGTAATTTTAAAAAACAACTTACAATCTTTTCCGGATTTGATCATGAAATCCATCTAAATTTACAAAGAGTTATCTCCATTCTGCAGTCAACTTTCATTTTGAGTTTTGACTTTTTGTTTTGTTTCATTTCACAAATTACTGGAGAAAAAAAACCCACGCAAAATATGGAAAATAATCATCCCATGTAAATTAACTGAGTTTCTCCAAGATAAACCTTGGTCAACTAATAGTAAATTAATAGTGCGTATCATCTGGATTTATACATTGGGCACCAAAATTTAAGGTTTATATTTTCTCAAGTAGCATCTGGACACAAGATACTTTTCTTCATTGGGTTTAAAAGCAAACAGAAATTTTATACTGGGAACCAGTAGCTTTGAACGTTTGTTGTTAGCATAGCCCACCTGATTAACTTCTCTCACTTGTTGTATCCATTCCCAAGCCATGTGGTACTTGCAAGTGCTCATTGAAACTTGAATAAGGACACTTATTTAGGGTCCTAGAGGCCAGTGGCATGATGCTAGAACATATCACTCTGTGCCTCAATAATATCCTATATAGAATGTTCTGAAAATGACTCCATAGAGAAGCAGTAAGTACTGAGTTCTTGAGTTGATTGTTAATCAACAAAGATTTCTTGTTAGCCACTTCTTGTCTCTCTCTGTTTTCTTCCTATTGATCCCATTATTCTTGTAATTTATACATTTTCTTATAATTAAGATATTTTTAAAGTATTCACAATATCTAAAACGATACTTACTCCAGCTTTATTTGTAATAATATAAAATAGAAACCACAAAAATATCCATCAATAGGGGAATGACTAGGTAAATTAGGGCCATGACTACAGTGATATACTAAGTAGTTATCTCAATAAGATAACTTTAGATGTATGGACCTTAAAGGTGCACGTGATATATTACATTAAAAAAGAAACTTAAAAGAATCGATGTGCATAGCATGTCCTTTCCCTTCTTTAAAGATATATACTTAACATGTATGTGTTTGCATAAGCACAGAGTAAAAAATATTAGGATTAAAGAGGACAAAGGGACTCTCACTTTGGAGCCTACATAAATTTTAAAAGGCTGTGAGTGATTTATACTTTCAATTATGTTTATTTTTCTCTATTTTTAAGTAAAACATCCCACTATTAATTCAGTGGGTGTATGCAAATAACTTTTCCAACCACTGTAAAACCAAAAATCCATCCGGGAGTTTAAAATCTCAGCCTCAGGATTCCCTTGACCCCAAATCAAAAGAAAATGTGTTTCCTGTTCAGTTTCTACTTCAATATATGGGGCCTTGTCATTAAAAAAAAAAAACTACTATAGAAACATTGAATTACTCTGTCATCCCACATCGCTAAATGATGTTCTATTCATTCTTGACTAGACCTCTGATTTTTTAAAAAACTTATCTGAGTGCATTTTCTTTCTCTTCAATTTCTGTAGGTTTTTAAAAAGTACTTCCTACATTAAAGGAACAGTGATAAATTGGGGTGTTTTTCTACCTCCAGGCTTTGACACTGCTGTGAGAGAGTATGAGACTTGACCTCAGATTTCCTTCCAATACTGACCCATTAGCAAGAAAATGTGTTCTTTACATTTTACTTTGCTAGTAATGCTGACAGATGGATGTCATAACATGTATTGGTCATGTACTCTTGGAGATAATCAAATACTTTCAAGAACTTCATGGCCCCAGTAAAGAAAATGGTTCAGAAAATCAACTCTTTTTACATTCACTTTCAAATCTCTATTGAGGACCAAATCTCTATTAGTGTCCAAATTATATTTTGTAGACTACCTCTTGTGTATAGACGTGGCATAAAAATCATCTTTTATACCAAGTATTCTAACAATTGGGGTGGAAAATGTGGTAAGTTTAATTAATGCAAATAATCCATACTGTCAACACCTTGACCTGTTGTGACATATTTTGGAGTTCAGAGTAGGTAATAAGTTCCTAGGGGCAATGTTCAATGGCCCAGAATAGGGATATGAAGTGATATTTAATAAACAGATGCAACTAATAGCATATAATTCTTATGTTAGTTGTAATTTAGTTTAGTTTTAAGGATCAAGACCGGGCCACAAGTCACCACTCCTAACATAATGAGAAAAATTCATATTCCATAAGCGTTATCTGTGCAAGGCAGACTGTTCAAGAGCCTTCTCAGGCCTACTAAAATATGTGTCTTGGACCTATTTCAGAGAATTTTATGAAAATATTAGTTAGGGCCAAACCAATCGAGAGTCACTTTCTTCAATTAAAAATCAAAATAACTCCTGACAACAAGACTAAAGGGAAATAATATTGACCACACAGGTATACACCAATTTCAATTCATAATAGTGTTTCTTTTTTCCAATAAACAAACTAGTTGAAGAAACTGAAGTAAGTCATTGTGAGTAAAATTGGTTGTCTCTCTAAGATATGATCAATTAAGTCTCCAACAAATCATTCTTTGAATGTCATCTATAGTACTGTTTAAGTCATTAGTGCTGTTTGTCATATATTTCTGGCTCTCTTTTTGGGGGCATGGGTACAATTGTGCTTCCCTATCTTCTTTGAAGTTAGACTTGGCCAAGTAACTTGCTTTGGCCAATGAAATCCAAGCAGACAATTTAAAAACCAGATTGAGGTTTGCCACATCCCTCTTCCCGCTGTCACAGTAGGGTTAAGTCAGGATGAAGTCTCTGTCATTCTAGGTTCTTGGGTAACCAAGATGAGTGGAGCTCCCTGTTGGCTCACATTAGATGGTTAGTGTGCCTGAGAAACATACTTCTGTGCTAAAACTGGGGGTGTTTTTTTTATTATCAAAGCAAAATCTAGTCAATCCTGACTGATACAAGGACTAATTAAAACATCCTCCTTTCGATTCTAACACCTCTCTCTTCCATCCTTTCACCCTATTCCAAATTCTTTTTCATTAACAACATCTGCTTAGGTCACATCCATGAAGACATTATCTTTTGTGGAATTTATGAGTTTAAGACATCACTGGGATATAGCCAACTCTAGCCAACTTTATTTTCTAGGAGAATAAGAATGATAGATGGCAGAATATGTTTAAAAATTGTTCACTAGATGAAGTATTGCACCCTGAAGAAAACAGACACCACATGCTTTTATTTTATTCTCTCCTAAAATGCAAACACAGTCCTATCACCCCATCTTTTTCAATTTATGTTCACGAATACATTCCTGGCAAAATTACAAAATACAACTCCCATAATTCTTGAAAAGTCTACCTCTGGGCAAAATACATAACAAACCAGAAAGAATAAAGCCTGGATTTTAAACATGCCATTTCTATCTTTAATATTTGCAAAGCAATTACAAACTTCCCGTAGACTTAAGACCATTAGAGTCTAATGTTGAATAAACTGCCAAAGTATTTTGCTGTCAGCTTAGAGAAAGTAATAAAACATTGAAGGTGAACACCCAGCATAGCCACAGTCGGGTCCACGTTGCTTAATGTTTTAGAGACCAAAGAGAAAGCGTAAATGGAGCCAGAAAACCTATATGATATGCTATATTAACTTGTCATTTCCCTTTCACCAAATGCCTCCCCGACTGCTGTGAGTAAAATTCAGTTCTGAACTTTTCAGAATCCTTCCTGTGTTTCATGTGAGAAAATGTTTATTGTTCATAACCAGTTGAAAAATGTAATTAATTCCAATGAAGAATATATCCTTTGATCCTAATTATTGCATCTTCACCTAATAAGTCACAAAATCTCTGGCAATGCACAATAGACATTTTTGAAAATAAAAAGAGCAGGGAGCTGGCCTGGTGGCATAGTGGTTAACTTTGCACACTCCACTTCAGGACCCAGGGTTTGTGGGTTTGGATCCCGGGCGTGGACCTACGCACCACTTATCAAGCCATGCTGTGGCAGGCGTCCCACATATAAAATAGAGGAAGATAGACATGGATGTTAGTCCAGGGCCAATCTTCCTCAGCAACAAAAGGAGGATTAGCAACAGATGTTAGTTCAGGGCTAATCTTCCTCACCAAAAAAATTTTAAAAAGAGCAGTATTTTCCTAGAAATAAATTTCCTAAAATTGTGTTCATGTTTCCTTCAGTCTTTCTTTCCCTACTTCTGACTTTATGAGCCCAGGTCACTGACAGATACTGAATTCAAAGACTGGAAGCCATGTTTAAATCTAATAATGAATGTTTGGGAGCCATTTTGACAAGAATGAAAATGTTTTCTTAACTGTTTAAAAAATTGCTTCTGTGCAACATGGACTACCCTACCTCTAACTTTAAAAATATGCAAGTAAATAAGTAGTATGCTCTTTTGCAGGCTGATTTATAAGAACCCAGTAGAAGAATGCAATAGAAAAAAATCCAAAACAGATTAATTAAAATTATGAATACCAGGCAAAGCTTTTCTCAACTTTTATGTTTAATATAATTCTTCGTATGTTAAGAGAGTAAAGGTCCATTAATTTGATTTAGTAAAAAATGGAGAGAGGAGGCATAGATAAGTCTTTGAAAACTTGGCAACTCTTAGGTTCACACTCTGTACTTTTTAGCTACATGAGAAATTAAGATGCAGGGAACTCCTTTTAGGAATCTAAAAAGGCCCTGAAAAAATAGGGAATTTAAATGGTCAAGTCATTATTAAGAGTTAATAGATTTAATTACTCATAAGTTTATCTGAGACATACATTTCTAACTGTATGATAATAATATAATTATGATGGCAACTTCAACAATAATTTCATATTACAACAAAAATTTTCATTGAAAATGATAATCAAAAGGACTTAGATAAAGGCACTCATCATTTCCCCAATAGTCTCTAGAGAAATGAATTAACTTTACAAACGGAATCTTGCATCAGTTTTAAACAAGATTATGGAAATGCTAAAGCTGGTAACAGTAAAAACCCACAGGATTGTACTTCGTAGCTTTCCCCCTCCGTTTATGTACAATCCCACCAAAGCAATACCTAGTTTCTTCCAAGGGACTGAATCTGTGGCAACGTTCATGTTTTCCACAGTCTCCGAATATTGCTGTCTATTTAGAACATACCTTTCAAATGTCAACATTCCCTTCTGTTAACCTTTAGCTATAGACTTTGGAACTGATGCTCCTTTACTTTCATCCTCCCAACCCTATAATTTCCACCAAGTTGTATCTCAAAACTGAAACATTTTCATAAGAAAGCGATTTCATGTCTTTTTATGGATTCTGTGCTGGCTTTCTTGGTGCTAGTACACTTTTTTCTTAACCAGAGCAGGTATACATTAAACATAGAATAACATATACTGCTTTCTCCCCTCAAACACTGTCTTTTAATCTCCACTAACACTGAGTTGAACTGAATTTCAATAGACCTTGGCTAGTTAAAACCAAATAAAAGATAGTGAAAGGATCATTTGAAGACATGTATGACAAAACAATTGCCTGATATTTGAAAATAGATATAGTTTGTTTTACTGAATTGAGACAACTAAATAAAGCAACATGTCAAGAAATCAGTAATAAAAGATCTTAAAATAAGTTGCACTCTTTATTGTTGAACATTATCCAAAATATACCCCCTCTCATCTCTCCTTCCCTTCTTCATATCTGCTTTGATGTCCTCTATTGGAATGAGTCAGAAAGAAACTGTGAATCTGAGGAAGAAGAAGAATTATTTCTCTCTATGCTTAATCTTTATTAAAATTTTATTTTATTTCTAAAGCAGGGATTCATGATGCTTTGTCCTTTCTAGTCTTTATTCAAGACTCCTCAGCAATTGATGTGCAGGTATTTGCATATAACGCTTCAATAATAGTTTTAAAAGATATAAACAATCCTTGGGACATGATACTAAGAGGAAAAAACACTTATTCATCTTATAAGTTGCTGGAGTTACTGTGTGAATTTACAGAGAAATCAGGGTGAGGATATCATTCCTCGGATTTAGTTTATGTGAAAATAGTCTACGGAGGCTCACTTGCCATCTGTTAGGAAACAATGACAACCTTAGACTGAAATAATTTTTACAGGCAGAAGTAAATCACTCACCCTTTTCTGTAAACATCATATTCCTAATAGGCTTAATGTTTACTTATTCTTAAGAGTATGAAAAAATAATTACATTAGTAGAGACTTGTTTTCCACATACTTAAAAAAAAATTAATATCTTTATTAAGGTATAATTTATGCACCATAAAATTCACCAATTGTAAGTATAACAGTTGATGACTTTTATAAAATATATATAAATATGCAACCACCACCAAAATAAAATTTTAGAACATTTCCACCTCCTTAAAGGATTCCCTTGTGCCCATTTGCAGTCAATCCTTCTCCCACTACCAGCCCCAGGCAACACCTCTCTCTATAAATTTACCTTTTCTAGAAATTTCATATAAACAAAAACATACGTTTTCTTTTGGGGCTGGCTTCTTTCACTCAGCATAATGTTTTTGAGGTTCATCCATGTTATTGCATGTGTCAGTAATCCATTCCTCTTTATTAGTAAGTAGTGTTCCGTTATATGAATACACAGTAGTCCCCCTTTATCCATGGTTTCCCTTTCCACAGTTTCAGTGACCCCAGTCAACTGCAGGCTGAAAATATTAAATGGAAAATTCCAGAAATAAACAGTTCATAAGTTTTAAATTGAGTACTTCTGACTAGCATGATGATATCTCATGCTGTCCTGCTCCATCCTGCCTGGGACATGAATCATCCCTTTGTCCAGCATATCCACACTGTACACGCAACCCGTCCATTAGTCACCAAGTAGCCATGTTGGTTATCAGATCAACTGTCATAGTATTGCAGTGCTCGTGTTCAAGTAACTCTTATTTTACTTAATAATGTCCCCAGAGTGCAAGAGTGGTGATGCTGGCAATTCGGATATGCCAAAGAGAAGTTATTGCTGTTAATCTCTTACTGTCCCTAATTTATAAGTTAAATTTTATCATAGGTATGTATGTACAGGGAAAAACGTAGTATATGTAGGGTTTGGCACTATCTGCGGTTTCAGGCATCCACTGGGGGTCTTGAAATGAATCATTCACTGATAAGGGGCGACTACCACACCACATTCTGTGTATCCATTCACTAGTTAACAACCGTCAAGATTGGTTTCAGGTTTGGGCTATTATAAATAATAACCCAATGTTGCTATGAACACCCATTACGTGCGTTTATGTGGACCTATGTTCTCATTTCTCTCAGGTAGATAACTAAGGAAGGAATTGCTGGGTTGTAAGGTAAGTACATGTTTAACTTTCAAGAAACTCCCCAACTGTTTTCCAATGTGGTTTTAGCATTTTGCATTCCCACCAGAGGGAATGTATAAGGTTTCTAGTCTCTCCACATTCTCACCAACACGGTATTCTCAGTATTATGGATTGTAGCCATTCTAGTGGGTGTAAAGTGGCGTCTTACTATAGTTTTAATTGGCATTTCCCTAGTGACTAATAATATTAAGGATTTTCTCAAGTGGTTATCAGCTTTTCCTATACCTTCTTTGGTGAAATGTCTATCAAAATATTTTGACTATTTTTTGATTATCTTATTACTGAGTTGTAAGAGTTCTTTTACATTTTGGTTATCAGTCTTTTATTGGATATATGATTTATAAATATTTTATCCAAGTGTATGCCTTGTCTTTTCACTTTCCTAGTTATCTTTTGAAGAGCAAAATTTTTAACTTATATGGAGTCTAATTTATCCATTTTTTCCTTTTACGGAATTTGCTTTGAGCGTCATAACTGAGATATCTTTGCCAAATCTAAGGTCACCATATCTTCTCATTTTTTTCTAGAAGTTCTGTAGTTTTCACTCTTATATTTAGGTTTGTAATCCATTTTGAATTAATATTTGTGTATGGTGTGAGATGAGTCTAAATGATTTTGGTTTTTTTGGTTTTTTGGGGTTTTTTTTGCATCTAGATGTTCAATTGTCTCAGCACCATTTGTTGAAAAGACTACTCTTTTGCTATTGGGTTGTCTTTGCACCCTTGTCCAAAAAAATCAATAAATGTAAGGGCTTATTTCTGACTTCTCTATTATCACCTACTTACAATTAGAATTTTTCCAAAGCATTTGGAATAGAAAGAAGAGACAGAAATGTGGTGAATTGATCACAAATGCCTAGTTATAGTTTTCAAATTGCCATTTTACCACTGCTCACACCAATATTTTTTTTCCTCCTAGGATGTCATTTTTTTTCCTTCTTGTCTACCTACCTTGTTTAATCCCAATTCCCCATCACTGGAAAACATGACAATATGTTAAGAAAGAGTGAGCTGGAAAACCGGGTTGGGGAGAAGGGAACAGTGTGAGCCAGAAAAGTCAAGGGCCTTTAGACATCGAGAGCCCTGGAGAGTCTGGTCCCCCAGGTAGAGACCATTGCCTCAGAGTTTCTGCCCTTATTAGTAACTTCTCATCAACAAGGATCACTTTTATGTGATCTATTTACGTATTCTTAAATGCCTAATTATGTCAACGTGGGACCTGCAGCTTTTCTCTCGAGAGGAACAGGAATAAGATTTTGGTTCTCAATTTATTACCGTCATCTCCATGTTCTTCATTGTTTTTTTATCATTTTGTTTCAAAGATGTATTATCTTCATTGTGTTTCAACTGTAGCAATCACAAAACATAGTATCCCAGGAGGCTATCTTTTTTGAGCAATGGAATAAACAGCATTAGTTTTTCCTTGCTAAAATACCAAAATTGCCTTTAAAATAAGCCAGTTGACTGTTGTAACTTTGAATTAACATGCCTTAGAAATATACCTTGTTAACTGATTAATGAAATTATTATAATTGTAAATTTTAAATTAGATTGAGGCATATGGATGGATACACTTATCTATTTGGTATGTATTTCCTATTGCATTAAACTAAGCCCTATTTGGGCTTGGATAGTAATACATTTTCAGGTAATTTGGTGTGATTTTCTTCCCTGAGCACTGAGCACACACTCAATCAGCCTTAGTGATTGAAATGAGCATTGTTCTCCACCCCTACCCTCAACACATTAACTCAAAATTGATTTTTTTACTTATTTTTTTCCAGAATGGTGCAATCAGCAGGTGATCACTTCAGGAAGAAAACCAGTGTCTTTATTCCAGTTCTTTTTGTTTTTCCCAGGCTCCTAACAATGATGGCTTGTGATCATATATGGCCTATAAACTCACTACAGATGTTAGTTGAATTTCATCAATGTGGCTCCCTCTTGTACCTATTTTCTCTTTGTTGCTATTGTTCACATTTTTAAAACAATTATTCTTAAGAATCTTAGTACCTAAAAATCTTTATTATTTAATTCTTAATTTTAAGATCTAGTTGAAGTTTTTCTTTCTGACAATTTAAAATTTCTACATGAAAATTCTTACCTTAGCCCATATCGTTATCATTTGTGTTTTTATATTTACACAATCATTTTGAAGGATTTAAAAAATGTGCCACTGGAATTTATTTACTCCTATGATTTTGTGTTTTTGATGTAACCTCAGTTGAACATTTACCCAGCACAGTATTCACTGGTGTTAAAGTGGTATCGGGAAATTGGCAATGTCTGGCCAAATTGTGCACACTCATAGTAAAGCAGCAGTTAGAGAAAGCAAATGAAGGCTGGAGAGTGGGAATGAAGGTGAAACAGCAACAGCCTGACTCCCTTAACCAAATCGTGACACTTTTCTAATTGATACAATGCCAACAGCACGTACAGCATCTAGTTGCAAAAAGAATCTTAATGAATTCCTGATGGCCTTTTTTATTTTTAGTCCACAAACCAGAGGGAACAATTGAATTGGGGGTCATAAATAATTTCCAGAGAATGAAGATACATGAAGCTTGATTTCAGGATATTCTGAAGTCAATAGATCAGAGCCACATAATAAGCACAAAGGAGACACTGGCCGGAGCTGGAGTGTCTGAAAAACTGGCTACATGAGCCCTTGCTTGAAGGCATATGAAACTGGTCATGCCCTGCTCTTGATGTTGGAGCTAGGGTGATGCAACTTCTAAACATCTTACAGAGGACTTATTTTGACACAATAGTACCCAGACCATTCTATAGTACAACACTAATGTTCCTGGAATCTCTGCTAATATTTCTTTCCCTTTCAAAGTTCACAACTCCAAACCCTGTCTGGATTATACTTCAGTCTGAGCAACAGGCCCAGGGTAAACCACAGCTACAGTGAGAGTAAGGATGAGTGTTTCTGACTGGCCTTGAAAATCAAAGGGTACTCTGGATTTTTGAACAGGATTCTTCAGGATTCTTTTGGGAAAGCCATTATGTGTCAGGCACTCTAAGCAATGTGAAGGACATTATATCACATTTGTTTTATCCACCACTGTATGCCCTGTGCCTGGCATAGAACCTGTCCCATAGTAAGCATGCAAGAAACATTTTTGAATGAAAAATTGAGCAGACTGACTGGATTCCTCCTCCATTCAAAATAACCTTCCCCATTTATGCAGCATATAGTTTACTGAGTGCTTAAAAATGGAAAACTTTGTGATAATGAGATAAAGGTGGAGTTCCTGCCATTATAGGATTACTGATGTAGGTGGAGGTAAGAGTTATCATTCAAATGATACCCCAATTTTCAAAATGAACTTAGAGTTCCTCAAAACAATCTTATAGGCTGGACAGACGCCTTTGAGGCAGGAACCAATCCCAAGTATAGCCATATGGACACACAGGATGATTAGGTCTCTCTTTCCTGTTAGGAACACAGTCTGGCTGGAAGTTAAGGACTGTCCAGGCACAAAAATGTTTTGATACAGATGCAGTCTCACGGACATCCTAAGATTTACCCTAGATAGCTGGGAACCAGACAAACATTCTCAATTTTCCTATGATTACTAAACGTTTTTCTTTGGCAACTCTTAGAATAATGTCACATTTGAATAAAAGCAGCCCAGTGAGGATACTGGTTTATGTTTCCAACACTTCAGTCTTAATACTCACAAAGAACAAAGTCTGTATTCCACAAGGAAAGAGTGACTGCTCCATTAAATTACACTGATATATAATATAGACTAAGTAGAAACAGAAACATTGAACGAGAATTTTATATTCCAAATCTACTTGGGACTGATAATCCTCTTTAAGTTAGCTGTCCAATTAGCTTTTTATATATTTTTTATAAGAAAGACCATTAAGAGATAACTGGGATCTTGCCTAGAATCCATGGCTGATAAAAATAGACTTGATATTATTTTTAGAGATAATAGAAAGTATTTAGAAATGCCAAGACTAAAAGGATGACTGAATAATCAGTTATTTTATTATAATATTCAATAGCCTAATGGAAAGAATTAGTAACTATTAACAAAGATCTATGTTAAACATCAAACTTTTTCTTTCTAATATATTAGCAAAAGTATTATTTGTAGTCAGACTAAATGACTGTAATAAAATAGCATAAAAATTAATATGTGGCATTTTATCACAACTCAGTAAAGACTATGCGGTTTTATTTCATTGCTGAGTGGGTGCAGTTTCGATCACTTGTGAGTATGATGAGAACTACAGCTTATCTAGGGTACACGGACAACTAAGGAATCTGTGAGTCACACATTGTGACTTTGAATGGGACAAGAGAGGCAGGGTGATTTAAGCACTAATTCTGTGATGCCCACTTAAGTCCCCCATAGCTAAACTTTAGGAACCTCACATAAAATTAAGATATCTAAATATTAGATACTTGACCACAAAGTAGATATCAAAGAGGAAGAATTAGGCCAGACGTCATTGGATGTCAGTGCTCCATCTAGCCCAAAAGTAGTTATAGAAGAAGGCTTTCTGAGAAGTGCCACACATCTTATGAATGTCATCCCAAGAGTGCCTGGCTCAACTCTCAGGGCATCGGTGCTTTCAGCCTCCTTCTTATAGGAGGGTGTCTGGAGAGAATCTATTGTCCACGAGGTCACCTATGTTCTTTCTTATCTCCTATTCTCTCCATTGGGCTTGGAGTGACATTCTAGGGCAAAACAAAATTTCCAGTAAAAACTAAAGTGTCTCCGCAGTTTCTACTTCAGAAAATGTTTAAAAATCATATATCCATGGTGACAGCAGCTCTTTTTATCCAGTAGGTACAGAGTACATGAGCCACCATTAGTTTCTTTTCATAACAAAATTAGAAAGAGTTGAGGAAGTTAAGGGGTCAGGTAGTCAGCTTATAGATTCAAGTCAAGTGCATTAACAAATGGGAAAAATGTATTCGTGCCGGGCAAACTCTCAGAATAGGTCGAGTAGTCAAGTGTGAAAGTGTTGTTGCATTTCCATAGACTACACTCAAAGAATGCTGAGAGATAGTAAACATGAGAAGAACATGCTTCTTAGGATCAGACCGACTTGGATTCAAATTCTAGATCCGCTAGTTACGTGAGATAAGTTATCTAACCATTCTGAACTTCAGTTTTTTTCACCTATCTAGAAAAAATTTATAATATGTATGAATAAAAATAAACAAATGAAAAATAGTAATACTGCATAGCATTTTTTAAAGATTAAATGAATAAATATATATAAGCGACATATCATAGGCACTTATTAAAGTGCAACTATTACTATATCTGCTTTCATTTTCACTAAAATTATCATTTATTCCAAGTTTTAATTGGTACTGCAACATATTTTTAAAGTATATGATATTTTAAATGACAATAAAGCTATTCCAGTATATTATATAAAATACCCCATATACATAAAAAGTCAAGATGTCAGACAGTACTATGAAATATATATATACACATACCTGTAGACATTATATACATATATATGCAAGCACAAAGAATCATTTATTATAGCAATCTGCTACTTTTGAAATGACCTCAGAGACAAGTGAAGCATTCAAGTGACATCACAAAAAAACGTTTCAATGCACGTTGTATTCAACATGGCCAGTCAACTAAATTATCTGTGACCTCTAAAATCACTACAGCTTTTGTCAAAAGATTTCAGTGGTAGATTGCAAGATCTTTCTAAGAGTCGATATATGCAGAATATATATAATATATATAGTATCGAAAAGTAGATATTCCATCCAAGAAAGGTGTGCTCCTCTGCTTGATATCCTTAGGAATAGCTTTATGGAATGAGGTTTTTAAATCATTTAAAAAAATAAAGTAAGGAATGCTATTTCACTTATGGACATATTTTCATATATATTAAGCTTTTCTGCTTACAATTTCTTCAAACTGTTAATACATTCATGGTACCATTGAATGAAACATTAGTTAAATTCATTCTTATATTTGTTATACAAAGAAATCCGTGCAACCCTGTGAGTTTCATGTTTTGTCTTAGCTCACAGGAAGTTTACAATTAAGTTTTATATATAATTGCAATAGTTTTCTTAACATAATTTTTTCTATTAGTGGAAAGAATGAAAGATTAATTAAGCTTTGTCCTTTTTGTATGTTAGAGTTTATTATATCTGTAAGTTTAGTATAAACTGCTTAAAATAATTTTTGAATGGAAAAATGTGTATCTGGATAAGCACATACCTGCTCTATCAGCCTGTGTAAGTGAAGCAGAAGTTATTCACTGACCTATCAGTGGATACATACTCCATTTATTTCTTCTGGTGGTGGTGACACTACCCAGCTGAAATATTTAAAATGTTTAGCTCTCTCTCCTGGCACATCTGCCAAATAACTTGCCTGAGTTATGGGACAGTTTGAGACCACAGAACAGCATGAAGGAATCATAAAGGTCTATGAGTGATCGATCAGACTTTGAACATAGAATCTGCTGTCCAGTGTTCTAATTGACTGATCTCCACAAATCAATGGAATGGGCTCTGTGAATGGTTGACAGACAATAAGGAGAGTAGTTGTATTTCATGTTAGAGAGTATAGGCTTTGGGTGCTTCATTTTCTCCAATGAACACAAAAATGGCATGGCTAAAATAGTTCACAGACATTTACAAAGTTCTTATAAAATGCCTCAATCTGGATTTTGAAGAACTAGACACGTTTTGACATTTCCTTTTTAGTTACAGAGCTGTTGAAACTTCATACGTCTAAGTCCTTAAGAGTTCATATCAGAGAAGATTTATGAGTAAAATCATTCATTAGGTCATCTTAACCTTTGATAATTTGTATTTATTTTAAACCTGGCAACACAGTGTCTATTAAATAAATCAGTAAGAGTGCCTTTGTCCTCCAAGAAAAATTATAGCCTGAATTATTCTATTGTATCCTTGATGTACAGAGAGCCATTATTCAGAACATGGTCCAAAAAATAAAATTAGAAGAATTGGATATCTATAGGAAAAAAACTAAGAGGCATAGTTATATACAAAAGAAAATGAGGAGAAATTGTTATCAAGAACTCCAAATGAGTTCTATTTCTATCTAAAAAAAAACAAACACAAAACCTTCTTGTCTGCAGCCAGGTTTCATTAACAGCTACCATTAGCGAACTTTACCTGTGAATAGACATTCATATAATAGAAATCCAGGTCCATGGACTCCTATCTACTCAGACATCACAAGGTAAAATAAAGCAAGCAAACTGCTGAATGTGCCAAGCTTCCCCAGGAATAAAGCTTACTGCACGCAAGCAACTTACTGAAAAAGAAGAAACTTACCAAATTATGTCACTAAGAATTTAATTTACACACTGCAATATTCACCACCACAAGCTATTTTTCTTGTTTCACTTACGTTTTTCTGCTCTGCAAAACTCAATCCAGATACGTTTGCATGAGCCTTGTTTTCAAAGAAAAACAAATACTGTAAGTAAAATAGACATTTCTGCCATTAACAGTTAAGATATATAGTGTTTATAGACAGATTAAAAACTGAAATTCCCTGATGTTTCCACTCTTTGTATTGTAGAAGAGAAAACATTTTTAACACGTTTTACACTAATTGAATACACACTACACATAGATTTTTCATTTGGACTGTCACCTGTATGTGTCTATTTCTTTGTAACACTTCACACACTTTCAGAAAGAAATACAAACCATTCAATATTACCGAATCTGTTTTAATCCTCAGAATCATGTTGCAGAACATGAGAAAGTTCTAGAGACTAGAACCGAGGGAACAATGTGTGATGCTGCTCTGAAATCATCCAGAATGATCCACAACAAATGCCTCTAACACTGCAGCAGAAACCAACGAAAACATTCCTGTGTTGTGTATAGGTCACATGACTCTCCGACTGGAAGGCTCTCTAAAGAAAACACATTAACCTTAGTGACAGTTAATCTGTAAAATAAGCAGTTTGATTTTCTAAATTGTGAATTCCCATCAGGCTATTAAGCTTAGACGATACCTTCCTTCACAGAAGGGTATTATTAAGGCATAAAGCTCTTATTAAATTATAAAACTGTCATTTTGGTCAAAAAAATGACAACTTTTACCCTACACTTACAAATTTGTCAATTTTTTTTTTACTACTGTTGAACCTGTCTTTTGACTGGTGACTAACATAGAACAAGTTTTATAAGAGAAATATTACTCTGATGCCTTATCTCTTATTTATTTCCTATCCCTTGTTCTTCTCAATAAGGTCTATGCTGGTAAAGGTAAAGTCTGTCTAATCCTCTTGATTAATGGGAGAAATAGGCAAGAGAAATGGCTGTAACTATGAGTGTTTTTCTATTAAAGTTGGTAAGAAAACAGTTCTTTAATAAATGAATAGACACAGGTATGATATGGTCAGAGTGGCAACTTTTTTTCTTTTTGACCAAAGACAAGTATTGCACAGGAAAGAGTTTGGATATGAAGACTCAGGAACGGTGATTGGTGTCCTGTTACCAAAGGGAAGTGGCTGTTGATAAGTCATCCCATTTTATTCCCATTAAGCCATATCTGCAATGTAGAAATTAACTGTGTTTATGCTCTCTGTCTTCGAAGCAATTACAAATGACTTCAGCATTACATGGGTGTCTCCTTTCAGCTGATAAAATATCAGAAGCATTTTTATATTGCAGAACATTCTGGAATCAGGCAGTTGCATGTAACCTTCAGATTTCAATGAAAATAAATATCTAGACTTTGAAATATTCCTTTTTTTCCCCTTGAGACAGAAGTAAACATAGAAGTACTTTACCTGTGTGCCAATCAGCTGAACAATTTCTTAACATGGGTTTACTTCAAGAATCGTTTTATGAGCTAAAGATTAGCTAAAAGGTTCACTGGATAGACTCCAGTTATTTGAAATATCATAACCAGTTTTTAATACAACTTTGAAATAGTCCTTTTCTGAAAAATTCTACATGCAAGCACATACTTTTTTAGCTTGTTTTTGGGGTCTTCAAAATATAACTGTCCTTAGAGAACTACTTTAAAAACTCTTGGGATTACAATGGTAGGGATTTTTGTAGTCCAGTGGTCATCTATACTTCTTTCTACTTATATCATTTTCAGGCTCTTGAATCATGAGATGGCTGGATTAAATCAAATGAAGTCCAATTTTATTCTTTTTCTCATAAGGCTATTTGTTTACTGATTTTCTTCTTAAGTTATCTTATTAATAAATTTCGTTATTAGGTTTCCGACATTTAAAAAATATTTGTGAATCTGTTACTAAGTTCGAGATAGTGTGGTCATTGTCCTAAACACAGAGCACATTAATTCCAAATGAGTATTTTTTTGAGCATAAGATATATCAGGGCTACCAACTTTATTAAGTGTTCCAGTTCTGATTTCTAAATTCCTTACAGAACACATCAGCAGCATCAATTCCCCCTTCCCCCTTCACCACTCACTCACTGTTTGGAAAAAAAAATGTAGATTAAGCTCTCAACATTGATCCAGTAGACACTGGCGCCATGTGACTATTAACTGATTTTGCAGACTTGTGCTTCTTCTCCCTTAATTTCTGAACTTTGATCATTATGATTTGACACCGATTTCACAGGTCAAACTTAGGCCTGGTTAGGGCAGTGGCCTTTAACCTGGATCCAAGGCATTTATATCTTGGGGAACTGGAAGTCCACGGAGAGGATTAAAAAGTTTCATGAACTTGAATGTAGGCAACAAACCACCATATTTTTAGCAATGGTTTGTTATTTTCATTATTGTTGTTGCTAATATAGTGTTGCAGATCTTTTTAAATATACCTAGGAATTATTTGGCCTATCATTGCCTCTTGTTAACAGATGTCCCAAGATCCTATTATATTGACAGCAAATGGGTCCTCCTTCACGATCGATCGTCTCAGGATTTCCCGCCCTTGAGATGGTTCAGATCTCTAGTTTGCCACAGCGTCTCTTTCATCCTCTGCACTCGTGGTGCTCCATTCCCTTGAAAAACTTTTTATTCCCCAAAAACAGCGACGACAAACAGAACAAAAACTTCACTGTAGTATGTAAAATACCACAAGGGATACTTGGTCACTGTAACTCCGTTTCTGAAGGCAGGTGATCCATGACCTTAAATTACAAAATTTCAAAGTCTTTAAATAGGTATTAAGCAATATCCTTTGCATTAAAGTACTCAATGAGTAAGTGTTCTAATGACAATCGACAAAGGTAAAGACTTTATACTTCGTTATATTATAGATACATTATATACCTACTGAGTATAAAAATACAATATGTACAAATATATTTCCTCCAAATGAAGAAATGGGCTTCATTTGCTTGTACTGAATTTCTAAACTATAAACAAATTTGCTGTTTTACAATGAAATTGAGTGCTTACCACGTCAACTACTATAGTAAGCACAGATAAGTGATGTCACTGAGTCTGCACAATAACCCTATGAGAAGCAAGGTATTGTCATCCCCATTTTACAGAAATAGGAATTGTGACTCAGAGGAGGAAAGTAACTTGCCTAAGGCCACACACACATCTAGTAAGTGGCCTGACTGAGACTTCCCCTCAGGATGTGTATTAGTCCTCTATTGCTGTGTAACAAATTACCACATGCTTACCGGTTTAGACAACACCCTTTTATTAGATCACTGCTTTATAGGTCAGAAGTCTGGGCTTGGAGTGGCTGAGTTCTCTGCTCAGGAACTCACAGAGTAATATCAGGGTGTTGGCTGGACTGCATTCCTATCTGGAAATTCCAGGGAAGAAAATGCTTCCCAGCTCTCTGGTTGTTGGCAGAATTCACTTCATGGTAGTTGCAGGACTGAGATGTCCATTGCCTTGCTAGCTGCCGGCCTGGTACCACTCTCAGCTTCTAGAGGCCACTCTCAGGTCCTTGACCTTCTCAGCAACAGAGAACCTCCTCCCATCACATCCCTCTCATGTTTCACATTTCTCTCACTTCCCTTTCTGTGACCAGCAGGAGGAAACTCTTTATTTTTAAAGGCCTCATATGATTAGGTCAGGCCCATCTGGATAACCTCCCTATCTTTAGGTCAACTGATCTGGGATTTTAATTCTATCTGAAAAATCCCTTCACAGCAGGACCTAGATTAGTATTTGATTGAATGACCAGGGCCCAGGAATCTCGGTGGCCTCCCTAGAATTCTGCCCACCACCGGATGTAATGCACTCAACTACCTGCCTCCCATACGCCACAAGAGAAACAAGTATAAATTGCCAGGGTTTCTATGGGCCATAGGTCTTCATATTTCACATGTAGGCAGCACGAATGCAGCACAAAGGCCTGACAAAGGGAAGACCCCCAGCAGGATCCGTGCTTAGTTTGATTCTGATATTTTTTCATATCCCTGTGCCTTTGCCTGCAGCTTTTAGGAACACAACCCAAATTCTACCATGGGTTTTCACGCCTTGTAGAATGTGTTCCCTGCCTATCTTTCAAGTCTCTTCTGGAACCACTTCCCTCTTTTGTTTTCTGGCTCTCTCTCTATTCCTCGAATGTTCAATGCCACCTCTGGACTCAGGACTTTTGCAAATATTGTTCCCTCTGGTGCAAATTCTTCCTCTCCACACCTAGTCATGATTAATTTAACTGCTTTAGAGAGGGGAGATAAAAAAGTTTGTACGCTCCCACCTTAGACGTTTTCACTTAATTGGTTCAGATACGGTCCCTTTTAGGTTGTATGCAAGCAGAAAACAAAGATGGAAGTAGGCAACAATAATTAATGTTATCACTCCTCACAGCCATGGGGAGAGAAAAGCTGGAGAAGACATGTGGCCACTACTTAGTGGTGAAAGGGGTGAGGAAGCCTTCCCTGAACGAGGCTGGCTAAACTGGCCAGGAAGCAGAGAGCAGAGTCCTAGGCTTACTTTGAGAACCACACCTGTGATGACTCCTTCACAGGCCTGTTCTGGATACATGTTCCACTTTCTGGCCATTATTTTAAGTCTTTATCCTGGAATACTATTTGTGGGGACACCTAAGCTGAGCTAATAAATTCCTGACAGCCAGCTATCAGCCCCAGCCTCCAGGCACTTCCCCAGAGTTACAGTTTTGTTGGCCCTCATTGTAGTGACAATGGGGTAACCTTAGGTTCTGACACACAGATTATCAGTTTGCCTGTATAGAAGGCTCTTGCCAATTTAGGTGGTTTACTGAAATGGGGCAATATTTTATTTTCTATGCATTAAATGAAATACTAACAACTTGCAAATTTTATTTTCAATGTACCCATAATTTTTACACATAATTCTCTTCAGACATAAATATTTCCATAACTCTATTAAACCAAAAGTTGAAATATTACATGATTTTATTAGTGTAATATTGGAGGCAATTGACAAGTAGCAATTTTTCTCAACAACTGCCCTCTGCAGGCCTCTCTTATCCTTCAGATCTAAGCTCAAATATCATTTCCTCACAGAACCCTCTCTGATAAGATTGTGTGCCTTATACCCTCCTAGCAATGTTGACTTTCCTTTCATATTATGTAAATTTATTTTGGGAATTGTTTGATAAAATCCATCTTCCCTATTAGATTGCAAGTTTCATATATGCAGTGAAGGGGAGAAAGAGCATTCTCTACCCACTCTGGGTCCTTTCTGACTGGGCTAAAAATTAAATTGACATGAAACTGAATAGCAGGAGAAAATCAAAGCTTTATAACATGTATACATGGGAGAGACCCGGGGAAACTGAGTATCTTTCGACAAGATGGCGGAGGTTCTCCCCTTAAATAGACAAAGGAGGATATTGGGGGTTGGCTCAGTTATGGGAGATTACCAGAAAAGCACAGTGAGGTTATTATGCAGATTTAAGGCCCCACCTTCCACACTGACATGTTTCTAGAGATGAGGTCATCTGCCCTCTTCCCAGCAGAGAAGGAAATACCTCTACAAATGAGATTTCCCTTATAAATGTAAATGCCTGGTAAACAGAACTTTGATAAGAATGGGCCCAGCAAAGACCGTCCCAGTGTTATCTATGGTGACGGCCTGTCCCAGGGACAGGCCTTCCATCCCAAATCCCTTCAGACAGTTAGTGGGTGCGAGGAAGGTCAAAGCCTCCTTCAATGAAAATAGGTAAAAAGACACATCTTGAGGTGGCCAATTCTGGTCCCCACAGCAGGCAGTTAAGAACAGTGTCTGGTTTTATTTATCATTGAATTCCCACCATTTAGCAAAGTATCTATGACACAGCAGACTCTAAATAAATATTTGTTGAGCAAATAAATGAATGGGGCATACATTTGCATTTTTAAGTTCAACGTTACCTTTCTGTGATGATCTATAGAGTTCAGCAACTTGTAGTCCACTAAGAGAGTATTTGAAACATTATAATGCCCACTTTTTGCATCAATAAGTAGAACACTGTCAACAAATTTATATTGGAGCCCTACCATCCACTGATTTCCCTCAAGCACAATAGCCTGAAATTATAAAGTTCTACTCACAAAAATTCAATTTTAAACTAAATCTGAGTGGCCAAAAGCCTGAAGACCAAGGAAATTAGAGTATTGAAAAAAGTTTCTTGAACTGATGGACAATGAGTTCTTTCCTGGAAAAGGAAAGAAGTGGAGAAATGAGAGGGCTAAAGGATTTGGAAGAAATGAGGGCTTTTTAGATGAAGGCCTAAATCTCCCCATGGAAAGTGAGTCACAGGGGCAGATAAACAAAGAAGTTGTAAGTCAGGTTTGGCTGTGGAGCAGTTACAGGCCCAGGTGTGATTATAGGAATGTTTGGCTAAAGTGACAAAGTGAAGTGGACCATAACTGAGGCTCCTGCGTGGGTCGTTCATATGGAGACTGAGTCACACAGGGTGACCAAAACATTTGGGTGGAGAAAAAGACAGTGACAAATGCCCCAGAAATTGAAAAGCGGGAGAGAAAGTATAGTTGAATGACATGGGCTTCACAGGGGGAGGGTTTTTAAAAGACAATAGGGTAATGAAACTTTTATTGTTTAAGGAAATATATTCTGATACGAAAATTCATTGCACATGGGGGAGAGGATAAAGGGGGATGTAGAAGCATTGTGGGTGGTTTTTGGAGGCCCTAGAAAGATAAGTTGAGGCAATTTTTTCTTTAATAAGTATGGTCACGTGGGCTCAGGGAGGGAGGTAAGAGGGAGAAACAATATGAGCTCTGCACGCACCCTCCACCTTCCAGAGTCTTACATATAAGGGCTCCAGTGACACTGGCATTTCTGAAGAGAAAATGCTCCTCACATTTTCAAAACCTAGATTTCCTGAGATACAACAAAGGGATAGCATAAAGGTAAGAATATTGCAGGCAATAGTAGCATAAAAGTCCTCAAATTTTCAAATTCTTTGTGTACCATGAGTCAAAACTATTTACAAATGACGTTAACACGTCTAACAAATCTACCAACTATCCATTAAGTATTTTCTTTCCCAAGACAGCAACTTCACACCGTGTCTATGCACGCAAAGTATTCTACATTTTACTTTCTTGAGTTGGAGGAACAATCAGTTTTGACAGCACTTTTTATAACTAACGAAGGAGCATTTATGACTTGGAGATAAATGTGCCATCGGTCTGGGGAGAACTTTTTTGTCTACAGGAGAGAGGGTGAAATAAGTGCCTCCTATAACCCCCAACCCTCTAGTAGCATTGGGTCAATTGTATTCCTAGCCTAGAAGGAAGATCTAAGTGACTGCCACCTTCACTCAGTTCTTAGAACACTTTAACACAGTCTTTGCACTCACTGGCATCTATGAAGGCCCTTATATTTATATTTGTGGTTTAAAATGCTTATATTCCTTGCATATTATTCCAATCACATAAGATCATTAATAGCAAAAACCGTATCCTATAATTCTTTTATAATCTTCCTCAGCATCTAACTCAACGCTACAAACGTACTCAGAACTCGTTAAACCACTAACTGCTGAAAAGTGACAAAGTCCCAGGTTAGAAAAGCAATGCTCATGATTGCTTTGTACGGCCAGGACTCCCAGGGCACTTCGCTTACATTGGAGCGCCTGTTCTCTTGTAAGGGCTGCCTATCAAAGCTATCCAAATGCACATAGGAACCCCATTATTCCCAGCAAGGTTTTCCATTGCCTAATTAATTCAACCCTACTCTTTCAAGATCGCCCAGTGAGTAGCACTATTGAGTCTGACTGACTTGAGAGGCTGGCTCTCACAGCCAGTAGTTTTATGAACTGAGTGTGAACTAGAAGCAGTGGTAAAATATTACCTGTCCCTACTGCTCTATTTGTCCTGTTATTTTGAAATTGGCTATTCCTGTCTAAACACCGTTCACTTAGAACTAGGTTTTAAATCAGGCATATTTTCCAAGAAGCCGGACATGTTAGATGGGAAAGGGCAGTGAAATGATGAAGCAGAAATAGGTACTAAAATATGCACAATTCTCCTTCTCCCCTACACACACACTAAGATTTAAAGGCTGATTCTGTTCAAAATGTTCACTTCTTGTGGTACTTGATACGGGTTGAATTCTTGAGAGGCAAACTGATGTTTTCTCATGTAATAAAGATGCAAACGAGACTTCTTTTAGCTTGTGGTCTAAGTCTGGATCATCTCCAAATTCCCAGAGCCCAACACTCTGCTTGGCCAGTGGTGAGTGTCATACACTTACTGATCCAATCCTCTGGAGAAATTTCAAGAGACCTCCTCTCTGAGATGATATTAATATCTTGTTTCTCTTAGTCTCCCCTTTATGACATGTTGGCTATTTATCTTCCTTTTCTCACACATAAGGATCGTAAGTACTTGGAAAATTACTTGTCTTCCCTGGTGGTTTTATTACGTCTCTCACTGTCAATATTGGAAACGGTAAGCCCTAGACTACAATCATGTACAGATGTGGGACAGCGTGGAGCTCTTCAGGAGGATGCTGTCATGTAGAAAGTAAATCAGTAAACAAGGTAGAATAAATGACCTAGGCCTGCGGAACATAGTTACACATAAAGACATTTGAGAGGTAAAGAAAAACCTCTCTCTCAAGTCTGAAAGTTGAGTAGCATTTTCCAAAGCTCAAAACCAAATCCCTTTCAATCTTGCTGCCTGCTAAACAAGGTCTTTCATTCAAATTCCCACTCAATCGATCTCTGAATTTTCTGCTTTTGTAGTATTGTGATCCACCCTCCACCCTTGTCCTACCTCTAGGTCATTTCTAAATGAATTTTATTGAAGTAGAATTTACATACAATAAATGACATCCATTTAAAATGCATAAATCAGTGAGTTTTGACAGATGCGTATGCCATAATCAAAATACAAGACATTTATATCCATCACCCCACAAAGTTTTGTCATATGTCTTTGCTATCCATTCCTTTTGCCTCCTCTGGCTCTGGGCAACCACTGATGTGCTTTCTGTCACTTTAGATTAGTTTGCATTTTCCATATTTCATATTAATGAAAGCGTGCAGTATGTACAATTTTGTTCCTGACTTCTTTCACTCAGCTTCAAGATTTTAGATTCATCCAGTTGTTTGCATATGTCCAGACTTTGCTTTTTTTACGGCTGAGTCATAGTCTATTGTATGGATATACCACATTTTCTTCATCCATTCACTGGTTGATGGACTTTTGAGCCATTTCTAGCTTTTGACTATTGCAAATTTTTGTGTAGACATGTTTTTATTTTTCTCGGTATTTTGTGTTTCTAGAATTGGGATTGCTGGGTTATGGGGTGAATCTGTCAAAGAGATGTTCAAAGTGACTGTGTAATTTTACATTTCCACCAGCAATGTGTGAGTTTCAGTTGCTCCAAATCCTTATCATTGTTTGGTATATTTTCAGTCTTTTTAATTTTGGATATTTTAATGATGTGAAATGACATTTCGTGTGGTTATAATTTTCATTTCCTCAATGACTACACGATGTTGAGTATCTTTTCACATGCTTGTTTACCGTTAGTATATCCCCTTTTGAGAAGTATTAAACTCTTTTACTAATCTTTACTTTGGGTTGTTAGTCTTCTTATGACTGAGTTGTAAGAGTTCCTATATTCTGGATATCAGTCTTTTATCATAAATATGTATTGTGAATATTATCTCCAATTCTGTAGCATACCTTTTCATTTCTTAGTAGTTTCTTTCCAAGACCAGACATTATTTAATAGCCCAATTTATCAATTTTTTGTTTGTTTTATGATTCACGCTTCTTATGTCCTGTCTAACCATTGTTGGCTTTCTCTAAGGACATAAGGATTTTCTACCGTGTGTGTTTTTTCTAGGTCTTGTTAGAAGAACTCTCTTTCTAGAGTGATCTGGTTTTGGTCATTTAACATCTCATTTATTCAATTTATGGGTTTTGATATTTGCATCTGGTAATCCCAGGGGAGCCTCAGAATTCCCAAAGGTAATAAATGGTCCATAGATGAATACTGAACAGAAAATGAGGTCTTTGGAGTAAAGAAGCTGTTTTCAATTTTTTTTGGTAACTCTAGAAGCAGCTAGGATTCATCCATAGAACTTAAACTCAAAGGGGTCGTAGAGATCTTCTTGTCCGATTGTCCTTATTTTGTAACATAAGAAAACTGAGGTTTCTAAAGGTTAAGTAATTTTTCCATGATCACATGATTCCTTCTTTGTCCTTTCTATAAATTTTATCTTCATTCTATGAGCAATAATCTCAACCCTCACATGCAGTTCTAAAGTAACAGTCTTAATATTTCAACTAATCTTGATAAGATCACTAATATGCCTCAGTTTAAATTTCAATCTCAAATATGTCTCAAGAGAGCTGTCTCAAAGGTCCTAATTTTAACTGAGAACTTGGTTACCCCCCCAAGTAGCACCTTTCTAAGTGATAGGATGTCAGAAAATCTCCTCTTCTCTAAATATTCCCTATGCACCTGCCATATTATCTATTGATGCACAACAAATTACCCTGAAACTTAGCAGCAACATGTGTTTATTATCTCACAGTTTCTTAGGTCAGGAATCCAGGATGCTGAGCTGAGTCCTCCACTTTAGGGTCCCTCCAGAGGCTACAATCAAAGCCTTGGACAGCTCCGAGGTTGATCTCTAGTCTTGATGAGGGAAGGCCCAGCTTCCGAGTGGATGGATTCAGTTCCTAATTGGATGTTGGGCTGCGGGTTTCAGTTCTTCACTGACTGTCAGCCAGAGGCAGCTCTCAACTCCTTGTCAGGTGGTCTTTTCCATCAGGACAAGCACATAAGCTGAACCAGAGAGAAAATGCCACAGTCTTTTATAAGCTGAACTCAGAAGTGGCAGCCCAACACTTCGTTACATTCTATTTGTTAGAAGCAAGTCACCAGGTCCAGTCCACACTCAAGGGAAGAAAATTACACAATGGTGAGAATATCAGGAGGCAGGGATCATGGGGAGCCATTTCAGAAGGCTACCTACCACACCCCTATATAGCAATGCCTATATTTCCAGCATCAGAGATTCATTTTTTTAGGTTAAGACCTAACTTTTTTAAGAATTGGCTCTATCAAAAATGATTCAACTATGAGAATGATAACATCTTGCTTATTATCTTTTCAATCTTTAATATGGATTTATTTGTTACATTCTTAGTAATTTGGGAAATCAGATCCTGGTACATAGGGCAATACAGATTTTGGCTTACCAGTACGGCAGTGAAAGGTCCAATTAAGTATTCCTAAGAGTGGGGAAATTCAAACAGCCAAGCAGCCTTGTGGAGGCTTGTAAGGCTGGGAAAGGAAGGAGAAGGGCAAAATGGGGTGGTGGGATAGCATTATCTGGGAATCTTTGTCTAGAAGCAGCTTGGGTCTCAAGAGATATTAGAAAATCTCTGCACTTAAAATAAAAAACAAATGCCTTGAATTTGTTCCATTAAGTCCAGCCTGTAGAACGATTCTATCATTCGCTGAAATTGACAGATTCTATGCATCAGCTGCCCTACACCCACCCTCAAAGTTCCCGCTCAGGTGGGCCTTCTCTATAGAATTCTACCAGGGCATATTCTAGTCTACGCACTCCCTTTGATGAGAAAAAATGCAACCCCTCTGGGAAAAAGCAGCCTCTGGGCACACGGCTGAGAGAGCAGAGGGCACATTTTGACAAGACATAGTCAACATTTTCTCTGGTAGATGCAGTCCTCCTGCCAATCTAAGACATAAGGCTTAGACTGGAGAGAGTGGACTACAATTTCAGCCAGTCATCTCCTCAGCTGGGGGCCTTTGTGCAATGCACATACTATACGACTGGATTCAGCAGCCTGAATTTCTAGAAAGAATAAATTCAGCATTCTTCTTTTCCTTAAAAGTTGAGTTTGAATTTGGAGTTAGAAGACCTGAGTTTGGTTTCAGTTCTGCTACATACAGAACTAGGGCAAATACCTCTTGAAGTCTCAGTTTCCTCCTTTTAGATGAGAGTCTACATGACAGATGACACTCTACGTGGCATAATCTTTGTGATAATTAAATGGAATACTATTTGGCCGTTGTATAAGCTGTAAGTCTTATGTGGCAGTCTTTTTGATTGACGTTTGGACAGGCCAATGGAATCCGGGTCTAGCGCCATGTTTTCTGTACTCACTCCAAAAGAATTCGAGGGGCTGCAGAATTCAACTGGCCCACAGACTAAAACTGTGGGCTAAGAGGTCTTCAGATCTGTGTGTGTCCATCATTCTTGGCCACAGTCCACACAGATGCTCATCATAAACTTACTAGTACGCACAACTCTCCCGGGGATCCCAAAATGGCCCATTTCTTTCATACATCAGAAAAGCTCATGTTTTTAGGGAAAAGAAAAACTAACAGAGAAAGAAACAAAAGGATTGCAAATGTAAGTAACTAGCATTGCTGAAAATCATAGACATTTAATCTGTCTGAAAATCTACAAATCCTAAAACACAACAACGAAAACCATAATATTGCTTCTTTTATTTTTTAAATCTCTCCAGATAGTAGAAGGTTTTTTGAGAGTATTAAATGACCGGACTCCTTCCAGTCTTAGTTTTCCCACATAAATAAGTCCACACTTTCAGTTACCTTAGTTATTTCCTTTTAAACACCTCCCCCCGGTCTTATCAATGTTGTTATGGTTAGAAAAAAGGGGGATGGGGAAGGCAGCCTATCCCAATAATGGCAACAATGTGAACAGGAAACCAGACGCAGAAAGAAAGATTGCAAAGGAAAAATTTAGTTTAGATACAAGATTAGATTAAATACTTAAGTGTTGACAAACTTGGCCCTGTCTATGGGACTCAAGAAATTTATATGCCGGATCTTAGTGGGAAAGGGAGGGCAGCGCAAGGGCTGAACTTTCTGCAAGGCAGGAACATCCGCTGGGAAGAAGCAGCTGAGAGAAGGCTCTGGGCTGCCTGGTTCCACACCCCTGGAGTCACAGGGCTCCCCCTCAGTGCAGGACTTCCTTGAGAGTTTCTAAATAAGCCAGGCAGTCATGGGGGCACCAATCTCCCTTCCTTCCAAAACAGAGATGTGTGAAAATCCATTTTTAACCTATTGCAGCAACGCCAAGACTGGGATTAAAAAAATTCTCAGGGAAAACAAAACAAAAAACTCATAAAAGTTTATCAAACTGCCCTCATCTTGGAACAAATAGGAAAGGCAATAGGGTGTTTCTAAAATTTGAATGAAGTACAGACTCCTTTGAAGGGAAAACATTTCTCTCCTATCCCTGAGAGTGTCTGAGGTCATTTTCTCTCACTGTCAGCATTCTTCAGACCCAAGTTACAGAAACACTGACTCAAGAAAAGATGTATTCCATGAAGGTGGCTTTCCCTTGTGAATTATCACTGTAGTTGGTATTTATAATTTATATGTTGTTGGAGTCTCAGAATATGCCTGTGGATTCCCAGGCTTGAGAATAAACATAAAATGGAAAAAGTGCAGCTTAATTATGCCTGGTGTTGAATCTCAGAACAAATGCTTACTGAATGTCTGATAATTATCAAGTTACTTAAATATTCTGAGCCTAGGGGGATTAATACAAGGCCTGGCACATAGTAGGTGCTAAATAAATTTTCCCAGCCTCCATTCACAGATGATTTCATGTTCCACCTTACACTTAATCTAGCCAAGATATCATTGGCTGCTTCAGTTTGCAAGATATTTATTCCTTGGTTTCTTTCTCTTCATTTTTTTTTCTGGATTTTGTGATTAAAAATTAGATTTCAGGGGGCTGGCCCGTTCACATGCTCCACTTTGGTGGCCTGGGTTTCTCAGGTTCGGATCCTGGGCACAGACTGACGCACCGCTTGTCAAGTCATGCTGTGGTGGCATCGCATATAAAGTAGAGGAAGATGGGCACGGATGTTAGCCCAGGGCCAGTCTTTCTCAGCAAAAAGAGGAGGATTGGCAACGGATGTTAGCTCTGGACAAATCTTCCTCACACACACACGCAAAAATTAGATTTCAGGAAAACACACTAAAATTTCTGTCTAAGGAATATTGGGTGTTATCACTTCCAGATCTTGAAAGATCTCTATCTCTTTAATTTATTTCCAGGCACTGTGGAAGGTAGAATTTACACAGCTGGCACCCCTCCAAACTCACAGAAATGTTGGATAAAACATAATAAGAAAATAATTTTAAATATATAGTCAAGTTCAAAAGAAGAAAAGAAAAATCTCTTTAATACAGAAATAAGGAGTGAATACAAACCTAGGGCTATAGCTGCAGAGGAAATGGATCTGGGATCAAGGCCACTGAGGGTGGAGCTCTGGGACCCAAGCTGAGACAAGAGAGGTCTCAGGGTTGCGTGAAAGGATAAATCACAGGGTGCCCTGAATAAAGCTGGCAGTCTTCACCTTCCATGAAACTGGAACTAGAAAACTCTGCCTACTGTCTATGGAATTTGGTATTTTCAGGAACTGCTGAGAGGCACAGAGGGAAATTAAAACCCCAGTCAATAATATATGCAGGAGTGAGGTGTGAATTTATACCATACCATGGTTTGAGAGACTAAACTGGAGGAAGTAACATAATGACTGGTTTGGATCATAGGATCCAGGAAGAATGCACAAAGCATGTAGGCATGCTTCCACTACTCAGGCTTCATGGGGGTTCCACAATAAGTTCCACCAAAGACAGGCTCACATTAAAAAAAAAAAAATCATTAGTCATAGAAAGAAATATGCCATCATCAGGGAGAGACAATGGATACAACAGATAGGAAAATTTAAATCTCAAAGTTGGGAAAAAATAATGGGCCAATAGGTATAACAGTTAAAAGAGAACTTTTGACAAAATATCAGCACAGCGAGTCTTTTAAAAGTCAAAGACAAAGAACTTCTATCCAGAGTGTGCGTGTGTACGTGTGCATGTGTGCATGTGTGTATGTGTGTGGGGGGGGGTGGTTCTAATGTAGTCCAGAGTGGTATTGGAAGGAGATACTACATTTTGCGGTCTGGAGTTAGAAACTCATCACAGCTGACAGACCAGTCTTGAAAAGGGAATTGATGTGGGGAGCTCTGGTGGGAACTCAAAAGATTTCCTTGGTTTTGTTTCAAAAGAAACTAGACAAAAATCCATACATCAACCCAGGGCAGCAGCAAAGCAATCTTGACATCCACCTGGGACAATGAGTGATGAAGGAAAAAGACACCAGCATGAAACTCAAACCCAGCCAGTTCCATATACGCTAGAGTGGTTCAAACGTATTCAGCCTGTGTGGTACTAGAACCCTAAGGCCAAATATTAACATAAAATCTGTCCAAGACAGGTGAAACCCAGGGGCACTGGCAGAATCCAGAGCAAAACTGCCTTATGAGAACACTCAGAACCAGGGCACGCAGGCAACATCTGCTGAAGGTGAGTTCACAACCTCAAAGCACAACCACGGGAGAAAGCATGAGGAGAAAGCGTGAGGTCAAATCAGCATATGCAACAAAGGAGAATTAATGCCCCAGGAACAGGAGGTAAGAACAGTCTGATCTATATCATCATTGTGTTTAAAATTATATCAGACCAAAAGGAAGAAGGGGAAGCGGTGATGATTGCTGTTGTGTGTTCACAACATCATCTTAGACATTGTCTTAGACTGATGGAGATTTTAAGGGGAACCACTAAAAGGACAGAAATAGAATGCATAACTCCCAAATTTGTGGGGTGAGGAAAGTAATATAGAAAACTAGATTAACCTAATAGAGAAAAGGAAAAGAGAGGGGAATAAAAGCAAAAGAAAAGTGTGGAAAAAAGATGCACACAAATAAAACTGATAGAAATATATCAGTAACCACAATTCTTAAAACACTAAAATATTTCATTGTTTGTATTTTTGTAATTTATTTAACCAGTCTCATACTCATGGACTTTTTGAATGACTCCAACATTTTTTGATACAGCTAATAACCTTGTGTATGTGTATAATTATATATATATATACATGCATATACATATGCATATATACAATTTCATTTTCTGCTAAACCTATAGGATAAATTCATAGGGGTGGAACTGCAGAATCAAAATATTGGTGCATTTTTTATTTTGACACTTGCTGTCAAGCCAATTTAACTTGCACCAGAAAAGTGCAAGGATGTCTATTTCTCTACACCTTGGCCATAGTCACTTTCCATATCTTAAAAAAGAATTTTTGCCAATATGATGAAGGACAACAGTTTTTTACTATTGCTTAAATTTATATTTCTCTTAATTTGACTTGTAGAATCATTTGTATTTTCTGCTTCTACATTTGCCTCCCTACAGTCAATCTGAAACCTCACCGCAAGAGCAAACCATCGAACACTTAAGTCCACCATGTCTCTCCACTCGGCCCTACCTCCCGCTGAGGAGCGGATTCAATCAGCATAATCCTGCTTCCCTGAGATAACACCCAGAGCCCCCCACAGTGTGCCCACACCCTTCCCCCTGAAATAACACCCAGAGCCCTCTACAGTGTGCCCACACCCTTCCTCCTGCGATGATGCCCAGAGCCCTCCAGAGTATGCCTACACCCTGACCCCTCTGGTCTCAGCTCTGGCTGCTCCTCCCCTTGCTCTCTCCCCCGCAGTCCCTCTGGCCCCTTTTCATGTTGAACACGTGCCAGGAGAGCTCATGCCCTAGAAAGTTTGTTCTGGCTGCTCTGCTTCTCCCAGCTCTCTGCTTGGCTGACTTCTCACCCTCTTCAAGCCTTTGCTCAAATTTTACCTCTTCAATGCAGCCCACCCTAAATAACCTATGTGATACTGCAACTTCTCCTTGGGCACCCGTGCCTCTGTCCCCCTCACCTTATTCATAGCACTATAAATTATATAATATTCACAATAGCATGTCGTTTAGTTTATGCTATGTAATTTGCTACTTGATATATAGTCAATTTTGCCTACTCATCTCTCCATTACCTTCTCTTGATCTTTATCATTTTTCTCTACTGAATTATGGTCTCAAATATTTATAGAGCATTTTTGTATAATAAAAGGTGGTCATTTTATTGTTATATGTGTAGCAGTTATTTTTTCTGTACTGGTTGTTGGTGTTCTGATTTTTCATTTTAGGACCAAATTTATTGATCTTATTCCTTTTGTTTTTTAAGTCATATGTTAAAAGGTCTTCCCACTCAGTGTGTGTGTATACGTGTGTGTGTTTATATATAGAGAGAGACATACATGTACATATACATACGTATGCGTATGCATGTATGTATCACGTTATATATGTGTATATTATATAAATGTATGTGTATATTATATATTATACATATGTATGTGTATATATTTTACTTATATATATATAAATTATCCCCTTTAATGTTTGTATGTTTAAATATTTGTTCCATTTGGAATTTATTTTGGGATAAGAATTTTTTTTTCTGAATAGCTACCTTAGATTTAAAAATACAACTCTTATCTGCTGATATACAGTGTCATATTTATCAACTAGTAAGTTCCCAGATGTGTCTGAGTCTATTTCTGGACTTTCTATTCTGCTCCATTATTCTATGTATTTAATCATGTGATGCTACCACACTTTAGTTACTGTAACTTTGTAACATGTACAGAATTGATATCCATTAGAGTATTCAACTCAGAAACTTCTGTGCTGCTCTTCTATGTATATTTTTCCGTGTGAACTTTACCATCACCTTGTAGGGTTTAAAGCACACACACACACACACACACACACACACACACACACACACACACAATGACACTTATTTTCATTGATATTGCATTACATTTATAGATTGATTTAGAAAAAATCTGCTTCTTTGTAATGTTGGCTCTTCCTATACGAAAATAGGATGTACCTCTCTCTGTATTTAATCTTCTTTTGTGTAAATTAGATGCAGTTAAAGGGTTTGGGGGAGGTTTAAAAATTATTTAGATATTGCTTATTTCTTCCTATGCTTATTTCCAGGCATTTTATACATTGGGTTACTATTAAGAGTAAGATTTTTCTTCCATTATCTTTTCTACTGTATGTTATTCATATGTAATAAAACTATTGATTTCTATGTTAATTTAGTACTCAAAAGCTTTATTGAATTCTCTGATTTTAATGTTTCAGATTTGCTATTCTTCAAGTATTGAGCTGTATTATTTGCAAACAATGGTAGTTCTTACCTCCTCCTTTTCAGTTTTTCCACTCTTTTCTCTCTTGTCAATCATATCAGATACTAATTCCAAAACAATTTTATGTAAGAGTGGCGACTATCAGTGTAATTATTTAAGGCTTTTCTTTAAGCACTATTTACAGAGCACTCATAGCTCTAAGTTGTTTTCATTATGATTATTTTCTATATATTATGCAATTTTAATTTTGATAAAAGTTGTCTAACAGAGTTTTTATTTTCTACTTTTTGATTAGTATCCAGTTAGTTGAAGTGTAATCAGAGAATGTAGTCTGTGCCATACGTCTTTGGAATTAACTGAAATCTCCTTTGTGGCCTAATATTTGGTCAATGTGTGTTAATGTTCCTTGAAAACTTGAAAAGGAGGTAGACTCTCTGGTTTTAGGTTACAGAATTATATATATACATATATCTTTAATTTTTAAATCTCACTTCTTTATTACATTACTTAAGTCTTCTCCATGTTTATTTCTTCTTCACTTTACTTGTCATAAAACAAGAAGCAAAAGTCTCCTGCTCATAATATCTTAATATGTTCAGTCTATTTCTCCCCCTCTCTCTCTCTCTGTTTGCTTCATGAATTTAGATTTCAGATAATTGGTGCTTAGATATTGATGAAAGTCTGATAGTCTTTATAGATTGTGCCCATTATTATCATAAAAAGTGTTCCTACTTGTCTTGTTCAGTATTTTCACTTTGAATTCTACTTGTCTAATATTGAAAGCATGGAGACTATTTTTCTTTCCTCCTCATTTCCTGAAGCACTTTTTCCATCTTTTGCATTTTCCACGCTTCTTCCTCACTTTGTTTTAGGTTTGTCCCTTATTTATACTTTGTGAATTTGTATATGACCTTTTTATAATTGGGGAGGTTTGCTTTCTGTTTTTAGAACTTTTTGCAGTTACTTCTGTAACTATAACTTAACGTAATATATTTCATGTTTTATTTATTTGGATAGAATCAACTAACTCTCCACTCTGAGGCCATAAGAAATTAACATATCCTATCTCCTTTCAGTTCTCCTTCCTTTCCTTTCTTCTCACCACTGTCAACATGAGAGTTGATTATGTTCTTTTCTTAGTTCTTGTAGTGTTTGGCTTTATGACATTAAAAAGACACACTTTAATTACCTAATTTATCAGCTTTCAAAGTAAGGAATTGACTCTTGGCTATAAAGTGGGGATCAATTTTATTCATGCTATCTCCCCAACTCTCTACAAACTTCTTTAATTTTGTCTATGTTGTATGTACGTGGGTTTCTCTTTCTCTTGGTTATAGGAGTCATCTTTAAGCGATATCCAAGTGGTAGAAGTGTCTATGCACCAGATTCTCAAAATTGAAACCCCAACAAGAATTTTATGTCTCTCTAAAAGCAAATATATTTTAAAAGGTAAAGAGATTTCCCATAGTCAATAAAGAGTTAACCAAGAATTTAAAAAGAAATTTAGACAGAATAAAGGCCTGTACAGCACAGAAAAGAATACATTGAATGGTATAAGAGTAGTGTAAGGTAACTCAGTTCTTACAGACTATTTTCAGTATGTAAATTTAAATTGTGTTATTAAAGTAGTATTACGTGTGTAATAATGTTGCAAGAAAATATTGCAAGACAAAGATAATATTTGTGAAGTGAAGTAAGAATGGTTTGTTTTAGCTTCACCTGCATAGGGCCTTATGTCAACACATTTCTGTTTGCTCACCAGAAAGAATTAGTTGAATACACATTCTTTGGACAGCTTGACATACAGTCAAGAGGTACAGTCTGTACTACTTGTCTAACTATGCAAACTTTTCATTTTGAGTTGAGTAGAAGAGGCAGTTTCTAATGGGTTTGTCTTTTGCATGAGAACCTCTTCACATCTCACGTAACCCCAGGAGAAAATACCATTGGGTTTACTTGAATTGGAATTAAGACCACCAGAATGGGATGTGAGTTTTATTTGCTGTGTCAGGGAAAGTCTGAATGTCTGCTGGGTGACTGTTGCTATCTCAGAAGTTCAGTCTCAGTGCTTAGGAAGTCACATATGGGCAGTCTTAGGGTGGACTTTTATATGTACTTAATCAGTTGGGCCAACTTCATGGTACCCCCTGGAGTACATGAGGCCCATAGACAAGGGTCATCTTCACTGTCTGAGTGTGCCAATCACAAGTGTATCTTTACTTCATTGCTCTATTATTCATTCGTACATGTTTAACCATAAATAAGATTTCCAACTGACTATGATGAAGTGGACATGCCATATCCCACTGGTTCTCTAACACCGCTCAAAAAGGATTTTAGACATTTTGTTAGATAGACTCAACATGCTTATTACCAGAGAGACAGACACAGTTTCAATAACTTAAGCAGCCATTCATAAGCTTCAGCTACCTTGCTTGAAATGTTATCAATACTAATAATATTTACCAAATCACCATCCTAAGAAAGCCAGTCTCCTTCCTACATGCTCTAACTGAACTCAGTGCTTCCAACTCAGAGATGCTTTTCAATCAATATATCCATTATGTTAGAGTTCCTGCAACTTGGCCCTCAGCCAAGGCTATGCCCAAGACATTAGTCTTGTGTTCCCTGAGTGAATTCAGCCTTTCTTATAGGATGCAGGTAGTTAATCACTTCATTTCCACATGATATCGCTGCGAGCCCTGGGAAGCATTACTGCATTGCTGGTTTTATTTTGTCACTCACTCCCCTGACTGGTTTGTTTTTAGAGGTTTAACTGAGCCTTTAGCCTAAAGGCTATTTCCTTTACATGTGTTGTGCAGAAGTATGTACGAATTTCGCCAAGAGGCAATATAATGAATGTTGGAAATGGGACTGGTTTTAGGGTCAGATGGACCTCTGCCACTTACTCATTGAGCAACCTGGGAAAATTTACTTAATTTCTCAAAATCTTATTTTGGCACCTGTAAGTGTGCATAGTATAGTCCAAATTAAATAATTATTTTGAAAATTAGAAATAAAGTTACATATCTAGTAGACTTTTAAAAATAAATAGCTCTTTTGTTTATGAGTATGCATGCATTTAAAGCAAAAGATTCACAGAAAATTTTGTGACTTGTTATCTATATTATTAAGGAAAAATAAGTATTACTATAAGACAGTAAGATATTCCTGCATTTTTAGTTCTAATATTTACGTTAATATATATTTCATATGAAAAATCATTCACAAATTTTGAATTACAGATAACTTAACCCAACAATGACCATCAAGTGTGAGGACTGTGCTGAGTGCCATGAGAAATTCAAGATGCATTGAAAGGGTTTTGCCCTCAATGGCCATATGATCCAATGCTGTGAGAAGACAGCGTAAGGACATTATGACATGAAGACATTATAAACAAAACATCATAAAAAGTACCTGAGATGAACTGAGAGTGCTTTGCAACTTGAAAGAAAGAATTTATATCTTGTTGGAGGAAAAATTAGGAAGAACTTCAGAAATGAGGAGATCTTTGAGTTGGATCTAGCAACATGGGTAGGAAAACTCCATGTGAGGATGGAGAAAAAGCATTCTTGGAGAATAAAATACATAAAAGTAGCTGCCAGCTGTTGACAACCTACTATGTGCCAGAAATTTTAATAAATACTTTATCTCACTTTTTAATCCCTAAAGTGTTGCTATGAAGTAAGCATTATATTCATTTAATAAAATAGGGAAACAAGGCATCGAGAGGTTAAATTACTTGAGTAAAGTGAATTAGCTAGTAAATAAATTCAGTCTTTCTTGTTGAATCAAGATCTGTCTGATTCTAAAGTCACTCTAGTAAACACTACACTATGTTGCCTGTAGGAAAGTATGGTGTGTCTGTAGAAATTAGGTAGCAGCTCATTTTCAAGTTAAGGCTGGAACTGTGTAGTAGAGGCAGATAGAAGAAAGCTTTGATTGAAAACATAGAATTTATTTTTAAAAAGCAGAGAGTTTTTGGAAGTGTAGGAAAGCAATTAATTTTCCTTAAATGTTAACTTAATTGCGATGTTTAGCATAAAGACAGTGGTAAAATTAAAGAGAAATAATTGTCTTGGAAGCTATTGTGAGAGTCTAAGCAAGGTATAGTAGAGTCTGAACTAGCTTGGAAATAAGAAACATTGTCTAAGAATTATTGGATTATCTAAGAAACTATTGGGTATGGAAGCTAATTGAGTGCTGTTTCACAAAGTAAGGATGAAGTCAAAGGTTGTATAATAAAGAATTTGACTGGCGTTTATTCTTGGATCCTAGAAGGGAGACTCAAATCCTTAGAATTTCCCAAGTAATAGGAGTATCATTGATATTCATCACCCTCAGGGATCACACCTGAATTTATCCTAATAGACAAGGTAATTCAGCATTTGGGCTGGTCACCAGAAAGACCAACCATGTGATTATAGAGTTGGCACTGGAGACCGAGTTCCATGATTCAATCAATCATGGCTGTGCATTGAAACCCCAATAAAAACTCTGGATGCTGAAGCTCAGCGGAGCTTCCTGGCTGGTGAACACCTTGTGGGAGAGTGACGAGTACTGATTCCGCAGGGAGAGGTCACGGAAGCTCTGCATTCAGAACTCTCCCAGACCTTGCCCTGTGAGTCTCTTCATTTGGTTGGTCCTGATTTGTATCATTTATAATAGAACTGTAATCATAAGTATAGTCCTTTCCTGAGTTCTCTGAGTCATTCTTGCAAATTATTGCACCTGAAAGGGTTCTGGTAACCCCTGAATTTGTATCCAGTTGGATGGAAGTGTGGGTGTCCTGGGGACCCCTGCAGTGTGGTTGGTGTTTGAAGTAAGGGCAGACGTTGGAGACCACCCCCTCTAACCTGCGGAGTCCGACACTAGCTCCAGGTGGTTAGTGTCAGAATTGTACTGCAGTATACCAGCTGGTGTCAGAATACTTGCTCAGAACTTTCAAGCCTAACTGGGAAGAATATAATGATAAAGACAAAACCAAAAATATAGAAATCATCTGGAACTGCATTCAGAGGTATTGAAGATATTCAGAAGATTTTTAGAAATGGAAAGCTGTATGTATTAGTTTTCTAGAGTTGCCATAACAAAATATCACAGACTGGGTGGCTTAATGACAGGCACTTATTTTCTCACAGTTTTAGAGACTAGAAGTGCAAGATCAAGGTGTCAGAAGATGTCAGTCCATTCAGGCTGCTATAACAAAACACCACCGGCTGGGTGGCTTATAAACAGCAGAAATTTATTTCTCAGTTCTGGAGGCTGGGAGTCCAAGATCAGGGCGCAGGCGGGGTTGAGTTCTGATGAACACCCTCTTCTGAGTTACAAACAGCTGACTTCTTGCTCCATCCTCACAAGATGGAAGGGGCAAGCAAGCTCTCTCGGGTGCTAATCCTATTCATGAGGCCTCTGCTTTCCTGACCTAATTACCTCCCAAAGGCTTGACCTCCTAATGACATCACCTTGGGTGTAAGGTGATTTTGAGGAAACATATTCAGACCATAGCAGCACATTTAGTTTCTTCTGAGCCTTCTTTCCTTGGCTTTCAAATGGCTGCCTACTCACCGTGCCCTCACATGGCCTTTTTTCTGTAGACACGCACCCCGGATGTTTCTTCTTCTTCTTATAAAGACCAGTCCTGTTGATTGGAGCCCTACTCTAACAGCCTCATTTTTAAATTAATCACTCCTTTAAAGACCTCATTTCCAAATATGGTTATATTCTCAGGATCTGGGAGTTAGGACTCAAAATATGAATTTGAGGGGGATGTGATTCAGTCCACAATGCTGTAGTTTTGAGAATCATCTAAATATAAGGTGTCAGTTGAAAACATGAGATTGGAGGAAATTACTAAGGGAGTAAGTATAAAAAGGAACATAGATAAGAGCTAATAATAAAATACTTGGGAACCACACATAACAAAATTACACAAAGCCAGCAATGAAAAATCTAAAAATATTTGAAAATCAAAAGGACAAGAATGACAATAAAATGCTCAAGTCTTACAATACCACAAATAGTTAATGCAGTTCATTGGTCGGTTACTCATCTAATAACGACATATCACTGTGGCTGTTGCAACAAGTACTTAAGTGTTGAGGGAAGAAGCTAACCTGGAAGACAACTTCCAAAAAAAGTGGATAAAGATGAGTAAAGGGAATAATGGATGTGGGCAGAAGAACCAAGAATGAAGGACCATGAGAATATCTGTCTCATGACACCTTTTATTAAAAACTGACCTGTGATCCACACTTGGAGGATCGGCTGACTGCCTAGCTGAATCTCTCTGGTATCTTAGGCATCTAAAAAAACACGACACCCTCCTCCAAAGCTGGGAAAAAAAATCTCTCACTGATTTTTCCTGAACTCATCACCATTTGGGAGAGAGAGGGAAATAGAAATGCAATTCTAATAGGCTGATCAATCACGTAGATGAATAGAAGTACTACTAAATTTTTATATTTAGTTATAAAAGTTTAGCAAACAATCTAGGAAGGAAGAATCTTTTCATTGGCTTACTAGGTATTAAAAGGCACTGAAGAATGAAGAATCTCTAATTCTATATCCTGTCATTAACTACAGTCCTTGAAATGACCATAGCAATTTTTTTTTTTTTTTTTTTTTTTGGTGAGGAAGACCAGCCCTGAGCTAACATCCGTTGCTAATCCTCCTCTTTTTGCTGAGGAAGACTGCCCCTGGGCTAACATCCGTGCCCATCTTCCTTCACTTTATATGGGACGCCGCCACGGCATGGCTGACAGGCAGTGCGTCGGTGGGCGCCCGGGATCCGAACCAGCGAACCCCGGGCTGCCAAGCGCGGACTAAACCGCTGCGCCACCGGGCCGGCCCACCATAGCAATTTAAATCAGAACTCAATAAATGATCTGATAGATTCAAGCTTGATTAAGAAAAATGCAACAGAATCTGAGAATAGGCTTTACTAAAATACATGATTTAAGAAGCTCTAAAGTTATAGATTTTGCTAAGGGGAACTGTAATGGAGTGATAGCAGTGAGTCCCTGAAACCGCTTTCAAAGGACTACATTACTTCTAAAATGCTTTAAAATGATGTTTGTTTCCTGGGAGTGATTTTCCCCAAGCAGAAATGCTGCATTCACCTTGAACTGTTTCTAGTCAGCTCCACAGATACGACCAAGGTTCATTCAAGAACAGAAAATGATGCCACAGTGCCACGCTCAGGATGCAATCCCATACAGAGTTACTCACTTTATTTTAATCAAAGGAAATATAAGGTAATCACAACATCATACAAATAATGTATAAAGCTAACAGTATAGAATTCCTTTCCAACAAAAAGGAATAGATCTTATCTTTTCCACTATATCAAAAGACCTAACAGTCTCTTTGAAAAGAAGGAGAATGATTATCTAAGCCTTGTTGCTACTAATCAGTTTTATTGGTTGAGAATATCCCTAGGACATTACACGTTCCTTTTTAAGTAAGAATATTAAGTTGAGGTAATAATACTGAATGGAGCCTGTAATTCTAACTTATCTGGGAGATTAGGCTTTTATTTACTTCTTTAGCAGATGATAAAATTTCCCACAACAGTGTACATAGGATCCCTAACTTGTTACTTACAAAAATGAAACATCTTTAAAAGGCAACTATCCCCAGTCCCTTCTAGCTAGGACATTTGATTCGTTTCCAAGAGCTATTTGTATCTTTTTATGACATCCATGTCCTGCCATGGATCATGTTTATCCGTGTACTTGAATTATATTTAGTCATTTGGTCTTCAGCGATGATGGAGGAACTGGCTGAGAATAGGAATATTTAAAAGTTTCTCTGCTATAAACTAAAGATTACTGTTTGTTGGCATTACTATTATAACACAATGATTTTAAAGTGAGACAGACGACGCTGTTTTGTTTTTGTTGAACTGTTTTTCTTAGCTGAAGAGATAAAACGGAAGATGAGGCGTTCAAACTGTGGCTCACTTTGCAAAGCTTGCAAAACTCACAGCATTTTAAGCAGTTTTTAACGGGAGGATGGGGGCAGGACCTGAATGTACTTGGACCATTGAACCACTAAAATTTTATGCATTGTATTCTGTTTGTCTACACAGCCATGCACTTTTCTGATAAGAAGTTTCAAACTTTCAACAGATTCTCAAAAGGGGTCTATACTTTTAAAAGTGTAACCACCAACTGAGTTACTGAGTCTCCTTATTGCAGATCACACCCAAAAGCATGAAAACAGCACATTTATTCTTTGTATTTATTGAGCACTTATCATGTCACCCTCCCCCTCAGGAAATTGCAAGTCAATGGAAGAGATGGTAATTATAATACTAAGCTTATATGCATGTGAAAGGATAATGTTTTCTAAAAGATAAACGCATGGCTCTCAAAAAATGTAAACTGAACACATGTAAAAGATTTTTTAAAATTCATTATTAATGAAGGGATCAGTAAGATGTTACAACTGGTTCAGAGCAGAATTTTTTTTAACTGCACAAATATAGGCAATAAGGAATGCTGAAACAAATTTATAAATTCATGCAAAACGAGTCTATCCACAGGGCAATAGTCGATTGCATTTCACAAGGACCCAATTTGTTTGTATTCCATGAAAAGAATCATTTGCATTATTATGAGTCTTAAACAGCTCAAAGACAGTGAAAAGCACAGGTAACCTAGCAGGGTCCACCATAAAGGATACCAGTGATCTCTCCTTGTTCCCGATTTCAGGGCTGTCACAGTTTTTCCTGACATGAATTTACAGAAATATTGCGATAAAGTTTTTTTCAGTGAGACAAAAAGCAAGCAACTAATTTAACGGAGGGAATTAGACTATGTTCCCATGGAAGCGCTATATGACATGAATGTTGAAGACCGAATGTGAGTTAGACAGGGAAGGATTAGGTGAAGGACTGAGAGCAGACTTCACAACATCTATTGGTGCTTAACAGTGTGAAAGGGTCTGGGACATCTGTAAAACAGTGGAAAGCTGTTAGATGACCGTGGAAATGTAATTTAGAGTTTTATTTTGAAAGACTTTGAGGTCCCAGTGAAGGAATTTGAGTTTTTATAGTTTTCTGAAGTGCTCCTGATAGCAGAGGAAGTGCACGTCAGTGCTTGAGGGAGTCTCCAAGAGTATAGCCTACAGCTTCTCAATGAAAAAGTCAAATTTATCTGGAATCCTCTATTTTATCTTGGTATTTTATGTTATGGTTTTTAATTTGATAACACAGGAAATTGTAATTTATCGAGTAAAGTTTACTATGCCTGATGCACAACAGGCAGTCGATATATTGGTTCTGAATTTTGGCGGAACTGACATTCCGCGGAGGTGCCCCAGGCTTTGAGTCACAGACTCCCTGGGCACATCCGCTTTGTCTCCAGAGATACACAAGCTCCTCAAACTGAGATACACAGTAGGCATTGACCACAGGTTGCTAAGAGTGTTTCTTAGAGAAGTAACACGGTTAGTTTTTTTATGTTTGAAGGAAGTTACTGGCAACTCCAGGAAAGAGGATTCGGATCAGCACTGGTAGGAAGTAGACTGCAGAAACAGCCCAGAAGAAAGACGGGAAGGCGTGGACTATGATGGTGTAATTTGGATGGAAAAGGAAAAGCTATAGTCAAGACTTAATTAGAAATTTCTGACCAATTGGCTACAAGGGTAAGAGAGAAGAGCCAGATATACAGCCGTTTTGCTGGTGGGGTCAGAACTGGCTGCTAAACCACAAGAGTTGGCAAAAGGTTCAAAGTTAGTCATGTGAGAATTTCCAGATCCCAGGTTTCTTGGATTACCCAGGATCTTTTCTTCCAACCTGTTTAGGTAGATCTATAAAAGAGCAGACCAACTTTAGCATTTGTCTTTTCTTTTAACTTGGGGCTCACATGAGCTTTGCCTTTGAACAGACAGCAGATGAGTTACCTCTTTAAAAAGAGGCTAGGGGAGATGAGATGAATTTCTTTGCTTAATCGGAAGGCATGTTCTGATTCCCGTGCATCTGTGAATAAGTCCTCCATGATTAAGTTCTTGTAAGAGAACATCACTGAGATTTTCCTACTTGGGATAAAACAGAGTTTATTTTAATATTAATACTGTCGTGGAAGGGGTGAATGTGAGGGTGCAAAGCCAAGCAATACTTAAATGTACCTGCCGAGAAAGAAGTGCCTAATCTGGCATTGTAGCAAATGGATGTCATAGAAGAATTTCTTCCAAATCCCCACATTACTGAACTTGTAGAAACACAACATAGGACCTTTCGGGGATAAGCTATATAATCACAAACAAACAGTATATATGTAAAATTTTATTGGATGGCAACAGGTGGAACCTAAGAGGAGAGGTTCTGTGCTGAAGTAATTTTGCTTACTAAAGTACTAGACACATACACACGCACACACCCCTTGCATTTCTAGAACTATAGTTACAGACCTGGCTTGAAGAGAGCTAGGACATAAATCCCACTCCTATCGTATCCCGGGCTGCTGGCGTTGTTTTAAGGGCATCCAAGGAGAATTATCACAATTTCTTTAATATTACCTGGTCTTGAACTTTCCCACAAGTCTGGTCATGGAGATTTCCCAAGGAGCTCTGCTCTGAGTATTTATATCCATCTGACTTCTAGGAAAAAGCCAAGAAATTGACAGAGAAGCAAAGAATACCCCAAAGACACTTAGAGATGCACCAGATTGTAATGTTGCACATTTCTTACGACAACGTAATATATTAGAACAGAGTGGGTTTGCCTGGATAAGAACCAGAAATTTGGGGAAACAATGGCTCTGTTAGCACATGCAGCCTTCTCTTTACTGTAGAGCCTTGTTTTTCTTAGCACACAGTGGATTTAAAATTATGGCCTGAGTGAATATTCCCAGCTCGGTTGATTACTCATGAGCACATATATTCACATGCCCCAGACAAGATCATTTCCAGTTTCAGAACTTGTAGTTCTGGGAAGGCAGAGCTAAATTATGTGAGAGCACTCCCAGTGGGGGAGCACATAGAGATAGTTGTTCTAGAAGCAATAAAGCTAGGGCAATAAAGGGAATTGAAGGTTAGGCAAGTCTGAGGCCTCAGACATTGTGTTCAATTAATTAGAACAGAAGGGCCTTAGCATCAATTCCAGCTGAAATCTTGAGTATATAGTGTCTGTCTTTAAGATTGTCAGAGAAAACAATTATTTTGGGGGCTACCTGTGAAGATGAACGCTATAAGAAGCTCTTATTTTCTTAGAAAATATTTCTTAACTCTTCAGTAAAGATTATTGAGTATATTCTGGACACTGGGGATACAAAAGTGAGTACAGAGACCCTTCCTCAAAGGACTCCCAGTCTTTCTACAAATTCCTCATGGGTTTGACAAGAGAAACAAATACCTACAACTGATTAGTTAACTCTTTTCATGGAGAAGAAAGGCAAAAGAATGCCTAAAAGCAATGAGACAGTCTCAATAAAAGTTTATGCCACTCTGATTCAAGCTGCTAATATTTTCTCCACCAGGTTTTATCAGATTTTTCAAACTGCCACTTGCTCTTAAAAACAAGCTCTTATTTTGATCATTTGGTTTCCATGATTTATGTGAGGTGATTTATAACATTCATCTGCTGTGAAAGCAGAGACTTCTGGATTGTCTGCAGTAGCTCCACTTCCAACCCTATGCAGGAACCATTGCTAACTTCCTCGTATCAGTCTCCTCATCTAAAGTTTGAATCCATTCTTCTGGGAAATTGATTTCTAATACCTTCTTCCAGATCTCCTCCTACTCCTCCCAACACACACACACACATACACACACACACACACACACACACACACACACACACACACACACCCCCTACAGAGACGTGTCGTGGCTTCTGTGAACAGAAGAACAATACACTCACCTAATGGCATTTACAATACATTGGGTTTTACACGGGTTAAACATTGCTACACATGGGTTTAACAATACATTCACCTAATGGGTTTTATTTACAAATATCAAAAAGGTAAATATATATAAACCAAAGGAAGAGTAGTTTACTCGTAGTAAGCCATCAATAAATGTCATCAATTATTATTATTATTATTGCTTTCCAAGTTATTCTGTTTCCATAGGTGGATGTTCCCTAAACACTCTGGGATCTTTGCCCCACTCTTTACTCCTGCCCATGGTGTGAAGTGCTGTCACCTAGAAAGTGAGTAATAGCCACTGCTTACGTTTCTCACATGGAAGGGGCTGATCTGGCAACAATCCCCAGTATGGGCGTTGGGACTCTTTTCTCCTGCCTCATCAGGACCAGTGGTAGGTAGAGGGCTGGGTGAGCGGGCTTGCTCTGTGTCCTGGAACTTTCACTTGGGTGGGCAATTCCAAGGTCTGTACGGGAGGGCAGGGTGTGAACAGGAATATTTTTGCTCTCATTAGGCTAGGTCTCTTGTCAAGTTGATTTCGGTGCTCCAACCGCTTGGGCTCTTGTCATATTTTTCAAATCACAGAGAACCTGGGAGCAGGAAGCAGCTGACAGAAGAGGGGTGATTTTTATTCAGCCCCTTCAACATCCCAATATTGTTAATAGTGTGTGCAGCACTGATAGCGTAGGTGACTGAGGAATAAAACCTCTCTTATTTGTCAGTACTCACTACAGGTGAGCCAGACCAGCTTTGGTCCCCTTAAGGAGCTTCCTCCAGCTATAGTGTGTCCTAGCTCAAGCAGGGCCTTTCCTGGCTGGCAGTCAAGTGGACATCACTCAAGGTCCAGCAGAAGCCATGACACGTCTCTGTGTGGTATGTGTGTATGTGTGCGTGTGTGCATGTGTGCGTGTGTGTATGTGTGTGTGTGTGTGTGTGTTGGGAGGAATAGGAGGAGGTCTGGAAGAAGACATTAGAAACCAATTTCCCAGAAGAATGGATTCAAACTTTAGCTTAGATCTGAATCATTGCAGGGCTTGTTAAAGCACACAATCGCTGGACTCCAACCTCAGAGTTCCTGACTGCGTAGGTCTGGGGTGGGGCCTGAGATGTGAATGTCTAACAAGTTCCCAGTGACTGTCTCTGTTAGTCTGGGAACACACTTTAAAAACCACTGTGTCAGAACTATTTTCAATAATGCACGTGAGCATTTGATGAGAATATGTGTAACCTTCTGTTTATACTTTTAGGGTGAATCAAATGGAAAGTTTAGAACTGGAAAATACAATAACCAAAATAAAAAGTTCAATGAATGATGGGCTCAACAGCAGATTGGAGGGAGCAAAGAAAAGAATCAGTGAACTGTAAGATGGAACAGAAATTACCCAGTCTGAACAAAGAGACAAAATAGACAGAAAAAAATATTGATCAGTGCCTCCAGGACCTATGGTTCTACAACAAAAGATCTAACATTGATGTCATCAGAGTCCCAAAAGGAGAGGAAAAGGTGGCAGGGCTAAAAAAGTAGTCAAAAAATGTTGGCTAAAAATGATCCATCTTTTTTTGCTTAATGCATTTTGAAGCTCCGTTTTTAAGTCCATAAACCTTTAGCATTGCTATGTCTTCTTGATGAACCGACTTCTTTGTCATTATGAAATGTTCCTCTTTATCACTGGTAATTTTCTTTCCTCTGGAAACTACTACATCTGATATGAACATAACCTTTTCAGCATTTTTCAAAATTAGTATCAGCATGATATATCTTCTAACTTTTCCTTTTAACCTATTATCTCTATATTTTAAATGCTTCTTTGTAAGGAGCACATAGTTGGAGCTTGCTTTTTGTTCAGTCTGCAATCTAGTACTTTTAAATCAGTTGTTTAGGCATTTACATTTAATGTGACTTGGATATGATTTATTTTAAATCTACCATCTTGCTATTTGTAACCTATTGTCTATGTGTTATTTCATTTTCTTCTTTTTGTGTGTTTTTCTGTATTGACTTTCTTTTTTAATGATTTCATTTTATCTCCTTTGTTGGCTTATTAGTTGTGAGTCTTCATGTTATTTTGGTGTATCCTTTTGGGTGTATAATGTATGTCTTTAACTTACTACAGCATACATTCAAGTGATTTTATATCACTTTCATGAGTATAAGAACCTTATAGCTGTATACATTCTTTTCTCATGGGTTTTATGCTATTGATTGTTTTTACTTTTAAATAGACTTTAGTTTTTAAAACAGTTTTAGATTTACAGAAAAATTAGGAGAGGCCAGAGAGTTCCCATATACCCACATCAAATCTCCGCTAATATCAACATCTTACATTATTATGATACATTTGTTATAATTACTGTTCAATATTGATACATTATAATTAACTAAAGTCCATAGTTTATTTATATCTCCTCAGTTTCCAACTAATGCACTTTTTCTGTTCTGGGATCCTATCCAGGATTCCACATTACATTTAATTGTCATGTCTCTTTATGTTTCTCTTGGCTATGGCAGTTTCTCAGATTTTCCTTGTTTTCGATGACCTTGACAGGTTTGAGGAGTACTGGTCAGGTGTTTTGTAGGATGCCCCACCATTGAAATTTGTCTAACATCTGTCTCATGATAAAGCTGGGGTTATGGGCTATTGGGAGGAAGACCACAGAGGTAAAGTGCCATCTTCATCGCATCATATCAAGTGTACCTACTATCAACATGATTTATGACAATTGCATTGCCCTTGATCACCTGGCTGAGGCTGTGGTTGTCAGGTTTATTTACTGCCAAGTTACTTTATTTTTCCCCCTTTCCATACCATATACTTTGGATGAAAGTCACTATGGGCAGCCCTTACCTAAGGAATGGAAAGCTATGCTGCACCTCCTTGAGGATAGGATAGCTACGTAAGTATTTGGAATTCTTCTGCATGGGATGTTTGTTTCTTCTCCCCCAATAATCATGTTTTTTCAATTATTTACTTATTAGTATGGACTCATGGATATTTATTTTATACTTTGGGCTATAATCCAACACTGCTTTTATTTTCTTGCACAAACTGTTCCAGTTTTGACCATTGGGAGCTCTTTCAATTGTTTCCTGGGCTCCTTTGACATACCCCATCAATGTGTGTAATTTTTTTTAGCATTTTCTTACTCTCTGGCACTATAAGATGTTCTAGGTTAATCTTCTATATATCCTGCCTAGTCCTAGGATCAGTCATTTCTCCATGAAGCACTGGTTTCTTTTATTAGTGATGGTACTAGAAACCAAAATCTGGGTGCTAGATGTGCTTGTCATTTCTTTTAGGCCCTCTCAGCTGACAGAGCAAAAAGTTATGTGTTTATATGAACCTATGTATATACACGTCTATAAATATTTCTATATGTAGCCATATGTACCTATTATAAGCTAGACATGAATTTATACTGACTTCTCTAACTCTAATCCATTGTCACATGTATCATTCAGTCTCTTCCTTTGATGACTTCTCACTCCAACAGTGAGAAACCTGGCTCCCATCATCTGTTATCTGTTTCCTTTATTGTCCCATTTCAGGATACACATGTAACAATGTGTATCAGAATTAACCCATAATTGCATGGGAAAAAACTTTATCAAGTAGAGTATAGTAATTACATGCAGTTCCTTTTGCCTTTAGTCTTACAGACCCTACTCGTTTCCAGACATACTTAGATCAGCACCTTTCCCTCTCATCCTCTTCACTGAGGTTGGTTGACACATTTGTAAACAGATTTTGTTGGCATAGTTGGTATTCCTTCCTGGAATCCTTCAATTCCTAAAAGATATTTCAAAATATGCATACATTAAGGTTTACTACAGTTCCATGTGTCTAGAGAAAAACATAATGGCTTGTATCTACCATATAATATTATATAGAATAATTTTACTGCCCTAAAAATCTCCTGAGCTTCACCTATTCTTTTTTCCACCCTCTCCCCAAACTCTTAGCAGCCAATAATCATTTTACTGTCTCTATTGTTTTGTGTTTTGTAGAATATCATATAATTGGAATCATACAACATGTGGCCTTTTTATGCTGGCTTCTTTCACTTAGCAATATGCATTTAAGTTTCCTCTAAATCTTTTTGTGGCATAGTAGCTCATTTCTTTTTATCAGTGAATAACATCCTATTGTATGGAAGTACCACAGTCTGTCCATTCACCAACTGCAGGATATCTTGATTGCTTTCGGCTGTTGGTGATTATGAATAAAGCTGCTATGAACATTTGTCTGCAGGTTTTTGTGTGAACATAGGTTTTCAAATCAATTAAGTGATATCTGGGAGCTCAATTGTCAGATTGTATGGTAAGATTATATTTGGCTTTTTAAGAGACTGCCTAACTGTCTTTCGAAGCAGCTTTACAATATTGCATTCCCTCCAGCAATGAATAGCATTTCTGTTGCTCTGCATCCTCATCAGCATTTGTCACTGTCAGTATTTTGTATTTTAACCATTCTAATAGGTGTGTAGTAGCATCTCATTGCTGTTTTAATTTGGAATTTGTGCTGTTGTTTTCATACACTTCTACATATGTTATAAACCCCCAAATACATTGTTTTTATTTGGGCTTAATAATTGATTGTCTTTTAAAGAGATCTAAATGAGAAAAAAAAGTATATTTACCCAAGTAGTTACCCTTTCTGGTATACTTTTTCATTTGTGTAAATCCAGATTTCTATCTGGAATCATTTTCCCTCTGCTGAAGGGAACTTCCATTAGTATTTGTTTTAGCAAAGGTTTGCTAGCAATGGATTCATTCAGCTTTTATATGTCTTTGTTTTGTCTTTATTTTTTAAAGATATTTTTGTTGATCATAGAATTATAGATTGACAGGGTTTGTTTTTGTTTTTTTCTTCAGTAAATCACGTTGTTCCACAGACTTCTGACTTGCATTATTTCTGACTAAGTCTGCTGTCTTCTTTATCTTTATTCTTCTATGTAATCTGTCTTTTTGCCCCTGTGGCTTCTTTTAAAAATCTTAAAACTTTTCCTTTATGGTTGGTCTTTAGCAATCAGATTATGATGTGCCTTGGTGTAGTTTCCTTCATGTTCCTTGCATGTGGGGTTCATTGAACTTCTTGGATCTGTGGATTTATAGTTTTCATCAAACTTAGAAAATTTCCAGCCATTGTTATTAAAATATGTTTTTGTCCACTTTTTCCTTTCTCTTCTCATTTAGGGACTCCAATTACACACACATTAAACTGTTAAAGTTGTCCCACAGCTCACTGATTCTTTTTTTTTCCTCTTCCCCTTCTTACTCCTTCTGCACCTCCTCTTTCTCCTCCTCTTCTTCCTCCTTTTGTTTGTTAATATGTTTTTACTCTCTGTGTTTAATTCTGAATTGTTTCTATTGCTGTGTCTTCAAGTTTACTAATCTTTTTCTCTATGATGTCCAATGACTATTAATCCTATCCAGTGCATTTTTCATCTCAAACTTTGTCATTTTCTCACCTAAAAGTTTGATTTTAGTCATTTATTATATCTTCCAAGCCTTTACTTAACATTTTCAATCTTCCCTCAAGCTCCTAAGATATATGAGATAGAGTTATAATACTATTTTAATGTCCTTGTCTAATTCTATAATTGTGTCATTTCTTAGTCAGTTCCTATTGATTGATTTAATTCTTCATTGTGGGTCACATTTTCTTGCTTCTCTGCAATTCTGATAATTTTTAATCGGATGACAGACATTAAGAATTTTACCTTGCTGAGTGCTGTATAATTTTGTACCCCTATAAATATTCCTAAACTTTGTTCTGGGACATAGTTAAGTAACTGGGAAATAATTTGATCCTTTCAAGTCTTGATTTTAAGCTTTAGTAAACAGGACCATGGCAGGAGTCAGTTTTGTGTTAATTTTGCCCCCCTACAGAGGCAAAATCCTTGTGAGTACCCTACCTAATGCAATGAATTATGAGGTTTGGCACTCTGATTTGTGGTGACAGGAAATGTTCTAAGCCATGCAGGAGCTCCAAATATTGTTCTCGCTAATCCTCTTGGGTAGTTCTTTTTTCAGTCTTGGGTAATTTCTTCACATGTGCTGATCAGTACTCAGTTGATGACTTGAAGGAAATGCTCTGGAAATCTCTGAAGTTTTCTCTTTTTCCAATTTTCTTTCTCTGTTCTCTTCCCTGTGAACTCTAGCTTCCTTGATCTCCAGAGACTCCCAGCTCTGTCTCCACAATTTAGAGAAATAAGCAAACTCTGCTTGGTTCTCCCTCTCTGTGCCACTGTCTGGAAACTGGAAACACTCTCTGGGTAGTAAACTGAGACAACTGTAGGGATTTTCTTGTCTGTTTCCTGACTCTAAGTAGTCATTTTCTTTCATTATTTGATGTCTAAGAGCTCAAAGTTGATTATGTCATGTATTTTTGTCCATTATTTTATTTTTTTCAGATGGGAGGGTAAATCTGGTCCCTGTCACCCCACATTGGCCAGAAGTGGAAATCCTATTACTCATTTTTTAATGAATGTAGTTTCATTTCTACAATTTGCTCAAGAATAATTTACAGAGTAGGAGGAGAAGTAATCTGGGGTTGTCAGCAATTTTAAATGAGATGTGTTGTCTCAAATACTTCATCATCATATGTTTTTTATCCTATGCCTTAGGGGCACATTTCTCCTCAAGTGAACAGATCATCCAAGGCTCAAAATTAAGCATTCTATTTATCTTCTCCTACGTTATTGGATTTGTTTAACTTATATTCCCCAAACTTTGATCAGGAGCTAGTATTTTCTGTTTCTTTTTAACTTTACTTCATTTCCAGATGATTTCTTTCATTTAGGAGCCCAGATTTCAAAGAAACCTACATCCCTTAGGGATGTTTATTACTTCAGCCCACCCACACTCCCTTAGGATTCTCACTTTTAGAGAATTCTATATCTCATTCAAGATGTGAAGATATTCATTTACTTTGGCTTTCAGCAACTTTCCTCAAGTCATCTGAATTTCAGAATGTTTGGCAGATATTCTTCATAGACTGTGGTTTAGAGAAGTAGCTGTTTTCCATTTTCACTGCAAATAAAATTTTCTTTTTTGTTGTTCTTTTGGGCTGGTTTCAGCAAAGGTCGTAGATTTCACAAGTACATTACAATCATTCACTGAAAGCCCTATCTCTACTAATGAAGCTGTTAAGTCTAAAACCTCAGCCACCTTTCTAAATAAGGAGAGCAAAAGTGAAGTGTGAGTTAGTCATTTCGCAGTCAATTATTTTTTAACAATTTCCTTTATATTGATCTCTTTTCACCACCATTAAAACATTGGGCTGGGATTTTATCATCGCATGCTTGACTACTGAAATTTTCTTTTTGTGTAGTATTTGAAAAGAGTGCTTTTCCTATTTGAAAAGAGCGCTCATATGGCCTTACAATATGAGATGCAGGTACAAGTCTTTGCTTAGTTATCACCTTTTCAGTAAGGCCTATTCTGACTACCATATTTAAAATTGCCATCTACTCTCCCCTGACTATCCTAATCTCCTTATCTTGCTCTAATTTTTCTTTTTTTCTCCATAGAACTTATGGAAAAACTCTCTAATATATATTAGAAGTGTATAATAGAGTTATGTATTCTATACTATATATATTCTCTACTATATAGCCTCTAATATATGATATAACTTCCTTTTTATTATGTTTATTGTCTGTCTGTCTTTGTTAGAATGTAAGCTCATAGGAGCAGGGAATCTCTGTTTTGTATTGCTATTTGGTTCACCTAGAACAGAGCTTGACATTTAACTTGTTGAATTAATAAATAGAACTACTAAGAAAACAGATAAGCCATGAAATGGAGTAAGAGAAACAAGTACATGAGAAAATGGAACTAATTGCTGCATTTGTTGAGTTTTTTGGCAGAAATGCAGGAACATGATGAGTTACAAAGCTCGCTTCTGATAGAGATTGAAAATGATCTTTTACCTAGCATGAAACTTTAAAAGAATTACTGCAACAACCTTCTCCCTTGTCTCTCTGCTCTTTAAAATTCATCGTTCTCACTTCTATAGGATCATTTTTGTTAAAGTGCTGTTTTGCTCCTGAACATATCATTTTCTTGTTTAAAAACTTAAGATGCATTCACATTTGCTACAGGCAATGTGAATTGGTGCAGCCACTATGGAAAACAGTATGGAGGTTCCTCCAAAAATTAAAAATAGAGTTACCATACAATTCAGCAATTCCACTTCTAGATATTTATCTGAAGAAAATGAAAACACTAACTCGAAAAGACATCCACACCCCCATGTTCATTGCAGCATTATTTACAATAGTCAAGACATGGAAGCAACCTAAGTGTCCATCAATGGAGGAATGGATAAAGAAAATGTGGTGTATGTGTGTGTATATATATATATATACATACAATAGAATATAGTTCAGCCATGATAAAGAAGGAAATCTTGCTGTTTGCGACATAGATGGACTTTGAAGGCATTGTGCTAAGTGGAATAAATCAGACAGAGAAAGACAAATACCATATGATCTCACTTATATGTGGAATCTTAAAAAAAAAAAAAAAAGAACTCATATATACAGAGAACAGATTGGTGGTTTCCAGGGGTGGGGGGTGGGGGGGGGGTGAGTGAAGTGGGTGAAGGTGGTCAAAAGGTACAAACTTTCAGTTATAAAATTAGTAAGTGATGGGGATATAATGTACAGTATGGTGACTGTAGTTAATAATACTGTATTGTATATCTGAAAGTTGCTAAGAGAGTGGATCTTGAAAGTTCTCATCACTACAAAAAAAATTGTAACTGTGTGGTGATGGATGCTAACCAGATTTATTGTGGTGATCATTTCACAATATATATATAAGTAGCAAATATATTACACATCTGAAACTAATATAATATGTCAATTATATCTCTATAAAATTTTTTTTCAAGAGTACTACACATCACTTCCTCCTTTCTTTCGTGGTTCTTGTTATCTTGGTCATCTCAGGCTGCCATAACAAAACACCGTGGATTGATTGACTCAAACAACAGACAATTCTTTTTTCACAGTTCTGAAGGCTGGAAAGTCCAAGATTAAGGTTCGGGCAAGGTTCGGTTTCTGGTGAGAGCTCTCGTCCTGACTTGCAGACTGCTGCCATCGTATTGTATCCTCTCATGAGAGAGAGAGATCTCTGGTATCTCTTCCTCTTTTATAAGGATACAAGTTCTAATTGTATCAGGGCCCCAAGCTTATGATCTCATTTAACCTTAATCACCTCCTTAAAGGCCCTAGCTCCAATATAGTTTCATGAGGGCCATTAGCACTTCAACATATGCATTTGGGGGAAAATGTTCAGTCCCATAGTGTCTGTGTATCCATTCTGGGTTGTTCTTGATATCTTTCTCTCTCTCTTAAATCTCCCAAATTATTCCTCTTCCAAAAACAGTTTATATACCACTCATTAAATTTTCATCTTCATCTGAGCTTTATGACAATTGTCAGAAGCATTCTTTCAGAAATTAATCATGAACTACTGCAGCCATGCTGCTATTTATTTCTAGTGTTTGGATATTATTTATCATGTGCGTTGGTTAACCTTTTAAATATTTGTGCCCTTTCTTTGTAACTAAATTGTAAGGTCCTTGATGTCAGAGACTGTGACATATCTCTTCATATTCTACAAGGACCTAGCATGTATTCAATACATATATGTCAATATTATTCTGTTTTATACCTATCAATAATTTTTAAAGCTCTTGAATGTATAATAACTAATTTGAGTCTCATTAGATTATCTTGATGGGTAATACTAATCCTATTTTAAAGATGAAATGAAAACTCAGAGAAGCTATGTAACTTGTCCAAAATAACACGTTAGTAATAGCACTAAGTCTAAGCTCTAAGGTTGATTCCTTGTTCAGATCTCTTTCCACCAACATTTACTAAATTATGTTCAGTAGAACAAGAGTTTCTTTAGCTGTCCCTCAAATGATGCAACCACAAAAAAGCCCTTTCTCCCACCCTAGGTAGTCTGATCTCTAATAAATGGTAGCTGAACAAATGATATGGCAGAGGTTCTACTTGCTTGCCTTTATGTAATGCCATTGAGCCATCACTCAATGTAATATCACTATTTGGGGTGCTCATGTAGATTCAGAGCCACTCCAAGAGCCTGTGTGCTCCCCCCGACCTGAGGAATCAAGGCCACCCCTTCCCTCAGTATAAATGATCAATGAATGATCATTTATACTGAGGCTTGGATTACTGTACTTTATTTAGACATAGATCCTGACCCCAGATCGACTGTGCAGCACGCTTCTCGGCTGTAAGTACTTGCAAGGTACGCAGCTTTGCCGAAGACCTCTTTGCCGCAAGCGCGACTTACTGGCTTTAGGGCAATTTTGGCGTAAAAGATAAAATAACAAAAAGTAAAAGAGGGATATTAAAAAGTAATGAAACATGAAAAATGAATAACAAAATTAAAAAGACTGTATTGTGAAATAAATACAAAATATGTGAATACATTTAAAACGTGTGTAGATTCATGGCAATACTGTGCAAATACAGGCATGCGTCACTTAACCAAGAAGACATGTTCTGAGAAATGTGTCATTAGGTGATTTCCTCCTTGTGAGAACATCATAGAGTGCACTTACACAAACCTAGATGGTATGGCCTACTACACACCTGGGCTATATGGTACTCAACTTATGGGACTGCCTTCATATATGCAGTTGGTCGTTGACGGACGTGTTGTTATGTGGCACGTGTAACTGATTTCATTTTGTAAGTTGTACCTAAGCACTTGTCTTCCAAATCTTTCATTCATAGTATTACGCTTGTTTTTCGCTTATTGATTTGTTTCCTCCTTCAGCATCCACCGCACTTTTTCTCTTTTGCTAACATTTCTTCCTTCATTAAGAGAGGTATCAGTTTCCAAATACTAGGTTGCATATCTGTAACTGAGCTTTGTATCTCATTGCTGAAAACAGTGTAGACGCTGTTGTTTGTTCATGGCATGTTGTCACATGTCCATTGACAGACATTCCAAAGTTCTATGAGAAATGTGGAGCTAAGATTTATATAATATAAAAATGGGAGTATTGCATTGATGGAGAAATGAAACCAAATTGTCAACCAGTTGAAACCAAACTGTCAACCAGTTATTTTATCTTTTATGGCAAAATTGGTCCACACCAAGGACTGGCATCTTTATTCCTGGCCCAGAATTTGGCTTAAGGGAGCATTATATACAAATAAATATACACAAGAGACAACACCTTCTTAGAAAGAGACTGACGGGCTTTGGCTTCAGAGAAAACTAACTCCAAATCCCAGCCCTGATCTAAATCAACATAAACTTTGGCAACTTGATTTCTCTGGGTTCAGTTTCATTTATAAAATGCAGATAATCTTTGCCTTACATGGTTGAAAGAGGATTAGAGATAATGTATATTAAGAAACTGAAATATTGCCTGGTCTCCCATTCAGTCATACAGAACTATTACTGAGAGATGGGTTATGAATTTCTTTCTCCTACTTTGAGTATCCTCAGATGGTAATAAGAAAGGTTGAAGGCTCATGGCTAATAGAACTGAAATATTAGGCCAGAGCTTAATAAGCTTACCTTGTATACCACAGACAAACATGTCTTAGTGCATGGTTTGGCTTGAATTTGGGGTGTACAGCACACTCATGACCATAGGAGTTACCTCCCCATCTAAGAGCTACCATCCTTCCTGCCCTGAGGACTAGGGAACACATCAGAGGTCAGTGCCAGTTCAACTTCAAATGGCCAACTTTCACTGCCCCAAGCTGGAAACCTTTTCTTAGCTTTTTAATAGTCATGCAGAGAGAGGTATAAAGACATATATCTTGATTTTCTTTTTGTTTTCCATAAGCTACCTGTGTTAACTCAGAAACCACAGTGTTTGCATATGATCTCACAGACAATTAATATGTAGGTTGCTTGAAGTCATCATGCCCCCACATCCCTAGTTCTTCTCCCAATATGCCTGGCAAGAAGGGCAAGGAACCCAACGTCTCCTGCATCAGCTACAGAGACAAAGCCAAGTGTTGTGTGTGAGTGGTGTGCTGGAGCCAGTTCATGGCATCTGGCAAGAAATTATTATATGAATCTCTTCCCAAATGCATGGTCAGTGATGACCTATCGGTAGCTTGGAATCAGCCCTAGTGAGGGTACACTACAGGGTGGGCATATACTACAAACTGGGGCCTTCTATTAGGGGAGACCAGGTGGCTAAATATTTACCAACACACCACCTAGTATGACCTTAACACATCCTTCTCCCCTGCACTGACTCCAGCCTAAGGGTCTTTAACAAATATAGACTCTCAAATGCAGACTGGTTATGATTGAAATTTGATATCTGTTAGAGGGGAAAGAATTAGTACAATGGTTTACACCCTGTAAACGTATATCTTTTGGATTATTAGAAACGTATTTACTTAATGGCTCTGAAAAAAGAAAGGTTAACCTAAAAAGTCAACGTTGCTGACAGATGAATAAAACAATAAACACAAACCTTGCAAAAGTTCATACTGAGGAGGCCCACACGTCACTCCAAACCTCTTTGGTCTGGCTATCAGGCTGGAAATCTCACAAACTTGGGCTGGCAATGGATATTTCCAATGTTTCTTGGGTTTGGCTCAGTCAGGGACACCACAAGCTCAGTTCATTTTCTTCCGTGGTATTACTTTACTTCCGATTCCATAAGAACCATGAAGTCAAAGGATCAGACAAACAAAACAAAGAGCATGGACAGGAAAACAGGAAGGGAATTTGATGAATGACTTCAGCCCTCAGCAAGGATCTAGTTTGATTTTCATGCAAGTGTTCTAGTGTAGTTTAGACCAACTCAAGCGCCCCCGTTCCTTTCCATCCCCTCGCATTCCACTCGGCAAGATTTTCAATGCAGAAATACAGGGACGATGCCATCAATTTGTTGCTTTGGCTCCTGTCAGCTCATATGAGGTACACTGGCAGGCAACAGTGAACCTGCCTTTGGAGCCAATCAACTTGGCAGAGGAAAACCTTCAACTTGTAGTGAAAGCAAATTTAGTGTGTTTCCCATGCATCTGTGATCAGAACATACAAGGCATTTTTTTTCTCCCTAAAGAGTATCTGTTCTGTTCAAATGCAACCTAAAAAAATAGTCAAGGGGTAACCCTATGAGCTCATCCTACCTTTGCCAAAGATGCTTGTCCCAGAACGGGATACATGCAACAGAGCAGAATGGCAGGAGTCAACTCAGAAAGTCATTCCCTCTCCTTCCCAGTTAAAGGCCCTTTTTAATGCAGCATTAACTTCTACATGGAAACAAAAACTTCTAAGTATTTTACCACAATTTTCAAGAAAAAGAATGAGGTGTGACAGGATAGAGGCAGCCAGGAATGTCAGGGAATGAGGTACCAAGTTGGGAGGTGAGCCAGGATTAGCCATAATCTATTTCTTTAGACCGATCAAAGTTCAAAGCTCCCTGGCTGCATGGGAAATCCTTTGCTTTTATTACACAGCAAAGAGTTCTCCTGCTGGCATCCAGGGAGGCACCTACCCCACCTTTCATCCACAGCCTGCCTTTGAATACCTGTGCAACTTTGGCCTGCCTTGAATTGTACATGTATTCAACGTCTGTTGAAAAGTCTGAATTAAAGAAATGGAGAGGACCAGGAATTCTCTCTCTAAAGACCAGAGAACAATTGTAAATATTTACTTTGAATCCCATACTATTCAGCCTCATCCAAGGGAAAAGTGGTGTGGTAGGCTCTTTCAGGAGGGGCCGGGAAAACTGGGGTCACACCTTGGTTTGCTGTACGTCTCATCACTTACTCTTTGTAGCCAAGCCAATGGACTTACAGGCACTGATGGTGAGGGCGCAGAGTACCGTGCTCACATCCTTGGCTTCACACATCAGACAAGTGGAATTCAAATCCTGACTCCATCACTTCTTGGCTTGGGCAGTTACTTAGAGTGTTTAGTTTCAACCTCCTCATTCATCAAATGAGGAAGATAATAACTGATTGATTTGCTGTGATAAAATAAGTGAGTCAGTGCGTGTAAAACACTCAGTACAAGGGTTGTCTGCAGTAAGTACTAAATATGGGTAGCTATTATTATTTCTGAAGAAATTGATTTAAGCCTCTTCTAACATACGTTATGAAACAAAATGCCTCCTGGCTATCAAGTTTGCAGTCAGCAGAGGCCCAGCTTTCAGGGTGCCTGGAGGGACTCATCTGATTATGGACACTGGAGCAATTTTCTTAACAACACAACCTACGTCTTCTCTTGGTGCCCCATTAGCTGCCCCACCCCACTGACAAACAGCAGGATCCCTTGCAGCTCTGACTCTTGGGTTTAATGCTATTTGTTTTTAATTAATACCCAGAGTATTACTATTACTATTAATATCCTTTGGTTTGTTCTTGTTGTTAGCCCCTCCAACATAAGAAGTCAAGGTTTTGCCTGGAGCCTAGTTGCTGGATTTTCAAGGTGGGAGGATGAGGTAGTATGTCTTCCAGGAAAGAGAAACTCTTTCTTTATTGCTTCCCCGAGAAAGAGTCAAGCTTAAGAAAATTCCCAAGGCAACTGGTTCTTTTTACTGTACATTTATTTATTTTTTGAGAGCCTACTATGTCAAACACAGAGCTACCCTGAGGGACTCAAACATGAGTTAGACACCATCACTATAGGAGTACCTCAGAGCCAAATGGCTGAGAGCATCTGCTCATCACTGTATGTGATGCAAGGGCAGGGGCAATGTGCTAGAAACCAAACCTGCAGGAAGGACTGCATGACATACTTTCAGAGATTATTTTTCAGAATTGTCGAGTCATCTTTCCATCACTAAACTTCATGGAGCAATAATACCGTCTGGAAGGCTTACACCCCATCCTGGTAGAGTGCAGTACAGAGGCCTCCAGAGTCTCTAGATTCATAGACCTGTCCTGAAACCTACTGCATCATTCCAGCACATTTCCCTTGGTCTCGGTTGTCTCATCTATAAAGTGGAGATAATCATAGTTTTACCTCTTAGGGTTTCTGTCAAGATTAGATAAGATAATGCACATGGAGTGCTAGGGCAAGTAGCTGACCTGTGAGAAGCCCTCAATACACATTGCAACAAAAAATAGTAATTTTACAAAAGATTATTTTGAAATATATAACTACAAGTCTGTTTCATGAAGAAAATTACGGATACGTTAACTTTTGCTGAAAGAGCGAATGGAGTCTTCGAATCTCTGTAATAAGCTACATCACTATGAACGGCACTTCAGGCTGTGGTGTTTCTCCGCCTTGGCTGCGTGTAAGAATCATCTGGGGAGACTCACAAACAGTCATGCCTGCACTTCACCCCTAGATATTCTGATTATTTGCTCTGGGGTTGGATCCCCGCCCTGAATTTTATAAAAAATCTCTCCAAGTAATTAGTTGGTACAGTTGGTTTCAAGAACAGCTTGGGTTAGAAGAATGACAAGTACAATTTGATCCTATCAAGTTAAGTTGGACCTGAATGCTCCAATCTTATCCTGTTTCTGTAGTTTAGCTGCTATGAATGGCAAGGGGTGTCACAGTCAAGTAGGTTATTTTGAAAAACATGGCACTGAAACTGAATCCCAATTTTCTGATAGAAGATATGTTAAAATGGTGATGTCTAATTGCTAGACCCTCAGCGAGTGCTGAAGACCCAGGTTTCTATAGCTGATATCCACATTTCTACAGTTACTTCTTAACAAGATGAACAATAGTAATTCTACTTATATCAAAAATGGTAATGACTACTATTAATTTAGCACTTACTTTATCTGTTATGGACTAAACGCTTATGTCCTTTCAAAATTCATATGTCGAAGCCTGACCCTCCAATGTGATTATATTTGAGGTGAGGGCTTTGGGAGGTGATAGTTTTCAATGAAATCATGAGCATGGGGCCCCCATGATGGGCTTAGTGTCCTTAAAAGAAAAGGAAGAGAGATCAGAGCTCTTTCTCTCTGTCCTCCACAGGACGTAGTTAAGAGGTGGTCATCCACAAGTCAGGAAAAGAGCTCTCACCAGAAGCAGACCAGGCGTGCACCCTGATCTTGAAGAGTGGACTGGACTAAGGTACACTAGGACTGAGCCTCTGTCCCACACTGATGGCAAGAACTAGGGTGTGGTCTTTAACTCCTCTAAGCCTCATTGGACTGTGGTGAGGATTAAATGAAATGACGCATACAAGGTCCAGCTGAAGGCCTTGCCAAGCATCATAACCACAGCAGCAACAACATTATTATTGCACTGACACTCAGAGAGGTGGGTCACATTACCGAAATCTACACAGCTTCTGAGGAATGCAGCAGGTGTTGAAACACACATTTCTGAACAACAAACCACATGGTTTATAGTACACTATCCTTGCCTTTCCCCTTCAACAGATGTCTGTTTCGGCACAATAATATTCCTTCTAATATGAAGGCTATGTTTAAATCTGGCTATCATTGGCAAAGATCCCCTGTGTAAACTTAATTTTCCAATGACTTTTATAACTGTCAGTACCAAAAGAGTTTTTGCAAGAATACAGTTCTGTCTTTGGAACACAATAAACCAAAGAAAGTAAGGTGCTAAAAATATATCAGTAATTCTTATGAAATTATACAATCAGTGCCATAAAACCTGGTGGTCTATAGCTTGAATCTACCTGTGGAAATGTAATATCCCTTTACTCTACTTGATAAACCTCAGAGCCTTGGGAAGCCAGCTCCCTTATTCTCCATCTGAAACTTCATTCTATCTAGAGTCATTTAAATCCAAAATCACAGAAAGATTTAGGAGATATAACCCTAAATGAAATGACATGACTGACTTGCATATGTGGTAATATATACAAGTGCTAAATTCTTTGATATCATAAACAAAAGAATTTAGAATAAGTCAAGATAAAACATTTTAGATGGACATTTTAATCTATTTTATGAGTGCATCTAGTTGCAATCTACTTTTCTCAATGTACAACTGGTAGTTTCTTTAAAAGGATCATGATCGGTTATGCTTGCTCTAAGCTCAGGAATGTCTGCAAAGCCTAAGTTAACATGACCTAGAACTGCATATTTTGGAGCCATCATCTTCAGCAAGTAGAGAATTTGATCTAGTATTATTCAAAATAAGGCATAGTACACTGCAGTAACAGATAAAACCCTAACTTCCGTGGCTGATTAAAGATTTATTTGTCACTTACATTTCCTGTTAATACAGGTCAGCAAGAACTCTACTCCACATAGTCATGAACCCAAACACCTTTCTGTAGACACCACCATATCAATTTATAACATCCAGGATCGCTGCAGCAAAAGAAAAGAGAAAGTGGAGAACTCACACTTCTGCTAAATGCTTTGGACTGGAGGTGATACATATCACTTCTACTGATGGCCCGATGGTCAGACTTAGTCATATAACCCTGCCTAACTGCAGGAGGCTGGGAAATCTTTCCACATACCAGGAAGAAGAAGAGAACTAGATAGGGTGAGCTATGCCGACTTCTATCACAGATCCAAAGAAAGATATTTCAGTGAATTCAAACAATAGGTACATAAAAGATGCTAAAACATTGGTTCATAACTCACTTAAGATATATATACATATTTGTTTTCCACAATGAAACACAAATTTCCATAGCTCAATTTAAGCCACTGATAATACCATCCTGATTATGCTCTAAGGAATTTTTCCTGTACAGGCTCATTATCTTTACTTACAAAGTTTTGCAAAATATAGTATTAAAATTTCCACCAGCACAATAGTTTCCTTTTTACTCAGGTGGCAAACTTTGGGTTAGTCATTCGCTCACATGCCTGTGGTTTATGAAAGGCCCTCAGACACAGCTGTAATGTATAGACTAGAAACTGCAAGTCTACCGGGTTAGTTGCAAGCTCTTTCAGAGCCTCCTCTAAGGCATTGGGTTGGCCCTTTCCTCCAATAAGTCACGTACACTACACAATTGCAAAGTCATTCACCCCTCTCGCCATTTGCTAGACAGTCACTGAGAGAAAATCGCGGTGTGACTGCAGTATTTTTGAGACACTGGATCATATTACTTCTGTCATTTAGTACATAGCACTCAGGGAGCTTCAGTACACTTTAAATGATAATAATAGTGGGAATAGATGCCAAATCATAGCTTCTGCTCATCCAAATCCACTTATGTTGGCTTTGCAGAGAAGGGTTGAAAAACCAACAAGTATTTACAGCGTAGGCAAGCCACAATTTGCAGCAGGGAACAGCTCTGGCTCTAGGACTGACAAAAATGACTGATGCTCCTTGCTCTTCCTCCAAAGAGAGCCTCGAAGACTGATTTCAGCAGCCGGCAATGGTTATTTTCCTTAGAACCAACCAAAAACTTATGCTTGGTTAGTCTGAGGAAGAAAAGGAAGATAAAAATGTTGCAGCAGGACTAATTCTTAAGCCACCTCCTAAAGCTTTTAGTTGTCTCTTCATAGCTATTAATCAAAGAAAAAGAAATTTTCAACTTAGATGTCTCCACACACTGAATAAAAAGACCCCAAATTGGTAATGCCTTAGTTTTGCTTCCTAAATGAGGGAAATCCTATGTTCCTTAATCCCCCCTCCCACTCCCATATTGCTGCTTTTTATTCCATCCACCCACAGGAATCCTACAGCCTCATTAAATTAGACTACTAAAGGTTGTTCAACAAATGAGCCCAGGCTTGCCTCCCTCCTGAAATCCAGCTGTGCTTACAGGAACTGAGGACCTTGAAATGCATTGATTTTGACCTTCTGCTTCCTAGTAACAGTGTGTGGGCCACCCACTCAGTCCAGTGTACTTAAAATCTTTACTCTTGAAATCACTTTTTCAGTCCCTTAAGTGTTGTTGCATCCCTGAGGCTTCTGTCCTCTTTTCACTGCACACACTCTCATCAGATGATGCTCTCCACTGCCTTAACTTCTATTACGCTCTGTGTGACCGTTTTTACGTTGCTGATGCTTGAATTCTTGGATATGTGCCCAGTCTCTTTACATTCGACACGTCCCCAACTGATCTTCGCATCTTCCCCTCATTCCAAATACATTTCACTATCTGCTGTCTAGGCCAGAAATCTGACCATTATCTGTAACACTTCCCACCCATCTTTAATCACCAACTATTTAAATTCCTTTTCTATCTATGCACTTCCATGTGTCTAATGTTGATACTTGCAACAGTGTCCTAACCATCTTCCCGGCCTCCGACCTTGTCCCTTTATGATCCATTTTCCACACTGAAGACAAACATTGTCTTTCTAAAATGCAAATCTTACTACTCACCCGCTCAAAACTCTTCCTTGCATCTCTCTTGCTTTCTGAATGTAATATATCCTATAATACCCTTTATCGTTTGGCTGCTAACTTCTCATCCACATCACTTGACAATACTGCGCATCTCCTACGTTCCAGCCATGCTCAGTTGTTCATTTCACCTGAAATGAACAATTTACATGCTCTTCCCCATCTCTGGATCTTTACACATGCTGTTCTCTCAGAATACTCCTCAGCACCTTTCTCCATTACTATCCCTAATTCCCCTCGACCTCCCCCAATTTCACCTGAACAACCCCCCTCATCCTTTAGATTGCAGGTTAACCAAAGCCCAAGATTCCTTATCTGCAGTGTAGATTAGATGTTCCTCATGAGTGGTCCCTTAGCATCCTGTACTCCGCTCTTAAGCTCTATTGTAAATAACTGTTTATTTGTCAGTGTTATGCCCACACCAGCCACCTAGCTTCATGAATGCAAGGACCATGTCTGTCCCACTACTGCCAGGTCCCCAGAATCGAATATGTTATTAGATACATAGTGGGTCTTTGACAAATATTTGTTGAATAAATGATAGATGAAGCAGGGTGGAGGGTTTGACATTCTCAGAGGCTTATGGAGGAGATACCCCATTTTTTCTATAGAATGGAAGTAGAACAATAGTCAGCTCATGCAATGTTTTTCTTCTCTGTCTCTTAGAATATCCTGTAATGACACCACATGAGGATAGTCAAAGTCCCTGCCTGTCTCATCTCTGGAGGCTCCACCCAAAGTGAGCATTTTCCTGGCCTTCCAATTAAAGGAAGAAAAACTCGTTGCTTAAGGAAGTATATTGTTGGAAGTATATAGTTCATCTAGTGCCGGATGAAAGACAAATTTAATTGGGGAAAACTACCATGGAAATCATGGTTGTCCATTCTTTTGGTCGCTGGCACCCCTCTCTTTTGTTTTATGTTCCATCTTTCTGAATAGTTCTTTGTTGTCTCCTTCCTGCCATCTCTCTGGCCTGACTCCTAAACTTAGGTGTTCCTTAGAGAGGCATCCAGAGGGTCTCTTTAAGCAATGTGATCCATTTTTATAGTTTTCATAAACTCATATATACATACAAATCTCAAATATAAATATCTTCAGCCCTGCACTTTGCTCTATCACCTGCTGGACCTTCCAGATCAAATGTCCTGTAGGCAGCTCCACCTCAACATATCTACGCTGCCGTCATCATCTCCAGCAGCCGATTTTCCCTGTTGTCCCTTCTATTGTCCTATAGTGACTCCCATACCCAAGCCATAAACCTGGGAGGCACTCTTGACATTACCTTACTATCCCCTTGTGTGTGCACATGATTCCACAAAAGCTGACAATTCTAGCCCTCAAATAGGTTTTGATTCTATCTGCTCCCCTACTTCCAGAATGTCTCACCAGAGTTAGATCCTTAACATCTTTTGCCTTAACAAATCTAAATAAATCTTTATTATTATTTTTTTAACTCCTGCAACAGCTTTCTGGCTAGTTTCCCCATTTCCAGGTTTGCCTATTCCTCGTGTCTCCTACTTCTGCCATTTTCCTCACAGCTCCCAGAAAGAGCTGTCCTGACTATCTATTGGACAGTGTCACTCTCTTCTCTACTGCTGAAAATCCTTAGAGGCTCTCTTCAGCAATGACCCTCATCCTTGGCTATTCACTAGAATCAAGTAAAAAGTTTTTAAATAAATACTTATGACTGGGGTCTGCCTCAAATCAACTGAATCTTAATCCCAGAGGGTAGGGTTTAAGCATCTGTGATTCTGATGAGCAACCAGAGTTGAAGATCATGTAATGGCATCTGTGATTTTTCCTAGCCCAGTCCATGCCCACTCCTCTGCCCCATCAACCGCCACATCATACCATACTCTACATGCTCTAGTAATAAATACCATGCGTTTATTGTTCTCATCCCTGTGCACACTCTGCCCACTCAGACTTCTATACTGGGTTCATTCTGTTGTTCCCTGTTAAGACCCTCCTATTTGTTTTTGTTGATCAGTTGACTCCATCTCATCTTTGGGGAACCAACTGAGTCATCATCTCTTCCATAGAAATTTCTTTGATTTCCCACCCACCCCATAACTCATCCTATTCCAAGTTCAGATCCCAGATGGGTTCATAACTGCTCCATTGTGCTCCCATGGTAGCCTAGCTTGTAAATGTCTTCATCATTGCATACTACCACATTTGATTTAAATTATCTGTTCATATGTATGTTTCCCCCACTAGAATGTGATGTCCTTGAGAATAAGGGTCTGGCTTCCATGTCCAGAAGGTCAGAGGCTACCAGCCAGGGAGACCCAGAGGATATGGCATGACTTAGAGCCCAAAGCCATCTGTCTACAGTAGTGATGTTGGAGTGGGGAATCTGAGGAGCATTTCTAGAAGCCCTGTTTGTGTGGGGTTTTCAAGCCAGAACACTGCAATAACTCTGGAGCTGTGTCAAAAAATGCAAAAGAGGCAAAATGAGTAATGGGAGCCAAAATGAGTGTCAAGAGATTCAGATTTCATGCGTGACATTTGAAAGAGGAGGTAGGAAAGCAACTTGGAGAAATTTCCTGATTTGGGCTCTAGCTGTTTACTCCTTTGGCCTCTGAAAGTGGTCATAGAGGTTGACAAAGAAGAGAGGGTGTATGTGTGTGTGTGTGTGTGTGACCTGTCTACTTGGCATATGAAGATTTTCTCTTTGACCAAACTCTAGCCTGGCTCCTCTGATTGCTTTTCTTGACCAGGCCTCAGTCTTGGCCTACAAAAACTGCAACTCTGAGGACAAATGATTTCATCCACCCCAACCCACTCCCACATTAAAAGACTTGAACAAACACAAACACAGTTTCTAACAGTCAAGGCAGCATCCCTAGGATGACAACTCCAGGCCCCTTAAGTTTCTGTCTGGGAAAGAATAAGGCTGCCAGAAGAATTTACTATTTGCTCCAGCCAGCACCTGAAGAGAGCCCCTGTCTCTCCGCCTCCGTGGGAGGATAGAAGTCCAACTTCAGTAAGCACCCGTTAGCAAACCCAGATGAGTTTCACATGGATCAACCCCCCTTCCTACTCTTTATAAATTTCCTTTTCGATGCCTCTGCTCAAGCCCTAGCAATTCCACCTCCTGCCCCCTCACTCTCCCTTGAAAACATTCAGTCACCTCCGCAAGAATTGAAGCTCAGTTCAGTCCATGCTGGGTCCTCTTCTCCATTGCAATAGTTTAATACTGATTAAAATCTATCCTTATCACTTTAGTGTCTGGCTTTGTATGCCTTTGGTAGCATTTTCAGCAACATACACCCTGATACCCTGGTGGGTCTAGTTCCTGAGGTCTGTGTGGCACTTAGTAGGGTGACTGTCTCCAGGAAGTTAGTGATCAAGATGAGGACAAAAACTGACCAAGTGATGGCTGGAGAAAAGTATGGCTCAGATGAAGGCATTAGGGGTGACATGCTTCAAAGAAAGACTATTCCTAACAGGGGAAACATTTGGATTCTCAGGTGTACATTTTTGAAGATATTCTTCATGATAATGACTCTGAAATAGAGGAGTGTTCTGGTCCCATAAACTGACTCTCTTGCTTCTCTCTTTTCTGCTCAAAAATATACAGTTTTCTAAACCTTTAATTTGTTTCTACCTATAATAAACAATAACTTTTATGAAAATTAGTATTATGAGTCTATGCACATGAAAATGTTAATGTAAGAAAATTTGTTATATTATTTGATTTAGGAATATGACTTCATTCATACAATCAGAGCTTCTTTGTTTATTCTTTAGCCATGTTCTGGCCTTTAACATTTGTTTCTTTGACAGTTATACAGGCAGTTTTATAATTGAACCATATGCCTTAAAGGTCCAGAAAGCAAACTTAGATTAAGACAAATAAAAGAAAACAGACAGAAGAGATACTCGATAGATTTACTTAGATCCATTCACTTAGCATCAGTTTGCATAACATAGTCCAAAGCGAGCATATATCAAATTTAAAATGGATAATCTTAATTGGGTTCAATAAGTGGATAAATGGTCAAACAATTTTCATTGCATATGCTTCGGGGCATGCATTTCATTCCTTATTGATCTGCTTTATTGAATTAACATATCAATTATTTGTTTTGATAGGAACAGGGAAGATAATCGTAGGAAAGAGCAGTGGTGGAGAATATGCCTCTTGTTGCTACACAAAACAGGTGATGATACCAAACAGCTAACTCCTAGAGAGACCTAAATGGCACATCTTGGCACATGTGGGTCAGTATAATGTTTATTAATCTAAAAAATGAGAAAATATTATAAAAATATAAGAAGTAGAAAACCCTAGACAAGTTAAAATACAGAAAAATTTTAAGCAAAGTTATTTGAATCAGGCAATATTTAATGTATCAAAGAGTAATCTTAATAACTAGGTATAAAGTAATCTAAACCCAGGACACTAGCCATCTCAAAAGGCAGCAGGCGTCCTAACCACCCCAGAATCTTTTGCCAGAGTTAGTCTTCTCTGATGGCACACTTAGGCACCCCCTGGTTATAAGAGTACTTGTTTATTATTGATATTATAAAAATAACCATTCTCTAAATGATTACACATAGTCAGTAAAATTAGAACTATACATAAAGATTTGAATAATTGCAATTTCTTTAAGGACCACTTGCAACTTCTTCTGCCTGCTTCACAGACCTGTAGGGGAGAAACAAAACAAAGGAAATGTGCTTAATGATACGTCTATAGTGCCTCATATTAAAAAGAAAGATTGGGATTTTAACGCTTTCCTATACTCTGGATGAACTTTTACAATGGCATTGACCTTAGACTACTACCTCTATTAACCATATGTTGCTACCAGTATGTCGATTTCTGGTATCTATATAAAACATTTTTTGTACATATAATTAGAAGCGGATATTTAAAAAATATCTTGAACTGTTAAAATAGATTGGCTTCTCTCCAAATATGGCCAATGAGAAATACTTGCAAGGTATGTACACAATTACTATCCTGGCAGGAATTATGAAAACTGAATTTAGAAAACTAGAGTGGCGTAAGGTGGGTCAGGCTGCACACGTCCTTCTTTAGCATTGGGACTATTTGTCCACACTGCTTGACTGGAAAAATTCCCTTCTTTTTTTCTTAGAAGAATATGATTCAGATGGCAAGGGGAAATGCCCATGATCCTAGAATACTTTATGTGTTTTTTTCTGCTTTGTACCTTAGTTATATTTAGTATTGTTGATTCACCCATTAGACTATGAACACTTTGAAAGAAGAATAGCAATCCCCAAATTACTCACAGGACCTGAAAGAATACTTTGCACATGGCAGTTGCTCATAAGTATTTGTTTGATGAGAGAGGGAAAGGAGGAAGGGAGGAACAGAGAGAGGGAAGAAAGAAGTCTAGTTATTTTTGCACATACTTTTCCCTTATCTGGAATGCTCTACTTATCCCAACCAACCCCAGATAACTCCTTTATCTGACAAAGTCCTATACTCCTTTGGGTCTTAGCCTTAAATACCATTTTCTCTGGGCCCTTTGACTACCAGTCAAGGTAGAATTCTCCTGCGGCGTGCACTTACCTCTCCTTAATGCTTATATAACAATAATCAGCAGCATTCTGTGTAAATAACATTCAGTGTGTCACTTCATCATTTAGAAAACAAGTGTCACCTATGATAGTGACATGTTATTCTCTGGCATAGTTCCTGATTCATTGTAGGCCTTTATTAAACATGAATCACATAAATGATCTATTCTTTTAGATCTCTTGAATTGAAGGGCAATATGTTTGTATGTCATACAAAGAACATTTAAAGGACTAAAGAAGAGAACCACATGATCTTTGTGTACCTACAATGGTAGAGTTATTATGTGGAAGAGACATACAATTTTTTGTCTGTGAAACAAAAGGACAGAACCAGAAAGAAGGCAGATACAAGGATTCAGATTTTGGAGCAAAATGTGAGTAATTTCTTTTAAAGTAGCTTTTAAATATTTTTTACAAGTTAAGCAATACATATTTGTTTGTTTTAGTCACTATGCTGTCCATTACATCCCCATGACTTCTTTATTTTTTAAATGGAAATTTGTACATTTTTAACCACCTTCACTCATTTTGCCCACCCCTTGCCTCTGGCAACCACCAATCCATTCTCTGTATCTATGAGCTTATTTTTCGTTTTTTAGATTCCACATACAAGTGAGATCATATGGTATTTGTCTTTCTCTGTCTGACTTATTTCACTTAGCATAAAACCCTCAAGGTCCATCCATGTTGTCACAATTGACAAGATTTCATTCTTTTTATGACTGAATAATATTCTACTATATATGTACCACATTTTCTTTATCCATCCATCCATCAATGGACACTTAGGTTGTTTCCATATCTTGGCTATTGTAAATAATGCTGTAATAAACATGGGGGTGCATTTATCTTTTTGATATATTTTTGTTCGTAACTATTCAGACAGTATTCTGCAGACGTAAATATATGACTGTGCATGGGTCTATGCATTACATATAACAAAAAAATGAATTGTATTTAATATAGTGCCTTGTAACTCACTTTTTTTATAACAATATGGTAAAAATGTTTCCACATCAGAATATATATAGATATAGATAGCTAGATGGAGTCAGTTAATATCAATATATGTATATATCCAGTTAATATATATATATCACCATTCGTAATGCATGCACAGTATTTCATTATATCGATTGCTATAACTTTTTTAATCAATTATATTTTGTTGGTAATTAGGTTTCCATTTTTCACGTTTTCCATGTTTTATTATAAAACAGCTTCCATGTTTTATTATAAAACATGTGCAATGAACATAATAATGTTCTGATAACTACACAGTGGTGCATTGCAGAAATTATTTCTTTAGGTGATTTCTTAATATAGAATTATTAGGTCAATGAGAAATTAGAGCAGAACAAATTGAATGAGCAGCCACAGGAGGTAGTATACTTCCCATTACTCAAAGCGTTCATGTGGAGGTTAGATGACCATTTGGTAGGGGTATTGCAGAGAAGAGACCAGCACTAGATTGGAAGAGAAGTAGATGGTTCTAAAATTCTTTCTAATTTTGATATTCTGTGATTCTATGAGTGCTAAGGACAAACTCTCTCAAAAGAGAAAACTTTTGCTTCTTCCTGTGACAGACCTGAGAGAAGATACTGTGAATTGTTTATCTTTATATATCCAGTTCATAGAGTAGCCGCATGTCCATGGGTGTGAAATTGTTCTGAGATGCTGTATCTCCAAGACATATTTGATGGTGTCATAGAGTCCACGGTCTGTGCACTGGGGCATATGCTTTTATCTCACATATATCTAAAAGTGATTCTCCTGCCGAGGAGAAGGGGTTTAAAATCCCTATCCCACTTCCTCAGCATAGGAAAATACAGACTCAATGAGGAGCCTGAGATCCACAGAACATCACAAACAGAAAAAGGAAACATTATGCAGAACATTTGGAGGAAAATCTTTTTCTCATTATAGGTCACGAGAAATGTATTAAAAAGAAAAATCTGAACTCTGAGTAGTTGTAGATAGTACTCATAATTACCTGACACTGCTATTAAGTGCCCTGAGCAAACATAGCAGAGTAGACCAGTGTGGGACAAGAAGGGCATGGAACACAAAGAAGATCCGCAGAACCTGCACAATGAAAGAAAAAGAGAGAAAATGCTGGACCAGGAAAAAAAAAACATCTACTAAACATCATTCCCTCGTGGTGTAACCAACTTCTAGTGAAGATTAATTACAATTCATATCAAAACTACATTTACAGTATATAGTGAGCTGCAATTACATATAAATTAACTGTCTAATAGTGTGCATATTCTCATTCCATAATTCAGTCATTTGCAATTTAAACTTTTGCTGATTTTAAAATAAAATCTAGGGCAAAGTGCCCCTCCAGATAGTGTTATGAATATATATGTGGACTGCAGGAAGATCCCATATAAATCACATTCATAATTCTTATGTCCAGCATGGGTTAGGCAGGAAAGTAATCCTCTACAGACTGTTAGCCTAACACAGCTTATTCGGGATTGGATATATAGGTGTCACAGTATTGTGATGCTATAACATTTGTAATTTAATGCCATCAGAAACTTATTATGAGCTTTACATGAAGTAGTGCATATATATACATACACACTATATTTATAACACTGGCACATAACATTATATGTTAAATGTAATTCCTCTGAATGTATCCCTGGCAGAAGAGCAGTGCCTAGTGGGACAAAGGGACACGAGGATTCTAGTTTAAAAGAGTGGGGAAATAAACCAGAGGATAAAAGCAGATGAAATAAAGGAATCAAGGGAGATAAGCAATTCCGCATGCTTGAAGAGAAAGTAAATAGATTAAGTCAAAGCTTTCCAAAGCAGATCTTGGAATGCTATTCCTGCAAAGTGTTAATACAGATGGTCCACTAACAAATGGTTCTTTGGTCAAACAACATTCCATATCTGCTTTTTGGAGGATCAAAATACACAACAGCATATTAAAGGCTCTTAAAAATCATACAATAAAGAAAACTACTTAACGTGAAATTTATCAAAGTTATTTGATAATAGATTTTCATATAACTCATTTTTTAAAGTTCTATAGATATTCATTGGTAAGTGCTGCTTCAACTAGAGTGAATAGGCATATCAATGCAATTGCTGCTTCACATAATTCAGCAGCAAAACAGAAAAAGCATGGATTTTGTAGACAGATATACATGAGTTCAAATTCTAGCTCCACCCCTTTCTATAGATGCGACCTTGAGCAAATCAGCATCACTCAGCATCCTCCACAGAGGATGGTTATAAGGTAAATACCTTTGGCAGGATTATGAAGTAGTGGGCATCTGACAGATTTACAGTGTTCAAATTTAGATGAATAGGAACTACAAAGAGCATTTGGATTAAAGATGGCGATTGTATATAGAAAATGGATGCTGAATAAAGCTGGAGAGCTTAGAATATTTTTAGAAATCTTACACACGGAAGCATTTTGAATAAAATAATAATGCATTCATGTTTGAGTGTTCTTTACCATCCAAAGATATTAAAGATGCTGGTGAGAGAGCAGTTGAATTAATGCTCTATATTACTTGTTCTCAAATTGTAAGTGTATATCAGAATCACCTGGAGGCTTTTCAAAACACAGATTGCTGGGCTCCACTATTAGAGTTTCTGACTTAGTAGATGTGAAGTGAGGCCCAAGGATATTGCATTTCCTACAAGTTCTCAAGAGATGCTGATGCTGCTGGTTTGTGGACCACACTGGGAGTATCGCTATTCTATGCAGCATGGACTTTAGGGTGGATGCTGAAGCCAGCTGTGATCTGACATACTTGAAGAAAAAGATGAAGTGTCTGGGTACCAAAAAGGATTGAAGTATAGGTTTAGTAGGATATAGAGAATCTAAAGGGCAGGAGGTTTGGGACAGAGGGTAGATTTTAGTAATCTAAGATTTTAGAACTGGATGCTATTTCACATTTGACAAGAAAAAAAAAGGTACATTGCCTTAGAAGATCACTAGTTTTGAGAGGGCCAAGGATATATAGTGGTAGGACATTGGATAAGTCACCAAAGTGGGAGTTAAAATTTCCTAATCATAAGAGTTGTGAAGGAGAGGAAAACGATGAACCAAGTGTAAGTACTCTCATGAAAGAACAGAAGTGATTGGCAAGATACAGTGACAAGGAAAGAAACAGGACTGCAAGGACAAATGGCATGAACCTAAAAAGAAGGAGAATTTCAGGTAGAATGCTAGTGCTATCTCCTGGTGCTTGACACTTGGCAATAGAAAGAAGGAGCAACTTCCCACAGTGAAGGCTGAAAAAGAAGCAGTGTCTTCTAGGAACCATTTCAAATAAGGTAGAAAAGCCATGGAGAGTGTTCTTTGAATAGCACTGAAGGACAATCAGTTTGCAAATCATATTACAGTTCCAAAGGCACAGTGGAAAGATCTGGGAAATATATCCAAAGTAGTTAAGAATACAAATACGTGAGATTTTATTTTGATAGGGGCAGTGGGGCAAGGCAGAGTGGCCAAGGAGAACAAAAATAAAAGACAGAATTGACTAATATCAAGTTCCTGAACTGAACTTCGGCATAACATTGTTTGTGTGTGGCAACTGACTTAGGTGTCCAGCCTTACACTGCTTCCCTCTGTGAAGCAGGATGACCTATACGGGGGGAGCCCAATATTTCCCATACTTGTGGGAATGCAGGAAATGAAGCAGCTTTGGTGGCGGAAAGAACAAGCAAGCAAGAGAGTAGCCATAAAGTCTAGAAATAAAGATAATATTTTTGTTCAGAGATTAGATCTCTCTTCTTTTCTTCTCAAGTTATAGGTACAGGTTTATCCAGTGGAAACAGGAGAAATCACCTGAGGCAATGCATCACAAATGCACGTAGAGGCATTGATGTAAATGCTGTGTAAATGCACCATGTTCATTGCAACTCTGAGCTCTCGTTACGACAGAACAAGGCACTGAACGTGTGAAAGGTCACTGAACATATCGTGTTTTGTTATGCACACCAATAAACCATTTATTACATACATTTGTCTATATTTCTAGACATTGTGGCTTCCCTGAATAATCAGAAGATGGAGACATATGCTTGCCCACTTCTTGAGTGATCTTCAAAAGTCACTTGACCAATTTGAACTAAATCTATTCATTCATTCAGTACATATTTATTAAGTAAATAAACAGTATACATATAAATATTTATTAAGTAAATATGTGTTGAACACTTACAAAATAAAATAGGACTAAATAAGACTAAATTTTCCTTAGTAGGTTAATTTTTGGAATTAAATACATGGAAGCAACTTATAAATTATAAAGCCTTATGTAATTAGTAGAAACTTTCTGAAAATTATTTAAAATTATTTTAAATGTTAACAAATGTTAACAAATGATCATCCTTTGTGTCCTAATATGAAGGAGAAATTTATGTCTAAGAACATGCAGAAAAGCTGTGTTTTTGGTCTGAAGAATGTTTAATTATCCTGAAGTTGATATACAGTTTTGGGATATTTAGTCAACATTTCAAAACAAGTCATTTCGAAGAAATTTTGGCAGCATGCTTTGAACAGTTCTATTTTTAAGAGCATACTATGGCATTGGAAACATGCTTAATGTAATTACTAAACGTTATTTATTTTATTCTGTCAAAATTTTAATTTTTATGTTTATCATGTATGCCTCCCTTAATTTTCTGGATGACTTTGCCTGTAGATAATAATTTGGAGCACAGTGTAAATATAACTAAATCAAGTTGAAGTTTATATTAAAAGCAGATTTCCTACACAAATGTATTACTGCTTGTTTCTTTATATGTCACTTTTCCTTATTTTCAAGTTTTATAGTGTTTTCTTTATGATACAAACTCTTTCAGTGCTCAGTGAAACAATTCCTCTCTTGATACTATCTATGTGCACATTCCTTCCCCCTCCCTCCTTTTCTTAGCTTCTAGAGATAGAATGACAGTTCAGAGTAGAACATACGGCCTTGGATTAAGTTAGAATGTAAATTGCACTTTTAACTGCGTATCCTTGGGAAAGGATATTTAACAAATCTGAGTCTGTAAAATCAGAGTAATATCACCTACACGTTAAGTTGTCACAGGGATTAAAGGAGATACTACATAGCACAAAACAACAAAAATTTAATAAATATCAGTTCTCTTCCATTTTCTCCTCTTTTAGAGATGCATGTTTCTATAAAAGCCTTAAAATGTCAATTACTCATAATATGAAATAATAAAATGGCATGCTATAATTCTAACTATATCCCCCAAATAGACTCTGCAGTCCTATTTTATGTTAGGCTATGTGACAATTTTCCCAATTCATTATTAAATTATACATCTATTAGAGTATATACTCTAATACATCTATTAGAGTATATCTCTCAGTGAAAAAGGTTTATTAGTCCACATTTTTGAAGTTCTGTGCATAGGACTCCCATTCTATCTTCATAGACCCTCTTTATTATGCCTACCCAAGTAGTTTCTTCAGCCACAATGTCTATCCAAGGCTAGGATTTCTTTCCATATCCTGATAACAAATATTCCACTACTTCCTAAAAGACTGTGCCAGTCAACTTTTAGTCTAGCTCAGACAATGGAAATATAGTGTCTTCTGGAGGGAATAGTTTTGTTCATTGATTTTATTATTTAGTTTGAGAAAGGTAAGCACTTAAGTCTGAAGCAGAAGAAAAAAAAGAAGAATGAAAGAATAAGGTAGGTTGGAATCAATGATGGCATGGCCGCAGGTACCCCAATTAGTAGATATGAGATGAACTCTTACAGCCTGGGAGAATATATAAGAGCATTGCATAAGACAATCATACCACCCATGAGCCCACCCAAGGGAGAGGTCAGTCTTTTTTGCCCCAAATTGGGAGGATAAATTCCTTCTCTCCTCTGCAGTGCTAAGGCATACTAGAGGCAGCAAGTTGAAAGAAAAAGTCAATGAATAATTAAGAAAAACAGAAAAATGAGCTGTAGCTTAACAAATGAAAATATAATTCTTGATTAGTAAGCAAAAGGCAGAAACTATTTGGCAGAGAACCTTGGAGGAGAGCATGCCCCTTCATCCCCAGGTGGTTAATGTATCTTTGATAGTTAAAAATCTGAGAATTGAGCAACTGCAGATGCACCTGAGTGGGAGCTCTTTCTCTGGAATTTACTAGCCTGGGGACCACCAGGAAGAAGGAGGACTTTAGATGAGTCTCCAGACTCCCAGTTTTTTCCCACTTCATCATAGCTTCCAGTAAAAGGAAATTACCCTCCCACTGAGATAATTAAATGACACATGTGTAGCCTCACAATAAAAAAGTGAGTCTATTAGTAAATTACAGTGAGAAACTAGCAAGGGTCTGGGAACAAATTCCATGCAGGAGTAAGAAAACAATGTCATCAATAATAACATCAGAAAAGGTAAATAGATGCCTAATAATAAGTGAGAAACAGAAGTCTTTGTGGTATAAAAGATAAATTAATATTGTCATTAATTTTTTGCATAAATAGAAACCATTTTATATGATATATGCTTAGCCTAAAAGTAAAAACTTAGAATTAACTGATAGTTACCAAGCACATACTATGTGTCTAGCACTATGTTTGGCACAAATTAAAGCAATGAAAAAGTAAATCTTTTCTTATGCTAAACAAAATGCAATAATCTGAAAATGTGCTAATTTTGCCCAAATTTATTGAAATATATTGGAGTGAGAAATGGACCAGTAATTATTGGGTAAATTATTCAGATAAAGCATCCCACTAAAAGCACATACAACAGCTGGATAAAATATTTTTAAAAGCTTTTGTGAGGACATCAGAGACCTATCAAAACAATAAGGTATTAAATGGCCAATATCCTGGAGAATAAGGAAATAAACAGAAATGAGCAAGGACTTTGGGGACATGCTTTCTCTAAAGGTACCTACCAGTTACATATAAAACTCCTGAGAGGCTGACAACCTCTCAGGATTGCAAAAGATTCCTAGGCTGGCAGGACAAAAATTGGAAGTCCAGTCTTACTGAGGAAGGAGACCCACATAAATTCTCTAGGTTTTGAGTTGCTATTCTGAAGGGCCACACTGTAGGAGAAAGGGCAAAATGGAAATATACCAGCCTCTCAATGAATAAAGGCCAACTTAAAATCTCATTTTTTGTAGAATCCAAATAATCTAGGATTGCTACTACCCCAGTGCTTCTCCCAGAAGTAAAGTGAAATCCTCTCTGGAAGAAGTTAATGTCATGCTAGGCCTCAAATTATCTTTGCAATTTTTCATATACAATTTTAACACTTAATTGAAAATAAGCAGACATACACAGTGACAAGACCGTGTGATCAAAAATCAAGAAAAATCAACAGAGAATAGAAACAGATCCACAAGGAGTCAGATGATGGACTTATTAAACATGGATTTTAAAATAACTATGCTTAATAAGAAAATGAAAGACAATACTTTAGAATTTTTAGAAAGAACTAGAAACTAAAAAATGAACCAATGAAAAATGCTAAAATAAAAAATATAATAACTGAAATTTGGAAGTCAGTAGGTGTGTTAAACAGCCAATTTGATAGCATTAAAGAGAGAAATAATAAACTTGAACATAGATCAGAATAAAATATCCAGAGTGAGGCACAGAGACAAATGGATAGAAAATGGAGGTGTATGTACATTTTTGCATACAGTTAGAATGTCTAACATATGTTAATTGGTGGCAGTGGTAATTTCAAAACATAACGCCCAAACTCTTTTTTTACACTTTTCCCATCACTTGGTAGAACCATGTCCATTGACCTTGAATCTACAATCTGTGACTGCTTAGCCAACAAAAATGGCAGAAGTGGTGCTAGTTTCCAGATTCAGGTCTTAAGCAACCGAGAACTTCCACTTAATGTCTTTTGAGGTACATTTATAAGCCAGATACAATAATGTGAGAAGGCCCAAATATTCCATGGAGAGATGTATGAGGAAAGATCTACATGGAGAAAAATCAAGGTCCTTGACCTTCAGCCCTGAATGAACTCTCAGTCAACACAACCACCAACATGCTAGTAAAGTGATCTTGTAGTCAGTCATCATGCTAGTCAGTCATCTTGTAAGTGTATCCCCCAATTCCAGTCAAAGCACTCCAGCTAATGCTTCATGGGAAAGATATGAGCCTTCTTTGTTGAGCCCTGTCCAAATTCCAGTATGTGAACTAAACAAGTGATTGTTGTTTTAAGCCACTAAGGTTTTGGGTGATTTTTTAGGCAGCAATAGCTGACTAGAAAATAAGCCAAAAAAAGACTTGAGAGAGAGACAGAATATGGCACAATCCTAAGATGCCAAAGATATAAAAGCTATAGATTTAGAAGTATTCTCATCATCCAAGTTTAATACAAAGAACCTAAGGTTAAACTGAGAATAGCCACATCTAGACATATTTTGGTAAACCTGCAAAAATAAAAGACAAAGTGAAAATCTTAAAAACATTTGAAGAAGTAATAATAAACGGATAGGCGACTTCTCAACGTGATGGAATGATACCTTCAAAGAGCTGAAAGAAGGAAAACCTGTCTTGATTTTTATACCTAGTGAAAATATCCTTCAAGAGCAAAGGAGAAATGAAGAAATTTCAAACAAAGATAATGCATCACCAGCAATCACAAACTAAAATAAATATTAATTGGTGTTCTTTAGGCTGAAGAAATGTGATTCAAGATGCAATCTCAGAGAGATAGGAAGAAATGAATAGCAACAAATGGAGTAAACCTGTGGGAAAATGTAAATGGATATTGGCAATATATGACAATAATAATAAAACCTTGTGGTGTTTAAAATATATAGGAAATTTAAATACATGGCAATACTAATGAACAATTAAAGAAGGAATTCTAAGCTAAAAGGATAAAAGGATCACTTAACATGAGGCTTTAATAAGTAAACAATACATCTTGCAGTCTCAAGAACAATCATTGAGAAAATATTAAGAGAGTATGTAAACTTCAAGGTAATAGAGAATAAGTGAGCAATAAAAAAAATCCAAATGAAGGCAAGAAGGGGAGAAATGGGAACATAACACAGTGGGAAAATTGAAGCATAAAGTAAGATAGTATATTCAAACCTAACTTTAATAATAATTATATCACATATAAAATGAGTTAAATAAAAAAGATTGTTAAAATTGATTTTAAAAAACCCATTACCCAACTATACGTTGTTTTGAAGAGACTTGTCTGATACATGTCAATGCAGAAAGTTTGAAAAGTTAGAGAACAGGAAAACATATAGCACACAAACACTAACCAAAAGAAAGCCAACATAGCAATATTAATACCCTTTAATGTAACTTTAAGGCAAAATAAATTGATAGGGAAAAGGAGGAATATTTCCTAGTGATAAAAGGTTCAATTCACCAGGAAGATACAATTCTAAATTTGAATACATCTAATAGCGCCAAAATTTACAAGGCAAAAATTAACATAAATAAAAAGAGAAATAGTCAAATCCATAATTACAGTAGGAGATTTTAACACATCTCTTGGTAATTGATAGAAAACACCAAAAAAATAATAATAATTCAGGAAAGCTATGGAAAATTTGAACAACACAATCAACCAACTCTACCAAATGAATACATAAAGAAAATTCCACCAGAAAACCACAAAACACACATTACCCATTTTTTTTCAAGGACTTTGTGCTTCTAAATATTTGTTCATAATTGGCTATACAGTGGGTCATTAAGTAAGTCTCAGCACATTTCAAATGATTTAAATCATCCACACAGAGCTTACAAATGAATGCAGGATGAAAATAAAGCTGGACTTAGCGGAAACGTTTAAACCTTAAACCCATATATCAGAAAAGAAGAAAAGCTAAAAATCAGTGAGGCAAGCACCCATCTTGTCCACATATCTTCTGTCTTCCTGCCAGATATACTCTTTGTGTTCAATATCCAGCTCTTTGTCCCAGGAAGCTGAGGTTCATGACACATATCAATAGAGCTCCGAAGTCCTCTACTTATAGTTAGGTTTTGCCAATAAGAAGCCTCAGCTAAGATTGGAGGAATGGAAGAGAATAAATTTGGAGTATTTATTCTGCTCAGCTCCTTCCCTCATCTTAATCTGGTTTTGTTCCTCAACTGAAAGTTATTATTCTTCGTGAGGCAGCCTACTCTACATGGCTCTTTCTCCCTCCACTTTGGGTTTTGGTAATTGCTTCTTCATATTGTCCCTTCAGGCATATGTCTTCAGCTGCTGTTAGCTTCAAATTATTGCATTATTCCTTGTAATCCCTTTCACTTACATCTTTGTTAAGAGTCCAGTTGTAAACCCTCCTTGAATTATTCTGAATAAACTATTTGTTTTCTGTTAGGATACTGATGAATATACATCTAAAATATTAGAGGAAAAAGGACAGAAGATAAATCCCAGAGGAGGTCGAAAGAAATAAAAAGCATAAATAATAAATCAATAAAATAGAAAATAAACATACAATGTAGAGGATCAACAAGCCAAAAGTTGGTTTATTTGAAAGACCAATAAAATTAGTAAACTTCTGACTGAGATAAATAGAGAGAGGCACAAATAATCAATATCTCAAATAAAAAAGAGACATCTCTGTAGAATTGATCTCATTTTTTTAAAGTTATAAGAGTATATAACAAACACTTTGTGACAATGCATTTGAAAATTCAAAAAAATGAGCAAATCTCTGGAAAAATACAACTTATCAAAATTGACACAAGAGGAAATAGAAAATCTGAGTAGTCGTATAACTATTAAAGAAATTAAATCCATAATTAAAAATCTTCACATGAAGACATTTTCAGGCCCATGTGGCTCCACCACTGAATTCTTCCAAACATTTTAAGAAATAATTCGGTATTACGCAAACCCTTCCAGAGAATCCGTGAGGAAACATTCTCCAACCCATTTTATGAGGCTAGCTAATCTTGATTCCAATAAATAACAGAAGAATTACAAGAAAGTAGAAGTCCTTTGCCAAAGAAGCCAAGGGATTTATGAACATAGATATAAAAATCCTAAACAAATTTTTACCAACATCCCTACTAAGTCAGGTTTATTGCAGAATGAAATACCAGATTAACTTTTGAAAATCCGTCCATGGAATTAACCAAACCAACATAACAGATGACAAAAATGATATAAAAATTGCATTAAAATGTTTGATAAATTTTGACATCTATTCATGATAAAAAAAACTCAGTGGATTTAGAATGTAAGAAAATCTTCTTAATCTAGAAAAATTACATATACAGAAAGCCTACAGCAAATATCATGCTTAATGGTGCAATATTGAAAGCTTTCCATTTTTAGATCAGGAATGAGACCAAAATTTCCACCATAACCAAGATATTCTAAACCTTGGTGTTGAAAATGCATTAACATGTTGTTAAATTTACAGAAAAGCAAGGAAGTGATGACCTATAACATAATGGCTATCTTTTCGCAGGCAGTGATGAGTGAACAGAGAGGAGGTCCTAGGGCTATTTCTTAAACTGGATCGTGGTTAATGGATGTTTAGTTTGTCATTTCTTAACTTAATTACACATTTATTTTTTATAATGTTCTGCACATGTATTATATTTCACAATTTAAAAAAATCGTGTTGAAAATGTTCTTTATTTATTATTGGTTTACACTAATGCTTTTGTGTCACTTAAGAAAATGTATTAAAAACGTTTCTATGGGGAGAATTTTGTTTTGATGGTTCATGAAAGGTTCATTCTGTCAACTGACAATTGTTTTCTTAAAAATCATCAAAAATATCCTCAACATATCTGCAGTGGTACTGAATCTAGTTTCAGAAATAATTGCAATCTAACAAGAACATCTTCTTTGACTCCATTACAAATCAATCAAATTTCCTCAGTTTTGTTAAAGCATTTTCTCATTTAAAACACTATGTACTGAAACTTCACAATTAAGAACCCAATTTACCATCTTCAAACTTTTGCAATTGTTTCATACATGGTCATCTTTTTTCCTCAATTAAAATAAAATGTCCTCGAGGACAGAGACCAGATCTTACTTACTCGGTACTTTTCATAGTATCTTGGCTAGAGATGTAATACCTAAGTGCTAAATAATATGCTGCTATAAATCAAATCAGATGCAAGGATTTTAGAAATATCCTTTAAGAAATTTAATATTATTTTTATCAACCAATATATTAAAGCTAAAATTATCCCTTCATTAATTGCACATAGAATTTAATAAAAAAATTGGGCTGATACTTGGTAATTTGTCTAATAAATTTTAAAAACATGTCTCTTGAATGTCTGTACATATGAATGCTCAAAGATATTCTTCACAGTATCATTTAGAATAATAAAAAAATTTGATATAACTGTATGTTCAACCATAGAAGGGTGATTAAATAAATTATGGTACATCCGGGTAATGAAGTACCCTGCACTTTTTTTTAAAATCATAAATATTACATATATATTACAAACATTGGACAATGTGGAAAATGTTTAAAATATAAAGCTAAAGTCATATTACAAAACAGTATATCGGATGCATATCATCATATATTATTGTATAGATGATTGTATGGATGATCTCTGGTGTGCATGTGTGTGTGTGTACATGCCTGTACGTGAGATAGAGTGCACATGAGAAACATTTTTTTTTAATTTTCCAAAGGAATAACAGAAAACATTATCAAGGGGTGATATTAAAGGTTATTTTTATTTTATTATTTTTCCAATTTTTTAAGACATTCTCCCTCCAAACCAAAGCATCACATTTCCTCTTTCCATTAGATAGATTCAAGTTGAGTATTAAGTAAATGACATCAGATAAAACTAATTTACATTAAGTTCTGAATGTGAATTTTTGTGGACTTAATCCTAACAACACTATAGATTATCCTTGTGAAAGAGCTTGCTGGTTAACAGAAAGGAGTCAGGAACTGGTAACATTTTAGGCAGAATGACAATGTGGATAGAAAAAGAACTTGGGCACTTGGAGGGAGATAGTTTTGGCTACAAGGAAGTCCCATGACCCGTCAGAGAGCAGAGATAGCAACCTAAATTCTGACAAGGGCAGGAATGAAATGTAAATCAGTGAAGCAGGCTGGGTGGGAGACATTAGGGAGTAGTAATGACTGTGGCAAATCAGAGGTGATCTTCATCATCTAATGCTGCTACGCAGCTCAGGCTAATCATTGCTGCGAGGGAATGCAAGCCTGGCATTGCCGTACCTTTTGTTTTTCAAAAAGAAGAGTATCCTGATTTTTCACTTGATTCTCCTAACTTTTAAATATGTTAGCTTAAGTTTATTTTTATGTTAAAATATTGTCTTAGCCAAACAAAGCATGTCTGCAGATAAATCTAGCCCATAGGCTACTAGTTCAAAGTCTCCTGCCTTTAAATATTGCTATACAGGGATAAACAATCACTTAGTGTCCTTTGACAACACAGCCTTAGATATGAAGTGGAACCCAGATACAGGCTTTAACAAAAGCAGTTGTCATTCCAAAATAGCACAGCTTTTTCAAGACTTACACCTAAAATCAAGAAGAAAATCTAAACTAGGAGAGAAAATGTATAAATACTCCCTTATGGTCAATAAATTCCCCAAATATTCCTCCTCTGGATATACATTTATTTTTCAGCTAAAGATGCCCAACCTGAATTCTTTCTTTTGAGTCTAGAATATGAACAGTGAACCAAAAGCAAAGCCTGGCAGAGTAGAGAAGCAGAATGTGCTAACTTCTGTAGTTTTCTTTGTTCCTGACCGTTGATCAACTAACTAACCTAACAGCTGTGAAAAGTAATTGTCACTCCTTTGGGCTTCAGTTTCCTCACTTATAAAATTAAGAGCTTGAATGGATGATGATATTCAAAATGTTTTCCATCTTTGAAATTTTATGCCTATAAGACTACTATACAGTGAGAAGACAGTTACCCACATAAAATTTATAATCCCTTTATAGGAAATGGTTGTGTATGCTTTGTTTATTTTTTAATGTAAATTGTATATACTTAAAGTGTAGAACATGATGATTTGATATACATATACAGAGTGAAATGATTACTAGTCAAGCTAATTAGCATATCTCCTTACAGTTACCTTTTGTGTGTGTGTGTCATGATAGCACCAGAAATCACTCTTAGCAAATTTCTAGTATCCAATGTGGTATTATTCATCCCACATAACTGCAACTATATACCCTTTGACAAATATCTCCCCATTTTCCCACCTCCCTGCTCCCTGGTAACCACGATTCTACTCTTTGCCTCTATCTATTTGATCATTTTAGATTCCACATGTAAATTTACATTCCTACCAACAACTTACAAGCCTTCTCTTTTTTCCACATCCTCACCAACATTTGCTATCTTTTATCTTTTTGATAAAAGTCATCCTAACAGGTGTGAGGTTATATCTCATTGTGTTTTTGATTGCATTTCCCTGATGATTAGTGATGTTGAACACCTTTTCATCTACTTCTTGGCCATTTATGTATCTTCTTTGGGAAAATGTCTATTAAAGTCCCCTGCCCATTTTTAATTGGGTTATTTGGGGGCTTTTTGCTATTGAATTGTATGAGTTCCTCATGTATTTTGTACTTTAATCTCTTATCAGATATATGATTTAATAAAAACTCAATAAAATAGGAATAAAGAAAATTTCCTCAACACAATTATGGCCATTTATAAAAATCTCCCAGGTAACACCATAATCAATGGAGAAAAACTGAAAGCTTTTCCTCTAAGATCCAGCACAAGGCAAGGATGCCCACTGTCACCACTTCTATTCACCATAGTACAGGAAGTACTAGCAAGAACAATCAGACAAGAAAAAGAAATAAAAGGCATCTAAGTGAGAAAGGAAGAAGTAAAATTATCACTTTTGTAGATGACATGATCCTATATGTAGAAAACCTAAAGATTTCACACATACAAAAAAAAACCTGTTAGAACTAATAAACAAATTCAGTAAAATTGCAGGATATGAAAGCAACATACAAAAATCAGTTGCATTTCTTTACACCAACAGTGGCCTATATGAAAACGAAATCAAGGAAACACTTCCATTTACAATAGCATCAAAAGAATAACATACTTAGGAATAAATTTAACCAGGGAGGTAAAAAATCTGTACACTGAAAACTATAAAACCTTGATGAAAGAAACTGAAGAAGATATAAATGAATAGAAAGATATCCTATGCTCATAGATTGAAAGAATTAATATTGCTAAAATGTCCCTACAAAGCAATGCATAGATTCAATACAATCTCTATCAAAATTCTAATGACATTTTTCACAGAAATAGAAAACAATTCTAAAATTCTTATGGAATCACAAAAGGCTGAATAGCCAAAGTAATCTTGAGAAGGATAAACAGAGCTAAAGGCATCACACTTTCTGATTTCAAATTATATTACAAAGCTATAGTAATCAAAACAATATGGCACTGCCATAAAAATAGACACATAGACCAATGGAGCAGAATAGAGAGTCCAGAAATAAACACAAGCATGTATGGAAAATTAATTTTCAACAAGGACACCAAGAACATATAATGGGGAAAGGACTGTCTCTTCAATAAATGATATTGGGAAAACTGTGTATCCATGTGCAATAGAATGAAATTGGGCCCTTAAACATACACAAAAATCCACTCAAGATGTTTTAAAGACTTTAATGTAAGACCTGAAACTGTAAAACTCTTAGAAAAAAACAGGGAAAAAGCTCCTTGACATTGGTCTTGGCAATGATTTTTTGATATGACATCAAAAACTCAGGCAATAAAAGCAAAAATAAGTTACATCAAACTAAAAAGCTTCTACACAGGAAAGGAAACAATCAACAAAATGAAAAGGCAACTTACCAGTTGGGAGACAATATTTGTAAACCTTATTTCTGATAAGGGGATTAATATTAAAAATATGCAAATCATGTGTGCTTTGGGATTTCAAGTAAGAGCTTACTCTAAAGTATTTGAAACAACACTAGTGTGCAGGTAGTTTAAAAACTAGTTTTCTTCTCATCAAGTTAAGAAACATGGAAAACGCCAAACACCTGGGCCTCCTCATCATCTGAGTTAGTGTTATCCAAGCTATAGATATGAATGTTCTCATCAGAGTTTCTCCCCATGTAAAGATTTCCTTCCTGTCTACTTTACCAACTCATTTCTTATCCTTACAATTGGAACCCTCTCTGTTCTTTTCATGACTTACCTTTCCAGATTTATTTCTCTCTAATCTGTAAGTGTCCAGTGTCTTTCCCAAACAGTATCAATTACTATGTTCCCTACGCCACCAAACATAAGCAACGCTCTTCCTGTCTTTGTATTCTTATCCATGCTGTTAGTCTTGCTTGTAAGACAGTCTCGCCCATCCCTGCCCTTCAAAATCCTACCCATCTCTCAGTTCAAACACAACTTTCTTTGCGAAAATCTCTCTAATCCCATGTACCTACCGCTGATTCAATGTGGTATTTCCCTCCTTTGACTTCCTCAATATTTTACTTATCTCTTAAGAAATCGTGCGCCCCATCCTACAGGTGTTTATGCACTTCTTTGTAACTTACTAGAGAAAAGACATCATAATCTTTTTTTTATCCCCCATGCCATAGAGCCCAACACATTGCAGCTTTTCATTACATATATGTTGACTTTTCAAGATCCATAAATATGATTGTGCTAAGGAGGTAATCTGGCCTATGAGGCATATGGAACTTATTGGAGAATCTTAACTAAATTCCTGGTTTGGGACAAAAATGTCCATATCTGTTTAATTTGTGAAGGTGAAGCAGGTCAGTGTTGCAAAATGAGCCAAGAGAAATCATGGAACAGTTTGTCTGGTGTGAACAGGCTCAAGTTCTTGCAGTGACTGAAAATACACAGAACAAAATCCACAGAGAATGAACCAATAGGCTTTCCTTGCAGCCAGCCAATACATTCTTCCCATTTGTGAAGGACATACCCCATCTGATACAAGGCTGCCCTACAAGATAAAACCTTCAAGGTCAAAGAATGAACTAGATTTTCCTTCATTTTGTTTTCATTATTTTATTTTGTAGTTTTAGGCCACACCTAGAGCAAATATAAGAATATTCCAAGACAAACAAAAAGTGTTTGGTAAAAGGATTAAAAACATGTGCTACTCATTTATAACTTTGATTTCTTAAAACAACAGAAAAATGAATCTTGTATCTCCTATTTTTAATTTAAAAAAATTCAACTCCATACAATACTCTAATCCAAAGAATTTTTCCTTGCAAAAGAATAGTTCAGCTGTCTTGTTTAAATACAGCCTTCTCTGATACTTTTTATGAAATTATCTGCCTACTATTGCACGTGATGAGGAAGTTTTAATGAACAAAGCGGATAATCTGAAGCATGTAACCTTATAATACTGCTGAGAAATTTGACATATTTTTCCATTACTTAACAATAGTTTATTTGGTGAGATTAAGTTTTATATGTTATTAAATGCTACCCTTTAAATTTTTTCTATGAGCTTAGAAATCAATTGAATCATTCATAATATTAGAATTTTACACAGACATGGGAAACATTTCAAAGAAAGAATAATGAATAATTCAGAGGCATGATATTCATAATATCAGAGTAATAATTCTGAGGCTATAAATATTCATGAGGCATGAATAATTCAGAGGCATTTTGCCTCTAGAAATTGCAAAAACTTATTTATAAGCAAAATAATTCTCGACAATCAGTATTACCATGAAAAGTCGCAATTTGACATTAGAATGTTTTGCTTCTAACAAGATCATAAACAGTAGTTATTAAGTTACTTTTATATTTACTGGTTAAAGATAAATCCTTAAATATTCATAATGATTTATGATGATTCTACTCCTGCGTCTGCTACTAACTAGGTAACATGGACAAGCCTACAATCTCTTAGAGCATCTGCACTAAACTGAGAGAATCGAGATTGAGAGAATTAGATTAGATTAGCCCTTCTTAAAATCCCACGACACTTGTTCTTCCAGAAGTTAATAAGCATTCTGCAAATTATAGGCATTCTGAAAATAGGAGTTAATAGGCATTCTGCAAAAAGAACTCAAGTAAATATGCAAAAAAACCTGAGCCAAATACAGTCAAACAGATCTCGTTGCTACAGGACTACCCAGTGACTTTAGTCTGTAAATATTTTAGAAGAAACTGTATAGCATTTCTTCATGTCAACAATGGACAATATTTCCCCCCACTTTAAGCCAGAATGTTGATTACATTTGATCTGTTCATTTAAAATTGTAGAGCTGCTTTGCTCTTCTTGAAAAGTTGTTATATCAATAGTATGTCTTACAATTGAGAGTCTCTCAAATATAATGATATGTAGACTTTCCCAAAACTTATTTTACCACAAAATTATTTTTAATAGCTTCTCATAAAACTAGGACTTAGAGAAGTAGATATTGTCTGGTTCTATAAGCCATTATGAAGATATTATATTCTCACTCCTCAGAGAAAGAGGAAGCTAAGCTAACGAAATAAAAAAAAAATAGGAGAGGAAAAGCATTTCTGAAATGAGGGTATGGGGATCTCCAAAAACTTGTTCCTCTATAAAAGTAATGAGAATACTAGTAAAGATCACCAAAATCAACTTTTTCAGAACTCTGGAAATTAACCAAAGGCTTGCAACAATCCATAGAACATTTATTAAAGAAAGCAGCTGAATCTCAATAAGAACAGCGAGCTGTGTGGGGTTTTAATTTACCCAATATCAATTCCCTTCTCTCCAGCTCTGCAAAAACCTTGAAAATCATCAACCTCACAATGACAATAGCTATAACAAAAAAAAGCAGCCTATGATCCATTAGAGGGAGTAGAACGGGTTTGGAGTTCCTTCAAATGTCTCATATCTAGAGAACTGTCACTAATTGACCTATATGGAAGCTACCTGGAAAATCCTCACTTGAATATTTTTTCTGCATTTGACCTGAATTACAGCTCACTCAGTGAGAAACTCTGTCCCTACAACATTTGTCAAAAACAATTAGGGGCAATAGTTTTACATAGTAGCTGCCTGAGGTAGTGATACCACTTGGGACGAACAAGAGGCTTACCAAAAAAATTAAAAGGAAAAACTGGTGAGTGAGATGTCCATAAGAGGCTTTCAAAAGCTATGACATATTCCTGGGAATCTAGAAGGGCACACAGATGTGTTGTGGTAAGCACCTTCCCAGGAAAGACCTAATAAGACTCTCTCTCTCACCTCTGGTTGACCTAGAGGCTCTGCATAAGCAGAGTTGGAAACTGCTGGAGTGTTCCTGCATGCCTCAATACCTCATCCAGTCATTAGTTGACTACTGAGCAACTGAGCAGGACTTCAGTGGCTGTACACAACAAATAATATAGACTTTACAGAATTAGTTCAGTGAGTCATGAAACAAAAAGTAGTAACAGCAATAACAGCAAGAAAAAACAGCAGCAGCAAGAAATCCTGGGGAAAGGGGTCTAATTTCCAGAGTGGCCTTAGTATTATATTAAATGTCCAGTTTTCAACAAACAAGCAAAAATATAAGTGACATGCTTATACTTCATGATATCATACATGCCAATGAACATGGAAGTATGGCCATAAACAGGAAAAAAAGCAGTCAATAAAAACTCTCCCTGAGGAAGTCCAGATGATGGACTTACTAGACGAAAACTTTTAATCAATTACTACGAATACATTCAAAGAACCAAAGAAAACAATGTCAAATAAATTGAAGGAAAGTATGAGAATGAACTCTCACCAAATGGAGACTGTCAATAAAGATACACAAATTATAAAAGGAACAAAATAGAAATTCTGGAATTAACATGAAAAATTCACTAGAGGGGCTCAACAGCAGATTTGAGCTGACATAAGAAAGAATCAAAGAACTTAAGATAGGTCAGTTGAGATCCAGTCTGTGAAACAGAAAAAAAAACGAAGAAAAATGAACAGTTCCTCAGAGACCCTGTGGGATACCATCGAGTGTATGAAAATACATATAATCAGAGTCCCAAAAGGAGAGGGGAGAGAAAAAGGGGCAGAAAAAATATTTGAAGAAATAATGGCTGAAAACTTCACACATTTGATGAAAACATTAATCTATATATCCAAAAACCAAATAGGATAAGCTCAAAGATATCCACACCTGCACATCACTTTATCAAAAGACAAAGACCAAGAAAGAATCTTGAAAGCAGAAGGAAACAAAAGGGTCCTCAATAATATTAGCAGCTGACTTCTTTTTGTGTGTGTGAGGAAGACCAGCCCTGAGCTAACATCTGTTGCTGATCCTCCTCTTTTTGCTGAGGGAGATCAGCCCTGAGCTAACATCTGTGCCCATCTTCCTCTATGTTGTATGTGGGATGCCACTACAGCACAACTTGGTGAGCAGTGCCTTGGTCCATGGCTGGGATTCAAACCTGCAAATCCTGGGCCGCTAAAGCAGAACATACAAACTTAACCACTCTGCCACCAGGTTGGCCCCAACAGCTGACGTCTTATCAGAAACTATAGAGGCCAGAAGTCATTGGGATGACATAATTCTTGAATGCAGGCCAGAATTATTGACTTTTTCCAAAGAACTGTATAGAAAGGTGGCTTAAAAGTGACTTTACAATGGAGAAACTAGAAAACACTACCTTGGCCTGCTGATATAGGGTAACATTGTGTTAATAGCATATATCCTCCAATATTACATGATGAGGGTGTTTCACCTTCTTGGATTTTTACCCCCAAATCCATAACCACAATCTAATCATGAGAAAACTATCAGACAAATCCCGATTGAGGGACATTCTACAAAATTCCTGACCTGTACTCCTCAAAACATTCAAGGTCATGAAAAACAAGGAAAGACTGATAAACAGTCACAGACCAGCAGGGAGTAAGGAGACATGATGAGTAAATAAGGTCTGATATTTAGTTAATAGTAATGCTGGTTTATTAGTTTTGTAAATTTACTGTGGTAATGTGACATTTAACAATAAGGGAAACTATGTGAGGGGAATATGGAAATTCTTGGTATTATCTTTGCAACTTTTCTGGAATTCTAAATTTTTCCAAACTAAAAAGGATATTGTTTACAGAATAAAACATTAATGTAGGTCTTGTGTCCTGATTTTGTAAGAGATAAGTAAATATGCATGTTGAAATTTTAAAATTAGCATTGACGCTAAAATATACTGAGAAGTAAAAGACATTGAATTATAACACACTATCAGATTACATGATATTACTACCAAAATCAGTACTAAGTGTTTGAGCAAAGTGGCCAACTTTAACCTTTTAACATTAACTTCTCTTAATTCAAAATATATTTAATTTTTTGAAGTAGCAATCCAGTGTCACCTTTTCCTAGGTTCTAAGAATTTTCATTATAATTTAAATTTAGCCTTATTAACATTTTAAAACATTTATAGACTGTCTTAAAATGTTAATAAACTAAAATCTATAGTTTCAGTTTCATCTTTAGAAATGTTTCTATAAGGTGCAATAAAAGCTTAGTAGATCAGAATTTTTAGGTTAATACAATTTTCTAAATATAAATACAGAATTAAATAGAATCCATTTTTGTTTTAATACATTTATTTTACTGGCAAAATTATCAATTGGTTTTTGTTTAATATTTATCTATCTTCTAGAAAAAATAATATTTTAATTTGTTCAATCAATTATTCAACAAATATTCATTCAGCCCCTATCATATATAAGATCACACTATATACATATTTAAGTTAGAGACAATTCTTTTTTCTACAAATTTTTGATAAAATGTATTTGTTGATATCCCATTTTATAGGTATAATAGACGGAAAAAATCTGAGTTTGACTTTGATTATTAAAGACTCAAAGCTTATAATACAATTTTATTATGTAGTTATAAACTATACTTATACAACAATTTGCAAAGTACATTCACACATATCATCCTGTTTGTTCTTCACTCAAATTCCAGGAACTTAGTGCCAATTAAGAAGCACTTTCGCTGCATCTTCTATTTCATACAATAGGCTTCTATAATTAACGAAGTATTTGGGCTTATTCATACCATCACATTTTGCATCTGCTACTTGTCATATTTTTCTTTGCTTTTATCCCCTGTCCTGTTTTCTATTGGAAGTTAATCTCTTTACATTTTAATCAGTAATTATTAAGGATTGCCAACATGTTTACCAGTCTTCTTTGCTCATCTTTGTTTCTTTCATACTTGACCATTCTCCTGGACTCATTTTTCTTGTTGAAATATATCCTGTAGTGGTTCCTTCAGTCAAGTTCTAAGAAGGATAATCACTTGTACCCGCTAGTTTATCTGGGCACAGGATTTCCTCTCAACCCATAGAAGATACGTAGTCTCAACTGACAAAAATTCTCCTAAGTCTAACTTTATTCTTTTATATCACCTATATACTTTTTCTGGCATACACATCTGTTTTTAAGGTTTCTTCTCTTTGTGATATTCTGTATTTATACAATATGGATACTAAAATACATAGTGTTTTCTATGTTTCCCAGTTTGAGGATTAAAACTTTATCTTCCTCTCTCTATTTTCTCCCCTTCTGGAGCTTGTAATATATATTTTATACACACATATGTATTTTATATACATATATATCATGTTTCTTAACCTATAGTCCAAACATTTTATATGTTTATGCTTTCTGTCTGACTTTCTCAGGCACATTTTTCATTTCTCTAATTCTCTCTTCAGATTTTTTAAATGTGACATTTAACAAATTGAATTTTTAGCTTCAGTGACTACTTTTTACTTGTAGTATTCTTTGATCATTTTTAATATCTATTTGTGTTTTTCTTCACTTACCTGTTTTTTCAGTATGGTTTCTTTTCCTTCTTTTATATCTTTAAACATTTTGAATATATTTTTAATGTAATCTCTTTCTGATTATCTTATTGCTTTCAATTGCAGTCATGCTAATTCTACTGTTTCTGGCCTCTGCTGACTCTCCCTTGTATTGCTATATCTTTTCATGCAGTTTGTATATTTTGTCTAAGAGTTCATCTTCAGCAGGAATTAATTTTTAAATCTTTGGGAGAGGTCAGTACCTCAGTGCTTGCCTTTACATATGAAAGGATCCTGTGAATTTTAATGATACTGGCCAATTTTTATTATAATTTTGGGAGTCTAACAATACAGGTGGTTTAAGTTTGGACCCAACAGCCCAAAGTGCAGAACTGACAGTTTGATTTCTGATGAATAACTTGATATTTTTCATTCAAAGCCTACAACAGATAGCAAACTCCTTTGCTGTCTTCCACCGCTGGAGAGTACAGGTGTTTTGTTTTCCTTTTCACATGAGGCAGCTCCTACGGGTGGCAGGCTTCATACAGCACCATCATACCAGCTCTGCTGCCTTATGCAGACCCAGGGCCAAATCACCAATCGTTATATACATTAAGACCTCAGATCCCAGGGCCCAAGACCTAAATACAAATCTGAAGTCTGAATGAGTCACCATAGCATTAGCTCCCATTTACTCTGGCTCTTATTTATTTTGGGCATGTCTGTTGTTTTACTTGTTTGGTTTGGGTTTTTGTCTGTTTGCCTCTTTTTAGCTTGGTGATTCATGTTTTGAAAATCCAAAATGTAGTCGGAGGGTGCTGGCTAGTTTGACTGTAGCTGTCTCATGACTTTGTGTCCTTGTAGATGTTGAACCTACTAACTAGAGGACCTGTCCCTCAATTTTATTCCATGTTTATTCTGTCAAATTTCAGCCTTCTTTCTTCTCCATCCTTACATTTTATATCCAAACTTAACTTACAGATGGGAAAAGGAGCCTAGAGAAACAAGGTCCAAAGTCAAACAATACTACTGAGACAATTCTGAAAACACAGCTCTCTGATTCATTGGGCTTTTCAATCTAATAGTTCTCAATCTTTAAAATAAGCAAAGATTGCCTGAGAACTTTACTAGAAATGCAGAATTCAGAGTCCCATGCACTGAGATTCTGAGTCAATAGATCTGAAATGGAGTTCAGGAATATGAGGGTCAAACAAGTACCTCAGTAGATTCAAATATCTGTGATTTAAGTTATTTAGTGACTTTGGACCATAATCTAAGAGATTAAAAACAAACACACTCCTGACATGAGTTTTTTAAACTTGCGATTTATACTTTTATACTAAAAGCAGAGTAAAGAAAAAAACTACTTAAGGGTTTGCTTATCTTCTTCATAATAAAAGTTTTTAAAGCCTCCCATTTAATTATTTAAGACATCTTTTCCTAATGGGTGCTCTTTTGTGTGTGTGTGTGAGGAAGGCTAGCCCTGAGCTAACATCCATTGCCAATCCTCTTCTTTTTTGCTGAGGAAGACTGGCCCCAGGCTGACATCCGTGCCCATCTTCCTCTACTTTATATGGGACGCCACCACAGCATGGCTTGACAAGCAGTGCGTCTGTCCATGCCCGGGATCTGAACCTGCGAACCTCAGGCCGCTGAAGTGGAGGGTGCAAACCTAACCACTACGCCACCGGACTGGCCCCCAAAAGGTGCCCTTTTGTAAAACTTATTTGAACTAAATCTTATTTTAAAATGATGCACTAAGAAATATACACCACCACAAAGATTCTGACATTACTTGGAAACTTTCCGTCATGATAATTTTGTCTCAAGAGAATTAGAAAATTCCATAAAATTACCTGGGTATAATTTATAGAAAGCTGAGTCAAGAAACAGGTGTTACCACTGGAATGATGAATCTTGTCCTTTTCCTCACTCATAAATTTCTAATATGTGAACTTCTAGACTATAAATCAGATGCTGGGTTCACATAAATTTATGTCATTTATTTCCTTTCACTGAAAAAATAAAGAGGTAGATGATCTATACATATCTTGCCAGCTGTTCCACAAACCACAGGCATTTAATACAAGTATCAGTGGAGATGCCATTGCCTCAATGGCTCCATCTCATACTTGTCCCAGCACCTGAATGTTGGACGCTGCTCTTGAAAAGTATTTGCATCTCTATGCTATGAGCTTGGCTACAATGCTAGCTAGCATTCCATTTCCAGATGGCTCCTATTACCACCTAATTATTTTTAAACTCTGATTTTATTTCAAACAATTTACCATTGTCAAGGATCACCTCCAAGTACAACATTGCTGAAATCAAATATTTTTGGTTTTAGGTCCATGGTTAAGAGGGTTCAAGAATGTCCTCTTTAGAGTGATTGATAGGCCATATGGCAAAATCCATGGCTAAACTATAACTTCAATATTAAAATTTGAATAGAACTATAAATAATTTTAATGACAATTATTCAGTAACAATTATTATTTATTTTATTTGTTTTAAATTCCCAACTGTCCTGATAAACAAGCTAGAAAGTATCAAAGAAATCTATTCATTCATTCACTCATTTATTAATTCTTCTGATGCTTACTGAGGTCTTATGTACCTCAAAAAGGTACAAATTTGCTCCCGAGTAGAAGAGAAGATAATTACAACTTATTATTAAAGTCTTGTGAAAGTATATGCAGAAAGGCAATGTGATTAGATGGCAAGAATTGAAGATATTTCTGGGGATTTTTATCTCCTTTGCATTATTAAGCTGCTTTCCAGACTTAATAATGATTGGAGACATATGGGTTTTAAGGAAAGGAAATAAGTCTGAATTTGGACTTGGATTAAATATGCTATTTTGATCAATTCTTTTCTTGCTTTTAAGTTTCAGTTCATTATAAGTTATGGCACATTCACAGAATTAACACATTGTGCATCCTTTAAGGATGTTTACCTGGTCTTGCCCACTTTGGGCACCTGTGTGTTGAATCTAACAGAGTAAAACTAGTCCAATCACATGTATTGTCTTTACACAATACACACTTACACGTTAGCTTGAAGGTTTTTTTTTTTTTTACCACAAATTTTATGAAGGCCTCAAAAGAATTTGGTGAAAATTATCAAATCCAAACTCTAGAATGAGAGCTTATATATATTTAAATATGTGGAGAATGTAGGGGGTGGGGGGAGGTATAAGGATGTATGTGTTTGTTTTCATAAAAGTTCTGGGTCGCTATTAATTCTTTCAGATTCAGGGGGTTCTCTTCTTTGTATCCCATGCTGCTCTTTCCCTTGACCATTTTACTTAGGACCCCTTGTATTAAAGATCTTCCAAAATACTGTATTTTTGAACTTTCCTAAAGTACAGTCTGCTTTATGAGTCTTCATCAGTTTTCTATAGCAGGTGTTGTCTCCTTCCAACAGAATCTGTGAAATGTCACCGTGTTATTCACTGTGTTTCTGAACGTGCCAGATGAGTGACACTTGGGCTCCTTGCCTCGTCCTCTCACCTGAGCACTGGGACTCAGCTCCCTGTCCTGGCCGGCCACATAACCTGCAGCTATAGAAGTGGGATAAGAGTATTTTAAAATGCCCTTTCACCTGGAAGAGTAATTTCCTGGATCCCCCTGGGTACAGCGTCACAATGCTACCTGTGTAACATATTAGGTGTCTCTGGTGACTATGGCTCAGGGGAATTATTAATCAACCACTTCATATCAATTATCACAAGGGCTACATTATCACTTACAACTTATATTTTTCTCTGCAGGCTACCATTGTTTAAAAAAAAAGTAAATTTTGATATGTCATTATTTTAAAAACTTATGTTTTTTTCTATATAATCCAGACACTAGTCTCTCATTTAGAGTGCTGAACGCATAAGTCTGACAATGCCAATAAACCCCTGGAGAGCACGCACTGCGTCATGCCAAATTATAGCAATCCGGGCTTTGCTGTGATTATAATTCAGCAGCTGAAATCAAGAGCTATATATTCTATTTGTCTTAAGTATTATTATAATAGTAATTTGTTTTGTGAACTTAGAACAGTTTCTAGATATATAAATGTATTCGTTTAACCAATAATGATAATTTCATATATAGTAATGAGCTGATCCTGACATATTTTGAAATTTTTGAATAATCACAAGTTATCACTGATATAATTCTCCAGTATTCATAAAATATTCAAACTCCAAATGGACATTTTATGTGGTCTTCAGGATGAATAATTCCTTCTTCTAAGGTACTACATACCTTTCCAGAAAGTTAGTTTAAGGGCCTCTGCACCACAACCAAGACATCATAGAATCAGGATTTATAGACTTGATGTATAGCATATCTTTACATGTTCTCCCTAAACAAGTCTGAATTTTTTGCAGACATCGTTTGTTCTTATGAAAGGGATATGCCTTCGTTGTGGGTTTCCTTTGGCTAAAGCAATTTGTCAATGAATGGCAGTGACTACTCACGTTTATCTTGTTCTGCTTCCACTCCTTCACTTTCTGTGTCACTTGGCAAGATCCACGGTTGATGAACTACCTGCAATTGCTTTAAAGATTCATCCTGCCAAAGAAAAAATTCATTTTGGGTTAAATTCTCGATTGATATCACAAATACCAACATGAGAGAACACTTAGGTCTCCATGAATTACACGTCCAAAAAACCATAATAAGAATTTCCTCACAACACTGAAGAGTTCTAAATTTAAATTCATTTTCATGTCAGAGACATGCCACAAACTTTAAAATCATTTTCTTTACATTCTCCTTTTAATAAGATTTAATGTCTTACTAAGAGGAAATATCTATCTAGACTATGTTCCTTCCTGAATTAATATTCTTATGGAAATCTTGGCATGCGTTGTTGGAAAGATAATAAAGAAATATTCAATGTAAAATTGCACAAAATATTTCTCTTTGCCATCAGGTTTCAAATTCCCTTTAATGAGAATAAAGGTTAGCATGATCTAGAGAACATTCTCAACTATACGCTTCAGTACTACTTCACTGCCTCCTTCCTCTTAATTACTTCCTTATTTTTGTCAATATATTTCTCATATACTTGCTTGCTTCTCTGTGCCTTCTCTCACCGACCTAAAGCAGATTCTCATCATCTCCCACCCTGTCTATAGTAATAGCCATTGATGAAGTTTTCTAGGATCAAGTTTCATATCCTCCCTATTTTCCCCACCAGTTCCCTGCCAAAGAGAGTTTTTAAAATGTCATATGATGTATTCATTGCCTTGCTCATAATTCTTGAGTGGCCTCCTCATTGTTCTAAAAAAAATCTAAACTCAAGGTCCTTCGTGATCCATACTTGTCTAGCCTGCTCTACCAGCAATTCCATCTCCATCCCACCTTGACTGACACCTCCACTCCAGCCATAATTTATTGGTAGCTCCTTAATTTCATCATTCTGTCTGATCTGCCAAGATGTGTTCACATATTATACTTCCTGCCTAGAATGCACTACATTTATTTATCTGTCTCAAACATTAACACTCCTAAGACTCAGGTGTCATCTCTATTGCCTTCCCTGATCCTCCAAGACAGAGTTACTCCTCTATTCCTTTATGTGCCTATTGCACCAATGTGACAATTACTGTATAGTAACTCTCCTTTCATATCTTCCTGCGTCAAAAATAATGTGGAAAGTCTTTGAGAGCATGGATAACTTTTTTCACCTATGCATTTTCAGCATGTATTATAGTGCCTGGCACAAAATAGGTACTCATTCAGTAAGCATTTGTGTAGGAGAAAGTAAGGAAGAAAAAAAAGGAGAGTATGAAGGGTGGAGGGGAGGAAGAAATTTTTCTCTACCCTTCTAGGTTCTTCTGACTGGTCTAAGAATTAAATTGACAGGAGATAGATTAGCAGGAGAAAATCAAACAAATTTTAATCACATGCATACATGGGAGAGACCCAGGAAAACTGAGTAACTCACCAAAATGGCCAAAGACACTACCTTAAATACCATCTTCAGCTAAAGACAAAAGAGGATATTGGGGGTAGTGGTTTGGGACTTCAAAGGCGAGGAAGGCAATTCACATGGAGGTGGAAAAGCAAATGTTTGGGAAACAAATATTTGCAGTGCCATGCGGAGAAAATGGGACCTGGAAAGGACTCTGACCTCTAGGCCCTGCTCAGTCTCCCCCACCACATTTAGTCCGTATTCTTTGCAGATATCTCTGCTTATGGCTCTGTTCCTGTTACAGGCCATTTATTTAAATTCTTTTAGGCAGTTAAGGAGCGGGTAACAAGAAAAACTTTCCGAGTCTTTTGTTTCTTAAAAATAATTGGCCTACAATAATCCTCATGTTAAAGAGACACATTTTGGGGTGGCAAATTTTGTTCCCCATCAGTAGAAAGGAAGGAGGAAAAAAGAATGTATCCCCTTCAGAATAAAATATAAGTAACAATTCCAAAGAACTCTCTAAATTATCTTTGCAATAATTCTGTAAATCTAAAACTGTTCTAAAATGAAAAGGTTCATTTAAAAAGTTGAAAGCTTCAAAAATGATCTTCATTTCTAAAATAAAAACGCAACTCCTTTAGCACCAGCGACTCTTGAAAATAGTCTGCTAATCGAATTAAAACTTAAATTCCTACCATATGAGAGATGGACTTTACAGTGAAAAGTCCTGGCCCCAGGGGTCGGGAGTCATAGCTTCTCATCCTGGTTGATCTAGGGGTATGTCACTTCCCCTTCTGGGATAGAACGAAGGGGAGAAGGCACTGGATTAGATGTTCTCTAGGACTTCACAAATAGTAAATTTCTAGATCCAGATTCCTTCAGACAGTCAATAGAATGTGTGAGGCACACAATGGACTATTGTAGGGGAGTCAGCAAAAAATCGAAGACATTCAGTCCTGAAATATACAATTCAGGTATAAATCAGTGTTTATTTTTAGGATTTAACTTTTTTTTTTTTTTTCTAAATTTCTCAGTTGTTAGGTTTGATCTTGCAGGACTATACTAAAGAAACAGCATAAATGTAAACAAATCTTAGATTAAAAATTCCATAACCATACAGAGGACAACAGAAGTAAAATGTCAAAAATTTGTATGTAACAGAGACGGAAATCACATTCCTGAAGTTTTTCAAAAATAGAGCATGCATGCAGGCTCTGATGTTGAAAGAAGAAATATGAAAAATGATCTTTGTGGTTTTGTAAGTTAAAATCAAATAGCTAAAGCTCTTCATTTAAAACAGAAAAGTTTAAAGTGATCTTGAAAAAAATATATATATATATTTTGTGTGTGTGTGAGGGGGGAGACCAGCCCTGAGCTAACATCCGTTGCTAATCCTCCCCTTTTTGCTGAGGAAGACTGGCCCTGGGCTAACATCCGTGCCCATCTTCCTCTACTTTATATGGGACGCCGCCAGAGCATGGCTGACAAGTGGTGCGTCGGCAGGCGCCCGGGATCCAAACTCGCGAACCCCGGGCTGCCAAGCGTGAACTAAACCGCTGCACCACCGGCTGGCCCCGAAAAAAATATTTTTAATTAAAAAAGTATTTTGGTTATTTAGCTTTTTGGCCCAAATACTAAAATTGGTTTTCATAAGCAAAGATATGACTAATAAGTCAATTGTGTTACAATAGTTCAGAATATTGAGTGATAGTACTGATTGGTTTTCGGTTTTAATGGCTTTACTCCTGAAGAGATAAGCACATGCAACTATGCTTTCTTTAGTGTAAATTACATAAAGTACAAATGGAACATTAACTTGGTAAAATATGTAGTTTGGGAAGAACTTTAAAATGTTGAATCATAGAGATTTCAGTACAGGTATTGCTATTAATATATCATTGAAATGTTTTGCTTTGGTTTTTCCTTGAAATCAGCTAGTAATATAATGCACCTGTTTGCTTTATCAATGCTGACAGGCAGTACTATGTACGTTCAAAGCTCAGCCCATCAGACTACTTATAATCCTTTTTGATGGAGTCAAGGAACTAAAATCTTGAACATTTTTAGAAACAAGAGTTGACAAGTTCCTCTTTGCCAGCTTATTCAAAAATTTTTCTCCAGGAATATTAAACTGTGTTTGAGCATAGTACAAACTCTTTCATATTCCCAAGAGCAAGCTCTTCGGGTTGCTTTTAGAAGAAATGCCATTCATCCTTTTTCTAAAACACTTTCACCATAAGTATGTAAATGTCCAGGGACTAGGAGTGGTGGGAAGTAGTGACACGTATCATATGGAGAGCAGTTGCTAGCCCTATATCAACATATCATTTTATCTGCTAACAGAATAAGGGCTTTATAAACTTCAGCAGTATTGTTTTTCCACATGGATAGCTTATTTTTGGATTCTCTAAATGCAATCAGTCAGTGATTTATGTCATATGTGGCCATGGAAGTTCAGTATATTTAGAGAAAAAATTCTCTTTTGGTCAAATTTTCACCACTGAATACTTTAATTCTGAGCCAATTAACTATTTCTCTCCCTTTGGTTAAATATGAAAATCATGCACAAAACATCAGCTTCTATCTTTCAAGAAGGATTAGTCACCTTCGTTTTAAAAGATTTCTGAAGCATGTTGCATACAAAGCAAACCAAAATTACACTTCAGTCCAGATATATTTAATAGGCTGCTCCTACTGACAAAGAATTAAGCATATACTTCCTTTAAAATGAAATTTTCTCTATACAATTTACATACTTAATAAAGTTTGAAAATATCTTTCTTCTTGTATTTGTTAATGAAATGTCTTGTATTATCAGGCTGAAATCCATAATTTTTTGGTAAATTATACTTCTGTAGCCCAGTTCTTTTGAGAATTGTAAAAGGGCAATTAAAACATAAGAGGGAAGTGATAAGTTTGTGAAACTATAGGTTTGATCAGATTTGGGAAAAGAAAAAAGAAGGAGCAATAATCAAAAATTCGAAAAATATGGTAGATTGTGAAAAGCATTACAAAATAAATGCAAGCTGCTAAAATAAATTTATCTGACAAATTTGCTACACTTCACTATGCACTGGGATTGCACTCCATTTTATTCCCTAATTCCTTCCGTTTGCTAGCTTTTCTCTCCTAGGAAATTGTAGGATAAAATTGTAAAAGACTTTGAAATGGATGAAAGATAATTGTGTGTGGTCAATGAAAAACAAGTCATTTCTCTGAGCATATCCTTTCAGTTATCTGATTCTATGGAGACTCTGGGCCTGTCATTGACTTTGAGCTACTTTACAACTATGTGATTTCGAGAAATTGGTAGTAGCGCAAATAATTCTTGCCCATAAATTGCATCCATTTGAATGCAACTGATTTTTACCCTATGGCTATTGATCACTTTTGCCAGTTTTTGCATCTACAGTATTTATAACTTCATTTCAGCATTTATTTGACTATATTTGTGAGGGTTTGATTTCTCCTTTGTACTGGTTGTAACATCTTACTGGTCCCCTTACTAATTAATGAGTTAAATAAATCTTTGACATGTGTTCATTTTATATCTGTATGAGAGTCATAATTATAACTTTTTAAAAAATTGTTATCTTTTAAGAACAAATATCAATTCTTAACGAATGTCAAAGACACATAGTGTTTTCTTGAAAAAAATCCTTGTTTCTTAAGTATAATAAAACTATGATACTAAATAATAGTTATTTCAACTTTTAAGAGTAAATCCTTGTGTATGGTAAAAAGTAAGTTATATCTTATTTATTATAGGGAAATAGCGTCATGCACTTTCCATCAGAAGTATAGTCAGAACTTCATTACACTCATCAAAGGATAGAACACAGGAGAAATAAGACAGGTCAAATTGGCGTGAGAAGCGATTCTAAGATATTTTATTGCATAGAATTGATCCCCTTTCCAGTTCAGATGGCATAGCTGGCAAAACCAACCTCGACAGATTTGAAAAAGGCCTGCCTACTTCACATGCTTCTCTTCCTGTCTGACACCCTTAGAGACTGAAGCTGCCACTTGACACCTTGTGTTATTCACACTCGTCTGCATGTTGCCTCTGGCCTTCTCCAGCTAACTTCCTGGAGTTGTGAGGAGCTGCTCTAAACTGCTCTTTAAAAAGTTTTAAAAACCAGTAACTTCACTCTTTAGTTCTTTATAGCTTCTCAACCATTCAAGTTGACAACACTTATCTGATGAATACATATTTTTAATAAATTTCTCTCATGATTAGGGGATTTTTAAACAGTATGGTAAGATGCTTCTCAATTATTCTTCTGGGAAATGTGATATTTTAAATGGATTATCTTCTCTATAAAAGGTATGACAATCAATCTTTGGAAGTATTTAATTTTGATGTTTTAAATTGTACATGTATTTTAAACGAATATTAATATTATGATTCTAAAAGCTGAAATTTCAGCATTGTGAAATTATTATTATTCCTACCTGAGTTATCAATGCCTTATATGTAAAGCACACATAAATTATTTTATTTAACTGTCAGAACCATTTTGAGGATTAGAAAGAGTAGACTATTATAAAACATCTTATTTTTTATTTAGTCAAAAATACAAATCCTATTCTGGAAAAATAGTAGATTAAAAAAATAGAAAGTGTAGTATTTTAGCTTTACTTGTAGAGGAGACCATGTCGTCTCTTTAGTTTTGATTTAGGTCTAAACAGAATTGTCTAACGTCATGTGGTTCCAATTCTGTCTAATTATAAGACTAAATGAAAAAAAAACAGAGACTTTGATCTGCAAAGAGTTGTTCAAACTTTAGCAAGAAATGTTAAATACATTAAAAATGTAAACACGATGGTTTATTTGAGTTTTAGTGTGCAGTAAATAAAAGCAAATGTTTGCTAGCTTAGTTTTAACTTCAATGTTTCTAACATTTATAAATACTGTTCTTTATTGTTTGCTGATTCTACTAACACAACAAAAGAAGGCAAAAGTGAAATAAGAGAACAAGGGAGAAAAATAAAAACCATCATTTTATGGCTTGCATTCTTAACATGTTCTCAACGGAGAAGAATTTGAATATATATTTCCTGAGGACCAAATGGATTAAAGTCTGCGAAAAGAAACCAACTCTTAAAAAGTTAATAGCTCACTAATTAAGATCATACTGATAGTTTTACTATAAAGGATGATCATTTGTTGATTTAAAAAAGAGCTAAAGTCTAAATATTACCAACATTAGATAAAAATACTGTGTGATGCTGAAACCCTAAACAAAGGCAAGGTTTATGGGCAGTTCACACATACTTGTAAATTCAAACTGAAAGTCAATCTCACAAGCTAGGGAGATTTTTATATCCCCCATCAACCAAAAATATTCTTCTTGAGAGTAAGTGAATGAATGAAACTCATAAATTTATTAATAAAGGTTTTCTCTTTACCTATATTATACAAAATTGTGGATTTTCCATGATGTACACAGTTACTCTCTAGAAATAACATTGAAAAGAACACTTTAAGGCAGGGCTTCTCAAACTTCAAGGTACTTATGAATCACGTGAGGATCTTGTTAGAATACAGATTTTGATTCTTCAGATCTGGTGTGATTTTTCATTTCTTACAAGCCCCCAGGGGACGCCGGAAGTTGCTAGTCAGAGGACCACACAGAGAAGCGATGTCCCGCCAGCTCTCCAATGAAAAGGCACAAATTCTCAAACTTCTCATTACATTAAGCATTTACAACTGCATAAAACATGTACATTTACATTGTACATTCATAGTGATGGAGAAAACAAGGAACTTTTTCTTGGATAAAAACTATAAAATTAGAATAAGACATTTTAAAAGTTCTTTCATCTGTATGTAGCCCATTTCCTGTACAAGCACCTCAATGCTCCCCTTCCACCACAGTGCTAAACCTCCACAGGACACATTACAAGGGGCATAGGCACCCTTCTTGTGGAGGTGACCCACCACCCCCAGTCCCACCACCGAGTAGAGAATGCTGAGCCAAGAGCTTGAGCAACCACAGAATCCTACAGGGAAATTCAACCAGTGTTCATGCGGAAAGTAGTGTCTGCCTCTCCTTGGTGGCATTAATTGCTTTAATGCATTCTACTCAATTTCTGCATCGAAGTCATTAAATTGAAATTTAAAGGTGGTGCTTCAACCCTCCAATTTTTTGCCCCAGATATTTTGATGTTTCTAACCCGAACTCAGAAAATCTACCCAGTTATGTCCTTTCCTTCCTTTTGTTATCCCTTCCCCATGTGCCTTTGGCAAAACTTCAACCATCCCCCAACAAGCTTGCAAACCAGAGTTGTTAGAGACTTAATTGGTGCTATACACCCTGATTTTCCTCTCCACATGATATTTGGAAGCGAGTGTGAGTTTACGTATGGGTACACTGTTCTGAAAAAATGTGTGGACTACATAGCACATTCTATAGGCCACTCAAAAATGGTTTTTGAATGGATTCATGCATGCAAGAATAAAATATTTAGAGCAACAGATTCTGTCTTGCTGAGAAGCAATATTCAAACTAAATATTTGGTTCTTCTATGATATCATCACCACACTGTTTCCCAGTTCCCTTCACCTGTAACAGATTGAGATGGCTAATTTAGTGACCACTGTGGTTTGGCATCAGGTCAAGTTTTATGGATTCTATCCACTGGTTTATCTGAAAGTTTCCAAATACCATTTGTAGACAGCCCAAAGACACATCCTATGACACTTGCACACCCTTGGATATCTCCAAAATAAATCCAGAAGTCTAAATGATTTTTCAACAAAAATCTACCATTCATTTTAATTGTCAAGACAGCACTTTGCCTAACGGCTTGCACAGATAACGTCCTTGATGAGCATTTGTCACATGAATGAATGCCAATTTAGTATAGATTGTTCTTTCCATAAAAGCAATGACCATGCCTTATTATTTTGTGCATGGCCAATATAAAACACGGATTCCTCATTTATTAGGATATCAACAAATGTTTGTAAGTGAAAATATATGATAGCACCAGGTTTATACAGTTTTACCTTCATTTTGGAGATGACTGAATTGTTATATAGTATTTCTCTACCAGTGAGGAACAAAAACCATTTTGATGACATATTATTTATTATCTTGTTTTTGTGGGCATGACTAGTGAACGGGTTTAGGCCGGAAACCGTAAAGGCAGACGGAGAAAGCCCGAGTGAGTGCTCCATCCTCTAAGATAGACAGATTTCACACTATGTTCAAGCCACCGTAAAACTCACTTCTTCCATGTAGCTTTTCAATGACTGTCGTCCACCGGAGGCTTCTTCCTAGAGGCAAAGAGGAAGAGAGGTTGAAAAGGTCAGGAGAAGGAGAGAGAAAGAATCATAGATGACAGGTCAGGGAGAGTAGTGAAACCTGGGAGCAATACCAAATCATTCCTAGCCCCCCACTCTCTCAGTTGATACTCATGGGATTATCAGTTTGGCAACTTCCTACTCTGAAGTAGATAATTTTTTTCAAGGCAACAATATATCTTTTAAGTGGATTTTAGGTCACATGAACAAATAACCACTTCGAGTAGCTAACTAAACCTTAGGACAGAATGTTACATGAGTAATATAAAATTTTCTGTTGTTAATTTTATAAATATGTTCTTAAAATTAGATTAAGAAAAAAGTCACTAATTCTGTATTCTAAAATCTGTGTGAAGGCCTAACACATAGACTTGAAAATAATTTATAGAAAGGGTACAGGTCATTAACCTGCCCTTTTCCAAATGTTGATGTCCAGACTTTCTCACCTTGTATATTATTAGTAAATTATCCATTATTTGTGCCTTTTACTAGAACTTCACTGGGTGCTGGTAATCACTGAGATTTAAATGATTGAAATTTAAAACATGAAGTTAAACATATATCTCAGACTCATCTAAACATTGATAGTCAAAAGTGTCAAACAACTTGTTAGTTTGGATAAGTTATATTTTTATACTACATGGCCAGAGACATTTGGAAATAAATTCTGAGATATCATGAAATGATAAATTGCAGGAGAACACATGTGTTTAAAAGATAACTAAATAAGTGTAAATACAGCTTACATTGGTTTCTAACTTTTCATGGATCCTCTCTTTTCTAACTTTTCAAAGGCCCTCACATATATTATCTCATTTGATTGTTTTTTCACTACAACTTGAGGGCAAGACAACCTCAGACCGATCTGATACATAAAGAAATTGAAGCCAGGGGATGCTGAGCGAAGTGCTCAGTCAAGGAGCCAGGCAAACCATGGCTGGGACTGGATTCAACTCTGAGACTCTTCTACTTTGCTGAAATGAAACTTTTAAAACACAAAAAATTAAATTTACATTATGTAAAAAAAAAATTGTGATGTATACTCCAAAGTACTTCAAGGGGGTTAAAAAAAAAGAAGTATGCTTATTTCAAAACAAAATTAAGCTAGGAATAAAGTGCTGGTATTCCTAAAAGCTTAGAAATCACAGATGTGGTAATATTTTATCCCAAATCATGGTTTCCACTAGCAAAAAATTAATATGCTATAGTTTAAATGTTTCCAAATGCTTCCAAGCTTGTGGGATTTTCAATGGATAAGATAGTGAAAGAGATAGGATAGTTATATTTACTTAAGCTAAAACATAAACTATTAGGAAAAATTAAATCCATATAAATCCCCCAAACTGTGAGGAATTTAAGTCAAAGCATACAGAGAAGGCTGGAAACTTTCTTCAGATAAACTGCTTTTTATAGTTGAACTTGCTACACTATCTCCCTTCATTTGGACAACTAGTCTAGAAGGAATGCTGTGGGCTCTTCCAATTTGGCTCTTCTATATGGCAGAACTAGTCCTTTCCAAGCTAATAATCCCTTCACCTTTGCCTGGGTTGCTAGGGATAAGAGGATGAAGTGGCGAACTGCTTGTTGTGACACATCTGCTTTCTGAAGGGGCCAGCATCTGAGGCCTGCCTGGCTGGCCTCTGCTCATCTGAGAGCTAACACTGAGATGCCGCAAAGCATTCCCTAGGTGCTCACCGAAGAGGGTGATTTGTTTCCTTGGAGTTGGAGTGCAATGGTTTTCCCAATTTGTCTGGACATTTGCAGTCTTATGCTAAGACCTGGTGATGATTAAGGGTTTTCTTGGTGGTTGGCTATAACTAAAGCACTGTGTGCACTACTAAGATTTCATGACAAGTTTGCTTCTTCCCATAGTGCTGGGTCCTTGTCAATATCTATGCCATAGAAAATGAGAAACCCACACAACACCATTTGTTTCAAAGGCCACACAGATTGAAGCTTGGCTGTAACTGCCATTCATGAATCACTGACATGGGTGGCACTGATGAATGAGGAGCGTGAAGTAAAAGACTCTGGGAGGAAGATACAGAGGAAATGAACACTTTGTAGAGAGGATTACAAACGTGGCACAGGGCCAAGTGGGCAAAGCAAAGAACAAGATGGCAGGATCTCTGAGTCTTAGGGTCAGAAGAGACGGTCCTAATCAAGAGGCTTGATTCAGTATGTCTGTCTCAGGTTCCCCTCTTCCAACATGGGACTACGGAAATGCTGACCTTCCCTCTTTCCCCTACTGGGGGCGCTAATGAAACAAAATCCCTTCCAAAGCACAAAGCTATCAACTTCAGTCATCCTTTCCTTAGTTTTAAAGACTTGGCATTTTAAATATCAAGTAATTCTAACAATGTAATATTTTGGTGATCACCTGGAAATGAATCAAAAATATCCAAATGCAATTTCCCTTGAAAAACAAAGAGAAGAAAGGGGACACAAGGGAGGCAGACAGGGGCATGTGAAGGAGGGAAAGGGCAGAATACATAGAAACTATGCCTTAAAAAAAAAAAAAGGAAGAAAAGGTATTTCCTGAAATGTGGTTTCACTTATCATGAATCTTAATATAACCACAGTTGAGATAAAAATGTTTTAAATGAGAATTACAGAATATATTATAAATTCAGAAAAAGAAAAAAAGAGGCTGATATGATGGCTGCATGACATGATATATGACATGGGATCATGGCTGTTAGCGATGAAGGATCTTGTCGCTCCCCTGCTTATTTAAGGAAACATTCTTAGTGAGATGGAATATCCTAGAGACAGAGCTAGGACCAGACCCACAGTCTCCTGAATCCATTGTCAGTTTTCACTATCCCATTCTTCTCTTGTTTCAGTCAATAACTACTTTTTATTCATCTCTTAGTAATCCTTAGACAAAATGCATATAGAATTGCACTTGCATGTAGAGTACATTTATTCGTAAACATTTCATGTCTAAAATCTCTGGTATTAATTTCCTTCAAAGAAAGTTCCATGAGAATCCTACTTCCCACCTTTTTCAAATGAACTAAACAATAATCCTAAAACACAGAGCACCCTCTAAAGAAGTACGTGATGTATTCAGAACCCATAGAAGAATGGGAGCTTAGTATGAATGGCCAGGGCATTTCTGAACCCAAGGGATTCATAAAACGTCACCCATTATTTATTCCACAAGTATTTATTAAGCACCTATTGTATGCCACATACTGTGTTAGGTGTGGGAACAAAGTGACCAAGAATTAATTCCTAGCTTAAAAAGTTGACCTTCAGAAAACAGATATACAAGTTATTAGATTATAGAGCAAGGTTACTTGACATAGGTAAGCCCAAGGTTCTATGGGGAAAAGTAGCAGGAAAAGGCACCTAGCCTTTCATTTATTTAACAAGCATGAATTGAGAACTCCCATGTGCTCAGAACTGTTGCAGTCACTGGATACATGTGATAAAGACAAAGGGGAGGGAGTAGAACTTGAGGAAATTATTTTTGAGTTTAGTTCTAAAGACTTAGTCAATCAGCCAGAAGAAGGAGCTGAATAAAGAGGAGGACTCATACTATGCAAAACAAAGATTTTGTTGAAGGACTCAGACACGATACAGCAAATATATGAAACCACGAGTACTACAATCAAGGGCACCAATTGAACCATGAAATGTGTACTGTATTTTTATTTATTTATTTATTTATTTTAATTTTGCTAAGGAAGATTACCCCTGAGCTAACATCTGTGCCAATCTTTCTCCACTTTATATATGGTGTAGGTCCATGCCCAGGATCTAAACACGTGAACCCTGGCCACTGAATCAGAACGTGCTGAGCTTAACCACTATGCCACGGGGCTGACCCGTGGACTATATTTTTAGATGCAGAGGTATCAACATTATGTGTCACTTCCTAACTTTAAACTATAATTTCCTATAATATAGCTGCTAATATGATGGTTATATGTTGTGTTTTCTAATTGCATTATTACACAGGGTTACTAAATTTGTGACAGATGATGGAGAGATTGAATTTCAGCTTTCCAAACTCTGGCAAACTCTATAGGCAGCAACTACTACTGATGTCCAAGACATAGGCAGTGATAAATTACAAATTAGTTGAAAACTGGGTGCAATATTTTAGAAACTCAGAAATTTTTGGAAAGCTCAGAAGCCTTTTAAATCACTGATTTAGTCAATAAATTAATAGTTATGAATGTTTCTAGACTTACATATATAAATAGATGGTGTTTCTGTTTAATTGGCCATAATGTCTTTTCATATTAAGTTAAAATTTTTTTTTCTGAAAATTTTCCCACAGTCTTATGAACAAATACAGCACCAGTGCAGACCACCTCTCTCCAAAAATGACACCTTTGTCCAGCAGAGAAGATGCTCGACTACTTTAGCATTGAAAGGGCTAAAAAGACAGTGACATTTTAAGATAAGATGGCATGAGTCACTCTGCCTCTAAGTTCCACTTTGCTGCAGGTTGTGTCTGTACCAAGAATCAGCACCCTAAGGTGTGATCAGAAGCCAAATTTATCTCCTCATAAGGGATGAAGAATGCTCAATCCCCAGGCACATAACCAGCTTCTAAATTACATTTCTAAAATTTACATTTTTCTTCCAATTTTTCATGTTAAGCTAAATAGTTCATTAGTGATAATGCCCTTGTCTTAGAGACTTACTTTAACAGAATGAAAAAGGGTAGGAGCAATTATGAGACTAATGACTATTACTAATAATGTTAAATTTTAAATAAAGCCTTTTAGTGTTCCCTGTTATTTTCTGAAAAGTGACTATTCAGCTGCAAAAAAAGAAGCATTTTGTTCTTTCCTTTCCTTCAATCCCATTTTTAAAAAGTGGGAGGGCAAAGCCAGTGATGAGAGCCTTCCTGTTTGGGACAGCGGTATCATTGGATGTTGGACAAGAGAAGGGACAGTGAGAAGGTGGGGCTGTAAGAATGGATGGTTAGTGTTAATGATTTTTAATTGCATTGACTTAAAGAATAGGCTGAGATATATTATTGGTCAATTGACGTTAGAAAAATCCTTGACCTTGAACTACTCATTGTACTGGTCATGTGTGTCTTCTCTCTGTGTTGATTAATTTATGTCAACGATTAATATTGTTTCACTATTATCATGTCACAAAGAGTAATATTCATTCTTTCTAAAATGGTTTAATGAGCCAACACAGCAAACTACCAGCCATGAGATCTTGGAGTGTCACAACTTTTATTAAAAATAAAAACTGTTTTTACTAATTTTTGCTTCCCAAACCTGGTACAAGGCCTGGCAATATAGAAGAAAAGTAAATGTTTGAAGAATGAATGAATGAATAAACAAGCAAACAAACAATCTGCAGATCTTAGTTGGATCTAGATCTATACAGAGCCTATACAAATCATACAGTTTATAAATAGTGGGGAAAAGAGCTAAGTCACTTTTAAAATCAGTGGGTAGATATCATTACTGAATGTTTATGACATAAACCCACTGAAGAAATTGCTATGTATTAATAAGTATATTTTTATTATGTTTTTGTAATCTAGTACTATGGATGATTGTTTTCACAATACTGAAATATGGAAGCATTCAAAAATGGTCTTTTAAAAAATATATGAGATATAGAATTCAGTAAAAAGTTAGAAGTTTTTTTCTTAATTTCAAAAATAAAGACTAAAATAGAAGGAACACAAGAAGAAACAAACACAACAGATAATACCTTAAGAGAAATGAAGATGAATAAGAGCAAAATTTTTAAAATCAACAAGATATTAATGAAGAGATTTTTTTAAAAAGAATTTTAGGAGAAGTGACAAATATTGAAGATAGGAAGAGAAGGCAAAATATATGGGTAATAGCAGTCCCTAAGGAAGAAAACAAATGCAATGAAACAGAATAATACAAAAACTTATAATTCAAGAAAAAATTCCTAAAATAATTTAAAAAAAGAAATTATGTATCGCAATGCATACTTGACAATGGTGAGTCAGAATGAACACCACAGGTTATATTCTAGGGAAGATACGTTCAAGATAGATTGTATTTTAAAGAAAAAGAAAGGTCCTTTGAGCATCTAGAAAAACTAATCACGTGACTTATAAGAAGAAAATATTTAGATTATCATCAGACCTTAACAGAAGTGACTTATGCCAATAGAAAAATGAAGCAATGTATTTAAGATACCAAAGAAAAGAAAATGTAAGCCCAACAATCTAGTAGAGAACAAGCTTCAGAAAACCAAAATGCCAAGATGTAAGAATTGATGGTGAGCATTAACTATAGAGTTACCTGTACTAAGACCACATGATAGTTGAAAAGGAGAGAATATATTATGATATTGTGCAATGGCTATATACTTTGACAATGAGGATTTTGTACAACTATTAAATATTTGGGAGAGAACAGGGAAAGCATATGCAATTTTTTTGTTTGTTTTCAGTATTCATACTAGTAGATACATTGGTATTTTTATCCTGAGACTGCTGTATGTAATATGGAATAAAACAAATGAGTTATTACAGAATATTCTAATTTCAATATTACCTTTATCACTGAGAATCAGAATTGTTGGTAAGAACAAAAGGAAGTAAAACATGAGGTCTTGGTATTCTCTAATTTGAATTCAAAGTGTCAGTGTGAACTAACTGTCCACTGAAAGGGGTTAAAAATAATGACCAACTCAGTAACAATGAGCATCCCTAGTATCCAGATTGTGGTCTTGAAATACCACTTCTCGTTAAAAGAAACTAGGGCTTTTCAAACAAAAAAATTGATTCCATGTTTGGGGAGGGTACACACAATGAGAGCTTGGAACCTCTTGTACTACCCAACAGCATGGAAGCCAGCAGAGATAACCAGAGGCAGGAGGAAACGATCCATAAACAAACTTGAAGAAGCTCTCATGAGCCAAAGATGGGACAATTTGAGCTTTAGCGATAATAATAATAATTGTCATGGATTGAAATCTATCAAATAAGTTTAAAAAAAGAATGGGTTATCTTCAGACGATAATAAGGAACCTATTCATTATCTTGAAAACTAATAAATAAAGAAGAGAAACCAAGCATGTATTCTCCCTTTCCTAGGAGAACTGGCTGTTGGTATTACTGACTAACCAAATAGTAAATGAGAGAAATGGTCTCTTAACAAAAATATTCTAACTAATAAATACAAAAGAAATGATAGAACTAGAATATCACCACTTTGTAACCACCAATGAATAAATAGATATTGGCACTAAGCATCAATGGCTGCTAAGATGATAAAATGACCAGATATGTGTCTCCTGTAGTCATGCCAAAGAGTAGCTTAATTCAGTTTCTGGATAATTTTCAGGAAAATATAGAGGACCGAAGAACACGTTGAATTGCACCAAAAATATGAAATTAGCAAAATCCAGACTGCGGTAAACTCTACAGTTCAAATGGCCAGTGTTCTTTAACAGATAAATTGTAAGAAAATGCAAGAAATGGAGGATGAACCTATAGATTAAAAGAGATTTAAAGACACATCTGATTTTTAAAAGTTGGCATGGTTAACAATAGTGTCAAGGGATGCATATTGGGATGATAAATCTACTTTTACAATGCAAAGAATTGACTATTATAGAAGTTAGAATAGATTTTATTTCTGGAGGAGAGGCAGAGGTTGCAATCGGGACTGAAGGGATTTCTCAGTTGTCTGGCAAATTCTCTTTCTTGATCTGTGTAGCATTCTCATTATAGTAAGTAATTAAGGCATACATTTGATTTGAGTGATTTTCTGTATTTATATTTTATTTTGCAGTAAAAAGATATTTTAAAATAAGCAGATACCCACTTCTAATATTAAACTATATTTTTTACAGGCATAATTGTAAGGTCCAAGTGTAACTCTGAAAAAAAATTAGAATGAAATGTTATAATACTCTATTTATTGTTGGCTACATTTCCATGGCCACATATGTAATCCCTCATTGATCCAAATCTTTTGGTCTATGTAAAGAGGTAATTATTGGTTATATATCTAGAAAAGTAGTTAAAGGACACTCTTATCATTCTGATTTAATCTTAAGCTAATCTAATTATAAGACTGACCTCATAAAAATCAGTTGGTAATTTTGATTTTTACCATTTGAAATAATTAAGCCTTTATATTCTCTTCCATTAAGCTTTTAAAAAAATCAATAGATGTCACTTTGGAATCTGTAAAGTACCTGTATAAATTCTCCAAGGTCAGTGAAATATGAATGCCAGCCTCGTAATTTAAACCAAACATACAATGTATTCTTTTAAAATTAAATTAACCTGTGTCTTTGCAAAATGGCTAAATGGCTAAGGTGACGAACTTCCTGAACTGTGACTCTGTTGGGAGCGTGCAGGAAAACTGATACTAATGCTTATGAAATACCAAGATTTTTATGTCTCTCCTGTTCTCAGCCCATGTTTCCTTAATTTTAAAAAATGATTGATTTTTCAGATAAGTAACAATACCAGGCATTTCTCCACACTGAGGCAAACGTATTTCACTAACAGATGCATAGGCACAAATAATTTTGTCTTTGTTTCTTTGAGCATATGTCTCTGATTTTTTCATTCAACAACAAAAAAGACCAGTTTTATGTTTTGGACACCTTTGCATCATTATTTAATACACATTAAAGGGCTATAGGATAATTTAAACTGTGTAAGAAAAATTCTATTTCACTGACTTGTAAATGTAAATAAATGCAGGCAATATAATGCAGAAGCACTTTTAAATTCACAAGTGTATTTTTAATCCTTAACACATTTATTTGAAGGGGGCTAATTTTTTAATTGGTTTCATCAGTGGTCCAAAGAGAATGCCATCTGCAGAATTAAGGTTCAAACCAAATAAACAAAATGCATGAATTAACATTATCTAGCTTATCACAAACTTGGTAGCTGATGCCATAAGCAGCATCACTATGAGAGTTGTGGCTTGCTTGGGGGAAATGTGTAGAAGCATAATCAATTATCCAAGAAAAAGAGGTGACCTCCAGATAAATAAGAGAAGTGACTTGGAGAGGAAGAGAAGGGGTCATTAACGTATTCAAAGTATCACAATTACTAACTCTGAGGTTTTACCTGTTGTCTTTAGGATAACTGGAAAAGGCAATTCCCACTGAAGTGTCTAGATTCACCACCTGTGTTTATGTACAGTATTTCTTCCGCTTAATATGGGCCGGTCACTGGACTAAGACTTGGCCTTAATTCTATGTACCATCAGAAAGTGGCAAAAGGCAGTGATATCCTAGAGAGGCAGGAGAACAGGCTTTGGAGTCAAATATGGGTTCATACTCCAGTTCTGCCACTTACACTCATGTGCATTGGGCAAGTTACGTAACTTCACTAGGTCTCAATTTCCTCATCTGTTAATGGTGATAACACCACGTGCCTCACAGGTTATTGTGAGGATTTATGAAACAATGTCTGTAAAGCACAGAAGAAAAGAATAAAACCCTGTCTCTCATCATTATTAATCAGGATAATAAGTACTAGTACTAGTATTAGGCGGTTTTTAGTGAATGAAAGACAGAGAAAATCAACCTTATACTATGTTAAGTTTCGAAAATTAGAGATATGAAGAATGTAGCTGGGAAGGGGAACTGACCGTGAGAAAATCAGGTGCTACTTTTTAATTTATCTATTCTTATTTTTGTGTCACTTTCATTAAAAGAATCTTGCCCTTTCAATGGCAGGTAATTATGGTATGGCTTCATACCCAAATAAATTTTCAGCAGTAAATCTAAGAGTAAATGGAAGGTTGACTGATGGTGAGTTTAAGGGGACTTTAAAAAGCCTGGGACATCAGAACTAGAAAGAAACAAATGACACAAGTCAAGAGAAATTAATTGTTGAGGAAAAGGAGTAAGATAGCATCCTTAAGAGAGACATGGCTCCTGACTATCTCTCCTTCATCTCAAGACCTTCCCCAATACTCCAGTCATACTGAATAACCTCCAGGTTCCCCAACAGTCAAGTGTCTCTGTCTCTGTGACTCACTGTCTCCTTTCTCCTTCCATCTGTCCTTCCTTCCCTCCTCAAGCCATTCTTTCATGCATTCCATGCCCTCTTCCTGATGTCACCTAGTAAGATTCTACTCTCGACAAGTCTAAGTTCAATACCACTTGTTCCAGGAAGAATTCTCTGACCCATATGTTTGTGTTGCCCCCACCCCACCTCACCATGTGTTCCCATGACTCCCTACAATTAGAGAATTTGCCACACCGACTGCTTTGACTTGAAGCATTCTCTGCTTCATTGTTAGCTCTACATTTGTGGAGCCTGAGGCAAGAGGTCAAACAGAGGTCCACATTGCCAATAAGCTAATACATAAAGTATATCCTGACTTTTTTCAGACTTTGTAGGCCAGCTTCAAATTCAGAATTCTTGTATTCCTTTGAGTTCTGCACTATAACTTGGCAGAAAAGGGAAAGTAGGAAGGCAGGATTGACCCCAACCCCATATCCTGGCCCTTCTTTCCCCCCCATCCCACACTGCAGCACAAGAGGCTTTGTGAGCACATGTATGGATATCCAAGCCTGCATCTCCAAGCTCATGTAAACCTTCCCAAAACCGCTGCCTCTCACCCACTCCTCAGGCCTAAAATTGAGCTCCAGGGGAGAATGGACTAGGGAAGAGGCCCATGCATGTCCAGGAAGTAGGCTTGGGATCATTTGGGCAAGAGATTCCAGGATCCTGGTACCTAGCACATGGTCAGACTCTAGGTGGATATGTCCTCTTGACCCCAAGGACTCCTCATCCCATGTGGAGGGACACAGCCTTGGGCTGATCTAAGGATACCATTGAAGCTCTCCAACGTCAGACACACTTATCTCTTTACTATCTATAGTACTTAGCACAGAGTTTGGCATCTAAGAGTCACTCTGAAATATTTATTGAATGAATAAGGATTATTACAAAGGCACAAATTTCTAATTTAAGGTGCTGAATAACCAAAACATAGTAGAAGATGTGGTTAAAAACATAGAAAGGAAGACTTTGTGTAAAAGTTTTGAATTTTTTAGAAATACAGAATCAGGGAGATTCTACTGGCAAGAGATAGGGAGAAAGGTCCTATTTTAGATCTATTTAGGATCCACAGAAAATATAGTCCAAATATGAACTAGAGAAAGACATTTTAAAAACTGACTATGTTTGCACTAGTTGGATAATGGCCCCAAAACATAGATGAACAAAAATAAAGATAGAATATAAGAATAACAATAAAGGAGTGAGATCCAATGAAATTGCCTATCAAAAGAGACCTTCAGTCCCACCCGCTAAAATGGTCTATCTGAGGAGAGGTCTAGGGCAAAGGTTCTCTCTAGGACGGGCAGAGTGTTTTGCAGTGTGATTATCAGGGAAGCTGGATAAAACTTAGAAAGCAAACAAAGTGGGAAAGGATGTGGAGGGACCTGTTTATAGAAGGTATCTTTGTAATCATACTCTGCTCACTACAGGGAACACTACACCCCTTCAGCCTAGCCTCACATTTTTGTAAGCTATGAAGTGATACCAGAGTTTACATGGATCACTCAACACCCAACAACCTTACGAACCACATCGAATGCTTCATTAAATCTAAGACAGGGCATAGAGTCTGGAGCTCATGATGATGTTACAAGTCTCTTTGATGCACTACAGTTTTTCCTTTGTGGTCTAAAACCCTTGCCCCTTTGGGGACTAGAGTCCCAAGATGTTCTATAGGAAGACATTTCTCTGTTAATCCTTATTCCAGAGAGTGAATTTAACGTGTCTTGCAGAACAAAGCTTATTTGGGGGCCCTGAAAAGGGCCAAACCACATCATAGAGAGAAAGAAGATATCTTCCATTTTCATGAAGGTATGCCCATCTTTAGAACCAAGTTCAAAGCAAACATCTTTTGAAGTCTTACTGAACATGAGTGAACATTGAGGTTTATTACAATGTTTTTGCATGTGTTTGCATTTTGTGAAAACAGCTAGGATCAGAAGCAGAGGAGCCAAAAAGATTTCCTGCCAGGTCTGGGAATCTAAAAGTCAGAAATTTCAAGAGAAAAAATAATTCTTATAACATGTGTAGCCTAATTTTACACGCTCTCAACGTTAATTGGGATAAACACTCGAAATCCTGGATCCTTTTTGACAATGAACTTCAGAGCCAAACTATTTAGTCCTATCTCAAACCCATAGCAATATTGCAAGTTAGCAGTGAAATGTAACTCATCTTATGGTCACTGCCAGTTCGTTAAACATATCAATTTAATGAAGCCAAGTCATGAAAAGGCAGCTTCAATATTTTTAAAGATCACAAGTCTCCTGGGAAACGGTTCTCTTAACTCTTGTAGAAGGCCCTTTGAAGCCCAGAGACAACAAAAATCAAGCTAATCAAGGAAGCTGCCAACCAGAGTTTTGCCTGAGAATATTGGGAGATGCATTAATCACTCATTTGGCTGAGCACCAGACTCAGGGCTGACCGCCACACACAATCATAGAGCCAAGGAGGTGAGTGGAGGCAAATGTTGGCCATTTTTATAGAGGAGAAAGAGCTTTGACAGCTATTGAGAAAAAACAACGCACAACAATAAATTTTCAAATTTTTCAAGAAGCTGAAACTAATCCAATGAAATTAATTGTAAAATATTCTAATATGCTTTTAGAAAAAAATCACATAAATACAGAATTATAGAAACATAGCCAGATAGCAGTCCATATAAAAAAAAGAGGGAAACATTAGGTAACCACAACTTTAGTGTGTACAAGCAGTGCAGTGAAAGCTACTGAAAAAGCTATTTCAATAATAGGAATCATTAATGAAAGCATAATAAACTCCTCTAGGTTGTTAGTAGGTGAATTGTACATTGCTGATCGGGTTAGAGTATTGTGTTTAGGTTTGGTATGCTGCAAGGAGAGGTGATTAAAATGGAAGGAGGCTTGAAAAGAAGGTCATATAAGGGATGACTGAAGTAGGTGCTCATTTTTCATCAGAAGGACGGAAGACTTACAGAGTGACTGAGATATTTAACTGAAGATTTAAAAACGGAGAGGAAATTAGAGTTCTTTCTTGTTCAGGAAGCAAAATTAGGGTGTATTGATGAAAGCCTCCTGGAGACAGACTTTTCCTCAAAATGAGGAGGCATTGTTCTAGATCAGTAATGAAATGTAGGGGGAGCAGGAAGTTTCAGGAAAGAGCTGTTGCGTGAAATCTTGGGGGCAAGATCAGGCAGTGGGCTATAGAAGGAATTCCTCATTAAGGAAGAAGTTGCCTTGTATTCTTTTTATACTGAACTTCTATTAAATTTCTTCCTCTTAGGAAACCTGATCTCTTCCCAAAGTTCCAAAGTTGGGCATCTAAACTGATTGGAACCAAGAGGATAGAATTAGATTGGCTTTTGCTTCCCACAATTATAACTCTATTGCATTTAAGTCAGGACAATGAGGTGGAAAAATCTTCTATAGTTAGCTTTGCTTTTGACTGTGTTGTCTGGATAAAGGGAAGGAAAATGGCCTGCATCTAGTAGCTACTATAGACAAGAACATGTACCTCTGTACTCAATGCTTACAATATTCCTGTGAAATAATTATCTCCATTTTACAGATGAAGAAACTGAGACTAAGAAAATTCTAAAGTAGAGCTGGGTCTTGAATCCTATGGTCTTGAAGCCTATGATATTTCTAGAAGACAGAGAAAGAAACCAACCATTGCATTAGTCAAATTGAATGCTTCAACTGATACAAAAGTTTATTTAAGTCCCCACCTGAATTCCTAATCCTGTCCTCTGTCAATTACATTGTGCAAATATTTTCTGCTTCTTGGTTTTGCTACACCAGAGCCAGCCCAACAAATTCTTCACATTAAACCTGAATGAAAATTATTATTGTGGACAATGAACCCATTCAAGTGTATGTAAAGTAACTTAAAGAAAAAAGATTACTGTGAATTCATCAAAGTTTGCGTTAGGTTCTTATAAGAATTTAATATATAATATTGCAAAAACTGCACGCCCAGATAAATTAGTTCATTTCTCCCAGGAGGAGGAAGTAAACGCAAGTGTTGGAATCATTTAGTGTCTCCTCAAGGCTTTCAGGATATAAAGATGTCATTCAACACTCCTTGAAAGCCAAGTCCCCAAATCCATAGAAAGGATATTGGCTTTAGAGACAAGATTGGGTCTGAATCTTTTTTTGTGTCTCACTCATTAGGCACGTGACCTCTGGATCAAGTCACTTGGACTCCCCAAGTCTCTCTCTCTTCAGTTATGAAGAGAGAATAAGAATAAGAATGCTTTTAATTGAAAAATTGGGGGGAATATCTATAAAGTACAGTGCTAGGCACTCAATAAATCATTCCCACTTTGATTACAACCAAGCACTCCAACATCATGGCCTTCACTCTACCCACCCCTGTTCCCCCATCTACTTCTCTAGCTCCCATGCATACGGGCTCCCAGGCAGACTGTTCTCTCCCTCTCTGGTAGCGAACCTTCCCAGTAACTCACTTAGCCCTCAACCCGGGGACCACCTTCTCCTGGAACCTGTCTTGGATGGCTCTCCATCCTGCAGGCTATATTAGATGCCTTCCTGCCCCATGTGCATGCTGTGTATACATCTGTCAGAGCATTTCTGTGCTCTCACAAATATCTGTTCATTCAACTGCCCCTCTCATAATATTGTAAGCTCTTAATGGCAAGAAGTATATCTTTTATTTCCAGATTCTCAGTACCTCATAGAGTACTTTACAATAGAAGATGCTCAATAATGTTGGTTGAATAAATGCATGCATTAAGCCTAGAAGGTCAGTATACCATATTGATTCAATGCTATACTAAATCATTTTCTAGGAATAGTCTTACCTGTCAATCCTCTCAAAATCTTACGTAAGAATTCAACAGATACAAAACAACCGTGCATTTACAATCATCTTAGTCCATTCAGGCTGCTATAAAAAAAATACCATAGACTGAGTAATCTATAAAAACAGAAATCTATTTTTCAGAGTTCTAGAGGCTGGAAGTCCAAGGTCAGGGTGCCAACATGGTTGGGTGAAGGCCCTCTTCTGGGTCACATACTTCTACTTGTATCCTTACATGGTGGAACAGGCAAGGAAGCTCTCTTGGGTTTCTTTTATAAGGGCACTAATCCCATTTACCAGGGCTCCGCCTTCATAACTTAATCACCTCCTAAAGGCCCTACCTCCTAAAACCACCACATTGGGTATTAGGGTTTCAACATATGGATTTTGGAAGGGACACACATTCAGACCACAGCAACAAGATAACCTGAAACACTGTCAGAAGTCAAAGGTAAGTTTCTCTGCATTTTCCACTAGCAGTCAAATAAAAGTACCACTTATTGACTTCCACATGTATATGTCTGTTGATAGATGCATTCATACTAGCAAGGAGCTTATCCACACTATGTAATTTATTCACAGCCAAGGAGTCTTAAGAGTTTAATGTTGGGTGAGTTTTTACTTCTTGCAACTGGTTATTGAAGTCCCACACTGTGGGGAACTAAGCAATGGGGGGTAATAGGGCATTTGTGGAGCAAAAAAAAAATTCAGAATTGCATTTTTCTAAATTTCACTCCTTCCAGAAAAAGGAAAGCTGGATCCTCCACAGTTATTTTCATCTGAATGAGGGTGAAGTATCCTCTTGTATAGATAATAGATGTTAACTTTAGATTAGGCTGATAATTTAACATTTTTTTCCCCCTTAAGTAAAATGGGTGTGTATATAAGGGGTAAAAACATGTGTGTGTATATAAGGGGTAAAAAAATGTGTTTGGTTATACATATGCAAATATTTGTCAGAATGGTTTAGAAGACTATAAACTGTGTATACACGTATGTGTGTATATGTATGTGTGTCTGTATAGAATTTTTTAAATAGTGCTTCCTTTAAAAGCTCTGGCTCTCTTCTTGGAAATGCAAATAGTAAAAGCTAAAATAATTAGTTTTACTTTTATCATTATTGTACAGAATGGCAGCAAGCTCAGAGCTGTGCCAATGTTACTCAGTCACAAGAAAAGTAAATATAAGTCCGATATCATTTACTGTTAAGTTCAGAACAACTTCGAACCTTTGAGGAAAGTCATGACCATTTGGTAAGGAAGCCTACATATTAAATATAACCCACTACTTAAATGGATGAGCCTAAAAGAAAATAAGCCTAAGAATCATTTGCATGCTCTACATTATCTCCGCTTGGGGTGAAAAGAAGTACAGTTCTGAAAGGCCCCAGGGTTCCCACGCAGACAGCAAGCCGCCACAATCCCTTATAACTCTTCTTGCCTGAATTTGGAATGAAGTTAGCAGACTTGAAAAGCTCAATTAAAAATAGATAGTTCTTAATAACGATGCTATACTCCCTGATTTCTCAGAACTAACGTAAACATGTTCATCTATCACTCGTTTCACGAGAGGATATTTCAGCCAAGTCAACCGCTGACTAAGGAGGATGGCCTCAAGTCAGTTTCATAAAGGAGCCATCCTGTGTTACTGTCCTGACTCTAGTTTAGCTGGGGAATTTGCTGTTATAATACAAAAAGTTGGGGCTACCAAACCCACTGAGCCAACACACACACACACACACACACACACACACACACACACACAAAACAAGACCATATGGGGGGCGGAAAGCAACTCAGTTTTACTGTTTTTATAACGGAGAAAAAATTTAAAAACAAAAACGGGCAGCCTTGCTTTCATGACTCTCTGTACTGCCATCACAGCGCGCGTCATAGGCCGGCCAAAGTGCGCATCATTTCAGGATCTCGGCAAACAGACTGGAAGCCCCTGCAGGAGGAAGGCTGAGCCGCATCACGGTTGTGTTCCCAGTGCTGTCAGAGTGCTTGGCACCGAGTGCTCTCAGAATGCTTGGCCGTCGATATTTGCTGACTGAGTGAATGTGTACTCTGCTGGACTTTTTCAGTCCAAGAATCCAGGACAATCTGAAGCAACTGTGAACAAATTCAACAGCTACCATATTTAGCACTTTACATATAAATGATCTCAGTTCATCCTTCCTGCAAACGTATAAAGTTGGTTTTGTGAGTGAAAACACTGAGTTTCAAGAGACCACATTACTTGCCCAGTATCTTAGAGCTATAAACCACTAACGCCAGATTTGATCTTGGGTCTGTAGAACTCCAAAGTCCATGTTCTATCCACTGTACATTGTCTTCACTTCTCAGAACAGATATAAGATCTGGCTTGGACTAAATTTAAATTTCAGAAAAACTCTGCACATATTCAATGCAGGCAATATTTTTATTTTATTTTATTTATTTATCTTTTGGTAAAGGAAAAGATTGGAGGAAGATTGGCCCTGAGCTAACATCTGTTCCCATCTTTCTCTATTTTGTATGTGAGATGACGCCACAGTATGGCTCCATGAGCAGCATGTAAGTCCGTGTCTGGGATCCGAACTGGCGAACCTCAGGTCACCGAAGTGGAGCGCACAAACTCAACCACTATGCCACAGGTCAGCCCCAACATTTTTTTTTTTAACTTTGCAAACTTGTTAAAGTGAGCTGGTTAACAAGCATCCCTGCCCCACTGCCTCCAGAATATAATAGTGGGTCACGTGGAAGGACACTGAAATTACAGAACTTTCCTTTTGACAGCAGAGGGTTTAATCTTCATTTTAAAAGTTGTCTTGAAGGATTTTGATCATAACAAAAATGAGAAATAAATAATAAATAAATAATGAAAAAGTTTTGTCTTTTATCAGTTGCACAGCAAGACTTTAAAATAGAATCAAGTTTCTTTCCATTCTAACAATCACATTTTGACTCTGAAATGCAAGTTCTCTGATAAGATGCCTTTTTTTTATGTTATGGAGGAAGAGTTGTTCCGACTCATAAATAGTACACTTGGCACGTATCTGATCACCCTATGTGTAAACCATCTATTAAGCCTTCTGTCAACCATGTTTAACTAAATAAGAGCTCTCTTTCGTCTATAGGGAGAAATATCCATATGTGGAGACTCCGGATTTTCACGGAGAAACATGCTAGTCCTATTCAAAATCACATCAATCAACACCATTTAAGTTATTCAGGATTTTGATCAGGATAATCATTTAAGGAGAGAATTTTTGGAGTGTTCTCGTGTGTAGATTCACTTCCAGGCTAATCCTGTTTAGATTGACATTCTTTAATATCCTTCCAGATAACACATCAGTGAACATAAAAAATGAACAAAAGACAAAAAAATACAGGATGCTTAACTAAGATGTTATTTAAATTTTCTTACTTTTTTTTTATTCTTTTTCATTAAGCATAGATAACTTCTCTTCATCCTTAAAGACTCTATTTAGAATCAAAATTCCTCCCACCCACACCCCTCACCTCAGCCCTGTACACCTCCACTCAGCAGAATGCGCAGCATAGGTGCTTAACAAATATTTGGGGATATTGATATGAATGTAGATATGAATATATGAATGACAATGAATTAATGAGCTAGTGTCAATTATATTTTTTAAGAGGAAAACTAATAGTGTATTTTCTACATTTATCATGAATAGTAGGCCAGAAATTTAGTAGAATTAGGCTTTTCAAAATAGAATAAATTAGTTCCTAACTGGATTAATTCTGTATAAACGATATATACCATCAGAGTACTTCTATCTCTTTCAAGCCACAAACATAGGAAAAATAAATTCCCCCAGCTGTCTCATTCCTTCAGTCAAGCACACATTCTGTGTTAGGGGACTGTACTCGATTCGGGGGACATCACATGGTATAATGGAAAATTCAGGGCTGCTGGCAGCTCTCACATGCACTGTCTGTCTACACTGAGGACAGTCGCTCTTAGTTTTAAGCTACAAATGCACCTGTGCGTGCAGTGACTTCTTACAATGCCAAGGATATATTTCCCCTTGGGTATCCAGGTGGCTTGGGCAATTGTGGGTGGTTGGATCTAGAGAGAGGTAGCAGTCTATTCGAGTTAAGAGTGTAGGCTATGGAGGCATGGGGACCTGTGTCAAAGCTGGCTCTGCTACCTTAGCTTTGTAACCTGGAAACATTACTGAGACTCCTGACAGCAGTTGCTGCAGCTGTGAAACTGGCATAACAACATCTATTGCACAGGAAGATTTTACAAGATAATATCTGTGAAGAACATAGCACAGTCACTAGCAAATAATGAATTTTCAATATGTAAAAGCAACTTTCATTCTGATGCTGGCTTATTATTCTATCACTGTTACAACTGACACTACCCTTACGCCAGTTTCTTCTGAAGGAGTCCATAGGGAGTTACAGAAGATTCAGTATTTTCAGTGTCAGGAAGACTCTCAACACGAGACCTCACTAATCTGGGATACAGCTTTCCCTTGACAGTGAAATCACAACAGTTCTTCCAGGGTGGAACTGGGCTCTATTTTGAAGCCAGTGACCCTGAGTGATCCTTTTATCTTCCTGAAATATCCCTTATAGACACCTGGCGAGAAATATTTACTGCAAGTTGGAAGGACATTCGAAACGATGTGAATATTTATAATGACATAGCACACACTATTTCATCAGAGTAAGCAATCAAAAAATGCATTCCAGTTGTGCTATAGGATTTTCAGTTTTATAGGTCCCGGAATTTCCTACAAGGCTAAATATTTCTAGGAAGATTTTGAATACAGAAAAATATTTTAATGTACTATTTGTTAACTGAAGGTTAAGCAGTCATTTAAAAAATGTTCCAATGCGTCTCTCCTATGGCTAGCCTGATTACGTAGATATATGTAGTGTAGTTGCCCTGAGAAATCTGTTCTACTTTTGCTTTCATGTAAAAGTAGACATTTTATGTAAACATTTCTAAGTGTACTCTTGCCATGATTGGTAGACTATGACGTTCATATTTCCTTAAAAGTTTCAAAAGTAGAATTTCAAAAGTTGAGCCTATTAGAATTGTCTTTGCATTTGTCTTCTTAAAACTCCCAGAAGTTCTTCATGCAAAGAGTACGGCTTCAGTCAACTCAGGCATTAATTCACTGTGACCAGGAGACCCATAGATATTCTTTTCCAGGCTCTAGATTTATCCAAGTCCCAGGGTAATTTGAGTGGGTTAAGTTTACTTAATGTCTTCTTTGGCCTCAATATTCCAACCTTCACCTGCTGTTTCACATTCCTTTCCAGATTCTTAAAAGCCTTGTTTACATCAAAAAGGAATTTTGCGCCTTAATACAAAGTAATCATGAAAGAACATACTTGTCAACTTCGCTCCTGGTAGCGGGTTTTGGCTTCTTTCCCCACTTGAACTAAGGCAGCAATTTAACACAGTTTTAGAAAAACAGGAAAAAGTAGCACTTTCAGGATATACTTTTCCATTTCTAAGGTCAATAGTTTGTGGTATTAGTTTACAGTATGATTTATGAGGTCGGTTTTTCCCATAGCATAATGTGATCCACGTAGCTCTACATTTTTTAATCTGTTTAACCAAATTACTCCTGGCAATTTTTTAAGGTTTTTTTTTTTTTTTTTTTTTTCGGCTAACACATGCACAGAATTGTTTGAAAGAACAGGGTAACCAAATGCTGGACATTAACCACAGAAATGGGAACTTGCACAGAACGTGGGAAGCTCATCCTCAGAGCTTCCCGCTCCTGACTAGAGCATGGCGACCTCTCCAGCAGCCACAGAAAGGGCTTGGCACCACTGACTGGGACTCTGCTCCTTGCCAGGAACAGAACACACACCAAGAAATGTCACATAGGGGCCATGCCTGACAGATCCAAGTTATTGTGAATTTCAACAATATGGAGCATGTTATTCACACAGAATCCTCCTTATCATGTTAGAAACCACATTCCTAGAAAAATAAGGGAAAAAAAGTTTTGAAAGTATAATTTGTAGGACAGGGCCTATTCAAGACATATGCAAACTACATCCTCAAATTTCTAAAGGTTGGTCATATAAAATGTATCTGAGGCTCCTAGTTTTTTATCTTCCTTGTGCTCTTACTTTGCAGAGATAGAAAGAGATACTATGCAAACTAGTAAAACAAATGATCAAAAAGACCAAAGACCAAGTTCAATTCTCCCTTGAAATCTTATCTAACTCTTCCAACCTATGGAAAGCTTTCCTGTTTTAAAGTGACGTTATGTATACAGTCTGGATCATACAATTTACTTAACAGTTTTCAGCTTGATGCATTTAGTTAATATTCCTAAGAGAACCAGAATGTCTTTAGGGCTAAAACCATTCCACTTTCCACTTTTCTTCCACAAGGCTTTATGCAATGAGTGTGGTGGGAGGGGTCATATTAATAACTTAATAAATAAATCTCAGTTGATTAACCAAGCAGGTACATGCTCAAATCACATATTAAATTTTATGTTCACTGTTCACAAGCACATCTATATGATCCAAGAGTGCTCATTTTTTACCAAATAGTAATCATTTGCTCTATCTAAAAGAACATGTTTTCAATATTCCAGTGCTATGACCATAAAATATGCTATTTGTCCTTTTCTTTTAAATATTCCTTCAAGAGCAAAATAATGTACAGCAGTGCAGAGCTTCACAAGATAGTGTCTATCATTTTTAAAAATCAACATTCTCTGCTGGATTGGTAGGAAATTGGATCCATACTATTGTCAAAAAAAAAAAAACTACCTACAAATTTATGGGGAATTTCCTGATATTCAAAAAAACCCCCACAATTCAAGAGCTAACTAAAGAGAAATGCTGGTCTAAACATACCACATAATGTTAAAATTAAGGAACATATTCCAATTCAACCAGTCTGTCTTTGATCCATAGAGTAGGGCATCTCACTGATATTTTATGTAAGAATGGGAGAAAATTTCCCTACTTTAATTAAATTTGGAAAATCCTAATTGCACATTATATACACAGCTCTGTGGAAGTCTCTATAAGGATATAAGTCCCCGGAAGGCAGGCTCTGGAGCCCCAGCGGTGCATCCACAACAAAGATTGTCAGTGATACCCAAAAAAAGTGACCTGTCAATTTTTACAGCATGATTTTCTATATTTCTCACCTGGATTCCTTATATCAGTGCTGTGCTGGTAAAAGTTTAACAACCAGTTCTCTAGGGGAAAAATTAAGGCTCTTATTTGCTGATTTCTGTGGTGTGAATATTCCCACCGGCTGATTTCAAGCTGCCAGTGTGATGTCATTGAACACAGAGCTGGGAAAAGATGGCACTACCAGCTCCAGGGAGCCACTGGGAACCAGCTCCAGCGTACTGCTCAAAATGCTACTTCTAACAATCTGGGCAAAGGAAGAGAATGTCCTAAGTGATAAAGAATGAACTTACAGGTATAAGTCTTGCCAGGGAAATAGAAAGGTTTTAAGAAGTTTATAGAATTCAAAGGGAGGGAAATTGAATTTAACAAGATATCAACACAAACAGTCTGTGGAAGGTAAAAGGAACAAATTTTGATCACTCTAAATAAGGAAGAACTCTCTAACAAGTTTAACAGAGATATAGTCTTCATTTTGAGGTCTTCATTTCCTTTAACCCAGAGAAGTTGAGGAAAGGTTGGAAGACAACTCACCACAGATGTTTGAGAATGGAACTACTGTTGGGGTTCTCCATATACTTTGAGCCTATGAAGCTGGAACAATTAAATTAAAACATAAAGAACCTTAATCCTTTCATCTTGTGATTTGAAGAAAGGTCATGGCATTGTGGGTATATATCTGAATTTATTGAAGAGATTTTGAGAAATTATTGTAATTTAACTTTTTAATTCACAGATATAAATATTTTATATTTTTAAAATTCCAATCCAGGGGCCAGCCCAGTGGCGTAGCAGTTAAGTTCGCATGCTCTGCTTCGGTGGCCCAGGGTTCTTAGGTTTGGATCTCAGGCGCAGATGGACGCCCCACTTGTCAAACCATGCTGTGGAGGCATCCCATATAAAGTAGAGGAAGATGGACACGGATGTTAGCCCAGGGCCAATCTTCCTCAGCAAAAAGAGAAGTATTGGCAACAGATGTTAGCTCAGGGCTAATCTTCCTCACAAAAAAAGAAAAAAGAAATCCAATCCAATATAAGTTTTACTAATAATTTCAGGAAGCAATGTCATAATAAAATAATTCATATATCTCTTCTAACCCCTGTAGTCTATCTATTCAAGCTTGGAGATGTTTTTGTTTGTTTCTTTCAGTATATCCAAATATTTCTCAGGGTAATTTCATATTTTTCTAAGAACTATTGGTAAATCTTTGTGTCAAATAAATCCTAACCCACAGTTTAGGAGGCTGATGGTAATTCAAAACTCTAAACCCCTCAATACAATGCGGAGTGCGAGAGTTTTAACTTTCTATTGAGACCCTGTGTACAACCACTTCACACAATCTACATTTTTCTATTAAGGCTCACCAAGTATTAAGTCCCTTAGCCTTTGTGATGTTTTCAAACAGAGGAATAAGCTGGTCCACTTGGTCCTTAAAGTGATCTAAAAATAATAATCCTTTTCTGAATTTCATTGCTGTCCTAGCAGTCAACCCTAATCCCTCCATCCAATATTAGGACATGGTTCTACTTGAAATGCTATGTAATTGAAATTACAAGCTCTGTGTTCTTCCTGGAAGTAAGCCAGAATATTTAAAATCAGCTTATAGTAAGCATACACTGAGCTAGGAACTGTCATGTTACAATATGGGATAAATTATGGTCATTGTTCCAGTTTACCCAGGGGTCCACTAGCATTAAACACAATGTGAATTTCCTAAAACACTGAGGTTTCCAATAATAGTGTCCCTTTCCAAGTTCTTCTGCCTTCTCCAATAACAATGCTTTATTTTACGATTCTTTTGTGCATGGTGCCTTCCAGCTAGTACATGCTCAAATAATTTTGGAAGAACAAAATATAGTATAAAATCCATAGGCTTGAGAGTAAAAGACAATATCTCTTGACTCTCAGTTCCAGCATTTACTATCTCTGTAACTATGGATATATTAACCTCTTAGAGATTCTATTTCCTAATCTTGAAAATTGGGGATAATAACACCTGCCTGGTTGGAATACTATGAAAATTGGAGATAATGTCTGCAAAGCCCTTAGATCAATGTATGGACATAGTAGACACTGAATTCATGAGTGATGATGAGAATGAGGATGATTAACTGATTCTAAGAAAGAATAATTTCCCTGGCCATTCTGACTCTCCAAGAGTAGTGTACTAAAGCAAATTATTCATGTAGATTTTAGAATTTTCAGTTTGTAGATCATTCAAAGTTTAAACTTTTTTATTGTGGTAAAATATATGTAACATTTACTATTTTGACCATTTTAAAGTGTACAAGTCAGTGACATTAAGTACATTCACAATCCTGCACAACCATCACCACTATGTAATTACAGAAATTTTTCATCGCCCCAGAAGAAAATCCCAAACCCATTAAGCAATGACTTCCCCTTCTCCCCTCCTCTCAGCCCCTAGAAACCCCTAATCTGCTTTCTGTCTCTAGGAATTAGTCTATTCAGGGTATTTCATATAAATGGAATCATACAATATGTGACCTTTTGTGTCTGGCTTCTTTCACTTAGCATAATATTTTCAGTGGTCCTCCATGTTGTAGCATATACAAGAACTTTGCTTTTTTATGGGTGAACAATATTCTGTTGTATAGATGTACGACATTTTGTTTATCCATTCACTAGTTGATGGCCATTGGGCTATTTCCACCTTTTGGCTATTGTGAGAATAGTGCTCCAGTGAACAGTCATGAAGAAGTTTTTCGCTGAGCAGCTGTTTTCAATTATTTGGGGTAAATACCTAGAAGTGGAATTGCTGGGCCATATGGTAATTCTATGTTTCACAGCTCTAATTCTGACCCCTTAAAAATTATAAAGGAGAAATTTTTAAAGTTAAATATAAACTTACCATACGACCCAGCAATTCCACTCTTAGGAATCTCTCACAAGAAATGAAAATATATACCCACAGAAAAATTTGTATGTGAATCTTCATAGCAGCATTATTCATAATAGTTCAATACTAGAAACAACCCCAATGTCCATCAGCTCATGAACTGATAAACAAAATGTGGTGTGTCCAGCAATGGACTATTCACACTACTTTCATCAATAAAAAAGAATGAACTACTGATCATATTACAACATGGATCAATGTGTTATCAAAAATATGTTAAATGAAAAAGGCCAGACACAAAAAACTACGTGCTATTTGATTCTATTTACACGAAATGTCCAGATTAGGCAAATCTATAGAGACAGAAAGTTGATTAGTGATTGCTTCAGACTGGGAGAGGAAATGGAGATTAACTGTAAATGTGGCATAAGAAATGTTATTTGGGGTGATGACATGTCCTAAAACTGGATTATGATGGTGGTTGTACAACACATGATATTTGCCCAAAATCACTGAATGATATACTTGAAATAGGTGAGGTTTATGATACATAAATTATACCTCAGTAAGGAAACATAGTCGCATAGGGGAAAATGCCAGCTAAAAAACTTACTATTCCTCTTTGTCATCCATTGCTACTCTGGGTTCAGAAATTCATCATCATACTCAAAGACTACACAGGCTCCTAGCTGGTGTCCTTGTCATCTCGCTAACTGTTCTCCATTCAACTTTAACCGTATCAAGTAGCCAACAGGTTATTCCTTCTAATATTCCAAAATTAATAGAACATGCTCAGAGGTATCCAGAGATCTCTACTGCTCTCAAACTAGTGTTCAGAATCCACAATCTACCATTATTTCTACAACTCAGTGACAAACCATCTGCTACAATATTGCGGGTTTCTGTGGTCCTTGCAATAAAACCACTTATTCTAAACTCCAAGACTTCCTCCCGTGTCTCTTTCTCATCTAGTGTATTTTACCCCTTCTCATAGTATGTAGAAGACCTTCCCAACATTGAAGATTTCCCTCAAGTTTCATTTCCTTCAAGAGGTCTTTATTATGCTTTTAAGCCTGCTTTCGTGTTCTGCAGTAATATTTGTCTAAATTCTTCATTTTTACCCTTAAACATAGATGATATTGGGCTACAGACAGCTCAGGAGCCAAATTGCCTGGGTTGGAACTATCACTGGACCATTTGTAAGTTGTGCCCTTGAGCAAGTCTAATTAACCTTTAATTAATTTACTCATTTACAAAAGGGAGATAGTTTGTCATTGTTTTGTTGCAAAAATCATATATCATGTATGAGAATACTTGGCACAGCAACTGGAACATTGAAAGAAATCAGTAATGTCAGATCTTAATACAAGTTTTACTATTTTTCTACATTAAATTTTAATCTAACTGATTTCTAGTAAATGTCTTAATTCCTATGACCAGATGATACGTTTTGAGAATATAAATGTCTTTGTGTTCTCTACAGCACTAGGCACAATGACTAGACAACTATGTATTGATTGAATTATTGATTGACTAATTAATTTAAAAAACTAAAGGGCAAACAGAGTTTCTGCATCTATGCTGTGTGTTACAGAATTTTTTTTTTTTTCCAGTTCTGCCTGAATGTCTATTGTCTTGAGCTTGTCTGTATTTGGACACACCAGTCAGAGAGCAACTGTAACATGAAGCAACACAAGGCATCACATCATCAGCAAACAGAAAAATGACAATTTTTATTTCCAGAGGCCCATAGTTGGGTCACTCATTCACTCATTTCTTCGCCTGCAAAATTACGCCCTGGGGTAAAAATAAGACCAGTTTCCAACCTCAGGGGGTTCGAATCTAATAGACCAAGATAGATTAATAACAAAATTCCTAAAGAATCATAGCACATGAGATTGAGATGGGCACGGGAATGCAGGAGCAATTGGGACACAAAGGAAAGATGCAAAGGGAGTCAGGAAAGGATTTGGAAAGCTTAACACTAATAGAAGATAGAAGTTTTCCTGGTGATTCAAGAAGTGAAAAAGAGGCTAAGAGAGTTTTCCATGAAGTGAGAATATAGAATATCTAAGTATGAAAGCTTGAAACTAACATCTGTGGTTCCAAGGATGGTAAGCCATTCACAATGACTGGAGGAACAGGAGGCAAGGTGGAGAAATGGTTTGGCCAGGTTGCTGAGAATCGTGTATGCCAAACCAACAACTAGTTTGAATGCTACCCTAACAGAAATAGCAACATGATCAGATTTTTATTTTAGAAAAATCTCCTTAGGTTTGAATAGATGGATGGATGGAGTATAAACCTGAAGGCATAAAGACAATTCTCAAAATAGCTTGGGTGAAAGATGGTGAGGATTTTGAACTAAGGCAAAAACAATGTAAGTTTAAGGATTTCAGCTTTGACATTTTAAAGACTGAAATGCCAATAGGGCATTCATGAACAGATTCTGTGTTGCTGCTGGTTTTCTTCTTCTTGGTAGTGGTGGTGTTTTGGTTTGGTTTGGTTTATATAATTCTGAACCGCAGGGAGAGATCCAGAAGAAAGAACTGAACTTAAAGCCAATAGAAGTCATGGGTGTGAATGACATTACGGAGAGAGAGTATGCAAGATGAGAAGAGAAAACAAGAGAGAGGAGAAGTAGTATTTGCAAACACCAAAATTTTAGAGGTAGACAGAGGAAGAGAACTAGCAAAGAGATAGATGATCAGAGAGCTAGATAATAGGAAGAGAATGGTGTCTCAGAAAACAGAAGAAGTAGAAGCTTCAAGATTAAAGAAGTGGTAGTCAACTATACCAGTTTCCACAAAGATTAAACAAAATGAAGGCTGATAGTAGTTCACTGGTTTGGATATGAAGACATAAATATTCACTTTTGCAGTGGATTAAAGAATTAGTGAGTGGGAAGGAAGCTGAGTTTTTCCAGGATTTTGATGTAAAGGGCATGAGAGGGACAGGGGTAGTAGTAACCAATGGGGAAACGTGAAATTATTTATATATTTGTTTGCTATTAGGAGATGCTTGAGAATGTCCATAGCCCGCAGGAAAGTAGGAAAGGATGGACTGAAAATACAGCAGAAGAGATGTTTTTAGATGGAAAGAAAGATAGTATTTTCTCAAGAGCAACCCTGAAACAGGATAATTCAAACCTCTTTCTCTGAGACTGGATAAAAAAAAGAGGCGAGGGGCTGCTCATACACATGGGTATAGGTTTATGGGATGTTAAGAGATGTCACACTTGATGGACCCAAGTTTTGTTTACTTGTTTGGTTTTGTTTCTTGTTGATTTGGTTGTCTTGAGAAGTAGGAAGCTAGGAATAAGTTTGGAAGAGCTGATGTGGAAAATGAGATTGGAAGCTGATTAAGGGTAGATGAATGAACTGCCAAGGTGAATTGAGAAATACAATTAGAAATCATTACTATTGCATTGCAACAATCTCCATAATTATGTGATTTTTTTCTGTAGTGCTCATCAGCCTATGGGTGGAAATATAGAGTGTGAATAGGTTGGACAGATCCAAGGTGGAAAGTCAGCAGCAAAGGAAGACTAAATGGGCAAGGCATTAATGTGATGCACTGTTGAGTTCTCAGCTAGATAGGACAGCCATAAGGAGGGCCTGGCATTCTTAGGGAAGTCATAGAAGGAGAGGAGTGGGACTAAGGGAGTGAGAAAACTGAAAGGAGGGTATTATCAATATTATCAGAGACTGAAACACTGGAGTTTGAGTCCAGAGATAGAACAGAACTAGGTCTGATAAGGTCCAGGGTGGGACCACAGGTGTCAGATATTGGATGGAAGCTATTGAAGAATAGAATGGAAAGAAACTTTGAAGATAGCATGCTGCGTAGAATGGTTATGCCAAGGGTCAAAGTCCTCAATGACTGAGGAATGTGAGTGGTAAACTGGCATTGTATCACATAATATAAACATCACAGGAAGAAGAATTTTTATTTAGAGTTGAAAACAAATGGTCAGTAAGTTGCAGTGGAAAACTAGAATAAACAAAATATTGCCTCTTATAACTGGTATGAGAAAATAATGAGTATTTGCATAAAGGCTGAGTGATGAAGAAAGGCCTGGGAGAGTATTAGAATTCCACTAAGGACAGAAAATGGAGGCAGCAACAGGTAAAGAGGTTGAAGATAGGGGGTATTTTATTTTCCATAAGATAAAGAGTTCAAAATAAGATAGTTGTAAGGGCATTCTGCCTTGGGGAGTGCTTTCCAAGCCTGTTTTAGAAGAAAGGACATGTCTTGGAGGGACCGGGACTTCCTGGTTTCCAAAGCCAATTTGAGCACAACTCCATTATTTATAATAATACTGACATAAGGCGTACAATGAAAGTAATAACAGCACATCACATGCAAACATCTGATTAGGAGGTACTGTTATTTAATTAGATAAAAGGAGAAATTTTGAAAGAGACTAAAGCCCACAAATGGAAATTATTCAGACTCACATCATCCTACAACCCTCAGCCTAAGCAACAGGCTCCAGCAAACTGGGAGGGACCCAAAACAGAAGAGCTGCAGCTTTTTGTGTGTGTGTGTGTGTGTGTGGAGAAGACCAGCCCTGAGCTAACATCCGTTGCTAATCCTCCTCTTTTTGCTGAGGAAGACTGGCCCTGAGCTAACATCGTGCCCATCTTCCTCCACTTTACATGGGACGCCGCCACGGCGTGGCTGACAGGCAGTGCGTCAGCGGGCGCCCGGGATCCGAACTCGCAAACCCCGGGCTGCCAAGCGCGAACTTAACTGCTGCGCCACTGGGCGGCCCCGAGCTGCAGCTTTAAGTGCAGTTAAAAGAGTTGTAATGTTGTGTTTGAAGTACACCTTTATATCTCATTTAGGACAACAGCCCTTTGGAAAAGGTGGCTAATGAATAAAAGAACACCCAAATATTTTCAGATTGATTTTTCCTCCTTCAATTCAATCCAACAAGCATTAATTCAGCATCTCCTCCTCTTAGCACTGTGCCAGGTGCTGAATATCTTGAGATGAACGTGATTCATTATGATACAAATTCTATTTCTCACTTCATTATATTATTGGTAAAATTTTTCTAATGTTGATAATCACAGAATTTATATCATTGAAATTCCTGGACTCATCAAACATGGGTAAAATAATTCAGCTGATGATTTTGCAAGCTACACTGCCATCTATTTGCTAAAATTCTAAAAGACATTCAGAATAAACCTAAAGAAATTCTAGTTCTATGTGATTTGGGGCAACTTATTCTCTCTGAGCTTCTTTTCACATCTTTAAAATGGGGATGACAACAATACGTACTTCCAGGATTGTTGGAATAACATAAAAGCATTTTATAAACTGAAATGCACATATGAATGTTATTGATTTTTGAAACCCAGCCACAAAGATGTGTAAAGACAAAGCTTGCCTTGTTACAGCCTCTTTCACTGACTGTGTGAAAACACATCAAAAGTCGACTATTTATTTGACATTTGCACATCATGGCTGAGCAAAGACTAAAAAAACCACAGATAAAATGAGTATGTTACGCTTGAATTTCCAATGTACCAAAGATGATTTATCAAGTTTCTTTGCTTTCCTTTTACGTCAACAGCTGTATGAAAAAGCCACTAGTCTAAAAAGTGGAGAATATCGGTCTTCTGTTGTCTAGCAGGAAACCAGTCAACAGTGGAATAAGAAGGTTTTCCTAAATGTTATAGAGGTGTTGTTGAATTGAAGGTCATGAACTAAATCCATTCTGTAAAACCAGCCTCCCAGGACAGAATCCAAATAATTAAGCAGTCTCACAAAAAAAAGAGAGAAGTGGAAATTTGGTATTTTACAAGTTTGGATTAGGAACAGTACAGTTAAAATTTAACGTCCATTAAAAGTGAAAGTGATAAGATTGGCTAGGGTCAGTCGTCAAGTATAAAACACTTCCTCATGAATTTCTGACTATTTTCATTTATTCATGACTTATTGCATTTAGGGGGTTTTATTTCTTTTCTCTCTCTCAAGCTGAGAAATAATTCAAAGATGCAGTCAAATATTTAACTAAATCTATAAGGACTGAATTTATCAGACATACTTGCAAATAATTTAAAGAATAAGAAATTATAACTGTGGCCTCCTATATCTAATTTTATCAGTTTGAAAAAGTTTAATATCTTTTTGCTTAATATAATTGAATATGTTTACTTGTTACTTGACCAAACAAAATGTGATTTTCCAAAGCCTTAAAGGTATTCAAAATCTCTAATATAAATTTTCTTGTAAAGAAATAGCTTTCATAATTCTCTCAAGCCTTGAACCCTTAAAGTGTTTAATAAAAAGTACAAATCCTTCACATGATGCAAAAGGAACAGAGAGCTATATGTTAACATTAATGCTCTATAAGAAAATAGAGTGAATACTCGAATTTCTGAATAATCTGAACAGTAATTTTCAAAGTTTATTTAAAGCAGGAAAATTCTATTTTCAAAACAAATCTTACATCCAAACCTTATCTATAAGATGGATAACACTGGAATTGCTCTGGCTGAAGGGAAGCAGGGCCCAGAAAGGTGTTCCCTGAAGCACAGGTGTATGCTCCTCAGCCTCCAAAAACAGGTGGAGAAGTGACGGCGTGAATCCCAGCAGTGCCACAGAATGGCAGACTATGGCTCTGAAGTATGACAGATTTGGGTTCTGTCTTAATTTGTTCAGGCTGCTCTTAACAAAATGTCATAGATTAGGTGGCTTATAAACAACAGAAATTTATTTCTGACACTTCTGAAGGCTGGTAAGTCCAAGATCAAGGTGCCTACAGATTCTGTGTGTTGTCTGGAGAAGGCCCAATTCCTAGTTCATAGATGACTGTCTTCTCGTTGTGTTCTCACGTGGCAAAAGGGGCAAGTGAACTCTCTGAGGTCTCTTTTATAAGGGCACGAATCCCATTCATAAGGGCTCTACTCATGACCTAATCACCTCCCACAGGCCCCACCTCCAAGTACCATCACATTGAGGATTAGAGGAATAGGTTTCAACATTTGAATTTGGAGGGACACAAACATTCAGTCTATGGCAGTTTCCAGTCACCATACCACCATTAGTTGCAGTTACCTACCTTCTCTAAGAGTTAGTTTCTCCATCTAAAAATGGAGATAAATAAACTTACCTCACAGAGCGGTTGTACAATTTTAAATACATGAATGTAGGTAAAGCTAAAGTATTTCACATGGTTACAGCCAGAGAGATTCTCAAGGGGAACATAGTCTGAGAGAGTTAGCCATTCTCAACTAGTTTCCCCTTTTACACAAATATCAATATCTATAGCAGTGAATCTCAAGCAGGAAGGCCTGGCCCCCTAGAGGGCTTATAGTCCACTATCCACCAGATGAGAATTCCTGGGTTGGACTTTCATATGGACAAATAAATTCAAACAGTTATTAAGATGGTGTGACTGCCTTGATGCACGGTTGAAGCAGACAGAGGGATCTAAGATGGTTTTCACCTTCCTAGATCAGCTGACTGGGAGAAATAGTGGTGGTATTCTGTCAGAAGAAGTTTCTGCTGAGAGTGGGGTTGTTGGCCAGAAGAAAAATGAAAACAGAAGAGATTTGGAGGTGGAAGATACATTGGGCATGGAAAAGACTACAAGCAAAATTAGAGTCGGGGGGTGTTCATTCAACCTATGATCCGCCAGAAATGCAATCTAGTGAGGCAAATCCACCAAAGCATTATCGATTTCCCCCAAGTTGACCACTAACGTGGTCTCAAGTGGTGGAACCACAGAAGAGAAAAGTGTAGGGAAATAGCATTCCTGACAGAGATAAATGACTTGCACATCCAAAGTCTGAGAACTGTTTGCTCTCATTTCATTGCCCTTGGGCTTGTCCCCCAGCTGGGATATTTTTGTCCCTTCTTGAAGAGTAGACTCTACATGGACATTTCTCAACTTTTGCGGTCTCCAAGCAAAGATGTCTGCTAATTCTTGATTACTTTTTCTTGACATCATTTGAAGTTCATCTCCTCAGCCAATAAACCCTTTATATTTCTTCTTTGATTACATGATCTTTCTTGAAATTCCCTTTTACAACATGCCTGCTTTCTTACTACTGGAATGCAAATACTTTCTTAACAAAGATTTAAAAGCATCAGCAAAGCTTAAAAAGGAAGTTGACAAGTTCCAGAAATTCAGATTTAAATAAAATAAATACAGGCATCTGATTCATGATTCTTAAGTACAAATAACTTTTTATAGTTGTGACATCATAGGGAGATATCTACTTACAAATTACTCAGCTTCTCTTTTTCCCAAGAAGCTTGTGTTATTTCCAAATCAAAATGTTCTAATATACTGAACACAATACCTGGAAGTTAAGATATCAATTCTGTCTCTAATTTATAAGATTCTTGTGAATATTATTTAAGCTTTCAGAAACTCTGAGAAAATCAGTAGATGAAACGCTTTTTATATAAGCAAACTAAATAATCTGCAGAAACTGATGAGTAGGTTCCTATATTCTGGCAAATGATACACCAAGCTTCTTTTGAAAGATCAAAACCCTAAACCTATATTTAAAAAACAAATCATACAAGAAGTCATGTTTCAGGGCTGTAATACAGAATAGCTAGTTATTGTATTATGGTTAAATTCTTTGATTTTGCAAAAGAAGAATAAAAGGGAGGCCTTTATCTACTTTAAATTAAAACATGTAAAGCTACAATAAAACAAAAATAGTCAACAAGTCAACGGAGGCTAACTGTCCCCTGCCCAGATGGTAGAGTGGTTAAGTGAGGAGACCGTGGATTTGGGCCACCCCAGTTGGGTGCAGTCTGGCTCCTTGACTTACAAAACTGAAGGACCTAAGGCAAGTTACCACATCTCCCTAAATCTTAGTCTTCCCATCTACAAGTTGGGTAACAGTTAAGATCCACTGGCAAAGAATAAGGAATAATTTGTAAAGTACCTGGCAAAAATTAATATTAAATAAATATTAGTTGTGACATTATTATACCTAGTAAATTAAGATGAAAAGAAACAATTTAAACTAATAAGAAAGGGATGGGGTTCTCAAAAACAAATGACACTAAAAATTTTTGAGAATATATTGTTAGATCCTTGCCTCATAACAACCACCAAAATAAACTCAAAATTTATTAAAGAATTTAAGGGGAAAATGTAAAGAACTTTAAGGTAAATATTTATCTAATATTGGGGAGGGAAAGCTATGTCTAAAAGGAATGAAAGAAATCAGAAAGAGAAAAATATAGTTTCAGTATAATAAGAAACTATCATAAACAATATTCAAAGGCAAAAGAAAAATTACTAAAAATATTTGCCACAAATATAAAATGGAACAAGTCATTATTTTTGATGCATAATGAATGCTAACAAGTCAACAGAAAAACAAATAACCCAAAAGAAATATGGCCGATCACAAAGAAAAAAAACTCATAGAAATACATGTCTAATAAATATAGGTAAAAATTGTTTATTAGGAATCCAAGAAATTTACTAGTAAACAAAGAAATCCAATTTTAAGAACTAAAAATATTCCATTTTATATTTATCAGTATGATAATTTTGTGAATTTTTTTGTTTCTTCATTTTAAGGGAATACTTAATTTTAGTAAGGGTTTGGGAGATTCTTGGTTAAAGTGGCAAATGGACGTTTTCTGGTATGTATCAAGAACTTTAAAATGGGGGGGCCGCCCGGTGGCGCAGCGGTTAAGTTCGTGCCTGGCAGCCCGGGGTTCGCAAGTTCGGATCCCGGGCGCACGCCGACGCACTGCCTGTCAGCCATGCCGTGGCAGCGTCCCATATAAAGTAGAGGAAGATGGGCACGGATGTTAGCCCAGGGCCAGTCTTCCTCGGCAAAAAAAAAAGGGGAGGAGTGGCAACAGATGTTAGCTCAGGGCTGGTCTTCCCCACAAAAAAAAAAAAAAAAGAACTTTAAAATGGTTCATACTCTTTGACCCTGTTAGGAATCTAGCCTGAGGAAAACACTGAGAACTGACAATGATTTTGTACACAGTTGGTGTCCAAGTCTTTACTTTTACGCCCCAAATCTCAGAAGCAACCTAAAGCAGTGTTTCCCAGCCTTTTCCACATCAAGACAAACATAGGAAATAATATTTGTGCAACACACAATGGGTCCTGGTATAAGCTATTTGCACCAGAACGAGACCCAGAACAGTTACCGGGAGGGCAAATGTCTGGATCCCAACATATCTGTCACCAATTCATGACCATCAGTAGCCTGGGACTAACTAGTTGGGAATATCCAACCTAAAAATCTAACATTAATTCAAATACAACAACTCTGTATTATAGTTTGAAACTAAAATTAAAGTCTTAAACTTTAAAAAGAGGATATTTGATCTAATAGATACTAAAACAAATAAGGCTGCAATAATATACAGATAACAAAATTAGGTTTACAAAAAATTTTATGTGAGACTATTGTCATTATGTTATGTAATGTAAAGAAATGCATAATATTAAGTTGCTTGTGAACTATAGTCCAAAATTTAAATTATGATATGACATATTAATAGATATGCATGCATAAAAATACTGGAAAAATAAAATGTGAAAATTCATCTTTTTATCTTATGGTTTTGGGATTTTAAATTATATTCTTTACTGAATTTTCCAAAATGTTTATACTAAATACTATTGCATTTATAATAGAAAAATAAACAAATTTGAAATAAATGAAACTGTAAAGCGACAATAAGAAGTTATACCAAATTGTAGTTTAAAAAATATTTTTCAGGGCTGGCCTGGTGGTGTAGTGGTTAGGTTAGCAGACTCTGCTTCAGCAGCCTGGGGTTCATGGGTTTGGATCCCAGGCGCAGACCTATGCACCACTTATCAAGCCATCCTGTGGCGGCATCCCATATAAAGTAGAGGAAGATGGGCACAGAGGTTAGCCCAGGGCTTATCTTCCTCAGCAAAAAGAGGAAGATTGGCAACAGATGTTAGCTCAGGGCTAATCTTCCTCACCAAAAATAAAAAATATTTTCCAAATCTAATATTGATATTGCTGTTGATATTTCTTAACATTTGGAAATCTCTAAAAATCTATGCATGGAAAAGGGGAAAAAAGAGTTCAATATCATAAAAAAAAGATGGTCTTCAATATGACCCAACAGTCAAAATCCTTTCAAACATAGTTCCTAAAACAGTTTTTCCCCCTTATGCTCTTTTTTTTCCTTTGAGGAAGACTAGCCCTGAGCTAACATCCATTGCCAATCCTCCTGTTTTAACCTATTCATTCAATGTTGCTTCCATTCACCAGCTATTTAAATCAATTTACATAGAATTATAAACCCTCTAAAATATATGCAACAATTTACTTAACATAAAATTATACTTGGGCATGAAAAAGAATTTGGAAGATGTTTTATTGGAAACATTTAAAGTGTCAAGTTGTGAGGATGATGAAACAGACAAAACTTTCATGAGGAGAGTGTTGTGTAGGAAGGAACAATCTTAATAAGAAAAAAAGTAGGGGTATCAAAATTCATAGTCTAAATAGTCTAAAGGTCCAATAAAAATTCATACCCATATTTTATACTAGAAAGCTATGGATACAATTCTTTTTATGCTTGTTGTCAAGACTAAGTGATAATTTTATATCTTTTAAATGTATAGGCCTTTTTCAGCATGACTTATGAGAGAAGAGGTAAAGATCTGGGGAAAAGAAATGGAATAAAAGGAACAAATCTCCAAGGGGACAAATGCTATTTGGCTTGAAAGTAGCATGCAGGTTTCTAGAGTAGAAAAACAAAAAGCATTTGTGCAACCTGTCTGTTGTGAAAAGTCATATGATTTCAGTAGAATGGAAAATTTTCCTTAAATCTCAGCAGTCAGTGCTCATTGTGTGTAGTGGAATTCCTCTCTAAACATAATTCCCAAGAGCACTCCAGATTTGGTATAAAAGGATTCCACTGTACTAATTAACAATCTGACAGGGAATAGAAATACAGGTGGAACTCTTTGCTGACCTATGTGCCTCATTGGCTGAATAAAATTTTTAAAAATTAACAAGAATCAATTTACCTAATTCTTTCCAGTAAAAAGAAATTCATTTAGGAACAATGTCCTTCCTATCAAAACTCTTTTCTGAATTTGTGTCAGTTGTGTGTTACTGGAAGTATGCACATGAATCTTTATCTTCGTGTCTTCCAATTATAGCTGTTATCAGAAGAGTATTGTATGTACATCTAACCCAAATTTATTCTTTCTTAAGTTTATATTCATGGGATCTTGGGAAAATGTGGTATATGTGGGAAATTCCAACTTCAGACAATTAGGTCCACACCTTACTACTCGTGAGTAGAAGTAGAAAAAATCAGCAAAGAGAGAAAAAAAAATCCATTCACTTGTCCCTAGAACATCAATAAACAAAATGTTTTGCTTATTTACTAACCAACAAAGCACAATATTAGTCAAGCTTATAAGTAATCAAAGTTTACCTCTAATCCAGCTAAGCAGACACTTTATTAAGATGATTCTAGAATCTCCTGAGTCTAAATTCTGGATCAAGTTTGCCACCGGAATTTTTTCCCAGACGTGTTATTTTTCCTTTTCACTTTCCTTCTGAGTATCCTCCTAATTTTAAGATCCCCTTCTTGTCACACTGCCCTGGTTTCTTAGATTCCTCCAATTGTTAAGGACCCAAGCACAACTAGTCTTTTTATGCTCCAAACTTACTGATCCCTTCCTCTCATAAAAACCTACATGTCTTATGATCCAGTCCCTCAAACTTCTATTTTTTCACTGTCTACTTAATCTAATGAATAATTCTATCTTTGATATTGGTTACTGATAATCGCCTAATTTTCATCCTTTCTAAATTACATGTGCTATTTAACAGTGGCCTCAGTGCCTTAATAATTGTATGGACCCTGGGAAGTTCTGTGAAAGAGAGTTTGGGTGCTGGGAAATACAAGTTTTAGTTCCGCCCTGTCTGTGTGACCTGAGATGACTCATCAGAACTTTTGGAAGCTCAACATTCTCATCTAAAACTTACAGTACTACTGCTTTCACGGAAGGGTTGTCAAGTCTGAGCGATAAGTCACAGGACTTGCAAAATTCAGAGACAATATTAAGCATGTGAAAATGCTAAACAATTTAAAAGTGCTCTACAAATATGTGATGTCATTATTATTATTATTACTATCATTCTAGTTAGTTTTACAACTCTCCTCAAAGAGATAAAACTCTTCAGAAGAAAAATGTACTAAAAATATAACTTTTAGTAACTCCTGGGAATTTTAGGAAACCTTTCTCTACAGGAGTCTTTCTTTTTATTTTTCTTCCACTTTAACTAAGAAATGATGACCAGTTATATAAAGTCTCATGGGAGTCAGCTCATGATGGGCTGGTCAGTATTGTTCAATCAATAAAATAAATAAGAGATTTACCAAGGAAAAAGAAAAGAAGTCAGTAAGACATTGAATGTTAAATGTCTTTCTTAATTATCTTTTCATCTTCCCGTTATGCTCACATGTTTGTTTAATACTTTCAAAACGAAATAGAATTTTGAAAATTGAGAAAGCTATAGGAATTGTGAAATTAAAAAATCATTGATATTAAGTCTTTATGGATCATTGATCTAAAAAAATTTATGTACTATATTTATGAACTAAAAGGTCATAATCAATATCTGCTGCTTGATATTTTCTTCCTAAGATTTTCTTTTGGTTGATTCATTTTTAATAAATAGATTCATCTGACAAATCCAGCTGAAATCTTCACAAGATGTAGAAATGTTAAGAGACATTCCAGAACACGGAAGGAGGAGGAAAGGGAAATTCCAAAAGAATGACTTGCTCACTTGGGGGAGGATAAAAATGTAAATCTAAACATTGCCTTTACCTCACTCAAGTATTCACAAAATATTCATAAAATATTTTAAACACAGGTTAAGCCACTGGGGAAAAAAGTTTCCCAGAGCTTGTTACCCACTTATGAATATCCAATAGCCAACATGGAAAGTTAGCAAATAGAGACAATATGTGTTGAAACTACTTTAAATGGTTTTCAACATTTGTGGCATGTTTATATTTCTGCAGGATATGATTCAAAATTTGAAATTTGCTTTGAAATACTTTACATTTCTTGTGGTAATAGAGAAAAAAAGTTCTCTTTTGTTCCAATTTGCCATTAATATTTAAATAAAGCCACAACTTTCTTCTCGATTTACCAAAAATACAATCCTAAGAAATATTATTTATGGAATTTGCATCTAAAATATCATTGATGTGACATAATTTTTTTTAAAAAATCCATGTTTTCTTCATAATAAAAGCAGCTACCATCTAGAAATTATGTTCAGGGTCCTGATATTAATGTATTATCCATGTGTTGTTTATATCCCACATACTTCCAAAAAGAATTAAATGATTAATTTGACATTAGACAGAATTGTAAAATTTTTAAAAATTCAAAATCTAATGAATGATAAATTAAAACAAGTAAAATTGACTTAGAAAAAATTTTTGCATTAGGAAAGCACTATGTGAGGACTGTGAAAAGAAAGCAAAAATCTCTAAAGTTCAGTTTGAAATATCTCAGAAGAAATTTAACCAAAAAAGCTAATTTCTTTTTTTTCCTCTTTGGATTATTAGGTATTATTAAGTAAGCCAAATACTATGGACAGGATATAACTTGATTTAAGAAAGTGATTAGAGAAACAATCTAATGGTATCCTTTTAGATATGAGGGAGAATATGGACTTTGGTGAAATTCACAGATGATGAAACAAATCTTTGCAAAAAGTAACGAATGACAAATTATCATAACCTGAATGATGACATGCTTTTATCATCATGAGATTAAGCAGACATGCTGAAGTTTATAAATGCCAGAAAGTTCCTTTAAAAAAGTTCATACAACACCAGATCATAATCCAAAGATAATATTTGTACGAAATATATACCCATTATACTCTCTGATATAGCGACATTATTTGGAATCCTAGGTTTAGTTGTGGCATAACCCACACTTTATAGGGGGCTTGGCAAACAAGAATATATTCAGAGAAAGCATCAGAGGTATGACGTCTTTGAAAACTACATAATGTAAAAATTGGTTGAAAGAACAAATTGTGTTTTGGCCGAAAAAATTCTCAGATAGTACATGCTAACAGCTTCTAATATCTGGAGATCAGTTAAGATGAAGGATTGGACTCAGGCTATTACCCCAGGAGTAGAACTAAGACCAATGGTTACAAGTGGTTGTGAGGAATATAAGAAAATGTCTAACAAATAGGAATAAACTGTTTATAAAAGAAATAGAAAGGCACTAGAAATATCAAGAATGTGCAGTAGAAGGGAAATTGACTAGTGCTCAACTCCTGACCTCATTGCTCTTTTAGCTTTGGAATTTGGTCCAGTTACCAAGCTTCTCTGACTTTCTGTTTCCTTATCTATAAAATGAATATCCTTGCATTGGATGCAGGTGGGACAACAGCTCATAATACTGAGGTAAGGGAGAGGAAAGGCTGAACTAGATGGCTGCCATTATTCTTTCTATTTCTGAGGTTCTACCATTTTACAGTATGAGAAAATATGGTATTTTTCATCTCATGGTGAGAAATTATTGCTAAATAATTTCATTCATTCAACCTATATGCATTATGTGCCTACTATGTGTAGGCACTTTTCTAAGGATACAGAAGTGGAAAAAAGTGCACAAAAATTCTTGCCCTTTCAGATCTTATATTATGTGGAAGGAGATAAACAATAAACAAACAAGTAAATTATACAATACAGTAGAAGGTGATAGGTACATATAGAAATAAAGAAGAGAAATTCAAAATTTTAAATAGGGTCAGGGAATCTTCAACGAGAAAGTGACTTATGAACAAAGATACATTAATTTCATCAATAATTTTTAAATTAATTTTATTATGAAATCCATTGGAAAACATGGTGCCCTCAACCAGACCCTGTGATCCAAATAATGTAACTTCATCAGAGAGCGTTTGGGGCTGAATTGTGTCCCCCCAGAATTTATATGTTGAAGTCCTAACTTCCCGTAGTTCAAAATGTCACTGTATTTGGAGATAGGGTTTTTAAAGAGGTAATTAAGTGAAATAAGATCATTAGAATGGTCCTAATCCAATATGACTCATGTTCTTATGAGAAAAGGAGATTAGGACACAGACTTGTACAGAGGATGGTGATGTGAAGACACAGGGAGAAGATGGCCATCTGAGAGCCAAGAGAGGCCTCAGAAGAAACCAACCCTGCCAACACTTGGATCTTGGACTTCTGCCTCCAGAATTGTAAGACAACAAATTTCTGTTGTTTAAGCCATCCAGTCTGTGGTGCTTTGTTAGAGCAGCCCTAACAAACGAATACAGAGAATATTGTAGCATATGAACCCAGTCTAAACATGAAATTTAGGATAATGCAAGATTGCATAGTCATTTTTATAGCAACTAAGAATCTTTTATAAACTCTATATTTAGAATTTATATGTAGATTTCAGTTTTGTGTATTTTTTTAAACTAAATTGCATTGAAAATCTTAAACCTAACGGTTTTCTCTCAATATACTCTATTGAAGAGATATAATTATATGGACCTAAGTTATATGTAAACTTTCAGAATATGCAAAACATTTATTTTCTATCAAGATATGTATAGTTAAACTTATCGAAGTTTAAGATGGCAGCTCAAAATCTTTTAGAATGCTCACGTGCACAAGCAAGCAGTTAATAATACCAGAACTTAGCTTTTCCCACCTCATTCAAATCTTCTTCCCTAATTTTTGAAAGAGCTTAGTACAACCTTGCTGTTTACCTGTAATCAGGCTGGCCACCTACTAATACAAGCTCTCCACATGATAATGTGAGAAATCCTGGATGTACATTTTAAAATATTCTTTAATTTAAAGAATATTCTTTCCTATTCCTTTTAGATTTTCCCATTAATGATATATATTAATTTTAGAGATAAAAAAATTGTAAATGGATATACTTACAGGTCCTGTTAATTTAGATGTTTTCTCAAATTCTTCACCTTCTTCCATTAGTGTTTCTTCAGTCCCAGGTAAAGAATCTATTTTTACATAAACAATGAATAAATTATAGTCACATATTTCTTATTAATTCTCTGATATATAAACCTATTGCAAGAAGGATATTAAAGTGACTGAACTGGTTGTCCTTTTTTTTTTTGGCTACACAATTTAGTGTCATTCTTTTCTCTCTTTTAAATGGGATGGAAAATTCTGGAAAGTTTTGAGAAGGGTGCCTATTATCAAGTGGTGGTAGGGTTCCCATTTTAACGTATTAAGCAAGAATTCGTGATTACTTAGCTTGAACAGATTTAGGAGTGGGTGAGTACTGACTTTCAAATATGTGAATAAAATTGTGGCAATTCTTTCCATATGTCTGCTGAGTTAAATTAATTATAACAACAAGGATTTCTATGGGTTATAAAGAATTCTGCAATAAAGATAGATACATGGAGCATTTAGAAATAGTCTGTTTTAATACCTTCTACTCAAATAAAAAAGATCAGTTAAGAGAAAGGTATTTTAAGCCACTACAGACTTTTAAAATTGATTTCTCATATTTATTAATATTTGAAAAACCCATATGAATCCCTAAAGAAGATTTTGCTTCAGATTCACGTACATATGGACACAGATTTTTCTGTTGCATAAAATGTGTGCTCTGGGAAGAAAATCAGAGCATTAAATCCTTCAAACCCTTAATGACCACCCATGACCAGAGAGACAATGGAAAGCTTAGCACAAATCCACAGTCATAGCTTTTGAATCATAGAGTTCTATCTCTGATAATTCAGAATTTTACATTCAGGAAGAAAAATTACTAAATCCCAGGGCACATCGTTTATCTAGATGGAAATGTAGATTTCATTTTAGAACATGGGATCCTTTCCACTATAAAAATTACTTCGGGAAAACCACGTACATTCTCAAGTTGTAGATAAATTTACAAATCATACCTGCCACCCTTCCGAACAGAGACATTCAACAAAAGCCAATTTTTGTTCATAAAATCAGGATAGATGATGGGAATTAAACCAAATTCAAAAATATTAATCCACTTACAAAGAATACTTGAATCCTTATCTACTACAACCCAGTTGTAAGGGTGACAATAGGTAGACTCTTTAAATTAGGATGTATAAATTAGCACAATTTAAGTCCTCCAAGACTGAATTATGTTCTACAGAATTGTGAGCAAATACCAGTGTAATTTGAGCATTCACTCAGTATTTTTTTCTGTTTGTGTGTTGAAATTCCTATTTGAGTAGAATATTGACTTAATAAATAAATAATATTAAAATGTCTTATCCTACATTACAAAGCAAGTTATTTCATATATAGGAAAAGAAAACTCACCCTCTAGTGGATTTGTCGATCTATTAAAGTTAGAAACACTATACTGTAAGTGAGTTTTCAAGTTCCTCTCACTGTGGAGTTTATGGTTTTAAAGAATTACTGTCTTTTTGTTTGACTGTTTTTGCATGTATGTATTAATCAATTCATTCATCCACTTATTTGTGTTTTTGTATAGTAATTTATTCAACAATTACTATTACAGTACATATGAAATAAAATCAGTGTGGAAGTACAAAGGCTAAAAGAGTGTCAAGGAATGGCCAGCCTGGGGCCTCCATGTTGGTAGTGACACATTGCTCAACTTTCACTGTCAGTGTTAAAGGTCTGCCATGACAGTGATTATGTATCAGTACTACGAGAGATTTGAGTATACACAAACTATTATCATTTCTTCGTATTGTGCTACACTGGCATTGGTTTATATTCCCACAGCACTTTATTTTTTTAATGTTCATTAGGTAATATTGACATATGAAAAGGTATATATAAAATATATGTATAATAATGTATATAAATATATGTATGATAATATATATTATATTTAAGTTGTGAAGCACAATAATAAAATAAACACCCCAAACCCATAACCTAACTTAAGAATTAGATTTCCAATCACCTTCATATACCTGTGAGCTCCTTCCTCATCACATCTCCTTGCTTCCCCTACCCCCAGAGGATAACCACCGTTTTGAGTCTTTCATTCCTTTCTTGAAAAATAGTTTCACCATTTATGTATGTTTTCCTAAAGAATATATTATCTATATTTGCTAGTTTTGAGCTTTACAAAAGTGGCATTCTATGATTTGCTTTTGTTCAGTCAATGTTATGCTTTTAAGACTCATTCAGTTGTGAGCCGCAAACTGCTCATACTGGATTGAGAGACCCAACCGCCATTTCAGATTGGGCGCTTGAAATCAGCCACAGTGGGAGTATTCATATCATGGAAACCATCACTGTCTACACATCAGGGCTTTCTTTTTCAAAGAAACAGTTGTTAACATTTACCAGCACACCACTGATTTCATCCATCCTATGTGTGTAGGTGAAATGCATTCAGATTCCTACAGTGAACAGTTCCACAGTGTATCCATTCCCCTGTCCAGGAGCATACCAACAAGGGCTGTTCACATTTCATGGTACATAAGACTTGTTTCTCTAAGATATTTACCTAGAAGTGGAACTTCTAGATTTTAGATTATATAAATGCTCAAGATTTTAAGATAAGGGAAAACTGTTTCCAAAATTGTTTATACCCCACCTGTAGTGTATGAGTTTCCTTTCATCTCAGTCTTCATCAGCATTTGGTTTTGCCAGATTTCTTAATTAATGCCAAACAAAAGGTTTTAAATCAGCATCTCTCTGTGGTCTTAGTTTGCTTTTCCTTGATTACTAGAGTAGTTAAGCATTTTTCATATGCTCATTAGGCATTTGTGTTTCCCCTTCTGCAAAATGTCTATTCACATCTGTTGCTTATTTTTCTACTGATTGTTAATCTTTTCATTATTAAATTGTAGATGTTCTTTATGTATTCTGAATATTAATCTTTGTTCAGTGACAAATATATTGCAAATGTAGTTTTCTATTTTGTGGCTTATCTATTCACTTTTTCTGGCATCTTTTAATGAACAGGATTTCTTAACTTTCTATAGTTGAATTTTTCCATTATTTCTTTCATGGTTAGTAATTTTAGGCATCTTCTTTAAGATGTCCTTCTCTATACAGATGTAAGGAAAATATTTTCCTATAGTGTCCCTTCTAACTACCCCAATTGGATGGACCAACTGCTTCCCGCTGGAACACTGACTGATATAGCAGTGATGTACCTTAGACACCATTGTAGTGGTATTGCATGTGCTAATTTATTTATTATTTACTCAGCAAATGCCCTGACATGAATTTAATATGCTAAGTTAAGGAGTTTGAATTTTGTCCTACAGAAAATAGGGATGAAACCAACAGCTTTGTTTTTTAAAAGATAATGAACTAGGGGCCGCCCGGTGGCGCAGCGGTTTAGTCCGTGCTTGGCAGCCCGGGGTTCGCGGGTTCGGATCCCGGGCGCCCGCCGACGCACTGCCTGTCAGCCATGCTGTGGCGGCGTGCCATATAAAGTAGAGGAAGATGGGCACGATGTTAGCCCAGGGCCAGTCTTCCTCAGCAAAAAGAGGAGGATTGGCAATGGATGTTAGCTCAGGGCTGGTCTTCCCCACAAAAAAAAAAAAAAAAAGATAATGAACTAAATAGGAGTGTAATAGTACAAGGAGAACCTGTTTACAGGGCTGTTACACTAGACAGAGAAAGAGGACGAAAGCATAGATGAGGTGGTATTGGGAAAATGAAGAGGAGGTTGGCTTGGAGAGGAAATTCTGAGGTGACATTGGCAAGATTTGAGACCACTTTAATATAGGACTGAGAGAGAGGGAGGGCAATCAAGTATGATATTGACATTTCTGCCCGGGAAGACTGAAGGGATCTATGATGTGAAAATGGAGGTAGGCAATGTGAAGTTCTAAAAACAAGTTGGAATTAGTGACATAATTTTGGGAGTAGCTAATGTATAGTTGACCTGTCTGTACCTTAAACAGGTGTAGGCATTAAGAGGCTGCTCTTCAGAATCCACACTTCTTGCTTCCTTTTCTCCTTCACCCTTAACCTCCTGACACAAACAGCCTGAAGGAGTGGTGGACATATGACTGGCAGCTATGGTGCAGGGGTAGATGTTTGATTTAATTTCTTTTTTTTTTTTAATATTCAAGTACCACTAAAATTACAATAAATATTGTTGGATTTATAACTTACCCAAAGAATCTGGGATTATTTCATCTGGAGAATGAAGTATTTGTGACGTCTCTTCTGTCCTTTCTGCCAGGTTGTCTCCTTGAAGCCTAAATAATTAAAAATGATCATTGAAACCTTTAATAATGTTGAATTGTGAAATGTGAACTTCATAATACTAGGGGACAAAAACTTCGAAACTCTAAAATCAGACATGCTTCTTCAAAGTAGAAGAAAGGTTACTAATGCCTTTGTAATAGTATAGTGTTTTTGCTTTTCTAAACATCAAGGAAAAGTCTTTTCACCTTTTCTCCTGAATATGCAGAAAGATTAGTCTGGGTAGAATCTGCTTTTCTTCTTGGCCTGATTGGAAAAAGGTTTATAAGCAAATGATTTCACTGAAACTACAACAGGGAAGTGAGTGGAAGAAAAGCAAGAGTCCAACACAGTGTGCTTGCCTGACTTCTGGGTCCAGGGGCATGAGAGGGTTTCCATGATTACATCAAGGTTTATCAAACACAATTTTCCAAGTCAACCAAACCTGAGCTTAAAAGCCTGCCGGTCAAGATAGGTTTCAATAGTAGAAGCGAAGGTTCCTAATATGTGTGACTGCCCAGGGTTCTCACTGGATCTTCTTCAGGAAAGGACGATTGCACAGGTACTTGTATGACAATATATTTCTGAGCTTCTGTGTCCTCATCTCTATAGTGAGAAAAGTGGACTAACAATATCCAACCCAAATTGCCTGGGTTTATATTACATTGTGAAACCACTCTATCAAAGGAACTAGAGCTCATGAACAAATGTTGGAACTCTGTCCAAAGAATAGCAGAATAAACTCTGCTAATGTTGGAGGATAGTAAATCAAACTAAGAGATTGGAAGTTTTTACCATGCCCTCACTTTTTTCTTGTATTTAGCTGATGGTAAGTGCCCTCATAGAAAAGTATTAACAAATGCATAACATATAGCATTAATATTTTTTAAAAATACAAACTCAAGTACAACTCATAACTGTACAGGCTCAAAAGTTAAAATTTTCAGCTATTTTAAATCTCGCTTTTATATACTACGGTCTAATCACATAATTTGCATTTGAATTTTGCATATTCAAGCACATATGCATGTCTCTTTCTTTACCCTTTATGCAATTATAAATTATATTTTCATTTTTATTCCTATAAGATTATGCACATTTCTGTATATATTATACATTTACATTTTCTATCGATAAAACCATATTTACTGTATTATATAAGCTAATTAAAGAATTCTCAAGGTGGGGGGACAGCCCAGTGGCGTAGTGGTTAAGTTCGTGCACTCTGCTTCAGCAGCCCGGGGTTCCCACGTTCGAATCCTGGGCATGAACTTACACACCGCTTATCAAGCCATGCTGTGGAGGCATCCCACATACAAAATAGAGGAAGATTGGCAACAGATGTTAGCTCAGGGCCAATCTTCCTCACCAAAACAGCAACAACAAAAAGAATTCTCAAGGGTAATTTCCTGATAGTCATAATGCTTTTTGGTCAAATATATGATTTTATACTTTCAATTAATTTTTTTTAATTTTACTTTGAAAAAAACAACACCACTTTTAAATGAATGATTTAGCTATATACCTCTCAAATCTGCACAACTATTTCTTCCTATTTTGTTTACTTCTAATAATTAGGATAACTACTTCACTAATCAGCAATATCAAATATTCTTTTTTAAGTTTTCTTTGTCTAGAATCATTTCATCAAAATTATAAAAGAGAGAAAGTATGTAGGTACATGAGATATTGAAACATGTAAATAAAAATTATTATTAAAAATTGACAATGAGGGGCCGCCCGGTGGCGTAGCGGTTTCGTCCGCGCTTGGCAACCCGGGGTTCGCCGGTTCGGATCCCAGGCGCCCGCAGACGCACTGCTTGTCAGCCATGCCGTGGCGGCGTCCCATATAAAGTGGAGGAAGATGGGCACGGATGTTAGCCCAGGGCCAGTCCTCCTCAGCAAAAAGAGGAGGATTGGCAACGGATGTTAGCTCAGGGCTGGTCTTCCTCACACACAAAAAAATTGACAATGAGCTCCAACACATTTGGGCATTTAACATTAGGTTAAAAACATATATGGAAAATAAATTTCCAACAAAGGCAGAAAGAAGCAAGAAATAAAAACTAAGTTGTGATTCTTTTTGTTCATTCTGAGCTTTGATAAAGAGAAATATTTATTTACCATTTATTAATATGCTCAATAATAAGCCAAATGTTATAGAGCTGTAAAGAAATTACAGCTGCTGCCGATTTCACAGAATCCTCAACTTAGCTGAGTTGAAAAGACAAATGGCCATGAAAATAACCCAACAAATTGGGTGGCCTTGAAGCTGGCTCATCTTTGTCCAAACACTGCCCTTCAGATACCTTTAGAGTTGAATTCACCATGACTTGGCACCAACTCCATTGTGGAATGCCTCATAGCCCTGCTATCCTTGAGTGCTCTGCCAATGTTTCCCAAACTGTAATCCACACAGCACCACTTCTGTAAGAGGTTAATAGGCGCTATGCAAACAAGGGTTGTGTTGACAAGTCCGGGAAATACAGCTTAATACCAGTTAAATCACTTTTTTTTTTTTTTTACCTTACAAGAGTTTTACTCATATTCCTAAACCTTTTCTCTTTGCTTTCTAAAACTCCTCTTCCATATTAAACATTGTACTATATTCTCAGCCCCTAAACAAAATGTTTCCTGCTCCTCCTTGTCATAACTGAAACCCTTTTCTAAGAATATTACATCCTTTTTTCCTTCTAAGAATATTACAGTACCTCCTCGCCAAAGGAGGCTGCCAACCCCTTGACCTCAGATAACACAGGATTATAAATATTAACCTTTCTTCTTTCCGCCTGTGAAGACTTTGCTGAAGCTCGAAGTTTTCTTCCTCAAGTGTCACTGTTATCTTGAAAGATTTCATATTCATGTGCGGCTACCCACTAATTTCAAAGCCTGTCAATCTCAGATCTGGAGATCTCCACTTCACCTTCCCTAACCCAAGGACAGACAACTCAACTGCTCTGTGTCAGAAATCTTTAAATGCAATGTTCTGTTCTCTGACGACAAACTCACTTCCTTAGTGCTACTTCACAAACACTGTCCTGAACACTTCCTCTTCAGTCAAACTTAGACCCCCATTTTCCCTCTATTTTCGCCCAGGTGTCTGGCCTCTTCTGGTTCCCTTCCTGCCCTACTCAGCTGAAGCTTGTTGTTTCCTCAGTTCCCATGTTCCCATGTCCTTCTGTCATTACTGCCCAACCAGACTCCAACCCTGTATTAATCCATCGTTTTCCTGCACATGTGCAGCTGAACAATACTAGAGAAAATCATGACCCTCTAGGATTGGTGAGTACAAATCAATGGTCTCCAACTTTAAACTTGGGCTTCTTGGTTGTCTTTCTTCCATTCCTTTCAAAGTCTTTTCAAAAATATCCAGAAAAATTATGCAATCACGAATAAAGACATTCTACTCCCCTTCACACAGCACCCACAGTATTATCTTCACCCTGACCTCTATTCACCACCTTTCCAATTCACAGAGGGTAAGAGGCCCTCTCTCCTGTGTAAGGCTTAGACCATCCATTAGGCTGCAGATTTGGATTCCATCATCTCATCTCTTTCTTGGGTCTTCATTTATTTTATCCACCACCATTCATTCTGTTCATCTCCACTGCTAATTTCCTGCATAGAAACAAGCTCACTTCTCTTTCAACCTTAAAAAAACCAAACACACACAAAAAATCCCTCCCTTAATTGTCTAAAACATCTAGGTGTTGCTTTTTCTTGCTCATTCTTCTTTGAGCCAAACTCTCTAAATGTTCTTCATTTAATGCTTTTGCTCCCACAGTTTTCATTCACTCCTCAACCTATTTTAATTTTGTTTGTTCCTCTACCATTCTAAGATGACTGCTTACACCAACACCTTGCCTGACTTTCTCACCGCCGTACACAATGGAAACTTTTCAGACCTTATTTTTATTTAGCTTTCAGCTACACTTGGTATGAACATTCTTTTCCCACTCTACATCATCTCCCTGAATCAGCTCATCCACTCTTACAGTTTTAACCACATATGGGTTGAGGTTTTTCAAATCTTTATCTTGAGTCCTCAGCCCAAGATTGGTGTACCCAAATTTTTGCAGGGCATTTTACTGTGATGAACCTTAAGCACCTCAAAGACAACATGTCCAAAAGCAAATTCATCTTCATCATCACCCTGCCTCACATTACACATGGCTAATCAATCCCAGTTTTGCTAATTACTACTCTTCCTAAAGAGATTTCCTGAATCTGTCATGTCTTCTTTATACCACTACTATAATTTTGCTGCTCATCTTGACTTGCCTGGATTATTATATAGGTTCCTCGCTGATATTCATACTTAGAAACTTGCCCTCCAAAAATCCATTTTCCATATGGCTACCAGAATGTTCAAAACAAATCCAACCATATTACTCTCATGCTTTAAATATTTTAGTGCAAGAGATCCTAACACGAGTATTCTTAGAGGGCCCATGGACAGGTTTTAGGGGAATCACAATAATTCACAATAAATGAAATGAAATTTTTTGGTAGGTGTGCTCTGTTTTGGACAGGGAGACAGTAACTTCAACAAGATTCTCAAAATAATCCTTGACTCAAAAGAGTTTAAGAACTGCCATTTTTATTGGCTTCTCATAATCTGCAGAATGAATTATGTCTTCCTTACCAAGTCATTTGAGTCTCTCTATTGCACAACCCTTACCTGTCTCTGCAAATTCATCTTGGATATTCCACCATGGATTTTATATTCCATAAACGCCAAACTGCTTCCACATTTTTGCAGATATTTTGTTATTAAGCCTCTGTATCATTATATAATTATCTCTGGCAGAATTTACTTTTCTCCCTTTTATTATTTGGCTTGATCCTAGTTTTTCATTATAGATTCTCCTCTTTTCAGAAGCTTTTCTTCCAGAAATCTTAGAACCTATGCAAATACTTACCACAGCCCTTACTTTACTATATTTTAATAGTGTTTAGATGTCTGCCAACAAACTCCAAGTGTCTTAAAGGCAAGAATTTTATAAGTTTATGTCCCTAAAGCCTAGCTTAGATTGAGTTTGGTACATTATAAGCTCTAAAAGAGATTTCTTAAGGTATTTTTTTAGTGATTAGCTCAGCTTGGAGATAAGGAAAAGAAAATGGGACCCAGCTTATGTAAGTTTCTACAAAATATTATAGCAGAATTATAATTATATTCCTTGAAAAGAGGTAAAAATCATCCTGAATGTATTTAGGGTTAAGCAGTCCTTAGCCTGATTCACCCCAATAAAGAATGTGACACAGAGGCTTATGGACAAGTGATTGAGTGATCCAGTGGCAGGAGTGAGGAATGGGGGGGTATAACACAAAAGAAGGGAAAGCCAAAACAAGGATGCGTTGTTGAGTCAGCCCCTGCACAGGTGGCTGCTGCTCAATCCCACAAGAATTCTGAGGATCCATATAAAATGTGTCCACTTGAAGGATAAAAGGGTAAATCATTTATCCATAGGCTCCTGGTCAAGGGTGGCCCTTGGGTATTGATATCCCTGAACTTTAGAGTTGCATATACATTAGTATTGAGTGATTCTCATTGGTCATTCCAGGGCAGGACATAAGATGTAAAAGATGCGAGCATAACTGAGATGCTGAAGGTTGCACCAACACAAAGCTGGTTACCAGAGCTAGAAGCCTGTGCAGAAATAGTTGTCAATAAGAGGTGGGATATTGGATATGGGGTACAAGTGGGGCTGATAAAGATAGTAAATGTGTTTGGGTTTAAAATAAATGAATCCAATTTAATTTTATACTGACCAGTGAGACCTGGCTAGAGAAAATGCTGTTATAAATAGTAAATTCTATCTCCAAGTTTGTGAGTAAACAATCATCTCCCACTGACTCAGTCTTAATTGTGAATAAGCCAACAAGAGATAATATCCTCAGAGATTGTTGTAGTGCCTATCACAGAGCCTATCATAGTACCAGGCATGTGTATGGGATCAACAGACATTTGTTAAGTAAATTTTGCTGAAAAGTCCCTGGGTCTTACAAAGCAGCTGTAAGGAAGATGAACCAGTCAAGAGAAAAGAGGTCAAAGCTCATTCAGGACACTGGTAGCCATAGCAGTGGTTCAAATTTTGCTTGCTTGGTGATGTTTTGAGATCTAGCTGCTCCCAATGTCTCAGGAGAATCAAGGAAACTGAAAACAGGGCCAAGCAGCAGCCCAGTCCTAGCCCAAAATGGTCAGTAAAAACACACTACCACCAGCCAAATCCATTCTGAGGAGGAAGTTTTGAATAGCATAAGCAGTGGGAAAATAGAGAAGGTGATTAGTGCCATTTCCTTTTTTATACTTTTTTCAAAAATCCAAAACACTCAATAAGGAGACATATTTTTTAAAAATCTCTGTTATTGAGTGTCAATCCAGTTGAATTATGTGATATAATGAGAGAAGATTCAAATAAGTGAATTCTTAATTTTCACATTAGCCTAGAAGACATTCAGACTCATAAGCAGTCATCTTTCTGTTCTTATGTTATTAAGCTATATATTATATATTTTAATCTTCCCTGAATACTTTCTGGAAGAAAGTAGTATCTAACTAAAGAGTAGACATTCATCAAATATTTATTTGAACTGAATTGAATACACTATGGCATGCATGAAATTAAACACCAAGCTAACATTTCTAACTTAATAGTTCAAGAGATGAGAAACAAAATCTGGATTAATTGGAGAAACATTAATGGAGTAGGTGGTACTTGATGTGAGCTTTGAAAATGCTAAAGTTTGATTAGGTGAAGAAAAAGAGAAAGGGTGTTCCAGGGAAAGAACAGTGAAATAACAAATTACATTTACTTTGGGAAAAGAAGCCTTCCTGGGGGAAAAGGTAACAAAAGGAAAAAAATAAAAGAAGAAAGAGAGAACACCAAGTATAATAAAAACTAACAGCTTCAGCCAAAGAAGTATATGAGAGCAACAAACAACACATCTAGATTATAAAATCGATTCACATGCGATCTTGCAAACTAAATAAGAGGAATTAGACTTAATGTAGCAGGAAACTTTGAAAGATTTTAATTATACACCCAATATGATAAAAGCTGCACTAAGAAAGTAACATTCATCTTTGGATTGGTGAAATCTAGGAGTCCATTTGGGAAGCTTTTGCAGTGATCCAGAAATAGAAGAGCAAGAGCTTGGAGTAAGAGGGTCTATGCGAGAGCCTACAATGGCCCGAGCACTGTTCCAGGAGCTGGGGGTGGAGCAGTGAACCAAGCTGACCACATTCCCACTCTCGTGGAGCTTTCATTCTACTGACTGAAGACAATGAACCAACAAACAAGCAAAATACATAGAATCAGGTGTTGATAAGAAATCTGGTTAAAAATGAAGGATGGAAAAGTAGAGCTGGGAAGGCATGTAGGGAGGAGGATCTAGAGAAAAAGTAGTATGCAATTTTATATAGTGTGTCCAGGGAGGCCTCATTCGAGGGTAACGTTTGAGCCAAAACTTGAAGAAGTGAAGGAGTAAGCAAGTAGATCCCTGGGAAGGAGCATTACAGGGAGAGGGAACAGCAAATACAAATGTCTTGAGGCCAATGACTGGAGTGGAGTGAATGAGGGGGTGAATGGGAGGATCTGTTGCCAGAGAGGTAGCTGGGGTTAGATCAAACAGGACGTTCTACAACGCCATCCAGAAATTTGCTGAAATATCTAGTCTTCTTTCCTGATGAAAATGGGGAGATAGTGGAGGGTTTTGGAGCAGAGGAGTGGCTAACCAGACTTCCACTTTAAGAAGGATCACTCTGCCTGCTGTGTTGAGAACAGACCTCAGGGGCAAGCATGAAAGCAGCAAGATTCTTTAGAGGATTATTCCACCAATCTCATTGAGAGATGACCATGGCTTGCCCAAGGGTGGAAGTGGTGGAGGTGGTAAGAAGTGGACTGGTTCTGGATAAATTCTGTAGCTGGAGCCAACAGGACATCTGATAAATTAGACTTGGGGTTGTGAGAGAAAGAGAGGAATAAACAATATTGCAATTTTTGTCCTGAGCAACTGAAATGATCTGTTGTCTTTTGCTGAGATAAGGAAAACTGAGGGAAAAGCAAATTTGGTAGGGATTAAGTGGAATTCATTTGGGGACATGGTAAGTTTCAAATGCATTTCAGCTATGTTGGTAGCGGTGTAGAGAGGCAGTGGAATATCCATGTGGAGATGCTGAACAGGCTGTTCAAGTTGTGGGGTGAGGCTTGCCCTTTCTGGGTTCTAAAATCTCTACAAAGAATTTCAGTATATGATATACTACTGCTTAATCCAGCTATTTTGAAGAATATGATATTCTGTTTCTCTGGAAAATAAATAGTATATCATAATAAATGTCAATTAGATCAGGGGAACCACTATAGACAGTTTAAGTTTTAAGAAATTTTGAACCATTTTCTTCAAAGGGTTAGAAAATTAACTTATCTTTTCCCGCCAATGTCTGCTTTTAATTCATGAAGCCTCTTTCATAACATCAGTCATAGTTATTTCTAAGTCCCTTAATAAATGTTAATTTTCCATTTTAAGATTCCAGTATGTTTCTCCTGGGATTATTTTTTGAGGGAAATTCTAACAATTTATTGTCACTTACTCAATTCTGAAGTCTTAAAAAAGCCAAAATTGTCATCAACATCAAAAATGTATTGGGGACTTTCAAAGGCAGGTCCTCTATTGAGCACTGAGCCTGGAATCTGGCATGAGACCTGTGTGTCTGCATGATCTCTCCAATTACTTTCCAAACTTCCTGAAGTCAGAGACCACCTCTGACACCCTCCACCCCATCAGGGTCTAGCATATTCATTTACATTTGTGCCCCCAGAATGACTATTTAATTTACATGGCGTCTATCTGAAGTCACCAGGCACTTGTACTAGTCCCTTTTCTACCCTAGAAAAATGTCATTGCTGCCCTATGGAACTGTGCTGCCCTTGCCCCAAGTGCAGTTCTTCAGGGAATTATCTGGACGTTCTTCCTCCTTTCCTTTCCAAACCCACTGACTCCACCTGGGTATTCTCCCTGACCACTGGCCATTCCGGTTTGACCCTTTAGTGGGTGGTCTGCTTGCTTTGACTCTGGCCCTTTGACACTGTCCCTGAGGTCTCCTCAGCAGCATTCTCTGTGCCCCGGACACAGCTCTACCTCCCAGAACCTCCAGCAAATACCTCTCCCCAGGTGTCTCCTTTGCCAAAAGAAATTTTCCAACAGTACCTAGATTTCCCTTCTTATTTTAGTATATTCATTTAAAAACCTTCCTTCTAGCATTTATCTGTAGGTACTCTTGCTGTTTCTCGACTCTTGCTCTTTATGTCGTGTGAGGATAAGTAACAATGAATCAAGGTGAACCATCTTTTTCCCTAGAATGGAATGGAATAGAATAACATCCTCCTTCACCAGAGGGCTTTCTTTATATTCTGCTTTTAAAATTCTCCCCCTCATTCACAAGAACCTCTGAACATTAACCTCTAAAATATAATGATTGATGGTGACATAGAGATAAAAACCATGCTCTTTCCTATTAAATTTTCCTTTTAACTTCCTATCTCCTGAAAGTGAGATATGGGCCTACAAACTGTCCGTAACTCGCTAGTCAAATTTATGGTTCTCTCATACATACCTGATTGCAGACATGTAGCTGCCATAGGTGGCCTCTTATCTAGGCTGCTAATTACTCTCCTGGCAGCGGCTTAAGAATTTTAAAACCAAATCTAAGGAAAGCACACATAGAGAATAGATATGTTTTGTTTTCAGTCTCTTCTGCTTTACTTCAACTCAAATGTAAAAATGTCAACACAAAATAAGGTGGAGAAGATCAAGCATGGAGCAGGACTGATTCTTAGCATACCTTGGCACCACTAAACCAGATTTTCCGGGCAGATATGACCAGAATGTGGGCCACTGACTCACACACCTTGGCCAGATTGGTATGAGCCCAAAGGACAATCTTGGGGATATTCCAACCCTCCTGAAGTCTGAGGCAGCCCTGAGAAAGGATTAAATTCAAATTGCCAGACTGCTCTGGAGCTAAGGAAACTCCAAGAGAAAGCAGCCAAACACGGAATGTCTGAGCTAGAGGCAGCCCTGGGCACTGGAATCCTCAAGCTTCCTTCAACACAATATTCATGCACATTTTTAACTGGATTTCATGTGTATCAAATGGCCTGGTAAAGCGTGGGTGTGGTTTTGGCCCGCCATCATCCCTAGAGAGGATCCTTTTTAAAGTCTATCTGAATAGAAATAGGCAGTTAACGTCCTTATTTGACACTGGAGAGTAGTGGTTCTCAATTTTTAGAGTGCATTGGAATCACCTGGAAGACTTAAAACACACATGGCTGGGATCCACCCACAGAGTTTCTGATTCAGAAGATCTGGAGAATAGGCCAAGAACTGGTGTTTCTAGAATTCCCAGGTGATGCCGGCTGAGGGATGGCCCTCTGTAGTGCCTCCTCTTTACAGCTATGGAAGGAGATGGACCTCCCCATCCATCCTCACATGGTGGTAGTATTGCACCACACCTGGAATGCCAAAAATAGAGAAGACTATACCAGAGGATGTTGATATTTTTCTATCTCTAACTTGCTGGCTATTGGCTTTTAGGTGAACATTAAATTTATTCCCAAATATCCTACTGAGGTTAAAAAATCTCAGTGTCAGATTCCACTTGAGCTCAGGGTGCTGCCTACTTAGCATAATTCCAAGAACCCTTGGTCAGCAAGCATCCAGCTCAGCAGCAGCTATGAGTCCTTTTAAAGTGTTGATTTCTAACAGGTTGAAAAACAGGATTGTGGAGAGCCAAAACACCCTTTTGCAAAACTGCCAAAACGTTTTTTGCCTCCTTAGCCATTCCTTCCTTTAATCAGAGACCCATGACTCTTGGTACTGAAATGGAAGGCTGCCTCACATATGTACCTGATGGAAGACCACCCCCTCTTTCGTATATCCCCTGGGAGCATCTGTTAGATTGCTGAGTTCTGTTATATGGAGCCACTCTCTCCTACCCTCTGGTGGTTAAAAGCAAACTCAGTGCTGTCAGACTTTTCTATGCGATAGCCCTGGAAGTGATGATATGGCGTGCTGCCTTAGTCAGATTGTTTATATTCCTCTCTTTGCCCTTTCCATTTTACAAAATTTGGAATAACTGAAATTAAGTTGTGATAACTAGTAGAATTATGAGGTACCCTGGAATTCCCAAATAATGAGTAATATTACTTTGTACCAGAGAGAGGTAGAATTTTAGCAGAGTTCTATCTGCCCAATTGAGAGAATGTTGCCAGTGATATGCAGTATCACAAACTCTGAGAAATTGTTACTACATATGGAACCAGCATGAAGGAATCAACCATGGGCAGCCTCATAGTAATCCTTCTTGAGAAAGTTGTACATTTTTGTGAGGAGTAAATAAAGGAAGTCCCAGGAAACCCCACCAAGTTCCATCTAATTAGGAGGGATGGGGGATAGAAGACAGGGAAATTCTGAGAAGATTCTCTTAGAAACCTGAAACCCCTGTGTACTGAGGTTGCACTCTAAGGAAGGTGAGCTAGCGAGCTTCCACATCAAACAGAAAGGCTGCCCCCAGTGGGGATGTTATGACCGACTTCTCCATAAAGGTAACACAATCCACATTCCAAAAGAACACAGCAGAATGTAAGAAATTAAGCATACAGACATAATTTGGTCTCCTTTCCTCCATGCTATAATGTAGCACTGATGTACTCATAACTGGCAAGAAACAGTCGCTAATTGAATAAGTCTTACTTTAGCTCTACCCCTGAGCTTGCTATCTTTTCTAGGTTTTAAATTTGTTGTGGGGCAGGAAGCTTGGCTTGTTTAAGTTTGTTTCTAACATAACCTTGTGTAATAAGTACAAACTTGGATAAGAAATGGTTTTTGAATGGCTCAATATTAAATTGCCTTGTTTATGAGTATTTGGACAGCATACAGAAATTTGCTGATAAGCAAGTCGATGATCTGGAAAACAAGATTCTTTTAGAAAATGTTAAGTATGTGGAGTCCTTGCAGAGATTATAATAGAAACGATAAATGCTTTCATTTATGCTTTTAACAATGCTTTTAAAATTTTTAAGAAGGATAACACTGAATATAAATGTCTGCACAATTGGAAAAGCCAATAAGGCATAAAGATGTTAGGATGATTCATCTTTCAGCATAATATTCTAGAAGAAGGAATATATTCAGGGACTTGCTAGGGAAAATAAATACTGCTTTGTTATGTTTTAACCACCTTAGTCTAGAATTTATTTTTTCTGATGTGCACATCAATTGATCTCTTGAAATGATCATAGAATTTGTTTATAGTGAAACTTTTTTCCTCTGCCTTCTGCTTTAGGAGACCCAAAATGCTTTTCATTGGTAACCAGACCTAGCTTGTAAATAAGATTTCTTTTTCAAGGGGTCTTAACTATTTCTTAATTTAATTTATTGAAGATTTATTGAAACATAATGCATGATTGGATATTGATATCAAAGTTATTTGCTTTTATTTTTAGGTATTTCATACTTTGTTTTGAGCACTAACATTTATAATTGAAAATAAATAAAACCTCTGAGAATTTTGATTCTTATTCTGAAATGTTATAAGAAAATTCAAAACTTAATGACACTTAGTATTCTTTGTTTTCATAGCAATAATGTTTCCAGTTTGGTTTGATTCTAAAATATTTCTTTTATATTAGTGAGGCTAATTAACTGTTCAGTAATTATAGGGATAGTTAATAGAAGACATGCATAGAGATAAAATAAACAGAATTATACGTTTGATATGGCTTAGGCAGCCCATTCAGGAGCTATGATCCAATTATAAGGGTAATTACCATAACAAGTAATTGGAAGTAATTGCAATTTCAATTTTTCTACAGAGTGTACCAGAGAGGTCCAGAATGTCAAGCAAATGAATAAATAAGAAGCTTCCAGATGTGGATAAAAGTGTGAACTATAATTTTTCAGTATTTGTTCCTATTTCTTACATGAGATAGTTCATCTTATGACAGCAGGAAAATGAAAATGGAAAAAAAAATGGAGTCATTTAAATCAATCTTCCCATATTATGACAACAAAATAAAGCCCAACAGTGCTATTGCTGTTACATCATTAGAAAGAGTATTTAAGCAAGAACATATATTAGAATAGTTTCAAAAATTATTGTTTTCACATCATGATTGATATTCCAGATAGCATATGTGTGCACAAAACTGAGGAACTCATCATTTTCCATCATGGCAGTTTCTATGATTATTTTATCCATAGAAGTAGCAAATACAGCAAAAATCCTTTTTCAACCAAATTGTCATCATTTCCCAAATCACTTGAGTAACACGTTTTCATTGTGTGGCATTCTGTCAAACACCTTGTTTTAATATTCCCAAAGGAAAAAAATGCCAAATGCACTTAAGGCCTATTGTTCTTCTTTTCCTAAGATTTTTGAAGGCAGCCTGTTTTCCTGAATATATTGCTGATGGAACAACTGCCCTCCTATCTCCAAAGGTATAGCCCTTAGAAAACATTGACTAACAAATTTTAATTAAAGGCACTTAAAGAAAAAAGCTTATAAAAATTGGAATTTCAGGGGCCTCCAAGGAGCGAATCAACAGACATTTGGGAATATTGCTTGTATTGAGGGAGATTATTCATTTGAATAAAAATAGCATCTTCTATGTTGCAACATTCCTCCACTCTTCTTGTGGTGCCCCTTCCTGATTTGCATCACCTTCTAAAATGAGTGTTACAAGTCATTCACAACAGCACGAGAGCTGCAACATGTCCAGTGCTTATTATGTGCCTGCCCCTTAAATTAAACAACTTGCCGAAGAATTCTCAGCTAGTAAGTGGTGAAACTGGGACACTGTTAGATCCTGAAGTTCAAGGTCTTAACCATCATGCTATACTTGTTTTCATGGCTCAACTGGTGAGGTGGAAACAGCGTTTTAGTGGATCAATTATCAAATCATAGCAATTCATTCTGACAATAAGCGCTTCCGCCTCACAATCTAATCACTTCCCAAAGTCCCCACCTCCTAATTACCATCACCTTGGGGGTGAGGAGTCAACATATGAACTCGGGGGGAGAGACAAACATTCAACCGTAGCACATAAATATTCTTCGGACAAGTAAATGTTTGTGAGAAGAAACCTAAATAGAATTTGAACTTTAAATAAACCCACTGAGAACTAGAAACAAGGCTTTTTTTCCACCTTTTATGAAGCACAGTAATAACTAGATCCAAAATACCTATAAAATGCATAATGCTTGTAATGTTTTCATTCCACAATAGCAACTAATTTTATCTTAAAACATAGCTAGAAAAAGGATATTTAAATAATCAACTTCTCACTTTGAAGTTATTTATTACTACGTCAGTTCCAAATTTCTAGCGTATTATCTAAATTTCAAAGTTCATAACTTATAAAAACAGGAAAATTATTTCATCTCAATAATATAGGCAAAAATTTATGCTTGCTTCATTTGAACTTTTATAGATTGACAAATAGTTTTTTAATTTCTTATAAATAACATGCGTGACTCCACCCCATCAGCCTTTTATCCCCAAAATGAATCAGGCAGTAAAATAAATTATTTGAAAAATATGTCTAATTTCAAAATAGGACCAATAGTATGACTGTTTTAAAACTAGGAGGCAGCATTGTATTGGGGCTTTCAAATCAGATTGAGCAGGGTTCAAATGCCACCAGTGCCACTTACTAGCCTTTTGGCTTTAAGCAGTTTACCTAGTCTCCTTGAAATTCATTTCTCATCTACAAAATAAGGCTAAAAAGCACCCACTTGCGAGAGTTGTTCGTGAGGATTGAGACAACGTTTCTAAATACCTAATGTGATGTTTGCTACATGTCTGGTGCTTCATAACAACCATAGCTTCAGAATGCGGTGGAACAAGGAATAGGTTCACTGTGCTTTTTAAGAAAATTCCAAATCGGTGCCTCAGTGTATGTATTTGTTTCCATATTACATATAAGGCCATGGAATTGATCAACTTCGCTGAATTCATTCACTGGGACTTTTAACTGAATCGATCATTGGTTTTAGCACTTTGCAGACATACGGTTTTTGAATTGTAGTTGCTCACTAAATGTGAATTCTGGCATCTTTTATTTCTCCATCTTTTTTCTGACCATTTCAGTTTGAGAATTTAACAGGCTTTTGAATGTAATCAGAGCTCCTTATGCCTCTGAACTCTTTGTGCTAACTCTGATGAAAGTGATAATAAAGAGGAGCTCTGGTTGTCAAAAAGGAATAAAGGACAGAGAAAGAGGAAAGTTTGGGATAACAATAGGTTTATGTATTAAACATACATTGTATTCATTCATGGATTTCTCTCATCATCTCCACTATCATAGATCATTTTCTTCCAGAAAAGTGTTTACTATGTTGCTTATATACCTTAGTTTCAAAGTGTTATAATGATAAAACAACTGGCACAAACTTCTGATTTCTTGAGATTTACTAAAATAGAATATTTGAAATTTGCATAATTATGTAAGTGTTCATATTCTCATTTTATCTATTGTCTATTAATAAAATATGATTAATATAATAATAAATATTATATAATAAAATAGTAATCATTCTAAATTCTTATCAGTTATTTTACTAAATTCAACACTATCACTATTTTCCTATCATACAAAATTTTTATTTTTTTTACCAACAGGCTACAATTTTTCCTTTTTTCTAAAATTCTTCTAGAAAGCTACACAATGTTAGATGAGCATTTTAAAGAAATAAACTTCATTTAGCACGATTCTTATTACTATTGGTTATAGAACGTTAAAATATTATGCTAATTCTTAAATCATTCTGAGAAATCACACATAGTGTTAGAAACTAAAGTTAGGCAATCAGTCAGAATCACTTACACACGTTCAAGTCCAAAGTTAGACAACTTTAGAAAGATATAATGACACTTAATTACTTTGGAGAAAGGAGAATGGCTAGCTATCTAAATGGCTTAATTGTCTCTTATTCAGAGCAATATGCTCCTCCACAGAATTTATGAATACTCCTTACAACTCTAATTTTTTTGTGATCCCAGTATCTATCCAAACCATCTCCTACATCCTAAAGTTTTACGCCTCTTGAAAGATTTTCTTTCTGTCACGTGAGGCCACCTTATATAGACGGTATTTAGGACCTCTCCAATTTTCTTTCTCTTCTGGACTGGTGACCTTGTGTTATATTTTTGCCATGAAGCAGACATATCCTGGGCCAAGAGTGACACATTGAGTCTCAGAAGAAAGCCCCATCACACCGTATTTTTATGAGCTCATTGGACGTTTTAAAGGGAACGAAGTTTCAGTTGATCACACGGGACTAAATTCAGATGATGAAAGAAAAGAGAAGTGGAACAAATGAAATAAAGGAGATGAAAGAAACAGAAAGAGAAATAAGCAAACTAACCCTCCTTTGGATGTTACATATAATGCTTACAGTTTTTATAGGTTTTTCATTTTAAAAATCAATTTAAAAACATTAGCCAATCTTTAAAACAGTTCTGAAGATAAGCACAGTGTAGCTCCTTGTCTGGCCTTACCATCTGGGAGTTACACTGAATATAGTTACACATATATACTGAATATTCTGCATACAGTTAGCTGGATGCTGGCTTGTACAAGTGGGTCTGCTCACTTCTAACTCTTATGATTATTTTCATAATTTGAATGTAAAAAATTTCCCCAAAGCCAGTCAAAAAATAATAAAAGTAGCATCTTTTTTATTGTTTTCTAACTACTACCTATTTTTTTTCTTATAATTGTTGGAAAGACTATGTATAATTAGATTTTGATTTAAAACGTTAGGATATATATTTTCTTTCTCAAACTGAGACCTCTTTTCAGACTGATCAAATTTGTCATTTTGATGTAGTTAATAATACTGTATTGTATATTTGAAAGTTGCTGAGAGCAAATCTTTTTTTCTTTTTTTGTAAGGAAGACCAGCCTGAGCTAACATCCGTCACCAATCCTCCTCTTTTTTGTTGTTGAGGAAGACTGGCCCTGGGCTAACATCCGTGCCCATCTTCCTCTATATGGGACGCTGCCACGGCATGGCTGACAAGCAGTGCGCCCGCAGGCGCCCGGGATCCGAACCCGCGAACCCCAGACTGCAAAGCGTGAACTAAACCGCTGAGCCACCAGGCTGGCCCGAGAGCAAATCTTAAAAGTTCTCATCACACACACAAAACTTTGTAACTATGTGTGGTGATGACTGTTAACTAAACTTACTGTGGTGATCATTTTGCAATGTGTACAAACGTTGAATCACTATGTTGTACACCCGAAACTAGTATAATGTTGTGTGTCAATTATACTTCAATAAAAACAAAAAAAATGATCATTTTGATTTCTACTCATGTTTTAAACTTATATATGATACAATTATTTGCTGGTTTGTTTCTTTTTCTGTTTGGTGTCAAGAAGGGCAAAGCAAAAGAGAGTTACAGCCCGTTCACAACACCCTTTCTCTAAGCACTTGAGAAATAGGCAGGTGGTAGAGAAACAGATCAATACTCCCTGCTAGGTCTAGATGGGGTCTTTGTCCCTCTTCACAGGCATCCATTTAAGCTCCTTACCATCTAATGGAGCCTGACTACTGGTTCCATTCCTAAAACTTTAACAATGAGCAGGACTGATCCTCACAAATCAATTCTAAGCCTTAACTTCATTTAAATCTTGTAAATATCCTTTTAAGCAAAATCTGAGTTCCCCAAACAATATTCCAAATGACTTATGTAAAATCATATGACACCGGCCAACTAAGTGAGGCTGTATTCCAGGGCTCTCAGAGTCCCGAGTTCTCACTGTTGTCAAATTCAACTAAATCATCTCATTTCCTTCTGTTCCATGAGACTGTACTAAAAAGCTTCCTTGGGTCCAAAATCAGTGTTAAATCTCCATCACCAAGCTTGGCATTCAGTCTGCCTTGCTGGCACTTGGCTACAAGGAGTCTATAAGATGTGCGATCTCTAAGTGTCTTTCTAAGTACAGCTGCACAGAATATGTTTTCCTCCTGAAAACTCAATGGAAATATAATGGTTTGCTTCTTAATTTGGAAAAAAATCAACAAGGTTTGAAAAAGAGTTTCATGAAGCTATATCCTTTAGCCAGAAAATACTGTGACTGTCTATGCTGTGAAACTTAATTTTTTAATTTCCAAATTAATACTTTGGTGCTAATTGATTTAATTCAACTGCCAGTTGATGACTTAACAACTCTAGCACAGTGATTCTGTGTAATGAGCACACTAGTCTAACTAGTTGAATCTCAAACTTCAATAAACTGTTTAAAGGAAAAGAATTCTCTAGAAGCCCAATATTGACTTCAATTTGTTAATGTAATAAGAAATAAACTATACTCAAATTTAAATTCCTTAGATGATTCTTACTCAATTACAAAAAATTTAAATTACAAATTAAGTCAAGTTAAAATTATAAAATAATAGAAATTTAAATTTTCAGCAATAATTTAACACAATTATAGATGTGGGTTTGGCTGAAACTAAACTGTTAATGTAAATGTGGTGCCGACAGTTAGCATGAACTCTTCTGGACTCAGCATGCCTAAGCTATTATGTGTGTCCTCAAATATCCTTCTACTTTTCTCCATTTGAATTACTGAGAAACTTAGTTCTTCAGATTGATACCAGCTCAACACAAGGTTGACATAAGGGAAGCCAGAATGTAGAAAAGAAACCTATTGTAACTTTGAATGACCTCTGACTAACTAACCCAGCTGGATTTGCACACTCCAGGAGATCTAACTGCTCTGTAGATTTTACGACCCCTCCCAGCTGTGATAAGATAATAACTTTGTTCTTTTGAGTTCCTTAAGAATGTCATGACCCCTGAACAGCCATCATCAAGGACAACTGAAAGATCTGGTGTGGTGACTCCCAGTCTGGAGCACCCAAGGGTCAACATCCCTAACCCCTCCCCTATAACCCACCGACTTACATAACTGCTGTAAGATTTTGTGCCCCCTGAAGATGGTTCTTATGGACATGAGTTAGCCATCTTCCGTTTTGCTTGCAAGCTGTAATAAACGCCCTTTCTTATCTACCATCTTGCCTCTTGACAACTGGGTCATTCATATGATCCAGAGTATGTTCATAGTTTTTGATTCATCTTTAAAATGAAAACACAGAATGTTTGGGTTCTTAAAGAAAATGTGTGGATCCAAAAAAATAAAATTTAGTTGGAAAAACCCTGGATTAGTCCACAAAATCTCAATGGTCATGTTTTCTCCCTTTACTCAGTATTGCTTATGATTTTAGAGGTGGTGCTAGCTGTGACCTTAGACACAGCAATTCAACTTTGGAAAGTGTTGGTGGAATTATTCTGTTTAGCTATTTAAAACATTATTGAGTATATAGTACATGCATTATGTTGTGCAAGATATGGAGGATAGAAGAGAAAGCACGAGAGAATCTAATTTTTACATGGAGCCCACTCTCTAAAAGAGGAGAAAAATCAGATAACTAAATCACCTTATTGATTTGTCACAATTTTTTGACGTGCTATAAGAAGAAGTCTTAGTGCCAAGTCACCTAATATAATCAGGTGCCCTAACCTGGTCAGGAAATTGTGAAGACAAGACAGAAGGGAGAGCTGCTGACCAGGAGGACAGCCCCACACTGTCCACACAGAAGCTTCATCATCATGAATGGTGCCAAAGCAGTCAGCTCAAACCCTGTATCTGGGAGGCATGATTGCCCAGTGAACAAAGGCAGGCAGGCTATTACGCTCATGCTATTTGTCCTCAACAATGAAAAGCATCTTTCTCAATTCTTTAAGGAACCAGAAATCCATCCCAGTGTCTGGAAAAGGGGCCCTGAAGTGACAGTGACCTGAGATGATCATTCACCTTGAAGTAAAGCTCCAGCATTTCAATTAGCAGTTTGCGTCTCTCCCTTGGAACGCTAAAAGACCCCATTGATACACTAGGGAACCCAACTTATTGGACGGGAAGAACTGGCTCAGTAAGTGATATATTTATGAATTCCAGCTCAGTTCAGAGCTTTATTCATAGCTCAGAAAGATGGATAAAATATTGTCTGAGTCCATTCAGGCTGCTATAACAAAATACCACTGACTGGGTGGCTTACAAACAACAGAAATTTATGCCTCACAGTTCTGGAGCTTCCCCCTACCATGTCATCTTGCCCAATCTCTTACTCCACAGACTCTACCAGATAGTTGTTTAGCATCTGCTTGGATATTTCAAGCAACAGAGCACTCCCACTTTCTGGCATTCAGACCCTTCCATTTTCTACCACTCCTGTTGTCCCACTGTCCTTTCTTAGGTTGAAGCAAAGCCTGTGTGTCCTTTAGTTTAGTGCCAGTACTGCTTTTTTGGAGCAAAAAAAAATAAGTATATTTTTTCTTCCATGGGATTGCCCTTTAAGTATTCATACCTCTATTTATTCTCTTCCAATATAAACTCCCTAAATCCTACTATTTTCTTAAACCATTGAGCTGAGGAAAATTTTTTATTTCTCCTGTGTTGGACAACTTGGTATTTAGACCCAAAGGCAATTTTTAATGAAGGTTCAAAAAAAAAAAATAGTGCACCTTTAAAGACTAAATACAGTAGCTATGTATTAACATGTAGAAAAAATGGATCTTTTATATAAATTTATACTTTAAATTAAGAGTATAAAAGGGTTTTACTTGATTATTTACTTAATGTCTATATAATTATTTTCTAGAATTTCTGAGCTCTCAATTATTTCTAAATTACTAGATAACTCCCACCTAAAATTTCTGCTTTGCATTGTTAAATGTTTCAGAAGGACATTTCATTTTTCTCTTTTGCTGAATTCAAGCTGTCAGAAAGTGACTCGGTTTCACATCTTTACAAAGGCTCTTTCAAAGTGTTTTGATCAGTTGTGACAGAGAATTCAGGTTTCTTCATCCTGAGGAGAAACATTTATTCTGGACAGTTTTCTTTTTAGTTACCTATAATCCTCTAGTGACTAGAAAATTGGCTTAAATATAAGCACCTATTCACCTGTTAGGATAATTGACTAAAATATTGGTTAAAATGTTTTTCATTAATAATAAAAATGAGTTAAACTGGGTCTGGAACACTGAATATTAGGTCAGTTTTTGCATCATAGTCATTGAAGTATTTATCACATCCAGCCCATGAGACTTCAGCCTAGATGACGTCTTATTTTTTTCTCTAATTAGTACCATGGTTCCCTGCACAAGGTAGGCATTCAAAAAATATTGATTGACTTTAACCACATTGCTGTTAACAACAGCAGCTCCTGGACTTAACTCAGCAGGAAAATCTGGTGCAGAAGAGAAAAAAAATCTATAACCACTGAGATAATAACTGAACCATTGACATTAATCTTCCGTGTAACAGGTCATTTCCTAAAACTGAAATTAAGAGTTTGGAAATCAAGGAAGAAGATACGTAATTTGGGCAGCTTTGGTTCTTGTTTGGTTTGATTCATTTTAAAAAGAGAAAGCAAAAAACATCTCTATGAAGTTGTTTTTACTTTTAAGGCATAAAATCATTTGGTAAACATTAAGAAATACACATATTTTGATGGACCAAAGGGATATAAGTTTTTGAGCTTGTTATTTTATTATATATATACTTAAATAAGCCAATGAAGCTTTAAACAAATAAGCTGGTATCTTTTATTTTGTTTATTTGCAAAGAAAATTAATCATATTTTGGCTCTGAAAGGCTTTTTATATCCTATGATAACTATCACCATGAGTTCTGTGAGTTCTCTTATTTTGCAGTCAGGATTACTCTTTCTATAGGCAAAAATAAATCTTTAAACAAATAAGCAATAAGTCAACATAAATTATAGTGATATAGTAATCCATCCCATAAATAATAGATGGGTTGTGTTTTATTTTATTTTTTTTAATTTTATTAAAACTTTTTATTTATTTATTTATTTATTGTTGAGGATGATTAGCCCTGAGCTTTCAAAACGGCTGTACAATTTTGCATTGAGTGAGAGTTCCTGTTCTCCAGTATTTGGTGTTCAGTGTTCTGGATTTTGGCCATTTTAATAGGTGTGTAGTAGTAGATCATTGTTGTTTTAATTTGCATTTTCCTGATGATATATGATGTGGAGCATCTTTTCACAAGCTTGTTTGCCACCTGTATATCTTCTTTGGCCAGGTGTCTGTAAGGTCTATGGTCCATGTTTAAATGGAGTTGTTTGTGTTCTTATTGTTGAGATTTAAGAGTTCTTTGTGTATGTTGGATAATGGTCCTTTATCAAATATATTTTTGCAAATATTTTCTCTCAGTCTGTGGCTTGTCTTCTCCTTCCCTTGACATTGCCTTTTGAAGAGCAGAAGTTTTTAATTTTAATGAAGTCTAGCCTATCAATTATTTCTTTCATGAATCTTGTCTTTGATGTTGCATCTAAAAGGCAACACCTTACCCAAGGTCATCTAGGTTTTCTTCTAGGAGTTTTACACAATTGCACTTTACATTTAGGTCTGTGATCCATTTTGAGTTAACTTTGTGAAGGATGAAAGATCTGCATCTCTATTCATTTTTCTGCATGTGGATGTCCAGTTGTTCTAGTACCATTTGTTGAAAAGACTATCTTTTCTCCATTGTATTGCCTTTGCTCCTTTAGCAAAGATCAGTTAACTATATTTATGTGGGTCTATTTCTAGGCTCTCTATCCTGTTCTATTGATCTGTCTATTCTTCCACCAATGCCACATGGTCTTGATTACTTTAGATTTATGGTAAATCTTGAAGTTGGGTACTGTCAGTCCTCCAACCTTGTTCTTCTGCTTCAATATCGTGTTGGCTACTCTGGGTCTTTTGCCTTTCCACATAAGCCTTTGAATCAGTTTGTCAATACCCACAAAATAACTTACTGAGATTTTGATTGGGACTGCACCGAATCGATACATCAAGTTGGGAAGAACTGACATCTTGATAATAGTGAATCTTCCTGTCCATGAACCTAGAATACTTCTCCATTTATTCAGTTCTTCTTTGATTTTCATTCATCAGAGTTTTGTAGTTTTCCTCATATAGATCTTGTACATATTTTGCTAGATTTATACCTAAGTACTTCATTTTGGGGGGTGCTATTGTAAATGGTACTATGTTTTAAATTTCAATTTCTACTTGTTCATTCCTGGTATTTCAGAAAGCAATTGATGTTTGTATATACCCTATATCCAGCAACCTTGCAATAATTGCTTATTAGTTCCGGGAGGTTTTCTTGGTCAGTTGTTTTGCATATTCTACATAGAAAATCATGTCATCTGCAAATAAAGACAATTGCATTTCTTCCTTTCCAACTTTCACACTTTTTATTTCCTTTTCTTTTCTTATTGCATTAGCTAGAACTTAAGTATAATGTTGAAAAGGACTGATGATAGACAACATCCTTGCCTTATATCTGATCTTAGTGGGAGATCTTTGAGTTCCCCACCATTAAGTATAATTTTAGCTGTAGGGTTTTTGTAGATATTCTTTCTCAAGTGGAGGAAGTTCCTCCCTATTCCTAGTTTTTTGAGAGTTTTTATCATAAATAGGTGTTGGATTTTTTTCAAATGCTTTTCTGCATCCATTGATAGGATCATGTGATTTTTCTTTTTAGTCTGTTGATGTGATGGGTTATATTAATTAATTTTCAAATATTGAACCAGTCTCGCATACCTAGGTAAATCCCACTTGGTCATGGTGTATAATTCTTTTTATACATTGTTGGATTCGATTTGCTAATATTTTGTTGAGGAATTTTGCCTATATGTTCATGTGAGATATTGGTCTGTAGTTCTCTTTTCTCATAATATCTTTGTCTGGTTTTAGTATTAAGGTAATGCTGGCCTCATAGAATGCACTAGGAAGTATTCCCTCTGCTTCTATCCTTTGAAAGATTGTAGAGAACTGGTATAATTTCTTCCTTAAGTGTTTAGTAGAATTCACCAGTGATCCTATCTAAGCCTGGTGCTTTCTGTTTTGGAAGATTATTAATTATTGATTCAATTTCTTTAATAAATACAGGCAATTGATATTATCCATTTCTTCTTGCATGAGTTTTGGCAAATTGCATCTTTCAAGGAATTGGTCCCTTTCATCTAGGTTATCAAATTTGTGGGCATTCAGTTGTTTATAGCATTCCTTTATTATCCTTTTAATGTCCATAAGATCTGTAATGATGTCCCTTCTTTCATTTCTGATATTAGTAATTGGTGTCTTCTCTCTGTTTTCGCAGTTAGCCTGGCTAGAGGCTTATTTTATTTTTATCATAGCACAATGATAAAATAATATCAAAGATTAAAAATGGTCTTTTGTTGACCCAAATTTAAGCCACTTTGAAAAGGCAACAATCATAAAGCCAAGAGAAACACTAATCAATTTATTTTTTGTAAATTTGCTTCTATTTGGATGTAAGCCAAAATATAATTTGGGATACACCTACACAAGAAGAACATGTGCAAACAAATTTTATTGCAAATCTATATGAGTCAAATACAATTCAGGTCTGTTTTTTATGATTTTCTGGTCAACTCACAGGAGGCAGACTCATACCTTATGAATCTCTGCTACCAACACAATGTCTAGCATAGGGAATCTAAAGATCCAAATGTGATTTTTTTTTTCATATACACATCCCTCTCTAAAGCAATTATAGTGAAATTACTTGTTGGAAGCATTTCAGACTTTTTGATAACTCTGAGTAGCTCTTCATTCTACCTTAACTAGCAATATCTGTTTAGATTGCACACCCCAATGGGGCTAGGACCAGAGCAGGCAAAGCAACATCGACAAATTCATTCTCACTGATTTTCCATCATGCTGATGAGGATGTCATGGAATAACTTATTATGGAAAATTCAGCTAATTATGATAGCCATATGCCACCCTGCCGCATCATTCCCTCGCCTACCTGGCTTCCTCCCACACCTATCTCCCCCCATTATTACTGTTGGCAGCAGAGGAGGAAAGAGCATTTACTCTGGAGCAAGACTTTCTCATTAAATTCCCTGCTCTGCTACTTATGAGCTGTGTAACATTGGGTAAATTACCCAACTTCTCTGATGTTGCCAGGGTTAAATGAGCTAATACATATAAAGTGCTTAGAAAAGTACCTGACATGGAACACACTTAATAAAAATTAGCTACTATTTCTAATTTTAATAAATAATGTGCCTCATGCATTTGCCACTAAGTTATTCAACCGTTCAATAACTATATGTGTTCCAAGCACTGTTCTTGGTGCTGCAATTATAATAGTGAACAAAACGGACACGATCCCTGAGCTCATGCAGCTGGTACGGTAGCAGGAGGAGACAAAGGGAGCACACAGTGAAATAAATAATAAGTGATGAAACTTTGAGAAAAAAGTCATGTAAGGAGACAGAGAAAGAGAAAGATGAGGTTAGGATCAGGAAAGTCCTCTCCAATGAGGTGATATTTGAAATGAAGGAGTAAGTGATGCAGAGGTCTGAGAGGAGCCCACATCCATTAGGGGGAATAGCAAGTGGCAAAGAAGAGCAAGACTAGAAGTCACTTGACCTGTGAGAGGAAGAGCCAGAATGCCAGTGTGATTGCTGGCCAGGAGCAAGGAGAGAATGGTACAGATGATCTAAGAGAAGAAGGCGGGAAGCACTGGCACTCTATGGACACTTAGGCAGGACTCAGTGCTTCTGGCAAATGTAGGAAGGAGGCCTGGACTGCAACACATCTCACCCCACTGCCTTCATGCAGCAATAAAGGGAGGCTGCACCCGGACATGAGGTGGCTATGGGAAAAGGATGTGCACCCTTTCTGCCTGCTTCTGCGAAAGCTAGAGAATCCTGAGTAGAGTCAAGTAACTATCTCATGAATTCCTTTTAGGGAAGGTAATAAAATGGGATGATTGGATCTAAAGGAAAATTCTCCCTCTCTCCCATAGTAGGTACTTTCCTAAAATACCGAGGTAATTGGGCAAACTCACTGCTTCACATTACTTGTATGCACCATTTAAAACTGTGTTTCTTACTTCCATCTGCATTTTAAATCAAAATTGATCTATTAAGACATGCCATAAATATCTCTGTATTAACTCGAAGGGGTGGACTACTTGTTACTCAAATGTGACTTCTGTCTTGGCAATGATTTTTCTCCTAACCTCATGACATCACTAAATTGAACCCACATTTTCCTAGCTGAAGCTATGGCAGTAGAGAATTAACTTTTACAACATAGCCCATTCCTTGAGTATCATTTTTTGGATGATGTTTTTATAAATCTCTGTAAGTTCTAGGTATTCTCTCCATTATAAAAACATATTGGATGTTCTAAGATCGGTATCAGAAAGTTTCTAATTCTAACGTTGCTTGATTAAAAATGTGAACCGTATCCCATTATATAATACTTTAATGGCTAATAGGCACTGTGAATTGTATTGAAATATGAATCTCTTAGGGCAGCAGTTACTCTGCCACCAGGACATCCTCTCATGGATGCAGCAGGACATGACATGCTATGGATTCCCTGGCAATTTCTCTGAGGATGGACTAGGGCACAGTAAGGCATTCAAGCTGCAGGAAAAAAGAAGGGGCATATCATTAATCTTGTTACAAATGGACAGCAGATTATTAATAAACAGTAATGCAATACTTTCATTCTATTAAACAAAAAAAGTCTAAAAAGTCTAGGGTACTAAATTTAAAACTCTTAGTACCTGCTCTGGGCAAGGTGCTCATAAGGCTACTGAAACCTAAGTACCTTCATTTTGTACAAAGTGGCCCTGATCCCCTGGTGCCAGAAGATTATACCAGGAATCACTCAAAGTTGAGGCACTGATATCAAGACAGTGTAGAATAAGAACTCTGCTCCTCAAGTTTAGACACAATACTGAATGGTAACTGGTGGACTCCATCAGATTCCCTCTCTTGGAATTTGTAGATAAGATTTAGTGAAAGACATGATCATAAAGGTAGATGTCTTAGCTCAAGCTGTGTAAAAAATACCAGAGACTGGGTGGCTTAAACAACAGACATTTATTTCTCACATTTCTGGAGGATGAGAAGTCCAAGATCAAGGTGCCAGCAGATCTGATTCTTGGTGAGGGCTCCCTTCCTGACTTGCAGATGGCCACCATCTCACTCTGTGCTCACATGACCTCTTCTTTGTGTGCATGTGGAGGGAGAGTGCTCCTGTCTTTTCCTCTTCTCATGAGGGCACTAATCCCATCATGAGGGCAACACCTTCATGACCTCATCTAAACCTAATTACCTCCCAAAGGCATCATCATGATGCCTTTACTTGCAAACTTCATCACATTAGAGGTTTAAGGCTGCAACATATGAATTTTGGAGGAGGCACAAATATTCAATCTATAACAGTAGAAATGGAGATGCACAAGGAGAAGACCATAAACAAATGCCATGAGACATTAAAATCCACGAGTAGGCATACTGCAAAAAGTTGAAAGCCATTATTTGTTGACAGAGTACTTTGAGATAGAAGAAGATTTGGAGGAGCCAGGAGAGGAGCACGGTGGCCTGTCGGATCCCAGCACTGTTTTGGGGTAACTAGAGAAGCTGGTGTATCCCAAATAGTCATGAGCAATATTCCAGATGACACTGAGATTGAACTATTCTGTTATTTTTTCCCAAATATCCTTATCTTAACCCCCATTAGCTAAAGTAATTTCCACTAAGGTTTCTGATTCTTATAATATGAAGGTCCATGACTAACACAGCTAAAAATTATTTTCCTTAAAAACATAAGAGGGGCCGGCCCCATGGCATAGTGGTTAAGTTCAGCACACTCCGCTTTGGTGGCTCGGGGTTCACAGGTTTGGATTCGGGATGCGGACATACACCATTTGTTGGCCATGCAGGGGCACAACGCATTTGCAGAATAGAGGAAGACTGGCACAGGTGTTAGCTCAGGGCTAATCCTCCTCAAGCGAAAAAAGAAAGAAGAAGATTGGCAATAGATGGTAGCTCAGGGTGAATCTTCTTCACAAAAAAAAATTTTTTTTAATAATATAAAAGTAATTATATAGGTGGTTATATAAGATATATATATATATATATATATATATTTATATATGTGGTAATATAAGATACTCTGAGCTGCTCCTAACTCTATGATTGCTTCCTCCCAGAAAAATCTTAGTTTTAATTTTCATCATATTTATCTGATGACCCCAATCATCTATTTTCACAATACCTGTGTGTATGGATACGGAAGTGTTTAATCAATGACATAACTTCAAGTCAAGATGATAGAGTAAATTCATATAAAAATCTGCTGCCTGCACACAGACACCTACACATACATACATACATACACACAGTGGTAAGAGATAAAGTACATTTTTAAACATATTTTAAAAGATAGAACCATGCTCAATACAAGATAAAACACTATCATGGACTGACATGGAAACAAAACAGTTTAACAAATAAGAGGCTAAAATCACCATAGCTTATTGAGCTCCCAGCACCAGAAAGAGGCAGAAGAGGTTGGAAAAGGATGCAAAATACACTATTCTTGCAACCAGGCTCACTGTGTGAGATGAGGCTGAATGAGACGCTCCACTGATGAACTAAGGCTGGAAATGAGCAAAACCACTGTAGGTCTATAGACAATTTACAATTTAAAGCTCTCTATAAATAGATTTTATTAATTTTATTTTATTGTGATGGTCATGCTATCATTTTGTCTACACTGAATGTCTTTCTTTTGGTAAATGCTTCTCCCCAACTTCTCATGATTCTGGTGAAAGTGTCTATCAGAAGGTGTCTTTTCCCCTAACATAGGAGTGAGCCCATGACCAAAGGTTAATTAGAGATCTCATCACCCCTACACAGTGCTGATCTCTGGTCGGCATATTACCTGGGGAGAGGTTAGCAGCATCTTTTTAAAGATTATCATATGAACTCTGGGAGAGAAAGGGCCTAAGCTCTAAGGATATTATAAACGTGGAGTATCTAGGAGCCAGGATCATCTTCTCCACCACATAGAGCAGCAGCCCAACAGAAAGTAGAATCTGGAGGTAAAAACAGAAAAGTAGATAGAGAGAAAGAAAGATGAGTCTGGAGATGGAGATACAAATAGAAAAAAAGAGACAAAAGTAGATAGAGAGAAAGAAAGATGAGTCTGGAGATGGAGATACAAATAGAAAAAAAGAGACAAAGAAAGAGAGGAAGAGAGAGAATGATTCCAGTAGATATTCTTCTAATCTTTCATTTATCCATATATTTAATGACTACCTCATGTGGGTCAAGAATTATTCAAGGTACTGAGGATGTATCAGTGATCCAAGGCCAACTTGGTCCTTGCTCTCATAGAGTTAATATTCTAAAGAGAGGGCAAGAATGATAAACACTTTAAAAGGAAATTGAAGTCAAGCAGAATACAGTAGATCTTGAGTCAAGCATGCTGGGAGAGGTGAAGAGTTATGAGACATGAGGTGATTTCTGATAAATGTAGCTGATTAATCCCAATGCCAGTGACAGTCAATCATAAAGCCTATTCTGGAAAGACATAGCAAACTCTCATTTTTTTCATACTGCTGAAAGAGAATACAGTCTTTCACTCTATTAACTGTCAGCTCTGTTGCTGAAAAATTTTTATCGCATACATCCAATAGTCATCTCAAATTTAACATGTGCAAAAACTCCTGACTCCTCATCATCCTCAACAAACTCCTCCCATCTTCTCTATCTCACCAAATGGTACACCATATTCCAGTGACTCTGGCAAATACTTTGGAACCATCTGTGATTCTTCTCTTTATCTCATATGTAACACTTAAGTATATTAGCAAATCCTGTCTGCTCTATCTTCAAAGGATTTCTAAATCTGACAGTTTCTCACCATCTCTACTGCTACCACCTGGTAAAGACTAGGCAAGTTAGACATACATCTTGGTGTTTTCTCAAGATCTTCACAGCAGAAGCTGGGTGAGTACATCATCTCAGTTCTTCCTGCCTGCACACCATGATGAAATGACATAATCCATGTTTCAAGATACTGAGTCCATGGTCTTTTTTCTACAACAAATGAGGCATAACCCAAGCAAAGACAGCCTAGAGGACATGGACAAGTTCTTATTTTCAGGTTGTCTTCCTTATTTTCCTCCACTGCCAGGGAAGGGTTGGCTGTGATTCCTACCTGAGCAGTTTTCAGATCAAAAAGACCATTGTTTCAGGAGGGAATCATAAACTGAACCTGTGTGGATCTTTGTCTATTACCCGAGGAAAAACAAACCAACGAGCAAACAAAACCAGAGATTTACGATTTTTGTCCCTAGGCTACATCATGTTTCTAGATGCAGTCATCAATTCTAAGGTCAAGAAGGTATCCCAGCCCTCCTCTTTCATTTCTTTTATTTGTCCTTATTTGATTTCCTTGGTTTAATTTAGGACCAAAATGTCCCAAAATATCCAACTTCCATCTCAGAGAGATGGACTCATGGTATCTGTAGGAAGAGAATGCTGTAAAAAGAAAAACAAAACGGTTTAATCGCCTCCCTCACCAATACCCAGTAGAGGTCAAAGAATTTCAATAAGGACTTCAAGAGAGAAGCAATAGGAAACTTCTAGAAGAACCCTTTTCAGGAAACTCCAAAATGCCACTAAGAGTAAAAGACCACACCCTCAGACTTTAGAAGGACTGATACCTATGTTACAAACTAAGTATAAGGGTGTTTTTATTAAAAACAATTGCGGAGATCTCAAGGTTTCAAGGATTATCTGTTTGGAAAGGTGCCCTCAAACAAATAATTAAAATATGTATGGTGATAACCATGAAATCTGATGAGTTTGAATTTAAATAGTGTGTTTGGATACAGTATGTTGATATTTTTGGCCATAAACAGGGTAAATATCTGTGTTTGTAAATAAAAATGATGTGAATTAAGTTTTTTCCACAAGTTTTTAGGGATTAAATTCCAAATATAACAATTGATTACAATCTTTCGTAATACAGGTCTATTAATGAGAGTGAATTTTTGGGGGGTGAGAGGATAACATTTCTCAAAATTGGGGTTCCCTCTCATCAAAATTGGTAGCAAATTTCCATCTGTTAGTGCTGCTTCTGTAATGAGATCTTACGTATTTCATCTTTGAAAATATCTTTTCACACAGATAGGTACTACAAAATGCTAATATTACTTCACAAGGATATAAAACAGCTTGACACAATGTGATTCAAACTACATTAGTTGTCATCAAAATGATCTTACACAATATCAGATTTTCATATAAACAATGTTTTGCCTTGTAATTTTAGGTTGAATTCATTAGGAAACATTATCAAGTCTGAAGCAAAAAACTAATTTCCAAAGCGATTCAGTGTTCAATAATAGTGGTTGAGGGTGATTCTTCTCATTCAGAAAAATTTCCATCTCGGCCCTTAGCTCAAAAACTTGCAAGAAAACTTTACCACTGATAAGCGATCAAACTGCTGTGTAGTAGGGCAAGTCAGAATATTGGGCTTCTATTTCTGACACTGTATTTTATAAGTGCTTCTAGAAAATCCAGATAATCTGGAAATGGAATATTTAGAAAATTTTTCATGAAACCTTTTGAGGTATGGTCCTCAGGCATCATAGCTGACACATTTTCCACTTATCTTTTAAAAATCTAATTGTATTCCAGTTTATATATTCTGGTTACAAAATATATTATATTATGTTACATTCTTAATTAGCATTAAGAAGCATGAATTTATATTTACTTTACAAAGTAAATTGTGATTTTTGACTCATGAGTCAAAAGAGTTTTAGGCATAAATTCAAGTGCTTCAAGATATTTACCTGTATTGTTCTTTGCTACTCATATAAAAACATAGACATGGGGCTGCCTGGTGGCGCAGTGGTTTAGTTCACACTTGGCAGCCCAGGGTTCATGGGTTCGGATCCCTGGCACCAGCAGATGCACTGCTTGTCAGCCATGCCATGGCGGCGTCCCATGTAAAGTAGAGGAAGATGGGCACGGATGTTAGCCCAGGGCCAGTCTTCCTCAGCAAAAAGAGGATTGGCAACGGATGTTAACTCAGGGCTGGTCTTCTTCACACCCACACACACACAAATATATATATATATATATATATATATATATACAGACATTATATAGAAATCAAGGTATTTCTTTACATTCTTATGGAAAAATAAGAGACTTTGATGTCCACTGGGAAAAGAAAATTGAAAGAACATTTGAATTTTTATATTATATGTATGAATCAAAATATTTGATTATAATAGAAAATGTATTTGTGGATCAAAAAAGTAAAATTATACATTTTGTAGAACACATCAGGATTTGGTAAAGTTAAAATGTACTAAATAAATGGAGGTATAGTAATTCTAAATTACTAGAAATTAAATAATAATAATATGAAACAATTTTTTTATTCAGGTAAAAATCATAAATACGAATCTTCTACATATGTATTAAAAAATTGTGGATGGACCAGATGGTGGTGAAATAAAACTATATTACGTAATTTTAGAGTGTTTTTCCTAATTTCTATTTAAACTTGGACTCTTCTTTCTCTTAGTAACTGATAATCCCCACCAAGAAGAGATTAGTAGCTAAAAGCAGAGGCCTTTTAGGATACTAGAATGTTCACCAATGGTCTCAAATTAAAGGTGAAGTGAAAAATGGGACCAGTTATTCACCAACTAGTCATTATTACATTGCCACACAGAGTAAGGTATAATGAGCCACTCTACAGACTCTAAAACAAGTAACTTCACTGCAAATCTTTGGTGTAATCAATGTAATCTAAAAACAAAAGGAACCAATTAGAATTTCTGAAATTAATTCAGTAGTTTTATTGTTTGCATAACTTTGTACAGGGTATTCCAAAGGTCTAAGTGCAATTGTAAGCTTTAAAAACTTAAAACAACACTAAGAATTTTGGAGCACTCTATATTTTATCTGTGATCTATTTTCCTGAGTTGTCAGTACATCAAATAAATAATTGTATATTTTGTTAGAAATAAAGATTTTCAGTATAAAAGAAAAGAAGTTTCAATTATATAACCAAGAATTTAAGTAGGAACACTATACTGTTATAATTGGATTGGAAATATCAATATGAATTCATGACTCAGAGAAATATTACTTAATAAAGTATATTACTGTCCTAACCGTTTTCAGTAAAAGAGCCAAAAGGCAATGCCACCCCACAATGCATCCTAGAGAACAGATTCTATTCTCTACTACAAATTTTCTGCTGAAAGAAAACAGGGATCCTTGGAGAAATGGCTGATTCCAAGTGTGGTGCTAGAAGGCATGAGATAAGCCTGAAAATGTTACATCAGAAATCAAGAAGGCTCTTATGATTAATGTGGTTTTGAAAAGGGTGTCAAAGCAATTCAATGTGGAAGTAATAATCTGTTCAACAAATGGTGCTGTGACAACTGAATATCCACATGCAAAAGAATAAAATTGGATCCCTACCTCACACCATATATAAAAATTAACTCAGAATGCATGATAGCTCTAACTATAAGAGCTAAAACTACAAAACTGTTAGAGGAGAACATGGGCATAAATCTTCATGACCTTAAATTAGGCAATTATTTCTTAGGTATGACACCAAATGCCTAAATGACAATAGACAGAAAAGATAAGCTGGACTTCATCAAAATTAAAAATTTTCATGCTTCAAAGTATACCATTAGAAAAGTGAAAATAGGGGCCGCCCGGTGGCGCAGCGGTTTAGTCCGCGCTTGGCAGCCCGGGGTTCGCGAGTTCGGATCCCGGGCGCCCGCCGACGCACTGCCTGTCAGCCATGCCGTGGCGGCGTCCCATATAAAGTAGAGGAAGATGGGCACAGATGTTAGCCCAGGGCCAGTCTTCCTCGGCAAAAAGGGGAGGAGTGGCAACAGATGTTAGCTCAGGGCTGGTCCTCCCCACAAAAAAACAAACAAAAAAAAAAAAGAAAAGAAAAGTGAAAATAGACCCCTCAGAAAGAAAATATTTGCAAACTATATATCTGATAGGGGTCTAGTATCTAAAATATATAAATAACTCTTACAACTCAATAATAAAAAGACAAATCCAATTAAAAAATGAATAAGGAAGTGAAATAAACATTTCTCCAAAGAAGATACACACATAGCCAATAAGCACATGACAAGTCCTCAACATCATTAGTCATTAGGAAAATCAAAATCAAAATCATAATGAAATAATACATTACTCCCACTAGGATGGCTAAAATTTAAAAAAAAAAAAAAACAGACAATAAGAAAAGTTGATGAGAATGTTGAAAAATTGGAACTCTCATATTTCACTGGTGGGATTGTGAAATGGTGCAACCACTTTAAAAATCAGTCTGGCAGTTCCTAAAAGTTAAACAAAGAATTACCATATGACTCAACCATTCCACTCCTTAGATGTATACACAAGAGAAATGAAAGCACATGTTCACACTAAAACTTGTACTGAAATATTCATTGCAGCATAAATCATAATAGTGCAAAAGTAGAAACAACCCAAATGTCCATCAACTGATAAAGGAATAGGAATGAAGTACTGGCCTGCCTCCTTCACCTGGTTCAGGCATCCTTTTCAAGGATATAGTGGATAAAGGAGGCATAGTGGAATGACAACAAATAGTTTATTTGTTCCTCCATTTTCTAATATGGTTACCTCTTATTGTGTGTGCTGCACTATTGTGCCTATTATGTGGGGAAGCCAGTCCATAGGTACATTTAGCATCCCATTGCTAAGTTAGGACTCTTCACCCATCTACAAATTGACAGCATTGACTTTCTCCAGACAATATGCTATTCCCATTTCCTAAGGGTAGGATGCTTATTCTCTGGGTGGCATCAGGCTTTACCCAGAAGGACTCTTCTACAAATCACAAATACTCTATAAGGCCCAGAAAGCCTATAAAGGAAAAGGAAGTTACCCTGAATGAAGATCACAGCAGTCTTGACAAACTAAATGGAGACACAGAAAAACTAACCTCAGATCTACCGGTATGAACTAGAAAACCAGTGTGCTAGTACTGACTGTAGGATTCACAGTCTTTTGCCATCATTCAAGGTTGCCGCTGATTAGTAAAGATGACTAGGAAGATCATCTTTCCTTGCCCCTCATGCTATCCATTTCCTTTAAGTGTCTCTTACATCACAGTCTTGGGAAAGGGGTTTATGGGATAGATGGATGGGTAGATAGATAGATAGACAGACAGATAGATAGATAGATAGACAGTATAAATATGAAGACTAGTACATTCATAGGGAGAGGAATGATGAGGAAAATGATGATCTATAATCAAAATACTTTTACATATTTAGTTAAAAGTCCACCAAAATTATTCTTAATATTTTATTCCCTAAACCCTTATGACCTTTTCATAGACCTTCAAATTAATATTCCTTTTGTTTTTCTGAGCACACAATGTGACTTCCCTGGATTTCAAATGTATATTTAACTTCTTTTGAAATGTGTATGATTATTTGTATTTTGAAATAGACTTTTTTTCCCCAGAGTATACTCTAAGCTTGAAACTGAGCTATCCACTCCACTCCACTATAATCCTCTGGGCAGAAATTATTACATGTTACAAATGGCAAATTGAGGTTTAGAGAGCTTAAGTGATTTCCCAAGGTTATTCAGTGGCCAAACTGAGATTCCAATCCTGGGCTCTCTTACTCTAAAGCCCCAGCTCTTTGTAACATAACAAGAAAATAGCTTTTTAGATTGTATGTGTATGCTATGCACACCCATGCATCCATGGCCCTCCATCCCCTTCGAATCACAAAACAAAGTGAAAAAGTGGGGATGGGGAGGATCTTGCATCGATTCATAAATAAAAGAAAAACCATGAAATTAATGTAAGAACTGAGATGAAGTGGTCCCCAGCTTTTGACTGAGGTTTGTTGCTCTCACTTCTGTCATGCAGATCTTGAATGAACAATGAAAGCCATATATCAATATTTCCAAGATTGTGTACTTTTCCCACAGCAACAGCCCAACCCCCCAAAATAGCAATCAACCACATCTGCATAACCTAGCCACCTTACCACGCTTTATTTTTTCCATAGCACTATCACTATCTGACGTTTTGGGTTGCACTTATTTGTTTACTGTCTGTTACCAGCTAGAATATAAATTCGGAGTGGTCAGGGGTGTTAATTTTTATTTCCGGAGTTTATCACAGTACTTGAGACAGAGTGTGCGCTCCATAAATGCATTTTGGTTCAAATTAAAATTTCTATCATTTAAAACATGCAGAAGGTGATAGGTAGTATTCATGACTCAAATGGGACCTTTTAATACTCTAGGCATAGGAAGTCAACGTTATGAAAAATATTTCACTTTAAAAAAGCGATAGCAGTCCCTTTTTGTCCTTATCCATTTTCCTTCATTCCAGTTTTGCTCACCTTTCCTACCAGTGGGAACTTGCTGAATTTAAACCTTGTACAAATAGTTGGAAAAAAAGAAAAAAACTTATAGGAAAGTGAAACAGAATATAATGTATGATTAGTTATGTAGGTTTCCCAAGTCAACTAGTAAATCCTAACATAGACAGTCTGAAATTAGTTTACATTTACAAGGTTTAACATTCATTTTTTCTGCAGCATGCCATCACCAGTGATGATCTGCTTCTGCTTTATCAAGTCAACATGCAACTAAACTCAATATTTTAATGTCATAATGTTTAGGAGAAATGATGAACAATTTTGGGTACAATGACATGAGGCAAATCAGTTAAAAATCAGCAGGCTATTTGGAAACAAATTTCTCCTAGCCTCTTTATGCTGTAGTTTCTGAGCCAGTATCATTGTATGTTCTCTATAATCCAATTTCTTTTCAAATGGCTTTCAGTTCCTTTTTTTGTGTGCACTATTGATGTTAAGCATGAATGAATGCAAACACTTGCACCATCAAAAACAAACAGCATCTTACCACCCGGAATACCCTGGCAGGAGTCCACAAAAACAAGATTTAACTCCTCAGAAAGGCAGTGGGTAGACAGAATTGATGGGTGGTCTTTCCAGAAAAATGGCTTATAAACTTCACTGAAATAGTAATTTGGTGCCTTGGTATCAGCATCTGTCTGCTTGTTATTGGTACCTTAACTGTTATCTTAAAAAGAAAAGTCCGAACATTTAGTAGAGAAATTTAATTTGAAACTCACAATTATACAAACCGCTATTTTCTAAAACCACAAAAGTTTTGCTGATAATTACTGATAATTTGCATTGACCTACTGACACTTTACTTTTTAGTTGATATGCCCTAGTGTGACTCCGAGGCAGCAAATGAAACTTGTTTTGCTCATACCATTCAAGGATTTATAGCTCTATTGATGAAATCTTCTCAAAGTCAAGCCAAGACACTCAATGAATATATTAAAAATCTGCCTTGTAATGAATAAAGTCACCAATTATAAGGACAGTGCTATATCCTACACAGAAATTCTTTATTTACTTAAAATTGTTGTTTTATAATGATTTCTTTCCCTTACGATCTGAGGAAAAAAACTGAGATTTCTGGGTTAGAATCTTAATATATCTTGATGGACAGATATCTATTAGCCGCGCACTTTCCACTTGTCAAATGACGTTATCTCTGTTTAAATCATACAAATTGCAGCAATGCCCACATCAGAAAGGCCACCAAACGCTATGAGAGTAACACTACCTTGGGATAATTTTCCAGCTTGAAAACACAAGCTTTCTTCCATCTGCACTTTTCTAACCATGTGGGAAATATTTAAGAAGAAAAATTCTGTAATCCTTTTATTTCTTGTAACTATGCTAATCAATAAAGTTTTGAGCATTCTTGATATTTTAATCACTTTGCTGAAGATAAAACTTTACAGAGCAATTTAACGTGGGCCAAACTCCTCTTTTGCTGAGCTCTTGAAAAGTGGAAGTCCGTGCAGTGGTCGTGGATATCTTACATCCCTCCATCAGGCCCAGGAGAATGTATCAGTCTCGTTACAGATCATGTCTTCCAGTCGGGTTCTGAATGAGAAGGACTCTGCAGCCTTCCACTGTATGCCTTCGTCTTGATAAGAGCATTAATGTTCTGGACATAACATAAGAAAACACTCCTAGATACTGTGACTCCATAAGTGGCTCACGAGTGGTACAGTATTTGAAAAAGAGATTGAGGAAAATGACAATCTAAAGAGTAGACTTCACCTCTTTACACTAACTTGATCATCGATGGGTTCTTTGCAGAAACTCTGAACATCACTTGAGTCTCACTGACTCTATTTTGAGGTTGTTGATAGTATCTTGGGGCTACAGTATTTTTTCAAGATCACAACACATCCATTAAGCTCACTTGTTACATTTTACCTCTCCAGTTCTATGGGAAAAATGATTTCTTGACCTTAAAACTCTAAGAAATAACAAACAAACAAACAAAAATATTGCCACTCTTTTACTGAACAAAGAAATCCTGGAAGATGGACCATAGTTTTCTCCTTAGCAAGTCAGAAGCCTAAGGAAATTTCTGAATGTAAGGAAAATGAGGCTCTTTTTTTCTTCAATACCTGAGCACTTTAATGTGGGCCTATCAAAAAGATGGAAAAAAACCTGAAAGCATTTTAAACTGCTTAAGTATTTACATAGTAATTATCCCAGTGAGAGAGAGAAAGAGAAGCCCCCTATTCCTTGAGACCCTTGCGCTGTAAGTCTTTGCATACATTATCCCTTCCAGCCCTTTCGATTGTCCTTAGAAGTTATCTCCTGGATTACATGAACTTGATTTCACAGATGAGGGACCAGATTTTCTGAATATTTGTATAACTTTTCCCAAGATGACATACTAGGTAATTTAGAGGGTGGACGTTAGTTAGATCCCTTTGTCAGACTTCAAAGGAGGTTGTCTTTCCACTTTACCTTTGCTATGAAGCCTTCAAAGGTGTTTGTAAGTACATGATACAACTTAACATTAATTATCCTTAACTTTCTTATCCTTTAGTACCACACTGTCCCTAATCCAGTGAGATCTGGAATTAAATTCCGATACCAGACCCAAAATCCAATGTCTGGGTTTCCTCTATGAAGCCCACATTATCTCTCATTATCTTCCGGGCTACATACCAGTGCCCACAAAGTCAGCACTAGGAATGGGCACAGTTCTCTAAACTAAGCAATCATTTTCTCCACATTGGTCTAGTCTGCAGCAATGGATTTCTGACCAACTCACTCTATCTGAGTTCTAAGGGATTGCCTGGTTGCTCTAAGATGACAGTCTGCCTACTATAAACTTCTGCCCATAACCTAGTACCCTGAGACAGTAGAATCTGCCTCTTCTGGGCACCAGATCTTTTTCCCAGTGACCTGGCCAGGTTCCTCAGCCTGCATTCCTCCAGTCCTGAATCACTACCATGGGGGATTGGAATTGGCCACCTCAAAATATGTCTCTTAACTTTGATTATTTTCTCTGAAGGAGGCTTTGACCTTCTCCCCCACCTACTGTCTAAAGGGATTTGAGATGGAAGGCCTGTCCCTGGGACGGGCCATCACCATGGATAACTCTGGGTATCGCTAGACTGGGAGGGTCCTTGCTAAGCCCATTCTTATTAAAGTTCTGTTTACCAAACATTTACATTTGTAGGGGAAATCACCATTTGTATAGGTGTCTCCCTCTCTGTACTGGGTGGGAAGAAGGGGGAGATGACCTCATCTCTAGAAACTTTTATCAGTGTGGAAAGGGAGGACTTAAATCTGCATACTCTTGTTTACTGTGCTTTTCTCATAATCCCCCATGGCTGACTCCCCCACCCTCAACATCTTCCATTGTCTTTCTATTTAAGAGGAGAACCTCCACCATTTTGTTGAGAAACTCAGTTTCCCTGATCTCTCCCATGTATACATGTTATAAAGCTTTGTTTGATTTTCTCCTGCTATTTGGTCTCATGTCAATTTAATTTGTAGCCCAGCCAGAAAGGACCCAGAGTGAGTAAAGGATAGGCTTTCTCCCCTTCACTTCTTATCTTTGGAGTTCCAGCACTTCTGTAAATCAGAGGTTACAAACAAAGGCCTACAGACTTCAGACAGGTAGTGTAAAGAAGTAGAGCTGGACAGACAATTTGAGGTGAACTAGAGTGCAAATGCTGGGTCTAAGGATCTAGAGGGGGAAGCTGCTACTGTGTAATCCACCTGTATGGATTTTCAAGAGGAGATAGAAATCCCAATTTTTATATAAAACTGGTAACTAATCCAGTGGTATTTTTAAATATTATGTAGACACACAAAACTGGACACTACTCACAGTCCTCCAGTTTATGACTTCTGCCTCAGATAATTGCTCAGCCCTGACTTAAAAAATGTAATCCTCACAGTCTTAGAAGCCTTACTTGCAATTAGGAAAGGTGAGCCAGCAATATAAGTTGATGTTTGAGAACTAATTGTGGAAAATTTTGATAACCATACCAGTGCATTACAAAAGCAGTCCACTCTAAGTAGTTCTGGGAGATAATTCTTCATGAGTCTCTCATGTCTCTACATATCTTATGAGCAGAGACACTGACAGCCTGTTTCAGACAATCTGTTCAGGTATGTTTGTACAGCAAACAGCCTTGGAAGATAGACATGGGTCTCTCTCTAGAGCAATGCTAACTTTTCATTAGAAAACATTCAGGTTCCTCTCATGTACTGTAACCTATTGCCCTATTTGTGTCACTCTGTTAGGTTTGTGCTCTGGGAACCAGTGAAAATGCTAATACTCTGGCAATTGTTACTGTTGTGAGTACTAACTCCTTGGTCTCTGACCCAGGAGTTTCATGTCTTCTGCCAGCATCTATACAACAGTGGCAGACTAACATGTTAGGTGACAAACAGTGTAAAAATCTCAGATTTTTCATAGATGTTGACAACTGATAGTTTTTCTTTCATTCCAAACTCTGGCTACAGCAGCTACTCTAGAGCAGCCTAGCGTCTTCTTCCGTACTGTTTGCCACATTTCCCCGAATCAATATATCTCCATCTTGCTTTTGAAAGTACAACACTGCCTTATTCTCCATCAGAACATTCATCAACTCCCATCATTTCAAACACCTAAATCTCTTTCTATCTCATTGATTTTATCTATTTTAGGCTTCCATCTTCATCTTCAGAGAATAGCTTGGTGCTTAACAATAAAACAAAATAACTAAGCAGGCAGACTGTCAAGCTATACTGCCTGGATTTGAAACTGTGTTTTGTCACCTACTGGCTGTGTTACTTTGGACAAGTTATTTAACCAACTCATCCCTCAGTTTCTTTATTTATAAAATGAGGATAATAATAGTAACTAACTCCCAGCATTATGTGAGAATTATGATTTTATATATTTAACATGCTTAGAATAGTACGTGGTACATAGTAAGAATGCAATAAATGTAGCCAATTATTACTTAATTGAATATTTCTTCAAAAAAATTCAGTTAATTTCACCTTAAATGCAAGTTGTTTGCGATTCAGAATCTAATTCTATCACTGGGAAGCAGAATGGTAAATAATTTAGGGCTATGTATGTGTTTGAGCCTTTCCGAATTCAAATCCTCAATAGTTTAGTGAAACATGTCCTTTTCATAGGATTTCCCTTTTGAAAAAACAAACACCTCATATCCCAATCTTCTACAAATCATGAAGAACCAAGACCCAACCCCTCTTCAGTGAAACTGTAAATGTACAAATATACTAGAAAGTTTTTTAAAAACTGCCAAACAACTCTTCCACAGATGACCTTGCTCACTCAGGATGCCTGACTGTCATCACATAAATATTAAAAGTTTTCTTCACAGCCCTAATCAAAAAGTCAACTCATCCAAATATTACTATCTGAAGCAATGTTTCCACTGGTGTTTCACTGTGCTATGGCATGTCTTTTAATGGTCTCAAATAATATCCCCTGATTTTCTAAGAGGTGTCCTTTCTATTTTTCTAAGCCTGTGACAATTAAAATAAAAATTTCAAAGGGGCAAAATGAAAGAAGAAAAGCTAAAAAAATATGATTTGATTTTCCTATACTTCCCTCCTCCCTATTTCCAAGCAGCTAATCCCCTCTCAAACAGTATAATAGAACAGCTAGACATAAAGAAAAGGAGATAAAACTGGCCAGCCAGCACATTGTTCTTGCTAATCTGCACCATTTACATAAGGGTTAGAAGGCTTGTTTTCTCATTTAAACAGGCTTAAAACCCTCTTTGCAAATGAGATTTAGTTCCTACAAAAGAATGAATTCAAACTATTTGGTGAGTTTCTGCTAGACCAGCACTGGGAGCTGACTTGGCAGTAACTGAAGCTACTTCTCTGGCCACATACAGTATATGCAAAGATTGCTTCCAGCTGCCAAAATTGAAAAGTGTCAAGCTGATTAAATTCTTTCCAGGAGGTGAACAGGATGAGGAGCAGGTTGAAACCAATAATATCAGATCTCACACTGTACCTGGGCACACTCGTCCTCTATGCAGGTGTTTTAAAAGCGGCTTTGAACTTTTAGAGCCCCTTGAATCTTCCTTTGATAGGGAACAGAAGGGCAGAACAGCAGATGAAATTCAGAGACAAAAAGACTTAAAATAGTCTCAAACTGTGAAGTGAGGGCAATCTAAGCTCTTTGATTCATTGTTGGTCTGAGTGGCATTGGGCACAAGAATAAACTGCACGACTAACTGCCTTGCCAGTGTTCACACAAAAGATAACTGGAAGGAAAAGATTTTCTTAGCACAGAGGAAGACACACTTTGCATCAAATTCTTAGATTTTAAAACTCAAGATCACGTTTACATATACTATACGTATTGTTTGTTTTACCTGGCACACCTTGAACAGATGGTCAGGGTGACCTTGGCCTGAAGTTCAGCAGGGTGAGCAGCACGACCTTGGTTAAATTTGCTCCCAGAAGGCACCGGGGTAGTTACTCCCTCCATTCTTAAATCATCAAGATCCTCTGTAACAATATAAACAATTACAGAGAAAAAAATTAACTCTAATAGTATTAAGGAGAAAAGTCTGCGTTTTCAGGTATCTGCCAGTAGTTTAAGTAAAACGTTATAGTTCTGCTTTGCAAAAATCTTACCTCATGCATCAGTTATTTTTGAAGTCATTTCTAGATGTAGTTGGAGACAAATGATATGAGATTTACAGGAGCAAAATGGTGAGAGACTGAACCCGTTTGAACAATGGGTAAACCATACATGACTATAGAACATGAATCCATCCCTCTGCTGTAACCACCAGGGAAGCCAAACCACAATCTCTGCAGCAATTGGCCCCAAATGGTCAGGAATTGGTCAATGACTTCTAGCTTCCCTATTTTCGCCTTTGCTTCCAACTCAGAACCAGCCAGAGAAAGATAAATATGCTCCCAAACTAATTATATAAGATCCTTTGCTTCTAATCAGTCTGCCTTCAGCTTCCCTAACCAACAACCTTCCCTAACCAACAAGAAGGCTTCTCTTTTTTCACTCTAAATCTTTCCTTTTAGTCTTCACCTGTGGAGGACAATAGACTACCTGGATAGTTATGTCCCAGGGGCTCACTGAAGCCCCCTCCTATTTTTCCTAGGTCCTCAATCAAGACTCAACAGATCTAAGTTTCCCTTGTAATTCAATCCTGATACAATATGAGATGATCTCCTGCTTTATTCAGAGAAAAAGGAATCTTGTAAAAGGAGTCCATTTACTTGTTCTCAACCTTAACAAAAAAGAGACATAAAGTTTCAAAAGATAAATTATAATTTTGCCAAAACATAATCCATTATTGAGGTTAAAACCTATATAAGGAGGGAAATCACTCTCTCCTGTTAAGGCTGTAGACTACCCAAACCTCTTAGATCCCTCACAAAATAACCGAGAGGATTTCTAGGTTTAACTGAATATTGCAAACAAGTGTCATATTTTCCTGAGATTGTGACAACTCTTAGCCTAAATCACGAATAGGCCTTCTGTAATTTGAAGAAGACGTGTCAACAGACTCCTTCCATAGGCATCCCCAACTACAACTTCTTTTGTCTGCTTGCACATGAGCTATCTGGACAAGCCCTTAGGCTTTAGTTTAACTTAACTTCATGGGAATCATCAAAAACTCACTGCCTTGACCTAGCTGCACAGGCTTATTCCCTTGTTTTAGGGGAATAGCCACCACTTCAAAACTTGATGCTTCTGTTGAACTAGTTATAGGCTCCCTCCATCCTTTTTTTTTTTTTTTTTGGCGAGTAAGACTGGCCCTGAGCTAACATCTGTGCCAACCTTCCTCTATTTTGTATGTGGGATGCCGCCATAGCATGGCTTGATGAGCGATGTGTCAGTTCATGCCCGGGATCTGAACCTGCGAATCCTGGGCCACTGAAGCAGAGCATGCAAACTTAACCACTACACCACCAGGCCAGTCCCCTATAGGCTCCCCTCTTGATTTCATGGTTCCTCATGCAATACAGACATTACTACTGCCCTAGAACACAACACTTTTCAGCTAGCTAATTAACCTGAGATTCTGTTAAGATTCTCTCACATTACTACTCACCCCTGCAACACCCTGGTCTGCCACTCTGCTGCCCCTACCAGAAGAAGGGAAGCTCACAGTTGTCTTATTTCAGTTAGGGAATTTGCTATACCTCACTCCATGTTTTTAAGGACTCCCACTGAAAATTCTGACAATATTATTTGTTGATAGATACCTCAACCTTGAAACTGGAGCAGAATACACTATCACCAATTTAAGCTTGCCTTTAGAACACAATCCTCTCTGAAGTAAAATCAGCCCAGATGGCAGAATTAACACACTTACTTGAGCTCGTCTACTAGCCAAGGACCACAGAGTAAATATATATACAAGGTATGCTTATTATTTTTACTATGACTTTGGGACACTTTGGAAACAAAGGGGTTCTCAACTCTGCTGGTACCCCCATCAAAAATGGATAAGATGGGGCTGGCCCAGTGGTACAGTGGTTAAGTTCATGCTCCACTTCAGCGGCCCGGGGTTTGTGGGTTTGGATCCCAGGCGCGAACCTACACACCGTTCATCAAGCCATGCTGTGGCGGCATCCCACATACAAAATAGAGGAAGACGGGTGCAGATGTTAGCTCAGGGACAATCTTCCTCACCAAAAAAAAAGAAAAAATGGATAAGATATTTAGGACAATTTTAGATGCATTCCTACTTCATAAAGAGGTAGCTATGATAAGTTGGGGCTCATGAAAAGATAAATAATATGGAGACTAAGGGAAATACTCTAGCAGTTCATTTTGCCAAACAAGCAAGCCTTAACCAAGGTTAGGAGCCCATCTAAACTCTTAAAGGATAAATTCTTAAAGAATTCCAAGAGACCATTATAAAATATTAACATTTACCCCCTTGTTCTGAAAAGAAAAATTAAAAAAATAGGATTCCAGCTTCACTCAGATAATCATTCGTCCTCTCAAGACAGCCGCTTAGTGGTACTAGATAGTTTCAAATGGGTATTAGCTAAATTTCTCCATGAAACTACTCATTATGGTACAGACAAATTGGTACTATCTTAAATCAACATAGCTGGGGAAACTTTAAAAAGACAATTGAGGTCATTTTTTGAGTCTTGTGTCATTTGTCAACAACATAATTCTAGAAAAACTGTAAAGGTGGCTTATGGCCAGGAACCAAAGCTTCAAGGGCCCTTTGAACACCTTCTGATGGATTTTATATAGCTTCCATCCTCCATGAGATTTGAATATGTTTTAGTTATTGTACATCTATTTTCAGGATGGATTGAAACATCTCTTTGCCAAAAAGTCTTTACAGTTGCTAAAAATGCTGCTTGATTTTGCGTTTTCAATCTTGGGAATACAAATTTTTATATAGAGTGCCCAAGGCACATACTTCACAAGAAACATTATAAAAGAACTTTGTAGGGCATTACCCCTTACTCAGAAACTATGCTGCTCTTACCACTTACAAAATTCTGGAAAGGTGGGAAGAATCAATGACATCCTTAAATAACATTAACAAAACTTTCAGAAACCCTTGAGATTCCTTGGTCAAAGGTACTCCCACTTGCCCTTATGCTGTCATGAATCACTCCCTCAGGTGTACACTATTTCCCTATGAACTGGTAACTAGAAGGCCCACGTGCTTAAGGATTTTACCTATGATACTATACTCTGCCCTGCTGTGCATAGACATTGCAAAATATTGCAAGACACAGGTACTGCATGCAGTCCTATCACCAACAGGTTAAAGTCACATTCAAAATATCTTCTTAAACAGCCTCTTCATGATATTCAACTATGAGATTTCGTCTATCGGAAGATATATCAGAAAAAAACTGCTCTTGACCCTCATTGAGAGGGATTCTATCAGACACTGTTAATAACAAATACATAAGAAAAACTCCCTTGAGTAACCTTGGGTTCACATTTCACAACTAAAGAAGCAATCTAGAATCAAGAAAAGAGGAAGCCTATTCTAATAGGGAATCTCAAAGTGAGGATTCTCAGAGATTCTCTAGAAGCAGCTGCTCTTTACAGATGACCCAAGACCTTCAGAACAACCTGATGACCTCAGATAGTGGACAGCTTCTGCCCAAGATGTTGGATCAAAACTCTTGACTAGTTCCTATTTTGTTGTTCATCTCCTTACTTACAATCATTCTTCTCATTTTCTATATTCCCCTGGTTGTCAACCACTCGTAATGGCCCTTTTTCTCTTTTGTTCTCTTATTAAAATTGCTAGATCAGAGCATAATCTTTCTAACCCCAATCTCAGATTATCCAGCTAATGTAAGGCCTTGGTTCCAACATCATGTCACGAACAATTCCCTTTTTCCTGGATACCTCTGTGTTCCTACCAGATATTACTTCCTTTGCAGCCAGGATGGCTAATCCTGCTTGCTTCATACTAATATCTCATGCACTTTAGGATGGTATTACAAAACTTACCTGTACATAGACGCCCTAATTCTGTAAATCACCAAAGCTGGAAATTATAAGTCAGATGCGAGCTCCAGCAAGAGGCTACCTTTGATTATTCGGGCACTTTACCTGGGGGAGTTACTGATTCATTGTTTATGCAAACAATCAAAGCAGTGTCTCCAATAATAGGAATCATGCAAACAAAAGACTGTAAGACATGTATCATTGTAACTCTCGCCGAAGTTATAAATGATACACCTCTACCCTAGATGGAATACAGCTCAGTCTCAATTCCTTGGCAAGAGTAGTGATGAACAATCTAGATTTCTTGTTCACAAATCATGGTAGTATCTGTGCCATTGCTAATACTTCTTGCTGTACTTGGCTCATGAAACAGGAAAGGTAGAAAAGGCTACATATTGCCTTAAGGAGAAAGCCACTTGACTCTCTAAGTTTGATCCTTATGACCTGTTGGAGAATTCAGATTCTTGTTTCCAAAGCATCTTAAATGGATTTTTAATGGTTCTCGTTTTTGTGATAGTGGTCAGGATGCCAGTCCATTGAACTCTATCATCTTAATCCTTAATCTTAATGCTTAATACAGGTCTTAAATGCTTCTATGTGGCCACTTTTCTGTCAGATAGTCACCATGATAATACAACATCAAAAAGATTAAGAAACTATTGTGATACAACTGACTATGGAGACAAGCAGACGATTATCCAGCAGTGAAGATCTACATCCCCAGTCTTACCTTTTGACCAAGTTCCTGCAAGGGAGAGAACAACCCAAAGAGGGGACTGAGAGACTGAATATATAAACAGACAATGGATAGATCATATATGACACTAGAACATTGACCCATACACTTCCTGCTAGAATCAACCAGTGAAGCAAACCATCTCTGCAGCAGTTGGGTCAAAACATTCAGGACTTCATTAATAAAGGCGAGCTTCTCTCCTTTTGCCCCCATTTCCAACTCAGAACCAACCAGAGAAAGCCAAATACGCTCCCCAACCAACTGCATGACATAGTCTGCATCAGTGAGCCTGTCTTCAGCTTTTTCATTATAAAGCTTTCCCACTTCCTTGCCTGCCTTTGGGTCTCCGTCAAATGTAATGACGGTGACCGACTCCTTTGCTATAAGAAGCTCTGAATAAACAGCATCTGCTTGTTCTCATTTGGTGGCTTTCACGTATTTCATAGTGGCAATCTTCAAGTATCTAAAGGTTTATCACACAGAAGAGTTATCAGAGTTCCCCCTGCAGCTCCAGAGAAGAAATAGGACTAAGGAGAGGGAAGCACATTTCTGAGTCAACATAACAACCTTCTAACATTTATAGCTATTCAAAAGCATATTATACAGTGCTGCGTGGGAAATGCGAGTACACCATCCCTAGAAGTGATTAAAGCAGATGCTGAATAATTATTTATGGTGGATGATTCAGAATTTTGCAGAAGCATTGTACACCATGAACCCTCCGTTTTAATCTAAATCTAAGCTTCTCTCAAACATTCTTATTACAATTCTATGATGGATTTAGGGTATATCTGATACTGTTAAAAGGGGGAAACTGAGTGTTTAAAAGAAGACTACGTTTTTAAATGAAGCAATAATCTTTTGGAGGACATATTGCTATGAATTAGACCTAAAAGTTGCTTCCTCGGTTTTATTTTTGGAGCCGCACAGCACACCACACTGACTTATTAATGAGGTGAGTACTGAATTATTCTTCATACTGACATGAAGAAATTATGTGGTTCATTCTGCGCTAGGAGTCCAGACATGATGGCTACTCCTTACCTTTGAGGACATGTGCAAAGGCCTAAACCCTCAACTATCTGCTTGCCTCTGCACCATTTTTATACTAATAAGATAAAGACTAAGGGTATGGAGCTTCATGATGATTAAGTATTTGTAGGTTACTTGACATATGTAGAGAAAGTAATAAGACATGAATTTCATGACTGCATTTTTGAAAATTGCCAAGCTATCCTATCCCCATCCGGGTATCACTTCTTTTTTCCCAGCTCAGAATAACCATCACAGTATGGGAGAAAAAGAGAATTCTAGAGGAAGAAGCCTTCTAGAGTTCATTTGCTTGTTCATTGGAGGCTTCAGGCGCCGCAAGCTGAAACAGCCTCAGCAGCTGCTACGGCTCTGGAAGTGTCAGATGCAAGTGTGATGATGGCAGAGTGAAATTGGCTCCTGCAGTCTTAACAGAGGCCTTACTCTAAGAAATCTTCATTCTTTCTCTACCAATATTCATTCTGTCAAGGAAGGTCAATGAGCTCCTAATAACTACTGAGTACTTATCAAGCTCTGAAGGTGGATACAACTGTAAAGAATCTTGCATCCTGTTTAGTCATGGAAAGATCCTAATAATCTATGTTTAGTTTACAAAGAACAAAAATGCAATACAAATATAGATCTCCATAGCTGCATTTCCTCAATAACTTTATTAAAGGGAGCAGGTGTCTAGGATTAAGTGAGCAAGAGAAAGAAACAGAAATGCCTAAACTTAGGAAATTTTGGAAAGTTTGCATAAATTGAAAGAAAGGAAGAAAAACAAACTAAAGACTGAGTAATATCCTGTCCAAGGAATTTTCAACAGTGAATAAGTCAAGGGAGGAAATGCCAGGAACATTTTTTAAATACAGAAAACTTAGGATCTTTGAACAACAATGGTATCAGTCTCTTTCTTCTTTTCTTCCTTTTTCCTTCCTTCCCATTTTTGGGCCTTTTTCCTAAAGAAAATATTCTCCAAGATATTCCCGCACAATATCCAGCCCAGTGCTATAGGTAAAATAGATATATCATCTTTGGTGATAAGTAGATACAAATTCAGTATATTAAGGAGAAACTGGCCAATTAGAAATTTCTTTGAAGCAATCAGGAATACTTTTTTCATCAAAGAATCTCATAATTCTTAAGGTAACAGTGGTAGAGAACGATTATATAAAATAACCTAATGGGATTTTTAAAAATATACTTGCTCCATTTTGACACTTGGAAATCTAACTATCTAGTAAATGTTAATGTCTAGTTAAGAAGGTAGGTAACTGAAATATAATGTGATCAGCTCTATCCCAGAAAATAACAAAAATGTTTTAAATGTTATGGAAAACAAATGAAAAAGCAATTAACTGAGATTTTTAAAAAAGTAAAAGTATACAAGTGAGACCAGGTGGTGAAGAATTTTTCAGAGGGATGGAAGAATGTGAAAAAGCACAGAGATTTGAAAGTACATAGTATTTGGGGGAATGTTATGCACCTATATGACTATAACCTGAAATGGACATGGCTAGCAGAATGTAATATTGAAGAATTTAGTCTCAGATGATGAAGAGGGATAAAAAGATCAAATCTGTGTTTTAAAAAGATAACTGTAGGTGTATTTATTGAAATAAAAATTTTCTAAATTCATAAAAAATTAACTTTACGAATATTCTTTTTAAACATAGTCAATATTATGAGTAATATAATTTATAAAATATTCTTCACTGAAATGAATATATTCAACTAATATATTCAATGAATGAGTTTATAAATATATTACTCATAACTATAAAAGCATTTCTCATTAATATATTCTTATTTAAGAATATGCCATTATATATCAACTAAATATCAAGAATATATTTAATATGGTCAATATATTCTAGAATTGTACCATCCAATTCATGAATGACTAGCCACAGTTATGGAGCACTTGACATGTGTCTAGTCCAAATTGAGATATGCTGTATGAGTAAAACACACAGAATTTAGAAGAGTTAGTATGAAGAAAATAATACAAAATACTTAATTTATAAGTTTTATATTGACTACATGTTGAAATAATATTTTTGATACACTAGGTTAAATAAATTTATTATTAAAATTAATTTTACCTGTTTCTTTTTTTTAATGAAACTATTAGAAAGTTTTAAATTACATATGTTCTCTAATTTGTGGCTCACATTATATTTCTATTGGACAGTGCTGTTGTAGAACATATATTTCATGAATATATTAATAAAAATTATATTTTAAAAATTATCCTATATTCTATAGCTCTAGATTAAATAAATTTTCTCAACATGATATAAATAAGAGCATATTCATTGAATATATCCAAGCATAAGTCTCACGAGAATAATATAATCATATTCATTGACTTTATTCAAAGGAATATTTACTTTCATTACTTGCTATCCTCCTATTTGACTATATTTTTCTCCCATAGTCCTTATCATTACCTGACTATATAAATACACACATTATTAAACATAAACATACATGTACATGTACAGACACACACATTATACCCCACCTACAATTATTCATTTATTTTAAAAAATCTGTTTTTTTTCTGATACCTCAAGATAGGAACTCTTTCTCATTTACTGTCATAATCTCAGTGTTTCAAAAGTGTGTCTAGCACAGAGTAGGCCTTCATTGATATTTGCTGACTATAAGACTTTGATATAATTAGACAAACTTGGTTAATTGATTATTTGACAAATTGATCTTTATGTGGCATTGGCTTTTGGAAAACTGGCATTTGAAGGAATACATCTGTTGCACTTGACTACAGCCATGTGGAAAAGTAAAACCCGGAAACAGGGAGACAAGACAGGAAGAAGCCTGTTGTCAGTAGTGCACGTACGAGGGCCTGGAGTAAGGAAGCAGTGGTAAGAAGAGAAAGAAATATATTGGAAGGTAATTTCAGAATGATTGAATGTGAAATGCTAGCAGGTTTCTCCATACCACCATTTTTAGGACATACAGGAAGAGATAATACCTTTGGTTTCACACATGCTGAGATGGTGCTATCATCAAGATATCCGTACGGATGTTTGGCAGACAGAAGGACGAGTAGAGTTTGGAGCTAGGGAAGGAGTGTGGAATGGAGCTATAGACCATATGACTGAGAAAAGCTGATACAGTTATAAGCCCAGCAGTTAAAACCAAGCAGTGACACTTCTTATGTCTAACTTCCTTTACAGATGAAATGTGCGCATGATATGAATATTATAATTTAAAAGAAGAGAGTTCAGTACTTATTCTTTTTCACGATAGAAAGCCCAAAGCAGTAATTAATTTTTAAAGGTAGCCTATAAAATTGTGATGCATCTTTTGAGTCAGAAGGACACTCTTGAGAAAAACAAACTAATTCATGACTAACAACATGTGAGCACTTTATCTTTTACAATCCAAATCACCAAGAATTAATCAAGCAAAGAACTGTTTTGACTTAATTTAAGGAAATAACAGCTGCCTACATGAAATAATCCCAGGACTTTCATTTCATTCAAGTGTAATCCATGAAATAATTTACAGCTGCTGGAACTAGACAATGTGGGACATGAGTGAATTTTCACATCTGTTTCTAGAACTTTATAACAAAAATTAAAAGCTTTCCAAACATAAGTCACTTCACAGTGATTCAGTGGTGATGGGTTACACAAGAATTATATGGCAGTTTTTCCCTGTGTTACAATTGGTTTGTTGACTTACGTCGATAGGGCTGATTCGGTCAAATATTTTAAGCAGATGTTATATATTTTGAGTGAATTATTAAAAATAAAACAAATGTTAAGAAAACATATAAGAAATTAGACAAGTTTAAGTAAAATATTTATGAAAACTTTTTTTTTATGTGAGACAGCTACATTTCCTTAAAAGGGGGAAAGAAAGAATGGAGAACAAAACATAATTCACTTTGCTGGGACAAATTCTGGCTGAAAGGTGGAAGAGGAATGCTGAGTCTGTGCTTCTATTGGTTCTCTATCTCTACAATCATGCCTTGAATATGAGTTGAGCATTCTTTCTCTGTACATCAGAATAGCACCACTTGACCAAATTCATAAATAATAAGAACAAAGTGGTAGATATCAGAAATTATAGGCTGTAATTTTTTAGAATAACCGTAGTTTAAAAAGCTTAGATTAGAATCGCATTTGAAGAAAAAAAGTCTTGTGGAATTTAAACGCTGTGCTGGAGTTTCCCCTTTGAATAACATAAGAAAGAGAATGTTACAGTATTTACTTTCCTTGACCACATAAGATCAATAAACAAAGAAAGTAATTAGTAAGTTACAGAAAATGTTTACGTAAATTTAAATTTACATATATTGTATGTCTTCTATTGTTAACTGAAAGGAGCAAGAAACTTCCTGAGATATCCTTTGTTAGCTACCAGTTCCTGTTTAATTTGTTTGACCGTTAAGAGTCAAACACAAGATGACCACAAACATTTGTAAAAATTTATAAGCTGGAATTTGTTCACTTAGATTGCAAATGAATCACAAGACTGGTGCTAATTGAACCCATCATTATATGAATTGTGAAGGCTTTTCTGTTAAGTCAGAAAAATTAAGACATCTGGGAGTGGTTTTCTCCTTCCAGTCTGCGAGAAAACACTAGTGCTTCTAACAAATTCAAATCCAAACCCTATCCAAAGTCTGGTTTCTGCATCAGAGGGCATCTTTGTTTTTCTTAATTGTCACGGTATAATTGTATGTTATATTGTATACACAGAAAAAATTTCACTTTTTCCTGAAACTTTTGTCACCCTCTGAAGGTTTGACAGACAGATGTTGTGAACAACTCTCTTTCACAAAAATAACTGAAATTCCAGGCATGTGGGCTCCTGTCGGATAGGGTTATGTAAGCAGACTGGCCTCGTGTAACTGAAAGCCTGCCTACAGCCCTACCTGAACTGAGGACACAGTGTGACCAACACAGACATCCAGAGACAGTGTCCGAAGAGTCACCAGATTTGAGGGGCAGCGGGGAGGCCATGGACAAGATCAGCAAAGAGCTTCGAAGTAGAGGCGTGCGGGAAAACAGAAAGGGAGGCAAACCTGGCAAAATGTTCAGAGAGTGGACATGAGGAAGGCAAGGACGGGATCTATGCAGTCACAGGGAAAGGCTGATTAATCCAAAAGACTGGGATTGGGTAAATTATTAATTTTTGTATGGTAATGGGCAAAAATGTTTGTTTTCAAATATGAAAACCACTGCAAAATGTTATAAAAAGCTTATCATTTTAACTACTGTTTAAAAATATATTTATTCCATTTTAATTCCCCTGGGATGTGTCTCTGGCTAAAGCACTCATATCATGAATACCTCTCAACAGTGAGAAAGCATTTCTTGTCCCAGTGGTTAAATTATGGAATGATTTCAGTCCCATCAGGCACCATTATGTTGCGGGCAACATTATTCCAGCCACTACAGGTGATACATCACACTTACTTTTTTTTTTTTTTTGGTGAGGAAGATTGGCTCCGAGCTAACATCTGTGTCCATTTTCCTATATTTTGTATGTCGGATGCTGTCACACCATGGCTTGATGAGCAGTGCATCCGTCTGCACCTGGGACTCGAACCTGCAAACCCTGGGCCACCAAAGTGGAGCATGTGAACTTAACCACTATGCCACGGGGCCAGCCCCCACACTTACATTTATTCTTTCTGTTTCCCTATTTAATTGTTAACACTATTTAATATAATTTTTATGTTCCCACAGGCTCTGTGTTAAATGAATAAAGGCCTATGTTGAGACGTTCCTATGTGCACTGTATTAATTTGTTGATTGCTAATGAACTTTGACCATAAATGTAATAATTGTACTTTGTACCATAGTTGATGATATTTTGGTTAATTCAGACCACAGTATTAATTGAGCTCATTTTGATGAGTGTTACTGCATTGATTACATAATTTGCTAACTAAAAATAAGCCCTTTGGAGAGAGTATGATAAATTCATATGCTAATTGCCACAGTCCCAATGTTAGCAGCTAAGTTTTCTGTATCCATGCTCTAAACTCTCCTTTAGTAAAGTTGACGCTGCCTGAACTCTGTTTACTTAATATACACGGCACAAATACACAAAACAAAATTGATTTGATATTAGTGATTAAACTCAGGATTTATTGTTGGTTTACTTTTTTCTTGAATTTCAAGGTAAGGTGTCTTGGACAGTTGACATTGACAAGAGATTTTCACATATTGAGGTATATGGGATAACTATTCGGGTCCAAAACTGATTCAGTTTGAACTAAAGAAACCTGACTTAATGGCCTATCAAACATATATTGTACATGTGCTTCAACCATTAAAGTAAAGAATGCGCTCTCTAAGATAAGAATGCATACTTCCCCTCCTACGCCCTATTGGTAACCCCCTATTAGTCCCTTTCTCGACATCAGGGTGATGTTGACCTGCTAATTTGCAACTAAATACCTCTTTGGGAAACTTTGAAACGTATCCTGGTGTGTTCAATGTATGTTCTTTGTTCTAAAAAGATAGGAGACTGTACTGAAAACCATGCTTCTCTGGAACGCTTAATTCCTTTCTGGAAAAGACCTTCCTGGGTTATAATTCTCACTCTAGCTCAAGTAAAACTCACCTCATTTCTCTTATCCATAGAATGGTTATTGGTTGTTTTGTATCAACAACATTTTCCATCACCAGCCTCCTTTCCTTTCTTTTCCTGTATTCTATCTTTATTTTCGCTTAAGTCTTAACTTTGATTGTATTCTTCCTTCACTAAACCCTTGGCGTTGTAGACTTCTTTTGCTTCAACTATCCTCCATTTTATTCTCTTTGTACTTTGCTATCCTCCCTCTCTGAACCTTGATAATGAGATTTTCAACCCATCATGCAATATTCTCAATGAGGCAAATTTTAACCAACTAAATGCACATAAAAAAAGTAAAAGAAAAAGAAAGTTAGGAAAAAAAGTATTTCATTATGCTTGTCACATTTGTCGGGATTCTAAATCCAATACGGTTAATCTAAAATGGCATTAAGTCTCATAGCTATCCCCTTTCCTGTTCCCTTCAAACTCTCTTTATTTCTGTCTTATGCTCCGCCCTTTGGGATAAATAAAAAGAGAATTAAACTGTAGGAAAAATGAAAAAGAAGAAGATCATGGCTGGCCATACACTAAAATTGCTGCTGATGTATTTTGGCTGTGGCTGCCAACTGACTCTCCCTTGTGGTGTGCCACAGGCAAGAAGCCGGCACAGGACATAACTTTCCCATCACTGAGATTCGAGCCACATGCCACAAGATGTTGCCACCCTGTCTGACACATTGTAAATCCACTTTCCATTCTGTGCTGCTTTCTTGGAATTCACATGCTGTTCTCATCTCTTACGCTTCAAGCCACAAAACACTGCCACCCCAAACGAAATCTTACAAGACCATTTTCAACTTTGTTCCATTTTCTTGGATAGTTGCCTTTATGGAACTTTTCTTTAAAAACAAGTCATGCAGCGTGATATCACCTAAGAACCTCATCTCACTTCCTACATTACATAAATTTTTTGAGTTTCCCCAAAATGAGTATTTGGTGGTAAGATAAAAATATAAAAATGTACAAATTGGCTATACAATATACTCCCCATACAGCATCCCTAGCCTCTTTCTGAGCCTTGATTAATCCAAGATTGTTAATGTCCGCAGGTCTCTGCACTTGCTGTGTCCTCTACTTGGGTGCCCTTCTCCCAGATATGACCATACTGTGCTTCTCTCCATTCCAGTCTCTGCTCAAATATTACTGTCTAAGACGACATTTCCTTGACTCTTCTAGGTAAGAGAACATCTTCTATCATTTTTTATCCTTTTTATCCTTCTTTATCTCCATAACATTTGTCACACCCTCAAATTACATTATATATTTATCTGTTCATCGTTTGCTTCTTCACTAACAAATTCCCAGGAGGGCAGAGACTGTCTCACATTTCCTATACAGTCCCTGGAACAATAGGTATATATTAAGTGAGTGAGTGAATGAATCATCCCAACATCATGATATACATGTCACTATTATCTCCATTTATACATAAGATATATTATCGATAAGGTCCTTTAGAAAGTCTGAAGGACTTCTGCAAAGCACACAGTCTTAACTGGAAGATAAAGCAATTGAAGCTTGATTGGTCCGACTTTAGAGGTGATGGTCAGCTTTTAAATATACATACAAACATCTACAACAAATGATTTCTCAAATTAGTGTTATATAAATTATTATTATTAACACAGTATTCTTTGCCTTCTATGTTTTAATAAACTTATATCTAGTAAACTCCATGTGTAAGATATTACTTTTCCAAAGTCAAATTTGTAGAGGGAAACTATCATCTGTTGAATGCCTATTGTATTTTTATCACTCTTTTAGGTGCTTTCAGATATTACACCTTATTTTGTCACACACAACAACCATCTAAAGCAGTGGTTCTCAATCATGGGTGATTTCTCCCTCCCTCCACCACAAGGAGACATTGGACAATGTCTGAAGACATTTTTTGTTGTCATAACTTGGGTGAGGGTGGGGAAGGGTGGACACTACTGGGATCTGGTGGATAGAGGCCAGCCCCCTACAACAAAGAATTATCTAGCCCTGTCAAGATGTCAAGAGTGCTGAGTTTGAGAATCCCCACACAAGGGTTGTTTTATACCTGCATTACAGGCAGGTATCATATATGAATAAAATGGGTAGGAACAAGAAAACAGTGTTGGCTGGAGATTGGGTAGTTTTTAAAGGAGTTTAACGTGCAGGCCAAACAACAGTGTAGGTCAAGTTCAGCCTATGGGATCTGACATTTGAGTTAGAGTTTGGTTTGGTCAACTCACACAACTAGTATGTGGTACAGCCTGGATCTGAACACTAAGTCGATGTTTTCTCAACCATAGCACAATATCTTATTCACATTACATTACTCGTTAACTCTACGTTGCACAAAGACAACTTAGTCCGCTAAGGCTGCTCTGCTTTTACCTTAACACCAATCTCAGTATCTCATCATATACCCTCACTCCAAATGATATCTAACTAAAGGAGACTTTTTACTGGAAATTTCATGAGACTATGGAAGAGATAGTTAAATTGAACTTTACAATATCAAAACTTCCCCCAAATCACCTTTAAGTATCTTGGTTCTTTCACTGAATTCTGTTCCATATGGCTACTCCATATTTTGCACCCATCTTCTTTTTTGATTCTCCTACCTTTCCTAACTGCAGTCTCATCTACAGTCCTTTTGAAGTACAATTGAACTCACTCTCAGTTTGCATCCCCACTCAACATCATGATTAATAAAACAAAGATTCCACCTTGAGATTCATCTTCCTTATGAAATATTTTCTGCCATGACCATTTATTACAGTGCCTTTTGGTAGTACGAAAGCCTCAAGCTTATAGCCATCCTATCAACCTACCACACTGCTGTATAAGCAATAAAAAAAGCACATATGTTCTTGTCCCTTTTCCACTCAGAACCCTGTGATTTCTTTGCCCATCAGAGCACCACACATGAGAAAGAAAACAAGACGAAGACATAAGTAAAGATTAATATTCTGAACACATCTGTGTCAGGATGACTTTAAGATGGCCATGATCCCTGCTTTCTAGTACTCACACCCTTGTATAACCCTCGCCCATTGCCGATCAGCCGAACATAGCAACTTGACTTCTGACTAGTAGAATGAAGCCAGGTTAGATGGATGTCACTTCTGTGATTAGGTTACGAAAGACCATGACTCCTATTTCGCTAGTCCACTTTCTCCATTGCTTTTTTGGCTTGTACACTTTAAGGAAACAAATCACCATGTTGGAGAAGCCCACGGACAGGGAACACAGGGTTGCTTCTGGCAAATAGCTGGCCAGGAACTGGGACCCTCTGCCCAACAACCTTGAGAAACTGAATTCTGCCGACAACCATATGAGCGCCCTGACTGACACCGTGATTACAGCCTTGTGAGAGACTCTGAAGGAGAGGGTGCAGCTGAGCTGTGTCCAAAGAAACTGTGAGATAATTAGTGTGTCCTGTATGAAAATGTTAAGTGTATGGTAATTTGTTACACAGCTACAAATAAAAAATGTAACATTCAAGCAATTTTGCTTTTCTCCAAATTGTTTAGAATAAAATTCTTAGGGAAGTCTTAAAGAACTACGTTAGTGGGTAGTTTTACATTAAATATCCTGAGGTGAAGATCAGTTGAGACATCAAAATTAAAAGACAAACAGAATTCAAGACCACCTTATTTTAAGGGACCTGGTCATTCACATTATTCCTGAAAATGTTTTCCCAGTTTCAAAATAGCAAGTAAAATTATGAATTAAAGATTAATAGTTATAATTCAACATTTGGCCAAGTTTATGATATAGCTAAGTTGTCTGTAGGGTATTTTATATACAGTTTACAGTACATTGGAGTCTCATATATAATCATTTTATATAATATTTTTATCCATATTTCATAATATTTTGATATAATTTTGCTACTTTACTATTAAGATCTTTAGTAACTGAATTTTTCCCTTTGTGTATAGTGTTAATTACAGCTATGGTTTATTTGATGCTGCATCTTAAATTCCAACCAAAATTATAACGTCATTTGAGTAGGAAAAATATAATCCTCTTGTCAGCCTCAGATCCAATATGTGGTTTTCATGAACACATTCTGACAAAAATTGGAGTCAGCCTGTAGCAGCTTTTCACAGGTGACGCACACATGCACACATACACATATACCCACTTAGGCACACACAGACACACACATATACACGCATATACATATACATGCATACAGACACACACCCATACACACTTAAGCAAACAGACACACACATACACGTGCATATACAGTCACGCAGACAGGCGCTGGAATACTAAAGCACCACATGACCCACTATGTTCCACATTGTCCTAGCTCAGCATCTCAGGATGGCCTATAGCCATGGCTGAGATAAAGCCAGAGACAGAGGAAAACTCATCCAACATTTCTTCTGGGGTTCATCTTTCATAACTTTTGAAATTAGTGCACTTTTTCATATAAAACATATTGAATATATTTCCAGATCCAACTTCAATATATTGGTGTTTCCACATCCAGACAAATATTTACATATTTCTAACTCTGTGGATCACTATTTCCTAACACAGACACTCCACTCTAGGAGGCTTGGTTTATTCATAGCCTCCAAAACATATCCAGACTGCTCCAGAACCAACTACAATTAAGATGGGTAAAAAAAATGTAGTATTCTTATTTTCCATAAGTAATCCAAAGATCCACTCTTTTAAGTAATGGGGAAAACAAAATAAAACTAAATAATAATAATAATCCCTTAAATTTGCCTTTTAAAGGTATCTTAATCTCCTCTGACTTAAAGTTTCTCTTTCAGTTAATCTCTTTTTAATAGATACAGTCAACTATAGGTTCAAATTCCCGAAAATAAGTTTTTTTTTTCTTTCAAGTTTCACTTTTCTCCCTTGCTACCTAAGGCGGCATTTGGATACAAGGGAAAGCATATGTGTCCTCAGGACAATGGCTAGCAGGCAGCTACCTTTGGGGCAGGTCCTGATTCTCTCCTTTGGGTTCCTTGCTGGACTCTGAGGAGAAGACCGCTCTTAGCCAGCCTGCTGTCTGGAGTGGCTTGTTCTCAGCACGGTCAGGAGCCTAGAGAACATCCCTCCACCACTGATCCAGCTCCACATTTACTCTTGGATCCTCTGAGTCCCACCCCCAACCTCCTCCCGGACTCTGGGACACCACATCCTCTTGTAGGTCCCTTTGCCCTTCACTATGGCGGCCCCATCATTCTCAACTCTCAGCTCTCCTCCATGTCCCTCGTATGCAGGGCACTCGGGAGCTGCAAGAGCCCCCTCCACATAACACGGAGCTCGGGAGAACTGAAAGTGCTATCCCAGCCCCATCCTGCTGGTTGCCTCCTCTCCACTCCTTTCTGTTCTACACTTTCACACCATATAAATGGGTACTGAAAACTGTTAGTCCAAGAGCACCCAGATTTTACATTGACCAGTCTAGCTTTCTGAGTAAAGATTCTGTCACTTTCTTCTCCGCTCCTAATCCATCTGGATGTTTCTACACCCTACACAACCAGGACTTCTAGCCTAAGGGTTGAACCAGGACATTTGTCTCTGACCTAACTTTGTCATTCTACGTCTTTTCCTACTACCCAGGAAGGTAAGGCTTTCCTTTTTCACTCTTTGTCAGGTGGGTACTTTCCCTACATCCCATTTCCACTATGAATATGGTCTAGGATTAAACCTCTGAGGAGCTTTGCTTTGGAGATGCAAAAGGGGAGGTTTTGGAATTTAGAAAATACCTGTCTTTCTCCACAGGTCTTGCTTTAAGATGACTGTATCCCTTTACCCTCAATGAAGTTAGCTTTGAAACACACATTTGATCAGTAAATAACCTCTTTATTTTAGGTGGTACGTCTTTAACCCTGAGGTGATAGCTTCATTGTGGCCAAAGGCAGCAGGGAAACATAATTTAAAATGAAAACATAATTTAAAATTTTAGAAAAACATTGGTTCAGCGGCAAAATTGTTCATAACTTTGTTTCCCATGTGACTTGTTGCTTGTAGCCTGTGTTTTTGCTCAGATTTTCCTCTCATCTGCAAAGCCCTCTCATGATTTCTCTACCAATGAAAATCCAAGCTCTCCTTCCAAGTTCAGCTGAAATGTTATATCCTCCATGAAGACTTCCTCATCACCCTAGTTCACAGTAATTATTTATTTCCATTGGACTTCAATGCCACATTACCCATGGTATCTGAAACTTAACAGTATATTGCTTTGCATTATTATTTAATTTTCAATATTTGTCTGCTCATTCACTGACTCATACATCTGTTATTGAGAACTGACACATACATGTGAATCATCTTTTGCTTCTTCCCCACCGTGTCCATTCAACCCTACCAGCTTGATAGATAGGCTGATTTTATAGTTCTTAATTTTGTCCACATACTTTTGACCTTTGAAATGAAGTAATAGATGTTCAACCTTTGGCAGAGGTAAAGAACTATATCTAGATAAAGAAATAGAAATGAGATAAGAAAAAACATTTAATGAATACAGGAACTACATTCTTATGGTGGAATTAAGGGCCTTAGATATTTATTTCAGGGGGATAATTTTGATCATCACTCCTGCCATTTTATTAACAAATAAAGAGTTTAAATGTGAGTTTAAAATAAAGAGTTTAAATATCCCTTACAATTATTTTAAGAAAATCAATATCTGTTTGAGACATTTAAGATGACAAGATTATCATAAGCTTTAAGGATTGATCTTTAGATTCGTGAATAGGAAGGGGTAGGTGGTCCAAATAAGAAAACAGCATAGAAAAAGGCATAAAAATTGAAACAATCATAAAAATCTTCTTCATCACAAGAAAAATTCAGGCCGTAGGACAAGAATTCCTGCAACTTACTCCCCATTATACCTTCGAGTTTAATTCAAATAACATCCACCATTCTTACTTTCTTTCAATCTCACTGAAATACACTGGGTTCAAACCAATTATCCTACCAATGATTTTGACCCCATTTATAATGGATAGGCTGTGTGCCTGCAGGTACACCTTCCTGGAAGAAAAAACTAATATTTTCAATGTTCCTATGTGAGAAAGTAATCATACTTTGCATATTGCAAAGCCACTAATACATATTCAAGTAGATGAAGCATTAAATGGTTTAGAAACAAAGTTAGTCAATTGTGGGCTAGCCAACACATTATGAAGTAGCCAGAAATTTGAATTTTTCTAAATATGGGCATTTTATCCTAGATATTGACTTATTAATTCAAACAGATCTATAAAACTCACTCACAGGAAGAACCATGTTAACAAAAGGTCCAGAGACACACAAACAGAGAAAGAACTTAGAAGTAATCAGGTAGGGAAAGAAAAAATATAATTATTGATTTATTTTTCAGTGTTCCTCACTAATTTTTAAGTTCCTAAAAATCAGTAGCCATAGTATATTTAGCTTTGTATCTCTAGCCCCATGCATAGTTCTTGGCATATAACAAATATTTAATAAATGTTTGTTGAATGTATTAGTAAATAAAAGGTTCTTACGGGAAACACAATTGGATGAGTAAAGTAATATTTAACTATGAAAGGTCTTGGATGGCAATATAGGTTGAAATGATCAGACAAGCAAAAGAGGTTTGTCAAGAGAGGGCACGACATGCTTTCTATAGTATTTCAGAACCCTGGAGAGGTGAAATGGTTTAGTGGTTCAGAGTGCCATCTCTGGAGCCAGGCTACTAAGATTCAAATTCTGATTATGCTTCCTAGTGGCTATGTGATTTGGAGCAAATTGTGTAACATCTCAGAGCCTCAGCTTCCCCAAAAGTAAAATGAGGAAAGGCAGCAGCTAACTCAGGGTCATTATGTTGGTTAAATGAGTCAATGCGTGAGAAATACAAAACAGTGTCTGGCACATAGACAGCAGTCAATAAATGGGAGTTATATTGTTATTCGTTTGGAAAGTGATAAAAATGGATCAGAAGTGGAGGCACTGCAGATAATGATACAAGATGATGGTCCCATTTCCCTGAAGCTATGACAAACATTCTCTCATCTTCATATTCGTTTCGCAGGTATCACTGACCAGCATATTTCACTTCCAAAGCAGCCCTTCACAAGTTTGATATCTGAACTTTCCAGGAAAAGGCAACAAATATTAAACTTAACATATGCCATTTGACAACAAAGCCACATTAATTTGAAATTTGAAATTAATCTGAAAAACAAAGCTTTTCTAACTCACTGAAATACAAGAGTTCATTGTTGATGTTTTTACTCTTGAGGCCTCTCCTTATGGCTTGTTGTTTATAAGCACACGGACAATTGAGGTCAGAGACTAAACCAACATGCATTTTTGTGTTCACCCTTTAATCAAAATTGTTAGTAGATTCAAAATCTATAAACAGTGGGTACCAAGTAACACACGGCAATTTCTCTGAAGTGAAGATTTTGAAAAATTAGTAGATACTGACCTAAGTTTATGTTACTACAAAATGAAAACTTATAAAATTGAGGAAAAAGAGTATAATCTTTCAGTTTAATTTTAAAGACTAACAAATTTAAATAGCTTTTCTTCCAATCTGACTTAAATAATGCTGTGTATTGACTTCTGTGATATGAGCACTTAATGTTTAAAACCTTAACTGACTCTAAAGGTTTAAGGATATTTATTTATAAAATGTATCCATTTCCTGTAGTCTCAGCTAACAATCCCAGCAGGGACCTCCCGAGATCTCAAGGTACTTTCCCTTAGACCAAGGTGTTCTTCAATTTTTTTTTTTTTTTTTTACCAAAAGAAATGCAGCTGAACTAAATTGACAACTAAGAACAAGCACAAATACAGTAGCTGGCTCTACCTTATCAGTTTCCTTATTTCTAACTAAACATCACATGTTTGTTTCCACCTCCACACCTCTTAGCTCATGCTATTTGCCTGATGCCTCTCTGTATTAGTCACTCCCCTGAAGACACGTCTAAAGATTCACTATAACCATAAAACTTTGATTAATCCAAATTCTTTATAATCAATCCTTATTTATTCATCATTGGAATACATAAATAAAATATACATCATACTAATATGCCCTTATTAGTTAACTCTTACAGTTTTAGTGCTGTAGTTAACTCTTACACTTAGTTAACTCACACTTAACTCTTACAGTTTTCAGGTGTCCTCAACTAAGTTAAAAATTGAGGAAGGGGGGCCGCCCGGTGGCGCAGCGGTTTAGTTCGCGCTTGGCAGCCCGGGGTTCATGGGTTCGGATCCCAGGTGCCCGCCGATGCACTGCTTGTCAGCCATTCTGTGGCGGCATCCCATATAAAGTAGAGGAAGGTGGGCACAGATGTTAGCCCAGGGCCAGTCTTCCTCAGCAAAAAGGGGAGGATTGGCGACGGATGTTAGCTCAGGGCTGGTCTTCCCCACAAAAAAAAAAAAAAAAAAAATTGAGGAAGGGCTAATAATATCTTCTCTTGCCTCCTATAGCACTGGCTTAGTAGTTACTCACCTCCTAAAGCTTAGTAGATACCTCAGAGGACTTGCTGAGTATGCGAATGAAGGCAAGAATATATAAAAGTTTGCCTAGTCATTTTTAATGATCTAAGTCCAAATAAGATTACATTAGTCCTTAAACCATACATATTTCTGAGGTCTTAATATAGATTTACTACACTAACAGACATTTGACTACCCTGTAGGAATGAATTAGAGAACTTCTAGGTAGTACCTCATTAGAGAGAATCACTACGTAAATAGTATGACCACTGTTTATCTACAAGTGTTCACACCAACTCTAAGTACACGTAGTGCCACAAACAGTACATTCTTCAATGTATTGCCCCATATAATTAGTTTCATAGATTACTCTCTTCCTGCCCATTTCCTTCTCTTACAAACCCACTCTTCTAGAACTCTTAGAAATATCTGAACTATATATCAATAATTCTTGCAAAAATTTAAGAGTTATCTCTGTTAATTAAAAAATTTTGTATTGCATGTATATCAAACATTGAATAAGTATACTAAATGCAGACATTAGAAATTCACGCTTGACATTGGTCTTCAATTCTATATTCATATATTCTTTTCCTCAATGAATGTGGAGATCACAGCACACTTGCTTCCCTGCTCAGCCTCTCAGTCTTTCTCTATTCCTAATTGCATTTAGAAGACTCTTGGAAATGGCATAAATTCCCAATAAATTAGTTTATACTGTTGATTAGTTGATTTCTTTCTTTCTTTTTTTTTTTTTTGGTGAGGAAGACTGGCCCTGAGCTAACATCTCTTGCCAATCCTCCTCTTTTTGCTGAGGAAGATTAGCCCTGAGCTAACATCTGTGTCCATTTTCCTCTATTTTGTATGTGGGATGCCACCACAGCATGGCTTGATGAGCAGTGCATCAGTCTGCACCTGGGATTCAAACCTGCAAACCCAGGGCTGCTGAAGCGGAGCACGTGAACTTAACCTCTATGCCACTGGGCCAGCCCCCTGATTAGTTGATTTCTGTTGCATCTTCTTTACATCTCCATTCTTTATCTCCATCGGCTCCACTTCCCTAGTTTTGTTGTGTTTGATCTCGTCACCTCCCACCTTCCAGGAAAGTAGTGGTTGGACCGTAACTGGTGCTTATCTGATAGGCTTCTCCTTTGCAGTCCGTAGGCCTCCAAAGCTGAGGAAGGATATTAATGACATAAGAAGAACTTAACCACTTTTGCTGAAGAGTCATCCAGACTATCCAAAGGAATTTTCTCCACTTTCTTACCCACCATTAATTTTGTTATCTACTGCAAATTGGATTCTGCCATCACCACCACTGTTCTTAATAGAGTCAGTGATTTCCCAAATGTCAAACCCCATGAGACTACTCAGTCTCCATCTTAGTTTGACACTAATGGTCATCAACTTTTCTTAAAACTCTTCATTCTCTAGGCTTCTGTGACCATCCAATTTCTGATTTTCCTTGTAGCTCTCTGTTAATTCTTTCTTTTGTGGACTTCATTTTGATATCCTCAAGGTTACATGCTTAGTTTTCTCTTCTTGCTCTCTGTTCTCTCATAGAAGATCACATTCATTCCCATGGGTTTCAACTATCACAGGCATGCTGATAACTCCTAAGTACATCTCCAGTGAGCTTAGCCCCATATAGTTAATAGGCACCTGAATTTATAAGACAGAAAGTAGGAATCCAACCAGATTCCCATTCCACCCTCAATTCCCCTCTCCCCCACTTCCAACCTGTCATCCAGTTCTGCTAATTTTACTTCCCATGTATTTCTTATATTTACTTGTTTCACTCCATCTTTACTATTGACGCCTTGGGTTAAAGCACCTGGACTGCTGCAAAAGCCTTTGACTCTTCTCCCTACTTCTTGTCCTGTCCCCTAGATCTATCTTCCACATGGCTGCCATATGATCTAGAGAACATATGCATCTGGTCATGTCATACCCAGACCTTCCTTGACTACAGAAAACATCTCAACTTCCTTCAATGTCAGAGAGGCCCTGGATGATCTGATACCCTGCCTTCTTCTCAAATTTTTTTCCTTCTTCTGACTGTGATCTAGCTTCATTGAATAGCTGCTTCCAATTTCCTTTCATACATCATGCTGTGTCTTAGCACTGTACCTTTGTTCGTATTATTCCCTGAGCTTTGCAATCCTCTCTCCACCTCCCCATCATCTCTGTCCTCTTTATCAGAGAAATTCTATCCATAATTTAAGGCTCTTCAATCCTGTCCTCAGAGCTCTAGTGCAGTTTGGCTCACTTTTCTCTGTGTTCCTATTATACTCCTCTCTTTACCACATGGTACAATATTTTTGCTTGATATGTCTTTCTCTCCCACATAAACAGCGAAAAACTTGAAGAGAGAGGCGATGTTTTATTGCCCTTTCTGTGCTCACTGTCTACTACACTTCCCAGCACACAGTAGAGTATCAATAAACTTATTGACTGAAAGAGAGAATACATAAAAAGGTACTGCAATGCTTCCTATCATCTGTCTATTTTCTTGACCAGAAAGTTCTGTTTACTTCCCCATTAGGAACTTCACTGGCTTCTATGACCACACAGACTTCCAAAGTTCCTCTACAATTCATATTTATATTCCTTAGAGTCTTGTTGAACATCTTAACTATATCCTTTTGAACATATCTTAGCCATGAACTTTGCCAAATCCTGATCAAGACTAAACATATGTGCTACCTGCTAAATGACACCACTCATTGGCTCACTTTGATGTCAAAAGCTTTAAGTGAAAAGTAATAGAACAGAGATTCTCCAGACTTTGGTATTCAACAGACTTGGAGGTTCATTTACACTGCGCCAGGAACAGTTCCTAACTTTCCAATAAATCTGAATTTTCAGGCCTCAAGCTGAATGAGTAGGTGTTATGGGCTGAATTGTGTCCCTTCAAAATTCATATGTTGAAATCCTAACTCTCAGTACCTCAGAATATGACTGTTTTTGGAGATAGGGTCTTTAAAGAGTTAATTAAGTAAAAATGAGATCATTAGGGTAGGCCTTAATCCAATATGACTGATGTCCTTAGAAGAAGAAAAATTTGGTACATAGATATGTACAGAGGGAAGACGATATGAAGATACAGAGAGAAGGTGGTCATCTACTAACCAAGGTAAGAGGCCTCGGAAGAAACCAACCCTACACACATCTTGACCTTGGACTTCCAGCCTCCAGAACTGTTGTTTAAACTACCGGTCTACATACTTTGTTATGGCAGTCCTAGTAAACTAATACAGTAGTCAACAAGTCTGCAATATTTTATTATAATAAAGAATATTCATTGCAGGGAAACATAAGTCTTGCAACCAATGAAGCAGGGAAGAAAAAAGTTAACTTTTCTCGTTTGCTTTTTTTGATCATCAAAGCCTTAGGAATAGCCTGGGAATACCTTCAGCTGTTGGTGATATACTCTGATTGAAAGTAAGAAACACAGATGATAGTTTTCATTTTTTCAAACACTCACAAATGGTAAAAATCTGGAGATGTGTAGTGTGTGGGTGAACGTTTCCTGAGAGATGCTGCTATGCAAAATTTTACTCCTCTGGCCAGAAGTGCTTTGACAGTAGACACATGGAGATCTTAAATTAGTTCCACTAGTTTATTTTCATTTCAAAATATCCAAGAAACAAGTAAAATCCAACCAAAAATCTATCTTAATGCTGGGGATTAATTAAACACCATGGTACCAGAGCATTTTTAGTTTAATAGATGTTATGCATGATCCTCAACTATGCCCTTCTTCACCCATCTCTTGTATTCCCCTTCCCCCCATCCTGCAAAAAAATCCAAGGACCATTGCCTTTCCATTACAACATTTTTCCAACAAATAGTAAAGATTAGGAGGCAGGATATCAGGTTGCCTGCTTAGTTACAGATTTATTGCAGGATATTAATCTCACTAGATCCAAAGTAAATTCCAAAAAATACAATTTAGCTTCCTTTAAAAGTATGCAATCTGAGCTAATAAATGACATCGAAGCGCTTAAAATACAGTCAACTTCTGAAGTGGATGATAAAATCCTTTATTCTGTTACCTCTCTCTATAATTTATGGCCCACTTTTCATGCATAAATATTTTGTTTATTTATGGTTTTGTTAATAGCTGGTCAGAATATATTAGAGATTATTTTCTGCACCAACAGATAAATATTTGTTGGATACATTATTCCAGGACTTGTGGTATGAAATAGAGTAAGACCCAATTCCTGCACTCAGTGAAGCTATTTTTCTTCATAATATTAATATAAGCCAGTTTACCAAATACTTTACCCAATACTTATTAATTATGATTTGTTTCCTGGATTTTTCTCAGTAGAACAGAATTAATTCCACATAATCATAATTTTATTTTCCTCTATCTATTAGTTATGCTTCATATGGCATGGGTTAAAAGTTATAGAAAAATATAATACTGTCATCTTAAGCCTGACTTTATGAGAAATTCCATATTTTTAAATGCATGAAAATTATCATTAAAAAGATTTACTTTTAATGTCGTAAATTTACATTTATTGTCATAATGGATGGGTTCTTAATCTAGAACTTATTTGTACTTTATTTTTCCTTATATAGTCTAACAGAACGATTTGTTGTCGTGTGCTAACTCATATTCATGCTTTATCTTTCTCTACTCAAATCCTTTATTCCTAAAGTTTATAAAGTGTTATTAAATTTGTCTGTATGCTAGCTTTTTAAAAAGTCACTGTTGCATGGTAGACAGGGAGCCCATTAGATCTGTAGATTATTTTATTACCTTTGGATCTTTGATTCTTCCTTTTTTGCCATTTGTTTCTGACCTCTTCTCCATGTTACGTATCCTTTATCTTTACTTTATATATGACATTATCTCTTTCATCATATTTAATTCTTTTTTCCTTTCCTCTGCATTTTGTGAAAAGCTTTGAAAGAGTCCCTTCCATATAATAATTTGAATTTCCATGGTGTTTTTCTGCTTTTATTTCCAATGCAAATTTTAATTCTGTAGGTCTACTTTTTAGTTTTCTTAAATTCTTTCCTAGTCTTATTTCATTTTCTGCCTTATAATTTATTTATTAGTCAGGAGGATACAGATATCTTCCCCCCACCAATTTCAGAACATGTGTATTATTATTTTGTTATTTCTTTATTAAGGTAAAATTTACATGCAGTGAAATGCACAGATCTTTAGTGTAGTTTGAAAAGTTGGCAATTTAGTCTGTAGTCAACAGTGCAATCAAAATACAGAAATTTCCTACTACCCAAAAAAGTTCCTTTTTGCACCCCCAGCCAGCACCCATTATCCCCGCCCCATTCTGATTTTCTGTCCTGATAAATTAATTTTGCCTCTTCTTGAACTTCATGTAAATGGAATCATACAGTATGGTTTCTTTTGTATCTGGTTTATTTCACTTAACATAATATTTTGAGATTTATCTATGTGGTTGAATGTACCGGTAACTGGATAATTTTTTTTAAAAAATTGCTAAGTAGTATTCCATTGTATAAATCTACCACAATTTGTTTTTCCATTCTTCTTTTAATGGACATCTGGATTATTTCCAGTTTGGTACTGTTGTAAATAAAGATATTATGAATGTAATCAGGAACATATAATTTATTTCTTTTGGGCATATACCTAGAAGAGGAATTGTTATGGTGAGTGTACACTTAATTGCCAGGGTCACGGGGTAAGTGTATGTTTAACTTTATGAGAAACTATTAAGCCTTTTTCAGAAGTGGTTGTACCATTTTATGCTTTCAGCAGTAGTGATGAGACCTCTGGTTCCAGCCAAGATAAAGTAGCTGCATTCCTCCCAGCTCCTTCCTCTTACAACTAAAAAACTCTGGACATACAATACAAAAGTACAGGAAGACTTTGAAAGGCGGAAAGAAGAGGGCGGACTGATGAGGAATCTCAGGAACTGAGGAAGGGCAGGGCAATGAGTTCCCTGGATTTCCGTATTGACTTCCATACATGCTGAACAGGGTATTAGAGAACCTCGAATCCAGAACTGTCAACAGGTAGGAATTTGGAAAGCTCCAAGAAAAGTTAATTTCTTCTAGCCACAGGTCCAGGGAGATGGTGGCCTAACAGAACAGAAAACCTTTTTAGCAATACCTGCTCTACTCCAGCCAAAGTCAAGAGAAAAACTGCCCCTCCTCCCATGGTTTCAGTGGGGCCTAGGGGGAGACGATCTTTTATTCCCCATTCAGTACTAGAGTACTGTCGGTACTCTAGCGTTGAGCAGATCCTCCACTCCCACCCAGCAGCAATGAGACTTAACAAGGTGATGTGAAACAGGATTTGCCTCACTTTGCTTCATTCACTCCCAGTGGCGCCAGCAGGGCCCAGCAGAGAGCGGAACCCCCACCATACCCTGCATCAATGAGTTAGAAGGGGGGGTGGGAAGTAGGACTAGTCAGCACTTGACATCTCCTTGCCTTCCCCTGGTCAGAAGCATGCAGCAGTGGGCTAAACTTCTGCTCCCACCACACAACAAAAAGCTTTTTATGTTAGTCCTCTGCTTTCCCCTCTGCGGTGCCAGTGGGCGCAGCGGGAAACTGCTTACACCCCACTTGGAGTCAATGAGGTGGTGTGGGTCAGTGTCCCACTCTTACCAGGAAGCCAAGGCAGTGAGCTGCACTTCCATTCCACCTATCTGCCATGATAGTGCTCCACTTTTGCCAGAGGGTATAGCCAGGGCCCAGTGGGAAGCTGAACATACACACCCACCCCCTCCTCGTGCTGCACCTCAACAGGGAGACTCCCTGCTAGATAATGAAAAGGAAATTGGATTCAGAGTGTCATAGTATAATATACAAAATGTATAAGATGTAATAAAAAAAATCATCCATCATACCAAGAACCTGTAAAATCACAACTTGAATGAGAAAAGACAATGAACAGATGCCAACACCATGATGAATTAGATACTGGAATTATCTGACAAGGGTTTTAAAGCAGCCATCACAAAAATGATTCAACAAGCAATTATAAATTCTCTTGAATCGAGTGAAAAAAAAAATAGAAAACTTCAGCAAAGAAATAGCAGTTAAAAGAGAATCAAGCAAAAATGACAGAAGTGAAAAGTATGATAACTGAGGAAACTTGCTGGATGGATCCAAGAGACCCGAGCAGAATGGAGATTATAGAGGATAGAATCAGTAAACTTGAGGACAGATCAATGGAATTTATCTAATCTAAACAGCAGATAGAAAAATCAACTGGGGAGAAAAGTGGACAGTGTCTCAAGGACCTGTGGAACAATAACAGAAAATTAACATGTACACCCTTAGAGTTCCAGAAGGAGAAGAGAGAGAGAGTGGGACTGAAAAAGATTCTGAAGAAATGATGGTTGAAAACATTCCAAATTTGGCAGAAAACATAAACATACAGATTGAAGAATATGAGCGAATCCCAAATAGTATAAACTCAAAGAAATCCATATCAAGATACCTCATAATTAAACTTCTGAAAACTAAAGACCAAGAAGAAATCTTGAAAGTAGCTAGAGAGAAATGCCCCATTACTTACAAAGGAGCACCAACTCACATGATGGTGGATTTCTTATCTGAAACCATGGATATCAGAAGAAAATGACACAATATTTTTCAAATGAAAGCAAAGAATTGTCAACTGCAATCTACATCAGACAAAAATATACTTTAGGGACAAAGGAGAAATAATGACATTTTCATGTAAAGGAAAATAAGAGAATGTGTTGCTAGCAAGCCTACCCTTAAAGAACGGCTAAAGGAAATCCTCTAAACAGAAAGAAAATGATAATAGAAGAAGAATTAGAACTTCAGAAAGGAAAGAAGACATAAAAATAATAGGCTATCTTTATCACAAGTTTTTAAAATCATATTTGATGGTTGAACCAAAAATTGTAACACCACCTAATTATATTGACTATATTTTCAAGTTCTTATTGTCCATCAGCATGTCTATCTTCTTTCGTAAAATGTCTTAGTTTTTCCCCATTTTTGTGGGTTTTGTTTTTATTATTATTAAAGTTCTTTATATATTCTTTTGACATATGTGTATGTGTATATATTTTTCCTCTGCCTTTTCATTTTCTTAAAGGTAGCTTTTGATAAGCAGAACATTTTAATTTTGATGATATTCAATTTATCATTATTTATTTTATGATCTAGAGCATTTTCACTTTTCTTTAAGTTAATGTTTTGGAGATTTTCTGTTCAGATCTGATATCTTCCCTGATAGAGAATTGATAGGTTCTCATTGGATTCCTTTGTTCTCCACTTGATTACCATTAGAATCCTCTTTTCACATCTGAAAAGGAAAGTCTTGCAGAAGAAAATTTCTGTAATACATTCAATGAACCAACAGTCTTAGAATTGAGAGGGCCCTAGTCATAGGAGAGGAAACTACTCATCTGGTTTCTAGTTTCTTCTTTTTGTTTGTTGATATCCTAAAGCATGGTCCAGAGTTCTTTATCCACGTCAGCAAGGTTAGCTGCGCCATGAACTCTTACCCTGGTGCTTTTTGCTGTTCGAGGAATTAAGCCTACCTCATTAGGGATAACTTCTATAAACTTTGGGCCCCTAAGATCCATTGGTACCCATTGCTTTTGATCTCCAGTAGCAAAAGTAACCCCAAGTGGTGTGTTGCCAGATTATTGTACATCTCATGCTCCCTTTAGCTATTTTGGAGATATTAATGGAACAGTGTATTACTCTCTAGGAAGAGGAGCTGAAGCTGATCTGTGGTGTCTATTTTGATCTCCACTGCATTATTTCCAGCAGAAAGAAATGCTTCAAGGATTATGGAAATCCATGGCGCTCTTTCTTGGTTGTCAGCAGTAATGCATTGTTTATTTTGATTGGTATTGGAGGGAATGAGAAAAGAGGAAGTTTCTTAAATATGTTCAAATAGTCACCTTAGCTTAACATTACTTTTTAATTTTTAAAAACAATGACTAGCATTATTTTGAATTTGTAAATTACCTTATCACAGTTTTGTCAAAATATTAATTTTCTTGAATGTAGCAAAGAAAAAAAGGGAAGGTCATAATCCAAAAGTGCTTAAATCTAGTTATAGGAAGAAAAAAACCTTTCTGGTTTTAAAATAAAATACTCACCACCTTCATTTTTTTTTATCAGCATAAACAAAGTTAGAACTAAGACATATGTGCTACTGGCTGTCAGATCGTGACAAGAAACAGGAATAAAGTTACTCTTTCCTAGTAGTTATATTACTTTAAGGCTTAAAGTGGGTTTAAAGGTATTATCTGAAACAGAAGAAAAATTGCTCTTACAGTATCAATTTTCTAGCAAAGAGAGTCCCTTTGGGGTTCTTCCTTGGATGCCAAAATAATGAGGGAAAGAATCCATTTAAATTTCCTTGATCAGTGTATACACACACACACACACACACACACACTGATTTGACACATGCATTATCTGAACTGCAGGATGAATCTGCTTAAGTTCCTCTGATTTCCCAGGATTTGCACTTAGAAAAACAGACAGATGAGTTTTCAATGCAAAGTTCATGCCCTTATAATTCAACCACTTTTCCAAAGCACGTGGATGAGGTCCTTTGTTTAAAGGATAAAGATATTCCCTATGAAATCATTTTAAAATAAACACCTTGTTATTTCATACATATTAAAAAGTTCTAGCCATTAGGATACAGTCAGAAAGCCAATCTGCAGGCCATATGGGATTGTGCATGTGACCCACTCACATTTGAGACCCCAGACGCCTGGCGCTCCACTGACACAATGCCTCTCTTTGTGTCACCCTCCCGCCTGGGTCCACGGGGGTATTCTGACCTCAGGAGCACGCTCAGGAGAGGAGGTTCACCTAAAAGCCTGGCTGCGATGTCTTTTACTATTTCTGATGTTCTGAGATCGGGATTCTAATTTGAAAGCTTTCCTCTGAGTTTCATTTGTGTTCCTGCACTTTTTGAAAAGTAAAATTCTCTGTGAAACGATTAAGATTTCACTCATCTTTGGCTTTTTAAACAATGATGGAGTTTTTCAGAGTTTTACCCTAGGGCATTGGGTACATTTTTAAGCAGGATGGTGGTCAAGTTAAGAATTCCGAGCAAAACCATAAACTTTCCACCTCCATGTGAAGTGTGGCTTTGAAAGTGTGCATGTTTCCAAGGAGTAATATCACTACAAAGCATTATTATTTTAAAAATAAAGAAATCAAATTTCAACCCTCAGCTATAAAGGAGAAAATAGTTTAAAGGCTTAAATGACTCATAGCAACCATATGTATATTGAGGATCCATAACTATACATACGTTGGGAAATTCTTTGAATTGATTGTCAAAATAGTTTCCCCACCCATGTTTGGAAACAGTGAGGTGGGGCTTAGAGTTATCTTTAAAGCACCAGTGTCAGAATTTTGTAAAGATTCCTAAACCTCTTAGACGGTTAAAATTTTACTTGATATTGCCCAAATGAACAAAGAAAATGTAGCTTCTTTATTTTCTCTTATATCTGATGTTCCTCTCAAGGTCTCTACCCTACAGGGTAATGGAAAAAGCAAAGAAACCAGCATTTACGTTATTTTGTCAAACAAGAGTTTGAGGATTTTCAGTTCAATAGTTTTCTCTTGAATGACTTAGACTCTTTCATGTCTAAGGAAAACTTACCAGATTTTTCTCCCCTCCCCTTGATCCTTCCAAGATGGTAACAGAGTGTATAGGAAGGGCTCACAGGTCCTCATAACCATGTGTCAGCAGTACAGTATCCTTGGTGGTGAGAGAGGTCTCATTTGGGTCTTTTGGAATGTCGTGCTGGTGCCTACTGACTCCAGTGAGAGTTCCCACACAGCATCTTTATTCTAATTCCAGGCCTCTGCCAGTCCATCAGCTCTCTCCTGTAAATATCACCGGCTGTGGGAAGTCTCAGAGCTGCCTCAGGTCTATCACTAGACCCTCCTCTCTGCCAGTGGAGCCCCACTGCTCAAGCATCATACTGGATAACGCTCTGAGCTAAGGGCTGGGCATCTCCTAGAGGCCTGGAGTTTTACCCTTATTATAGATGCTCAGGCTCAAACGCTCGTTCCATACATAGCTGGGTGTTTTAGCAACTTCATTGATTTAATGATTTCAATCCCTGGAAGTTGGCTTCAAGAGGGGATAAGATACTGGACTCTTTCATCCACCTGTTCTCTTCTACTTTTCACCATCCACCTCTGCACAAGTGTTCAGATTTTCCTTCTGTTCCTGTGCAACAGGAGCTTCTCTTAATCAAAATCCTGAGTTCTCTCTACATCACTTTATAATACAACTCTATGATCTGCTTCAACGGTCAGGCCTTCTAAGTCAATGGAAATGAAAGGGAATAAGAAAATTTTCTTTCTTAATAAAATTGTTTCCGAGAAAGTGGATTTTACAGATTTTTCCTCCCTACCTTCCGCCTCCAACTCCTTCCTTCTTTCCTTCTTTGTTTCCTTCCTTCCTTCCTTTTCAACCTTCCTTCCTTTCTTCTTCTATATTCCTGCTATATCAATCTTAATCTCTTAATATAAATAGATATCTCTGGCCAAATAGGAGAGAGGTCACATACAACGAAAGAGAGGGATGCATTTATAGACAGATGGGGGCATGGAGGGGGGCAGTTGCTGTAGTTACAGAATCCTTGATTTTGAAGGGACCCTAGGTAACGTTCTCTAGTTCATCCTCAAAATTCACGGTCACTGTGATTGATAGATAGCCTACTGGTTTGTGTTTGGCCATTTGCAGAGCACAGCCTTGTGAATTAGCCTAGTCCAGAGCTTAGCAAACTATGGCCTGTAGGCTGAATTTAAGCTGTTGCCTGTTTCTGCAAATAAAAGTATTTTCGGAACACAGCAACAGTCATTCATGTACATACTGTCTATGTCTGCGCAGTGGGCAATAGCAGGGTGAAGGAGTTTACGGCAGATCTCTATGGCCTACAAAGTCTAAAATATTTATTATCTGGTCCTTTACAAAAAAAAGTTGCTGACTTCTGGCCCAATATTGTTAGAGAGCACTAACTGTTAGAAGTTCTTAGTGCAGAGATAAAATCTGTCATTAGCAAGTTATGTCATTAGTCCTAACTGTATCATCAAGAGTCATGTAAAATGAGACTGTCCACTTTTCCACATGACAGTCCTTCAAATTCATGAAGATCGTGCTTACAACCACCCATAGAACGAGTTGCGTGGACTAATATCTGCACCTCATTTGGTCTTTCCTCATTTAACTGTGTTTCTAGACCTTTCAACATCCTGTTCTCTATCATCATTTTGCAGTAAATTTTGATATTCACAGACTATTTGTTTACTGCTATATCTCTATGACTTTGAACAGCATTTAGTGGAAGCTGAATAAATATTTATTAATTAAATGAACATAAGAAAATTTGGGGGAGAGTGTTGATATTTTAGTGCATCTCCCTTTATTCTTTTACCTTGCATTTGATTTTTTGTATATCACAATTATACTGTATACTTTTTACTCTGAGTTTTGCTGGAATATTGTATTCTGGTCTTTACATTTTTATTACCTACTCACATGAAATTCAGTGTCTTCACACGTGAATAATAATGCCTACCTCTGATATATACACAGGTTCAAAGCTAGAAGCTGGCTAGATTTCTAAAAAAACAACCTTTTGATGGGGAAGGGCAGTTAGTCAATATATATAAAGACTCTAGTACAATTTCTGGCATATGTAGGTACAGCTATAACTATAAAAATAATCTGTGTAAATATGTTAACTTTTTCTATTGTGGATTAATGATTCTTTTAAAATATGGCATCTAAAAACTCAACACAAGTATCTAAAATATGACTGGCCTGATTGGCATCCTTTGCTCTGTATACTGTATGCTTTTGATGGAGCCTGAGATTACACATTCTCCCTCTCTCTCCCTCCTGGTTTTTCTCACCTTCCTCTCTCTTTCTCCTTTTACAAACATTCATGCTTTTCTGATAGTTCTCCTTTCTCCATGTAGCCATGGAATTCAGTTAGTTCCTCTTGGTCGCATGAACAGCAGTGAAGCGGAGTATTCTAATTCGGTATTTCTGCAGCTGTTACTAAATCCAAACAGGATTTTTAAATTATGTCACTGAAATTTCATTTTATTCATATTTTGAATCCATATTTTTATACAATGCTTATCTATCTTTAGGTCAGTCACAAATATGATAAGTAATTCAAGTTTTGGCAAAGTGTTCAAAAAGGACTAAATGCAATCCCTGAGAACTCTGCTTGAGGTCTAGATTGAAATCAATTAACCAACACAGATTCTATGAAATAATAACATAACAAAATGAAAAAGCCAGTTAAATGCTTATGCTTAGAGGCATTTGCATTGAATTTCTCTTTCCATTTATTTCTATTATTTACAGGTCATCTGTTTAATAATCTGTCCTAAAGTTTTACCGTTATTCAATACCTATGTATTGCGCTGTACAAAGCACTTTGTACACATAATATTTCATCCTCAAAAAAGTTCTATGATAGATTATAGGAGAAGTGTGACTCCAAGAAATTGAGTAATTGGCCCAAGGTCATAAGACCAGAGAGGGTAAGAGCTGGTTCAGACACAGATGTGATTAACCAAAGTCCCTGTCTTTAATCACTAGGCGCACTGTCTTAAAATTTACGTAATATTCATTTACTCTGGACACTCAGCTAAAGCACCTAGAACAGGGGCCAGTTAACTTCTCCCGTAAAGGGCCATACAGTAAATGTTTTTGGCTTTGCTGGCCCTAGAGTCTCCCTTGCAACTGCTCAACTGTGCCACTGTAGCATGCAAGTAGCCATAGAAAACATGTAAACAAATGTCTATGGATGAATTACAATAAAACTTTATTCACAAAACAGGCAGAGTCAGATTCGGCCCTTGGACCATAGTTTCCTGACCCTTGATCTAGATGGCATGTGCCTATTTCCTTACTCATCCCCCAGAGCAAAATAAGTTTTCAGAAACTCTTCAGCCCTGAAATAGGTTCAATAAGGTATAGAAGAAAATTCTTTATATTGTTCTGTTTTTTCAAAACAGAAAGAAATTAATCTTTATTTTATTTACAGATCAACACTGGTGCCCTCCTTTGTCTCTGTGTCTCATGGTCACATTTCGGGGAAAGAACGTGAGGTCCCTCGAGGGTCGGACAGGATTCCCACTGTGCAGGGCAGTCAACACCGAGTCTTTCCTCAGCAGCTCTGGGTGAGTTAAAAGGTATTACAGTTTATCTGGCCTGATTAAATGGATTAATAGATTTTATCATCAAGTTTTAACTAACTAGCCCTCACAAAACAGAGATGGCTTCAAGGTTTCTGAATAGAAGCTACAGATTAAAGATAACGGTAATAATGAAAACTTAAGTAAACAAGAAGAAAATGGCAGAACTGGCCTTTCTCCTTCATATGGTACAAGATCTTTATAAGCCACACAGAGCAGTAAAAAAAAAAAAAAAAATCACCTTATCACATCTGACATTAAGTGCAGATTTTTGTTTGAAATATTACTGATGATAGAGGACACGTAGACAATTTGTAAGTAATTACAGATACAAGAAGTGATGTCCTCTTTCCCCCTCTAATGTAGAGAGGGGCATAAGCAAAAACAGCTGGAGACCACTGTCCTATTAGTATCTGGTGGTCCTTCAGGGCAGGGACCATAGTTACACACTCAGTGCCTAGCACTACGTCTGGAACAGAGTATGCACTTCAAAATACATACTGAATGCTAAAGTTAATGCAATAATACAGCCTTAGCTTGATCATTCCTATACTGTAATGCTTAAATTAAAGGCTCATGTCAAGGAGACAAGCAATACAGATTACCTATATAGAAAGAAATTATTCCTGGGAGTATGAAGCTGACTACTCAAAATCATGGGGGTCCACTGACTTCAAGGTGGATAGGGAAGTCTTACATGTGTTGTTTATATAGAACCCTAACCTACATTGTATTTAAGTCCTATAAATCATCATTAAAACTTTTGGAAATAAAAGGATACAAGTTTTTTAGGGTAGCATATGTGCCACAACAACCTAGATTCTATGATAGCAGATATTAACATGATGTAGTGGAAAGAAGGAAATTTGAAGGCTGCTTGGCTCAATAAGACTTCTGTGGTATTTTAGAAATATTTTAAGTCTCTCAGTGTTAAAAGCACTTAATTTTCAGATCTATGCCTAAACTGGTAAAATATATAGCACATCTGAATATGTAGCCCATTTCAATGACATTCCATCTGTTTAAGATTTATTCTTTAACTATCAATTAGCTCGACTTGGTAATATTTTGCCTTCTTCTCAGCAAATAATAAGCACGATGAAGGACATGTTAAATATCTTCCCTTGTAAAGTCTTTCCTCTTCTTTTTATGTATATATACCTAGAATCAAGCTCTCATCTGTCGTCAGTTCTTAGCATTGTGTTGTGTTCTAGTATCAGTGGCAGCCAGTCTCCGGATGGTCTCCAATGATCCCGCCTCCTACTGTTCACACCCAGTCCCCTCCCACGCTGTATCACGGTTGAACTGGGTGACTATCAGAATATGGCAGAAGAGATGGTGGTCCCTTCAGAGTCTAGCTCATAAAAGACATTGTGGCTTCTGCTTCCGTCTATCTGCCTCTCTCTCTCTCTTTCTCTCCCGTCCTGGATTGCTCGCTCTGGGGGTAGTTAGCCACCATGTCATGAGGACACGTCAGCAGCTTTACGGAGGTGGTCCATGTGGTGAGGAACTGAGGCCTCCTGCCAACGACCACATGACTGAGCTTCCTTGGAAGCAGATCCCCCAGCCCCCCTCAAACCTGGCTGACATTGTGACTATAACCTCATAACAGACTCTGAGCCAAAACCACCCAACTAATCTGAGCCCAAATTCCTGACCCATCAAAACTATGAGATAATAAATGTTTATGTTTTAAGCCACTAGGTTTTAGGATAATTTGCTATGCCATGATAGATAACTAATATAGTAATGTACCTCATAGCAAAACAAAATACAAACTACTGCACAACTCCTCAATATTTTACCTAATATACACCTCTTATTCAATATGAGAATCTAGTTTTTCTGTTTAACCATATACTGAAAAAGTCTTGTGTCCCATTCTTCATCAAACTAAATCCACGAATTACCCCATAAAATTTCTCCCTACCTTTTAAAGTCTTTTCACTATTCCATCACTTCCAAGAAGCTAGACTAAACCTTGTAGTTTTCTTTCTCTCTCTCTTCTACAGATCTACTCACCACACTGCTGTATTTTCTACATTTTGCTCAATAAATGGAATTGTAAGCATCCTAAGGGCAATCTACATACACATCTTAGGCTTTCAAGTTCCTGCCTACAGACCAACACTGAGCATCAAGCTCAAAGACAGAATTTTATAATTGAAAAGGATTTTAATTCAGAAGTCTTAATATTTGAAGTCGAGACAGAGTAAGCAACCTCCTCAAGCCTACATGACAGGTCTGCATTAGATTCCAGGAATTTTATTTCTCAACCTAGTCCTATTTCCACATCACCACTTTAAAACAAAAATGATGCTGGTATGATAGTTGTTAAACTGCAGAGGCAGAGGAAAAATGGTTGTATCTAATTCTATGTCCTTTATGGAATCCTTTAAGTCCCATCACAACTCAATTCATGTTTATTATTTTTATCATGCCAAATATTTCATTTTTAAGCAATGAGAAGCAGGTTTAAAAAAAAAAAAGAAGGAAAACCAAGACCAAAGGAAGTTACAGTCATGATTTATTTTAAGACCTATGTTTTAAACAATGTTTCTCTTTCCAGATTTCTGAACTACTTTGTCAGAGAGAACACTCCACCTGCCGAGTTTTTTACCTTGATCCTGGCTATGCTTGGGACTAATGATTCCCAGCTGTTCTTTTTGTGTTGCATTTGCTCTTTCTGTGCATTTGGTGCCTAAGAGATTGGACAATGACGATATGGACATGTATATTTATATGCATATATGGACATGTATATTTATACGCATATAAGTAGGATTTCCACAGAAAGATATATACATCTCATTGGTGGGACAAAATAGCTCCCCTACTGAGGAAAACGGATACCCATATGAATGCTCTGTTTTGCTCATCTCTCCTCGTTTGCATTTATTCTTTGATCAGTTTCCATCCCAACTTTTTTTACTCCCAGAGAATTCTGTCAGGATGGAGGGCTTTTGGCAACACTCTCAAGTAAGTTTAGGATCTGTCTGAGGGTGCCATTTCAGAATTAGCAGCAGATTTTCTAATTCTACCTATGCAATGCATTAGAGACAGTAGTCACATAATAAATTTTTGTTGAATAATGGAAAGAATTAATGCACCAAATGATGGCCTATGAATCCACAGCTAGAGAAAAGTTGTCTTCAATATTCTACATCAGTAATTTTCAATCGTATTTTCTTCCACGATAAAAATGCTATCTTTACATGACAGGTCACATTCACATAGATGACATACTCCTATAGGTATATCCAAAATTTTTTGAAAATTTTTGCACTTAAATTTTTTTTTACTTAATCACAAGTAACATACTTTAAGATTCATAGTCATCAGTAAAAGCCACTCACAATGAGTGTGGGATTAGTTAAACAGACAATAGTGTGTTATGTAGCATGCCCAGGATGTCCATTTCATCTCTACCTCCCAAGAATGCAAATTGGAATGAGATAATGATGCTGTTTTAGAAAAACTTCGAATTTGTTCTAATTTGAAGTGAGGCATCATTTATAATCTGAGGTTCTTTAAGTATAATTAGTTACAAATTACAAAATTTTTCACAGCTGTTGATGGCATAAGAGTCTAAATTTATACTTTTGTTGAGAACCATTTATATCTATTGACTTTTAAAGAAATGGAATTGGATTAATACATTGGAAAATATCACCATGATATATTGATGTATATATATACATTAATGTATTGTAATATAAATGAATGTAACTATTAACGAGTCAAATAAGCACTTTTGATCTCCCTTTCTTCCTTCCTTCCTTCCTTCTCTCCTTCCTTCTTCTTCCTCTTCCTCTTCTCTTTTTCTTCTTTTCTTTTCTTTTTATAAATTTAAAAGGCAGGGCCTGGGTGGCTTCTCCTATCCTTTAATGCTCTGATATTCTGTTTCTCTATTTAAGAAAAAATAAGCTCTTGTTCTGCAGGGATTTTGTCTAAAATATTCTTTACAGTACCGAGAATGAATAATCCTCTCTCACTATAGATGTCAACTCTTGTCACTCACTCACTATATATTTGTTCTAGTTTCTGTACTTACTGTGAATTTATATTGTAATACTCTCATAAGCAGCCATTTAAAAAGTAATTTCTCTGTCTTAGATTTCTCTCAGGGTGAACACAGTTGCTAATCTGAGCCCAGAAGGCTTAGATAAGGTATAATGAATAGATCTAATGTAAATCTACCTCAGGGGCTACTTAAGAGTGCTGGGTTGAGAACTCGTCTCAGGCAAAGTCTGGAATCAAGGGAAAAGAGTGACATGTTCATTTAGAGATGACTGTTATTACCATCGGTTGGAGTAGAGGAAAATAGTAGCATATGTGCCATATATTTGCCATCCTTCATCTAAAATTCATTTATTCAGTCATCCCTGCCTTTAGAATAAGCTCTCAGCTAGGCATAGCTTTCCGATCACAAATGGTAATGGGATGCAGGTGTACATTTCTAACAAGTTCTCAGGTGCTGCTGATGCTGCTGACCTGTAGAACACACTTGGAACAGCAAGGTGGAGGAAGCTTCATTTAATAAAAAGAAAAAGTTTACTTTGCAATTTTTCTTTGCAGAAGTGAGATCAGACTAGTTCTTGAAGACAACAAAGGACAAGATAGCAGTCAAAGTTTACCTAAGAGATAGGTATTGTCTGAGAAGGAACTAAGCCAAGCAGAATGAATTTAAAGAAGCACTAGGTCCTTTGGAACTAATGTATCTTCATATTATGATAAGAAAAATTAAGTTAGGTCTAAGTATCTATGTACATATCACATTTAATTTTAATGTACAATGAACTACAGATATCTTTCACTAAATATTTTACTGTAAGTTTTTTTTCTCTTAGACCTAAATTACTTATTAGCACATTAATGAAGCCTCTTAAGAAACCAACCTCTATCGGCCGCCAAGTTTGTTCTAGATTTAGTAAGGCAACCACATCAATGGTACCCTTCTGATTTAAAAGAATTAGAGTATCCTGTCAGAGAAACACATTTGTACTAGTTGAGGTTTAGTCCCACTCAATAAGAAGTTTCTATTGAAAGAATGTTGCAGGGATTTAAGCAACATGAAGTCACGCTGCTTTTCTTGTAGCCCCAGTATGTACCATATGAAAACAGGAAAGTTCAGGGGGTGCCTGGGCATTGTAAATATTATTTAATCATACTCACAAGACCTCAATTGCTTTGCTTCTTGTGTCCTAAATATGTTAATATAATTTGTCAGTCTCAAGCAAAATTTTAGTATTAGCCCCGAAATATCTTGGCAAATGAATGCTAAATCTTTCTCTCTCTCCCTTTCTTTCCTTTCTTCCTTCCTCTCTCCCTCTCTCTCTTTCTTTTCTTTCCACCTAACTTCCTTCCTTTAAATTTTTTCCTTTTTTGCTGGTTATAACTATAATCTCTCATGACTATGGCGGATCCTTTCTTCCTTTAAAATTTTCCTTTTTTTGCTGGTTATAAATGCAATCTGCTATGACCATGGTAGAAAATGAAATGGAAAATACACAAAAGCAAAGAGAAGAGGATAACAACGCCTGTCTCGGGAGTTAGCCACTGCTCACAGTTCAGCATATTTTCTTCAATATTTTTATGCTAAATATTTTCTTTAAACTTTGCAGAATGTTCAAAAAAGAGTGGAAATATGAAATAAGTTTTAAAATTATTCTTTTTACATAAAAGAATCTTGTACAATAAATTTAATTTACAACCCAGGTTTCCATTTTAGCAACCTACAACATTTTGTCCTGGATGAGGCTTAGTTATATATCACATACATTCATTCTTTTTGAAAACTTAATTTCATCTAGATGTTAATTTTCAAAAGCACAAATCAAAAGCATTAGCACCCCCTTGTGGTATAACAAATTTTAAGCACAAAGAAGAGTTATACTTAAACTCGCCTCAATTTTTCTTTCATTCACTGTTTTTAATAATGTACAAAATAATTTTAAATCTTTTATATGTAACATGTAATTTCAAATATATTCTGGTCATTTCAAAGCACAAATGCACAGCATAAATCAAAATGTTAAAAGTAATACTACTGATTCAAAGAGAAGATTAATACTTTGTTACATATATGATATTAACTCTCTACATGATATTTTTCTATGACCTTATGATAATGACAGCATATTTTAAAGCACTTAAATTTATTTTTAGAAAGTAGATAGAACTTTTCAAATGTGTGTGTGAATCAGCTGAGGTTTTGTTAAAATGCAAATTCTGATTCAATAGGTTTGGGTGGAGCCTGAGATTCTGTATTTCTAATAAGTTCCCTGAAGAAACTGATGTTGCTGGTCCAAGCAGCACACTTGGAGTAGTAATTGGGTAGAAAAAATATTTAAATTTTTGGAATAAAGCATTTAAAAATATTTATAAATATTTTACATGACCAAAGTAATAAATATAGATACAATTCTTTGGGAGATCATTGCACTTTAAAAAGAGAAACACTTTTACAAACTAATTGATTTCTGCACATTTTAATATACTATCTTATATTAACAAATTCACAGAAAATTCCCATTGGTATTTGTGGTTTTCTTTTATGCCTTTTTGATGTGCAAATGTGAAAACAAAAGGCTATTTTGATATGTATTTTACTTCTAAATGTTTCTCACCTCTCAGATTTTCACAGAAATCTTTGCTTGAATTAAAAATCACTTAGAAGTATGAATTTTGACCCTAGAACTTTTGTCAGCACCAAATGTCAAAGGAACGATGCATTTAGCACTGTGCTTGGCACATAATAAGAACTCATATATTTTAGCTATTATTATATCATTCCATCAAATACAATAATCAAACAAAGCCTCCAACTATAAGAGATTTATTAATGGTTTTGAAGACAATCATATTGAAAAGATTGTGCTAAGAAAAAGTAACTAAGTAGTGGTGCTTCCTTCCGCTAAGGAACACGCCACCTACACCTATGACAGTAAACAGCTATTTTAAAGATTCTTGGTTTCAATAGTTTTCCATCCCTAATTTAGCGCCATATTCAGAAGGAAAAAACTACTTGAATGTTAGCTGAACACACTTTATTGTTTGTGTTTTATCCTTTACCACAGAGTATTTAAAGCTTTAAATCCTCTGGGAAAGGTTACTATTTCTTTTTAAAATATTTCCATATACCTATAATATTATTCTAATAATCTTCATTTCTAGAAAGGCAGATAGATTACATTCAGAATGATGTGTGTGTGTGAAATAAAAGAATAGTTAATTGGTGATAAGTAAATGATCTAATACTTTGAATCCCGGGATAGGAACAAAAGCAAGATTATTGTACAAGTCCTAGGAAACTATGGGAATGACAGTCATTTTTGATGTCCAAATAACACAATTTTACTAAAAAATAAACAGAAAAGGAGAAAAGAACCTCACAGCATATATAAGTTCATACAAAAAAGTAAGCATGTATTATTATCCAACCTGTCCAAATTAGGAAATCAAAGTTTAAAAGATAAATAACTTACCTTATCTCTAGGAGCCAATGATAACACTTAAGTTCTAATAAAAATGATGTGCTCCTGAAGGCCATGAACTATAGCTCTTTAATACATACGTAGACCCTCTAGGACTACAGCATACGGAAGACTCATCATATTGCCTCTGTTCACTCTTAATATAGGACGCCATTAAAAGAACACCCATTATTGGGTGTTCAGTGCCCACAGTAGGGGCTGGGCACTTCAGCCTCAAGATAGATTTAGGATATCATCATTGTGTGTGAGCTCTAGGGATTACACACCTCTATTCCAACAAATTTTTTTTTTCCTACTTCAATTATGTCATCAGATGAGAAAGGAGTATCCACCTCTAATGCCATTTCAAACTCTGGCCCAGTGTGTGGACCACTGCAGTCTGTGACACAGACGGGACTGAAAATCTGAGTGGGAAGTAATATAATACAAGCACTTCAGAAAGTGACAGCATGAAGGATTAGAAAACTACACTGTTTATAGTGGCAAAAGTAGCAGTATAAACCGAAAAGTAACAGCTTGACAAAAAGAGTGATTAGGAAACAGCTGTTATAAATGACTTTTTGCTTTAGATATTTAATTTACACTGACTTAGGTGTATAACCATTTTAATTGGCATTTTAAAATAATTCACCAAGAATATGAATGCATCACATTAGCTAAACACAAGGCACATTTATAAGTGAAAAATTACAAACTTATGACAATCTTGTGCCTTTCTCCTAACGACATTTCCAACTTTTAATGGTTTGTATTTGTATTTCTTTCTTTGTAGACATAGTATAATTAATATAGACATGCCATTCAGTGTTTAGATTTTATATAAACTTATTATACTTAGAACAGCTTCCAGCTGTGGAGTTAATATTTATTCAAATTTCTATACATATGAAAATAAGGAATTCAGATCTATTTCTTTCTTTTTATTTTTTTAAAGAAGAAATATTTCACTGAGGAAGCCCTTGCAAGCACAGAAAATCTTCCAATATGGACTATTTTCTATTTCTGAAGAAATCACCACTGCTGTCAGATTTTTGACAAAGAAAACCATAAACTCTAGTAGAATTTCAAATAAGATTGTCCATCAGGTAGAATAGTCGCTCCTTATGCATGTGTTTTGAGTTTATATGAAATGGAAGACAAATGCATGCACTACGTTACTGCATCTAAGACAAAAACGTAACGTGTTCTGTGACTCTGATCTCCACTCTGGGTTAGATACTATCTGATTAATTCTATATGATCTATAAGAAGCATTGTCTACTCTGCAGTTCCAAAAATTTTAAAGCATGATGAAGTACAACAGAGATGACCTTTGCCATACACTAGATTTTTAAAAATTGGAGAAATATCCTGATTATAGACACTGGATAATATTTTTATTCTAATTTTGTGAACAAGATGAAGTATTGTAGGATAGATGATGTATCAGATAGGTAAATAATTTCTGGTTGAACAAAGATATTCAGAGAATATCACAAAATCACAGGACAGATAAGCGAGGATATTATGGAGTAGTTGAAGAAAATGAGGACGTTTAGCAGAAGGAAAGAAGACTTGGCACATCCTTGATAACTCTACTCAACTAAGGGCTGAGTATGAAAGAGAGCACAGAATTATTTAGGGTTGCCTCAGGAGACCAAAATAACAAAAAGGAAAATTCCAGCCCTAAATAAAAAAATAGGTCATGCCTTATCATCAACCATGCTGTTGTTGTTGTTAATCGAGGTCACACTGGTTTATAACATTACATACATTTCAGGTGTATATCATTATATTTCGACTTCTGTATACACTACATTGTGTTTACCACCAAAAGTCTAGTTTCCATCCATCACTGGGTAAACCTTTTCATCGCCCCCCGCCACCTTCCCCTCTGGTTACCACCGTTCTACTCTCTGTATCTATGTGTTTGTTTGTTGTTGTTGTTTCACCTTCCACATATGAGTGAGATCATACGGTATTTGTCTTTCTCTGCCTGACTTATTTCGCTTAGCATACTACCCCTCAAGTTTCATCCATGTTGTTGCAAATGGCAAGATTCATCTTTTTTATGGCTGTGGAGTATCCCCTGGTATACCACCTCTTTATTCATTCATCCATCAATGGGCACTTGGGTTGTTTCCACGTCTTAGCTATGTAAATAATGCTGCAATGAATGTAGAGGTGCATATATCTTTTTGAATTAGTGTTTTTGTATTCTATGGATAAATACCCAGAAGTGGAATAACGACATCATGTGGTAGCTCTAGTCTTAATTTTTTGAAGAATCTCCATACTGTTTTCCATAGTGGCTGCACCAATTTACATTCCCACCAGCAGTGTACAGGAGATTCCTTTTCTCCACGTCCTCTCTAACACTTGTTATTTCTTGCCTTTTTAATAATAATCATTCTGATGGGCATGAGGTGATATCTCATTGTGGTTTTGATTTGCATTTTCCTAATAATTAGTGATGTTGAACATCTTTTCATGTGCCTGTTGGCCATCTGTATATCTTCTTTGAAAAAACGTCTGTTCAGATCCTCTGCCCATTTTTTAATCAGGTTGTTTGGTTTTTGTTGTTGAATTTTATGAGTTCTTTATATATTTTGGATATTAATCCCTTATTGGATGTATGATTTGCAAACGTCTTCACCCACTCGGTAGGTTGTCTTTTCATTGTGTTGATGGTTTCCTTTGCTGTGTAAAAGCTTTTTAGTTTGATGTAGTCTCACTTGTTTATTTTTTCTTGTGTTTCCCTTGCCTGAGGAGACACATTCAAAAAGATACTGCTAAGACTGATGTCAAAGAGCATACTACTTATGTTTTTCCTAGGAGTTTTATGGTTTCAGGCCTTACATTCAAGTTTTTAATCAATTTTGAGTTAATTTTTGTGTATGGTGCAAGATAATGGTCTACTTTCATTCTTTTGCATGTGGCTGTCCACTTTTCCCAACACCATTTATTGAAGAGACTTTCCTTTCTCCATTGTATGTTCTGGCTCCTTTGTTGAAAATAAGCTGTCCATAAACTGTGGGTTTATTTCTGGGCTCTCAATTCAGTTCCATTGATCTATGTGTCTTTTTCTGTCAATACTATGCTGTTTTGATTACTATAACTTTGAGTATATTTTGAAATCAGGGAGTATGATACCTTTAGCCTTGTTCTTTTTTCTCAGGACTACATTGGCTATTTGAGGTATTTGCTGTTCCATATAAATTTTAGGATTCTTTGCTCTATTTCTATGAAAAATGTCAATGGCATTTTGATAGAGATTGCATTGAATCTGTAGATTGCTTTAGACAATATGAATATTTTAACTATGTTAATTCTTGCAATCCATGAGCACAGAATATCTTTCCATTTCTTTGTGTCTTCTTCGATTTTTTTGAACAATGTTTTATAATTTTCAGTATACAGGTCTTTTAGCTCCTTGGTTAAACTTATTCCTAGGTATTTTACTCTTTTTCTTGTGATTGCAATGGATTGTTTTCTTGATTTCTCTTTCTGCTAGCTTGTTGTTAGTGTATAGAAATGCAACTACTTTTTGTATGTTGATTTTTTACCCTGCGACTTTACCATATTAGTTAATTATTTCTCATAGTTTTTTGGTGGATTTTTTTAGGGTTTTATATATATATATATATATATATATATAAAATCATATCATCTGCAAATAGTGACAATTTTACTTCTTCTTTTCTAATTTGGATACTTTTTATTTCTTTTTCTTGCCTAATTGTTCTGGCTAGGACTTCCAATATTATGTTGAATAAGAATGGCCAGAGTGGGCATCCTTGTCTTATTCCTGTTCCTAGAGGGATAGCTTTCAGTTTTTAACTATTGAGTATGATGTTGCCTGTAGGTTTGTCATACACAGCCTTTACTATGTTGAGGTACTTTCCTTTTATGTACACTTTGTGAGAAATTTTATCATAAATTTATGCTGAACCTTGTCAAATGTTTTCACTGCATCTATTAAGATGAACATATGATTTTTATTCTTTATTTTGTTCATGTGGTGTATCACATTGATTGACTTGCAGATGTTGAACCATCCTTGTATCCCTGGAATTAATCCCACTTGATTGTAGTGTATAATTCTTTTAACATATTGTTATATTTCATTTGCTAATATTTTCTTGAGGATTTTTGCATATATGTTCATTGATATTGGCCTGCAATTTTCTTTCTTTGTGTTGCCCTTCTTTGGTTTTGGTTTCAGGGTAAGGTTGGCCTTGTAAAATGAGTTAGGAAGCTTCCCCTCCTCTTCAATTTTTTTGGAAGAGTTTGAGAAGGCTAGGAATTAAATCTTCTTTGAATGTTTGGTAGAATTCACTGGAGAAGCCATCTGGTCCTGGACTATTGTTTTGGGGGGAGGTTTTTGATTACTGTTTCAACCCCCTTACTAGTGATCAATCTATTCAGATTCTCTATTTGTTCATGATTTAGTTCTGGAAGTTTGCATGATTCTAACTATTTATCTATTTCTTCTAGGTTATCCAGTTTATTGTTGTATAGTTTTTCACAGTATTCTCTTTTAATTCTTTGTATTTCTGTGGTATCCATTGTAATTTCCCCTCTTTTGCTTCTGATTTTATTTATTCGAGCTTTCTCTCTTTTTTTCCTAGTGAGTTTAGCTAAAGGTTTATCAATTTTATCTTTTTAAAGAACCATCTGTTTCATTGATCTTTTCTATTGTCTTTTTAATGTTTCATTTATTTCCACTCTGATTTTTATTATTTTCTTCCTTCTGACTTTGGGTTCATTTTGTTCTTTTTTTTTCTAGTTCCTTAGATTAACGTTAGATTGTTTATTGGAGATTTTTCTTGTTTCTTAAGGTAGGCTTGTATTGCTATAAACTTCCCTCTTAGCACTGCTTTTGCTGCATCCAATAGATTTTGGTATGTTGCATTTTCATTTTCATTTGTCTCCAGGTATTTTGTTATTTCTCCTTTGATTTCTTTATTGATCCAATAGTTGTTCAGTAGCATGTTGTTTAGTCTCCACATATTTGTGACTTTTCCAGCTTTCTTCTTGTAGTTAATTTCTAGTTTCATACTGTTGTGGTTGGAAAAGTTGCTTGATACGATTTCAATCTTCTTAAAATTAATGAGACTTGATTTGTTTCCCACATATGGTTTATGCTTGAAAATATTCCATGTGCACTTGAGAAGAATGTGTTATTCTGCTGCTTTTGGATGGAATGTTCTACATATATCTATTAAGTCCATCTGGCTAATGTTTCATTTAATGCTGATGTTTCCTTGTTGACTTTCTGTCTGTATGATCCATTGATGTAAGTGGGGTATTAAAGTCCTCTACTATTAATGTGTTGCTGTCACTGTCAATTTCTCCCTTTAGGTCTGTTAATAATTGCTTTATATATTTTGGTGCTCCAATGTTAGGTGCATATATATATTAATAAATGCTGTCTTCTTGATGAGTTGTCCCCTTTAACATTGTATTATGTCCATCTTTATCTCTTGTTATCTATTTTTGGCTTAAAGTCTATTTTGTCTGATATAAGTATGGTCACACCTGCTTTCTTTTGGTTGCCATTCGCTTGGAGTATCATATTCCATTTCTTCACTTGATGCCTATGTTTGTCTTTAGAGCTGAGATGGGTCTGCTGGAGGCAGCATATTGTTGGGTCTTGTTTACTAATCCATCCAGACACTTGGTGTCTTTTGATTGGTGAATTTAATCCATTTACATTTAAGGTGAACACTGATTTTTGAGGACTCAATACTGCCATTTTATCTTTTGTTTTCTGGTTGTACTGTATTTGCATTGTTTCATTTTCCTTGTGTTTCCACCTGCCATTTCAGTTTGGTGGTTTTCCGTGATGTGTTTCTCACTTTCCTCTTTTTTTATGTTTTGTGTCTCTGCTCTGAATTTTTGTTTTCTGGTTACCACAAAGTTTGTATAAAAGGTCTCATAGATAAGATAGTCCTTTTTCTGCTGATAGCATCTTACCTTCATTTGCCTATACGGATTTCATCCTTTTCCTCTTCTTCTATATTTTTGTTGTCACAAATTATCTCTTTTTATGTTATGAGTTCAATACCAAATTGAAGTGGTTATAATCATTTTTAATGCTTCCTTTCCCTTTAACCTTTATGTTATGATTAAGTGTTTACCAACCTATTCTGATATAGAGTTGTAATTTTCTGATTCTGTCTGTCCATTTACTACCTTGCTCAAAGTTTTGTATACCTTTGCCTTTTTTGTTTCAGGTAGGAGAGCTCCTTTCAACATTTCCTGTAAGGCAGATCTAGTGGCAATGAACTCCCTCAGCTTTTGGTTATCTGGCAAAGTCTTTACTTCTCCTTTGTATCTGAATAATACCTTTTCTGGATAGAGTCTTCTTGGCCGACAGTTTTTATCTTCCAATAGTTTGAATGTATCATTCCACTCTATCCTGGCCTGTACAGTTTCTCCTGAGAAATCTGCTGATATGCTAATTGGGATTCCCTTGTAGGTTATTGGTTTTATTCTCCCCCCCCCCACCACCGGCTGTCTCTAATATTCTTCATCATTGACTTTTGATAGTTTTATTATGACGTGTCTTAGAGAAAGTCTTTTTGCATTGAGATAATTGGGTGTTAGTTTCATGTATTTCTATTTCCAGTGCCTTCCCCAAATTTGGGAAGTTCTCAGCTATTTTTCATTAAATAACCTCTCTGCTCCCTTCTCTCTCTCTCCTCCTTCTGGGATACCCATTATCCTTATGTTGCCCTTCCTAATGAAGTCAGATAATTCTCATAGAATTTTACATTTAAAAAAAAAAATCTTAGTTCTCTCTACTCTTCTACCTGCATGATTTCTAGGTTTCTATCTTCAAGCTCACTAATTCTCTCTTCCATATGGTCTGCTCTATTTCCAGTGCTTTCTAACACATTCTTCACCTCATTTATTGAGTTCTTCACCTCCAGAATTTCTGTTTAGTTCTCTTTTAGAGTTTCAATCTCTTTGGTAAAGTATTCTTTTTGTTCATTAATTTTATTCCTGAGCTCATTGAACTGCCTTTCTGAGTTTTCTTATAGCTCGTTGAGTTTCTTCATGACAGCTATTTTGAATTCTTTATCAGTCAGAACATAATCTTCCATGACTTTATGTTTGGTTTCTGGAAAATTATTAATTTTTTTTGTGATGCCACATTACCATGGCTTTTCAAGGTGCTTGATGAGTTATTCCTCTGCTGGTGCACTTGTCATAGTAAACACATTTCTTATTTAGGTATAGCTTTGTTTGTTTTGATTCTAATTACCCAACTAGTTGGAGATTAGAGGCCTTCAGTTTGTTTTTCAGTAGGTGAAGCTATAGCACTAGTTTTTGGTTTCTCTTATTTGAGGTGCCTCTGGCTATATTTGAGGACTGGCACATGCCACCCTCCACCACTTCTATTAGGGGTATTGCCAGTGCTTTTGTCATTGCCTGCAACTCCAGGGTCACCAATGCCCTGCTGTTGCCAGTGTCATGGTCACTGGCTTCACCACCAGGGGTCCAGGGATGACTGATGCCTTCACAGCATCTGGGATCACTTGGTTCAGAAGCTCCACTGCTACAGTAGGGGGACAGAGAAGGTGGGGAGGGAGTTGGGTTTGCAGGGCAACACCTCTATAGTTGCTTGTTTTTTGTGGCCACAGGTGCCACTGTGGTTAGGAAGCCATAGTCATGCACATACCTCTGCTGCTGCCCACTGGGTTCTCTGGGGCTGGGGGTGGCTGGCTCAGCCACCATGGCCAGGATCCTGGGGACCTCCTCTGCTGTTCCCCTGGTTCACCTCCTCTACGGGCTCCAATCGACCAACATTCATTGTTTCAATGTGTGGATCTCTCCAGCTTCCTGGTGTGTTGGGCAATGTAGCCTTTGCTGGGTTATGGATGTTTTGCTCACTGAAGATTGAAGGAGAGAGACAAAGGAATCCTCTCACTCTGCCATGATGATGACATCTATCCATGTTGTTTTTGAAACACATAAAATCTGTCACATTCAAAGCTATGATCATCACAGTGCAATCCTGCTATGCTTAGCACTTTCAAAAATCAGACATCAGCCATAAAACCCAAATATATTGTTTATGGTGCACTAAAGTGTAGTAATCAAGTCTATGCAAATAGGAGTAAAATACATTTAAGAGTACCCCTAAGTATAGTTTCAAGCAGTGCAATATTTCTGTAACCTGATAAGAAACAAAAACACCATAAACACCAATTAAAGATATAGATAAATAAAATGGAGTTTTATAGGAAATTATATATATATACACTAGAAATTATATTATATTTATAAATTATATTAAATATATATTCTAGAAATATATATATCTGTATTCTGGAAATATATTTTTACATACATATTCTGGAAATAGTGATTACAATAACACCAAAACACTATGGCAAAAATCTTTATGTATTTATGGTGTGAAAGTGTCAGATGGTTAGTGTAAGATACATAACTAGTATACAGTTTTAATGATGTCTTCAAGTAGAAAACATTAAAGCTGACAAATGATCTCATTTGGGAAGACTAATGATCAAATTCATTGAAAAGTATTGTTTAACAAATTATTTGAAATACTACATATATATTAAATTATATATTAAATTATAATTAATTTTATATATTTAATTTTATATATATATTTATTGTTTAAAAATATACATTTGCTTTTCATAGCTGATAGAAGGCCCAGTTAATATGTTCATATACTGAAATCTATGTGAGCAATATAAATGAATACCTGGCTATCCCTGGCATTAAAAGATAAAAAGGCTAATTTGCCATTTCTCTATGCTTTTTCCTACTCTAAGTGCTATTTATCAGCCATAATAGATAAGCTTGCACTTAGAAAGCATTTTTCCTTTTCTCTTTTTTTTATACTATTCACAGGCATATGGGCATCTGCCTAGATTAATCTCAACCACCAGCACAATAAGCACAGTAGGATTAAGAATAATTTTTAAAGCATCTACAGGCTATGAGTGCTCCATGCCTATTTTTAGATGAAAGCCATGACGGATAGTTCCTGATGGACTTGACATTGAATCAACTGCCACAGTTGTCTTCAAGTTCAGGGGTAGAAGACTGACTATAGTCCACCTCAACTACAAAGGTCCCAAGGTTAATTCCTTTCTGGGGATTTACTTGTGAACAAATTAAGTAGAGTTTTCAAAAAATGTCTCATTATGTGGGAAGAAGACATACCAACAAATAAATGTGGCTCTGTGACTAAATGAATCTAGGCCTAGGCAGAGGCACAGGGCACTCCCTGTACAGGGAGGAGAGGCCTCATTGGAATAGCTTTCTTGGGATCACTGAGGTCGACCACATACATGCTTCAATGCTTAATTCCCAAAGGTGGACAAGTTCCTTCTTTCAGAGCCCTGCTCTTTTCTGAGGAATAGTGCCATTTCCCAGTGATTGCCTTGAATAGTCAAAGCCTCTTCCATCAGCCTTCATGATCAGTCAGAGACCAACGCAAGTACCCATTCCATTCTCTTCAGTAGAGGAAACTCCTTTTGCCTCAGGCTTCTGGGCGAGACATTCAGCATACACCATCTCATTTAATCCTTTTGACCATTTGTTTAAGTATTATATTATAGTTTCCAATTGAATGAGAAGACTCTAAGAGTGAAGTCAGTGCATCTCATATCTTAAATTGTACATGTATGACAAAGGATCTTGTTAAAATGCAGATTATGATACAGCAGCTCTGGGTTTGGGACTACGATTCTGAATTGCTTGCAAGCTCTCAGCTGATGCCTATGCTGCTGGTCCAGGAGCACTCTCTGAGTAGCAAGGGGTTAAGGACTTATTTCACATGGCTTATACTTAGCAGGGGAAGAATCTATGCCACAGACAGTAATTGAAGGTATATTTCAAGCTGTGTATAAGTTAGATTGGGGAACTGCAATTAACATTGGATGCTTCACAAACATTCACAACGAGGTTGGTTTGCATTTTTTGTTAGCATGAGGATTGCCCTCCTCACCACAGGAAAGCACTAAGGCTGCGTTGCTGAATACGGACACCACTGCATTGCTCTGTTTAGGTGGGACATGAGTCTCCTATTATTGTTCCCATGGTTGAGTGTGATTGGACATTCACTAGATTCATGACGGTATGGTTAGGAAACATGTGTTTGGTGTGAAGCTTTCTAAGGATGAGCAGGACAGTAGATGCACAAAATATATACTAAAAAACTAAGGTAAACCAAGAAGATCATCCCAAAATTTGATTAAATGTTCTTAAGCCAGATTCAGCTTCAGAATGATAGCCACTGGCTACTGACTCTTTGTTCAAGTGATGTTCAGGTTTGCCTTCTGGTAATCGTTCTGATACGTGGAAGAGAGAAAATTGTCTTAAATATAGAAAAATGTGGGCTTCCAGACAGTTATTTTGGGGATAATAGAAAATATGAGAGAGTGGAACAGGTGGGAATGAGCAATGAAAAGAGACTCAGTCTAGGGAGGACTGAAATCAGAGAGCACCCTGAACAGAAGCTTTGGTGCTGTAGCATAATTGATGACCTCATCTCATGTTTTCCTGATGTTTATTCAATTATTTAGATAGATAGGCCGTAAGTACAGAGGAATGTTGCTGTTCTACAGAGGCAGCTTCTAAAATACTAAAGCCAGCAGTATTTGTCCCCAAACCTATTTTAAAAGCTGAGGTAAGGGTAGCATGTTTAAACTTTAATGACACTCATTGACATTGTCCTCTGAATTCCTTGGCAGATGATACTCAAATTTGGCTCAAGGTTTGGAGTACTCTGTCCTGTGGAGCTTGGGGTTAAGTACTCTGCAGGAGATTTGGAAAGAGCACATGAAGCAACAGCATGTTGAGGCAAGAAGGTTGGGCAGGCTCAGGTGCAGTTGTCTTGGGAGCAACCAGACCTGCAGCCACTCCAGCTCCTGCCAGATGTCTGCCATGGGGTCTGTGACCCCCAGGCCAGGAGCATATGCAGCTCCATGGAGAAGGGCGTGTTTCCTCTGGGAGTCACCCACATCACTGAAGTTGGAAGCCGAGAGATGGGGAAGGGCTGACGTGGGTTCCAGTTGGTCCTCGTGGGTTCTGGTTTGTCTTTGCTCTCTCAGGTCCAGTTTTCTTCCTTCACATGCAGCTCAGCTGACTTCATTCCAACACCAGACATAGAAGCAACAGATTCACACAGATATTTAACCAGCTCTCACCATGTGTGTGGTCAAATCCTACAGTAAATCCCTTATTCTGTATCACTCTTAGAACTTTTGTTTCTCAGAGAAAATTCTAAGTGATGCAGGGTTAATTCCAAATCATCTTTTCTTAATATGGGTAAGTATGTAAAGACTAAAGATCTTGGCATAGAAACCTATACCTTATTTCTAAGAGCCAGTGAACCAGGTGGTTATCTGTGGGGGAAAGATAAGTCAGTAAAGGGAAGAGAAAGAAGACAACCTACAATAGGAGTTGACAAATGAAAGCCCACAGGACAAATCTGACCCACTGCCTGTTTTTGTAAATAAAGTTTTACTGGGACACAGTCATGCCTGTTTGTTTACTTATTACTTATGACTGATTTCACAATATAATGGCAGAGTTGTGGAGTGTAAGAGAGGCTACATGGCCTACGAAGCCTAAAATATTTATTATCTGGCCCTTTACAGAAAAGTTTTCTAACCCCTGTTGTCAACCTTAAAGACAGAATCCTTTTTACCATGTTCAGTATTAAAATATTATCTGTTTCTATTTTAAGAAGCTTTATATTGTTCAAATTTCTTATGCAAAGATTTTTCTACAAAGGAATATGAAAAATTGGGGACTTTATAAAAGCTACTGATCTAGTTATAATATAAATTACCATATATTAATCATCTACTTTGTGCTAGACACTGTGAAATGAAAATACATTTTTTTCAGTTGCTCCATATAGTAATTTTTTTACAGATTAATAATCAAAAGCTTAATGACCCTATTAAATTTCCTAGTATCACACAACTAGAGTGACAAGAGTCAATATTAAAACCCAAAGCCTATTCTAACCTTTAACCTTAAAGTCTCCTTTAACAAGATTTATGTTAAATATTTAGTAGACTCTTATTACTAACTAAACTTCAGTAAACTAATACTTCACAAAACAGAAATAAATAGTATTTGATATAATTACATACAAAATTAAAAGCACAGCTTTACAAATAACTGAAACTGGCAAACAGTTAGCTACTGATAATTAAGCAGCTAGTAACTAGGGGGGATAGGGATTGGCCACCTCAAAATATGTCTCTGCCTGAAAGACACTTTGACCTCCACCCCCACTAACTGACCAAAAGAGTTTGGGATGGGAGGCCTGCCCCCAGAACAGGCCAGCACCATAGACATCTCCTGGTATTGGGGACCGTCCTTGCTAAGCTCATTCTTAGTTCTGGTTACCTTTGTAAGAAACATTTACATTTGTAAAGGAAATCTCCATTTGTAAAGGTATCTTCTTCCCTGTACCAGGAAGAAGGAGGGGGTGGCCTTACCTAGAAACTGTCAGAACAGAAGGCGAGGACTTAAATCTGCATGATAAACTTAGACATTGTTAATTGTGCCCTTCAGGCAATATGCTATCTGACTCCCACCAGGTTCCTATAGATAACACCTCCTTGGAGCCAGGGTCACCATAGTAATGGGTGTTTGAGCTATTTTTTTCAGGAATTGGAACCCCTTGCCCACTTCAGGCCACTTGAGACCACCAACCCATCAACTGGGCCCACACAGACGTATGCCTGATGAGCAACCTTTTGACATCAAGAGGTTAAAACTCCACCCTCAGGCATGCTAACACCACCATTCTGTGAACAGGCGTCCTACAAAGAAGCATGACTCCTGACTACACTTGTGCAGATCTTACCTCATCTCTCCTCACCTTCAATCACTTCAGACCACCTTGCCCCCTACCCCATAAATATCCCTGAGTCCCCATTTTCAGGGAAGTGGATTTGAGATTCATTCTCCTGTTTCCTCACTTGGCTGCCTGGTGATTATTAAACCCTCTCTCTGCTGCAATCTCACTGTCTCAGTGTTTGGCTTTCTGGGCGGCAGGCAAAAACGGACCTGGTGAGGTAAAATAACTAACCATAGATATGAAATTGTAAATGTCTGAAATGCTCAACAGATAAAATTAAAATATAATTAAACTCCAGATTAAAACAATGTTATAATGTTTAACAACAGTGTCTTGAGTAAGACTCTAATTAGCAGACTTCTTACCTGTTCATGTATAATTTGTACCTTCTTCCAAGTTATTCCTGTTTCTTATGTGATTGTCCATTTGGATACACTAATACTTCATTTTTAAAAAATCCTTGATGGCTATGTAGCTACCTTTTTAAAAAATCGTTTCATAACAGATTCTCCAAATTCTATTTCAAACATTCTGTTTAAAGGTAAGATAAAATCTGAGTAAATCTTAGTCCATGCTGCCAGATAACATAATAGCTTGAGCAATGTTATGAGGAATTTTGCATAGCCCATCACTGCTCTTCACTGAGGTTAGAAAACCTTTGGCTTTACAATACAAAAGATGGACCCATTCTGCTATTAGCATTATTTTAACTTTTGAAATGTGCTCTCTGTTTCTATTTTTTCCTTGAAATGCTTACTCCCACTGTCTCATCACTCTGTGCTTTTTCCTTTCTTTTCTCTCTTGGAAACAGAGTTGAAGAAAGTCCTGCTTTGCCGGGTATGTTCAGAGGCTATTTAGGGAATGAGGGCACTAATTCATTTTGGGTTCACCTTAACCTCTAACCATTGGGATCCCCTTTCGGGGGACTGACTTCCTTCCTAAAATGTAGGGAGTGTAAGTTAACCAAGTTGGATCTAGCAGAGACCTACACTGTACAAAGGCTATTTATTAAGAGAACAAAGACCCAATTCTGAAAACTGTGTCTACAGTGCTAGGGATAACCCAAAAGCATAGAAACAATGAGGCTGATTTGGACAGACAAGGACAAAATAGAAAGGGCTTAGACATAATATAAAGGAAAAAGATATCTGAAAATGCAAAGAGAAGAAACTAAGGAAAAGAAAATGAAGGAACAATCTTTTTCCTACCTGCCTCCATTAGGCCAAATGGAGGAAAAAGATACTTAAGATGTTTCTGTGAGAAGAGTGGTTCTGTGGCTGGAAACACCAGGCACCCGGCCTTTGATCCTTCTCTAAGAGCATGTGCAGAGCAGAGTCAGCTTCCTCCTCCAGTGGTGGACAGAGAGACAACACTCTTCTGTTCCTTGGCACATTGGTTTTTCAACGTACCTACTAAAATCTAGACGTCTCAGCCTCTCTCTCTCTCAGTCTACGTCTCTCTCTCTCTCCTTCCCTCTCCACCCTCTCCTACACCTCCTCTTTCTTCTCTTTCTCCCTCTTCATCTCCAGAAGAACAACCTAACCCTTCAGAGTCCATTAAATCCAAACACTTGGCTTATATTTTATAACTTCCAGGGAATTACTTCCACCGACAACCCTCTATTTTATTCTGCTTTGCCTCCACCTAATATTGATTCTCTCTCACCCTCTCTGCCTTGTGGTGGCTGCAGATTACAGACCAGTATGGTAGACTCCTGAGAGATGCAGGTCTCCGGAGGAAAGGCAAGTGAGGCGGTTGCAAGGAGCTGCCACCCTGGACCTGTGCCTTGTTCTGATAAAAAATATTCCAAACAGCAGCAGCCTGGTCCGGGATAAGACTCCTGCACCAGCCACATGAGGACCAGGATCAAGGAAGGTTACATGAGAAGGACACACTACCCAACTCTTCATTATATCAGTCCACGCATTTCAGGGCTGAAGAGAGAAACAAACATAAGTAACTCAAAAATATTGTCAATGAAGTGACTACATATGCAAATCACTCCACACTGGAAAACCCCTCTTAGCCTTATTCTCCCATCTCTTTAACCACGGTCAGCCTTGCTGGAACCTGGCGATGAAGCAAATAAATGCAAACTGAAAATCTTGGAACAGATAAAGGATAATGTGAAGTACTGAAAGTGGACTAAACACATGGAGTCATTGAGAAATGGGGATTGGTTTGAGGCGGACCAGTTAACCACTGAAAAAGAAAAGACACATAGGAATATCACAGCGGCTTCAGAAAAGGAATATTGGAATATCAAGAGATTGAGAGAGAACCTTGGAAAAATCATCAATGCCTTCAAATAATATTGCAAAACTGTCCATTTCTATGAAAGTGCTGAAAAATTAAATGTGGAGGAAGGCTGTGGTATTAGGCTATAGTGACCATTATTATTCCACAGGGATCACACTGAAAAAGTCAACACAACTCATTCATCATTTTAAAAAGGAGTACATAGTGGAAGAGCAACCTAAATTTTACAAGTAAAATACAACTTAGTTTTTTTTTTTTTTTTTGGTGAGGAAGACCAGCCCTGAGCTAACATCCGTTGCTAATCCTCCTCTTTTTGCTGAGGAAGACTGGCCCTGGGCTAACATCCGTGCCCATCTTCCTCGACTTTATATGGGACGCCGCCACAGCGTGGCTGACATGCAGTGCGTCGGCGGGCGCCCGGGATCTGAACCTGCGAACCCCGGGCTGCCAAGCGCGGACGAAACCGCTACGCCACCGGGCGGCCCCACAACTTAGTTTTAAAAATAATTGTTAGTTTAGTTTTTTAAGAAATATTCTAGTCAAACTTTTCTCCGACATTAACTATGAAATTGTGCACACCATTTTAAATGAATTCATTTTAAGTGATCTTTGTCTGGCACCAATTTTTCTCAGTTAACAATATCTCCCTCTATTAAGAAAGAACCTTAGGGACCCCCAGTCCCATTCCCTCACTCTACTGAGGAAGAAATCGGAGCCCATGGGATGAGAGGACTTATCTAAGGTCCTAGGGACCCAAGTCAAGGGCCGAGCTGTCAATCAGCTCACTGGCTCCAAGCTCAGGACTCCCCACTCTTCACATGCTCTGTTTCTAGTCTAGGCCCATTTCCACATTTGGGACTAACCTGCAAAATATGTAAAAACAGAAGAGTTCTTACTTTATAAACACGTTACACTTCCCAGGGTGAATTCTGAGTCAGCAGTTTCTACATCCCCTTTTGGCATCTCTTCTAATTTCAAATGTAGCATTCCAGAGAGAAAAGATGAAAAACTATGTAATCAAAATATCATCTTGTCAATAGACTGAAGTTCTAACAATCAACCATATTTTATTTCACTTTTGTTCTTTTAAAATAATAGTCATTCTTTTTAAAGAGGAACACATTGTCTGCAAATGCCACTTTGCAAGGTACATGAAAGCTGGAGTTTTTGTTCATTTGTACAATTAAAAAACTTCAGAAATAAAAATATATATAGGGCATTTTTATCACACTAACAAAATGCGGGACATAGAAATGTTTCCTTACCAAGAAACTATTAACAGCAAACTAATCTAGTTAAGGATATACAGACTTTGCAGTTATATAACACAGCAATTTTTATTTTGAAATTTAAATAAACAAAGTACAGGTGTTTCTTTTTGACATATCCTTTTATCTTATCTAGTCAATACCAAGTATTGTGGGAAAGGCCCTAGCAGATTTTCCCACGCTAAATCATGTTTAGTAATTCCCCTTCCTCTACATGCCTGTTTGATTTTGTTTTAGTCAATGTTATTTGCTCCTTCCTGAATTCCCCCTAGAAAGTTGTATGTGCTTCTGTTATATCACACACCAGACAATGTAGTTATTTAATTACATATCCATTTCCTCACTAATCTGCAAACGTTTTAAGGATAGAAACTTTGTATTTATCTAAGTATCAACGCAACATAATATAACATCAGGAGTACACTGAGTGTGGATGGAGTTATGTCTCTCTTTTTTTTAAATTCTAGATCTTTCAAGCAGATAATCCCAAACCTGTAACAGGAGCCCTCCAAAATCTCTTAGTTGGCCTTGATTTGAGCTCTCCTGCTCCCTTTGTGACACTGGGATCTGGGGATCACTCTATTTGAGGAAAAAGAAAACACTTTTTTAAAACTCTTTAAAAGTTGTGTTTTTATTTTAAACTTCCACAAGCTCTTGTTAGGGTCACTGACATGAGTGTTTCTTATTATGGCTCCAATATACATAGCATTTCTTTAATGCTTTTATTGTCCTGACTCAATTTCAATCCCTCTTCTCTAAATAAAGCTGGGAATATATCGAGATGCCACAACTGTAAAATCTGAAAGAATAGTTTTTCAAAATATAGGGAGCTAAGGCCCTAGGATTTGCTTCATATATATATGCTTACATATACCTCTTTACTTTGAATAAGAAATCAGTACTTTAAGTTTCTTGTTTTATAAGCATTTTCCTGGCTATCTAAACAGGTTAGATCATTTCTCTGAAACCTTGTTAATTAATGGCAGTATTGAGGACGTGGTAGTGTTAGTAGTACTAGGGGGTTAATGGTGTTAGAATGGGTCAAACAGTCCTGGTGGACTGAGATGGATACAGGATTTGCTGAATAGGCTAAGGCCCTGCCCCCCCTCCCCAAGAAAACAACAATTTTACACATCTTTGAAAGGCATCACTTTGTTAATACAGCAACCTGAAACCAAAATGGATTGTGCCATTCAGGAAATTTTATTTTTTTAATTATAGTGATATTTACAAAATGTAGTTTTGGATACAGGCCAGCGATTATGCATAACTACCTAGGTTAGGGTATGAATAGAAATCTTAATTCCTTAAAGAAAGATTAACATGTCCACATTTGACAGCTATTAGGAATACCAGCTATGTTTCAGATGGCATGCTAAATTACTGGGTATAAAAACAGCAAAGATCAAGTCAAGTCTCAAGGAGCTCCCTATCTAATGGGAGACAGACACATGAACAAATAAGTTGCACAATATAGTTATGCTTCAAGGTATTTTGCCCCAAATGCTTTCCCGCTCCTTCCTCCGCCTCCAGGGAAAAAAGCCTTTTACAAGAAACTGCACACACGTTTCCCTAGTAGCTTTAGGATGCCATGCTATTTTTACCTCACAGTCGCCCCTGTTCTCCCATCACTGTTTCAAATAACTGTGAGTGAGTGTTGGAACTGTATACGATTTCCTTCCAACTTCTAAGTAATCAGGAGCTCAGTGGTTGATAAATGGTGCCCAGCACAATGTCTGCTACAGAGTGAGACTGCAGAAATGATTTACTGAATGTTGAATGAAAACAAATCCCTTTATTGACTTAAGAGAGCAGCCGAAACATGCTGAAAAGTCACGCAAGAGAATGGGTTTCCTGAGTATCAAATTCATTTTAGTTCATGCTCTCACTATTCCAAATAGTCAAAGGAAGGTAAATCTGTTGTCACTAATTTAGGTCTTGGTCTCAGAGCAAACTGGGAAACAGCACAAGACAGTGAAAGGCAAATACTTAAAAGTAAAATGTTCAGAAGATGTAACTATAAAATTTAATACAAAACTAAGTAAACACAGAAAAGGTCAGAAATGAAAGCTCCTGTTTCTTTCTCCCACAGTGCACGTGTGAAGTATTTCTCTATATACATGTATGTGTGTGTGTTTCTCTCCACCTCTGGTCATAATGCTTTCCAACACATGTTCCAGACTGCCACTAGAATAAAGTTTTATAAAAAATATATATATAATCATGTGACTTCCTTGCTTATACCCTTCCATAATTTTACACTGACTTCAGGAGAAATTCCAAACCATTTAATGTGAAACACAAAGCCCTCCACTATCTGACCTGAGCCAGTTTCTCCATTTCATCACTTTCAGTGATCTGCCTCCTGCCTTGTGAACCACCGAGTATGAATACTTCCATGTTCTCTGCTGTCCTCATCTAAACCCTAATTTTCCTCTCTGTACCTACTTGATTTTCAGGGACTCTGTGTCATCATCAGTTCCACGAATCCTTCTCTTCCAACTCCACCCTTTTCCATTCAGGTGGAGCCCCACCCATATGTTCCCAAAGCATCATATTCTTACTACATCACAACATGTATCACTCAGCATGTTTTAACTGTTCACCTAAACTACTACTTTCTTAACTCTTTGATGTTCCTGGCTACGTGTTTCATTTCATACCTAAATCATGCTGGGTTTTAATTTTTTAAGATGAGATGTTTGTAGACATGTGTGAATAAAAAACAAATCTAGATGATCTTTTCATGTACATGATTCTTCTGTATTAAGACAGGTCACTTATGACAACTATAGAAAAATGATTATTTGCCATATTTCTGATGTTGCCATTTCTCAAGTTTTCATTAGTATCCCTTCTATTTTTACTTTAAAACTTTCTAAGCAGTTTTAATTTGCCAAACTAAATTTCTTATCCTATCTTCTTCATCAACCCTGCCCCCAGCTTACCTCCATGCCTTCTAATTTACAGAATACGTCAAAAAAAATACTTTAAAACTTGTTTTAACATGAAGCTATTTCTCGTTTCAAGACTAGAAATTAATTATTTTTCCTGTATTTCTTTTCTAGGTTGGTGACACCAACATTTAGCCAGGCCAGTCACATGGAAATCATTTTAGCCTGTTCTATCTCCCTCACCTCTCTAGTACAATTATCATCTCTCATCTGGATTCTTGCGACGAGTTACCTCTGGTCTCCAAATCCAGTGATAACTCTCTGTGATCAAATTATTCCCACACCCAGCAGAATAACCTCAAAAATGCAAATCTGATCTTCTCTGGTTTTACACACTACTACTTTTAAACCAGCAATTAGTGTTCATTCTTTTTTCTTTTGGTGAGGAAAATTCACCCTGAGCTAACATCCACTGCCAATCTTCCTCTTTCTCTCTCTTTTTTTTTTTTTTGGTTGATGATGATTGACTCTGAGCTAACATCTCTGCCAATCTTCCCCTATTTTGTATGTGGGATGCCTCCACAGCATGGCTGATGAGTGGAGTAGGTTCGTGCCCAGGATCTGTACCCGGGAACCTGGGCTGCCAAAGTAGAGCCCACTTGGCCACTGGGCCGGCCCCGAGAGTTCATTCTTATTGATGAAACCTCCCCCGCTTAATCTTCTTACAAGAAAATCCATCTTCATCACTCAATACCCTGTTAATCTATCACATCTTCTATGAAGATTTTCCTCATCCTCCCAGTAACAGAATCAATCATCCACTCCCCTGAAACACATCTCATCTTATACATACTTCTGATATTGTATATATCACATGGGTTTGTATTTTTTTTTTTTTTGGCCTTTTTCTCTACTGTTATATTTGGGTAGGGACTGTATTTCATTTGGCTCCATATTTTCAGTGCCTAGCACAGGGCATGGTATAAGCAATGACCTAAACAGCTAATTGGAAATAGAATCACAAACCTCTACTGGCATTGTTATCCAGCTATAATCACAAAGAGAATTAGCCTATTTTTATGTCTAACAATTTTCTTTGCTAGAGGATCAAAAATTATTTCCTAGGCTCCTGTGATCACTTGCTCTCTCTCTCTCTCCATCCTTCCCTTACCATCATATTCCCAATAACTATGAAAAATTTTCAAATAATTAAATTCTCCACATTGCTACATTCTTTGAGGAGAAAAAAAGAAACTACATGGTTAGGAATCTTTTCTGTTTGTTTTGTGAAAACAACTTAGTTTGTTATAAGAAAAGTACATTTTATTATTTTTTTAAAAACTAATAGCCACATACGATGCTTTCCAAAATTTTTAAGAATAGTAAATTTTTTGTTTTTTGTACTTCAGGTTAGCCATCAAAATTAGACTCAAAGCCCAAAACGAAGTGAAGAATAAGTTGTTTCTAACTGTACTCTTCAACTAGGTTTCTACACAACTACGTTTGCTGAATAACAGACAACTTTATTTTGCTTTGTGTTGACTCGGAATAAATGCTAAGGATTAATGTATAATGTTTACCTGTACACCTATAACTTTCATCTACAAAAATCTCAGAACTCAGAAATGAGGACTAGTAGATGAGAACTAGATTCATAAAGAAGGCCCTACCTTCTGAACCACAGGCCCTCTGTTCATATTTTAAGTGGACAATTTCCATTTTTTTCTTTCTCAAGTTATAAGGGCATTTTATTCAAGTAGCCAAAAATCAAGGCAGAGAACATTCTAAAACATTTCATTACTAACTCACGCTTGTTAATTCGTAGCCTCTCATCTTTGACTGCCAACAACCACGCTGCCCAGTATTATGTTCATACTATGAGCACCTGGTCTGGAAAGGCTCCATCACTCATATCCATTAGAATAAAACAGCACTAGGAAAATATCCCTGTTATTACAGATTGAATATTAAGTAGAAACCATAATGAAAATCACAGTATTTCCTGAATAACAGTGCCTCTCAATCACTCTTTGGGAAGTACATTTATTTCTTATTGGTGTAGAAAGTCGATTTGACAAAGTTACACTTTTTGTTACACGCTATTTTATGGCAAGACAGTTTGTAAGGAAACCAAAGCACACTCTGATAACCCACATGCAAGGTGGGGGTTTTTCTACTCACTTTCAAGATCTGAGTGGGCATACTGCAAATAAATACCAACTAAATATAATAGTAACAGTTTTATCTTGATGAATCACTTAATTCCTAGGATAAGCAGCCTCATTGTTGGTCTAATAGTAATTAGAGTCTGATATCTTTATGAAGGAATCTGTAAGTCACTTATTTTCAAAGTAGAAACATTTTGGTTAAGCTTTGGGGGATCGAGCTCAGAATCAGTCTCCAAAGGATCAGCTAATTAGGCAATTTAATTTACAAGAAAACGATTCCCCCACAGAGAAGGTTAATGGATTTTTCAGTGTAAAATTATTTGCCTAGAACTAAGTGCTGCATAAGATGCCAAATATAAATGGGTAACAAGTTAATTACAAAACACAGAAGCTAACAAACTTTATTTTACCCTGCAGGGAAGTAATGTAGTCTAAAGCACTGTTCAGCCGGTATGTAGAGAGAGCAAGAATTTTTTTCCCTGGTTCTATTAATGTACTGAAATTCAATAAAACTCATTTTGTCTTTGTTGATATGAATAACGTAGGTTGTAGGTATAGTAGAAATGATTTATAAATAGAATCAAAAATAAATTTTAAAAACCTGGGTTTAAGAAAATTTATTGTAAGCATTCTTATTTCTTATCTTATGATGAATCAAGGATGGCTTGTGGAAGATTGAAGAATGAAAAATTTAAAAAGGTAGTGTATGGCTACCAGAATTTAAGTCAGTGTTAGCGATGACAAGGAAATTCAAGTGACCTTTAAATGCCATTTGTGGATGGTATCTATCATGTTTACAACCTACATTACTATAAAGGTTTTAAAATCCACAAGAACTTTGTAGCCTGCATAAGAAACTCAAAATGCCATAAGGCTGACACAGGGAGGACACAGGCACATGACTGACTTCCCCCATGGGTGGTTGCGATCATGATCTGATTCGTGCCGCCTTCGTCTCCAGCAGGCGCCCGAGATGCGGTCTGCTCTCTGTCGCTTCCACCACCTGCTCCTGCGCCTGGACCCGGGGATCCGCTCTGAGGCTGGCTACTCCTGACTTACCCATCCCACCTCTGTCTGCAAAACAAGTTCACAATCTGCCTTTTAGGCTTACAGAGTCACTGTAAGTAATGATCAAAATGCTTATCGGGGAAATTGCAGAACACTTCACCTTAAAATTATTAGTAGTTTTAGCTTCTTTATCTTGTTTAGAATGCCTATGTACAAAATCAAACAATAAGAAAACATATAAAGTAGAAAAATGAAAGATCCCTCCCACCTTAATTCTGCTCCCCTAAGTAGTTCAGTTTAATAAATAGGGATAGAGATAGATACCTGTATATTTATTTATATATTTATAGCTCATATAAATTTATACAACTTTTGACCTAATTTTTTTCAATGCTTAGATGACATTCATAATATTTGTTACTTGTTTTTAAAAGCTAATAATTATGTAGTTCCTTATATATTTCTGTTGCATTTTTTTGCACTAGCATTTGGATTTCATTCAAATTAAACAATGTAAGTTTCCACCAATATGGCCAACTGAATGTCACAAAAGGCTTTCTGCCATTCCAAATACAGAAATGCCAAACAAAGTATAACAAAATAAAATTACTTCAAATTAGTTCTAAAAGAAATGAAGTTTTCATGTAGCAGAAATAAAGAAGAACAAATCTCGAACACAAAATCTAAACTGAACCATCATAGCCAATAGGGGTCTAGGATTGGATAGGCCTTTGGGCTAGTGGCAGGAATTTATGAAAAAAAAGAGATGAGGTCTTCAGCTCATGCCAATTGGGGAGCTGGAATGGAGTCTTCTGAAAAAATCTGGGAACTCCAAAGAGGTGTAAGTTACATTAAACTGTGACCAGAAACTGGGACATAAAAAATTCTCCCACTCAGCCACAGAAGTGGCAAGGAAATACGTCACCCACTGGTGACTCTTGTTGGAAGAGAAATCATTAGAAATAGAAAAACAAACGTATCCAACGTGGTGATGTAAAGTTCTAATTTTCACTGTTTAAGTGATTAGGAGAGCCTAGACTGAGAAACTAACACAAAAACTCAACTGACAAACCCTCCAACAGACCTATAAGAGGTAAAGGAAACAACACTTTGTGTGAGTGCTTCCACAGCCCTGGGTAAATATGTCTCACTCCCCCCCAAATTAGGTCTACAATCAGATCTGAATTAAAAAAACAAAGAAAATTATTAGATATGAAAGATATATAATTGAAAGTAAAAATATCAAAGGAGAAGATAACTACAAATCAGAGTTACAAAAGGAATGAGAGAATGGGACAATATATCTAAAAAAAATCATCCACAACACAACAGAGATAAATAAGGAAATGGAAAATATGATAATTCAACTTCATTAGTTATCAGAGATATGAAAATTTTTATAATAATGAGGTGTCTCATAATCAAATTGACAAAGATTTTTTTTAGGTTGTATATAACATGATTTTTTTGAGGTGTACAACATGATTTAATATAGGTATACTTGGTAAAATGATTACCACAGTCAAGTTAATTAACCCATCCATCACTCACAAAGTCAAAGATTTTTTGAAATCTGATAATACCACATATAGTCTCAGTTGTAGAAAAAGAGAAACACTTACTAACTGCTAGTAGGAGGGTAAATAGGTGCAAAGACTTTGGAGCTCAATATGGAAATCTGAGCCATATTTGAAGATGTTTATACCATATGATATAAATAGCAGTTTCACTCCTAGGTATATACCCTAGAGAAATGTGTCTTAACAGGGACACCATTGGCAATTTATGTAGGAAAATTATTCAGTAACAAGGACAATCTTGCACAATACAGGATATTTGACATCACTGGTCCCATACACTAAATGTCAGTAGTGCTCCCAGATCTTATGACAAGTAAAAATGCCTTCACACATTGATCAGTGCACCTGGGTGGTACAGTACTCTCCCTGGTTGAGAACCATTACCTCCACTCTAGGCAAACTCACACATGTATACAAAGAGACAAACGAGAGAAGTTTAGCAAACTCCATAAAGTTGCACATGCACAAACACCCATGACCTAGAAGTGCCACTCTCAGGTGTATACTCAAAAGAAACTCCAGCACAGGTGCCCAAGGAGATACAACAGGCATATTCATGGCAGCACTAAGGGTAATAGAGTAAATCTGGAAACTGATGAATAGAGAAATAGATAAATTTGGGTATATCCATACAATAGAATGCTAAGCAGCAGCTAAAATAAATGAACTAGATCTACATGTATCAACATGGATACATTTCCAAAACATAAAATTAATTGAAAAGAGAAACTATCAGAATGCATGTACAATATAATACCATAGATTAAATGTTTTTTAAAATGTGCATTATTACTGGTACATCTTTGACTGTATAAAACCATGGAATGAAAGAATAAAAACCAACTTTACATTGTAGTTACCTCTGGAGAAGGAGGGGGAAGAAATGGAATGATAGGGACAGGGGACTTGGCTGTATCTATGCCATTTTTGTTTCTTAAAAAAATATTTAGAGTAAATATGACAAAAAGCTGAAATTTGTTAAAGTTAATGATGAGTATATTAGATCTGTTTGATTACTTTCTATACTTTTCCCTATGTTTGGAATATTTCATGATTAAATTTTACTTTAAAAATATTTGACAGAGAGATTAACACACATGGATAGAATGTGATTAAGAGAAAAATCTTGAGTCACTAAAAGGAAAGGACACAGTATGCATACAGAAAAGACAAACTGACTTCTTCAGAGTAATATCTTCAAAATCCTGAAGAGAAATGACCATCATCCTAGAAGTTTACACCCAACTGAAATATCATTTAAGAGTGAGCATGCAATAATGAGAACCCTGAGGGAAAGAACTATTAAAGGATCTTCAGAAAGAAAGAAAGAAATTGAATCCAGAAGGAAGAAACAAAGATGAGCAAAGAGGATAGGACATATATTGGCAAATCTAAAGAAGCACTGGGTACAAAAGCAAATATTGATGTACTTGTGGGTTTTAACACAGAGTACAACTAAAATCCTAGAAAACAATAAAATGGAATATGGAGATAGAAAATTAATAGCAGAAGAGTGTTCTAAAGTTTTAGTTTTGCTAAGGAGAAGGCTGGAGATGCTGATTACACTTACACTTTTTTTTTTTTGGCAGGGGGGAAGACCAGCCCTGAGCTAACATCTGTTGCCAATCCTCCCCTTTTTGCTGAGGAAGACTGGCCCTGGGCTAACATCCATTGCCATTCCTCCTCTTTTTGCTGAGGAAGACTGGCCCTGGGCTAACATCCGTGCCCATCTTCCTCTACTTTATATGGGACGCCGCCAAGGCATGGCTGACAGGCAGTGCGTCGGCAGGCGCCCGGGATCCGAACCCGTGAACCTCAGGCTGCCAAGCGCAAACAAAACCGCTGTGCCACTGGGTGGCCCCTACACTTACACTTTGTTATGTCAAAAATGTACCTTAAAAATTTTAAGGAATGTAAGTAGAATGCACGTCTTGCTAGAATAAAGGATAAAAGAAAAAAAGTAGAGGTGGATAATAGCAAACATTCACATAATTCTTGCTATTACTATGTAAGCACTATTATTTACTCTTTTAATTCTCTGAGTGTCATCTTCATTTTGCAAGTGAGGAAACTATAAGAAAGACAGTTTGAAATAACTGGCCTAAGGTTGTACCATCATTAATAGTGACCTTGGGAGTCTTAAACCCTGACATTCTACCTCCAAAGGCCCTTCTCCTTACTATACCATGCTACCTCTTTTAGATTGTTTAATAACTGTTAGCCCAATAGAAATTTGTGGACAGGGAGTAAAGTAGTGAAGCAAGCAAACAAAAATTAAAAAGGAAAAAAAGCATAGCAAATATAAAACAGAAAACAAGGTGGCAAAATAAATCTAAATATTTTCAGATCCCTAAAAAATGTAAACAGAGTAAAACCACCAATTAGAAGACAAGTCTCTGAGGTTGGATTTTAAAAAGCACAAGAGACAAATTAAAATCAATTGGCACAGAAATACTGAATGAAAGTGATACAACAGATTATACGTGTGTGTGTGTGTATATATATATTATACTCAGTTTCACACTGTGTTTCGTTACATTGCATTTGGATCCTGGATCTGCTAATGACTAGACGTACGACCTTGTCCAAGTAATTAGCCTTCCCTGAGCCTCAGTAACCTTATCTGTAAAATGGAGGTGATATTACTTACCACATAGGGTTATGATAAAATTAAAAGTGAGAATTCATATAAAACACTTAATATGGTGGCTACCATAGCAATGCTCAACGCATTATCAAGAAAATTAAAATCATAGTTTTTTAAACTTCAGTATGATTATGTTAAGAACCAAAATGAAAATAAGGATAGGAAAAAGAGTCACTGTTCATCCTCTATTAAAAAGTCATTTTACCAAATTCAACTAGCTTCTCCTTTTTTTGCTAAATTTAATGAAATTTGATTCTCTGTGTAGATATAGATTAACTGCATAACACCTGAAAGAGTTAAGGGAACAGTGAGAAATAGGCTAAAGCCAGAGTTATACACTCAGATGAACTCAAAGCAAGGTCCCTTACAGGAGACTAGCTGCTACTTTACCACAATCTCAGCATGAATAAATGTGCTGCTTCACTCTATACTGTCAATGAAGGTGGCATTTTCAAATAGAACTTCTTGAAAAATACAAACTAAAATCTTAAGTATAAAAAATATCTCAAATTTTTGATATATAAATGTAAACTTTATATACTCCAAAATTATAAAAGCTTTAAAACATAATTTTGGATTACAAATCTGTAGCTATTTTTATTGCATGATTTTTTTTCAACTTGTCAACCCATTTGTTTTGGGGCACACACAGGAAATAGCACATTTAAGAGTTACTTAAAATATGATGTGTTAACTGAGTATACAATCTCTCTTTGTCTTTGTCTTAAATTCCCCCTGTTATCTGAACTTATTTCTAAAGTTGAATCCAGAAGAGATTTTTAAAACTTCTCATTTTCTTTCATAGAACTTTTGTTATAGCATGGTATTGACATTCATAATTGAGAATATGAGCAGAGAAAATCAACGAAAACAAAAGTAAGTTCTTTGAAAAGATTAACAAAATTGACAAACCTTTAGCTGGACTAACCAAGAAAAAAAGAAAGAGGGCTTAAATTACTAAAATCAGTAATGAAAAAGAGGACATCACTACCAAAGAAAGAGGACATCACTACCAAAGAAAGAGGACATCACTACCTTAAAGAAATATAAAGGATTATAAAGGAATACTCTGAACAACTGTCTACCAAAGAATTAGATAACTTAGACAAAACAGACAAATTTCTAGAACGATACCTATTACCAAAGCTGACTCAATCTGAATAAACCTATAACAAGTAAAGACATTGAATTGGTCATTTAAAAGTCAAGGTCCAGATGGCTTTACTGGAGAATTCTGCCAAACATTTAAAGAATTAATACCGGTGCTTCTCAAACTCTTCCAAAAAATAAGAGTGGAGGAAATGCTTCCAAACTCATGCTATGAGGCCAGTATTACATAATACCAAAACCAGATAAAGACATCAAAAGAAAACTAAAAACCAATATCTCTTATGGATATACACACAAAAGTCCTCAACAAACTACTACTAAACTGAATTCAGCAACATATAAAAATAATTATACACAGCAACAAAGATGGATTTCCGCCAGGAATGCAAAGTTGATGTAACATATAAATATCAATTAATGCAATATATCATATTACTAGAATAAAGGATAAAAATCATATGATCTCAATAGATGCAGTAAAAACGTTTGACAAAATTCAACACACACCATAATAAAACAAAACAAACACTTATACTAGGAAAAAAATGGATCTTCCTCAACCCGATAAAGGGGATCTATAAAAAACCCATAGCTAACATATATTTAATGGTGAAAGATAGAATGATTTCACACTAAGATAAAGAACAAAACAGGGATGTCCACTCTGGTCACTTCTATCCAAATTTTACTGGAGATTCTGGCCAGGGCAATTAGGTAAGAAAAAGATATAAAAGGCATCCAGGTTGGAAAGAAAGAAGTAAAACTATCCCTATTTGCAGATGGCATAGTTTTATATATAGAAAATCCTAAAGAATCCACCAAAAACCCAAAAGCCAGTTCAGCAAGTTTGCTGAATGCAAGACCAATATACAAAAATCAGTTGTATTCTATACACTATCAATGAAGAATCCAAAAAGAAAATTAAGAAAAACTTTCATTGACAATATCATGAAAAAGAATAAAATATGAATAAATTTAATAGAAGTGCACAATTTGTGCTCTGACAAACTACAAAACATTGTTGAAAAACATTAAAAATCAAAATAAATGGAAATATATTACAAGTTCTTGGATCAGAATACTTAATATTGTTATGATGACATACTCCCCAAATTGACTTACAGAGTCAGTAAAATCTCTATCAAAAATTCCAGATGGTCTTTTTGCAGAAACTGACAAGCTGACCCTAAAATTTATATGGAAATGCAAGAGACCCAGAATACACAAACAAATTTGAAAAAGAATAACAGAGTTGGAAGACTCACATTTCCCAATTCCAAAATTTATTACAAAACTAGAGTAGCCAAGATACTGTGATACTGCCATAAAGACAGACACATAGATCAATGGAACAAAATTGAGAGTCCAGAAATAAACCCATATACTGATGATCAATTGACTTTCAACAAGAGTGTCAAGAAAATTCAATAGAAATAAATTAGTCTTTTGACAAATGGTGTGAAGACAAGTAGATACCCACATACCCGAGAATAAAATTGGATCTCTACTTCACACCATACACAAAAATTAACTCAATATAGACTATAAATCTAAATGTAAGAGCTAAAACTATAAAACTTTTAGAAGAAAATATAAGAGTAAATGTTCATGATCATGGATTAGGCAATGGTTTCCTAGATACAACATTAAAAGCAGACTTATCATAAATAAATCAATAACTTGGACTACATGAAACATTTTTTTAAAGTGTGCTTCAAAGGACATCATCAAAAAGTGAAAAGACAATGCACAGAATGGGAGAAAATTTTTGCAAATATTATATCTGATAAGGAATTTTTATCCAGAATATATTTATCTTATAATTCAATAATAAAAAGACAAAAAGAAATTGGTGAAAGATCTAAAAATACATTTTTTCCAAAGAAGATAGACATACAGCCAACGAGCACAGGAGAAGATGCTCAATATTTTAGCCCTCAAAGATATGTAAATGAAAATCACAATAAGATAGCACTTGGCACCCACTAGAGTGTCCATAAATAAACAAACAAGCAAGCAAAAAACCAAATAAACAAAAACAGATAATAAAAGATGTTGGGGAGAATACGGAGAAATCAGACCTCCCATAGACTGCTGGTGAGAACGTAAAATGCTATAGATGCTTTAGGAAACAGTTTGGCAGTTTCTCACAATTTAAACTTGATATTACCATATGACCTAGCAATTCTGTTCCTAGAGATAGATAGATATATGAAATGAAATGAAAACTTATGTCCATGCAAACACTTGTACATGGATGCTTATATTCACATTATTCACAATAGCCAGAAAATGGAAACAACCCAGATGTCCATAAACTAATGAATGGATACAAAAAAAAAAAAAAATGTGGTGTAGCCATACAATGGACTATTATTTGTCTATGAAAAGAAATGAAATGGGGTCTTCCATTTTCCAGTCTGACATGTATAGAGCTTGGAACTTGTCACTCCATCCTAACAACAAGTTAAAAGCTGAAAAAAAGTGAAAAATCTACAACTGTTCTTACATCTATCAGAGAAGTGATGCCACATGGCAAACCACTGCCTCCAAAATGCAAGACACAGACAGGCAAATACAGAGAATCACAATTAACTGGAGCAGAAACCCATGAGTAGAAAACTCCGTAGGAAACAGTGCCTGGGTAGGAATACGTAACCTAGGTAATCAACAAATTGCCAGAGGCTCAGGGTGGACAAATTTGAGAGTTAAAAACTCCAGGGAGGGCCGGCCCGGTGGCGCAGCGGTTCAGTCCGCGCTTGGCAGCCCGGGGTTCGCTGGTTCGGATCCCGGGCGCCCGCCGACACACTGCCTGTCAGCCATGCCGTGGCGGTGTCCCAGGGCGGTGTCCCAGAGGAGAATGGGCATGGATGTTAGCCCAGGGCCAGTCTTCCTCAGCAAAAAGAGGAAGATTAGCAACGGATGTTAGCTCAGGGCTGGTCTTCCTCACACACACACACAAAAAAAAAAACTCCAGGGAGACCCAGTCATAGGAGGGCATCAACACTTTTGTGAGTTTTACTTCCAGGAGCTCTACCAGGTTCTCACTGCGAATATCAGAAAAATCTCCTCTTGCTTCTGGCAGGTGGAGGGGAAAAAGTAACCATCTTGAAATATGCCAGAGCCTTCTGTTCTTAGCAAGGCCTGCCCTCAGAGAAACTATTCTACCAGAAGCTACACTATTAAGTTTTTTTCAGAGTCTATCGACCTGGGGGAAGAAAAATACCCAACTCCAGCCCACTCTAGCCTTCCAAGTTGGGGAAGGGAAATACTAAACTCCAGCCCCTTGTAGCTATCCTGTCCCATCTAAGGGGGTGTGGGGGAATGAGAAGCACTGGTAAAGTTCACAGTCCAGAGGCACTGGCTCAGTAAAAAACTGAGACCTAATCAAAGGCCTCTAGAACATTTCCCCTACCCCCAAGAGCTACCACCACACATTACTAGAGGCTTATTTACCACAGTTCCTTTTACCAAATACATCATGTTTGGCGATCAAGAAAAAAATTACAAGGCATACTAAAAAGCAAAAAACACAGTTTCAAGTGACAGAGCAAGCGTCACATCCAGACTCAGATATGACAAGGATGTTGGAATTATCAGATCAGAAATTTAAAACTACTATGATTAATATGCTAAGGGCTCTAATGGATAAAGAAGACAGCATGCAAGAACAGAAGGGTAATTTAAGCAGAGGTGAAATTCTAAGAAAGAAATGCTAGCAATCAAAACCTGTAACAAAAATGAAGAATGCCTTTAATGGACTCATTAGTAGACTAGACATGTCTGAGGAAAGAATCTCTGAGCTTGAGGATATGTCAATAGATACCTCCAAAACAGAAAAGCAAAGAGAAAAAAGACTGGAAAAAAAAAAAAAACCAGAGAAGAATATCCAAGAACTGCAAGATAACCACAAAGAGTGCAACATACACATAATGGGAATACCAGAAGGAGAAGAAAGAGAGAAAGGAACAGAAGAAATATTTGAAGCAATCATGACTGAGAATGTCCCCCAAACTAATGTCAGCCACCAAACCACAGATCCAGGAAGCTCAGAGAATACCAAGCAGGATAAATGTCAAAAAAAAAAAAAAAAAAACCCTACACATAGGCATATCATATTCAAACTGCAGATAATCAAAGATAAAGAAAAAAATCTTGAAAGAAGTCAGAGGGGAAAAAGAAGAGAAGCAAAGATATGAATTCCTTCCAACTTCTCAGACACCATGCAAGCCAGAACAAAGTGAAATGAAATATTTAAAGTGTTGAGAGGAAAAACCCACCAACCTAGAATACTGAACCCTGGAAAATTATCCTTGAAAAGTAAAGTAGAAATAAAGACTTTCTCAAACAAACAAAATTGAGGGAATTTATGTCTAGTAGATCTGTTTTGCAAGAAAGATTAAAAGAAGTTCTTCAGAGAGAAGGGAAATTATGTAGGTAAGAAACTTGGATCTACATAAAGAAAAGAAGGGCATCAGAGAAGGAACAAGTGAAGGTAAACAGAACCTTTTTCTTTTTCTTAATTGATCTGACAGATAACAGTTTGTTCAAGTATTATTATAGCAACAATGTATTCAATTATGTGCATATATACATAATATGATATATATATGCTTATGTATGTCTATGTATAAGTGAATGAATGACAGAAATGATACAGGGATGAGATGGAGGAATTAGGATTATTTTGTTATTACAATGTACTTGCACTACTTGTGAAATGGTACACTGTTATCTGAAAATGGATGTCATAAATGTATACTGGAAACTCCATAACAACCACTAAAAAAAGTGAAAAAAAGTATAACTAGTATACAAAGAAAGGAGAGAATACAGAATAAAATAAAATACTCAATTAAAACCTCAAAGGGCTGGGGCCAGCCTGGTGGTGTAGTGGTTAAGTTCGCATGCTCAGCTTCGGCAGCCTGGGGTTCTGGGTTCGGATCCCAGGCACAGACTGATGCACTGCTTACCAAGCCATGCTGTGGCAGGCGTCCCACATAAAATAGAGGAAGATGGGCACAGATGTTAGCCCAGGGCCAATCTTCCTCAGCAAAAAGAGGAGGATTGGCAACAGATGTTAGCTCAGGGCTAATCTTCCTCACCAAAAAAAAAAAAAACCCACAAAGGGCAAAAAAACAGTGGAAGACAAAAATAGGAACAAAGAACAAGGCAATGAATACAAAACAATAGCAAATATGACATATTAATTCAATTATATCAATAATACTAAATATCAATGGTCTAAACACACCAATTAGAAGACAGATATCATCTGAGTGGATCAAAAAACAAGACTTAGTTATGTGTTGTCTATGAGAAACATACTTTAAATATAAAGACACATATAGATGAAAAGTAAATGGGTAGAGAAACATACCAGGCTAACAATAATCAAAAGAAAGTGGGAGTAGCTATATTAATTTCTGTCACAGTAGATTTCAGAGCAAGAAAGGTTATCAGGGATAAAGAGGGGCATTACATCATGATGAAAGGGTCAATTCTCCTAGAAGACATAATAATCCCTAATATGTATACACCTAACAACAGAGTATCAAAATAGATGAGGTAAAAACAGAAAGAACTGCAAGGAGAAAGAGACGAATTCATTGTAATAGCTGGAGACTTCACCCCCTCTCAGAAATGGACAGATCCAGCAGGCAGAAAATCAGTAAGGACATAGCTAAACTCAACAGCACCATCAATCGACTGTATATAATTGACATCTATTGACTACTTCATCCAACAAAAGCAGAATACACACTTTTCTTAAGCTCACATGGAACATTATCCAAGACAAACCACATTCTTGGCCATAAGACACAGCTTGATACATTTAAAAGGATAAAAATTATGAAATGTCACTTTTAGACCACAAAGGGATTAAACCAGAAATCAGTAACAGAAAGACAATGGAAAAATCACAAAATAATTGGAGATTAAACAACACATTTCTAAATAACACATGGGTCAAAGAAGAAATCACAAGAAAATTTAAATATATATTGAACTAAATGAAAATGAAAACATCAAAATTTGTGGAGGCAGCAAAAGCAGTACTTACAGGGAAATTTATAGCATTGAATACATATACTAGAAAAGAAGAAAGATTTAATATCAGTAATCTAAGCTTCCACCTTAAGAAACTAAAAAAAGAGCAAATTAAATCCAAAGTAAGGAAAAAAAAAGAAATAATAAAAATTAGAGGAGAAATCAATGAAATTGATATAGAAAATCAATAGATAAAATAAACAAAACCAAAAGCTGGTTGTTTGAAAAGCTGAATAAAATTGACAACCCTCTAACCAAGCTAACTAAGAAGAAATACACAGAAGACACAAATTACTAAAATCAGAAATGAAAGAGGGGACATCACTACAGATACTATCAACATTAAAAGGACAATAAAGCAATAGTAAAAACAACTCTATGCACAGAAGTTTGATAACCTGGATAAAATGGATCAATTCCTTGAAAGACACAAATTGCCAAAACTCACAAAAGAAGAAATAAGAAATAGACCATCTAAATAGGCCTATATCTATTTTAAAAATTGAGTCAATAATTAATATTCTTTCAAAACAGAAAGCACCAGGCCCAGAATTCACCTGTGAATTCTACCAAACATTTAAGGAAGAAACTATACCAATTCTCTACAATCTCTTCCAGAAGATGGAAGCAAAGGGAATACTTCCTAACTCATTCTTTGAGGCCATTATTACCCAATACCAAAACCAGACAAAAACAATACAAGAAAAGAAAACTACAGACCAATATCTCTCATGAACACATGTGCAAAAATCCTCAACAACATATTAGCAATTCGAATCCAACAATGTATAAAAAGAATTATAAAACATGACCAGGAGAGATTTATCCCAAGTATGCAAGGCTGGTTCAACACTCAAAAATCAATTAATGTAATTCATCACATCAACAGAGTGAAAAAGAACAATCACATGATCATATCAATGGATACAGAAAAGCAATTGACAAAATCCAACATCTATTCATGACAAAAACTCTCAGTAAACTAAGAACAGAGAACTTCCTCAACTTGAGAAAGAATATCTACAAAAAACCTACAGCTAAAAAAATACTTAATGGTGAGGAGCTTGAAGCTCTCCCACTAAGATCAGGTACAAGGCAAGGATGTTGTCTATCACCAGTCCTTTTCAACACTGTACTTCGAGTTCTAGCTACTGCATTAAGACAAGAAAAGGAAATAAAAGGTTTATAGATTGGGAAGGAATAAATAAAATTGCCTTTGTTCACAGATGACATGGTCATCTATGTAGGACATGTGAAACTTGACAAAAAACTCCTGGAACTAACAAGCAATTATAGCAAGGTTGCAGGATATAGGTTAGTATACAAATGTAAATTGCTTTCCTAAATACCAGCAATGAACAAGTGGAATTTGGAATTAAAAACACAGTACCATTTACATTAGCAGCCCGCAAAATGAAATACTTAGGTACAAATCTAACAAAGTATGTACAAGATCTATATAATGAAAACTACATACTCTGATGAATGAAATCAAAGAAGAACTAAATAAATGAAGAGGTATTCTATGTTCATGGATAGGAAGCCTCAATATTATCAATATGCCAGTCTCCCCAGCTTGATCTATAGAATCAGTGCAGTCCCAATCAAATCCCAGCTAGTTATTTTGTAGATATCGACAAACTAATTCTAAAGTTTATATAAAGAGGCAAAAAACCCAGAGTAGCCAACACAATATTGAAGCAGAAGAACAAAGTTGGAGGACTGACAGTGCCCAACTTCAAGACTTACCATAAATCTAAAGTAATCAAGAAATTGTGGCATTGATGAAAGAATAGACAAAAAGATCAATGGAACAGAATAGAGAGTCTAGAAATAGACCCACAAAAGTATAGTTAGCTGATGTTTGACAAAGGAGAAAAGGCAGTGTAATGGAGTAAAGATAGTCTTTTCAACAAATGGTAGTAGAACAATAGGACATCCACATGCAGAAAAATTAATCTAGACATAGACCTCACACCCTTCACAAAAATTAACTCAAAATGGATCACAGAACTAAACGTAAATTAACACCTATAAAACTCCTAGAAGATAACATAGAAGAAAACCTAGATGACCTTGGGTAAGGCAAGGCCTTTTTAGATACAACACCAAAGGCATGATCCATGAAGAAAGAATTAATAAGCTGGACTTCATTAAAATTAAAAACTTCTGCTCTGTGAAAGACAATGTTAGGAGAATGAGAACACAAGCACAGACTAGGAGAAAATACTTGCAAAAGATACATCTGATAAAGGACTGTTATCCAAAATATACAAAGAGCTCTTAAAAGTCGACAATAAGAAAACAACCCAATTAAAAAACTGACCAAAGTACTGAACAGACACTGCACCAAAGAAGATATACAGATGGTATAAAATCATATAAAAAGGCACTCAATAGCATATGTTATTAGAGAATAGCAAATAAAATAATGAGATACCACTGCATAACTATTAGAATGGCTAAAATACAAAAACACTTTCAACACTGAATGCTGGTGAGAATGTAGAGCAACAGGAACTCTCATTCCTTGATGGTGGGAATGCAAAATGGTACAGCCACTTTGGAAGACAGTTTGGCAGTTTCTTACAAAACTAAACATACTCTTACTGTACAATCCAGCAATTACATTTCTTGGTATTTACCCAAATGAGTTGAAAATTACGTCCACACAAAAACGTGCACACTGATGTTTTTAGCAGCATTATTCATAACTGCCAAAACTCGGAAGTCACTAGGATGTCCTTTCAGTAGATGAATGGATAAATAAATTGTGGTACATCCAGACAATGGAATATTATTCAGTGTTAAAAGGACATGAGCTATCAAACATAAAAAGACATAGAGGAATCTTAAATGCATATTACTAAGTGACAAAAGCCAATCTCAAAAGCCTACATACTGTATGATTCCAACTGTACAACATTCTGGAAAAGACAGAATTATGGAGACAGTAAAAGATCAGGGGTTGCCAGCGGTTATGGGGGAAGGAGGCATGAACAAATGAAGCACGGAGGATTTTGGGGGCACTGAAACTACTCTGTATGATACTATAATGGCAGAGACATGTAATTATACATTTCTCATAACCAATAGAATCTACAACACCAAAAATGAACCCTAGTGTAAAGTGTGGACTTTGGGTGATAATAAAGTGTTAATGTAGGTTCATTTATTATAACAAATGTATCACTCTGGTGGGGGAATGTTGATAGTAGGGGAGGCTGTGCGTACTGGGGAGCATGTGGCATGTGGGAAATCTCTGTACCTTCTGCTCAATTTTACTGTGAAATTAAAAATTTTCTAAAACCTAAAATCTATTTTTTTTAAAAAAAGAAATAAAGTACTGACAAACGTTGCAACATTGATGAATCTTGTAAACATTATGCTAAGTAAAAGAAGCCCTTCACAAAACACCACATAGTATATGATTCCCTTTATATGTAATGCTCAGAATAGGTAAATCCTTAAGAGAGAAAATACTGTAATGATTGCCTAGAGGTGAGGGAGTGGGTGGCATGAGGGCCAGTGACTGTTAAGTGGGTGTCTTTTGAGGTGATGAATATGTTCTAAACTTAGGTTGTAGGATGGTTGCACAATTCTGTAAATATAGTAAAAACTATTGAATTGTACACTTTAAATGGCTGAATTTTATCTCATGTGCATATCTCAATAAAGATGTTTAAAAAAAGAATATAAGCAGATTCATGTTACAGTACACACTTTCAGTTGATAATAAGAACATTTTCAGGTCAAATTCCACATATTTAGCTCTTTAAATCACAGGCAAATTTTTGAGAAAGGAAATTTCATATATCAAATAAATGATAGTGTGACCACATTGGAAGAGTATACATATGCAAAACTGGGAAATTTATCATCAAAGATCATATTCTGTTTTTTGAAGTGCTACTATGAAATTGAAATAACAATTTCTGCTTCTGCTCAGAATTATTCAAGCATTATGCTTACAATAGGCACAGACTTTTGGAAAAGTTATTAGAAGTCACGGTTAGGAGACATTTCTATAGCATGTGATATGATTGTCAAATTACTTTTCATATCTCATGTACCTTTACATGAAATTTAATCATTTCATTTCATAAACAATAACAAATGTCAAGTTTTATTTTGACTCCTTGAATATTCTTGTGATGTAACCTTATGCAGCCATGAATTTTATATATGAAAATTGCTATTTTATTTTTTTTGAATTCAAATTTACAGTGAAATGCACAGATGTTAAGTCTACAATGTAATGAGTTTTGATAAATGTACATACCTATGTAATGAACACCCCAATCAAGATATAAAATATTTCTATCACCCCAGAAAATTTCCTTATGCTAATCCCTCACAGCCCCACCGTGTTCTGATTTCTATCACTATAGGTTAGTTTTGCCTGTTCTTGGATTTCCTATGTTTAACGATTATGATTAAATTAGTGTAGGATGTAATCATTTGTGTCTGGTTTCTTGTGTTTGACATAATGAGTGTCTCTGTCGCCTTAGGCTGCCATAACAAAATATCTTAGACTGAGTGGCTTAAACAACAGAAAATTTTTTTTCACAGTCATGGAGGCTGGAAAATCCATGATCAAGGTGCCAGCAGGGTCGATGTTTGGCGAGAGCTCTCTCCTTGGGTTCTAATGGCCATCTTCTCGGTGTATCCTCATATGGCCTCTCCTCAGTGCCGTGCACAGGGAGAGAGAGAGAGAGCTCTCTCCTCCTCTTCTTATAAGGCCACCAATCCTACTAGATTAGGAAGTCACCCTTATGACCTCATGTAATCTTAATTACCTCCTAAAAGTCCTATCTCCAAATACAATCACATCAGGAGTTATAGCATCAACATATGAATTTGGCAGGTGAAACAATTCAGTCCATAGGAATGAGATTCATCCATATTGTTACATACATCAGTAGTTAATTGATTTTTATTGTTGAACAGTATTCCACTGTGTGGATATATTGCAATTTGTTTATAAGTTCTCCTAATAATTATAATTTTGATTGTTTTCTGTTTGGGTTATTCTGAATAAAACTGCTTTCGAGTACAAATATTTGTGCATACATGTTTTATTTCCCTTGGGAAATTGCTAGGCCGTAGGGTAGGTACATGTTGAACCTTATAAGAAACTGCCAGACATTTTCTCCGAAGTGATTGTAAAATTTTTCATTCCCACAAGCAGTATTTGAGAATTCCAGCTACTTCACATCCTTGGCAACATTTAGTGTTGAGGGTCTTTAATTTTAGCCATTCTAGTTGTTGAAGCAGTATCTCAATGTTGTTTTAATTTGCATTTCCCTGATGGCTAATGATGTTGAACATCTTATCATGTGCTTATTTACCATATGTTTATCTCCTTTTGTGAATTGTCTATTGAAATCTTTTGCCTACTTTTATTAGGTTATTTGTCCTTTTAAAAAGTTGATTTGTAGGAGCTCTGTACACATTTTAGATAAAAGTCCTCTGTCAGATATATTGCATATATTTTCTCCCAGTCAGTGGTATGCCTTTACATTTTCTTTATTTTCTTCTTACTTCCTTTTCATTTTCTGGGGAGAAGTTTATAATTTTAATGAGGTCCAGTTTATTAAATTTTTCTTTTATCCTTAGTGAAATTTTTGCCTGCCCCAGGGTTGTGAATATATTACACATTTCTTCAAGAAGTTTTATAGTCTTTGCTTTTATGTTTGGGCCTATAATCATTTCAAAGTAATTTTTGTTACGGTATGAAGTAGGAGGTCAAAATTCATTCATTTTCTTTAAATTTATCCAATTGTTCCAGCACCGAAGGTTGAAAATATTATCCATTCTGTATCAAACTGCCTTGGTGCCTTTATTGAAAACTAATGGACCACACATATTTTCTGGACTTTAATCCACTCCACTGATCTGTATGCCTATCCTTATGTTAACACCACATTGTTTTGATTATTGGAGCCTTATGGTGAGTCTTGAAATCGGATACTGTAACTCCACTGATACCGTTCTTCTTTTCCCAGATGATTTTGGCCATTCAGAGTCTTTATTTCCAAATAAATTTCCAAATTGGCTCATCAATTTCTTTTTTTTTTAAGCCCCTTAGGAATTTGATTGAGATTGTACTGAATCATAGAGGTTTAATTTAAGAACATTTTGTTAAGAATATACGTATGTATGTTCATAACGGATATTCAAATGTAATTTTTCTATTCTTTTAATGTGTTTGTTGGATTTTGGTATCAGAGCAATGCTGGTTTCAAAACAATCCAAGAAGTGTTCTCTCTTCTCTATTTTCTAAAAGAGTTCATTACATTTGGCATTATTTCTTCTCTCAGTATTTGATAGAATTTGCCAGTGAAACCATGTGAACCTTAAGTTTTCTTTTTGGGAAGGACTTTGCTTACAAATTCAATTGCTTTACCCAATATTGGACTATTCAGATGTACAATTTCTTCCTATTTTATCTCTGGTATGATGTATTTTGCCAGAATTTTTTTCCATTATATATCTAATTTGTCAAAATGTTGGCATAAAGTTGTTTGTAATATTCTTTTGTTATCCTTCACATCTGTAAACTCTGTAGAGAAGTCTGGTCCTGTCTTTCATGTCTAATATTGGTAATTTGTGTTTATCTTTTTCTTTGTCAGTGTTACTAGGAACTCATTAGTTTGGGCATTGCTAATATTCTCTATGTTAGCTTTTCTCTATTTCATTGATTCCTCTTATCTGTATTATTTCTTTATTTCTACTCATTTGGCCACAATTTGCATTTTTTTAAAGATTTTTAAGGTAGAAATTTGTATCAATGACTTTAAACCTCTCTTGCTTAAAGCTCTGAGCTTCTTTTTTTTTTTATTCTAAGACAACGAATAATGTTTTATTTGTGTTTTTTCTTTTTAGAAAAATCAAACAAAACATAAACTATTTATCATAAGACTCTCCGAAGCCTGAACTGGATGGCAATGGGGTATATAGCAGCTCCAAACCATATGCCACTCTATCGTTTATGAACAAGCCTCTGTTTGTTTAGAACATGCACCTACCCCATCCCCTGCCGTCCTCCATGGAAAAGTTGCCTTGTCATTGTAGATATTACTGTATGTAGCCCATATGATGAAACCTGAAAAGGTGTTTTATTAATTCAGTTTTCAGGCAGACCCCAAAAAACCCATTGGGGGACACATTCTGGCTCATGCTTCAACAACAAGAATAAGCTTGCGAAAGGGAAGAGGAGAACTGAGAATTGCCAAGATTTATGACAGGTAAATATGTTCTTATTCTTAAACAGATTCTTGTGCATATGGTATTAAATAAAATTGCCTCTCCTGAGGCTGTAATTATACTACTGGCAGATACTACATATTTGAATTTCCTTCTCAAAAATTCTGAGCTTCTTTTTAAGCGCTGCTTTAGCTACATCTCCCCAAACTTTGTATGTTGTATTTTCATTATCATTTAGTTTGAATTATTATCTAAGTTCCCTTTTGCTTTTATTAAGAAGTGTTTAATTTCCATTTGGAATTTTCCTAAATCTCATGTGGTTATTGATTTCTAATTTAATCCTGTTGTGATAAGAGCATAGAAAGTTGACTCAGTATATAGTCTTTCTTGATGAACATTTCATCTGCACTTGAAAAGAACGTGTTTCCTGCATTGTTGAGTATATAAATTTCAATCTACAATAAATGTTGATAGTGTTGTTCAAGTCTTCCATATTCCTATTGATTTTTGTCTACCTTTTCTATCAATTACTGAGAGACATGTATTAAAAATCCCACTATGACTACCCGTTTATCTAATTTTTTCAGTTTTGTCAGTTTTTACTGTATATATTTTAAAACTGTTTTTAAATGCAAACACAGTCACAATTTTTATGTCTTCCTGATGAATGTATTTTTTATCATTGTGTTACACCAACTTTCTTATGTCTACTTTTTGCATGTAATATATATTCCTGTGCTTTTACTTTCAACCTACCTGGTCTTAAACTGTGAATCTTATATTCAGCATATACAAGTCTTATTTGTTTATCCAGGCTAACAATCTCTGCCTTTTAGTTGGTATGTGTAGCCCTTTATACTTAAAGCAATTATTAATATGTTTGGGTTTAAGTTTACCATCACACTATTTGTTTTCTACTTGTCCCAACTGCTTTGGGCTCCTTTGTTCCTGCTTAGTCAAATGTATTTTCGTATTCCATTTTATGTCCTTTATTAGTTTTTTAGCTAAACTTCTTTGGTTTTTTATTCAGAAAAATTTCTTTTAGTGATTGTTCTTGGGATTAAAGCAATGCATCCCTCACTTATTACAGTCTACTTACAATTAATCATGTATCATTTCTTGTAAAAATGTAGAAAGTGTAACACTGTAATTCCATTTACTCTCATTCTTTATGCTATTTTTCATATGATTTTACTTCTTTGTATGTTATAAGCCCTACACTACATTGTTTGAATTTGTGCTTTAAGCAGTCAGTTGTATTTCTAAAAATTAACAAAAAGAATATAGTCTTACATATTTATTCACACATTTACAATTTCTGATGTTCTTTATTCCTTTCCAGAAATCTTATTTTTTATCTGATATAATTTCCCTTCAGCCTGAAAGACTCTACAGTTCTTATAGTCCAGGTCTGCTGGTAACTAAAAAGTCAGCTTTTATTACCTGAAATTGCATTATTTTGTTGGTCTGATATTTTCTTTTCTTTTTTGGTGACGAAGATTGGCCCTGAGCTAACATCTGTTGCCAATCTTCCTCTGTTTTGTACATGGGATGCCGCCACAGCATGGCTTGATGAGCAGTGTGTAGGTCCACACCCGGGATCCAAACCCGCGAACACAGGGCTGCCAAAGCGGAGTGTGCAAACTTAACCACTATGCCAGCAGGTCAGCCCTGTCTGATATTTTCTGAACTTGTATTATAGGCTCATATGTTTTGCCAAATTTGAAGAAAAATTGGACGTTATCACTTAAAATATTTTTTTCTTTCCTATTCTTTCTCCCCTCTTTCTGAAAGTCTGATTAAATGTTCTATCATTTTATATTGTCCTACTGGTTATTGAAGCCCTGTTCATTTTTACTTTTTTTTTTTTTTTTTTTTTAATCTCTGATCTTCACTTCGGATAATTTCTGTTGACCTATCTTTAAGTTAACTGACCCTTCCTTCTGCATTGTTCAATCAGCTATGAATCTTATCTAATGATTTTAAAATTTTCAGATATTCTAGACTATCCTGTATATTCTAGACTTTTCTTTGGTTCTTTCTCTAGTTTCAATTTTCTACAGAGATTTCTTATCTGTTTACTCCTTATGTTCTCTTTCTTTAAGTCCATAAAATATGTATAACAATTGCTTTCAAAAGTGCTTGTCAGCTAATGAGGTCTGTTTCTATTGGCTGCCTTCTTGTCTTGTCACATTTTCCTGCTTTGTTGCATGATTAATAATTTTTTATTATATGTTGGACATTATGGTTGATTCTTTGTAGGAAGGCTGACTTATATTGTCTTCTCTAAAGGATATTGAGTTTTCTGTAAGAAATTAAATTACTGGCAGACCTATATCACCTTTGTAGGCATGGTTTTATGCTTTGTTAAGCTGAGCCTATTTCAATTTTCCCTCATTTTAGGAGTGGCTCTCAATCCAGTGTGTGGTCCTTACTCCTAATGTTTGGCTTTTCTAAGGTCTCCTCCGAATATTAAAGGAACTCAGGAGGGTTTTTTCTCTCTGGCTGGTCTGGAATGCTGATGTGTCCCAGCTCTGCCTGACCTCTCTTTCTCTGTTCAGTTCTCAGACACACAAAAACCACTCTCTCCGGTCTTCAGTCATCTTGCCCTGTGAAAGAGCAGCCCAGTTCTCAGCTAAGGATCCAAGGGAACACACCTGTTGACTTCTGTCCACTCTTTCTGCTCAGCTTCTTTCTCATGTTATACTGTCCAACAAATCCCAGCCACCACAGCAGCACCAAACTCCAATCTCTTCCTCAGATCAGTGAAATCGCCTCTGTTCATTCTCCACTTGAGCTCTCCCTCCATAGATGCTGGGCAGGGAAGTGTCACCATGAAGAAAGCCAGAGTGAAACACAGGGCTCACCTCACTAGTTTCCCTTTTCTTAACCAAAATCCTGTGCTGCCTTTTGTCCAGTACCTGAAAAGTTGACCTCATATACTTTGCCTAGTTTTATAATTGTTTAATGTGAAGGCAAAAGGCCAATACCAGTTATTCCATCATGACTGGAAGCAGAAGCCCCTGATATTAAATTTTAAATGTTTATTGTGTGAAAATTGCATATATCTTCAAGTAAATATATACATATTAATATAAATGTGCACTTTAATGTGTATGCATTGCATAGTTAAAGTTTAATTCTGAGGCTTAGGAATCTGACTCTTGAGTTCCAAAATGTAATCTAGGTAAATTTTATTTTGCAAGGATCTGTGTCCTTTTCTATGGTGTGAGGATAATAATATTGCCTACTCCATGGCATTTTTGTGATTATTAAGTAAGGTACAGAAAGCACGTAGCACAGCTCATTGCATATTGTAAATGCACATCAATGTTAATACTATTCTATGTATATTATGTATAAAAATATCTAAAAAAATGTCACTAGAACATTTTAACGGTAATTATTTCTGGTTAATATTTATTTTGACCTCCGTAATTCCATGCTCTTTACATTGAATCTCTACTTTTTTTTTTTTGCTGAGGAACATTAGCCCTGAGCCAACACCCATTGCCAATCTTCCTATTTTTTTTTTTTAATTTTCGTTTGAGGAAGATTATCCCTGAGCTAACATGTGTGCCAGTCTTCCTCCAAATTATATGTGGGAATTATAGTCACACATCTTTGCTTCTAGCTCTAATTCTTTATCAGATACATTGAGCACTTTACATGAATTATTTTACTTAATCTCCACAAAACCCTATGATATAAGTATTGTTAAAATTCCTATTTTTCTGATGATGGATCTGATATTTGGAAGAAAGAAGTTACTGTTCTCAAATCATAGAATTAGTAAGAGACAATGGTGAAACTTGCAACTAGGGTGACCTGAATGCAAAGCTCTTGTTCACTCCTGTTATTTCTAATACTATACTATATGATCTTCCATAGTATTAGACTCTTCATAAAATTAATTTCATAAGGTTAAATTTTTTTTACCATATTAATAACATTCTACATTAAATTCTCGAAATATAGTGTCCCCAAACAAACGTCAGTAAATAAAAAGTGATTATGTCAGCAATTAAAAGAAAAAAATAGCTGGCCTCCTGACAATTCTCAAAAAGTAAGTTTTAAGGAAACAGATTTTATGTGAAACTTTAAGTTTATATTCTGATATAAGCAAATTCATCCTATATTAATATAAGGCAGTCAATCATCTTTTGCAGAAAGAAACTAAAACATTGAAAAGTAAAATAGAATCACTAGACTTAATTTACCTCCATTAGAACACTGTCATATTTTTCCCATTGTGTTCTTTAAACACTCTTCTATTTAAAAGTTTTAGAGCAATTTTCAAAAAATATATTCATTTTTGTTAAGAATATTTTCTTTCTGAAATTACTGAACATAAGACCATTGAAAAAGAAAGTCATACTATTTTCATTCCAAAAGAAATTCATATATGACGAATTTAAACATTTCAGATTTTGAAAAATGTGTTTATAAAATATCTTTAAAAATACTGAATAAAGCTTCACTTTACAAAACCATTGTTTTTCAGATATTGAAAATAACCGGCAAGTTTTGTGACCACTCTTCTGTTAATATGTATTCAGTATTCAACTTCAATAATTTTAAGATATCTATTTAGAGATGATTAAATAAGATATGAGTGTTATTGTAATAAATGGAAATCTAAACAGATTACTACAGTTATTCAAGAAGTTTTAAACAATTCAGAAGAAGAGTTTTAATATCTTTTTAATACATCTATGTTTTTGATGTTAAAATGCAAATAATTGCTGAATTAATTACACTTCTTTGTATATTTTCAAGCAAGAAAAAAATACAATAAAGTCATGATTTTTTACCACTTTCAAATGGTTCTTATATAAAGTACAAAATTCATTCAAATTCAGTCAAATTATATGAAAATCAGTACCATGGCTCAACAAATCATTTTGAAGTGTAACATCACCATTTTATTAAGTATTCGAAATGGGCAAGTTTATTTCAAAAGCAACAAAACCCTAATAATATTTAACACTGATTTTCAATTTGTTATTTGGTTATACAATGAATTAATGTAAAACCATCAAAACTGTGCTGTTTCAAATATCTTCATACTTATCAATATAATTGAAAGAGTTTTTAAAGCTTGCAGATTTTTCAACACTTTTATGGCTTTATTTATACAGAAACACGTAAACATTTGGTACAATTTTCTAGTTCTCATTTATCTCCCCCCAATCCTGCTCCAGACCAACTTTTGCTAGTGGAGATTCATGTGTAGGCACAAAACATTTTTCTTTTCCTCCTAGAAATTATACAGTTATATGGAAGAAAATTAAAGACAGTGGAGTCATTTGCTCTATATCCTTAACTAAATCACATCAATGTTTGCACTCGCTTAAATATTCATGTTAAAAATAAAAGATGGAATGCTTCGCTATCTGTCAAACATTTTGGCTTGCAAATGCGTTTGTAGCTTTACCTCCTTTCTCTTCAAGGCTTTGATTTTATTGTCTTGTAGGAAACACCAATTTTTACTGTTAGTAGACAATTTCCCAAAGCTAAAGAAAGCTCTTTTTTTCTTTGCTTACAACTAGACAAAATGTATGTGGGTTCGAGGACATAAATTTATTGGGAAGGAAAGTTTTGAATATAAATGCTAGTGTCTTTTTCCAAATATTCCTGTTAGGCATGACAAAAAGAAAAAACATTAAAAGCACTTTGAAAGAGTATCCCATTTTTATTCCCACAACATTCTGTGTGATAGAAAGGTCAGATGTTGTCACCAGCATTTTACAATTAATTACTTGTAGCTCAGGGCAGCAAGAGGAAGCACAAGGGCTGGAGCTGGTCCTAGGGTTTTAGCCCAGTGCTTTGGCCATAGACCACATATACCTCATCACAATGTGGCTCATGCCTTTGCACAACACTCAGGAAAAGCTGTGGCCTAAAGATGAAAAAGCACATGAACTTATATCATTGTCATGTCTCAAAAAATTTGTAACTTATTTCAAAGCAAGGAATATGTAGTAAACAACCTGCCCACAAATATACTGGAAAGAGCTGTCTTTCAAACAAAGGAATTTTTACACAGGTATACAACTGAGATGAAAGACAACTATCAATTTGTTTATGGGTTAGGATTTCATTTTCAAACTATTGACTTTATTCTGCTATGCTGATCTACTTTTACCACTGGAAAAAGTTTTAAAGAAAAAAAAAAGCAACATTTCTTATTAAATACCATAAAAATAAATCATGTGGGATGATGTACATTTTTGGTGGCATTCAAGCTTAGATTTATTTAAAAGGCAATCTCTACAGACAAACTCTGATTATTTGCAAATGTTCTGATATTTTGCTGAAAAGAAATACAAATGAAGAATGAAGAGAATGAAACACAAATACAATTCCAAACCTGAAATAAGTACTTCTGGAAGGCAGTGAAGGGAGCTATGAGTCATACCTAATGAAAGCAAAGTAAGAATCCTAAATAAAGGTTTAATATGATAATATGATAAAATAGAATCTCAACAAAACCATGTCCTCAGGTCTATGCTAGAACCATTTCATAACTTAAGTATTTTTTTTTATTCTAAGAAGTTCATTTTTTCAAGGACTCCTGTAAAATGAGATCAGGAAGGAAGACAGAGATAATAGGGTAATACAAGCTGCATTAACCAAAGCTTTATAGAAAGACTTTTCCTTGTTTCCAGAAGATACTTCCAAAGAGCTTGGTTAACTCAGAAATCTCTATTCCATGATCTTTTTGTTATAAAAAATTAAACTTTCTATAATTATATTCCTCTTGCTTCAGGATATATTATATCAAACAACAAAAAAATTCATTGACCACACCTACTAGATTAGTTTTTCATCGTACGTTCTACAGATTACCTGCAACCGACTCGCTTGAAGGATGGTAGGAAGGGCATTCTTCAAAAATGCTGATTCATGGGCTGTAGCCAAATCTAACGAGCCAAAAATTAGGGTTAGAGGGCACTAAAATCTGCATTTAAATAAGCTCCTCAGATGATTCTTAAGCAAAGCAAATCTTGAGAAGCAACCCTGAATAGTTAATACTTCACAAAATATGTCTGTATTTGCGCAAATCTGAACTCCCAGGAATCTGCAGAACCACTTTGTAAACAGAAAAATTAATAAGCCCATGAATGAATTAATGGACTAATTGAGAGCTGAAGCAAAGGCCCACAAATTGGTTGGTTCTATTAGATGCCAATGTTCACTAGATTCACTGTTTTCTCAAGCCCAAAGAGGTCAAGGTAATCAGAAAAATATAAAACGCACTATTTCTACTGCTGTATATTACTATAAACTAGTACTGTTCACAGAGCAGGTGCGTGGTATTTGCTGAAGGAAAGAATGTGCCTGAGTGGATTTTCTCAAATGCTGTCACTGTGATCTGGAGAGACAAGCATAGTGCCATCCAGCTTCACTCAGGCCACACTTCACTCGGGGCTCACTTGGCATTTGTGCCCACAGTGATGGCACTAAAGCGAGCTGAAGTTAGAATTCAGAAATACAGGACAAAACTCTACAGCAGGGGCATTTCATAGAACTTCTGTTACAAAACATAACGTGGCTCAACAGGAGGAAATATTTATTATTTAGCATGTGAAAGATATTTTCATACATCTAAATGAGGTCCTAGTATTTTCAATTACACTAATTCATCTAGTGAACATTTAAAAATGTATGTGCCAATTTTCTATAATGTTTGGTTAACTGTGGCCATCAGTTCCGAGTATAATTACTGGAATTTTTGAGAATATTTTATATTTAAAAATGAGAGCTATTTAAATTGAGGTGATTTGGAAGATATTTTATTCAGTGTGTTCTCGATTTAGAGCAGTAACTTCCGCGGTGCTCAAAATTGTTATAATACCCCACAAATTTGGATATTTTAATCTCTAATATGTACTAATTCCATATTAAGTTACTTTGGTACTATGCTGAATGAATTTCTAAGCAATATTTAAAGGAATCTTATGGACAATATTAAAGGAGCCATAAATTTAATTTTGAAAGTCCTCGGACTATTTATTTTTGTTTATTTTTTTTGTGAGGAAGACTAGCCCTGAGCTAACATCCGTTGCCAATCCTCCTCTTTTTTGCTGAGGAAGACTGGCCCTGGGCTAACATCCGTGCCCATCTTCCTCTACTTTATATGGGACGCCGCCACGGCATGGCTCGACAAGCAGTACGTCTGTCCACGCCCGGGATCCAAACCTGCGAACCCCGGGCCACCAAAGCGGAGCACGCGAACTTAACCTCTACGCCACCGGGATAGCCCCTCAGACTTTTTAAAAGAATTTTTTCTACCAAGAATCTTGATTTTAAACTGACAACTTTTCTGTTATCCTGATACTCCCAATGATCAATACTCAAAGTAAACAAAGTTTGTATGTATGTTTCCCTGTGCTTTAGACTATTTCACATACTTTAGATCATTAAAATACAGGTAAATAGATAGATTTTTTAACATTTAAGGCCCTCCCCCTTTTTTTAACATCATTGAGTGACAGCGTTCCTCTCTCGTCAGGTGAAATGCATGTTCTTATTTTACAAATACGGGTGCTTTCTGCTTTAAGAAGCCTCCAACTTTAAAAAAACCAACAGAGTGGAGAGTTGGTCACAATGCAAAAGAATTTACCAAAGGATTGCCTTAATATAATAAGTCCCTCTAGAAAATTAAGTTTATATTTTACATAATTTGGTAAGATATGAGGGTTTTAGAAACTCAATTACTGGCTTCTGTAAAGAATACCAGTAGATTTATACTTGTTCTTAATTATTAAATTTAAAATACATAAAATATATTTGCAATCACCTTTTTTGTTTTTGGTAATATAACTTTAGTTTTAATTTTTATATGATTATGAGCTAAGACCAGAAAGTATAAAGCATGACTAATGCTGTTTTTCTTTTTTAGCATCTCTGATATGTGATTTTTAGATATTTGCTTCATCATTCATTTTGAGGAAGTCTAAAAAACTTTTTAAAGTAATAGTCCATACTAAAATGTGTAAGAAAAGTAGTTGTGTCTTGCAAATAAATCTGATATTTTTAAATGAGTATAAATGATATAGACAACAAACACACAATTGCAATTAGCATTTCATCAAGAATAAGATGAAAAACGCATAATATGCATTTGTAATGAAAATGGGCTCACATTTACAAGCTGAAATACCTTTTAAACTAATGAAGATCCTCAAACTTTTCATGAAAGTTAATGGAGTAAAATATATATGGATTTTCATAAATCTCTTGTTGCACTATTACAGTTTATCTTTCCACTTTTGAAAAATTATTGATTTTAATAGCTTTAAAAAATATGTTAAGATTCTTTATATGTTTTATTCATTGTGATCATTAATTTCAAGCATAATTACCAAAATATTTGTGAATATCTTATATTTGAAGTTGAGAACTACTTAGTTTGAGATGACTTGGCAGATATTTTATTCAATACCTTCTGTAATTAGAGCACCAATTTCAGAGGTGCTTAAAATTGTTATATCTTGGGGCTGGCCCGGTGGCGCAGCGGTTTAGTTCACGCTTGGCAGCCTGGGGTTCGCAGGCCCGGATCCCAGGCACCTGCCAACCCACTGCTTGTCAGCCATGCCGTGGCAGCGTCCCACATAAAGTGGAGGAAGATGGGCATGGATGTTAGCCCAGGGCCAGTCTTCCTCAGCAAAAAGAGGAGGATTGGCAACGGATGTTAGCTCAGGGCTGGTCTTCCTCACAAAATAAAAAAAATTGTTATATCTTAAAATAACACATTAGATATTTTATTCTCTAGTATATATTAATTCCATATGAAGCTACTTTTGTACTATGAACTTATAAGTAGTATTTACAGCAATCTTACAGAAAATATTTAATTTACTTAAAAAAATCAGAAATGTCATACTATAACATTTTCACATGTCCAATACACTGAGAAAAGAAATCCACAAAATACAATTAAATAACAGTGAAGAATTAATATTAATTAAAAATTAGTATGTATTAACAATGCTAGACTCCTTAACAAACAAAATGAGGGTCAATAGTTTTACTAACGTCTATGAGTTCAATTAAAAGGCCCTTTTCTTCCCTTCAAATCAACCAATTTTACTAAGGAGTAATCTTTTATTATATTAACATTAACAATTATACTTTCTACTTATTTATCACTTCACAAAATGTACAGACTGCTTCCCATGCACAACAAATAACTTTTCCAGCCATTTATACCTGGTATAGATAACAATGACATGTTAAACCCTTAAAACATATAAGCTACAGGAAACTCATTCTATACAATGTTGTAGATTCAAAAAGATATTTTAAATACCAGATGTCTCACTTGCATTTTACAATGATTCTATGTAGTAAAATTTGATTTCAAATAAATTTTCAAGAACTTAGCATTTGTATTTTCCTCAAATATGTACAATCACATATGTTTCTCTGGAATCAGAGTTTCAAAAATATTGTCTTAAAATTCTTTAATAATAAACAAAATGATGTAAATCTAATATTAAAAGAACCAGGAAGGTAGATATCATATAGTTTCTAAATCAATTTAGGAGTATTACATCAATTGGTGTAAGACTTGAAATTTAATGGAATCCAATGGAATATTAATAGAGACACACATGGCTATTGAAGATGTCAGGTCTTAAAATTGAATATCTTAACAACCATTTTATTTTATATCCATAATTCACATATTCATTCATTACTATATCATGATTGAAAAATTCTTAACTCTTGTATTAACTGAAATTATTCATGTACATCTGTTTGATTTCATATCAGAGATGTTCCATAACTAGATGAGACCCAGTATTACTACACCACCAGTTGCCTCTGCTGGGATATGTGGAATTACATGGAGAAAGTCCAACCTTTCAACTATCTCTCATTCTTAAATTTGCTCAGACCACATGCTAAAATGTTTAAATGGAAAAAAAAAAAAAAAGACCAGCTATTAATTGTGCACATTACGAGTCTCCAAAATCCAATCCTCTGGTCTTCAGCTTGGGAGACTAGAAACTTCAGAACAGGGGAGTTGAGATCTAGGGGTGCCAGCACTGAGTGGACACCTATGTGTCCTTAAAGAATCCTTTAATATCCCTGACATTATAAGATTTCCTCCACTCTGACTAGATATTTCTGAGGCTATCAGGAACCCCAAAGTGATTCTGAGCATGCCTGGATTTCTTCAAAAGATCCTCTTTGCAAGATAGACTATAATTGCCTTCATGATATCAGCTGACCATGAGCTGTCATTTAAAGGAAAGAAGAGAGCGAGAAAGATACTGGCACAATTCAACGTCAGTGTACCAAAACGCCAACCTGGATCTTATACGGGCAACATCCTGTCCCTTCCATTGACAGTCACTGTTCAAGATTTGCCCCCTTCACTGTTACTGACCACAGCAGGGGAACAATTTACAGACACAGTCATGGAGCACAAATGCAAGAGTCCATTCCTATGAGAGCAAACCTACAGGGATAATGACCACACTCTATCTGCTGAACTTAACGTCTACTTGTCCTCCAGGACTCACCAGAGGAATCAGTTTCTCTCGGACACATTCCCTGATCACCATCCCCTACTTCTGCATTAGGTGTTATTCAAATATACAGCTGTGTGCTTAATCAAATTAGCACCTGTAGCAAAAACTATTAGAGTGATGTATTTACATTTTTATCTTGAACACTATAAAGTAAAATTCCTGCAAACAAAAACCATGATTATTTTTTTTTTTTTGTCCCCAGGACTGAGCCCAGTGCTCAGTAAATGTTTGCTACGAAGATGAACGAAGGTACCACCACCACATCTGGCACATCTGCCACATTAATGATTTGGAGGTGGGGAGATAAGATTCCTTTAAAAATATCCACTTAATTGTTCTAAAAAAAGATGAATAGCATGAAGCGAAAATGCCATGACACAGTCTTCTCAATGCTGGAATGAACAGTTATTAGAACATCAGAAAACATTAGTGAACCTGCCATCATTGAATAAATAACACCTTTGTAGGCCTATGCCTGGAGACCTATAAAATTTATTATAATGATTGTATTTTATTGCCATAAACACTTAAAGCCCAGGAAGCTGGTTTAGGGGGAAAAAAAGAATTTAAAAAAAGTCTGTATATTTCTGGGACTCCTTATTCTATACGTAAAACTTATGTGAAGCTTTCAAATGATAACATTATTTATTCACTTTCTAGTATTTTGTTACAAAGTATTTGAAAATTGTTCTAATTATTTAGAATAGAATAACTGATATCACTGAATTAAAAACACATTGTTTTATATGTGAATCACTCTCTCTGAAATAAAATTTCATTTCCTTCTTTTGGAAAAATGGTTTTCCAAAGGGAAATTCAATTTAAAAAGACTACTGTGCAGAGATTTCTGATGAAACAAAAACACACATTTACCTTATTAAAAGATATAAAAGGATTTCCTACTCATCCAACATTAATAAGGTTTTCATAAAAGTAATGGGCCTATAAAAATACTGAAATCTCTGCAAACTTTCCTGTCATTTATGGAAGACATAAAGCATTAATATACTATTTGCCCCTTTAAATTTTACTCTATTTTTCTCAAACATCCTTGAAATAACAGCGCAACATCTTGGAATGAGGGCTAAAATATGTACCTTGGATACCTTTTATAGACAAAAGATGTGATCAAGGCAATCATAATTAGAGAATAAAGCAGACAGACTTGAATTTTTATCACAATTGCACACAGAATAAAGCATGATTAAATAGTCAGAAGGTAAAGTGCTGCATTTACAAAGCACAAAATACAGTCTCGTAAACACTTCGCACACTTAGGTAATTTCAACTTAGTTCTTACATGCAACTTCATGAAAGTCTAATGTAAATAAAACTATGTGTTAAAAGGTCTCTTTCCCCTAAGACAAAACTATTCAAAACTTTTAAAATCTCTTAATCATGCCACACTTTTACAAGGCCAGAGAAGAAGAAAAAGAGAAATTATTAATTTTTAAAATTACCCAGCAATTCCATTGCATCATCTTCATTATCAATATCTTCTTCTGTTACAGATGTGGTAGGGCTGTGGACGGACTCAAATGAATCTTGAGAAAGCATTGCTGCCAGAAGTTTCTTATGTTGCTGTTGCTGCTGTTTTAACCCTTTAGTCTTGGGCTCCACCTTTAAGCTGAAGAAATATTTAAATGTTAATTTTCAATGATGATGACATTATTAATAAGCTGTGGTAAGTAAAGAAAATCTACAAACAAATTTTCACTCGATTATTTTGCTATGCAAATTTGCAGACAAATTAGTAAAATATTCCCCAAGAATACTAGATATATAGACTGTCTTCTTGCTTAGACATCCTTTGGTACCTCATGAACAATTTCCCAAGTAGGCATAAGTGAGGAATAGGGCAAACTGAAACTCCTGCCCTATATACGGAGGGAGATGCTAATCAGCTCCTACCAATTGTTGCCAGGTGGGAATTAAAGCCCACTGTGAATGGATTTTCTGACTTTTTTTAAGAGGAGGTAGAAAATCCAGATTATTATATGAAATTCCCTGACTTAAAAAACAAATGCATGCCAAGCAAAGCACATGTAATGGGACATCTATTTTAACATACTTGTTATCAAGATTTTTTTAAATGGCAACTTTCATTTCTATTCTTAAAATAAATTTCCTCACTAGTCCTATCATGCTGCCTAGCTCTGAGGGTAGGATGGGGTAGAAGAAGAGATGGAACCAGAATTGGCAATTAAATGTCTCTCACTTTCTTCCAATCTAAAAGAGTCTTTGTACATTTGGAAGAGTTTCTTCGTGATCAAGCCAGACTCCTTTGGGTAAACGCTCGGTCCTTCATGGTTCTCTCCCCCAACTGCCCAAGACAGTGTCTGACTGGACAATGTATAAGTCCATGTGGCAACCATACATACTTTAAAAAATTGTCCCCAAGTTCTTCTCTATAATCCAATTCCTTTCCATCTGATTGGAAATAAATGGCAAATGTCACCTCATGAAAGAAAAAGACATGATATAGAGGAAGTTTCTCTCAGGCAGGAAGGAGAGAGAACGCTTTCTAAGGGTACTCAGAAGGAAGGCCCAGAGGAGAAGGCAAACGGGCAAAAGGGGACGTTACATGCATTGTCCCCACCCCCACCAGGCCAAACGCAGGTGAGGCATGGTGAAAAAAACAGCCAGATGAATTTCACGGCACAGATCAGAACATTTCAAACTGTCTTAATGGAAGTACCAGGTTCAACACTGCCTAAGAAGAGGCTGGAAATGGCAAAATGACATTGTATGCCATCAATGGGCAAAGATCACCAGCTCCGCCTATTTACCTCAAAGTTAGGGTGGATTGTGATAGAGAAGATCAGGGGAAACTGGGGTGCAAAAAAGGCTCTCCCCCCAGGATAATGCCAGTTAATAAATGTAGAAGGAATGATAGAATCAGAAAATCACCATTTTGCAACCACCAACCCAGTAACTGTCCAGGCAAAGAATATCAATGGATGCTAATGTCCTTTGCTGAAAGACTGTTGGGGAGAATGACCGTCAAAAATCTCAAGGTATTTTCCGACAGACTACTTACATTTTTAATTGAAAATTTCTGATGCTCTGAAATAATTATAGATTTACATGCAGTTGAAAGAAATAATACAGAGAGATCCTGTGCATCTTTTATATAGTTTCCCTCAATGGTAACATCTTATAAAACTATAGTACAATATCACAACTAGAATATTGACAAGGATACTACTCTCCAATTTTATTCAGATTCTCCATTTTAATTGTACTTATGTGTGTATGCCTGTGTGTGTGTGTTTAGTTCTAGACAATTTTAGCACTTGTGTAGGTTTGTGTATCATGTATCCACTACCATAGTCGAGATACAGACCAATCCAAGTACCGCAAGGTCCTTCAAGTTGCCTTTTTCTAACCACTTACTTCCTCTATACCCCTCCTTCTGCCATCCCTGATCCCTGGCAACCACTAGCCTGCTCTCCATTCCTATAATTTTGTCATTTCAAGAATGTTATATAAATGGAATCATACGGTATGTAACCTTTTAAGATTGGCCTTTTTCAATGCAGTATAATTCCCTGGATATTCACTCAAGTTGTTGTGTGTATCAATAGTCCATTCCTTTTCTGTGCTGTCTAGTATTCCATGGTGTGGATATACTTCAGTTTATCCAACCATTCACATGCTGAAGGACACCTGGCCTCTTTTAAGCTTTTTGGCTATTATGATAGAGCTGCTATGAACATTCATGTACATGTTTTTGTGTAAACATAAGTTTCCACTGCTCTGAGATTAATATCCAAGAGTGCCATTGCTGATCATATGGTAGTTGCATGTTTAGTCTTATATGAAACTCTCAAATTGTTTTCCAGCATGACTATGATAATTTACATTCCTGAAAGGTTTAACTGAAAGGAAAAACTGCACCATTGGAGAGAAAATAGCATCCTGCGACAGGAAAAAGGGGTCTTAATGCAGGCAAGCAGTGAGTGAGATGGGGAGAGAAGGGGTTTGAGGTCTTCCTAAGAGCACTTAGGGTTCTGGGCTCCCTCTTATCCAGATTTTGAGCATGAATCTTAATGATAATGAGATTCTTAGAACTCCGCCCTGGAGGAAGTCTGCATAGCAAAGCATTTAAGAGCACAGAATTTGGAGCAAGACAGCCTGGTTCAGCCACTTCATAGCTATCCAATCTTGGGACAGAGATGTAACAACTCTGGGACTTAGTTTCCTTATTCCTGAAATAGGGATAATAACAATGTTTCACAAGGATCACATGGGTTAAGATATGTAAAGCACATACGGCAGTCACTAAGTGGTGATGAATATCATTACGTGTTCAAAGAACACAACGGGAAACTTCCTAGATATTTAACATGTCTTTCCTGAGCAGTAACATCCCACATCCCACATAGAGAGAAAGGGAATCAAAAAGAGGCCTTATGAAAAAGAACAGCAGTTAATATTTCAAAGTAGTATTAATACACTCTAGGACTCCATTTTGCTTTGGTTTAAGAGGGTAAGTCCTAAACCAGGATCAGATGGAAAGAGATAGTTTAAAATGGCCAAAGCCCCCCCCTCTTCCAATGGGCCTGCTTCTTCAGGTTGAGCTGTCTCCTCCCTCCGGATGGCCTGCATTCTGATCATAGTTTGCTCTCTTCCTCCTGACCCCACTGGTCCCTGGCACCTGACCTTGCTCCATTTTGTTTTACACTCTGGTTCTGAACACAGGTTGGAAGTTTTATCTGACCCCATGTGCTCTCTTTGATGGAACACTGGATGATTCCTCTCATGACCTATCTCCTAAGCTTGTGTGATCCCCATCGTGGCGTAGTAGGTAGAATTTGTGCCCTTTCTCTTGACGCTAGTCAGAAATTAAAGAGTTCTCTATGCATTAAGGCCCAGGTTGTTGAAGAGATCATAAAAAGTTTACACTTAATTGCTGCATTTTGATTTAGGCATAAGAGCTCTATCTCTTTATTACATGTCTAAATGTGATATTGGTATAATTGATTTAGCAGACATTTATTAAGTACTTGCTTATAAACCAGGCATTGTGGGCACTGAGCTACAGAAATAAGACATATTTCCTTGTCATTCTCCTCGCTTTAAAGTAAGCACTTTGAATGTAAGATTTTTTTTTTCATATTGGTCTCACCCTGTATCTAGCACATTACCTTGTGTTAACACTCAATAAATATTTAATAAATTCACTTTTTCTTTTTGAACTTCATTTTTTAACAGACTATAATAAAATAAAAATTAATTTAAGTAGATGTATATGAGTCTTCCAACTTGAGAGATATGAAAATTGGGGGAAATAGAAAGATTGGGAGTGAAAGAGAAGAAGTAAAAACACGTGGATCAGAATGTGGAAGATGAGGAATGAATGGCAGATTATAAATGCATAACTCCTACTCATCAGCCACCAACAATCAAGGCCATTTCACGAAGGCTGAAGCAAATGTTTTCTTTAGTCTCACTAAAATACATACTTTAGTCATGAAGACAGTGCTGGGCTACAAGACCCGTCTAATAAGCTTCCATCTAAGAGTCTATGAGTCCATAGATGACTACTGTTTCATAAAATAATTATTTGAATTAGAATATGTATTTCCTAAATAAATGAATGAATTCCCAAATAAAAGAGAAGGAAAAAATTTTGAACATATCAAAATGACCTCATCAACATTCTGAAATAAATGCATGATTTAGTTACAAACTCTTTTGGCTTGAAAGAGAAATTTAGGAGTCATAAGGTACAATTTTTGTATGTTTTAGATATTTTTAAGGCTTCTGTTCTTTGATTCCTTTGGAAGACTTATATTTGATTAATCAACATTCTTTATGCTTAAAACTTGCATGTTAGAATATTCCTAAATTACTAGTTTGATGTAGTCTCTGCCATATGTATTATATATTTTCCATCATGTCCACAATAGCCAATATCTGACAATATTAAGGTTATTCCTTTGTTCTCGAACTTCTTAAGTAAGAGTGCCCTTCATCCATTTTCTTTCTTCTTACTCTGTTTTGTTTTCCATCATACCACTTATCACTACTTGAATTTATGGCATATATTTGTATATCCATTTGTTGATTGTTCATCTCTTGTTACCAAGAGAGGGAGTTCTAAGAGGAGGGGAACGTTCCCAGGCTTTGTGAACAGATATATCAGAAGCAATTATAAGTTTTAATGAAAAGCAACACTTCTTAATGGGAAGTGAATTTAGCTTTTATTTTAATATTTAATATATACTTCTAAGTTGTAAGATTTTCTATTCATTTTATGGCATATTTACCATCTAATAACAATGCCCACTTAACAAATAAAGCCAATTTATCAGATCTATAATATTTATGATATTATTCTTATTTTAATAAAGTAGTTCAGCTTAGAGGAGCTTCATTAGGCTTTCAAGGCTTGATGAGCCTATTTACAAATTCACATTATGATTTAGCAAGTAATTCTAGGAAATCTATTACCCAGCTGTTGCAAAGTCTGATTAAGATGTCTTAAAATAGAACTCTATAGGTTTAACCTCAATTTTTGTTTACATTTATATTATCAACATGTGATTATTTTTAATAACTCTAAATGTGCAATGAACAAATATGTTTTCCCACTAAACAGCTAGACAAGTCATAGCAATTGATGCCAACTGGTAGCATCTGACAATCGCAGAGAGTCTTCACTCGTTCCCCAACACATTCACCTATTTTATCAATCCCTCTTTCTTTTCTTGCTCAGATGTTTCATTTCTTTCCTAAACTCTCTTAATCTAGAACTTCTTGCAGAATCTAAGAAAGATGTGGCAGGAAAACATCCATATGCACATACACAGAACAATTTGCACACAATTTCAAGAGATTCACAGATCTCCTAGAGGGTCCAATCCAGAGACCATGCAGGGGTCATGGAGTCCATGTGAGTAGCTCCTGTCTTATTCTATTACTTTCTCCATATTGCTTTCACAATTGCCTTCATTTGAACGGCACTTAACCCTTCAGGCGACAGCTATGTGTACTAAAGTTGTTGACCCTCTTCATACATTGTTGTATTTGCAGGATCTAAGGAAAGAAGTTCAAGTAAGGTATACCATTAAAAAAAAAAAAGGTTCCAGCAAAGGTAGCAAATGATAGGGAATCTGTGAGGATTACAGTCCTAGTTACCTCATGATGTTTAACTTGAATGATATATCAGGAATATACATTTATTCTTATGAGAACTTTTTACACAATTTTTTCCTTAAAATTATTTAAAAATAAATTGCTTTAAATATTTAAAAAGAAAATGTTCCAGGAAAAAATCATGGATAAGTTTCTACTCATAAGACTCTCAAAGTTTTCTATGCCATTTATTTAATCCTCTCTAATCTAATGATGAAAGTCCAGCCTATCATGTATTGTTCTGAATGAAAGGGAAAGCTGGCTATGTACTAAGGATGGAGTGTTGTAGTAACAGCCATTCAAGTAAGACTTGAGCAAATAACGATAGGAAAAACTGTGATAGAAAAAGGGGCAAACAGTAAAGATAGACTATAAACAATCCTTCTTATAAATAAGCTTTATTTAGCAGATGTCTACTCACAGCTTTCTATGTGCCTCTTTCACTCACATAACAGATGTCTATTGACAATGACAATGTGTCCAGTGGGGGAGAGAAAAATGAAAGAAGCCATCCTTGAAAATTAAGTCTTCTCTTTCAGGAGTCTAAAATATCATTTAGTCTGTTAATGTTTAAGACTGTTAAGTTATAGTACAAGTTCATTACTCTTTAAAGGCAAAAGCTAATACTCTAGTTACAGACTCTAGAGTCATTAAAAAATTTCTCTCCAATCCATTCTTATTCATCCAAATCATATCTAATGCTGCATGAGTTCCTGGTATACATTCAGATATCCTGTTTTGTATTAGAAGATGGGAGAGAGAGTTTCTAACTCAGTTTATCACTATTCTTTAAATTTAGTTCAAACATGCATGCATTCTTTCTGCTCTAATGGGGCATCTGGGCAGGATCTCACCTCTTTCTTCATTTCATAGGTAATACCTCAACTCATAATTTAAAAATAAAGAAAAATAAAGCTGAAAACAACTTTTCAAAATGAGAGAGATCTTCATGGGTTGAGTTTTCTGGGTAAGGGATTTGACTAGGATTGCAGGAGAGATTCCCCTTTATTGGGTATTCAGGAGGGAACAAAAGCTCAAGAAAGTATAATAAGCTAGGAAGAAAACAGAAGCACTAACATTTGCAATAAATAGCTCCGATTATTATTATGACTAAATGAAAGTTGACATTTCTCTATTTTACATTTAAGAACTAAAGATCTAGCAATGAATAAAAATAAAGGCCTAGTGGGTTTCATAAGTCTGGTATTAAAAATAAAATTACCTTCATTGACAGGTGAAATTGATCTGGCATTTCACAAAAGAAGGTAAATGGATTTTTAAAAATGGTTTTCTTCTCCTTATATAGGACACTTCAACTATTTAAATAATTTAAAAGTTATTTCTCATGGAAATAGAATCAATTTTCTATATGCCTGAAGCTCATTAATGAGAATTCTGAATTTCCTTCTCTCCAGCCAAGTGATAAGTCAAAGTGAAAAACCCCCGAAAGCTATTACATTGTAGAAAATACAGTTTTCTCCTTGAGAAAGAATAGTTATTGGTTGCTGCTAAATTTAACATAGAAAATACAAAGTCACTGTGGCTATGCTATGCACAGGAAGAACTCTTCTGTGGTGGTCAGCTAGCAAGACTCACAGTTTTAGCTACCGTCACATTTCAATTTATAAGTATTTAAATCCATTTTCTCAATTTCTTGTAGGCCATGCCTCACATAATGTTTTTTCACTCCAACAGCCTTGTAGAAATTTTCATTTTTGTTTTGAGTTTTACTCATTGCAACTGGTATTACAAACAATGGTTATTCTGAATATACTTCTAATGAATATCATTTGGTCATTTCTAAATTATCCCAGTTCTACCAGCATATGGAAAGTTAAGGCAAATCTTCCACCACCATTCTGAGCATCATAATTCTGATTAAAATGCAATAAGGACTTTCAAAATCACAAATCATAACAGTTTCAAAAATTAAACAAAGAAAATATAATTATATTCAATCATAATTATCAACTCTAAACTGAAATGGTTCTAAATCAAGGTTTCTCTCTCTCTTATTCCATATTAACTCCGCCTTGTATAATCTATTATACATTTAATGGCTGTTTCTTCCCTGTTGACTAACTACATCGCTCTGGTAGACCAGAAGTCCTCCCTTTGCAATTCTTAACAGCTAGCCACTCCCTGCCCAATATTATAGAATATTGTAGTAGGTCTTGACTGACAGATTTTGTCTTTGAAATTATTTCTCTATTGGTTTTGTTGCAAAGAGTTAGTAATAATCTTAGATGTAAAGAAAAAAATCAAAACCAAAATTTAAACGCAAATCTAATAACACTCTAATTTTAAAACAGAGAAATTAGTTTTCATCTTATGTGGAGTCCAACATAATTTTCTATATAAAGTTGCTAAGAGTCATTTCATCAAAATCATGCACTTGGATTTATTTTTCCTTTGCCTTTTAATAATGAACAATATTCAGAATCTGAGAAGACATCTCATCTCACCTTCCTGCAGGGCTACAGACATTCTCCTCACTTTCCCATTGTTCATTTTTACTTCTTGGAACTGGGGGCTGTAGCATTTCAGCAGCTAATGGATCAGCATCATTCTCTTCTCGACCAACCCATTCTCCAATCACTCGGGGTCTCAGAAGAGAGGAATTAAATGCCACTGTTTCCTGAAGAGGAGAGAAGAATGTGCTGCCTTAGATTACTTAACGTTATTAATAGGATAACAGGGAAACAATTTTGTCGAGAGGTTCAACTACTTCCTCAAATCACAATGTTCTTTTCTTTCTGAATTGACTTAAAACTTCAGTTCTCTCCACGTCTACTAGATGACTTACTCTTTGTGAGTTGTGCTGATTCCTGAAGGTCACTGTGATAAAGGATCCAGGAGTGAACTCTTTGATTTGGATTTGGAGGGATGCATGTGTGTTCTTAGGAAGGAGGCATTGGATATGAGCATTTGTGACAGAAGAAAAGAGTGTGTTGTAAGGCCCACATAGTGAAAGAGCTTGGTGTCACGAGGAAATGGTAAATAATTTCTCAGGAGGTGACTGAGGTGGGGTCAGGAAACAAGGACAAGAGGAGACAGGGCTGGAAGGGTGCATTGCCTCGAACTATGAAGCATTTTTGATGTTTGGGAATCCAGTAGAGGTATGAAGCAGGACAATATCAAATGACAGGGATGCTGTGCTAATTCAAAAAATGTTAAAGTGATCTCTTTTCATAGACTTGGATATGATGCAGCTCTTAAAATACTTTAAATATTTAAATCATTTAATAATTTAAAATGATAGGAGAATACTGAACACATGTGGTTGCTAGGGATATCTTGCTAAGAGGAAAAAGGCAGCTTAAAAAGCCATGCCTGTTGTATGATCTAATTTTTGTTTAAAAATTCATATGGGTGTATATCCATGATTCACACACTAATCCATTCATTTATTCATTCTCTTATATTTATTAAGATCTACTATGTGCCAGATACTGCTTTATTTGTTGGAAGAAACAATTGTAAGACCAAAATTTAATAGTTTTATCTGAATGGAGGGACTACAGATAATTTTAATTTCTTCTTTTGGCATTTCCATGTCTTTTCAATGTTCTATGATAAATATGTAGTTGCCTTATAGGGAAAAAATATATATATTTTTTAAATATCTTGATCTGAGAAACACAGGGTTTGCTTAAATTATGTTTAGCTAAATTTTTAGTATTACGAGAGTCTTGAATAATTCTTTAAAAATTCAGAACTGTTATTCTGAGTCCTTACAATTGCCCAAAATATTATACAAATACATATACACCATAAATACAGTTATATACAATAAATACAATATATACATAAACACAATATATACAATGCAATATTAATTAATATACAAATACACACCAAAAGCAACATGTGAAATATGATTAGGACATATTTGATGAACATTTATCCAAGTGATAACAAGAGACAGAAAGTAGTTGCATATCTTAATATTGATTCCCCAGCCCACATGAAAATGTAGCAAACAAATTTTAGTAACAGTGTTTGCATAACTTCTGCAACTAATCTGAATTCCTTCTGTATTTATGTTCCCAGAGTTAGGAAATCAAAGCACTATAATGGCTTTCAGCTGTGAAATCATGCAATCAAATTAGTGTTTTGAAATTACTGGAAAGGCATAATCATCTGCCAAAATTTAATATCATTTGAGGTGCAAGAATTAAAATTAACAGCAATATTGTTAAAACTTTAAACTTACGCTTGCTTTGAAAAGCAGATTGAGGCAAACACGTTTTAGAAAGAAAAACCTATAAACATATTTACAGCTTCAGAATCAGTTTCAGCCTGTGTGACTGAAATGTTACTTATTCTCTGAATTTCATTTTCTCCAACTGTAAAGTGGTGATGAAGGGAATATCAAAACCTACTATAGCAAATGAATTAGTAGCAGCAGAGTTAAGCCATAGAATTCTGTACATATGCTAGATACAATTATTTAAGGATGTGGACTGTATTCAGACCACTTCTATATATGTGATTTATCTGGGGAAAAATGATACAGAACTGCAGGAATGGGCGAGTTAGGTAAGAACAGATGCTTGGTTGTCAATATGAGCAGAGTAACAGAACAGGGAATTGATGGGGCAGGTTTCCATCCTATGAAGTTTTATTTTACAGATAGTATATTAAAAAGGTTGAATAATTAATTCAATATTATCTCATTTACATAATGGGGCAGAATTGGGTTTAGAGATTTGTCTTGCTTTAGGATCAATAGAATTGGGAGCAAAGGAAATTGACCATTGTGACAGCAGAAATGAGTGGGTTCAGGTACTGTAAACGACAAAAGTGAAATAGAATTTAGAGTTGAGTATGATCAAAAAGTTGAGAACCGCACCGAATCAGAAATAACTCCTTGGTTGCTTACTGGGAAATTAAATAAAATAATCGGTGCCACTGCTGTTGGAAAGTAGAGCACAGAGAGAGGATAAACGGTTTGATATGCAGCCCGTTTAACTCCAGCTGGCAGCAGAGATTTAGTGAGAAATAGCTGATGAGGAAAGCAATACAAAGAGCTACAAACAGGGTCAGAGGAGTCAGAAAGCGAATATTTCACAGGTGGAAAACGGGACTCTACTATTTTTATTTTTTGGAATGCACAAAGCTCTTTTTATATCTACCCTTTTAAAAATGTTAAATCTCTTTAAAATCTTGAATATAGGCTATTTATTTGTAGTAGATTAAAATAGCAGATTTTTCTTTAGATATATTACTTATATTTGATTAAGCTAAGTAAACATCTTTCCATAAATCTTTACGAAAAGGATTTCAGTGAAGACAGTAGCTCTTAACACTACATATAACACATCACAAACATTAGAATGCACACTGAATACAAGTTATTGAAAATATTTTAAGTACATGGGTAAACAAATCATTTAAAATTTCAGTGCTAAACAAGGTAAGTTCTAATTATTCCTTAGAAATGTGTAATACATATTCCTTTGCCCTCCTAAGGCTAGAAGTCCCTACATGTTGAGGTTCTTAAGAAAGTCTGCATAAATTTAACAAGAAAAGCATTTCCAGTCAAAAATTTTCCCAAAGTCACAGATTTGCTTAGTATTTCCCATCAGCAGGAGGCCGACCTATCCTAGTAGTCACCTTAGACAGGCCTACTCTCTCCAATAGCCTGCTCTCAATGAGTTCAACTGCTCTGACCAGTGGCTATCAGCACAACATTTGACTCTACTCTATATTATTTGAATGTTTTCTCTTAATAAAACAAGATGTTCACGGAAGGCTGGGATCGTGTCTTACATTCCTTCGTTTCCTGCATAATAACTAGCACAATTCTGATTTCATAATATAAGAAAAAAAATCTGTGCTGATTGAATTAAAAATAATTCAAAATGAAAAAGAATGCATATGTGGTCAATTATGAAGTATCTTTATGTCTAACTAAAAATCAGGTAAATGATGAATGAACAACACCGAGTAACAAATTTTTAAGCCATTTCAGAAGAAAGTCTACAAGATGATGATCGATTGGAAATAATGAAATATTTCTTATAAACTCTTAAGCTTTTGAGTAAAGTATTTTAATCCTGCCAGTTCACAAAAGGAAAAATTTAGGACACATAAATCACACATTAAATGTTTGATTTAACACAAAACCACATTAAATGTTTGAACTTGATAACAATCCTTCTTAAACTAATCCATACACTGAACTTGAGTTACAGATATAAGTAATGTAAACAGATAATTAAAAGCTCTTTTCCTTTTTTGCCCCCAGCTTTATTGTATAAGTTTAAGTTGTAGAGCATGATGATTTCATATACATATATAATACGAAATGATTACCACAATAAGGTTAATTAACATACCCATCACCTCAGATAATAACTATTTTGGTTTTTGTGATGAGAACTTCTAAGATCTACCCTCTTAGCAACCTTCAAGTATACAATATATTACTGTTAACTACAGTCACCATGCTGTGCATTAGGTCCCCAGAACGTATTCATCATATAACTGGAAGTTTGCACCCTTGGACCACTTCCACCCATTTCCCTCATGCCCCACCCTTGACAAACACCATTCTTCTCTCTGTTTCTATGAGTTAGATTTTTCTAGATTCCACACATAAGTGAGATCATACAGTATTTGTCTTTGTCTGATATATTTCACGTAACATATTGCCCTCAAGGTCCACTCATGCTGTTTCAAATGGCAGGACTTTCTGTTTTTATGGCCGAATAATATTCGTGTGTGTGTGTGTCACATTTTCTTTATTGATTCATCCATCAACAGGCACTTAGTTGTTTTCATGTCCTGGCTATTATAAATAAATGTTTCAATGAACATGGAGGTGCAGATATCTCTTTGTAATAGTGATTTCATTTCCTTTGAATATATACCCGGAAGTGGGATGGCTGGATCACATGGTAGTTTATTTTTAATTTTTTAGGACCCTTCACACTATTTTCCAGCGTGGCTGTACCAATTTACATTCCCACGAATAGTGCACAAGCGTTCTCTTTTCTCCACATCCTCACTAGCACTTATCATTTCTTGTCTTTTTGATAATAGTCATCCTAACAGGTGTGAGGTGATACCTCATTGTGGTTTTGATTTGTATTTCCCTGATGATTATCGATGTTGAGCACCTTTTCCTGTGCTTGTTGGCCATTTGTATATCTGCTTTGGAAAAATGTCTATTCAGGTCCTCTGCCCAATATTTAAAAATTAGATTACTGATGGCCCTCTGTATCTGTGGGTTCTGCATCCTTGGTTTCAACCAACCTCAGATCATGTACTTTGTTTATGATCCACAGTTGGTTGAATCTGTGGATACAGAACCTGCAGATACAGAGGGCTGATTAAGAGATTTGAGCGTCCATCAATTTTTGGCATCCAAGGGGCAGTCCTGGAACCAATCTCCTGTGGATGCCAAGGGACAACTATACTTGTTTTTTGTTCTATTGAGTTGTATGAGTTTCTCATGTATTTTGGATATTTACCCCTTATCAATATATGATTTGCAAATATTTTCTCCCATTCCATAGGTTGCCTTGAAGCTTTTTAGTTTGATGTAGTCCCACTTATTTTTGCTTTTGTTGCTTGTGCTTTGGGTATCCTCTCAAAAACATCATTGCCAAGACCAAATGTCAAGGAACTTTTCCTTCTAGGAGTTTTACAGTTTCAGGTCTTACATTTAAGGCTTTAATCGATTTTGAGTTGATTTTTGTATTTGTTGTGAAATAAGGGTCCAATTTCATTCTTTTGCATGTGGATACACAGTTTTCCCAACACCATTTACAGAAGAGACTATACTTTCCCCACTGAGTATTCTTGGTTTCCTTGCCAGATTTTTGTTGTCCAAATACGCATGTTTTATTTCTGGATTCTTGATTTTGTTCCATTGGCCCATGTGCCTATTTTTATACGAGTACCATACTGTTTTAATTACTCTAGCTTTGTAATATAGTTTGAAATCAGGAAATTTGATGCCTCCAGCTTTGTTCATCTTTCTCAAGATTGGTTTGGCTATTTGGGGTCTTTTGTGGTTCCATATACATTTTAGGATTGTTTTTTCTATTCCTGTAAAAATGTCAATAGAATTTTGATAGGTATTGCACTGAATCTATAGATGGCTTTGGGTAGTATGGACATTTTAATAATATTCATTCTTCCATTTCATGAACACAGGATATCTTCCCATCTATTTGTGTCTTCTCCAATTTCTTTCATCAAAGAAACTATACAGGCCTTTCACCTCCTTGGTTAAATTTACTCCTACATATTTTACTGTTTTTGATGCTATTGTAAATGGAATTGTTTGCTTTATTTCTTTTTCATATAATTCATCATTAGTGCAGAAAAACACAACTGATTTTTGTATGTAGATTTTGTATCCTGCAACTTTAATAAATTCATTTTTTAGTTCTAACAGTTTATTGGTTGAGTCTTTAGGGTTTTCTATATTAAGATCATGTCATCTGAAAACAGACAATTTTACTTCTTCCTGTACAGTTTGGATTCCTTTTACTTCGTTTTCTTGTCTAAATGATCTGGCTAGGACTCCCAGTTATTTATTGAATAGGAGTGATGAGAGTGGGCACTCTAGTCTTGTTTGTGACCTCACAGGAAAAGCTTTAAACCTTTCACCATTGAGAACGATGTTAGCTGAGGGCTTGTCATATATGGCCTTTCTTATGTTGAGGTATGTTCCTTCTATACCCAATTTGTTGAGAGTTTTTATTATGAAAGGATGTTAACCTTTGTCAAATGCTTTTTCTGCATTTATTGAGATGATCATATGATTTTTATCTTTCATTCTATTAATGTGATGCATCACATTTATTGATTTGCATATGTTGAACCATCCTTGCATCCCAGGGATAAATCCCATTTGATTGTAATCATGATGTCTGATCCCTCTAATGTACTGTTGAATTCAGTTTGTTAGTATTTTATTGAGAATTTTTGCATCTATAGTTATCAGAGATATTGGCCTGTAGTTTTCTTTTCTTGCAATATCCTTATCTGGTTTTGGCATTAGGGTAATGCTGGCCTCATAAGATGAGTTTGGAAGTGTTCCCTCTTCAAATTTTTGGAAGAATTTGAGAAGGATTGGTGTTAATTCTTTAAATGTTAAGTAGAATTCATCAGTGAAACAATCTGGTCCTAGGTTTTTCTTAGTTGGGAGGTTTTTGATTACTGCTTCAATCTCCTTACTCATTATTGGTCTGTTCAGATTTCCTGTTTCTTCATGATTCAGTCTTGTTAGTTTGTATGTTTCTAGGAATTTATCTTTTTTTTCCCCTAGGTTATCCAATTTGTTGGTGTATAATTATTCACAGTAGTTGCTTGTGATCCTTTGTATTTCTGTCCTATCAGTTGTAATATCTCCTCTTTCATTGTAATTTTATTTATTCAAATCTTTTTTTCTTGCTTAGTCTAGCCAAAGGTTTGTGAATTTTGTTTGTCTTTCCAAAGAACTGACTCTTAGTTTTGCTAATTTTTTGTATTGTTTTCCTATTCTCCATTTCATTTATTTCTGTTCTGATCTTTATTATTTCCTTCCTTCTGCTAACTTTGTAGGCCTTATTCTTCTGTAGTAATTAGTGTGAACTGCTGAAAGCCAGTACATCAGCAACTGGAAGGAGTATTCAAAGAATTTTGCTTTAGCCTTTAATATATTTACTTATACATTTTTCTCAAAAACTTTATATCACATTCTGTGAAAAAAAATTGAAACAATCTGTATATTAATAGTCATGTTAAAACTGTAACATGAATAATGTAAAAGGAGAATACAACATTTTTTTCAGAACATATTGATGAGGTGCTTGTGGCTCTGAAGTTTCAAGTTTGTTTGCATATATTTTTCATATCAATTATAAATGGAGTGCAAGAACATAAGATAGTTTCAGTTTATACTGCTTTAGCTAATTAACTTTGGAAAGTTTATGTTAAAAAATAGGCCAATCTTACTGATTTGTATTTACCATCATATATGTAGTGAAGATGAGAAATTATTCTCCACATCTCTTAGCAAAGCAATTTACACAGAGCAGCTAGAGAAAGAAGGAAAAAGGGGAGGTTTGTATCCATTCAAGGGGAAAGATCAACAATAAAATGAATTAGTGAGGTCAGGTATCAGAGAAATCCTTTTCCTTATGTACTTTGTTTGGAAAGGCTTCCCAAATAATTGAACTACTTTTATTATGTACACTTAGCATATTGTACATGTGTCTGCTATTGGATTGTTTTAATGCCAACTTTCTCATTCTAACTCATGTCCATTCCATTCTCCTTTGTTCATTTTATTTGTTGGTTCCCACACTCCCTTCCTTAAAATTATCTCATTTATAAAATTTCACTCCTCTCTCTGATGAGCTTCTACTTTCTTATATTCCTCTTATTGTAGTTTCTGCCTAATCCACAAATACCCCAACTCTAACCATTTGGATAATTATTATACTGTTGAATGAAAATATGATCCATAACAGGAAATCTTCTATGGACTACAGAAGCCCTGTTAGGAGGTCCTGTGGACTAGACAAGCAATTCTATAGTATCTTAAAATAATTTAAAGAATTTCTGTATCATTATTTTGACCCATACTATAGATTGGATATACTGAAAACTCTTCATCTTTAACTATCCAATAATGCTAGATAAAACGGGATAAGACATCTTTTAAATGCAAAACTGAGAGGAAGGAATTTGTAAGAAAGGATGGGAAATCATCAGAAAGGAAAGTCTAAGTCCAGACTGGAGATCTGGAGTTGATGCAAGCATCTGCCCTGAGCATTTCCACAGATCCCCAGTAGCCTAGAGCCTTTGGCTTTAATAATCATGCCTTCAGTGTATGGTATGATGGTGTTAATGGTCCCAATGCTCAATCTCCCTGTGTCCATACCCCTTATCATGTGACTTTATAGTTTCCCTTATAAAAGTGGGATATATTGCCCTCCACATGACTTGCTTTAGCCAATAGAACAGGCAGAAGTTTCTATGTGCCAGTTACAAGCCTAGGTCTTAAAAGGCCTTACATGTTTCCACCCGCTCTCTTATGTTTCTGCCATCCCCATGAGAAAGACACACCTGTACTAGTCCACTAGTCCCAAATGGAAGATGAGAAGCATTTGTAATAGGTCTGAGTCACCCAGAGATGAGTTATCTCAGTCTCATCACATAATGAAAAGGAAGAAACAAATTATCATCATTCACATGTATTTTTCTACATAGAAAAATCAAGAGAATTCAGATAAGCCAAGCTTATATCACTCCAGCAGCCAACCTCCAGATACATGAGAAACTCCACCTGAGATCTGTTGAACCCATCCAGCCAAGAACCAACCTGGATCAGCTGAACTCCAAAAAAGCAGGAAAAATAAATACTTATTGTTTCAAGCCTTTGAGTTTTGGAGTAAACTGTTACACAGCTATAGCTAACTGAGACAAACTGATCCTAGAAGCAGAGTGTTGCTTAATAAAAACCTAAAATATGTCATTGGCTTTAGGATACAGTGGCAGTTGTTGGCTGTAAAAATGGTGAATAAATTATCATACAAGGCTGGAAAAAGTGATACCCATGTTATGTAGTGCTAAACAATTGGTAAAACTATAATCTACAGTAGTGTGGTAAGATAGAAAGTGTATCTAATAAACTTTCAAAATTGGGCAAGGAGATCTCCAGAAAAAATTTTGAACATTACCTACTTGCTTCTAGCGACATATGTTAAGTTTCTTCAAGAAATAGATGAGTGAAGAAAATAAATGACCAATTTGCAAGCAAAATTTAGAGGAAATATGAGGAGTCTGGTAGGTTTTCTCATCTCCAGCCTTTCCAGAAAGCTCACAGTTTTTAAGTTAAGATAAATCCTTGTACAAATATTAAATCCATGGCCCTGCCAGAAAGACAAGGCCTCAGGGTAAAGAAGAAATCAAGAATGTGACTATAAGACTCTTTATTAAGACCCCTGAAAAAATTAAGATACTGTCTATTAAAGATGTTGCTTCACAACACCTAAAATAACAGTAATTAATCTAGAGAGAGAGGTGAGAGGCATGTCTTGAAAAGAATTGTGGATATAGTTTTTGGCATAAGAAGGAGAAAGGAATCAAATACATAGGAAACCCATAAATTATTTGAGACAGCTGTACTAGCAAAAGCACCAGCCTGAAGTAAAAGGGACTAAGACTATTCAAGATGTAAACAATCTTTGGGGCTCCCATTTTTCTATGGGAAGGAAGAAAGTCGAAGATGTTGCTCAAAGGCATCTTTTCCAATGCCCTCTTCAGAAGTGGCCAAAGAGATTAACAAAAAAGAAAGAAACTTCCAAAGAGTGGCACCATGAGCTGTGGAAAACAATAAATAGACAGAGACTCTCAGGGAACCACATTCCCACTCTCAGGGAACAGAACTGGGGCCCAATTAAGGAACACCTCCCAACCCCTTGGATAGAAAGACCTGATGACATTTGCCCAGCAAGATTCGAGAAGTGCTATGAAGCAGTAATTTCTATAAACCTCTTATTATTTCCCCTTTCTAATAGGAGTGTTTAATGTGGTTATTCCACATCAGTCTCATCACTTAATGGGAAAAAACCAAAACCATCATCATTCACATATTTTTTTCTACATAGAAAAATCAAGAGAATTCAGAGACGTTATAAATTTATATGAGTTCAGCAAATTTACTGAATTTAAGATGAAATCAGACAAATAATTTTCATTCCTATACGACAGCAAGTTTGAAAATGTAACTTATAAAACAGATACCATTTGCAACAATAGCCAAAAATACAAGGTACTTAGGAATCAATTTAATAAAAATTTGCATGATCATTTGAAAAAAACTATATGACTTTATGGTAAAACATTATAATATTTAATTAAATGGAAATATGCTATGTTCATAAATAGAATGACTCAGAAATGTAAAGATTTCAGTTGTCTCAAACCAATCTAAAATACAATGCAACTCTAAACCCAACGGAACAACAGAAATAAGCAAATAGGCCAAGAGAAGATAGAAGGTCCAGAAACAAGATAAGTGACAGAAGCATGCATATTGATGGACAAGTGATGAACTTTTCAATAAATAGTTATAGGAAATTTATTATCTATATGGGGAAAATATATTCCAACTTCTTACCATATTAAAAAAATAATTTCAGGTGGATTAAAGACCTAAACATGAAAAACAGAACTTTTAGGAGAAAATGAAAAACAACATTTTCATGATGTGAAGGAGGAAAGAGCTTCTTAAACAAAACAATATTACAAGTTAATGTTAAAAATTTCTGTTAATAGAAGGTACTATTTAAAAAGTGATGACAAGCCTCAAAGTTAGAAAATATACTTGAGATGCACATAACCAATAAGAGTTGACATCCAGAATATATAATAAACTCACACAAATCTAAGAAAAAAAATAACTGGGCAATAAAAATGGGCAAAAGAGACAAGCAGGCATTCAATCTTATTAAAGATTATAAAATTGCTAATTGAATCCATGAGAAACCATTTTTCATTAAAATGTTTTATGACACCCAGTGTTAGCAAGGATTGAGAGCAAAAAATATTATTACAAACTGTTGGCGGAAGTGCAAATTGATACAGCCTCTTTACAGAGAAATTCTACATTATCTAGCGAAGTTAAAAATGCACAGGCCATATTGCTAGATTAATTGAAGTTCAATTAGTTGTGTTTTGCTCTTTTAGTTCAGTTATATTTTCATCCCTCAGTTAATTTCGACATCTCCCATCTCTCTCCTGATTCTCAGCTGGTCATGTTTCTTCTCACTTCACTGAGAAAATGAAAGCAATCAGAAGAGAATTTCTTCCTCTTCTCATCACCCAACCCACCAGCTACTAGCATTCCTGCCTACAGTTACAAAAGATGAATTGTCATTTCTTCTTTTCTAAGGTCTGGCGTATAGAAGGTACTTGATAAACATTTGTAGAGTGGATAAAAGAATGACAAAAGTTAGGTAATGTATGATTCAGTGGTTCAATAAGGCATTATCAACATTATTAGTCATTAGGGAAATGTAAATCAAAACCACAATAAAATACTGCTTCACACCCATGAGGATAATTTAAAAGACAACAACACATGTTAGCAGGGATACAGAGAAATTGGAACCCGCACACTTGCTGGGTGGAATGTAAAATGGTGCTGCCACTGTGGAAAACAGTTTGGCAGTTCCTCAAAAAGTTAAACACAGAGTATCATATGATCCAGCATTTCCATTCCCTATATGTATGCCCAAGAGAAAGGAAAACACATGTCCACACAAAAATTTATACATGAATATGAACATGAATCTTCATAGATTATCCATAATAGATGAAAAGTGGAAACAGCTCAAATGCCCACAAATTGACGAATGAATAAATAAAATGTGGCATATCCATACAACAAAATATTTTTCAGCAATGAAAAGTAATGAAGTACTGATACCTGCTACAGCATTGATGAACCCTGAAAACATTACGCTAAGTGAAAGAAGAGAGTTACAAAAGACCACGTATTGTATGACTGCATTTATATGAAATTTCCAGAATAGGCAAATCTATAGAGATAGAAAGTAAATTAGTGGTTGTCTAGGGCTGAGAGGTTAGAGGGAATGGGGAGTGGGTACGCAGTTTCTTTTTGGGGTGATGAAAACGTTCTAAAATTAGGTTGTGGTAATGGTTACACAACTCCGTGAATACACTAAAAAATCAATAAACTGTACACTTTAAAAGGGTAGATTTTATTATGTGAATTATAAATCAAGAAAGTTGCTAAAATAATGCATTAAATCCATTTTCAGATTTTCCCTTTTTATGGTAGAGTACAGTACATAGTGTAAGGGAAAAACATGCACTTGGAGTCAAACAGATAAAGAATCAGAAGCCAGCAGGGGAGTATGTATTCCAGCTCTACTAAGTACTAATTCTGAGACCTTTGGCAAATCACTTAATCATTCTAGCCTTAGTTTCCTTATTTGTAAAACAGGAAAAGCATAACCACTTCATTGGATTGCTACAAGAACTAAATTCAATAACATATCAAAAAGTAGTTAGCATAGCTGCTAGCCCTAACAGGTGCCCAGTATTATCCCTCCTCCCCATAATCTAAAACTTTTTACTGTTTATTATGAAATTTTCATGCTAATACAAAAGTAGAAAGAAGAGTAAAACAAACTCCTTTGTATCCACACACATTTTCATCAATTATCAACTCATGTGTAAATTCACTTCATCCTTATCTCCACCCACATTCCTTCCACATCCCCTCTTCCCTGCTCACAACATTTCCAAGCAAATCCCATTCACTGTATCGTATCATTTGTAAATGGTCCCGTAAGTACCTCTAAAAAGTAAGAGCACTTTTTTGGAAACAAATACAGTACCATTATCATACCTAACAATAAGGTAACAATATTCTTTAATATCAACAAACATCTAATTAGTTTTCAAGTTTCCCTGATTATCTCAGGGAAATAATTTCGGTTTGTTTGCACAAGTCAGACTCTAAGCAAGAATCCATACGTTGTGACTGACAGTCTTCTATGTCTCTTTTAATCCATAGGTTCTCCTCCTCTGTCTCATTTTTTCTCTTGTAATTTTGTTGTTGATCAAAAAACCCGAGTTGCTTGGCCTCTGAGTTTCCCACAGTCTGGATTTTTCCCTTTGCATTCAAGTGATGTGGTTTGAAATATTCCTATTTTGTGGTTTTGTGTGTTTTTTTGCCAATACTGCTTCAGAGAGAATGTTATAGTTTCATCTGAAGGTACATAACATCCCATTGACTCATCTTTCATGATATTGGCAGGACTGATAATTATTGCTTAGATCCATTAATTCACTAGGAATTGCCAAATGGTGATTGTCTAATTTTATAATTCCATATTCATTTATTTGCTGGAATACTTCTGTAAAGAGAAACTTCCTGTCATCAAATATTTGGTTATCCTGAAGTACGATTTGTATAGGAAAGGCATATTAAATGTTTGATTCTTTCCCTTTACTTCTACCAGTTTTTGAAAATAACTTTGGTCCCCTAACATCCCGTAAAGATTCTTAATTTTTGGATGAACATATGGATGTTAAAATATTATATATAACTCACTGTACTGCAGTTATTATTCTTATTCATGTTCAAATTTTCTCAACTCTTTCCAGTGAGAGACTATTTAAGTTGGCTCCCGAGCTCTCCTGACACAATCCTAGTGGTCCTTCTTTCACGGTGCTCTTATCTTCTGGCATGACAAGATATTTTAGGCTCATTTTGTACATTGTCTGCTCCTGACCTGGCATCAGCCGTATTCGAAGGCACTCCAATTCTTTCTAACGCAAAATATATTTTAAGACTAGAATCTGGACACTGGGAATATTCATTGTTTTGGGGTTGGAATAGTGGACAGATCTAACAAATATACATGTTTTAAATATTTTATTTTGACATAATTCAGGCTTAGAGAAAAGTTGAGAAAAGAAAAAAAAAAAAAAAGAATTCCGGTATACCCTTCACCCAGATTGCGCAAATGCTGTTAATGTGATAATGTCAACATTATTGGTTGACATTTTCTCTCTCTCATAAACGTATAAAATCTCCCCAGAACCATTTGAAGGTAAGTTGCAGATATGATACTCCTTTACTCCTAAACACATCAGGGTCTATTTCCTATAAAGAAGGACATTTTCTTATATGGCCACAGTATAATTATCAAAACCAGTAATTACCAACACCAACATACTGATCTTGTTTCAATTTCCCCAATTATTTGACTAATGTTGCTTATGGCAAAAGAAAATCCTGGATTACATATGGCATTCAATTGTCTTTTTTTTTTTTTTTTTTGATCTCCTTTAATGTGGAACATTTTCAGTCTGTGACATTTAGGACCTTCATGTTTTTTAAAAATATGGGCTACTTATTTCTTAGGAGGTCCTTCAATTTGTGTTTTTCCAATGTTTCCTCATGATTATATTCAAGTCATGCAGTTTTGGCAAAAATAACACAGAAATGATGTATTCCTTTCACATCAAAAGTCACATGATGTTGCTTTGTCCCCATTGCTAGTGATGTTAACCTTGATCACTTGGTTAAGGTGGTGTCTTCCATGTTTCTTATCGTGAAGTTGCTACTTTTCTCTTGTTAATTATTAAGTATCTTCTGGGGAGTAACTTTGAGACCATGTAGATATCCCGTAATTCATCAAAATTTCACGCACTAATTTTAACATGCTTTGCTGACTCTTGTCTGCATCAATTACTATGATGGTTGCCAATCTGTGATTTTTCTAATTTCACTATTTCTTCTAAATTTCTTTGTTCATACTCTACTGTGAGCAAGAGCTTCTTCTTACCTCCATTTATGTGTATATGTATATGTATGTATGTGGGTATATCGTATGGACTTATTATTTTATTCAATGAACTATAACACATTACTATCATTATTTTTAGGCTTTAATGTTCCAGTAGGAGCCCCTACAAGCAGGTGCCTGGGTCCTTTTGACATGCGCCATCATTCTTTGATTGCATCTTTACTTTCTGGCACTAAAAGATATTCTAGACTGAACTTGTACTTTCTCAGCTGCAGCCCTAGATCCGGCCATTTCTCCAAAGATCCCTGGTTCCTTTTAATAGACAATGACATTTAGAAAACAATATCTGGGCTCTGGCTGTGCTCACTGCCAGTAGAGTGTATTTTATTTTTTAAAATAAAAAATATTATGAGTTCTTCATGATACTTCCAATTCAAAACAGGATTATAGGATTTTTACTTAAATATATTGATCTTACATCTGTATTTCCTTTCCCCCATGCCAACAATTCTGGTTCTTAAGGATATCAACATAACCACTTCTTTGCTACATCACACAAAGCATACACAACAGTCTCCTTATAATAATATCAACACTATCATTATCGACACGATCACTAAAAACGGTTTAAGAGTGTGCTGCTGTCCCCTCTGTCCTTAGGTTATATCCCCCTAGAGAATCATCAAATCACTGTGTTTATAATGGCTTGGATCAATTCATCTCAGTGTGTTTACGCTATCAACCTGAAATACAGTTGTGCTCATTTGTTTTATTTTGCTTTTGATTATTAGAGATTACTGTTTTAAGATTTAACTTTGTTTTAAAATTATATGAAATATTTAAATGGTTTCAAAGTCATATAGTCGAGGTTCTCAGAAGTCAAGCTCCCATCCCTATCCTCTCCTCTGCTCTCTACACTTTTCCTTACTCCTACTCTCCATGCCTTCTCTTCTCCCATAGGTAACTTTTAAAAAACAATTCTCTGTGTGTGTTTTACAGATGCAGGTTTTGCTATTGTTCTTATGGCTTTCAAATAAGCAAATATGTATCCATATTTTCATTACATTTACTCTGATAAATGGTAACATACTATAAACACACTTCCTCTCCTTGCCTTTTCATTTAACAATATATCCTGGGGATCACTCTGTAGTCTCTGTAGAGATATTCTTCTATTTTTATAGCTATACAGTACTCTACTGTGTGGCTATAATTTATCCAGTATTCTTTTTTTAATGGACATTTATTTGTTTCTACTCTTTGGCTATTAAAATAGCACAACCATGCATAGTCACACATACAGGTCTTTTCATATTTTTGCCAATGTGTCCTTGGAATACACTCATAGAAGTAGCATCATTTGATCAAAGAATAATTGTGCACATAATTTTTTAGATACTGAAACCTTTCCCTCCATAGTGTTTGTACCATTTTACATTCCCACCAGCAATGTGTGGAACTGCCTGTTTTTCCAGAGCCTTGCCAAGAGAGTATTTTAACAAATGGGGATTTTTGTAAATCTGCCAGGTAAGCGGTGGTGGTTAATTTCCATTTCTCTTATTTTGAACAAGGCTGAGCATCTTTTCACGTAATTAAGAGGCATTTTCATTTTTTTTTCTGTGAACAATCTGCTCATATGCTTCATTTTTAGCGGAATTTAGGTCTTTTATTCTCCATTTTTAGACGTGTCCTATATTTAAGTTTATTAAAGCTTTGTCTGTGATGTAAACTGCAAATATTTTTCCTTGATTGTCATTTTCCATGTTTCATTTTTGAGAGTCAGGTTTTTAAGACAAAACATGGACAACAATCATACTGGCTATCTCCCTTAATATCAGGACTGTTATCTGCTATAAACTCAACATATGACCAACACAGCACTGAAAACAGTTTTATGGACTTTCCTCTACCGCCCAAAAAATCATGTGATGCACATGTAGGTCACATGTGGGTGGGCAAGAGATTCTTGAACACAGAAGCAAGACAAAAGGATCATAACAATTTAAGTATGTCCTGCGAGATATAAGAAATCCTCAAACCATTCTCCAAATAGTGACAAAAAAGGAATAGAATTCAGATTTGTTTGCCTGGGGAGAAATTAATAGACAAGGAAAGTGAATAGCAAAGCAAAGCTATCTGGTGAAAACAACATCTTACTTGAAAGGAGTTAAGATTTCAGCCCCTCCACTGCTACAGTCAGTGAGACAACCATCATGTGGAGAGAAAGGCCATGGCCCATTACGTCAGCACGGGACAGTCTGAAATAATATAAAATAGGTTCTCTTTGACCTTCTCAGCTTTTTAGTGAGACAAGATAACAGAGTGGTTACGAAAGGGGTTTTGGGCTTCCATTGTCCTGTTGGGTAAAATGGAGATGGGAGCTTTCTCACAGGGCTGCTGTGAATGCTAGTGAGAAAGTGTACTGAAAGCGTTTGTCACGCACCTGCCACACTATGTGCTTGATAAATACAATCTACCACTACCTGCCTGGTTAGTCTTTTACATGGTCTTGTATATATTTAACTTCCATGTTGAAACATCATTTGTGAGCGTGAACACTACACCAACTCTATTTCTAGATTACTATCATATTAGAACAAATTAGAGACCCTAATATAATAAAATAACCCAAAGAAAATGACTTGATAGTGGGAAAAATGGTAAAAGGCCACAAAAGGTAGAACAAGTAGACTAGAGAAATAAAATGTTCTTAGTCCTGGATGGTTATTTACTCAACAATTATGTACCAAAGGCTAAATGTGGACTTAGTAGGCACTGTGAGCAAAGAGTTTCTAGTAAAAATAGCAATTATTAATTGAGTGACTATTCTGCACCAGGCACTATAATAGGAACTGTACTGGCATAACCCACTGGAGAGGTTGAGAGTACAGACGCTGGGGTATAGACTGTCTTGGTTTGAGCTGCAGTTCTACCATTTACTATGGGACCAAGGGGAACTCAGGAAACTCCATTTTTTCAGCTATTGGACTAGTGAATAACAGTACCTATATCATAAATATGATGTATTTGTCAAGATAACAGACTCTCAATTAATTTTCCTGGCTTGGTGTTCCTCTTCTATTTTCCATTTATATAACCTCTGGTAAGTTTATTAACCTCTCCGCATCACCTGTCAAATGGGAATAATAGTCTCTACTTCACAGGGTATTAGTAAATATGAAATGAGATAATGCAGGTAAATAACTTAGAACACTGCCTGGCATGTAGTAAGTTCTCAATAAATGTTAGCTATGTTTTCATTAGGATAAAATGACATGATCTGTAAGAAATGCTTACCCCAAGGTCTAGAATATACTATGCATGAAATAGTTCATTATTACTATATTATTATATGCATTAAAAGATTCATGGACTAGAAACTCAAACTCACAATCATTCAATAGGTAACAAGAACCAGTTAAAGAGAACAGTCTCATGAGTTGTCTAAAAGAGATGCAGAGTTCTGTGACTCTAAATACTCTGAAATGCACCTTTTACTTAAGCCAGAACATCAGGGAGCCTGTCCCCTACCACACTATTGAGATTTCCTGTGGAATTGTTCCAACTGAACCTTGCTTTTGCATTATGATATCTGCCTAGGTCAGGAGACATTATTCAAAGAACTGCTATGAAACTAATGATTTTATTTGCTGTAAGAATATATTTTTAAAATTGTGGTTAAAAAAAAAAAACATGTAACATAAAATTTACCATCTTAACCATTTCTTAAGTATATAGTTCAGGAACTATAGATACCCCTAGATACCTCATATAAGTAGAATCAGACAGCATATGTCTTTTCGTGACTGGCTTTTTTCAGTTATAATATCCCCAATGTTCACCATTGTTGTAGCATGTAACAGGATTTCCTTATTTTTTAAGGCTGAATAATACTCTATTTTATGTTTATATACATTTTATCTATTCATCCATCAATGGACACTTGGATTGCTGCCATCTTTGGACTATTGTGACTAATGCTACAATGAACACAGGTGTGCAAATATCTCTTTGAGATCCTGGTTTCAATTCTTTTGGATATATATACCCAGAAGTAGGATTGCTGGATCATCTGGTAATTTTATTTTTAATATTTTGAAGAACTGCTGTACTGTTTCCCACAGTGACTGCATCATTTTACATTTCCACCAACAGTGAGCAAGGGTTCCAATTTCCCCACATCCTCACAACACTTATTATTTCTGGGTTTTTGAAAGTAGTCACCCTAATGGGTATGAGATGGTAGCTCACTGTGGTTTTGCTTTGCATTTCTCTAATGATTCCCGATGTTGAGCATCTTTTCATATGCTTGCTGGCCATTTGTATATCATGTTTGGAGAAATGTCTATTCATGTCCTTTGCCCATTTTTTAATCAGGTTATTTATTTTGCTGTTGCTGAGTTGTAGGAGTTCTTTATATATTCTGGATATTAACCTCTTATCAGATATATGATTTGCAAATATTTCTCACATTCCAAAAGTTGCCTTTTTACTCTGTTGATTGTGTCCTTTGATGCAGAGAAGTATAAGAATGTATTTTAGGATATTATTGATACATTATACAGTATCTACTTCATGAGGATAAATGGAAGATATTTTTCTTTGGATTCAGTAGCAGAAATAGCTGGTTTTCCTGTGAACAACTGGTTTGCTAAGATCCTATGGGAGCTAATGACATCAAGTGACAAAAAGCTCAATCGTGGCCCAACTGGAGCAATGATATCGAACCTCAAGACCGCATTTTGTGCAGAGGGTTCATATCGTTCTGATGCTCTGTTCCCTTTGAAATGATTTTCCCAAATATTTCTTTTAAATGTTTTATATTTTTGATATTTTAGCAATCTACCTAAAATTATTTTTGAGTGGGAGAGTAATTGATATTGTTTTTAATAGTTACTAAAACCATTACATTTCACAGAGAAGGAAACTAAAGCTCAGCATCTATAAATCACTTCCTGAAGTTCACATAATTATTGAAAGGCAGGAATCAAGAGTCAATCCAAGGCCTATCTGCGGATTTTTCCAGAAAACTAGGCTACTTCTTCAAGCAATGAACAAAAATTCCTATAACATGAGATGAGAAGCGTCATTTGTGATGTGGTTGCTGTGTTCTCTAAGAGCTCACAGGAGATGAGACCACTTTCTGCAAGAGGGATCAGGGAAGGCTGGAGCTTGAAGGACGAAAAACAGTCAGTGGGAGAGGAGGGAATGACAATGAGCAAAAGTGTGGAAATACATAAAAAATATGACCTGGAAATACTGTAGTCTGTCTGCCTTACACTGTTCCTTGTTGAGCATACCACAGACTCTGAGGAGAGAAAACGAGAGAAATAAAGCATAAGATACAGATTTGAGACACAAATGGAGACTGTTAATTCTAGTCTTAGAAATCTGGACTTGACTTGCTAAGGAGTGGGGAGTCATGCAAATATTTTTAGCAGGATTCCCTAGGTAGGATCCCCTAGAACCAGAGGCTGAAAAAGTGATATATTGAAGGGGGTCTCTTCAGTGAAACCTGTAAGAGAGTGAAGGAAGCAGGAGAAGATGCGGGAAGAAGCTAGGCAAAGATACAACTTCAGCTAAAGTCTACTCTCAGCCTGATCCCATAGGGAGCTCAGGAATGGGAATGACAACTCAGAGCCTTATGTCAATCAGTCATTGGCTGAGGGCCACCCCAGGCATCTCTTGGCAGGATAGCTCCCATTGGGTTGAAGCAATCCTCAGGAGAAGGGTGAGTCCATAACCACCCAGCACTCACAGCAGTTGAAGGGTGGGTCACACTGTCCTAGTGAAGGGCAACTGAGCAGGCACCAGCCATGTCTATTCATGGCATTTTGAAGGATTCATTGGAAGGGTAGATCCTGAAGAATTAGACACAGATATGAAAGGTAATACCATCTGAACTTGGATAGTGGCTATGGAGGCAAAATAACGACTTCCCAAAGATGTCCATGTCCCAATCCCTAAACCTCTCAATATGTTCCATTGGATGGCAAAAGGGACTTTGCATGATTAAGGTTAAAGATGTTAAAGTGATATTATCCAGATTAGCCGGGTGGCCCCAAACCAATCATATGATTCCATAAAAGTGGAGAGCTTTTCCTAGCTGCAGTTAGAGAGAGATGAGATGTTGCTGGTTTTGAAGATGTAGAAAAGGGACCACGCACCAAGGATGCAACAGCCTCTAGAAGCTGGAAGGGCAAGGACACAGGTGTCCTCTAGAACTTCAGGAAGGAGTATAGCCCTTGACACCTTGATTTTACCCCAAAGACACTCATGTTGAACTTCTTAACTACAGAACTGTAAGATAATAAATTTGCATTGTCTTAATTTGTTACAGCAGCACCAGAAAACCAATGCAGTGACTACGGAAAGAGAAAGGAAAAGAATAATGAACAAGAAATTGATAGAATTCCCATAATTTTTTTAAAAAAACCTTAAAAATAACATTAGCCTCTGGTTTATTTTTCCATTTTAAGTAGAATTAATAATTTTTATTACCTTTATCAGAACTCATAATACAACTTTAAAAGTCACAGAAAAAATAATCTCAATGAAATTATAATTGAAGTAGAAAATGATAGTAAAAGATCAGTACTTTACAAAGGTTAGGAAAAAATAGATCTTTAGTGAACCCTCAAAATTGTTAATGGAAGATTAAAAGGAAGATGCTGAATTGATTTTTATTATTAGATTAAAGATGTCAGGTCAACACAAACTGTTGATCATTCTGCTTGACTGTTTTTTTAAGTACTGCCTGAGATTCATATTTTCTTACTGAGGAAAATGCAGGACTGTGAGTTTCACAGTCAGCAGAGGGCACCATGGGGCAGGGTCTCCCTCTCATCCAAGGATGCTTTCCAGGCAGGCGAAGGATGGTGGCTACGGCTCTGGAAGCCTGTGTTTCCTTCGTAATGTCTGGTACTCTTGAAAACCAGGTGTGAGAGTGGGAACAATTTTTTTGCACTGAAATAAATATTTCTTTCAATAAAAGCTTATTTATGACAATTGTTCACATCTTCCTCAATAAAAATGAAAAATAATAAATGTGCAAGAAATTTCAGCAATTTCCACAAAGTCTTCAAAAACAGGAGTATTAGGTAAGTAATGAAAATCAGCAGTGTCGTGCAACTTAGTTAAATGGAGGGGGTGAGGGAGGGAAGATGTGTTCTGAGGATATTTAACGAGTCTCAGGGCATCCACAATTGTGTCCATGAGAGTGAAATCCATCTTCAGTCCAAAGAACAAGTAGCACATTCTTTACCTCACCAAAAAAGGTGTAAACACCAACCTGGCTGCAAATCAGAGCCCAGAAAAAAGAGAAGGACAAGGGCCAAGTAGAATCACACAAGCCAATTCGTGGCTCAGGCAGCCAGGGCTTTGCAGAATATTGGAAGAAGCAAACGAACCTAGAAATAGTGATGATTATGTCTTTGCACTTAAAAGGAATATAGAATATAACTGGAAGAGCAGGGATTTTTAATTCCTGCAAATTGTAAGGAAGGTCATGGTATAAGAAGGGGATCAGCTGGGGCAAAGACAAAGAGGGACACACAGAGGAGGCAGGACAAAGCCAGGAGACCACATCTGCCACTTATTCTACCTGCCACTGTATGGAGTCATCATCTAGCTTTGCATGGAGATAGTACAGACAGAAATTAAAATAATTAAAAAATATTATGATGGTTTATTAAAGGGAATTCATATTTAAGAGTATATTCAAAAATTTTATTTATTTAGTGAATCAGAAATGTATTTTTATGGTACAGAGTTCAAAAGGTATATTCCTATTCAGAATAGAAGAATGCTAAACTTATCATTTTATAAAAATAATATAATTATTACATTATAGTTTATTTTAAAATGTGATGATTTATATGATCCTATTTTTTGTACAATACTTTCTATCTTTTTCTTTCTACCTATATAACTAGCCACCAAGCCAAGTTTCAATATTTTTTCTGTTTAGAGAGATATCTGGACCAATGTTCACCAAATATTGATGGCTATTTCTAGGTGCTTCTCACTTTTCCAACTACATATCTGCTGTAAGATTTTTTTTTCAGCCAAAACAACATATCACGACAGATTGAATGCAGAAGTACATATAGAAATCCAGCAGTTTTCAATCAAGCCAGACATTAAAGATATTTTTAATGTATCTCACTAATATCTTATTTTGGAAAATAAAGTATTTTTCAGAAAAATATTATTTTTATTAATGTGATGGTTTTATCACCTCTGTTTTTTAAATGAATAAACATGTAAAAAATCTTCAGTTTTAATTTCTAACATAGTAAATATTAAAAGATATAACCTATCTAAATCAAAGCTTTTTGGGGTCCTCTATAATTTCTCAGAGTGTAAAGGTGTCCTAATACTAAAAAAATGAGAACTTCTATCCCAAGGACTCCTAAATGTATAACTCTAAATCAAATCTCTCTCATCAACAGCAACTCATATAAACATGTTTAGTAAACAACTCAAAATAAATAATTCATAAAAACTTCTTGATGCTATCCCAACCTGCCAAATTTGCTCCTTCCCTAGTTTGTCCAATTTTGGTAAATGGCACCACATTCATCTAGTTGCCCATCCCCCAAACCTAGGAATCATCACTGACTGATTTCTCCTAAACCCCCCACATCTGATCCATCAGCAAGTTCTGTTGACATTACCACTAAAATATATTCCTGTTCATGTCACTTCTCACCACCTTCACAACCATCACCTCAGTGCAAGGCACCATCGTATTCTCTTGGCATCTTGGAATTTAAAAGAAAAAAACTACAAAAAACGTACTGAGTAAGTAAGGTTTCCAAACGGTAGCTATAGAAAAGTACAAGTGTCTTCCATATCATCATCATAATCATCATCATCATATAGAAACAGGCAGAATTGGAATAATTCATATAATATAATATTAGTGATTACATTACAGATTAGATTACAGTGATTCAGTTTTCCCTAACCAAATTCTAAAAGCCTTAACTCAAAAGAGTCGGTGATATTATATATTTCATGCAACAACTTTTATAAAAGAATCTAAGTATATAACTTTGAAAAACTTAAAATGTTATCATCAAATAAATTACATTTGAACATTTTATGTTTCAGAAACTTTTTCATTTAGACAGTGGATTAAAATGAAAGTTCTACATTTTTTTTCATTAGACATAAAGTTCAACTTACCTTATCGAGTTCATCTGAAATTGCCATACCTGGGATTCAAAAGAGATTTATAAAAAAGTTTTAGAAGCAATCTTTAATAACCTAATGTTAAAAATAAAAACAAAAGTTCTATTTGTAAAACTGGTGCCTTTTCCATTCTATTTTTTCTTTTTATTAGTGTTTCAAAATAATGTGGTACGTCCTTTCTACTAGTGAAAACAAATTAGCAATTTAAGTCAACTATGACAGCACGAACTGCTGAAACAAGGCAAATGATGCACCCAGAACGAAACAAGTACTGCACTGCCTGTAGGTTGTTAAATGCAGACAAAATTTGCAAAAACAATTGTAGAGATGTTGTCCTTATGCTGTAATGACAACCCAATACCACTTAGCCTGTTATAATTTTGTTCTTTCTTAAGAATTGATTTAGACTTCTAGAGTGATAAAACATTAAGGCAGAATTGTGGTTGATTGATTGATTGATTTTAATTCCCTTATTTTACAGGTGAGGACACAGACTAGAGACCTTAAGGAATTTATCCCACATTCCCTTAGATTGACAGCTTTTTATTTATTTAATTTTGGTGAGGAAGATTTGCCCAGAATGGTGGTTGATTGATCATCGATTTTAATTTCCCTTATTTTACAGGTGAGGACACAGACTAGAGACCTTAAGGAATTTATCGCACATTCTCTTACATTGACAGCTTTTTATTTATTTATTTTTTGGTGAGGAAGATTTGCCCTGACCTAACATCTATTGCCAATCTTCCTCTTTTTGCTTGAGGAAGATTGTCCCTAAGCTAACATCTGTGCCAATCTTCCTCTATTTTGTATGTGAGATACTGCCACAGTATGGGTTAATGAGCAGTGTGTAGGTCCACATCTGGGATTTAAACCCATGAACCCTGGGCCACTGAAGTAGAGTGTGCAAACTTAACCACTACGCCACTGGGCCAGCCCCACTGAAAGCTTTCTGAGCCAATGGATAAATGGTTCCTCCTCACAAGTTCCCTTTCGTGACATCCATGCATTCCTCACTGTATATCACTCTAATTTCTGTCTTCACCATTCTTCCAAAATTGTTCTAACTCAGTAACATAAAAAGTTTTAGTCTTTTATTTTTCTGTAATAACAGACAGCGTTAACCCCACTCTCTTTCTTGAAGTGCTGTCCTCTCTTTTCTATTCTCCTTCTTTGTCTCCTTCAAAGGAATCCTCTTCCTTGCGGGTAGGGAGTCCTTTCCTGAAATGCCAAGGGTTCTTTGCTGAGCTGTCTTCTAGTTTCATTGGATATACTTCACCTGGTAATCTAACCCACATCACTGATATTTCTCTATATGGTGATGACCAGCAAATCTTTACCACAGGCACAGACTTCCCTCCTGAGCTAGTTGCTAAATCCCTGTATGCATTTCAATCTCAACATGTCAAGCTAAAGACACCATCCTCACTTCCCCTTTTATTTGAACACTGGTGTCCCCAGGGCTAAACACAGGCACTGTGGCCAGGCACTGGAGCAGGTGCAGCTAGCCGTCAGGTTTGGGGCATAGGGCAAAGGGAAGCTGGTGTCAAACCCCAGTGTGGGATGGGCCAAGAGACAAGGCAACTTCTGAAATTTGAAGTTCAAGGCAACACAGAGAAAATAAGAACAGGATTAAAGCTGAAGTTCAGCAGACTATATAGCACAGGAAAGAATGAGCTGGGTTGGGAAAGAGAACCTGCAAATAGTCTCAAGAAAATAAGCGTGAGTAAAGATCCCCTTACCTGCCCAGGTACAGAATGTCTGTAGTGGGTACTCTATTGGTTCCTAGATCATCTCCCATACCACTAACCTAATGAATGAATTATACACAAAGCAGAAAAAAAAGTACGCCCTACTTCATTTCAGTAAATGGCACCATTCTTCTCCTTGTAGATAACTAAAAATTCAGGTGTATTCAACACGCATTCTTCATAGCAATAGTCTATGAAATTCTTTTTTGGTAAAAGTTATTGGTAACTAAGAATTTTTCTATGTCACTACACTAAAAGACAGCCTAGCCACCGCTTCAGGGATTTTGCGTGACCTAAATTTAGCAGTTATTCAAGGACTTGCTGTATTATGAAGGTAGTTCCTTCAGACAATTCAAGGAGAGAAAGCTTCACGAAGGGGTACGTCGCAGCTGGGCAGTTCACCATTGAGTGTGTGTGGTGGAGAACTCTGAGATCTAATGGTACCACAGCAGGGGAGCACAAGTGAAACAGATATGAGATCCCAATTATTGCCTTTCTGGGCAATTATAAACATTTCTGAAGGCCTAACATAAGTGATATATTTATGAATGTTTTGGTTTAAAAAATATGTAGAATTATAAATGGTCACTTGGAATAACTCAGATTTCAAGATAATGTAGGAATTTTATAGAGTACCAAAGATATATGTCACGGTCAACAGTAGATTTAAAAAACATTATTCCAGTTTATAAAAGCCAAATAAATATTTTAAATGATTATATTTACATTTAATACAATACTATAAAAATGTTCCTTTCCAATATGAATTCAAGATTAAAACTAAATATGTTGTTTAAAAATAAATATTTAAAAGACAGTCTATTTTAAAAGAGAAAAAAATTCATAAAACAAAATTCTCTTTCCAATCCAAAGTCACAAAACTTAGATATCTGAAATTAAATAACCCATGACTCAATTGTCTGGGATTTTTGAAACTCTCTTGATATTTTTTTAACTTTCTGTATTAATGCCATTGGCCCTGCAAAAAGAGCTTTCTGATTCAATTTTTAGGAAGCTATCAGTTGATCTTGAAATTTCTTTTACACCTCAGATTTATGAATCCATTATTCATAAGGATAGCAGTAACACATCACCTATCTAGAATGTAGCCAAGAACTACCAAGTAAAAGGCCTCTGAATAGTCAAAATGTCCACGGTACTTGACCATCACTCATGAGCTAGTTCCTTGGATTCTCTGTCCACTGTCCCTTACTCTCGATTTTAGCAAGCATCAGGAACTGTTTTGCAGGGCCAAGAAATTTTACCAGTGGAACATGGAGATGAAGAGAAAAGTTGCTATGAAGACATATTAAAGTATAAGAAGTGATGGGTCCCACAATAAAACTCTAACTAGCTAAATGGGAAACTTGGTTTGGGGAAGGAATTACACCTCTGATTCTTCCAGGTGTTTGGTCTTACATATTTTGTTCAGATACCTGTTACTATGTTTTCTTAACATTTACATATTTTGATGATTTTTGCCTAAGAAATTATCTAAATAAATCTCCACTCTATTATATATAATTCTTTCAGCTCTCTATTATCCATGTCAAATTGCCTAGGGTATTTTTCACTTTTTGTTATTTCATTTCTAATCAAAGCTTAAACTCTTAGGGGCCGCCCGGTGGCGCAGCAGTTAAGTTCGCGCTTGGCAGCCCAGGGTTCGCGGGTTCGGATCCCGGGCTCCCGCCGACGCACTGCCTGTCAGCCACGCTGTGGTGGCGTCCCATATAAAGTGAAAGAAGATGGGCACAGATGTTAGCCCAGGGCCAGTCTTCCTCAGCAAATAGAGGAGGTTCGGCAGTGGATGTTAGCTCAGGGCTGGTCTTCCTCGCAAAAAAAAAAAAAAAAAAAAAAAAAAAAAAAAGCTAAACTCTTAAACTCTTAAAATCAGCTGAAAGAATTTCAAAGAAACGCTTCTTTACATGAAGCTCTAATGAGAACCATTCATATCGAGTAGCCAGGGTGTTTCTCCTAGCGCCTAGCAGAACCTCCTCAGCTCTTCCCTGAGAGGAGACCAACAGTTGTCAGGCATTTCATTAACTCTTAAAAGCCATCATAATTTAATATGTTTAGTTTATAGAAACTGGGGAGCCACAGTGAACAGAAAATGTCGCGGGTGCTACAGTATGTTGTAAGGCAAGAAGGCCAAGGATCTGACAGTGGAACCCTTGCTGCATTCTGGAACACATGGTCTTCCTAAAGGCCAAACTCAGACCTTACAGGAATTATCAGCCCATGAGAGTAGCCAAAGAGGTTTGGCTTAGGGTTGCAGTGGTGTTCAACTATAGAAGTGGGCTGCCTGGAAGAAATGGGGGAAATGAGTTCCTTCAGAAACTAAGCTTCTGGTCTAGATAAAGAGGCAAGAGCTCCCACAGGCATATCAGAGGTGAATTCCTGATTCTGCCACAGTGCAAACCTATCTGGATGCCTTCCACTTGTGTCCTTCAACTGATGGGCCTTTCCATTTATTCCAGTCGCCAAAGAGGTCTCAGTGGTATCAGGAATTGATTCCAAAACACAGTTCTCACATTCCCAAATATGAGTTGTGCTATATCAAGAAAACAAGAGCTATATGCTTCCCAAGATTTCCATCTTCCCAGGCATCAGCCTAGCCCTAGAGTTAGAATCAGACTGTAGCTACAAGAAACAGAAGTAGCAACTTTTCACAATTCTTTAAAGCTTAGACAGTATAATTCATTTCATACAAGTAGGTCAGAAAATTCATATAGTATGAAACAGAACTAGCTCTTTCTCCAAAATCTGTTTCTCTATTGGAATAAATCCCAATGATATTAGAATGTAGAGATAGACTTCCCCAACTCTTCCTTTTTCTCAATTGTGAAATAATAAACACACACCGAAACAGAGTATACAACATGGAAATATCAGTTTTGTGCTGGAGCTGGCCCAAACTCTAAGAACCAATTCTGTACATCTCTTCCCAACTCTGCACATTTCTTCCCAACTCCTCATTCAGTAATATCACATTGGTAGCTTGAAATTAGCCATGGTGGGAGTATTTAAAATATGAAAATTGGCAAATGCTACAAATTAGGGCTTATTTTTAGAGTCAGTGTACCAGCATATCACTGAGTTTAATGAATAATGTTAAAGCAAATACCTGTGTAAGTATCACACAAATCAACAAATAGAACATCACTGATAATCCAGACCTATCCCCGACCATTTGTCAATTAAAATACTCTTTAGCCAGGCTGCTGACTGCTTTCAGAGCAAAGAGAATTCCTGCCATGAATTGAGGGAATCTATCTTCAATTGGTTACTCTAGAACAAAAGTTGGCAAAATTTTCTGTAAAGGGCTAAACAGTAAATATGTTAGGCTTTGCAAGTCACATATGGTCTGTGTAATATTCATATATTTCTTCTTCTTTTTTAAACAACCCTTTAAAATGTAAAAAAGTATCCTTAGTTCATGGGCCACAAAAACAGGCCATAGGCTAACTTTGGCTCATGGGTCAGAGTCTACTGACCCTTGTTCTAGAAGCACATGCCAATTTTCATCCTTGACTAATTGGCTCTTTCATTCTTCAAAGAACACTTCCACACTTGGATGGTTTTCAGCAGGCCCCTACTCATCTCCTCCTCTTGCTCACCATAAAGGACCTCAACTCGAAATATTCTGAAAAATTTGAAACTATCAGATTTGAACTCCCCAGACATCCAGATCCATCCTCCTCCTCAGAAACAGCATTTATACTGTCTCTCCAGTCCCAGAGGATGATGTCTTCTTTCTCCTGGGAAGGCCAATTTCCACACTTGCTTTCTTTTTTTGTTTGTTTTTGGGTTTTTTTGAGGAAAATTGGCCCTGAACTAACATCTGTTGCCAGTCTTCCTCCTTTTTTCCTTTTTTCTCCCCAAAGCCCCAGTAGGTAATTGTATGTCATAGATGTACATCCTTCTAGTTGCTCTATGTGGGATGCCGCCTCAGCACAGCTTGACAAGTGGTGTGTAGGTCCGTGCCCAGGATTCAAACTGGCAAACCCCAGGCCACAGAAGCAGAGCGCATGAACCTAACCACTATGCCACCAGGCCGGCCCCCCCACCTGCTTTCTTGACTCCATCCCCACCCTCCTTCCTTGGTATTTGCTCCATCTACTATCTTCTCTCGCTCTCCTGAATCTGCAAGTTCTTTCTTTTGGTTTCCTCTGATCATCCTAAAAACCATTACATATATACATAGACACAGTCAATATTCTCCTTCCCCCTCTCTCTCTCTCTCACAGTTTCTCTCTCACTCTCATACACACACACACACACACACACACACACACACACACACACACACACACAATAAAGGAAACCAAACCAAAATGACCAAAATTCCCGACTAACACTTCTCACCTTCCCCCACTAATTACTCTTCTCTTTCACACCTTCCCTTTTCATCAAAACTTTTTAAAGAGTCTATACTCCTTGTTTCTCTTCTTTACTGTCCACTTACTCTTCCATCCACTGCATATTAGCTTCTGCTTCTGATGCTGGCCCTGATATCAGTTTCCCTACATTAAACCCAGCACATATGCGGTTAAAACCAAAAGCACTCATTCCTTTCCCCACTTCTCTAAGTTACATTCACATGTAAATATCAGTTTTTTAAACCTTTGTATCCCTGAGCTTCACAAGCCAGACAGAAGTGACAAATTGTTAAAAGTCCAGGTAGCCTCAAGCTGGGCTCATAGGAAGGTTCTTGAGGTTTGTTACAGGGAAACTGACATCCAGAGAATATCAAGAAGCTAAAGCTTCCCAGACCCCAACTCTTTGGCTTCCTGGCACCAGAATCCACCATCCACCCAGGACACGCACCTGTGATTCCCTTCTCTCTCCATTCCCCCCCACCGCAAGCAGCCTCACAAGGCCAAACGCAGGCTGATGGGAAAGCACTGAGCAGCAAGTAGGTAGGGAGCTCCCCCTTCCTACAAGCAGCTGCATTCCTCACAACCTTTAAAACCCCTTGCCTCCCATATTTCAGGGACACGGGACAAATCTGAGAGCTCTCGTCTCCCAGCTGATATCACCCAAAATAAAACTCTTTCCTTGCCATAAGCCTGGCATTCCAGTTTTATTTTGGCACCTCTTGTGCGGCGGGTAAAGAACCTGGGTATGCGTCCGGTAACACTTCCACTATTCTCTAAAAACCGTTCTTTAAAAAGTAACTATACAGCAACTGATTATCAAATCAAATGGAGCCATTTCTTTTCTATTACAAAAAAGAAACTTTTTAAATTTCATTTTATCAAATCAATACATGTTTATCATAGAAAAAATAGGAAATATAATAAGGGGATAAAGAAAAACAAGCCTCCACTCATGACAAGTAATGATAACACCTTGTGAATTCTTCCAAATAATTTTGTATGCATATATAGGCATACATACAAATGCCATATGCCTATATATAAAGCAAAATTGAAACAAAACATATACATTCTATCTACTTTTTATATAAAGCATATATTCACTATATTTTATATTAATAAATATTTTCTACAACATCATTTTTAATGGTTATACAGTGTACCACTGTGTGAATGAACCATGACTTCTTTATCCATTTCTCTAATGAAAGATACTTAATTTCCAACTTTCACTATTACGAATCCCACTGCAGCAAATAGTGGAAGCACAGCTTGGAGATAATTGAGCACACAATAGATGTATTTCTATCTTTTGCTTACAGAATTTATCTGCCACTTTGGATGTCTCGATTTTTGGAAATATTTTCCCTCCTTGATTTTTATGAAAACATTCTATCTTGGTTTTCATCCTACCTCTTTGAAAGTTCCTTTTCAGTCTCCTCAACTAGACTACTTTTCTACCTGTATCTCAAATGTTGATGGTGTGTGTGTGTGTGTGTGTGTGTGTGTGTGTGTGTGTGTGTTTCTCTACATACTAAGGAGTCCCAGATCTATATCCCTAACCAAACTTCTTTTCCAAATTGCCAATTTATTTATATACTCAAATGCTGAGAATAGAGGCAAGCTATCCACACCATTTGGATGCCCCAAAGGTATCTGAAACTGGAGTCTGAAACAACACTCCTCCTCTACCCTCAAACCCTCTTGAATTCTTATCTAGGGTAGAGGCAGAACCCAGTCACCTTGATTAGAAACAAAACCAAATAATAAAACAAATAAATACATCCTTCTCTCTTTATTCTCACTCTTCCTTCATATCAATCAGTGAGTCTTAGTCACATAATCTACATTTTCTTAAACACATTCCCTCTTTTCTATCCCACGGCTCCTGCTTATTTCAGGCTCTCTTCATCTTGTCTTTGCCTTGAGGCATGGACCATATCAAGTCTCTCCTCCAAGCTGCCCCAGAGTGATCATTCAAAAACACAGCATCATGACCCGCTTATAAGATGCCTGTAGCATAGAAGCCCCCACCCCCAACTCCCCTGCTACCTGGACTTCAATCTTCATTGCCTTTATCACTTGTGTCATCCTTTATGCATAAACAATACAACATCTTCCTCTTTCTTTGAAATACCTTCTCCACAAATCCTTCTCTCTCTGCCGGGAACATCTCTCCCCATGACACATCTTCACTCTCCTTTTACCTTAGCTTCACCGTTTTATCCTTCTCAACTCTATTCAGATATATTCTCCATCAGGTTGGCCCTAACTCCCTTGTTGAAGGCTCTTCTGCACTCCCATACGTCTCTTAAAGCACCTTTTACAAAGCTTTGAAATTCTGCTTTTCACCTCTATGTCCCCTATTAAAAGATAAACTTGAGGTCTGGGTGCACATATCAATCATCTTGCATTCCCACATAAATGTCTGAAGCCTAAATAAATGAATGTGGGAATGAATGAACAACGAATTGCCACATTACCTGCTTCTATTTTCACTCATAGGCTGTTATTCTCTAACTCCTCGGGCTGTTCATCAGACAAGACTCTTTGGGTATGTTCATGCTTGACGAACTAAACAAGTCATTTGTTATTTTTTCTTGGCTAAGTCCAGACTGCTATTATCAGTCACAGAGCATAAATATCTGTCCTCTCTTCTGCCAACAGCTGGGCTCTTTTTCTTGGAAAAGCTCCAGCCAGTGCTTGCACATGAACTGTAATCTGTAGACCAATGTCTGGATGGACTAAAGATATTTATCCTACCATTGCCTCACTTCAGAGAAAATTGCCAAAAGCAGCAAAAGCATTAGGCTCAGAAAACACTGGAAGGCCTGCTACTCTGGGACTAGCACCTTGCTAAGCAAAGAGTTGAGTTAACCAATGTCATATAATAGGGAACTGCTGCTCTTTAGCTTTTAGTTTGTTTATTTATTTACTACTTACCCACCAATCTACTTATTTTTAAGCATAATGCATTCAATAGATAAGCCACAGTCAAAGCCAAAGATGTCAGCAGACAAATGCCAAAACCCATGTAATCTGATATCAAAGGTCCGTGCTTAGAGAAGCAGAAGGCAGATATGCAGTGAAGAAAGAGTGAGGGAGGGGTCTCAGAGAAGATGGATTAGGAAGAAATGGAACCAGGAGTAGTGCTCACCCAGCAAATCATGACTGAGTTATGCACTAATCGCTGTGCTATGTGCTGGGGAGCCCAGGTGCAGGGTGGTCCTGCCCGCAGGAAGCTCAAAATCCAAAGAGGAGATAAGCAAAAGCAGATAATAGAAGATGTGTGTTCAGAGAAAAGTATAAAAGCACAAAAAGGGGCAAAAAATCTAGTCCAGAGGAGGACAGCAACAGAGAAATCATCTTGGAGGAAGTGGTATTTGAGCTGAGGCTAACAGAGGAGCAGGATTTAGCTTGGTGGAAATGAAGTGGTGGAGGGAAGTGGGGATGAGATTTCAGGGCATGGGGACAGCATGAGCAAATACAGGAAATGGAGGAACATCAGTGACTGTGAAAAACTCCGCTGGGACCTAAATGGCCTGACGATAAGTCAAGAGAAATGATACTGGAGACACGATTAAGGGCCAGATCATGGAGCACCTTCCAGGAGATTTTAAGGAGCCACTAAATATCTGTAAGTGTCAGGTTTTCACTTGAGATCCATCACACTGATTGCAGTGAGGGTTGATTGTAAAAACAGAGAAGAAAGTGAAAAGTGTAAGCAATACTGGTTATTCATTCCTCAAACCATTTCCATATTTCTCCTGGGCACATAAGCTAGACTACATTTCCCAGCCCCCCGCCCCCAGTTAGTTTTGGAATGTGGGCAGATGTAATGAACTACACTTCCACCTCTAGACATTAGAAACCTCCCCCATGATCCTCTACTCTCTCTTTCTGCTTTTGCACGACCCTTGGAAGTCATGTGTTGAAGATGGTAGAATAACAGGACAGAAGTAGCCTGAATCCCTGGCACACTACATCAAGCTATTCCCTGAGTGAGAAAATAGTTATATTGTATGAAGCCACAGAGATTTTGGCCATGAAACTCCCCTAACATAAGGTTATGGCAAACCAGCCAGCCACAAGCTCAATAAGGGCAGGGACTGCACCTGTTTTTTCTGTCCTGGGGCAGGAATGAAATGGAACATGTTAAATGGATAAACCAACGATCTGGTCAGTGTTGTTGAGAGTATGACCTAGGTAGTAATAATAGGGGTGGAGAAGAGTCAGACCCAAGACATATTTTAGAGGGAAAAATGAGCAAGATTTGGTAAGTAAGTAGTTAATGAACAGTAAGGGAAAGAGAGGACTCTAGAAGGGTTCCAGTTTGGGTAAATTGGTAAGCGACAGTACCATCACCTGAGACAGAGCATGCAGAAGAAAGGTCACGTTTGAAGAGGGAGGTATGATCTACTTAGATATGTTGAGTTTAGCATGGCAGTGGGATAGCCAAGTGGAGAGGTGCTTTAGGCATTTTGTTTATAAAAACATAAAACGTCTGGATGGGAAATATACTTATTTGAGTTAGCCACATAGGGGTGATAATTAAAACTATGACAGAGAATGAGGCTGGATAGAGAGCACATTTGAAAGAACAAAGGCAAAGGATGAACTGGGGAAACAGCATTTAAAGCGGTAGGGAAGAAAGAGGAGCGCCAGAATGAAACCTACAAGAAATGATGTGTAGGCATCCAAAAAGGGTCAAGTGAGGGCAGCCCCCAGAAACTGGGGGATCTGAGGGTTTGAAGAAACACAGAGTAATCAATGGTGCTAAAATTACCAGAGGAATTTTGTAAGATGAAGGCTGGAAAAGTGTCCATTCAGTTTGACAATCTGGATTCAATTGGTGATCGCGGTGAGAAAGGTTTCAGTAGAATGATAGGTGCAACAATAGAACTACACTGAAGAGTGAAAGGAAGATGAGCAAGTGGAGACAAGGAGTGTTAACTATTCTTTTTGAAAATTTGGATGAAAGAGGAAGAAGGAATTCTGATGCTCTCTGGAGTAACTCAAACTCAAGGGAGGTGTGTGTGTGTGTTTAACATTAGGTAGAGCTGTGGTGTCCAATATGGCAGCCACTCATTATGTGGCTATTGAACTTTTGAAATGCGACTAGTCCAAATTGAGATGTGCTGTAAACTAAAATTCACAGCAGACTTTGAAGACTTAGTATGAAAAAAACAATATAAAATATCTCAATAGGAGCCAGCCCAGTGGTGGTTCGCGTGGTCCACTTTGGTGGCCCGGGATTCGCAGGTTCGGATCCCGGGTGCAGACCTATGCACTGCTTGTCAAGCCATGCTGTGGTGGTGTCCCATATAAAGTAGAGGTAGATGGGCACAGATGTTAGCCCAGGGCCAATCTTCCTTACCAAAAAAAAAAAAATTCAATAATAATTTTATATGGAATACAAATCACACTGATAATAATTTGGATATATTTGGTTGAATAAAATATTTTATTAAAATTAATTTCACAGGTTTCCTTTTGCTTTTTTGTAACGTGCCTGTTTGAAAATACAAAATCACACATATGGCTCACATTACATTTCTACTGGGCAGTGCTTAGCTGCAGCATGTTATAGGCTGTTAGAGATAAATAGTAAAAACACTAATAATATCTGTCGTAGGCAGAACGCAAAGATACACTTCTGTGTAGTCCTTTCCCTTTCAGTCTTCATGGGACCACTGAGCATGAAAGGATATCACTCTCTTGATTTGGTTACTAACCAGTTGTCTGAGTAAATCAGAAGGGAGATTATCTGGGTGGCCCTGACCCAATCAGGTGAGCCCTTTAAAAGAAGGTGAAGGTTCAGAGAGATGCTCCCTGATGGCCTCAAAAGAAGTAGTAAACTACCATCATGAGATGAGGAGGCCACAAGGCAAGGACCTGAGAATGACTCTAGTGTCTGAGAGCAAGCCCCAGCCAACAGCCAATGAGAAAACAGGGATCTTAGCACTACAACAAGGAGGACTGAATTTGGCCAATGACTTGAATGAGCTTGGGAGAAGACCCCAAGCCTCAGGGGAGACTGTGGCCCCAACCGACACCCTTATTTCAGCCTGCTTAGACCCTGAGGAGAGGACCCAGCTAACCCACACCCATCACCCTGAGCCACAGAAACCATAAGATAAAAACTCTGGGAGCTGGCCCCATGACATAGTGGTTGGATCCACACATTCCACTGCGGTAGCCCGGGTCTGCGGGTTCGGACCCCAGGTGCAGACCTACACCACTTGTCAGCCATGCTGTGGTGGTGACCCACATATAAAGTAGAGGAAGTTGGCACAGGGCTAATCTTCCTCAAGAAAAAATGAGGAAGATTGGCAATAGACGTTAGCTCAGGGTTAATCTTCCTCAGCAAAGAAAGAGAAAAAATTTGTATTTTTTAAAGCTGCTAAGTTTGTGGTTATTTGTTACAGAGTAATAGAAATCTAATATAATATCTAACATTTAATTAGCAATTATTACATACCAGGTACCATATTAAGCACTTTAGACACACCATCTCATTTGATTTTCACAAAAATCCTAAGAAGTAGGTAGCATTATTGTTGCAATTTTACAGTAAAGGGAACTGAGACACAGAGCAGTCAAAAAGTTTTCCCAAGGTCACAAAGCTAATAATTGATGGAACTGGAATTAGAAAGATTTGCACATACAAAAAAGACTAATTAATGGAATCAGATCTCAGAGAAGTGGGCAAGATATGAGATCAAGACCATAGGTGGAAAGCTTGGCCCTCAACAAGAGAAACACCTTCTCCTCTGAGGGAGAGGGAAAGGTAGAGAGAGATCACAATCAATAATCTAAGTTTTTCTATGGAGTTGGAGGCAGGCTATTTTCTCTGACAGTGAGGCAGGGATTGAGTGAGGGTTTGCAGATTATTATGTGGATTTTTCATAGTTGCAGAAAGGGTAGAGAGGGGGAGGGATTGACCAAGAATAAGTAACAGAGTTGAAAACCATGAATTTGCAGGGTAGTGTTCAACTTCACTATGTCATTTTTCCCTGGGGCCCTTCAGCCTTATTGGTGAAGACCAGTTGAAGATTGCAACACTTATTCAAGGATGGGAATTTCACAAGGAGAAAGACAGAAGGATGGAAACAAGAGTGAACAAGGTTATTGCCAAAATTGGTCCATATTTTAGTCTGGGCAGGGGAAGAGGGAGACCAGAATGAGGGAGAAAGATGAAAAGAATGAAGGACCAATATACTGGAGGTCTTCCAAATACACTGAGGGTTACAGTGCCGGAAGAACAGAGTGAGGATAAGAAAGAGCTAGAAGGAATGCAAGCAGGTGGAACCACAGCCTGTAAGGCATGGGTACAATCTAACATTGAAATATGAATGACAGATCATTAATATAAAGAATTGTGAAAATTGCAGGGACTCTTTAGGGCAATCTGGTGTAAATTTCTTCATTTCCTCAAAAGAGGAAACTGAGGAATGAGGCCAAATGATATCCTCAAAACTGGAAGCAGAGCCAGCCCTGATGGCCTAGCAGGTAAAGTTTGGTGCACTCCATTTTGGCGGCCCCGGTTTGGTTCCCGGGCACAGAAACACACCACTCATCTGTCAGTAGCCATGCTGTGGTGGTGGCTCACATAGAAGAACTAGAAGGACTTACAACTAGAATATACAACTATTTACTAGGGCTTTGGGGAGAAAAAAGAAAAAAGAGAGGAAGATTGGCAGCAGATGTTAGCTCAGGGAAAATCTTTCCCAGCAAAAACAATCTGGAAGCAAGTGAGTGGCAGAGCAGGATCCAGATCATCTTTCAGTCTAGAACTCTTCCCATGACAGTGCTTGTGGCTATTTCATGTGAAATACATTATGATCTTTAAAAAGGTTGTAACTAAGACAGTATAGAATGCACATAATATTCAAAAACTGACATTTTAAAAAATGTGTACCTAACATTGATTGAATTTACACTTTGATTGCAAGCTCAGACACATGTAGTGTGTGTGGGTGTGTGTGATGTGTTCGTGCGTGTGAAGTACAGGTAAATGAGATGTTATCCAACAGAGAATTCAGAATGACATAATAAATGTCTAATAAAAGTATACCATTTGCTACCTGTCTCTGAAAAATTTTCCTAAAAGTATTGATTAGTTATTCATATATACATGTATTTATTTCCATAAAAGATTGCAGGGAGCAAAATTATTTATTTTGAGGGGCACTAGACCTTTCCAAAGCAATAATCACCAATAATGCTACCTCAGATGTCTACGGAAGCACAAATCCCTGGAGATACTTTGTTAGCTTTCAAAATGTCTCTGACTTTGATAGAGAGTGGGATTATGATAACATAGATAGAAAAGGCAACAACAAGGCCTCTGAATAAATTTGTTCCTTCTAGATGTTATTTCTTGAAGAAACTATTGAATACATTTTAATCTGGTAAATACAGCATTTTCACACCCAAGAAAAATCAGTGTGAGTTGGTTTTAGGATATATATTTTATTTTCTCTCTCTCTATATATATATGTATCTATATCTATATATCTATATCTATATATAGAGAGAGAGAGACATAAATGCTTATATCTATATTCACATTCATATCCATACCTACATACATGTCCATATGCATATCTAAATATTAGATAAACAGAAATATGACTAGTCACAAGCAAAGGTGAGTAGGTCCTGTTATTTTGGGTGTGGTTAGAAGCCTATATTTCCTTCTCTTTATTAAAAAAGAATTGCAATGAATAAAGGAATGAAAGAAACAGAAAATATCCTTTAGAACACCACAGTAATTATCATTTTAGTCAAGATCCACCAATGGATGCTGAAATTAGTGGGTGAAAATTTGAAAAGAAGCAGGATATTTTCAAAGTCTTAAAGTATCTCTCCCAAGATATTTACTAACTACAAAGGGAAAGTATTAACTGTACAGTGGAGAAACCTGACAGATACCACCTTAACCAAATGATTTAGGTTAATCTCACCAGTAATGAGATGATGGGCCTTAATATGATGCACTGAGAAGGCTCCTGCCCTAAGGTTCTTCAATCACAGCCACCAGAAGAGATATTTTTATTTGGGGATGTGAAGGTCTGACATCTTTGCAATTTCCCTGTTCAAAAACAATTTCTCTCGCTACTTCTAAGTCAGAGGGAAGCAAACACTTGAGGAAATGGGCATGTGTCTAGGCTTCTGAAATAAGAGAAGCTATGTTTGAAAAACCTTCAGACATGCTGCAAAGGGAGGGATCCAGGCACCAAAACCCCACTATGCCTACCACATCAGCACATCACATCACCATGCCACCACAAGTCATTCTAACACATCTACCTTTACAAGAGAGTCACAGCATGAAGAGTGTCACAGTTCATGACTGACTTTAAGATAAAGAATTACATTGAAAGGTTTGCAAAAAGCCAGAAAAAGAGCATGGTACAGTTGTTATTGAAAGAAAAATCCTGGTGGCAAACTGGAGAGAATATCTAGTCTTTCCTGCTATTATTTGAGCCCTGTCGAGAGAGTCTGGATAAGCTGACACCTGTAGAGCTGAGATAATTCCATCATTTGAGGGATATAAATAATTTTGTGCTGTCAGTCTCAACTAAATAACAAATACTTCTAAATATGTCACATCTTTTAGAAAGTACAACTAAGATAAAGCAAAGGCCACTCTTGCAAGAGAGAACTGTATCAGAGACTGTATGAAAATCAGGAGATGACTAACAACTTGCAACCTTTCCTATCAACAGCTTCGGTACTTCAGAGAAAGGTCCACAATAACAAGACATTGAATATTCTTTTTCACCACACCTAGAGGAAAAAGTCCATGCCCTACGTCTTTCTAGTAAATAAAACAATGGGTAGTAAAGTTACCATCGGATTAGAGAAAAGAGTTACCAACCAGAAGACCCTACAAGAGTCAAACAGGATCAGATAAGAATGAATAACATCCTGCTTCAGGATGATGAAGAACCAAGTTTGCACAGCTGAAGTCTGGGCAGCTAGACTGCTAAATAAGCATCAGTAAACAGTAAAGCTGCATTTCTACTAATTTACACTGACCATCGCAGGGGAATTGATAACTTGGTAGTTAAGCACACGTTGGGCCTATGATAAGAAGTTAATATTAAACCTCAGATAGCAAAAATCACAGAAACTCAAGTCATTCCAAGAAAGTAGCATTTTGTTCAAAAAGAGATTCAAAACAACTTAGAGCAATCCCTCGCTAAATGACCAACTGTTCCCTTACCCCCACATAAACCGCACCTCTACTGTCACAAAAAATAGAGCCCCCTTAAAACCATCAAGTGAAGCGAAAAGCAACCCTCCATCACATACATAGAAGCTGAACATTACACCTTATTCTGGCCGAGCTGCTAACTCACCCAACAGCTTCTTTGGCCCTGATTTTGTCCCAAGAGTAATGTCCCACATCTGCATCTCCTACTCTCCTGACCAAGGACTGCCCCCGCCACATTCTGTTCTCCAGACTTCCCTGTAAGAATTAAATGAGCCTCTGCTACAGCCCCCCACTAGCTTCGGATCACAACACTCAGATGCAAGGTTCTACCTACAAGGCCACACCCAGGTTTTCTTGGGACAGACCATAGCTAAAACCTTGACACTTCTGCTACGCATCTCAGCAAGTACATAATTGAAAGGCAGTCAAATTCCTTTATTAAAAAGTTTTAGGGGCAGCCAAATACTTTCTGACAAATTAACAATGATATAACAAGTGTTTACAAGGTGTTGTCACATTTTAAAGGACAAAGATTGACTAATACTATATTTGCAGATCTCTGTTAACAATGATCGGGCATATTCTTCAGCCATCTTTTAACTCATGTTATTAAATAAATTGAGAGGCTGTAAAGGAGCCACAGGCTCGCCTAAAAGGGTAATATTCATACATGAGCTTTTGCCATATCAATAGGATAAGGCTCCTTTCAAGAACATAAGATAGTAATAAGCTAAAACTCACTTTATCGTTGTTTGCTCTAAAAGTAAATCTAGTCAAAAGCAAGGCTTTCTTGAATCCCAATCATAGAGTCTCTACTAATGGCAAAATGATAAGATCCTATCATAAGGCAGATTAACTTTTGAGATAGGTTCATTGCACAAAAGTCTAAAAAAGGCTCTAGTGAATTACAAATGAAGAGGTATGAAAAAACTAAATCTCTCTCTAAATATACATATATAAAATTATAATACAATAAAATATATGTAAAAATATATAATTACAATATAATATATAAATACATATGTGTGTGTGTATATATATATATCTTCTCCCAAAATATACCAAGGGATAATTTTAACTTTGATACAAATTATGAAAACAGTAAAACTACGCTACCTAACAAAACAGATTCCAAACATAATCCACTAGAATTTGCTAGTGTTCTGTTTTCCATTAAAGAATTTTTAACATTCCATGGCACCAAAGGAAAATTTTAGTGAGGCCATGGCATTAATGTGCTTCTAAAGGCACCTAATTTTCAAAGATAGAGAGATGTTAAAGAACAAGAGAAAGATAGGAATTTTTGAACTTAATACTAAAACCATAAAGTATATATGTATGTCTACTAGAGTGTATTTATCAAATAAAAATATTTGATCACTACTCTCATGACAATAACATTTAAAAGTTTTACCTGAAATATCTCATTTTAAACCTTCACACCTACCAAAAGAAGGAGGCATAATCATGTCTTCCTGCTTTGGAGATGAGAGGACTAAGCCTCATGGAGGTTAAATAATTTACCTGAGGTTATTCATGTCAAAGGTGGCAGAGCAAAACCTCTACCCTAGTCCTTGATTATAGACTCATTGCTTTTACAAAAAGGTATGTTAGAAGGCATCGTGCTAGGCTCTGAAAGGATTCTAAGAAGAATCTGACCCAGTTACCATCCTTAAGAAGTTTAGAGACATCAAAAATTCATAGAGGCAACAGATATGTGTATTAATTCAAATGATAAATAACAGGGTTCAAAAGAGAGAATGAATAGATACTTTTAGGTTTGCATTTGACCTGGGTAACAGAGACCATGTGGAGAGACTGGAATCAAATAGCCATGGTGTGTCAAATAGCTAGTGGTGGGAGGGGGCATGTCTGTAGCTCCTCCTACTCTATACAACCAATCTTCCCACGAATTTGTGTCATAAGCAAAATCAATCCTCATTTCCAATCTCACGGCCTTAGAACTTGGAAATGGGTTACCAGCCAAAGTAATGAATGTTTCCACTTTAATATTGGTTAGGAATTTCAATTATAATCAAGGAAATGAACTTACTTCTAGAGAGATTCTCAAGGGCTTTTCCCAGCTTCTTGCTCTCTTGAAGGATGTGGTTCAATTCATCAAAATCACGGCTTTCTGGTTTAGTCCGCCAGCTCCACTTAGGATGATCTACTGACCTTGGCACTATGTTTAAAAAAAATTATTACTTCATAAGCATGCTACATAATGATAAAAACTTACTATTCATCATTATGTGAAAGATTCTATCAAGATCAATGTCCAGAACAAAAATGTTTATCTTGAAAATGGTTTTCCTGTGAGCAAACAGAGGGGAAGTTATAAAGCTGGGGTTTAAGAAATGTTTTAACTGAACAAGTAGAAGGAAGTGCGACAGTGTTGATAGAAAAAATAAAATTCAGGGACTTACTTAAAACTAATAATTTCTAAAATTTAGGGAAAAACACAAGCAAAGTACATTTTGTATTGTGTTTCAGCACCTTAAAAATTACTAACTTCATCAGCAATTAGTACATATTTTTAAGATATTCTTGCTGTCTTCTGTTAAAACAAGAAAAACCAAACACATGTATTTACCTTCACTTCCTCCCAAATTCCCACTAAAATTACATTGTAGTTAAGGGATTTTATTTATGTATGTATTTATTGGCAAAGAATTAGTTAAACAAGGAGAGAAGACATTATTAGGCAGGAAATAGCAACATATTTTTTTGAAAGATGCAAAATGGATTGATGAATAGTAACTGGATTTAGCAAGGTAGAGAATTCTGAAACCTAAATCCCTGAAGAGAGAGATGCCAAAACACTTGACATTTCATATCATTTAAACATTAAATCATCAATCATGGAGGATCAGCACCAAAGGAATAAGGCTATAAGAACTTAATTGTTTTTCAGATTGAAAATTTCCATTAAATGTCAAATACAATTCAAGGCATATTATCACAAAATTTTAAGAGTGGTGATCAAGAAAAGACCTTAAAAACTTTCAGAGACAAAAATGCAAATCAAATTGCTATCAGACTTCTTAACAGTAATGCTCAGGCCCAGTAGACACGGAAGAAATTCCTTTGAAATTACAACTGAAGATTACTTCTAACTTAGAATTTTATACCCAGCTAAGGAACCAATAAGACACTTATAAAGACTCAAAAATGTATCTTGCAAGCACTCTTTTTCAGAAAGCTCCTAGTGGAGGTGCTCCACCAAAACGAGGAAGTAAACCAAGAAGTGGAAAGACTTGGGATTCAGGAAGCAGGTGATACCCCATAAGAAAGAGGAAAAGGGAACCCACAAGATGATAGTGAAGGATGGTCTCAGAAGACAGCTGAGAAAAATGTTAGAAATTAAGGAGCCAAGACTGGAGCAAGGGGACAGAAGGCTGTAGGATAGAGGTGTATAAAATTTTTTAATGAAATAAAGTATCCATGTCTTGGCTATTGTAAATAATGCTGCTGTGAACATGGGGGTGCAGATATTTTTTGAGTTAGTGTTTTCGTTTCCTATAGATATATTCCCAGAAGTGAATTTGCTGGATCATATGGTAGTTTTATTTTTAATTTTTTGAGGATCCTCCTTACTGTTTTCCATAGTGGATATACCAATTTACAATCCCACTAACAGTGCACAAGGGTTCCCTTTTCACCACATCCACACTAATATTTGTTTCTATTATGTTTTTGGTAACAGCCATTCTAACAGGCATGAGGTTATATCTCATTGTGGTTTTAATTTACATATCCCTAATGACTAATGATGTTGAGCATCTTTTCATGTACCTGTTGGCCTTTCATATATCTTCTTTGGAGAAATGTCTATTCAAGTCCTTTGTCCATTTCTAACTGGGTCATTGGGTTTTTTGCTATTGAGTTGTATGAGTTCTTTACACATTTTGGATATTAACCCCTTATCAGGTATATGGTTTGCAAATAATTTTCCCATTCCATAGGTTGTCTTTTCACTCTGTTGGTGGTTTCTTTTGCCGTGCAGAAGCTTTTTAGTTTGATGTATTCCCACTTGTTTATTTTTCATTTTGTTGCTATTTCATCACTATATTCTTTTTTTTACTCTCTCAATCCTTCTAACACCCATGCAAGGAATAATCTGCAGTAAATTGCCTATATTTGAAATGCCTAGAGTAATGTCAGTTTTCCTGACTGGTCCATGACATCACACATCACGTATGTTAATATAGTCATAATAACATCAATGCAGAGTATACTTTCAACCAATATTTAAAATAACTGCAGGATAGTACTGTGAGGATGAGATGGGGCTGAGGTATAAGGCACAAAGTCATAAAAGGAGTCAAGAGATGATGCCTCAAATTTAAAAAGAAAAGAGAACTGTGTATCTTATATGTTTAGATATGTAGACATGTGCACCAAAGAAACCATCTAAAAGAGGTAAAAGTGGTTCCACATTAGAAACAGAACAGGGAAGAGAAAAGAACACTATTGCCTTGGAGTACTGATTTACTTTGTAAGCCATATATATTTTTGATTTGATAAAAATAAAATAATTAAAAAATAGTTACATGGTAAGGCTATAGGAAATAAAGTCTCAGACTTGAAATACATCTTTCTTCCACCTTTTTAAAAAGTAATCTGGCAATATCTATTATAATAAAAAATATGCTGACCCTTTGACCCAGCAATCTTACGTTTGGTAAGTCATCATAAAGAAATGAAAACACCTGTACCTATGTACACACGTACAATCTATTTTTTTTTTAGCAGAAAGTCCAAGATGTTTATTTCAGCAAATAGTTTGTGGTGGCAAAATTCTGGGATTTATCTAAATGACCTTCAACAGGGAATAAATAAATTATGGCATAGTCACACTATGCTACAGTATGCAGTTACTAAAAAGTATAATTTAGATCTAAATTTATTAGCATGGAGATATTTCCACAATGTATTTTAAGATAATAGAACAAGTTGCTTAAGAATGTGTACAGTTTAAAGCCAGCTTAATAAAGCAAATCAACCCACGCATTTTTGCGTGTGTGTGTGAGGAAGATTATCCGTGACCTAACATCCGTTGCAAATCCTCCTCTTTTGCTGAGGTAGATTGACCCTGGGCTAACATCCGTGCCCATCTTCCTCTACTTTATATGCCACAGCATGGTTTGACAAGTGATGCATCAGTCTGCACCCAGGATCTGAACCTGCAAACCCCAGGCTGCCAAAGCAGAGTGTGCAAACTTAACCGTAATGCCACCAGGCCCCAACACACGCATATTTCATATGTTAGTTTGTACAAAGAAAAGGATGTAAAAAGATGCAAACTGTTTCAAAGGATGTGAAAAGATAAAAACTATTTCTGCACAAGTAGAATTTGAGGGGACTGAAGGGAGAGACTATCTTTTTACATGTCTGTATTTTTTAATTGTCCAAATAAGCAAATATTACTTCTAGAATTTAAATAAATCTAAAATTTAAAAAAAAATTGAATGTAGCATCTTCCTCTGTGTTTCTTTGTTTAAGGGACGCTGGGATGGAGATATCAGCTAACATCAACACACTGGTGTTCAAGCAGTGGAGAGCGGTGACCATGATCAATGGTTCTAGAAAACAATTCCAGGCATACTGCTATTACCCCACAGGTCATTCTCCAGGGAACCCTAGGGACAAGCCCAGGCATAGGGGAGAGAAACTCAGAAGAGGAAGCAGATAAAACTACATCTGTACCAGATCCTTCAAAACATTGATTGGCACTTTTGTTAGCCTTCTTTGAATAATTTCTCTAATCTGCATCACTGCATTATATAATTTTCCTGGAAATTACCATATACTACCAAGATCTCTCTCTTTTTTCATTTAAAAAATAAGAGCATAGATTAAAAAAAATCAGTCCCAATCAACATCCTCAGATAACCACCAGGCATGGGCCAGCTGCCCATCATCGCAGCCCTTGCAGACCTACCACCTGAATGCCTAACATGGGCAAGCCCAGGTGAGACCAGCAGAACTGCCCAGTCAATCCACTGAACCATGAGAAATTATAAATTGTTGTTTTAAACCATCCAGTTTGGGGGAGGTTATATGCAGCACTCTAGGGAACTGACACAACACCCAAGGACTTTTCCTCAGCAACTTTTGAGAGGAACTAAGGCAAATTTCTTTTCATACTTTTGTAGCTTGTGACAATGTTATACACATATGATGCTCAACTTATCATGGGAACCACATCTAGGAAAGCCAAGGCCACGGTATGATCATGGTCTAATCAACTACGCTGGGTGATTTCAAAAGGTGTTTTGATAAATAACGGGAGGAAATTTGGGAGGTCATCAGCCAGTATCCAGTCTTCAGATGAGAACATCTCTAAAGGTTTCTAACATTAAAAACCTTACTTAGGTCACACTTAATCTTAAAACTCAGTACTACAATTTAAATACATTTTTTACAAACATCCTCAGGAGAAATGGAAAACAGCACAATAATATCAACAACATAATATGATCCATATGAGGTGACAGAATCTGAGATTAGGGATAGTCTGCGATGTCACTGAGGCAAAGCTCACCCCCAGGGCAGGAGCCCATCCACAGTCCCACGCAGATGAGTATTCTCCACTCATCCATAACGAAGTTGCTACTTCGCAAAGCAGCCTACTGTATATTGAGCAGGGCTAATTTTGAACAATTCATTATATTAAATTCTGACTCACTGTGACCTCCACCAACAGTTTCTATCTATGGGTTAAAAATAAATTTACCATTTCCTCCAAACGACTTTTGAAATACTGTTTATCCATTTCTTTTGAGCCAAAATAATTTCAATTACTTACATTTCTCAATTCTGTTTTGTAAAATTCAATAAATGTTAATGTTTTCACCTGAAAGTTCCTCCCAATTACTACACTTTAATTTAAAACATGCCAGGAAATATCTCAGCACTATAGTTAACAATAGTTGATGAGTGAACACATTATGTCTCCTGCCTCACGCATTTCCATATGGACATTTCAGACATTGTGCTGCCATCTGCATTCTCTCACATTTACGTAATTTGTGTTTTCCATATGCATGCACTGTCCTTTCCTTTTCTCCAAAAATTGTAGTAAATATACAGCTATTCCTCTTTGTACATTCTGTGCTAAACGCAACACTAAAAAAAAAGAAAAAAACTGAGAAATCCTCCCCCAAATGCAAAAGGATAAATAAAAGCACTGAGGGTTGGTTTTAACCTAAGCTAAATTATTTACCTCAATTTTCTCATCTGGATTGTAAATTTGATGTGGCTATAAAAGAATCAGTGCACACTATCACGCAGAGGGGATTGACGGAGAAATGCCCTTCTGGTCCTTTCTGCCAAGTCCCTACTCACCATCCTCAACCATTCCCCCAGAACCACCACTCTAATAAGTAATTAGTGTAAATACTTAATACCACATAGCGAAAACTTCATCAAGCCCTATCTGTTGTATCTTTCTTCTATGACAAATAACAACTGAAAATTGATAACATAATATTATCTTGCAGGTCTTTGTACCTATACCAGCTTGTATTGTGTTAGTGCTATTTTTTGTTACCTGAAAATGCACAGCTCTTAAATTGTTATGAGACTAGGTCATATTTTAGCACTAACTCATTCTTAAATTCTTCTCATTTATTCATTCATCTATTTACTCATTTCTATAGAACAAACCATGTGTTAGGCACTGTTCTAGGTTCTGGGGATAAATCTGTGGGAATAAAAGTAACAAAATTCTCTGTACTCATGCAGATTACATTCTACTGAAGCCCACAATCTACTGGACGGGCTAACAGGTTATACTGTTCTTCACAAAACTGGTGTGATTAACATATAGTATGTATTTTTAAGTAAGTTTTAGCAATAAATTTTTTTTAAATGAATGTTAAATGTATTTTCTCCACATATGAAAGTTAATGACTGTTAATATTGTCTTTTCCTCTTTTAAGAAAATCACTTAGAAAAGTTTTTAGATTTATTGCATAAATACTTGTCCCATACAATGCTTAAATGTACAGTTTTTCCTAAGAGTTGTTATTTAATTTTGTTTTAATATAAGATATAGATTTAAATTTTTATCAAATGCCATTCAGGTATTATTTGAGATGTCATAGACTTTTCTTACTTCATCAATTTGTATAATGTACCAACATACACATAATGGTAGTCCCACAAGGAGAGGAGAGAGAAAAAGGAGCAGACAGAATATTTGAAGAAATAATGGTTGAAAGATATTCCATGCAAATTGTAATCAAAGAGAGCAGGGTGGCTATTTTCAACAAATGGTGCTGTCCAACAAATAGACAACTGTATATCTACGTGCAAAAAAGTAAATTTGGACCCCTATCTCCCAACATACACAAAAATTAACTAAACATGGATCAAAGACCTAAATTTAAGAGATACAATTATAAAACTCTTAGAAGGAAACATAAGGGTAAATCTTTATAGCCTTGGATTAGGCAAGGGTTTCTTAGATAGATCACCAAAAGCACAAGGAAAAAAAAAGAAATAGATAAACTGAGCTTCATTAAAATTAAAAATTGCATATAAAAGAATACAGTCAAGAAAGTAAAAAGACAATCTACAGAACAAGAGAAAAAAATTGTAAATCATATATCTGATAAAGGTGCAGTATTCAGAATATATAAAGAAGTCTTAGAATTCAAGGACAAAAAGAGTAACAGTCTACTTGAAAAATGGACAAAAGACTTGAATAGGCATTTCTCCAAAGAAGACATATAAATGGCCAAGAAGAACATGAAAAAATGCTCAATATCATTAGTCATTAGGGAAATGTAAATCAAAATGACAATAACATACCAATTCACAATCACTTGGATGGCTATAAAAATTTTTTATAAATAGAAAATAACAAGTGTTGGTGAGAATGTGGAGAAATTGGAATCATCTTACACTGCTGGTGGTAATGTAAAATAGTATAGCCTCTATAGAAAACAATTGGCAGTTCTTCAAAAAAGTTAAACATAGAATTATGATATGACTCAGCAATTCTATTTCAAAGTATATACTCAAATAATGGATAACACATGTTCAAGCAATTGCCTATACATGAATGTTTATAGTAGCACTATTTACAATAGCCAAAAGGTAGAGACAACCAAACTGCCCTACAAAAGATGGATGAATAAACAAAATGTGGTATATCCATACAATGGAATATTATTCAACCATAAAAAGGAATGAAGTACTGATACTTGCTGTAATGGGAATATACTCTGAAAACATTATGCTAAGTGAAATAAGCCAAACACAAAAAGGTCACACGTTGTATGATTCCACTAATATGAAACATCCAAAATAGGTAAATCCATAGAGACAGAAAGCAAACTCCTAGGGGCTAATGGGAGGTGGGAATGTTGAGTGACTGCTTATCGTTTACAGGCTTTCCTTTCGTGGTGATGAAAATGTTTTGGAGTTAGATAGAAGTTATGGTAGCGCAATATTTTGAATGTACTAAATGCCATCTAATTGCACATTTTAAAATGGTTGATTTTATGTTATATTAATTTAACCTAAAATAAAAGTTCTGAGGGCTGGCCAGTTGTCATAGTGGTTAAGTTCTCACGCTCCAGTTTGGTGGCCCAGGATTCACAGATTTGGATCCCGGGTGCAGACCAACACACTGCTTGTCAAGCCATGCTGTGGTGGTGTCCCATACAAAGTAGAGGCAGATGGGCACAGATGTTAGCTCAGGGCTAATCTTCCTCACCGAAAAATAAAAGTTTTGGAGTGATTATATTTACGAAGCCAGAGTAACTGGCATTCTCTAAAACTTTTTTGCCTCTCTAAGGTCATAATGATATCCTTGTATGTTCTATTTTAGAAGTTTTATCATTTTTGTTTTCATCTTTAGGTGTAGGACCAGTCTCAGGGTAGGGATCAAGGTTACTTTAAGGTAGGGATCAAGGTAATTTTTTTTCCTATATGAATGTCCAATGTCGAAGGGAATTTTTCTTTTTCTGTTGTACTACATAGATGTCCATGTGGAAAATCGCATGACTATATATGCAGGTCTATTTTTGGACTTCATTATGTGCAGTTGACCTATTTGTCCATCCTTTCACCAAAATCGCACCATCTTGACAACTGTAGTTTTATAAGACTTGAAATGAGGTAGAATAAATTTTACAAACTAGTCCATGTTTTTCAAGATTGCTTTAGATAATCATGGTCTTTTGCGTTTCCAAATAAATTTTAAAATAACATTGTCATTTTCCATGGGCAAATGACTGCTAGAGTTCAGATAGGGATTGAATTCAGTCTCTAGATCAATTTTCAGGATATTGACATCTTACCAATATGGAATATGAACATGGTATATCTACCCATTTATTCAGTTCTTTAATTTCTCTGAGCAATGTTTGTATAGTTTTCTGTGCAGAGAATTTACACATTTTCCCATTAAATTTGTCCCCAAATATTTGTTGTTCTTTGATGCTAGTGTAAATGGTATCTTAAGGTCATTTGGTGGTTTACATGTTTTGTATATAAAAACACAACTGTTTTTTTTATATTGACTTGTATTCAATGACTTTGATAAGTTCATTTATTAATTTTGGTAGTTTCCTTATAAATTCCTAAGAATTGTCCATGTATACAATCATGCCATCAATGGATAGACATTTTTATATCTTCATTTGCAATTATGCATTTTGTTTCTTGTCTGATTTCATTGACTGTGACCCCTCCTATAAAGTTGAACAGAACTGGTGAAAATACACCCTTTCTTGTTCCCAATTATAGAGGAAAGATTTCAATATTTGAATGCTGAATATATATTAGCTCTGAGACTTTTGTAGATCCCCTTAATTAGGCTGAGGAAATGTTTTTCTATTTCTAGTTTGATGGGAGATTTTATCATAAATGTTATATTTTGTCAAATACTTTCTTCCACCTATTAAAATGACCATATAATTTTTCTCTCTTAATCTGCTAATGTAGTGAATTACACTAATTGATTTTTGTATGTTAGACTAATCTTGAATTTCTTGGAAAAACCAAATTTGATCATAGGGCATTATCCTTTTTCACATTTCTGTATTAAAATTGGTAATATTGGATAAGAATATTTTATGTCTATGATGATGAGGGATATTGGTCTGTGGTTTTCTTTTCTTGTAATGTCCTTAACTTGTTTTAATTGTAGAGTTATAGAGGCTAATAAAATAACTTGGAACATGTATCTCCTCCTCCTTTATTTTCTGAAAGAGTTGCATATAGTATTACGTCCTCTTTAAATGTTCAAATTCCCCAGTGAAGCCATCTTGGTGTGGAGTTCTCTTTGTGGGAAATTGTTTAATGATGAATTCAAGTTTTAAGTTGACATAAGACATTTAAGTATTTCTATTTCTTCTTGAATCAGTTTTGGTAATTTCTGTCTGTCAAGGAATTCATACTTCTCATCTCAGTTGTCAATTTTATTGGCAAAGAGTTGTTCAAATTATCCCCTCATTATCTTTTTAATGGCTTCAGAATCTGTAGTCTTCTTCCCTCTTTCACTCCTTATATCTGTAGCTGGGTTTTCTTTCTTCTTTTATTAATCAGTCTTGCTAAGTGTTTATCTACTTTATTAATCTTTACAAATAACCAACTTCTGGATTTATTGATTTTTCTTTATTGTCTGTTTTCTATTTCAACTTTTACTATTTTTATCATTTTTTTCTCAACACATCCTGGTTTTAAGTCATTATTTTCTATATGCTCAAAGTGAAAGCTGGGATCATTGGTTTTATATCATTCTTTTTTTTCTAATATAGGATTTTTAAGTTATAAATTTCCTCCTAGGCACTGCTTTAGCTTCTTTCTACAAGTTTTAATGTTTTGTTTTCCAAAATGTTGTCTAATTTCCTTTGTGGTTTTGTTCTTGACTCATGGGTTATTTGAAAATGTGCTGTTTAATTTTGAAATATTTCAGGGGAAGTTTCTAGGTTTGTTATTGTAACAATTCAAATTTAATACCATTTTGGCAGAAAATATACTCCATATAATTTCATTCATTGTTTTATGGTACAGTATATGGTCTATCTTGATGAATATTCCACCTGGAATTGAGAATTATATATATTCTAATTTTGTTGGGTAGAGTGTGCAATAAATGTTAAGGTGGTTGTAGGTGTTCAAATCTTCCATATACTCACTCACTTTTTGGCCTATTCATCCTATCAGTCTATACCTCACTTTAGGTTTGTAAACTTTTCCCTCCCTGTAATTGGGAACTTTGTTACTGGGTTCTCTTTATCTCTAGTAATACCATTCATCTTGACTTTTACTTGGTCTAATATTATCATAGTCATTAAAGTTTCTCTATGCTTAGTATTTCAAACTGTGTCTTTACGTTTAAAATGTGTTTCTTGTAAACAATCTATTGTTTTTTAATCTAGCCTGAAAACCTTTGCTTTTTAATTGAGATGTTTAGTACATTTACATTTATTGTAATTATTGCCATATTTGTAATTAAGCCCACCCTCTTGGTGCTTGATTCCTATTTTTCCAATCTGTTCTTTATTTCTCTGTTCCTCTTTTCCTGCCTTTGTTTTGGTAGCATGAATTACATTTTTATTTTGGCATTCTCATTTTAACTCATCTATTGATTTTTTTATTTACGCATTTTTGTGCTATTTTTAGTGGTACTTTACATAATACAATATGCATCTTTAATCTATCATAGTATACTTTCAAAAAATATTCTGGTACTTCAGGAACAATTTAATATATTTTAACAATATATTTCTAATTAATAGCTCTGAATCCTGTATTCTTATTGTCATATATATATTATCCCTACATATACTATAAAAACTCATGCTACCTTATTATTAATTTTGCTTTTAAAAGCTAACAGTTTGGTGGAACCAAAGATTGGGAGTAGGTCACCTGAACAGAAAGAAATATCATCACATGCCAGACCACTAGCAATATTCTGTGGCTTGGCAGCATCCTGTAAAGATCACTGCAGAATGAGGGGTCTTTTGCATTCTACCCTCAAGGTGATGGGGTTCAGGACTGACTCTCTTAAAATTAGTAAGCCCCCTGGGTTATGGATTTACCATTGGGGTGAAAAGAGAGAGAAACAGACAGAGAGACTGACTAACCCAGGATGGAAAGGGAAATGTATGACTGAGGCTTGATTCATTCCATTTTTCATTTAGTCCTTTATTCATCTTTTTTTTCATTTAATACTTCTTAATTGAGCCAGGCACTGTGTTGGACATTACTGGAGATTTGGCTGTGACCAACATACACAAATTTTAAACTTTTATATTTAAAAAAATGTTGGGACCTAATTTTATAAACTAATCTAGTGAAGCAGGATAATTTAGTTACAATCATAATTTTAAAAGAACATTTAAAGGTTTTATTACTTCACATAATTCTCACAAGAACTTTGGGATCAATACAATACTTTTTACAAGTACCACTACATAAATCAAGAAACTCAAGGAGTTAATTTCAGTCACTTTCACAAACGATCCAAATTCAGATTCTAGTTAGCACATAATAGTTTTTCAAAATTTTCAAACAAAAGTAATTTTCTATCTACTGCTTTCTCTGTTGAAATTAAAATCAAACATCTCACTCTGTAACAAGCACAAGAAATTGATGTGTAATAACAGCTTTCAAGCTCTCCTGTCTTCCAAGAATAACTGACTTGCTATAGACTCCTAAGTTATTTGATAAGTTTATACATATATGGAGGTAGCAGAGCAGGAGAAACCCAATGGCTACCAAGGCAGTGGAAAAAAAGAAGGGGTATGGAGAGAGAGGGGGTACTTATCATAGTGGGAGAGGGAATAAATACAGGGACTTCAGTAATAAATAATGAGTAGGACTTCAGGAAAATCATAGATGAAGGATTTTTTTAAATATTGTTAAATGTTTTGAATAAAAATCTCCTTTGCTTCCCCTCTAAAAGATTTAATTTGCTTTTATGTACTTTATTAACTGTAGGGATGGTGTTGCTTTGAATGTGATATAATGCTGCAACTTGACATGAGAGTCAAGGAACCCACTCCAGGCAGTTTACATTCTTAAAAGAATATTAAACTCCAAAAGGTCTAAATCAAATACACTTGCTTGAGAATGTGAGTGAGTGAGTAGATACATATAAATAAAGCTCAATGTTAATGCCAAAATGAACATGAAATTCATCAGGATTAATAGTCAGAAATATCATATAAAAGTTTGGCTTCAATTCTTACCTTTTCTTCGTTTTGTTAATAACATAGACTTACATACATTAAGTAACATTTGAATGACAAACTTCCTTACATGATTTGGATTCTGGTGATGGTGGAGAAATATTAGACACAGCAAGGTCACTTTTTGACTTTTTAGGCTTCTTTGCATTTAATTGCCAGGGCTTATCATAGCTTCTGAAATCCCTTCTTGTTCCTTTATGTTCTATTAAAACAAAACAAAAAAACAAATATATATAAACTCAATAACAAGTGATTTCAAGATTGATCAAAAACTAAATCCTCACAGGTCACCTCACATCAAAAATAATGCAAATACGCAAATGTATTTCTTGCTTAATTTTCCCTGTAAATTTGAGTTTTGAATTTGCTATGAATCCATTTGTATATTAATATGATTAAGATCATGTTAAACTATGAAATTATTTGAAAGGTTTTTTTAAGGCATAGATTACTATTACTTAAAATAACATTCTTTAAATAAATGTCATGGAATAAAGGATCATATTATGTTGTAAATAAAAACAACTAAGTATTTAAGTAAATTTTACTCATCTGATGCATTACTCACTATGACATATAAAACCATTGACATTCACCTAAATTTTGTCTATAGTATCACTTATTTTTCCACTTCTCTATTCAACAAAAATTAATTCAACCAATTTTGTTGAAAGTTATAGTTCCCCTTCAAAGGTAATCAGTTTCACACCAATTCCCAAATTAAATGATATTTCTAAGAGTTCATCTCTCTTGAGTTCTTTGCCAAGCATTTCATATTTTTAGACAAATCTTTCTTTGTGGAATTTTTTCTTTGCTTATTCTCAGGGCATTATATTCTCCTCATCCCTATATCACCTCTCTGACAACCCCTTTTCTATTTTATTCATTGCTTTCTCATCCTCCTCTTTAATCTATGTGATATTCCTAAGAGTTTACTTCTGCCTTCTTGTTTAAATTTACAAGTTGTAATCACCTTAGTTTTATGGATGCCTCATAAATCTTTCTCTGGCCACCCACTTATAAATACCAAATAGAAATTATGAAACATTATACTGATTACTCAAATTTTCATGTTAAGGTTGTATTTAACTAGCTGTTATCCAATTGTTTTCACTTCCAACATGCCATTACATACCAAAAGAGGCATAAATATTCTAAAACACTAGGAACCGAAATATTGGTCTGTGGTCTCCCAGAACCACGGAGGTATTTCCATAAATAAGATTAAGACAAAAGACAGGCAAATCAGAAAGAGACTGGAAGATTTTTAGGCATCCACAATGTTGCCTCTACATCAGAGTCACCTATTTCTGCTATTTTACAATCTATCAGAATTTATCTTTGTACATCCATCCTAGGACCAAACTTTCTTCTAATGCAAACGATTAAAGGAAGAAAGAATCTTGGTCATAAAATATAGCATCTCATGACACAAAGAAAAACTAAAAGGAGCCAGAGAGGAATGGCACACTAGATTCTGTGGCTTTTTTACTTCTCCACTATTAGCAAGGAGAAAAATCCACATTAACTTAAATAATCTAGCAATGATATTGTTCTTATTTATATGGCTGAAAAAGAGATGAGGAACAGAAAGTCACTCATCAGTTTAGCAGAGACTCACAGGATTTGACTGATACTGGAAAATTTTAGTAGCAGCCATGATTTCACCTGTCTCTCTAAAATTTTTGAAAAGGATCCAAATAGTTCCGAGCTATATGGTGAAGAGAGAAAGGAGAGTCCGCCTATATTATTTATTGACAAACCTAAAACTAAATAAAATACCCCCCATTTAAATTTGAATAAACAGAAAAAATATCACTTTAAGAAAAAAAATTCAATACAGAAAACAAGAATACAGCATTCAAGACACAGAGGAAATACATAGTTTTGCAAAAGATTTACCATAAAGAACTTTAGTTTTAGAATGCGGTTATTTTATCTTCTCAGTAAAAATAAAAGAAAATGGACTCTATGAAACAAAAAGAAATGAGAGAGGAGATGAGCTAACCAATCTATGGTAAAAATATAACTGTAGACAGAAATTTAAAAAGAAAATGAGATAAGGAAATGCCAACAGGAAACTAAAATGCAATATCAACACTTAAATTTGTGTTCAAAGCCAGAAAGAGAAAACCAATATTGCAGAAAACTGAACCAGTGACACAGAGAACACACTTGACAAACCTCCCTAGAAGTCAGTCAATACAGAAAGGGAAATACAATGAGAAATGAAATGAGAGGAATGGAGAACAGTCAAGGAAACTCAGTTTACACATAGTTGATTTTCCCGAAAAAGCAATCAAAACAAATGTAATAGAAGCAATAACTAAGTACCCAAGAAGAAAACTTCTAGGCTGAAGACCTGGGTTTGCTGACTGAAAGGATTCATTGAATATAAGGAAAAACTAAAGAAAAGAGACAATCATCTAGATGTATTCCCAGTAAAACTTTTGGATATAAGAAACAAAGAAAAAACAAATCCCATAAGTATTTAAGAAGAATACTTAGAATATCTAAAAAGGAATAAAAATAAGGCTGTTTTCAGGTTTCTCCTCAACAATATTAAATGACAGTCTTTTGAGAAGACGTATCCCAAATTGCTAGATACACTTAAAGGCAATAAGAGGACATCTTCAGATATTCTCGAAAATACTTTAAATATGGAGTCATTTTCTAGCTAATTAGAACATGCATCAAAAAAAACAATTCAAAACTGCAGTGAAAGTTTACACTGGCATTATTTACTGTCCCTCAAATTATAACTTTTTCAGTTATATTCATATCCAAGAATTATTCTATGCTTTCCTTCTCCCTCCTGTCATACTCTTTCCTCTAAAATCTTTCCTTTTCACCTTCTGGGGCATACATTCCATGGTAAACAAACAGTCCTCCAGTGTCAAAACTCCCTTTTCATGTCTTTTTTTTTTTTTGCAGGGAGAGATTCGCCCTGAGCTAACATCTGTTGCCAATCTTCCTCTCTCTCTCTCTCTTCCCCCCGCCCCCAAAGCCCCAGTGCATGGAGGTGTGAGCCTCCACCACAGCATGGCTACTGACAAACAGATGGCATGATTCTGTGACCAGGAAACAAACCCGGGCCGCCAAAGTGAGAGCATCAAACTTTAGCCACCAGAGCATCAGGGCTGGCTCCCCTCTTTCATGTCTTAAGATACATCTCATTCTTCCTCAACAGCATTCCCTCCTCTGCAGCTTCCTGGAATGGAGGGTGTTAATTCCCCCCCATGTGCCACCTGCCACAGGTTGAGTTTTCCTGTCCATCAATGTGAAGCTGAAAGTCCCTCCTCTCTTTTGGTAAATGCTGCCTGTCTACACTACTCTCCACTCTTCATTATTGCCATCTTTTTGCCCCTGATTACAAGACATTGGCATAGTCTCCCTTGACCATTCAACTTGGATGAAATGGTGGTGACCTCGTAATCCTTAAACAAACTATGCAGTAAGCCTCATACTTCCTTGTCCTCCTCAACTCTGAAGAGCTTCACTTCCCCGTAACTTCAGACAACCCCAAACTAAGGTCACCCACAGGACCTTCTTATCATCTAGAATCATTCCACCTCAAAAGTCTTGATCTCAAATATCGCAATCTCTCCTCCTTCTGTATCTCTCATATATTCGCTGCACCTACACTTACACTGGCCTTCTTGAAGGTCTTTAGCTCTCTGATCTGCTTTCTATGTTTAAATCTTTTCCTACCCTTGCTCACTGCCCTCCAGTATCAGACAGTACACTTTGATCACCTGCACAATTTGCTCACAAGTTTCCTCAACTCCTTTGAAAAACTGTTCCTCCACTCTCCACCCTCACCGAGGCATAACCACAGTTCTCAACCAGCCCCTCAAACTGACCCCTCTGCTCCCCTCCCAGTACTTCTGGGCACTGTTAGAGAAAAATCATAATTTTGCTGATGGTTTCCATGATTAATTCATGTCTTCTACTTTAGATAAGCAACAGAACTGTTTGACATTCTTTTTTATTTTCCTTTTAGCAAATCTTTTTTCCTTTCCCTTGGTGACTTTCCACAATTGGTGTCACTCACTTCCATCTCCCCTATCCAATCCTTGACCCTCTTGTCCTCAGCAACCTTAATTCTTAATAAACAGACAGAATTTAAGGCATCAGATATAATCTCACGCTTGCCTTCTCTCAGTCTATCTCTAAATTTGACCACAATTTCTTTCATTCTTTCCCCCTCATGCTTTTAATGATTATGTGTGTGATACGAATGCCACATCTGTGACTACTGCTTTCACCCATCCCTGGAGTTTTAGACTCATATGCAACTGCCTGCTGGAATTATTTATTCAGATGTCCCACAAGAAACTCAAATTCATCAACAGGAATTGGATTTATTATTGTCCTTCATAAATTTAGTCCTGTGTTCCTATCTTGTTTTATTAAACAAGCATTTATGCCATTACCCAAGTCAGTAAACTGGGGCTTATAACAATTTCATCCTTTCTTCACCCTCTCTAAGCAATGAGTCGTTAAGTACTTGTGCTAGTCAGACTTCTAAGATGATCCTCATGATCTCTGTCCCCAATGTTATGCCCTATATAATTTCCTCCTCTTGAGTGTAGACAGGACCTTTGACTTGCTTTGAACCAATAGAATATGGAAAGGCAATGGATGTCAATGTCATGATTATGTTCTATTATGTAAGATTCCATCTTAGTAGACTTGAATGAGAGAAAATCCCTTGCTGGCTTTAAAGAAATAAGCTGCCATGATGTGAGAGAGCCATGTGGCAAGGAACTGTGGATTGTGTCTAAAAGCTGAGAGTAGCCCCAGGCTGAAATCTAGCAAAAAACAGGAATCACAGTCATACAGCTGCAAGGAAATTAATCCTGCCAAGAACCTAAATGAGCTCAGAAGTACATTCTTTCTTATTCCAGCCTCCATATGAGAATGCAAGGCAGCCAATACCTTGATCTGCAGTCTTGTGAGATTAATCAGAGGATCTAGTTACACGGTGCATGGACTTCTGACCCATGGAAACTCCGAGACTCTAAACGTGTGCTGATTAAAGCTGCCAAGTTTAATACAGTACTGTCTCTCCAAAACTATAATTTATAAATAATGGGTCATATGAGCTTCAGTAGGTCCACAGATGTTCATCCGGATAACCTTCACATGATGGGTGCCTCCTTTGCACCTGTAAACCAGAGCCCATGCCTATATACTCATACTACTTAGAATTAAATCCAAGAAAGTGAGGTCAAGAAAAAACAAGATTTCCTTTTTTGTATGCCAAAAGCTCATACCTAGTCCCCTTTATGACACAGATATCTTCTGTACCTTCTGTATGGAAAGCTGACACCAGAGATGTCTATATTCTTTAGAGGATACCCTACTCCCTACTCATTGTAGTGTGGCTTTGAGACATGGTCTCAAGAAGTACCAATATGAGAAGACAATCAAAGAAGACCAAAATCCTTTCATGGAATTCCATAGAGCATGAAGAAGATGAGAGAAGTGAGGGTGTCATTCCAGGAGAGCATCTGGAGTTCTGTCAGTCAGATTCCCATGGGAATCAGGCAAGGAGATGGCTACTCAAGCAACAGGCATGGGGGGATTTGGATTTGAAAGTAAATGCCAAACCAACAGGCCAGTGTGTAGAGGAAAAATCTGTTGGACACACATTTTATAAGCAAGGATCAAAGTCAAGTCTCCCCAGTTGTCTGACTAGTGCTTATAGATGAGGCTATTACAGACATGGTAAGGCTGGTTCCCCAATGTCCAGAGTAAATGAATCTTCATAAGGTTGAACTGACCACATAAGATAAAATTGGTGCTGGAGGAAATAGAGAAGTATCATCACTTTGGGCAACGAGAAAAGTAACTTTGTAGAAATCTACTGTTTACCTTTCTATGGATAAGCTGTAAGCATTTAACACAAATTCTTCATAAAAAGAAAAGAAATAAGTAAAGCTTAGAATAGTTTGAATTCATACAGAAGGAAATTTATTCATAAAAATCTGAATCTTACCTCTATTAAAATTGAATACACAGATTCTTATATTTTGAAGCATAATATGTAAGAATATATTCAAATTCAAGAATATTTTATGCTGAATTTTAGTATATGGGTGAAGTTACAGATGAATACATGAAATCCTAGGTAACTAGATTTATCTTATTATCACCAGAAATACTTTTGTAAATTTTTACATGAAATGTATCAAAATTAACTGTAAAGTATATTTTTTCATTTACCTGATGTTTCACTTTCTGCCCACAGAGCTGCAGACCCAGATAAAGTTCTCTGAAGTTGTCCACGGTTTCCTTGTTTAGACTGAAGATGGTCAATGAGAAATGGGATTGGCTGGTCAGGTGTCTCAGTTATTAACTTCGTCATTAATTCCTGAAGGCAGAATACAGCATTCATTTATATCTAATAATAAGAGCGAACACTTACATAGCACTTACTATTGCCAGGAACTGCTCTAATTGCTTTATATACAGCAACTAATTTAATCCTAATAAGAACCTTTTCAGGCAAGTACAAGTTATTGTCCTCATTTCGAGGAAATTGAAGTGCAGAGAAGTAAATTGTCTATGTCACACAGCTAATACACAGCAAAGCTAAGATATATTTATTTTTATTATTATACTTGACCAAAAACATACTAGAAATTTAATCTAAATTCTTTTGAAAAATTATAGTCTAAGAATTTTAAACTTCGGATTACTATTTTGAGAGATGTCATTAGAAACTCAACTTTTGATAAATATACCTTATATACCAATGTTATTTTTCCTTCGAACCATATCTCAAAATCCCAAAATGAAGAAAATTTTGTGAATGAAAGAAACAAGTAAAAAGTCACAGACTCACAGAAACAAAAAAATGTCTTCAACTGGTCTCCAAACAATACAGAATTTACTTTTTCCAAAAGCCCTACTGGGTATTCATTCTTTCTTCTTCTCTTTAATGAGTTAAGCAATGGAGAGTTCTCTACCTGCCAAAGCAGGCTGTTCCATTTTTGGACAGCTCTAATGATGCCTTAAATTGGGCAGAAATCTGCCTGAGGGTAATATCTACACATTGTTTTTTCCAGTCAGGAACAGCAAAGAGCAAGCTCCAATTTGTGGTCAATTAGAATCCCCAGATTGTTCTCCTATGAACAGCTGCCAAGCCACGTGGATATCACTTTGTGCTGTGTAACTGGCTTTGTGAACTTGCATGCACCATTTTACAATTCACATGGGTCACATTTCATCTTGTTGGTTTTAGCCCAGAATACAAGTCTGCCAATTATCATTTTAAGTTCAGATTCTGTGAGAGGCAGTGGTTCTAGTGAGTAGGCCATAAAATCAGGTATTAGGAGCACTAGTGGAGGAGTACTGGAAATTCCCCATTTCACTGTATTTTTTGTTGGTGGCCTATTTCCTCTGCCTTGAATGCTCTTCTCTCAGAGGTTCAGATGGCTGGCTTGTCATCATTCAGTCTCTAAGGATACCTTCTTAAAGAGTCTTACCCTAACCCATCTTTATGAGTCTTCATCACTTCATTGCTTTATTTTCTTAACGGCTTTTAGCACTCCCTAGAATCACTGCATTTACTATCTGCCCATCTGTTTGCCTGTCTCTCCTCCTCCCCCACTGCAGCAGTAAGAGCAAGGGCTGACCTGATTTGATCTCTACTCTCTCCCTAGAGCCTGGAACTCAACCTAGCTCACAGCTGGTGTTGAACAAATATCTGCAGAATGAATTAATGCTGGTTTATTGATCACAGGTAAATACTAGTAATTAAAGTCCCTTATTGTCCTAATAAACAACTATTAAAAGCATTCATAGATTTCTTCGCCCAGCAAAATATACTCTTCTGACCTCCTAGACAAGAAACTGCTGTCAATGATATCTCATGGATATTCGTAGACATTTATAGTCTAGGAACACATAAATTTATCTGAGTAGAAGCTAAATGAATTTTGTAGATGACAAGATTCCAAGTTGATCTCAGAGACATGGATAAGATAATTCAAGGTATCTCGAAAATGTGTAGATTGAGGGCTTGGCTGGCCCGGTAGTGTAGTGGTTGAGTTCGTGCACTCTGCTTTGGTGGCCTGGGGTCTGCCGGTTCGGATCCTGGGTGCAGACCTATGCACCACTTATCAAGTCATGCTGTGGCAGGCATCCCACAAATAAAGTGGAGGAAGATGAGCACAGATGTTAGCTCAGGGCCAGTCTTCCTCAGCAAAAAGAGGAGGATTGGCAATAGATGTTAGCTCAGGGCTAATCTTCCTCACAAAACAAAAAAGAAAAAAGAATGTGTAGATTGACCATAGAGTTGGAACTAAAAAGAGCAAAGGATTTCTACCATAAATACACTGTGAAGCAAAATATTTATCAAATTTAACACTTTTTTATATTCTGAAAAACAGGTATTCTGTTATTTAAAAATCTCAATTATTGTAGTTACAACTAAAGAGGTCATTCCTCTACTGTAGTAAAGCAATGCAGGGTTCAATTAAACCCCAATTATACACATCAGTGGAATGCAATTTAAAACATTTTGGATTTTCCTTCTGTAGAAGAGATGTATTACAGTCTATTTAAATTCATTTACCATTACAAAAGCTACAAGAAAATAGAAAAATAAAGGGACCAACTAGATTACTCTTGTCACAGAAGGCCTGGGCACTCAGATAAAGCAAAATTAGGTCAGCTAACAGGGCCTCAAAGCCACAGCAATTTCTATCCTGAAGGCTCTGAAGATCTCGTGCACTTTTTTTTTAACCTTTCAATTAGATGGAAAGTTTCTGGGAGTATTTTTTTCTTTTAAAGTAAACTGAAATGTTCCTACACTGTTTTTAGAAGATGGATCATACAATCATAATAAACCAAGTAATCAGTGTTAATTTTTTTAATACCATCAATCTAGTAACTAGTTTTGGATACCCTTACATTCCATTAATCGATATATGAGATTAAAGACAGGACAAATTTAATGACAAGCAAAATGAAAACAGTTAATGTTTGCAATAGGGTATATTGGGTAGCTTCGTTGGGCAAGAGTCTAGTTCTAGATTATTGTATTTATAAGAGGAATTTCCCTGCCTCTTACTCAATCCATGTATCCACAGTGATTTTGAGGACTTGAACTTGACAGAAACCTCCTTCCCCGACATAAAAATTTAAATCCTTAGATGTGCAAAGATGCTGCTAGCAATAAAAAGATTGGTTTCCCGCCGATTAGGATTTAAACACACAGAGACAGAACTGAGGGGCTGATGGATGTAGGAAATAAGAAAGGAGTTGTGCAGCTGTAACGTCAGGTTGGAGAGAGAAACCAGACTGCAGAAACTTTCACAGGGGTCATTCACCATAAGGAAAAAAGTATTCTAGAACAGCAAGCCAGTGTCAGGGACCAGACTGAATACCATTAGGGAATGTTCTGTGCTTCCCTAGGGAGGGAGAGGGGCTCATCTACAATTCTTACCATCAGTGCAAGAGTTGTGACATGAAAGTCTCTGGGAGTCAGAGCCTGACCAAGATACAGACTCAGTGCGTAGCCACCCGCTACCTGGGCCACCTGTCGGCCACGCAGGGCCTCAGCGAGGAAAGCCTGCAGCGCAGTGGTGCTGCGCCCCCTGGCGGCTGCCAGCTCTGCCCCGACGGCCGCCCCGCGCAGGCGCAGACCCAGACGCAAGCGCAGGCGCGCGATCCGGGCCTGGGCTCCGCTAGCGTTGCGGCGCCCTGGGGACCCGTCCGCCTGTCCCGGGGCCCTAGCGGCGAACGAGCGCCTGGGAGCCAGGGTCCCCGACATGGGGCCCTAAGTGACACCTCCTTACTGCCTTAGGATGCAGTCGTCCCTGCAGTTGTCCGGAGAGAAATCCACCGACGCGGCTCTTTGGACTCCGCCCCATGCCTGTCCTGGGCGCAGACATCCCCAGTGCCCCAACCTTGGCCTCTCCATCATGTAAACTCTTGTATTAAACCCTATACGGCCCAGATACATAGAGTGGCTTCTGTTTTCCCGACGGAATCCTTAATGATCTACCCAAAAGGAGTGTTAGCTAATATTTTCATTATTATTGCTTTTATATATTTGTATCATATATTTTTATATGCGTATGTTTACTACTACTATTATTACTATTTTTATCACATATTTTATAGCGTACATTTGTGATGCTATATATGCACACTGCATCTTTTTATTGGCTTTATTTTTTCTGATTATAAAATAAACTTCTCTTAATATAGATTATTATCGACTAGTTTTTAACTTCATGAATATATAAAGACAGCCTCTGCATTGATATCCGTTTCCTTTTTTGTTAATTATAATTTTGTTACTGGTATGAATTCAAATACGTATATATTTTTAAAATATAAATACATAGGATAAAATTTTTTTAAATTTTGAATATCTAGAAAACATAAATCAGTAATTACTGAGTGCAAATTTGTATTATATAACACGTAAGGACTACTGGAATTTAGGGCTATGATAACCAATAACAGACAGCCTTGTACTGTATAGAACACTGGCACGATTAATGAGCTGGAGAATGATACCAGCTAAATACTGATGATTGTCACAAAATACATTTTAATTTTAATGTCCACCAGATAAAAGCAAAACCATGAGTGAATTGGTAGTTCATCATACAGTCATTTATTATAAAACTGGAATGAGTAATCAGGCAACAGTAGAAATTCTTTTAATAAAAGATCCATTTCATTTGATGAAAGCTATGGAATCCCTTGGGTAAGAAAAAAATTAAAAGCACATATGTACACACAAACAGCAAATATTACATAACATTCCCGGGTGTTTACCCATCCATGGGCTGACCCTCTAAGGTTTCACTGACTGCAGGTTAAGAACTCTTTGTTCAGGGTCTGAGAGCATACAGACAGCATGGTATTTTGCCTAAAGATTTGTGACTTGGGAGTAAGTTACTTTTTGCCTCATTTCCCTGAGAGGTAAGTAGTACTCGTGTCCCTCAATCTCAGGAGAAAAGTTATCAGGAAACAAAATTAAAGCCATTTCCAAAATCTCAGGACTTTCTTATTATATAGTTTTTTTGTTAAATCAATATGCAGAGACATTACACTCTATTAATAATGGAGATGGTGTCAATCAGATATAGTTTTTACTCAACACCTATAATTACCTTAAATATTAATTGCATATGGCACATTATCATCTGTAGAATGTCATTTTGGTTCAAAACTGACATTAAGAACTAATGACTGAATTAATTCATTTGAAATCTGCATGTTTCAATTTTCTGATTTTAATTAGGTCTTATTAAAAATCTGCATCTGAGATCACAGCCTTCCAAACACTCACCACCACCCCCAACTCTATTTCATAAATGAGCACTGAATTGTCAACAAATAAATGACAGAATGTCCACTTGAAATTCAATTGTTCCCAAAACACCTTTTTTTCTGAAACAGGCTTATTCTAAATTGATGTCACCATTCCCAATTTATAGAATCCTCCTCCATTTCCACCCACACCAGAACCCATGCTTGTCTTCTCTCTCATTCCATTTTCCTGAATGGAAGTAGAATGGGGAAAATTTTTTTCTGCTTCATTACACCTCCAAGCTCTGTTATGAGTTTTGGCTTCGGCAAGAAATGGGTTCCAATGCAGCATCTAGGTTTCCATGCACAAATGAGAAGGGGACAGTGATGTTTCCTGTCAGACCCTTCCACTCAGAGCACAAGACTGTCCTCTGTTTTTTTCTACCTTCTTCCACTTCGGGACCACACCAGGCCCACCCTAAACCCACTTCTCTCATTCCCAATCAAAACTGAGATTTCACTGGAAAGATGAGCTCAACAAGAAAGGAAGCAATGGGAATAGCATCAATTAAAAATATCAGTTATTGGGGCTGGCCCAGTGGCGTCGTGGTTATGTTAGCATGCTCCGCTTTGGCTGCCTGAGGTTTGTAGGTTCAGATCCCTGGCGTGGATGTATACACTGCTTTTTAGCCATGCTGTGGAGGTGTCCCATATACAAAATAGACGAAGATTGGCATAGATGTTAGCTCAGGGACTATCTTCCCCAAGCAAAAAGAGGAAGATTGGAACAGAAGTTAGCTCAGGGCCAATCTTCCTCACCAAAGAAAAACATCAGTTATTTATTGGTCTGATATGCACAAGTGTCAAGCATTTTACATAGATTTAATCATTCACTATACATTAAAGGATTGCATACAAGATGCACAACCCAACTAGTATATATGCACTTTTACAAAGGTGTCTGTTAACTCCTTGCTTATTTCAGGTCACCTGCCCCTCACCGACAACCCACCAATACAAACAATCATAGCCACACAACCAAACACAACCATAGACCTAGGGAATCAGAAAATTCACATCCCTCTTTGAAAGGCTCTTGTCCCTTCTTAAATATGATTTAATATAAAATTAGGTTTATGATACTCATTTGTAATAAACAAGAAAGGGCATCTAACTAGCCTAACATGTTGTACAGTAGGGAATATAATCCGAGTAGGGAAAATACGTTGTTTTATAATAAAGATTAAGAATAATGAAAATACTATAACTAAAAATTAATCATTCTAACTTCTAAAGCTGAAACTTAGACACTGAATTCTCTCTGCTTTTAATAACATAGGCAAATAATAAATAAATAAGTAAATCTAACCAGGAGAACCATCAAATGATAAGTGATTTAATATTTTGCCCACTAATCCTTCCTCTAATACAGAGATATCTTCTTAGATGAAGTTATTGAATATTTAGTATCCACTCTGAGATAGTTTTCATATAAAAGTACAAGCTCGTAGTTAGATTTTCAGGCAAACATCAAAGTCCCGGTGAGAAATATTAGCATACCATATGGAAATAGTTTGTTAGGGAATTTATATTGCTTAACATAACAGTCTATCAAAGCAACTTATTTGGCATTAGGTAGGAGTTTCCACAGTCTTACTTGAAAATACCTCTGTAGGAGTACAAAACAGGTGATACTGAGCAGAGATACTTAAGCACTTCAAAACTCAAAGGAATTAATTAAATCAATCCATGGTGGAACTAGTAGACATATGTAGAAGTTGCCATAAGAAGAAGGATGTCTCTCAGTTGAATAAGAATTACTTTATTTTAGCCTTTTATCATTTATAAAGAATGTTTAACTATAACAGGGTGCTCAGCATGACAGAATAATGAGGAAATTTCATAGTGCACACGAGCAGTTCTTTTCGGAATTGATGATCTAGGGGAAGGATGTAACACATCTCTGTCTCTATGTCAAGTACATCTTCAAATTGGTGATGGATACACTGGACCATCATTGGTGAACACGACTACTCAGTCAAACCTTACTCTGATTCCATGCACCTAAAAGAGTCATAAATCAAGTGGCTATATATATACATACATATATACATACATATATATATATACATATGGCCACTTGATTTATGACTCTTTTAGGTGCATGAAATATATATATATATATATATTCTAGAACCTATATCCTATTTCATTAATCTATTTGTCAATCTTATGCCATCACTGAAGTATCTTAATGACTACAGCTATAACATAAATTCTACTACCTTGAGGGAAAATTCATCCTATGTTGTTTCTATTGCCTTTCTAGTTATTCTGCAAAGATTATGCTCATTTTTCTCTTATCTTCTCCTGATTGATTGAAATTTATTCTATTTTTCCTCTGCTGTACTGAAAGTTATATACACTTTTAATATTCTTTTAGTGATTATCCAGAGATTATAAAATTAATACTTGACATCTACATTAATTATTAATTGGTATTTTCCCTCATCTCAGATTTTGCAAGGAACTCAGAATACTTTAATTTCACTTATCACCCCTGGCTTATATTTTTATTGTTGTTTATTATAATTTTACATATATAAAGCATATATATAAAATATATATAATGTATGTATATAATATATATATTAAACCCCACAAGATATTTTTAATTTTTATTTTATGCCATTAGGACACATTTATATGTACCCATATATTTACCATTTTTACTGCTCTTATTTCTTCCTTCATCTCCAACCATCCATCTGGGATCATTCTCAGCAGCATAGGGAATACACTTAATTTTAGTGGTGACAAATACTACATGTTTGGGTTTGCCCAGAAATGTCTTTTCTTGCTTTTTAAACTTGAAATATTTTCACTGTATCTAAGTATATTTTGGGATTAGTTTCTTTCCATTTTCTTTTGTTTCCATTTTTTCCTTTTGAGAACTAGGCCATATTTCTTTAAAGAAAATCTGACTTGTTCTAGAGATGTTTTTAAGATTTTCTCTTTTTACCTTTTTTTTTTTTTTTGCTGTTTTGTTGTTCTTGAGGAAGATTGGCCCTGAGCTAATATCTGTTGCCAATCCTCCTCTTTTTGCCTGAGGAAGATTGTTGCTGAGCTAACATCTGTGCCAATCTTCCTCTACTTTATATGTGGGACACCTTCCACAGCACGGCTTGATGAGTGGTGTGTAGGTCTGTGTCTGGGATCCAAACCTGCAAACCCCGGGCTGCCAAAGCAGAGCATGTGAACTTAACCACTATGCAACTGGGCTGGCCCCTGTTTATCTGCATTTAAAAATAACTTTTTAATATTGAAATAACTATAAATTGACAGGGAGTTGCAAATATATGTACAAAGAGGTTCCATGTACCCTTCACTCAGCTTGCCCCAATGTTAATATTATGCAAAACTATAATACAAAATCAAAACTATGAAACTGACATTGCTACAACATGTAGAACTTATTCAGATTTCACCAGTTTACATGTGTGTGTGTGTGTCTGTGTAGCTCTATGCAATTTTATCACATGTGTAGATACATAACTGTACCATCATCACAAGACTCCCTCTTGGTATCATTTTATAGTCACATCAATCCACTACCCCACGCCACACCTAAACCCTGACAACCACTATTCTATTCTCCATCCCCGTATTAGTAATTATCTCACAATGTTATCTAAAAGGGATCATAAAGTACTTGTCCTTTTGAAATTGACTTTTACACTCAGCATAACTTCCTTGAGGTTCATTCAAGTTATTGTGTGTATCAATAGTTTATTCCTTTTTATTGCTGAGTATTATTCTGTGGTGTGGATGTGCTATAGTCTGTTTAACCATTCATTAATGGTTAATTAATTATTAATAATTAATTCACTGAAATTCATTAAAATAATTCATTCATTAACTATTAATAACCATCAAAAGACATTTGGTTAGTTTCCAAGTTTTGAGTATTACAAATAATGTTGCTATGAACATTTGTGTACAGGCTTTAGTGTGAACATAAGTTTTTATTTCTCTGGGATAAAGGTCTAAGAGTGCACTTAATGGGTTGTATGTTAAGGTCATTTTTAGCTTTAAGAACTGCCAAACCATTTTCAGAGTGACTGTATAATTTTACATTCACACCTGCAATAAGTGAGTAATTTTAGTCATTCTTACAGTTTTATATTGATATTTCATTGTAGTTTGAATTGCATTTGAACAACTCCTGTGCTTATTTGCCATCTGCATGTCTTCTTCAGTGAAATGTCTAGGCATATCTTTTGCCCATTTTCTAACGGGATTATTTGGCTTTTTACGGTTGAGTTTTGAGAGTTATTATATCATAGATACTATTTTGTTGGATATGTGATTTGAAAATATTTTTTCCCATTCAATAGTTTCACTTTTTATCTTCTTAATGGGATTTTTCGTAGTGCAAACGTTTTTAATTTTGATGAGGTCCCATTTATCAATTTTTCCTTTTGTGGATCATGTTTTTGGTGTCATATGTAAAAGCTCTTCATCAAGCTCTAAATCCTGAAAATTTTCTCCTGAAGTTTTCTTCTAAAATTTCTAAAGTTTTATGTTTTATATTTAATTCAATGACTCATTTTGAGTTAATTTTTGCAAACGGTGTCAAGGATTAAGGTTTGAGGTCAAGGCTCGATTTTTTGCTATAGATGTTCAATAGATCTAGCACCATTTATTGAAAAGGCTATCCTTCCTCCATTGAATTGCTTTTGCTTCTTTGTCAAATATGAACTGGCATATTTAGTGTATCTATTCCCCATTGGTTTTCAAACCCAGATGCTTTGGGGTCTCATCTCTCTTGTGCTGGATCTAAGGGCTGGGGTGCCTAATGTAGAGTTCAAACCCCTTGCTTCCCCAGGAAAAGCTCTGTATCTTTGAGATCACTCCTGACCATGAAGTGCTGTGGCTACGTGGTGGTTTCTCCCTCAGCAGGACTGTGTCTCTGCCTCTTCCACCCTTCTCTGTGTTGTCCCTTATTGAGGAGGTTCATTTCATTCACTTTCCAGATCTCTCTCTGAGGAAGTGATTTCACATGTATTTGTAGGTTGGTGTGTCCAAGGGAGGAGGACAGGGTCCTCCTATGCTGCCACCTTCCAAAAACTCCCCTCTAGTTTCTTGAGGTAAGAAATTATTGTTTTGAGATCATTCCTCTTTCTAATGTAAATTTCCCTTTCAGCATTACTTTAGATGCATCTCACAACTTTGGATATGTTGTATTTTCACTTTGATTCAGTTTTATGTTTTATATCTTTGACTCTTACTTTTTAACCCATTGATATTTTAGAAATGTATTCTTTCTTTCCAAATGTTAGATTTTCCTATTGTCTTTCTCTTATTGATGTCTACTTTGATTCCATATGATCAGAACATATTCTGTATAATTCCAATTCTTTTAACTTTGTTAGATTTTGTGTTATGACTCAGCATATGGTCTGTCTTAGAGAATCTTCCATGGGCACTTGAAAAGAATGCATTCTGCTGATGTTGGGTGGAGTACTCTATAAATTTCAGTTAGATTTGGTTCTTATTTCCTAACTTCTATTTTATATCTGAGATTTTCTAATTTTTAATTTGTTTCAAGAGAATTTATAATTGATTGGAGTTTTTTTCCTCCAGATTTACTGAGATATAATTAACATATAACACTGTATAAGTTTAAGGTATATAATGTGATGATTTGATATACATATATAGTGAAATGATTATCAAAATAAGGTTAGTTAACACATCAATCACCTCACATAATAATTTTTTTGTGTGGTGAGAACATTTAAGATCTGCTCTTTTACCAACCTTCAAGAATATAATACAGTATTGTTAACTACAGTCACCATGCTATACATTAGATCCCCAGAACTTATTCATCTTATTACTGGAAGTATGTACCCTTTGACCAACATCTCCCCATTCCCCCCACCTTCCAGCCCCTGGCAACCATGATTCTACTCTGTTTCTATGGGTTAGGTTTCTTTAGAGTCCACATATAAGTGAGATGATATAGTATTTGTCTTTCTCTGTCTGACTTATTTCATTTAGCATAATGGCCTCAATGTCCACCCCTGTTGTCACAAATGGCAGGATATCCTTCTTTTTTATGGCTGAATGATGTTCCATTGTGTGTTTGTGTGTGTGTGTATATATATGAGTGTGTATATACACACACATGCCATATTTTCTTTATCCATTCATATGTTGATGAATACTAATGTTGTTTCCATGTCTTGGCTACTATAAATAATGCTGCGATGAACATGGAGGTGCAGATATCTCTACAACACAGTGATTTCATTTTCTTTGGATATATGCCCAAAAGTGGAATTGTTAGATCATATGGTAGTTCTATTTTTAATTTTTGAGGACCCTCCATACTGTTTCCCAGAGTGGCTGTACCAATTTACATTCTCATCAACAGTGTATAAGAGCTCCCCTTTCTTCACATCTTCACCAATGCTTGTTAACTCTTACCTTTTTAATAAAAGCCATTCTAACAAGTGTAAGGTGATATATCACTGTGGTTTTGACTTGCATTTCCCTCATAATTAGTGATGTTGAGCATCTTTTCATGTACCTGTTGTCCATTTGATGTCTTATTTTGAAAAATGTCTCTTTGGGTCTTCTCTCCATTTGTTAATAGGATTATATGTGTATTTTTTGCTATTGAGTTGTATGAATATCTTATACACTTTGGATATTAACCCTTTATCAGATATATGGCTTACAAATATTTTCTTCTGTTCTATAGGTTATTTCTTTTGCTGTGCAGCAGCTTTTTAGTCTGATGTAGTTCCGTTCATTTATTTATGCTTTTGTTCCTTGTGCTTTTGGTGTTATATCCAAAAACCGTTGCCAAGACCAAGGTCAAGGAATTTTTTCCCTATGTTTCCTTCTAGGTGCTTTACAGTTTTAACGCATATTTAATTGGGTTTCCAGAAGTAGAAGATAGAGAGAATGGAGCAGAATAATTATTTAGAGAGATTGTTCATAATTGATAATATTAATTGAAAAATTATTTGAGTGCCCCGGTTGTGCAGTGGTTTCCGTTGTGGTTTACTGGTCCTTTGGCCAGTGAGAGCAGGCTTTTGTTGTTGTGTTGCTTTCTTTTGTTTTATCTGTGTCTGTTGGTGGTTCCAGGTTGCAAGCCTCCTTAGCTCTTGGTCCAGTGTATAGGGGATATAAAAAGAAAACCCAGGGAACTCATCACATTTTTATTCTTCCAAGCCAGTCCTCCCTCTTTCCAGATTTTAGAGCCCTTTTATCATTGTCTGTTGAGTAATGTCCAAGGTATTCAGTTGTATTTAGAAGGGAGGAGCAAGTAAAGTGAGTCAACACCATTTTGTTCCAAAACTTGAAATGTAGTTTTACTTTGTTTTTTAACTTACAGTTTTACTATGATGTTTACTTGTGGATTTTTCTTTTAATTTCCTTACTTGTGGTTCATTAAGATTTTTAAATCTATGTATCACTGTCTTTCATGATTTTGGAAAATCTTCAGCTGTAATCTCTTCAAATAATCATTCTGCTCCATTCTCTCTATCTTCCACTTCTGGGACCCCCAAATAAATGTGCTTTAAACTTTCTCACTGCATTAACTCTGCTTCTGTTTTTATTCTTTTTTTTCTCATGAGCTTCATTCTAGATATTTTCTTCTAACTTATCATTGAGTTTCCTAATTTTCTCTCCAGCTGTGTTAATCCTGCTATTAAACCTATATTTTGAGTTCTTAACTTCTGGTAATGCACTCTTTATTTTAAGATTTTTTTTTTACATAGAAGTTCCTTTTGAAATTTTAATATTGCCTTTTGTCTCATTGAACATAGTAAACACAATTATTTTAATGTCTGTGCCTGACAACATCTCTAGACTGCTTGTTTATTTTGATTGTCTATTATTTCTGCTGATTCCTCTTGATGTTGTGACTTTCTTTTTAATGGTATGTCAGATATTGCATTTGATAATTTAATTATGGGAGTGATTTGAGGCGTAGGATGATGTGACCTTGCTCCCAAAAGCAGGAGGTGCAGGGTACCTATGGATACTAAAAATCCACAATCACTTTGAGTCCATTTCAAGAATTTAAATTTTTCTGGAACTCCAGATGACTCAAAGCTGGGATCCAGCTTTGTGAGAATTAATTTTCTGGACCTTTCTTACTAGGGTGAAGTTCTTCTGGGTCTCAACCCAAAGTGCAAGGGTGTTTGGTCTCCTAACTTCTGGCAGTCCCTGGTCTCCAACTATAGCCCCCTCTCCCTGCGAGGCTATCAAAAATGCTCCTCAGCTTCTCAGCAGCCGCTTAGAAAGGGCCAATGCTTTTAGGGCAAAAGCAGCCCCAAACACATGGCTTACCATGCTGAATTTCCATCTTCTCTTTGATCTTGGCCCAGTCATCCTTCACTAACTTGGTAGCTCTTTGAAGCTCTCAAACAGATGTTTTCTATATTTTGACCAATTATTTCAGTTTCCTTGGTTGAATGCTTGGTCCAAATTATCTAGTCCCCATTACTAAACTTTTTCAGCATTACTTATAAAAATGTGTTCAAGAACAATATATGTTCTTATTCCCTCCTTTCATGTAAAAGTAACATATTTTATATAACTCACTTTTTCACTTAATATCTTTCAGATATTTTCATATTAGTACATGGAATGAAAATCAGCTACATAATATTCTACTGGGTGTACAAAGTTTATTTAATCAGTCTCACTGAGAAACAACGGGTTAAATTCAATGTTCTGCTAACATAAATTGCAATAATATATGGTCCATTTTGTATATGTACTAATGTAATCTGTGGAATAAGTTCCCAGTAAACTTAAAATTTAATTGGAAAAAAGTATATGGGAACTCTCTGTGCTTTCTGTTCAAATTTTCTGAAAACCTAAAAGTGTTCTATGAAATAAAGCACTTAGTCTATTAATAAAATAAAGTCTATTATTTTAAAATAATAAAGTCTATTAACTTTTAAAACTTTGATTAGAAATATTTTAATTAAAAGAATGGCAGCTGGCATCTCCAAAAGGATCTCAGGAATTACTATGTCTACTAAAACACTGAACAGGGGTTTTAATAGCAGTTGCTGAAAACTATGAACCATTTTTACCAAGAGTGTAGCTGGTCCCACATGGTACCTAAATCTTTCCTCCATCCTTCCCTTTTCCCATGTTTTAAGATGTGCTAGAACATCTGCTCTGGGGACAGTAATAGTGTAATACTTAAGGAACACAAAAGAGGAAAGTTTATAAGTAATTGTTTTAGAAATTGATGTTAACAAATACAACACAGATAATACACATAATATTATTTTAAAATATTAATTCATTTCATTTATTCAATAAATATTCACTGATCATCTATTATGTGCCAGTCTCTGTTTGAGATGTTTGGAATATAGAAGTGAACAAAACAGACAAAAATCCCTGTTCTCAGGGAGTTTACATTCTGTGTTCAGGAGAAAACAGTGCAGAAAATAAATATGAAAGTTATATAACATGTTGACAGATGATGAGTACTATGGGGAGAAATAAAGCAGGAAAAGGGGTCAGGCGCTGCCAGGAGTGGGGATGGTTTAACAACTTTACACAGAAAATGTCGTAAATTAATTAGTTTTTAACCAGCAAGGGGAGTTGTTTAAAGATTATTTGCAACCTTAACATTATTCTTCCTACTAAGAACCCAAAGTCTATAAAAGACCACCTTCCAATCAAACAGCCTAGTTGAGAGAATGAAGAAAGAAAAAAATTCATCTACAAGGAACAGTCCTAGGTGTTTTAGACATGATTTCATCTCATGCTCACAACAATAATCCACGAAGCAGGTATTCTTTTCTCGTGTCAGAATAAGGAAATTCTACATGAATTTTAGAAGGAGAAATTTTAAGTGACTTTCTCAAGACATATCATATAATTGCTAAGTTCATCCCACAAGATAAAAAGAAAGGAAGTCTTCTTGAACACAAGCCAGTCTCCTTGTGTATATAACAGCACAAATAGAGAAGCCATCTTGAGCAGAGTTAGCAGCCGTACGTACCACTTCTCGGAGCACAGGCTGAAGAACAACTCTCCTTAATATTACTGCAAAGAGGGTAGATGAAGCCATGTGTCTGATGATCACTGTGTGTAAAGTACAAACTAGAGAGTTAGAGAATTGTCCGTAGTTAATATTTTAAAATACATAATTCTGGTCAACCACAAATATGATCTCTTTTTCCATGAGTTTGGTTTTTTAAACTCCACCTATAAGTGAGATCATGCAGTATTTGTCTTTCTCTGCCTGACTTATTTCACTTAGCATGGTTACCAGAGGTGGGGAGTGGGGGAATCAGGTCAAAAGGTACAAATTTCCAGTTACAACGTAATTAAGTGCTGGAGATGTAATGTACAACATGATGACTATAGTTAACCTGCCGTATAGTATACTTGAAAGTTGCTAAGAGAGTAGATTCTAAAAGTTCTCATTACGAGGAAAAAGAAAATTGTAACTCTGTGAGGTGATGGATGTTAACTAAACTTATTGTGGTAATCATTTTGCAAGTCATTATGCTATACACCTTAAACTTATACAGTGTTGTATGTCAATTATATCTCAACAAAACTGAAAAAAAAATAATATTGCAAAAAAAGGTATGGCTCAGTCAAATCTCTAGCCTGGGAAAAATGTGGATTTATTGGATTATGGATTCCAGAATGCGTTGAATAACCAGTTACAGGAAGTAGAATGATGATGCTGGGTTTCAGGAACAACTGAAACCCACTACATTCTCTGCATCTTTCATCTCTCTGTATAGTTTATCTTTCTTTGCAGCTGGCTTTTTCCACATGCTGGGAAACACGATTCCTGGCAGCTCCCAAACCAACCATCCTCCAGGGCTGTAGTGTTACATGGACATACACAGCCAATCTACTTAACTCCTACATCTCAGGTCAACAGACAGAAGCAAACTTTGACTCTCTGGGTCTCAAATACAAAAATTCCCAGAGAGGAAGTAAAACGGACATATTGATCAGGTGCCCACCTGGACCTATCAACTGTAGCTAGAGCAGTGAGGCCCTGGAGAACATCAGAGCCTTTTTAATAGCCACATGAATATTCTAAAGGGCCTTTATTAAAAGAAGAAGGAATGGAGGGCAAACGGTATCACAGATGCCTACTAAATACAGCTTCAAAGAAGTGAACATCACAATAGGAACCATACGGAATTTAACAAAATAGCTCTGATCAGCTCCGAGCAGGGTGAGTTAGGCATAAGTGTTTGAATAACACTATGAATACAATTCTAGACAACACTCATCCCACTGTATTAAATCATGTGTTTACCAGTGCAGCTCTCTGTGGAGTTCTTAAGGTCGGGAAACATGTCTTAGACATCTTTGTTTCCCAAGATCAAAGAACAGTTCTTGGCACATTTACTAAAAGAAAGAATGAATATATGAATAAATTATGTCAATAGCTTTACTAAAAAACATTCTGTAGCTGCGGATTACCTGCAAAAACAAAAAAATACCCACCTCCTATCACAGCATTCAAAACTCTACAGAGAGCAAAGTTTCCCTTGCTAACATCTTTCACTTTCATATCACATATTCATAGTAGTCTCTCATCTCACAATAAACAAGACTGATATGGTCCAGAGTTTGGGAACTTACATTCTTTGGAAGAGTAAGACAATAAACAAATAATAATCAATCAATCAATCAATATAGATTCTGGAAAGCTCTATGGAAAAAAAGGCAGAGTAATATATTAGAGAAAAATAGGGATGGAACATATTACATAGGGTGATCAAGAAAGCCTGTCTGAGGAGGTGATATTTGATCTGAGACCTGAGGGTAAAACTAGAACCAGACATTCAAAAAGCTGGCATTCCCGGCAGAGAGAATGGTAAACGCAAAGTCTCCTGGGCATTCAAGAACTTGATACATTCTAAAGAGCTGTCAAAATGCCAGGAGGGATGGAATAGTATGTGCGTTGAAGAGGTAGGCAGATGCTAGACCTTGCAGAACCTTGTCAGCTAGGGCATAGAGTGTGACTATTACTTTAAATGGAGTGCAAAGCCAATGTAGGCTGTTAAGGAAGCGAGAGACACTGACTGACCCTTCTAAAAGACATTCTCTTGCCCCTATATAAAGGTCAAGAGAGGAAGCTAGAAGAATTGTTCAGAGACCACTGAACTATAATGGTGGTATAAGTGAGGGTATAAAGCAATGGCCTGACTTTATACAAATTTCAAAAGTAAACCTGACCTGGGGAGGGAGTGGGTAAAAGCAGCCTGAAGAGTGAATCACCTAGGTGTTGGTCTTGAATGACTGAGCTGATGTCGGTGCCACTCAATATGATATGGAACAATGAGCAAGGGATGGTTTAAGGGTAAAAGACCAAAAGTTTCAATTTGGGCATGATAAAAGGAGCTGTAAAGTAGCCAGATAGATGAGATAAATAGTGCTCATAATAATTTTTAAATTAATATTTTAATGCCTCCTTTAGAATATCAATGATTCTATTTATTTATTCAGCAAATACTATTTATTTGTTCAGCAAATATTGTTTCAGCAAACAGCAGAAGCAAAGCAAACAGCAAAGGACAGGAGATGAGGACTGGGAGTTTTGAGAAAAGAGAAACACATGTAAAATAGTGACCCAGGAGTGTAGAGTGATTGGACTAGGAATGTGATGGTTGCCTGGCCACTTGAGATTTGCGGTCACAAATTTAAAGCCAGACAAGTTAGTGTGGGAGTGTGTTTTCCTCCCAACCACGTTCAGCTGCACAGGTATAGACATGAAAGAGGTAGAAATTTGTATTTAGGCAGGGTTATGGTTTAGCTAATTGAGTAGGATGGACTGAGAGAGGGGCAGGGCACTTGAGAGCATATGCAAGGGAGCAATCATCATGACTGGCCACTGACCCTGAAATTTAAGCTGAATAGGAAGCAAAGTGAGGACATCAAGGAGGTAAGGGAAAATGAAAAAGTGGTAGAATCAGTGGACTGGATGTCCAGGTGGAGTCAAAGAAAAATTAGGGCTGGGATACTAGAGGCAGTGAGCTAGAAGGATGGTTGGAGATGTTCGGAGAGAAAGATGCTTGAAAATGAGACATAGAGTGTCTGCTGTTATTGGTAATGGCAATAGGAGAGGCTAAGGCAGGAAATCAGGTCAAGATCATTGGGTGAGAGGAGTTCAGTAAAGAGGCCAGTATGATGGAAAGGTCATCTACAAGTACACGAAAATGGCGAAGAATGAATACAAGTGTAATATTAGAGACAGTGGCAATAATTAGGATTTAAAACTATTGAGAAATATAGGGAAATTGTGAAGGGGTCTGTAGAGTTAAAACAACTGAGAAATACAGGGGGTCTGTAAAAGTAACAATCAGGGTAATATAATCTGATGACAAGGAGTTAAAAGTTAGGTCCTTTTTAAAAATATCTCTTAAATCTAGCAAGTCTAAAACATTTAAGTACTAATCTTTCCTCTTTATTAGAAATATTTTCTTAACTAGAAAAAATTATACTATTAAAATCCAAAATTATAAAATATTACATTAATATTCAAATTTATATATTCATTTTCAAAGAACAATTATAGCTAATATGCAGAACACCAACTCAAAGTACAAAAAAGTTAACTGATAAGGCATTTAGTACTAAATCTACATTAAAGTCATGGCATCAAACATAGAAAGAAATTCTTATATAAAGTCATTTAGCAGCATGCTGACATCATATATTTCCTACAGTGTATGAAGAGTAAAAGCATACTGACGTCCTCAGTAATTGCTGGTAGTACATTTCTAAATTACAGATACCAAACACCCCCATTCACAGAAAGTATATGCTGAACTCTGTTTATATGCACTTTATATATAAGATTTTGTAGAGTTATATATGCTTTGACTAAAACAGATATCATGTGCTTAACACCAAAATTCCTTAACAAACGATAAATAGTAATCACTTTCCACAAACCTTCACTGAGTCCGACCCAGCTCACTGCAGCTGGTAAACCACAAGGTATTTTAGAAAGTTTCCCAATCATTCAATAAAACCCATTTTCTCCTGAGGTAATGAATAATCCCGCCAGTTGTTTTCAAGGCTGTTTTACATATGAAATATGCTGTGTATGCTTATATGTTTTTATTTGACCAAAAACATTTTCCTTCAACACTGAATCTAGACCACACATGCTACTTGGAAGCCTGTAACATTTAACAAGTTAAATACATGTTGGTTTCTTGTGTAACAGAGTGGAATGATCTTACACACCTAGACATTTCCTCACGCCCCAAAGTCTTATTAAAATAACAGAAAAGATATTATGCAAAGAATGAAAACACAGTAGCACGCGAAATCAAGAAAGAGTGCCATCAATGGACTAGAAATTTTGAGAAAGCATGAAGAACAAAGCAGGTAGGACAAGACCAATGGTTACACCAGAACAAGGGAGACACTACAGCCCAAGACACTGGAGGTAAGGTCTATTCTTTCCAAGAGAGCCAGAGAGAACACTCAAGCTAAAGCACAAAGCCCAAGGCCAAGGGGAAGCCATCAGTGTAATTCATTAAAGAGCTGCATTCCAAGCAGTCGGGCTAGTTGGGATTCCATCTCCCTCTTCCAAGGAATGCTGTTGGCAGCTGGGGCTTTTACCCACAGAGTGAGGGCAGAGAACTCTTCCAACGCCATCTGTCTGAGAAAGTCTCCAGGAATGGTGTTCGACTCCAAGAAGCAGCAGAGTAGAACTCGAGGTAACACTGGACTCCACATCTCATGGAAGGTGGCACAGATGCCCGTGACTGAACTACAGGAAAGCATTTTACCCCCAGAACAAGGCCCTCCTTTCTTGGGGACTTTGGCTTTCCCACCTATGTACTGTATGAGGAAGCCTGACTGCTAATCTCTCTATGTCGATTCACCCAGCCTTCCCAGTCCAGGAAGAGGTCAGATGAGGGAATCTACTCAAGTACACAGAAACCCATATAACCTACCTATAATAAGCAACATAATCTTTCATTCATATCTATGAATCGACACCCAGAAATTTTAGGAAAAAATGTGCAAGTGTTTAAACAAAAAGAGCAACTGAGCCAGGAAGAAATAGAACTATTTCAGGAAACTACTGGAAAGAATGTTTCATTTATAAAACAGGAACTCGCCACCCTGAAAAATGAGAAATCTGAGAAAAATATAGAGTCCGTGAGGATTAAAATATCATTGCTAAAATCAAAATATAAATGGACAGACTCAATAAATTCAAGGCAATGTTAGCAATCTAAAAAATAAAGTTGAACGAATATCATGATAAATGAAACAAAAATACAAAAAAATGGGGAAATATTAATTAAGAGGTATGGAAGTGAAATATGGGAGGCCCAACATTCTTTTAAGAAGCATTTCAGAAGAATACAGTGACAGTGCAAACAAGAAAATATAGAAAAATATAATAAAGATTCCCTAAGCTGAAGAGATACTCGAAGAATCAGACTGAAAGAGCTCAGAATTAATGAAAAGACTCATAACTAAAAATACCCTGATGAAATGTTATGAGTTCCCAGACAAAAAATAAAAACATAAAAGATTTCAGAGGGGAAAAATGCTGTCTATAAAGTAAAGAGAACCTGATTGATACTAAACTTCTCAACAGTAAAACTCGATGTTAAAAAAACAAAAGGGCAATACTGTGAAGATCCTTGACTGCGGTGAGCGGGGAAATGACCTTAGAATTCTATGAATGTGTCAGGTTATAAATCAAATGTGTGGGGAAAAAATAAGGATATTTTCAGACATGAAATTCAGAGAGTTTATCTCCCTCACACCCTACATGAAAAAAAAAGAGTTTAAGAAGAGATAGTCTATAAAGATAAGAAAGGAATGTAAGAAAAAGTATGATATGAATATAAAAATCAGAGGCAGCCAGGATAACAGAAATGTGGCAAAAGGCCAGAAAGAAATTGTTTTTTAAATACAGAATTTGACCTTTAGTAAGTTCTTCAGCTAATATTTTTTTCTTCTTTTTTTTATTGATGTCATAATAGTTTACCACATTGTGAAATTTTAGTTGCACATTATTGTTTGTCAGTCACCATATAAATGTGTCCCTTCACCCCTTGTGCCCACCCCCAAACCCCTTTTCCCCTGGTAAGCACCAAACTGTTCTCTCTGTCTGTTAGTTTATCTTCCACACGTGAGTGAAATCATACGGTGTTTGTCTTCCTCTGTCTGGCTTATTTCACTTAACAAAATACCCTCCAGGTCCATCGATGTTGTTGCAAATGGGACAATTCTGTGTATTTTTATGGCTGAGTAGTATTCCATTGTATGTATATACCACATCTTCTTTATCCAGTCATCAGTCGAGGGACACTTGGGTCACTTCCACTTCTTGGCTATAGTGAACAATGCTGCAATGAACATAGGGGTGCATAAGCCTCTTTGGATTGTTGATTTCAGGTTCTTTGGATAAATACCCAGTAGTGGGATAGCTGGATCATAACGTATTTCTATTTTTTCCTCAAAACAGTATGGAGATTTGGGTAATATTTTAATAAAAGGTGATTCCTTTTCAATTTTCATGGGTCCAGTCACTCTAATGTGGCTCTGCAGCCACAAAGCAGAGGCAGCAGCCCCACACCTCACACGTCAGCCTCCACAACATCTGATCTGGGGCAGGCCCTGGCCTCCTGCTGCAGGTGAGCTTCCCTCTCCCTGAGCCAGCGACACCACGACTCCACCAGAAAGCAGACGCTCTCACAGCCCCTCGCACTCCAGTCCACCTAAGAAAGCAGTCCTCTGCCACAACAAGATCTCCGCTGAGATCCACAGGGAGGACAGTGCTGCCCAAGAAGCTCCCGATCCAGTACAAACGGGTGAGCTTCCTTCACCCCCAAGTCTCTCAGAAGGACCCATCTCGCCTCACATCTCTCCCAACTGAGTCACCTACAGAAACACAAGCCTCCCAGTTCATCGCCCAGATTGTCACGCCCATAGGCTTCTGTATATTCACAAACCTAAACTATCTTCAACCCTCCTCTATGATTCCGGTTGCTTCCACGGTGTTCTATGATAGTATACTGCAAGAAGGATGGAAACCATGTTTAAATTTACTAAAACCAAAGCCACCCACAGACCAACAGATTGAATCAACCATGTTATCCCTCCCATTTGTTTCCTCTCTGTTTCCATGTGGGCTTTTAGCCCCACAGTTGGGTTCCCAGTACCAACCTCTGCTTTACATTTCACATACTCTCCCTCTTACATTCAACTCTCCACATTGTAAATTAAAATACTTTCTGTAAATCTTATTCTGTGCCTTTCATTTGGTAATATGGTTTTTATGTTCCCACACCTCCAATTCCTTCCTCCAATACCAAACATTTTTCTGCCCTTTCTGATGTTTTTCATGGCCAAAGAAGTCAGGAAAATTCAGGAAATCTTTGGAATCCAACAATAAGACCTCTCTTATTGAGTTGATCTCACTATAGCAGGAAAATAGGAGAAAGCTTATTTGCTTTGCTGCTTTTTGTAAGTAGTTGATTTGCCTTTATTTTTGTTTCTCATGGAATGATGGGAAGAAGTGAAATTGGAACCAGAAATCAAATGTTTATTTTCTTCTGAGTTAGTTTTCAGTAGTGGGAAATAACCAGATTTTGTCTTGTGTGTTTGTTTTGCCTGCTCCTTTGTATATCTGACCCAAGTGGCTACAGATTGGAATACTGTCAGAGGTAAATGACCCTCTTTAGGCAAAATCTTACATGACATATGAACTGTAACTTATCACACAACCTATCACCCAGCTGTATGTTCTCTGTCAGTCTAGAGTTGAATCCACCATCAAGTTCTTGTGGTGAATCTATGAGAACTATCCTAATAAGCAATAACTCAGACTGGCCCACACCTTTGGATTTATAATATCTTAAGGAGATCATGTTGGATAACAGCTTATAATATTTTATTTTAGGACCTGGGTGAATCCAGTGATCCCAGAATAAACCTCTTAGGTTTAGAGTAGCTGCAAGCTCTAAGGATTCAAGTATCCTAAAAGGCACAGAACTTCTTTGGTCTCTGTGAAGACCCAACATAGGATCTCTGCCAAAATAAGCCAAATCTAATCTAACATTGATGTCAGGCTCCAACTGACAAATAATCATCAAATCACCTTAAGAAGGTACAGAGTCAAAAGACAAATTGACTTACTCATGTGTAGTAACTCTGAGGCTTCCAAAAATGGCGGGCGGGGGGGAGAACAGAAAGTTAAGAGGAAGAGCAACCAATGGTGAGAATGAGCAAGTCAGCAAGGGATGTAGGATGACCTGATGGCCACAGAAATCACTCCTGTCTCCCAATGGCCTCCCTGTGAGGCATAAGTGTACATCACGGAAGAGATGTCATCTCCACTACCACAAAGATAACATCACAAAGCTCCTTGTTGATGCTTGTTGAGTCAGCATCTTCAAGAAATTATTTGGCACTTGGAAGCACTGAACTGCATAGATTTGAAACTCCTGTAACGGTAGGAAATCTCATCAAGAGGTTTCCAATGTCCGATGCTTCTCAGTGACTGCGGAGGGGAGACGGGGTTGGGGAGGGAGGGCTTACTCCCACAGCCCCTGTAGTGATGAAGATTTCATTTACAATCGTCATTCATTGGCCACTAGTTTCTAATAAAATAGGCATTCATATAGATTTAATTCTAAAATTTTCATTGCAATTAGGATTAATACTGATTCAAGGATCCATTCTAGTAAACATAGTTTCATCCTGAAAAATATACTATAGGTAGGACTGGCTGTATAATTTGCAGGGTCCAGTACAAAATGAAAACATGGAGCCCCTTGTTCAAAAATCATTAAGAATTTTCAAGACAGTGAAAGCAGAGCATTAAATCTGGACTGAGGACGTCCAAGCGTGTGGTGGCCTGCGTGACTGCACAGGTCACACGCCCAGGAAGCCAGCCCTGGCTAAAGAAACATGAAGAGTTGCTGAGTCAGATACTGCTGTGCTGTAAACTGCTTTTTCAGTAAATTTCCCCAGTGCTAAAACTGCATATTTAGCAAAACAATTCAAATATAGCACGAATATCTCAAGAGTACTTAAAACTTTTTCAAACTGCTATAAAATCATTTCTTTAATAGGGACATTGGATTATGTAAGTGAATTCTTCTGTGCCAAAATAATAACTCTATTTTGTGATAACACTACTGAATTTTCAAAATATTATTTCAATATACTATGTTTTGCTCCTGATAATTGTTTGATTACATATTCCTTTCAGGCTTATGCTAGTCAACCTGTGAGTATATACTTAATATATATGGGATAGTGTTCACAGATATTAATCACTGGTTCACTTGCAAGGGAATTTTAATTAGCTTTGTTTAAGCATACCTATTAGGCTTTTAAATTAATTAAGAGGCCCTGCAGACTTCTAATAGTTAAAGTGGCTATAGAAAAATCATCGGCTATATTTTAATATCTTTGTGCTTCTATAGTCTATGTTTCAGGGTTGTAAATTGTTTTATCTGTGGTACATATACTTTGCTTTCCTTTAGAAGATACACTATGAATAAAAGAAAAAGAAAGCAAACTAAAAGAAATCAGTAAAAAAAAATATACAGGAATAGTTCACAAAACAAAAAATGGCTCTTAAACAGTGTGGCACAATTTAGCAATGCATTTCAAAAGTAAAAACGTGCATCCTGATCTAGCAATTCAAAAATGACACATATACAAGGATATTTATTGAGCACTGTTTAAAATAAGAAAGATTGTGAACAACCTAAAGTCTATTGATAAAATTTTGGCTAAAGAAATTATTATACACCATACTTTGGAATATTTTACAATTATTAAACAGAATAAAGCAGTTTATGCATACTCACATGGATCTTTCCCAAGTCAAACTGCTAAATGAAAAAAGCCATGCAAACAAAGACTTAGTTTATGATTTTTAAGATAACGATCCAGTAAACTGGAAGTTGGGACCCTAATTAGAACAGCATTTAGGAAAACATGGGGATTGAAATGAGAATGGAAGAATATTTGGGAGGCTAGGAGACAGGAGACTGCCTCAGTGTAAAAGCAATGAAGGGGCAGCGGTAAGAGGAGCAAGAGTGACAGTCTAAGATGGCTAGAACTGGAGGAGACCTTCAAAAAGATCTGGAAGAACTTTCTCACTTTACAGATGAGGGAACCAAAGACCAGGGATAAGCTGACTTGTGTAAGTTTACAAAGCCCCTGAGAGCTGTGCTGTACACTGCACAAGATGGAATTCATTAATTTATTGCAATGATTAATTATTAGTGATTAATTAATTCATCATTAAAATTTTAGGAAATATCATAAATTTAGAAACATGCTGATAAATTCAGTAAACAGACACTGAGCCTTTTTTTTCACTAATCACATGTCAAACTCTGTGCTAGGGCCTGGGAGATATTAGGATGAATGGGACATGTCTCCTACTGTTTGGTGGCAGGGGTGAGGGGGGCAGGGGTTGAGACAAAAATATGCCCCAAAGTTGCCATTTAGTGTAAAAGTTGCTAAACTGCTATGTGTATAGCCTCCTTAGGAACAGATACAGAAGTGTATGGTTTTATTACACACAAAGTACCATTAAAAGTACCCAGCACACTTCCTATTTCTCTGCCTTCAGCATCTGTAGGTTTCCATATCACTGAACACTTTGGACAAAGTATGGATGTTAGTTTTCTACCCCACAACATCAAACTCCAGCTTAAAAACTTGAAGCTGAAGGGTTTCCCAATGGGCCCTCCCAATACCCCTCTTCCACCTCCCTTGCCTGCTATTATAGAGTTATCCTAATAATGTAGTTCTAATATAATAGTTGTCCACATGTCTCTCCCTTAAATAGACTATAAACTCCTAAACCACAGGATCTGGGCTCATATGTATTTCTAAATTTCTCATAATACATATCAATGATTTGTACTAATTACATTAGACTGTTAATTTTTTGTTTGTTTGTCATAGGCAGGCAAACACAAGAAGTATAAAACAGAACATGTTCCCTGGCATCAAGGAGTTCACAATTAATGATTCTCAATAGGAACAGGAGGTCCCATTCCAGATGTTCAGAATCTTGAATTTTTGTTTGGAGTGTGTGTGTGTGTGTGTGTGTGTGTGTGTGTAGTTGGATTCAGAGAGGGGTGGAAACAAACACAGTATATTTGGCTACCTTCCCCCGGTAAAGTTATATGTCCAGGGAAAACTGCATGTTCTGTCCTTTGTTTGCAACCCTCAGAGTGTGAAATGTTAATCCCTGTGCACACAAAAGTTGCTCACTAGGTATTTGCACACTTATAAAAATCCCTTTGTACCTTTCCCACATATTTGCCATTGAGGGATATTCTCCTACTTGACATGATATGGAGGAATTCGAATTATTGCTGAATTTTTGGCTAAATTCCTAAAGCTGCTAAAATAACTTGTTTCAAGCCCTACTCTAGAAAAACTGTAGAATTTAAGCTACAAAATGTAACAGTATCTTCACCTCATTAACACGCTACATAGAATGATTCATTCAATTATACGGATCCCTACTGCATTTGAAAAGAAGCTGATTCTCTAATAGTTAATATTTATTATAGTATGGCCTTCTCTCTCAGAGCAATATAATTCAGAAATGAAATCTTGAGCACAAAATTAAATGAAAGGTACCATAGCTAACAGTGGCCACTAGATGGCAACAGCAGAAACGTCATTATTTTTAGTACTAAATTATTGCGATAACTGCCTTCACTTAAAATGACAAGTTATGCGCTTACCGTAAAGCATATGAGTCCAAAACAAGAAGGAATTCATCATTAAAGTCATAGGAAATGTTATAAATTTAGAAACAAAATTACTTTGTACAATACTTGGTGCTTAAAAACCAGGCAATAATTGCTAAGGGATGTGTGTTTCCTCTCTCAGAAATAGCATGCCTACCCACTCATTTCACTGCCTCTGGCATTATTCTTGAATCCTCCTTCACCTTCACCCCCACAGGTAGTCGCATACTAAGTCTGCCTGATGCCATTTCATAGCTCGATCTCGAATCAAGCAGTCCTCTCCAATCAGGATGCCACCCCCTAGTCCTAGCCCCCATCATCTCTCCCCTAGATCACTGTAATGCTCTGCTAACAGTATCACTACCTTCAGCCTTGCTCCCTCCAATCAAGTTTTCAAAGGGGAGCAAGTGTATATCTTTAATGCTCTCATCTAATTATTTCACACACTCGTTCAAAGCCCTTCAATGCCTTGCTATCACCTTCAGAATCAAGTCCAAACTCCTACAGATGCTAACGTGAACCTCCATGAACTGACTCCTGCTGAATTCTCTACTTTCATCTCTAGCCCTCTTAAACTCCACACTGAAATATTTTATTTCCTTTGGTCAATCTTCTTTGAAAGATCAATCTTCTTTCTCTATTTTTTGCCACGATGTTCTGTTTTCTTTCCCCATGCCTTTCTTAGGCAGCCAAAAGATAGAAAAAGTCATGCTGAAGCCTCACTTTTAGGCTGTGATATAGCTTCCAATTTCTCACTGTAACCTAGTACTGTTGCATTACGGTGGGATAGAAGGTTGACTGTAAAATTTCTCAATTTTTACCATCTGGTCCCATTCCCATGCCTTGTTCCACCAAAAATGTCGGATATTGGTGTGTTTTATTTTGCTTCAAGATATATTCCGTTTATTTCCTGCACCAATGAACAACTCTGCCAAGAAGAATGTGTAGATTCACCATATTTCTATATTTGATCAAATCATATTATTATAGCCAACATTCCTCGTAATATAAGCAATGACATTGAGACTATCCCTGAGTCTCAAACCAAGCAGATTTGACTGACCATGATTAATACCTGAATTCAACTCATGTTACTCACAAAAAAGCTAGTCAGTTGCAGGAAATTCACTCAATACGTAGACATCCATCTATTTCAGTCTTCAGCATTTCCTTCTTTCACCAGCCCCAAATAATTAGTTTAAAGCATGAGTGAGAACTACAGCATTGTTTTACAAATGAAATGAAATTCTGGCTAATGGATTAAACAAAATTAAGAAAGTAGTTTGTCTCTCCAATATTTTCCATTAGGAAACATTTACAAGGTCAACATTCAATCCTTGGGCTTTTTCCAAAGCTTAGTCTTTATTCCCTGAAGCCAAGAACATGATGTTATCACTTTTCAAAATCATAATAACCTACGAAAGAAAATAGTACTGCAGTCCCTAACACAAGCATATTCTTCAAACCAAGAATAAATTGAGGATGAACTAGGGTCAATCTCCTTTAAAGTGGATCCTCAGAAGCTATCCATTTTTTATATATTTAATTGGAATACTCTTGTATTAAGTATTTTTTAAAGCTAAATATAATTGGGGATAAAAAGTATTTGGTAAGCAAAATTATTCTGCAATGGAATTTTATCTATAATATCTTCAAAAACTTTAAAAAGAAAAATAATTGCTTTGGTGGAAAATTACTTTTTTATATTTTGGAAAAATATATACAAATTTACAAATGCTAATCCAGTAAACATTCTTGTACTCAAAACTCAAAAGTAACATACATTATTTTTGTTTCCAATTTTTTCTTACTATAAAAGATATAGAACGTTGCAAAAAAAATCAAAATCCCCTACACACCCAAGTAAATATGCGAACTTAATATATTTTAGAGTTGATCTTATATATGAGAGGAGAAAAATGAACTATTTTATAAAAGATATTGGGACAATTTGCTTTCTATATATACATAAAATTAGATTCCTAATTCAAACCTCATACAAAAATAAAACTCCAGATTTATTAAAAGCCAAAGTAAAAAAAAAAAAGGAGAAAATCTTTATAACCTCAGGGAAGGAAAATTTTTGTAGATAAGAAACGAAAATCATGGAAAAATTAATATTTTCAAATCAAAATTTAAATTTCCTTCAAATCAGTTACCATTACCAACAAAACCATCCACTGTGTTTTACATGAGTGAAAAGTCTTAGGAAGTATTCAGTATTTATTAGTGGTATTCATCAATTTTCCTGATTTTTCCCTCTGGGCATCTGATAGGATTACACTTTCCCAGTTCCTTATATTTCCAAGTGGCAGAGTTATATGTGATTTGCTTTGGACAATAAAATGTGAGCAGAAGTGATTTATGTCACTCTGGGCAGAAGCCTTTAAGAGCCAGTACATAATCTCCCACGTTCCTGTCCCTCTGCTGTGGTGACCAGCCGTATTTTAGAAAGTAGAGGTTCTCGACTGAAGATAATAGAGACCAGAACTTACCACTGACCCAAGATAGACATGGAATGTGAGTGAGAAATAAACCTTTGTGGTTTAAGCTACAGTGACTTTATGGTTGGTTGTCATCCGTCACACCTAGATAGTAATGTGACAGTATCATGCTGGACTCTGATAGCAAGTGACAAAAACCCAACTCAAAATTGTTTAAGGAAAGAAAAGCAACAATTAGTTAACAAGGTCAAACTGTAGAAGAGGAAAGACCTCTTGGGACATTCATGGTTACCTTTCTCGGACTCTCATCCGTGCCTCTGTGAGCATGTTGGCCTCCTGCACTTAAACCAGCCTCTTTCATGGCCTGGGGGTCATGGTCACCAGCACATCATCACAGCGTTGAGCTTTGAGATGGTACTTTAATTTTAATTTGAAACTTTTACGACAGGATTCTGGTTGACCTGGACCTGGCCTGGCTCCCATGCTTGTGCAAGGGACACTGGGACAGTGGCAAGTTTTATCCTTCCTAAGATTATAATATCTCCTCCTATGGTTTTTACCAGAACTAAATGAAATAATCCATGTGAACACTTAGCTCCCAGAGTAAATATATACTGGCTATTAATATGATGACTACATGATGGTTAGTTTTATGTGCCAACTTGGCTAGGCCATAGTACTCAGTTATTTAGTCTAATCCTAACTTAGCTGTTGCTGTAAAGGTATTTTGAAGACGTGGTTAACATCAATCTACAATCAGTTGACTTTAAGGAAAGGATATTACCCTTGAATATGTGGGTGGGCCCCAGCCGATCAGTTGAAGGCCTTACAAGCAAAGACTGAGATTTCCCCAAAAAAGAAATTCAGTCTCCAGACTGCAACACCAACCCCTATCTGAGATTCCCACCTGCCAGCCTGCCTTACAGATTTCAGACTTGCCAGCCTCTACAGTTGCACGAGTCAATTCCTTAAAATAAATCTCTACGGGATCTGCTTCTCCGGAGTATCCTTACTGATACAGACTACAACTACATCCACAGGTAACCTTCTCCATTTTATAATTAAATACTGGGCTGATAAGCTGTAGAGTTTAATCTAAACTCAGACCCCCTGGCTCCAAAGCCCATGGCCTGGGGGAGATACACAAGCTGAACTTTCAAAACTTGGTAAAATTCTCATAGCAAAAACAAAAGGAAAAAGACACGAGGGATGGAAAGAAAGAGTCTGTCCTAGTTTTATACAATTCTACATGCTACAGCCTCCATTCATAATCCCTTCTGATTTTTATTAACTTCCGCTACCAGAGCATTTGTCTTTGTATATATTATCTCATTGCTAGCTATTTCTTCTTGACCCATTTATGGTTTATGTAGAAAGCAAGTAGCCACCGACTTTTAGCTCAAAAAATTTCATAGATTTAATCAGTTAAATGTGGCTACCTCTCAGATTTTTCTAGTTCATGATCCTCAGCTCATGGATGTGGAACCCAAGGTGCTAAAATTTTAGGACATTGGTCTAGGAGACAGACTAGCAGACCAAGAAGCAAAATCCATGTCCTTCATCCCCAGTCAAGTGTATGCTCATTTGCATCCTGCTTCTTTCTCATTCCTTCCATGGCAAAAGATCCCACACCAAAAGAAAAGATACAGCAACAGTGAGGGAGATGGCAAAACACACTCATATTTAGAACAGGATACAGAAATCTGGGGTAATAGAGAAATCATCTTTTCACTAATAGTAATGGTGGTGAAGATCACTTCAAGAGCAACCGTAGCTAACAAAATGCTTACTCATGTCCCCTGATACACAAGCACCTAGAACAGAGGTTAGAAGAAAGTGGTCATCATTAGGATTATGTAAACCTAAAATAATTTCCATCTAAAGAAACTGTCCTTGAACCAGATCTTCTCCTTATGTGAGAAGTAAATACATTTTTTTCCACATAAGTTCTCCAAGGCTTTTGGAAAATAAAAAGAAAGAAAATTATCAAATCATCTCTTCTATATGTCAAAAGATCACTTGATTTCTCATATTTGGCCTCACCTTCAAATTTTCAATATATAACCCCTGGATGAATAAGTCTCCAAGTGCCCGATAAATTCTGAGTTCCTTAATAACAATTGAAAAAGATACTGTCTCCCACCCACGTCCTAAACAATACAATAATTACAAAGTAAATTCATACCATTAAAGAGGGAGGCTCCTGTGCCATGTACAACAATGTGGATAGCAACTAGACTTGTGTTGGATGTGCTCAAAATGTGCCTAAAATCATCATCACAACGCCTTACAATCATCATCATCTTTCTTTCTATCATGGCCTCTCCTACATGCACTAGAAGCATTCTTTTTTTTTTTTTTTTAGTTTGTACCTCACATCTAAGTAGAACTTGATAGTTTACAAGGCACTTATGATGCCTCATTTAATTCATGGCAACTATTAAAGTATTATCATCATCACAGATGTGGAAACTGAGGAGCATGCCCAAGATCACAGATCATGCCAGTTCACTGACATGAAAACTATGTCTTTGAATTTCATAACTGCCTACCTACTCTTCTTTTCCCTAGATACATTACAGGCTCCATGAGGACAATATTTTTCTCGCTAATCTATCTCTATTTTCCAGCAGAGGGGGGATTTAATAAATCTCTGTATAATGAATGCATACCGAAATCTGGATGCCAGATCTTATTAGCAATGATAAAGCTTCATTTCGCTGAATACCTGGTGGGTAGCACACCCTGTAATTGGTATTTTACATGCATTCTTTATCAACTGACAATACAAAAGGGTTGTAGTACAGTTCCTAGTCAGAAAAGGCTAATGTGAAACACAGCACTCATCTAAAGCTTGGTTTAGAGCAGTGTTTTTCAAAGTGGGATCCCTGGACCAGCAGCATCCGCATGCTTGGGAACCAGACAAATGCTTGGGTCCCACTTCATATCTACTGAATTAAAAGCTCTGAGAATGGAACCTAGCAATCTGTGTTTTAACAACCCCTCCAGATGATTTTGATACATGCTAAAGTTTTGAGAACTGCTAGTTTAGTATGACAATATCCATGGAAGATGGGTTAAAGATATGAAGTCCTCCCACTCCTCTAAATAGTCTAAAACACAGGCCATGTCATTTGGCCCTCTGTAACATTGCTTTGCTTGCACTGTATTTTGGCATCAAGTCGCTGACTTGTATCAAGAAAGAATAACTTAAAAAATAATTTTATGTATATCCATTTGTTCATTTCTTAGTAGATTCACTATCATAACACCATATTGCATATTGCCTCAGCCTGCTCCACCATGTGTGTGGTTGGCAAGGGGGGTGGAGGTGGGATGGGAGGGGGAGGAAAATAGCTGTCTATTCCCAAGGGCTTAAAATGTGATAGAAGAGAAAAAATATTTACATCAAAATACATACCATAATGGTATGTATGGTAAATGGTTACAGGTACTTTATACCTCAGAAGAGGGGTGGCTCCCAGCATGCTGAATGGCTGAGGTAATCAGATAAGACATGTTATGCCCTCTAGAGAGGAGGAAAGCTATGTTAGACTCCTCTGGGTCTCCAGAATGAAATACAATGAGGTTAGCAAGCTTAAAGAATGAAGTTCCTAAATACAAAATAAAAGCAATTGCATTTTATCCCAAAGCCTTTTATACAAGCTTTGTGAAGAATGTTCTCTATGGAATATGAGAAAAAAACAGGGAAAAACAGTAATTTGAATGTCTGCTTTACCTGAAAAAAACAAAATTGGTCTTGGGGACAAAAACCAGAAGCAATCTTCATGGAACTCATTATTGGAAATGATCAGTGGAAAATAACCATCAACAATAGAGAGTAATCAAGTATTACTGTGACACGCTTCCAGGAAATGCACAGTCAGTGCTAATCAGAAAGTGCTCCCTAAACAACAAAGTCCTATGACAAGTGTAGAAAGTTCAAGTCTGTGGGCAGTTAAGTGTCTTTTACTAACTCTGGCTCAATGCCCAAACATTGCATGAGGGGAAACAGTTTTTTTAATCAAAATAATACACATACTAGAGCTAAAAAAGATAAAGAAACACTAACTAGAGATGTCACATTCATGCTCCATTGCCTATTTTGTCTTTATTCTAGATTTCACTAAACAATGAGGTATGTTTCTCAAAGAATGAGCTATTTTATTGTTTTTAGTTCTGCACAATCATTAAGAGTAGCTTTCTATAAGATTTTTTTCCTTTAGAAAATATCATATGAAGTATAGACATACTGTACTATGAAGCAAATTCTATTTGTCTGTGGCAAATCTCCATCAATTTCTTTGTCTTCTTCCGTAGGAACTCAGTTTCTCTTCAGTCCTTTTTTCATCCTTCTCTCCACCACCATAGCTGCCCCTCTTTTCTCTATTTTCAGTGGTAATAATATCACCTTCTAAATCCATATTAATTCACATTTAACCCTGACCAACCCTCACATACTCCCTAACTCCCTACCCAAACCTCACATACTCCATAACTATTCAAGTACACATTCTGTTTATAGCTGCCCCCCATCCCCCTGCTGCCTCCTTTTCCAGTTCCACTTACCATCACCCTAGCTTAGGTCATCATCACCTCTTCCCTGGTAATAAACATGAACTAGTGCCTTCCACATCCTGGTCACCCCACACACCATTCTAAGGTGTATCTTCTTAAAGCAGCAATGTGACGTGCACTCTCCTGCCCAAATATCATTAGCTGTTCTCACTTGCCTACCAAAGTAAGTATCCACTTTCTGCCTCACACTGAAGGTGCTCCATGTCTAGAACCAGTCTACTGTCCCATCACCATCTTCCGCCATCCTTCTACACATGCACCACGAGCCAATTGCACCAAACTGCTCCTCCAAGAAAACATTCCACTTCAGTCTCTGGCGTGCCCATCTTTGCATCGTGCCATCTTTCAACCTGGAATGCCTCAATCACCTCCCAGATCTCTTACCGTCCTGTCAAAATCTTCTTATAATTCAAGATTCCGCCCAAATGCAACTTCATTCATTTATTCATTCAACAACTATTTTCCTGAGCATAGACTAGACTAGACACTGTGAGAGATTCTCAGGTGGAGCAGGGAATGGAGGGCAGTGTGGCTAAATGAACAATCTCTGCTCTCAATAAACTTACAATTTAACTAGGGGCGAAGAGAAAACAAAATTAGCAATAATACAGCAAAAAGTTTTCAAAGACCTATGAAAGTACAAAGCAAGAGCTTTCAGGCTAGAGGAGACAGCTCATTCTGTTAGGATCAAAAGCAAAAATCACGTTTTATTCATCATGTATTCTTTACATGTAGATGCACATGTGATATACGCTAAATGGGAAAATGAAAGGTTTTGTTCCCTGACTTGAGAGGACACTTGATGGAGCACCCCACCGGGGCTTATGTTCCCCTAATACGCCCCATCTACCTAGCTTTGGGTGATTCTTGTCATTTCATCCCCCTGAACTTTACCTGTCCTACATTCAATTCCTCCTGGCCATGGTTAACAGTGTGAAATGATAAACTGGCCCAGTCTGACAAATCAGTGACTTGTCTTGTAATGGATTTGTATACTCCTACTAACATTTACATTTTAAGAAGAATATTAATGCCTTTCCCTAAAGCAGAAGTTATCAATCTGTGGTGATTTTGCCCCTCAGGGCACATCTGGCAATGTCCGGAGGCATTTTGATTGTCACAACTGGAGGAAGTGCTACTGGCATCTAGTGGGTAGGGATGCTAAACATCCTACAACACATTCCCCCACAACAATTATCTGGTCCAAAATGTCAACAGTGCTGAGGTTGAAAAGCTTTGCCCAATGTCATAAATAACACAGAGGTCTATGGAAGATCTAGTGATAAAAGGTATTTTGGAAGGAGGTGAAGGGAATCCCTTAACATTTCTCAAATCATAACACAGGTCTAAGTAAAATTGGCAGTTACCTAAGGTCAGCCTCTTATGTCATAGACACTTAGGAGCTTGTAGAAGAAAAGAAAATCCATTCAATTTTTAAATAGTCAATATCATTAGGAAGTCGTCATGTTGTTTTTACCTATTGATTACAGTTTTGTCTCCTGAACATACACAGAAAAAACATATGTTCCATACACAACTTTTCATGTATTTGAAGACATATGTGACATTCCCCTTAAGTCTTCCTTCTTAAATTTAACATTGCAAAATATTTCAAACCCTTCTCATTATCCTAGCCATTGTGGTAATGACAATTCCATTTAGAATATTTCTAATTAAATGTTGAACTTCATATTTATTCCTATGAAGTTTCATATTGTTCATTTTAATTCCAGGCTCTGTTTTTCAAAATTCTGATTGTATTATACACACATTTTAAAAATATGGCTTGCCTTTCATCATCTAAGTCACTGGTAAAAATATTGACCAGTATATATTCTGGTGCCAAGTACTGTCCTCCGGGCTCAGATCAATCATCAATCCATCCCCATAGGCAAGGTGGTTCAATAAGTTCCAGATGACTGCACTATCATTCAATCCACATTTCTCCATCTTATATATATCCATCCTATGCATGGAAGACTTTTCCAACTGCCTGGGAAAAAACCTCATATAAGTTATGTCTCCTACATGGATCTTATCTGTGACCCTAGTTAGCCTATCAAAAAGAAAGATGAAGCTAGTGTGGAATGATGAGTTTTCTATAAACTCATACTGGCTTCAGTGGCGCATATTTCCCACTCTAAGCATACACTGTTTTGTATTATTTAACATCTAATCATAAACTCTATAATTTTACTATAGATAATTAATCTTGTCTTCTGTTGATTCCAGAATATACCTAGTCTACTAACTCAAAAATTAAAAATTCTTTTCCTGCCTCCAGTGTTTTCACACTTCTGTGTTCCAGCTTGGCAAGTGTGGCATAAGGATTAAGATCATGGATACTGATATCAAAGTACCTGGGTTTGAATCCTAGTCCCTCCATTTGATTGGTATGTGACCCAAGGCAAGTTAACCTCTCTAGGCCTCAATATCCTTATCACTAAAATGGAGCTAACAAAATTACCACATTGTTGTGAAAATCAAGTAAGATAATATCCTAGTGCTTAGGATAGTGACTGGCACATAGTAATCGTGGTTAGATGTCAGCTTATCAACTAAGAGGGTACACTGTGGTTCTATGACCTCAATCCAAGCTGTTTTAATTCACAAGGATACAATTGCTCTAGGCCAAGAGACTTTTAACTCATTAAAAGAATACTGCACTATTTTTTCTCATTTCTTGGTCTTCAGCTTCCTCTTAATCAAGGACATCCTATTTTGTAGCGTTTAAAGATAATCCTCTTTGATAGAAAACATATCGGCAAAATAAAGGTTGAATGATTCCACTTTCTCCAAGTCATCTGTTAAAATCTCACCATCTGCTCCCACCATGAGCTTTGTTCCATCGTGTTATTATTAGAATCTACATCTCCAATCTTTCAAAATATATGCAGAGAGAGAGAGAGAACAATACCTTTGGCTGGGTGGAAATAAAGTTATGTCTATACATAACAACTGAATCCATTTCCTTGTCAAAGTATTTTTACGTCTTTAAACAACCGATTTTAGCCTATTGATCTGAGAGCAATAGGCAAGAGCAGAGCACCTGTACACAGGAAACTCCTGCTGGCTTCCACTGAGCAGCTTTTTCCTTCCTAAGCACTCAATGTTTTTTATTATGCAATATTTAATCATAAATTCTAGAATTTTAATATTAACCAATTAATCTTGTCTTCTTTCATTTAACAAGTACAACACTGTGTATACTGGCAACAAAGGGATGGAACCAGAAGAAGAGGCCAGCTCTATACATTACACAGACTGCCCTTCATTCCAAACGTGATGGTTGGGGCCATTCAGCAGATCTCCTAGAATAGATGCAAACAGCAATATATTTGTATTTTGAACACTATACTGGCAAAAGTCATTGACTACATGTTCTTTTGATCCATTGTTTTTGCTGTTGATATCTTTTCCCTCTATAATTAAGGAACCTACTAAAACTTCAAAGAGGACTGAAACTCTAAACTGATATTGACTCAAGATGCAAATAAAGTTTTAAAATAGTTTCAGTAAATAGAATTGGAACAAGCCAAATTTCCATCTCTAAAGCATTTAGCTTTAGATCAAGTTACAAAAAAGGGTAGCTGAGGAAGCTACACAGTTAAATTTAGACTGCCTAAAGATACAAACCTGGATTCTTTCATCCAACAAATATTCTTTCAGAACCTGGTAACTGCTAAAATATTCTCCTGGTCACACTGTTGTAAAATATTTATGGAGAGACCAGTGACCATAGAGAGGATATGTACAATTCTCACCAGAAGTTAAAGAATCAGGATAGGCTGCAGTGAAGTCGGGCAGGTTGGGGGGAGGGTCCTATATTTTTTTCCAGAAAGGTGCACTGTTGCACACTCTACAGCTTGAAGCATAAATGTGAATGTGATAACTTAGAAGCATATTCATCCTTCTCACATTGCAAGTATAGACATATATATTGGATCTGAAATCTTAAAGGAACATTCCAGACCCAAATATATTTCCTCTCAGTAGGCAGCTTGAAAGGAATCTGCCTTTTTAGTAACATAAAAACTATAAACTTCAATGTTAACACCAGAAGGAAATTTTCATGATGGAGAAAGTTCTGAACCATACAAGTAAGACACAGACCTTTGGAACAGCTCATGAATGATCATGGTCACCATTACATGGGTCTGAACCAGGAGAAGAAGGGATGGAAGGATGGAGGACACAATTTTATGGTTAACACTCTTGCCCAAATTTGGGCAAAAGGTTCTCTCCTTAACGTGCTCCATATAGTACAGTTGAAATAAGTTCAGAATTTTCTGTAACATTTTACTAAAGACTAGGAAGTAAGAAAAATCATATGAACATGGTCATGATAAGGACATCAGATAATACCACTTTCAAGTGTGTACTGGACCTAGGATGACAGTTACATTTTGCCTCCCTTTTGCAGTTAACTAATTCTTGGCCCGATGCCATCCTTAACCTCTGCTACAGTGAACAGCCTCACAAGTATACAGACCCGATGTCTAGACCAAAGGGGAAGATCTTCTTCTAATCACTAGAATCATCCTCTCATTTTCTAATTCTTGTCTAAGGAGCCTCCTCTTTCCCAGGAAGATGGAGCTGGCAATAAATCCAAGTGGCAAGGATGTAAAGTAGACATCAGAAGACATGGTATGAAGTGACAGTATAAAATTCAGAATTGTCAGCAAATGAAAAACATTTGAATCCACAGAAGTGGATAACCTCTAGGACTGAGCCCCAAGAATATTCAACATTTAAAGAGTAGGTGGAGGTAGAGGAGTTCCTAAAGGAGACTGAGAAGAAATGGCCTAAAGAGGCAGGAGGAAAACTAGGAGAGGGTGGAGCCCAGAGAAGACAGTATCTCACTGTGTGGAATAGTTGGGAAGCAGGGAGGACGAGAAATAGAAATGCCTCTGAATCTAAGGCAACACTTTCCAATAACATATTCTGCAATGATGGCAATATCCTATGTCTGTTGTGTTCAATACAGCAGCCACTTGTTACTACTGAGCTCTTGAAATGTGGCTACTGAGACTGAGGACTGAATTTTTGATTTAATCTAATCCAAATAGCCACATGTGGCTAGTGGCTGCTGTACTGGACAGTGTAGAAAGTCTAAGGAGACAGAGGGTAAACTAGCCCAGTAGTTAAAAGTATGAGCTTTGATCATCAAAAAGACAAGAGATAAATGTTGGCAAGGCTGTGGAGAAAAGGGAACCCTTGTGCACTGTTGGCGGAATGTAAACTGGTGCAGCCACAATGGAAAACAGTATAGGGTTCCTCAAAAAATTAAAAATAGAACTACCATATGATCCAGCAATCCCACTTCTGGGTATACATCCCAAGGAAATGAAAACAGGATATTGAAGAGATATCTGCACTCCCATGTTCACTGCAGCATTATTCAAAATAGCCAGGATATGAAAACAATCTAAATGTCCTTCAATGGATGAATGGATAGGGAAGATATATACACACGCACACATACAATGGAATATTATTCAGCCATGAGAAAAGGAAATGCTGCCATTTGCGACAACATGGATGAAACTTAAGGGTATTATGCTAAGTGAAATAAGTCAGACAGAAAATAACAAATGCTGTATGATATCACTATATGTAGAATCTAAAAAAGCCAAACATGTAGAAACAGAGAGTAGAATGGTGGTTACCAGGGGTGGGGTGGGGGAACAGGGAGATGTTGGTCAAAGGGTACAAATTTCCGGTTATAAGATGAATAAGTTCTAGAGATCTAATGTACAGCATGGTGATTATAATTAATAATACTGTACTATATACTTGAAAGCTGCTAAGAGAGTAGATCTTAAGTGTTTTCACCACAAAAGAAAAAAAAATGGTAGTTATGTTACATGATGGAGGTGTTAGCTAATGCTGTGGTGATCATCATTTTGCAACATATAAGTGCATCAAATCAACACCTTGTACATCTTAAACTTACACAACGTTAATTATTTCTCAATTATATCTCAATATACACCAATTATATCTCAATAAAGCTGAAAAGAATTAAAAATTTAAAAGTATGAGCTCTGGACTCAAACATATCCCAGTTTCATATCATCTCCTCCATTTACCCTCTGCATGTTTTGGAAGTTATGTCAACTCTATAAGCTAAGATTCTTCACACACAAAATGAGCATGATAAAAACAACAGCATTGTTAAAAGTATTAAACAATTATGTGTTTTAAGCATTGAGGGTCATAGATGTGGCACCTCTAAACAACTTACAAATGAGATAAACAGACGGATCTCTAAGCAAAAACCTATAATAACAACACACAAGAAGTGAAGACATAGATATAAAAAGTCATCCAGAGCTTTCTGACCTACATGGCTGCACTTAACAAATCTAAAAAGAGACGTTTGTCAACTGGAAGGGTGTTGGTCAACTATAGAAGCATAAACAGTGGAGTCAAGAGGCAAACGTCGGCAGTGTTCATCCAAGCCCCATCCAGGGGAGAGAAGATCTTAATAACTAGTCTTTATTTATCTAGTTGCAAAAGCTAAAGCTTCCTTTTGTGAGACGAATGTATCAGGCCATCTTAGCCTGATGCCAGCACATCCAGCTCTCACTCTTCCAATCAACATTCCTAAGGAATCTTCTGAGTCTCGCATAGCTCTATTCATATGGAGAGAAAATACTGGAAAATACTTAGTTTGCCTATTTTTAGTCCCGGCAATGAAGATTTCTCACAGAAAAGAATCTATAAAATATTTTTGAACAATAATAATTTTCAAAAGCTTGCCTCCAAGACAAAAGCCCTCTGGCCATGCGCACCAGTACTGCTGATCCAGGAGACAGCTATCAATCTCCTTTCATAAGATAAACTTGGCATTCTGCTGTTCTCCTCTGGCTGGAATGCCTTTTGGTAGGAATGAGTTATTTTTTTCAGGGCTTGGTCACCACTGCAGGGTATCAAGAGCTATTCCCTGGACTTTCCAAGCCAAGGCTCAGATCTCAGTGCTTTTCCTAAGATGATATTCTCTGATGGCTGCCATCCAGCTATAGCAGGTGCCCTAATGGCAGGGGTTCCTCGCCAGAGATTATTCCTATATATTTTCTCAGAAAGAAAAGTTTGAAGTTATTTCAGAAACTGTGTAAAATTAGAAAACTACCTGGAATTACAGAGGACAATCTCCCTTACATGGGCAGATGGGAAGACCCCTTGGAGTCAGGTGTGGGGTCTTTCACAGAATGGTAAACCACACAGAGGCAAAGAGAATGGCCCCTCTCAGAAGAAAGAGCTCCTGGTCTACAAACCAAGCCCTTTGTATTTAGAGTACATGAAGAGGTGGGCTGACCCTCCCCCTCCTTTAGATTATATAACCCTGTGGGTTTTCCCGGGCCTTACATAGAGCAGGCTGGAAAATTTGGGAGGGAGATATGTTATTTCCAACTAATAAGGCATGTGGAGCTTTAAGGGTTAACCACATAAATGAAAGATCCAATTGCATAAGCTGACTTGTTGAGTGGGTCACAATATCACCTTTTCAGACTCTTTATCTTACTTGTACTGAATGTAAAGTGACTGGCTCAGCACATCAGAACGAGAGAGAGAGAGAGAGAGAGAGAGAGAGAACAAGTGTGCGCCAACCAGCAACCACAGAAGAGGCTGAAGGAAGCCACAGTAAGACGACAAGGAACTGCAGGTTATTGGAGAAAATTCCGTCAGGACCGTGGAACTTCAAGTTTCTGATCCTTTATATAAATCATTGCAATCTATTTTGCCAGCAAGCCTAGAAAGTGGGAAAGAATTGTGCTGTTATCATTATTCCTGTTTTACAGATGAGGAAATAGAGGCAAAAACATGGAGAAAAGGGTAACCTACAACACTGCTGGGATAGTAACCTGTAAAAATCTCTCTGGAAAGCAATTTGGCAATATATGTGAAATGCTTTAAACTGAGCACATCTTTTTATACAGAAAATCTATTAATAAGAAGTTCCCCTAGGAATTAATCAGATCTATATATGTATCCATCACAGCAATGGTTATAATTGCAAAGATGGAAAAACAAATGCCCAATAAAATAGGAAACTGGCTAAATATGTTGTGATGTATTTATATGAAATGTCATTAAATTTAAGTTATCAATGGAATTTTTTAGGTAAGATATGTTTCTAATTGAAATTTTCAAGTTGCCGAATAGTTTGTATAGTATGATTCAATTTTATTAAATACTAAAATATATATGCACAAAAATACTGGAAAATATGTATTAATATTTTAACAAAAGTTATTTCTGATGATGGGGTTATGGAGGACTTTTATATTTATTTTGATTATTTTTACTACTTTTAATCAATGGTCAATTAAATAAATTTAAAAGAAAAAAATGGAAGACACACATACCATGTTCAAGAGACGTAATTTGTAACCCATTTAATGAGCCTATTTTAAATGCTTTGGTGTTTTAAACATAGGATATAAATGGTGGGGATGTTCCAATGATGACAGATTATTCAAAAAGCAACAGTTACAAATCTGAAAATATAATACTGACTGTACATGAAAAGTAGGGATTTAGTGGATTAATTAGAGCCTGGTTAATTAACCTATAAAGGCTCTTTGGAAGATTTAAATTTAGAGAAGGGCTTTTTCATGAAGTTTATTGTTTTCCCTTCTTCTTAGAGAATCACAGCCTAATCTTCCTCCTTCAGATAATGTGACAATTAAACTAGCCAATATAGTCAAGCTTCTTGTTGCACTTCTTAAAGTATTCTGAAAAAAACTTGAAGTATTTTTCACTAACCTATTCTTGTACTAAATAAGTGAAATCCTTCACACTTTAGTTCATGGTCATTTCTTCTAGAATTCTTAATTGTAATTCTGTCACCTCAAAGCCTTCTTTTCCCTAGAACAACTTAACGTACTAGCTCATCTTTTTGCTTGCATTTTATTATCTAATTTACTAATATGGACTCTCAGTTGGAATTTAGCCTCAAGGCATAATTCGACACATAAAAAGAAGTTAATGTTTTCCCAAAAGAATCTTCTGAAGCAAGTGCATAGGTTGTAAATCTTGACTGCCTTAAATTGAATGTTATATATATGTTTTATATATATATATATATATATGCCTTTCCAAGCCTGGGTTTCAACCCTGAGTTTCTTTCCAAATTGTCTGCACATATAAAATATTTGCTGAGCTCATCAATGTCTCATGTCTATCTATTTACCAAGTTGCACAATTGAATTCAGTTAGTGTGGTATAAAGTGGGTTTTTTATGTCAATGAAATATCGATGCATTCAATAAGCCCAGTTAGAACCAAGACATCCAGGGTCCACAGTCATCCAATCTGAAAAACTGTCAACAGTTTTGCTGGCTTGACAGCTGAGGAGCCAAATAATGATGAAAACACACTATGTTGGGAGCAGGAAATTACCCTAATCAAAATGTCACTTCTGAAGATATCTTTTTTAAAACAGACAATACTGTAAACAGAAATTTCCACAGTGACAATTAAACATAATTAAATGCTAGATTTCTCTTCAAGCTTCTTTCATTCTCTACAACTTGTTTTTCTGGGCTGCACTCAATTTCTTTCTCAAGTACATCTTGTTCCTGTCAGGGCAAAATGCAGCTACCATTTTTTTTTTAATTTACCAAGTGAATTTAAAGGCATATTGGACCATATTATAAATCTCACTGACTCTGAAGATGTTTTTTTCTAACCATAAGCAGAGCCTCGGATTAACATGCAGCAAGACAAAGGATGGAATTGTAGGCATATGTGCCCACAAGGAACAGAAGGGAGACCTGGCACATCTGTATCCAAGACAGTAATATGATTTTCCTCATTTTCTAGTAATTTGCCTACACTGGTCAGCTTTTATTTTGGTTGGATTTTTTTATGTGTTTCTTTGTTTGAACAGGAATCAGTGACTTGTGGAAAGAATCAGATAATTCTGCAAAGAGAAATGAAGGGAAGGTCCAAGCCGTGGAAGTAAGGGAAGGAGAGTGAATAGATGAAGCTACAGCACTAGAAAGAGTAGGACCAAAGTCAGAAAGAAAAGCAAGAGCAGCAACAATGGTTAAAACGATATACCAGTAAATTTTATCTAAGTCAATACTGCTATGAAGGGGGGCAGGTAGAGGTAAAGGTAGAGGAGATAAACTTCATGCTTGGTTAATTTACCTGTAGGAATGTGAAAACTGTCTTAGACATTCTTCCTTCATGGAGAAGGAAACAGATCCTTCCTGGAGTTTTGTTCAGAAGAGAGTCTGATTCTTGCCTCCAGGAATAGACCGGGCCTGGGACTGACAACTAAAGTAACATGGAATTTCCTCAAGATGCTGTCGTTGATTCTCAAACATCTAGGAACAGCTAAAGAAGTCCAGTTCCTCTTCAAACAATGATTAGTTACAGTCTATTGTTTACAAATTAGGGCAATGGTCAATTTTAATTAATTGACTTATATAAATATATGTGATTTATTAATATTGTAAGTGTATGTAAGTGTGCTTATTTTCTTCACACAGCAAGTCTTCCTTCTTTGAAAATCCTACGGAACAACTTTAAAAAGTCATTCAACAATACAGAGGGAACTCATATAAATTTTCATGCCTTATTTTCCCTTTTCATTTCAAAGATAATCCTTCACTTTTTAAAATTGATAGTATTAGATTTCTATTTTCAGTTGGATCTTGTTAATGTCAGCCTTTATGTATTAATCCAGACGTCAAACTTTAAAAATGAATGTTCCTCACAACACAGACATCCCAAACTTTCTATTATTTATCTATCATATATGTGTATTGTTTAAGATGTCTGGGTTTGCAAGTAACAGGAAACCCAATTCTAACTAGATTAAATAATAAAGAGGATTTACTGGCTTACTTAGCTAGAAAGTTCTCAGCTAGACAGACTTCAAGTTGGTTGACTGAAGGGCTCACTACCATCACAAGGACCTGGTCGCTTCTGCTTCTCTGCTTTGCTCTCCTTACCATGGACTTCATCCTAAAACAGGCTTTCCACATTGCTGTAGGAGAAATTTAAACCTCACCCTACCGACAAGTCAAGCCATGGGGAAGTTTAGAGGGCAAGGAATTTACTCTGAAGACTATTACCGTTCAAGCACAGAACATGGAAAATAGGGTTTTCAATATATATTTCTTGAACAAACAGGTAAATGAATTAACCAGGAAATAAATTAGTGTGATTCCAAATCAGTTTTATCAGGTCTCTGCCTTAGCACACTCATACACGTGGCTTAAAAAAAAATTAGCTTGCTAGGCCTTAAAAAACCTTTGCTAAATCACTTTACAAAAAAAAATTAAAAGATCATGTAAATGGTTTCCTAAAGATTCACATTTAGTATAGGACACTGTCTAACGAGGCTCATGACATTTGATATAATTGTGAGTAGCAGAATCTTAGAAAACTTTCTTACTGAGATGGTAACTGACACCTCCACCTCTACCATATGCCTTTGTTCCTAGTGGGAGGCTTGCCAAAGCTCCCCTCTGGCTTTTTGCTTCTGCCTTTCCCATATTTGGACCTCCATGAACGTTCTGCTTCTCGGAGTTTAATACTGACATTTCAAACAAGAAAAAAAACAAAGGCAAAACAAAATGTGTTCCTGTCTTAGTCCATTTGGGTTGCTATAACAAAATACCAGAGACTGGGTAGCTTATAAACAAAAAACATTTATTTCTCACAGTTCTGGAGGCTGGGAAGTCCAGAATCACGGTACCAGCTGACTGGTGTTTGACGAGGGCTTTCTGGTTCATAGATGGCTGTCTCCTCACGGTGTCCTCAAATAGTGGAAGGTGCAAGGGAGCTCTGTGAGGTCTCTTTTATAAGAACACTAATCCCATCCATGAGGGCCCTACTCTCATGACCTAAGCACCAAAGGCCCCACTTCCTAACACTGTGATATTGGGTATCAAAATTTTAACATGTGAATTTTGGAGGGACATGTGAATAGCAGTTCCTTTGGACAATTCGGGACTCTGAGATCCAAATCCTTAGGGTCTAGACAACTTTTCTACTGGGTCTCTGTCTCTAAGAGCATGGTCCTCCTGTTGACATCTCCTCACTAGAAATTTGGAAGTAGACGTCTCCTGCGTGTCCAAGTCACGGGCATTTACAATCCACTGAGTGCTACGGACCCAATTTCAATGGTGCACAAGCAAGAAGTAACATACAAGGAACTCAGGATGGCTTTCCTTTAAAAGATGTGCAACATACTCGGCAAGATTTTTTGTTTTTTGTTTTGTTTTTATCTGTTAAATTAAAATATACTTGGAGTAAATATAGTATAGTAAATATGGTGAAGACTATGGTGAAGTAAAATGAGAGAAAAGGAGAAAGACAGGCAGCACGTAAAAGGAAAGGCAGGAAAACCGAAAGGAGGTAGTGCAATGGCCCCTCAGGTTTGGGATGATCTGGCCCCTGACCACTGTCCAGCCACATTCTACATCATTCCTCCCTTCATTCTCTACTTCCAAGGCACACTAGCCTTATTCCAGTTTCAATTAGGCCAAGCATCTCACTACATCAGGGCATTCTTCCACTCTGTTACGTTAGTCCTCTGGCCAAATCCTGTTCCCACTCTTTATTTCAACTTAAATCCACGTTCTGCCTCATCGCCACTAACCGAAGAAAGCCTGCCACAGCCTACATAGGCTTCATGAGGTACCTCCATTTACAAGCTCTCACAATAGCTGTACTTCTTTCCATTCTCTTCTCAATACAATCAAAATTAAATAATTATTTATCTAATTTGTTGTATTTAATGTCTGCCTTTTCTGATAGACCATACGGCCTTTCCTTCCTTCCTTCATTCACACAACAAACACAGGCATTGCTCTAGGCTCTGGGGATATAGATGTGAACAGAACAGAAAAAGGAGAGGACCTTGATGTCCCCTCTTGCAGCACTGTGTGTCCTCAGTACCTTGTACATCCAGTGGTATGTTGCAGGCACTCCCCAAAGTGTGAAGGGCAGACAATGGTGCGATTGATTGAGGGAGATAGGGGTACAAGTAAGTTTTGGAATTGGATTCAAACCTAGATGTGCCTGACTCTAAAGCCCATTCTCTTAACCACTTGGCTATCCTGCCAAATGCATCTATGTATTATTTGTAATATGTAATATCTTCAAGTCATACTTTTGGTACCAATTAACATGTAGCCCACCGCTGGGCATATGATAAGAACTCACTAAATAAATGCTAACCAATTCCTAGAGTACAGTAGGTCAAAGTAAGACATGTATTTTAAGTAGCTTGTGTTTTATTTTTCTAAACAAAATAATATTCCTAGGGACATTCTCTAACAAATACCTCATGAATCAATCTTTCATCACTGAAATATCTCCTTGTTTTGGCTCATCTTGTTTCTTTTCTGGGGTTTGATTAAATCATGAAAAGTACCAGAATACCAATAGAAGCAGAGAGAAACATGTGAACATCCCATATAATGAGTTTCTATTGCAACACTGCTCTGCTTGCCCACTTAACGGTTGGAACAGTGGTTTCCTAATGGGGTGTACGTGACCATCTATTAGGGCAGGGGAAGAAAATATTAGAACTTCTACTTAGATTTATTTTTACTTCATCTTTTGAAAAGTCCTTGTTTACATGTGTTTTTATGTACAAAATTTATTAACAGGCTTGTACATGCCTATAATTTATACAAGCACATAAATATTGTGGATCCATAAAGAAACATTTTTATGGATAAGGCTGCACAATCAAAAGATTTGGAAACTACTGAGAACGTGATGCAAGCAAAGCCCGTGTCAAAAATTCAACTTCCTATGTCACCTTATTGCACACAGATAAAATCTCTCTCCTATAAAGTTAAGTCCAATTAAGAGGATGTGGGGGTCGCCCGGTGGCGCAGTGGTTTAGTCCGCGCTTGGCAGCCCGGGGTTCGCAGGTTCGGATCCCGGGCGCCCGCCAATGCACTGCCCGTCAGCCACGCCGTGGTGGCGTCCCATATAAAGTAGAGGAAGATGGGCACGATGTTAGCCCAGGGCCAGTCTTCCTTAGCAAAAAGAGGAGGATTGGACGGATGTTAGCTCAGGGCTGGTCTTCCTCACAAAAAAAAAAAAAAAAAGAGGATGTGGATGAGTCATCACAGAACCATTTCTGCTAAAGAGTTAGAAAAACACCTCAAAGAATTTTACTAATGTTAATTGTATTACATCTTTTCCTATATGAAGAAAGAAAACTACCATTCACATTTTGCTTTGCACTAGTCACTAGGCCAAAACATATATCCTTATTTAATCTTCACGACAACCCACTAAGCTAGGAAATATTCACTCTACTTTATGGTTGATTAAATGGAGGTTAAGAGAGTCAGGTAATTTCCTAATGTCACACGTATAGTATAAGGAGAAATTCATTTGAACAACTTTCAATGGCAAAGTCCAAGCATTTTACCCCTAAGGCAGAATCCTAATCTTAGCACTTAGATGTGATCTTGGGCAAATTACTTAAACTTTTTAACCCTAGATCATTTATTTTTTAAAAGGGAATGATGAAAACAACTACTTTTAGTTGATTAGTATGTTTCACATATGGACTTTTCGTAGCACTGGGAGAAATATGCTAATATTTTAGGATCTGTGTGGTGTCCTCTAGGCTTCACTCTCTGAATCTCAAAGCTCATACTGAATAATTACAAGGAAGTCAAATATTTTAATCTGTGTTTGGTGGAGAGCTGGGCCCTCAAACGACACCCATGTCTGGTCAGTGTTGAAATACAACAAATCCTGTCTAATATGAATAATAAAATAGATTCATACTGGCTATGCTGCCATAGTCAGAAATGGGGGAAAACTTTTATTTTGAATTGGTTTTTCCTGAGAAGAGAAGCAAGAGTATCAAGGATTAAGAGTTCCCATCCTGTGTTTGCTGTAGATTTATCTAAAACATACCAGAAGAGATACAAACATATTTCTAATATTAGCTTCACAACAAAAATTCTAAAATATAACCATTGTTTAACTAGGAAAGAATCGTAATATATCATTTTGGGTTTTGCTAATAATAATAATGCCTGTGGCTATATTTATTTTATGTGATACACTAATCTTACATGCTATACCAAGATTACTAACTGGATAATAAACTCCAAAATAAGTATTTATTTCAAAAAAAGTGGGGAAAATAAATTTTAATTTTTTGGCCATATGCTGCTATAAATAAAATATACTGTGACTTAAGAAAAGGAAATAAATTCTATTATTAAAGTAACCAATGTAATAGGATATGGAACAAGACAGTTCCAGCTGTCTCAAAATTTTGGGGTAAAGCATTAAAGATGAGAACAGTAGATGAGAAGTAAACCACATGGAATATTGTGCTGGCTAATTTTATGTGTCAAATTTACTGGGCTAGGGGATGCCCTGATAGCTGGTAAAACATTATTCGAGTATTGTCTGTGAGGGGGTCTCCAGAACAGATTAGCATTTGAATCAGTAGATTGAGTAAAGAAGATTGTCCTCACTAATGTGAATGGCCATCATCCAATCTGTTGAGGGCCTGAATAGAAAAAAAAGAAAGGCAGAGGAAGGGCAAACTTGCTCTCCCTATTGGAGCTGGGATGTCCACCTTCTCCCAACATTGGACATTGGTGCACCCTTGGTTCTCAGGCCTTTGGACTTGGACTGAATGACACCACCAACTTTCCTGGTTCTCCCCCTTCCTGAGAGCAGATCATGGGACTTCTTGGCCTCCATAATCATGTGAATCACTTCCTATAATAAATCTCCTTTTATGTACTGTGTGTGTATATGTATGTATATACATATGTGTGTGTGTGTGTGCGTGTGTGTGAGCAGGAACATAAGGTTAGAATGGGGACATCTGAATGAACATAGAACAAGCTGAAAATCTTGGACCCCCAAGCTTCTCTGAGCTTCTCTTGCCAGTAGAAGCAGGTTGCCCTTCTCTGTCTGAGGAGATGGTCTTAACTTTGTTTGGGGCTCTGAATAACCCCACCTGGGCAGTTGCCTTGCAATGGAATATCTTTTCTCCTTAAGACTCACCCCAACCATCCCTCTTATTCCTTACACTAATAATTGAGTCAGATATCAGTTTGTTCCTAGGAGGCAGGCAAAAAGTATAACCCTGTAGGAGAGAGCTTATACGCCATAAGATTTCCCTAATTCATTTTGGCAGAAACATGTATAGAAATAAATTCTAAGGATGTTAGCCCAAAGAAAATGGAATATAACGCTAGACTGGGCTAGATTAATGGATATGGGAGAAGCTAGAGATTCCTTATGTAAAGTGCTAGCTCTCATGTTATAACAATCCACTGCGTTGGTTGACTGACATGGCCTCAGCAGAGGCCTGCATTCGGTGAGGTTGAGCTATCGCAGTACATCACGATACAAAGGAAAGAATCCAAAGGCTTATAAAGATAAGAATAGTGGAGTGAATTTATCATGTGCAAACTGCACATTCACTCACTCCCGACTTTAGACAGGCTCAGAGGACATTCCCTTCACTAAAGCATTACGAAATACATTAGTGAGGAGACCAAGAGAGTATCCTTGAAAAGCTCTGTGGTGGCTGTCCTCTGAAGGCCAGGGATGACAGTGAGAGTTGTTGCCACTGAGAGAGGCTCCACTTTCAACTGAGATAATGGCTTCCAGAGGAGCACAGGCCAGGTGGCAGCACTTAACTTCCATAGACAAGACGGACATATTTACCATAATGGGCAACAGGGTCAAAAAAGCAAAATGCTTTGACCAGCAGTAATCTTTCATATTGCCTGATAATCAATCGTGGTGTCCCCAGAAATGGAACAGATGGGCAACCTATGGAAATATAACAATCTATGTAACAGAAAAAAAAAAAAAAAAAAAACTAGATCTGATAGGCTGAAACCTGACTTGAGTTACCACAATGGAGTCTGGCCTCATGAAAATTTAGGGGTGTACCAAGTTGGTGAACTCTCTGAGAGCCCGTTAATCCTGCAGGATCTCCTCTCCAAAGGTGCCACACCACGCTACCAAACATCACGAAGGGGCATGCCCTCTTTTGACTTTGGAGGCATCATATATCACAACATACTGAGCAATCCATTAGGTGCCCTGTTTGACTAGGGTCCAGAGCAAGACAAGACTACAGCAGGTCCAGCTGCAGAATATGCTGCTCTAGCACTCAGTCCTTATGCCCTAGTAGATCCAACGATAGTCCAAGTGCCTGCGCCAAGTGAGATGCTGCTTTGAGTGGCTAGCAAGCCTGCACAGGAGAATCACAGCACAGACCCCTAGAGATTTTTAGTAAAGCCCAGTCTGCTTCTGCAGATAACCAGTTTCCTTTTGAGATAAACTTCTTGGTTTGTTGCTGGACCCTGGAAGAACACCTGGCTATGGGACAGGAATTGGCCGTGAGGCCTGAGCTGCCATCATGAACTGGGTATTCTCTGACTCACCAAACCATAAGATTGGATATGGACAGCGGTAATTCAGAATACACAGTAAGTTACATGCGCAGGTAGCTCAGACTTCTTCAATATGTGCTCCTGCTTCATTGCCTCCTCCACACGTACGTCCTCATGGGGAGTTCATTATGACCCATGACTAAGAAGAAAGAAGGAAAATAAAAAACCTTAAGACTGGTTTAGACCTGGTCCTGCATGATACACTGGCATAAAATCAAAGTGGACAGTTACAGCATTATAAGCCCACTCAGAAGTCTGCTAGAAAGACAAGTAGAAAGGCTCCCAAGCTTTAAGAACATTTACTTGTCCACTTAATTGATCTATTGTCAAAAGTAGGAACCCACTGATTTATGGACAGTTGATAATTGTATGGCTCAGAGATTTGAAAAGAACAGACTTGGAAGATTGGTTTCAAGGATGCCTAGGGAGAGGTATGTGAAAGAACACCTCCAAATGTGTATAAAGGATGAAGGTATTTGTTACTTGTCTGTTTTGTGGGTCTGAAACAAAAACAAAAAAGAAGATAGAATTGAAATAACGAACAACAGCATGTAAGATGTTGGCTACGGGCACTCTAAAGTCCTTTCATTATTCAGGAGGGAGGTAAAGATATGGCTCAACTTCAGATTTTAAGTTAAACAGGCATCTTACTATTTCTGGCATAACCACACAAAAAAATTAAGTTTAAAACTTCCAAACATAGAAATAGTCTTAAACAACATATTAGCGATCTAAATCCAGCAATGTGAAAAACAGATTACACGTTCCGATCAGAATCAAACTGGAAATGCAGTTAGTTTAACATAGTAAAAATCCAATAGTGTAATTCTTCCCATTAACAGAATAAAGGAGAAAAATCATATGATAATTTCAATATACAAAGAAAGACGTTTAAATATTATTGAACTCAACTTTTGATTTAAAAATCCTAGCAAACTGTTAAGCAATGTAATCTTTCCTAACTTTATACAAAGTATCTATCAAAAAAAACCTGCTAATGTTGCAATGCTCATTCCTCTTAAAACCAGGACCCACATAAAAAAATACAAAGTATTACCACTTCTATTCAACCTTGTATTTGAGGTCTTAGCCAAAAGAGTAAGACCAGAAAAAAGACATAAAAGCTATGGAGACCAAAAAGAAACAAAACTGTCATTTGTCCTATTTTTCACTAATAATGGCTATCATATCATCATATGGAGATGAAGAAAAAGGAAATAAAAGCTATTACGACTAGGAAGAAAGAAACAACACAGTCATTTTCACAAACAATATGGCTCTCTACATAGAAAAATTCAAAATAATTTCAGGCTAAGTAAGAATAAACAGGATAATTTAGCATGTTTCTAGAAGCACACTTAAAATCAAACTGAAAAACTTCATCATAATTAAACCCACTCTCTAGTCCAACCTCAGAAAAGAATCTATGATAAAACCTCCTCATGTTGCTTTCACAGAATAAGCTGGCATTCTGAAACCCTTTTGGGTCAGGACTTCATTGAGTTGAACGATCCTCCAAAATCACATTTTTCAGTGTATTAAAATACAGAAGAAAGTAAACTAATAGATATAGTCTATAGCACTTTCTCTAGTCCACAGTAGAGTAAAAAAGACCAATTTATCTTTAGCTCAGTGATTCATTTGCTTTACATCAATGAAAAGCAAATGTGGACTCTGCTAGATAATAAACAATAAAATCTCAGTGTTAATGAAGAAAATATCAAATTCATAATTAATCTGTACAAACCCTTAATTTTAATGATAATCTTCATTACTTAGTCAACAGGAGCCAGCATGAAAAAAAAAATCTCCATTTAAGAACCCCAGATGTATACTCTACGTGAGAAAGAAGGTAATCAATTAAACAAACAAGAATGCCATTTATTTTAGCTGCATCTTTCTTATGCTTGCATAGATTGAATAGTATCACATAAATAGCTACGGTTTTATTTTACACAAATCACAATATTTGTAACTGCATGGACAACTTAGGACTCTTATGTTACAAATAACAGAAAATTCAAATCAGTCTGTCTTACACACAAAAAGGGATCCCTTGACTCATAAAACCGACTGTAGAGATTTTAATTCCTTTTACTTTTGTGGATCATCTTTTAAGCTTCTTTGAGATCTTTGCATATTTTTCTTTGTAAAGCTTAGAAATAGTGGAAAGGTTTAGCTTGCTTTGTGTACAAAGCAAAAATTATTTTGTGTTTCTGTAGACCATGCTGTTTTTTATGCATTTATTCATTCAACAAGTATTCCATTAAATTCTTATGATGCACACACTACAAGTTAGACATGTAGAAGAAATACTAGGAAAAAAAAGCCAACAATATTGTTAGAAAGACACGCCATAACCCAGAAAGTTAAGTAACAATATGGTTAGTAACAATATGGTTAACCACAAAAATGAGTGGAGTTCATAGAAACCAAAAATCTAGGAAAGCTAGAGCAGTCAAAAAAATACTTATAGAGGGGGCCGCCCGGTGGCGCAGCGGTTTAGTGTGCGTTTGGCAGCCCGGGGTTCGCGAGTTCGGATCCCGGGCGCCCGCGGACGCACTGCTCGTCAGCCATGCTGTGGCGGCGTCCCATATAAAGTGGAGGAAGATGGGCAGGATGTTAGCCCAGGGCCAGTCTTCCTCAGCAAAAAGAGGAGGATTAGCTACAGATGTTAGCTCAGGGCTGGTCTTCCCCACAAAAAAAAATTTAAAAAAATACTTATAGAGGCAAAACATGAAGTAGCCCCTAATGAGTGGTTGATAGTTGGATGGGGGAATGGTGTAGACACTAGGGTATGTGCTCAGATCCTTCCTTCAGAAACAAAAGCTCATTCCGCCAGCTGCCAGGAGTGTTGGCTGTCGAAGGCTCTTACCTGAGGCCTGGTCCAAAATTGTCCTTCTATAGAAAGCAGCTGCCTCACCCAAGGTCGCATTCTCTCTCTGGAGGAAGCCTGCTTCTAATAACTGGAGCAAAAAGGCCTGACCCTGACACTTCTATTGGAACAACCGTGAAGGGCCTCCCAGTTCTAGGGCTCCCAACGTGATCCCCTCCATGTGATCAGCTGAGGACTCCATTGTAACTGCCTCATAGTTCAACTTCTTCCTCCACTCACACCTGCTTACCTCACTCCCTTCAAGGTGCTGATCCCACGAGCATTCCACAATTAACCCTCTGCACGTAAATCTCCATCTCCGAGTCAGTTTCCCAAGGAACCTCATCTAAGACATTACAGAAGAAAGGGAAAATATTCCATGCAGAAAGAGTATCAAGCAAAGACTTGACATTATATGTACTATCGGGAAAATTGGACAAACTAGCCTGGCTAACACTAAAGGCAGTGGGTGGGAACAATGAAAAGAAGATTTTAGTAGGGAAACGACATGATAAATATCACTGTTTGAAATGGTCAATGTATCAGCCACCTGTACAATGGATAAGGGTGGGGCAATCTGATTAAGTTGGCAACAATTAGAAGAGTAAGAAAGTGACATAAAAGGGATTTCAAAGAACTAAGTGAAAGGATTTGATAATTTACCAGATATATTTGTTTAAGGAAAGAAAGAAGAAAAAGATAACTAGGTCTTGGGAAAAATTTTTAAACCACAGCTGAAACAAACAGGTAAAGGAGAGTAGAACATCTTGTGTTGTTTTATCTTTTTGTCATTTTGAATTTGAGGTACACAGAAGACAATCTATGTGAAAAGTCTTTCCAACCGTATTCACTCACAAATATTTGTGGAACAGGCAATGCCACATAGACAGCTGTCAATACGTTGATGGTACAGCAGATTCCAGCTTGGTCTTAGATACGTCCAAATGAGTTCAACATATTTCCTTCACAATGCTTTCAGTCACCTTCTTGAGGCCACCTCAGTTTTTGTGTCCCTTCATGCTTAGGGTAGTTTATTCCTGAGTAGTCCTACGAAGAGCCGGGGCACGGGATGCAATCATGCAGAGCTTTGTGAAGTCAGGTAGCATGTTATCATCCACAATTCTGTGTTTTCCCAGCTCTTTAAAGAGGATTTTAAAAAGAGAAAGGGCTGGGGGGAACAGTATAATAGTTGGGCTGTATTTGAAACCCTTGACTCATTCCTACCACCTCCCCACCTGGCACCCTTTCTACTCACCCAGTGTTCATTTCCACTCTACCTCATCCTGTCCTCTCATCACCATCGTCTATTCAATTAGGGGTTTTCCTCTTAGCCTCTGCCAAAAATCCCCATTAAGGTTTTAACTGACAAGAAATTCAGTATTAATATGCAAACTATTTAGTACTCATGTGGGCGTCAGTAGGGGCCTTGAGAAGATGAAATCATCTAAAACAAATGACTTAACACTAAAAGCAATAGTGCAGTAACAGAGAGAGCTTGGAAAATTGGATGGTTTGTGGGAGCAAAAATAGCCCATTAACTTGGTACCTCATATAAAAGATATAAACCATTCTTATTTTCCATTCTTTCGGCATATCTTACGCAGTTGTAATAATTCAATTACACATTCAATCTTCAATTCATCTTTTCTACATTTTTAATGGCTCCATAATATCCCATCTGGGGAGAATTTTATTTAACCTTTTTAAAAAAAATGTTTGGTAAGAAGGGGGGTCGGCCCAGTGGCGTAGTGGTTAAGTTCACATGTTCCACTTCGGTGGCCCAGGGTTCACGGGTTCGGATCCCAGGCATGGACCTACACACTGCTGATCAAGCCATGCTGTGGCGGCATCCCACATACAAAACAGAGGAAGATTGGCACGGATGTTAGCTCAGGGCTAATCTTCCTTGAGCAAAAAAAAGTTTGGTAAGAAGGATAAGAATGACTAGCTAATTTCAGGAAATAGGCTGCTCTGCATCATGGAGCTGGATCAGAGAACAAGGTGGGCAAAGTCCATTTCCTCATGGAGGTTATATTTAAGAGGGGGAGCCAAATACTGAACAAATAGATAAGAAAATGCCAGTGTTTGGTAAGTGCTGGGGTGGAAACAGAACAGTGTGGCAGGAGGGAGGTTGACTGGGAAGCTGCTGAGATTGGGTTGTCTGTGAGGGCCTTCTCAGGACATATTTAATGTCCTCAGATCTGAACGGCAAGAGGAGCCAGCCACATGAGGCATGTGGGGGAAAACTTGAAAACAGATCATGCAAAAGCTCTGAGTCTCAAAGCTTGCCTTTTAGGCAACTTCGTCTCTGCTACCTATAAGGGTAATCCTGGGAGACATCACCCTGCAAATAAATTCTCACCAAACAATCCACAGTGAGCCAAATAAACATTTTTAGAAAGAAAGCCAGTCATAGCGTGTATCAACAGGAAATAGATCATTCAAATATATTCTGTAATGTGCCTAAATTATTTGAACCAATAGTGGGTCACTTTATAATTTATATAACATATTTATATTCATCTTTATTTCAGAAAGAATTTAAGGTATTTTCCAAAGAAGTATAAATTATGATCAAATAACATAAATAAAAAGTGAAGGGAAAAAGATTAAAAAAAACAAGTGAAGACAATGTGGGAAAAGAATAAGGTATAAATTCTCATGATAATGGTCTACATTCTGGCTATCACTAGGCTATGAGTTTTCCAAAAGCCAAGGAAAAAAAAGACAGAGTGAATGCTATTAGTTACACAATTCAAAATATGCATATTCTATGTTTGGCATTATAAAATTGAGTTGAGCAGTAGTTCTCATAAGATGATGCTGCCTAACGTAATGACATGCCCCTCCACAACATACTTCTATAGATAACAAAACTGTGTTTTCATGGTCTGGTTCTTATAACGACTCTCAAAAGAGGCTTCTTAAATCACTCCACTGTACAACTGATTGTAAGTAATTCTTCAGTGGGCCAACCTAATGCAGAATGGGTACCCAACTCACTGTTCAACTAACTTTATCCAAAAATACATTTTTAAATAACTTAACTTAATGGACATGACCTTTATTAATTCTTCACTAAACATTATTTCTCAAAACTGAACTATTGATAAACCGAATGACAATGATCAGTCTTAGATTCCCTACTAATCTATAGACTGCAGAAATGGTATGTTGCCAATTGTACACAGACCTCAATGTCGTAACTGAATGTTAAGTGAGGGTGAGATTTAATATAATTCTGCGAAAGCTGTGACTTTTTGTGAGCATCCATAAAGTAGTGTATTAGTCATCTGCATATTTTAACAGTGTTGTTTTTCTTATCATTGCTATACCACTAAGAGGAAAGATATTTGTGAATATTTCAATAAACATTTTTGGTCAGAACAGAATAATATTCTGTGCTTAATAAACTGTAGCTGGTTTTAATTACCATTTTATATAGTGCTAAGATTATTATATTTTGTAAACAAGAAATATAACAGGAAAAAACAAAATAACCAAAAACAATACCAGGTCCTCTGGAGAGAATTCATAGAAATAAAACAGCATTAAAATAAAGATAACATCTCAAAGACATAAAGCTACAATAAATCTTATACAGTGAAGTTTGCTTCATACAAATAGATATGTTATTTCAATGTACAGACAAATCAAATGTATTCTCAATCAATATAGCTTGTCACTATGAATTTAGATCAATATGTTCAAACAGTGAAGAAACAGCAGGAGTTACACACTCCTCAGCACCCCAGGCTATACCTCAAAAAGAAACTTCTCTTTTTTATATTAAAGGAACAACTTACAACCTAAAACTATCAGTATGTTTCATGTAGAACACTACCCAACGGTCAGATCATTTAGATATTTTTAATAATTCATGTTTAGAGATCTTCTGGTTGCTAAGAACTTCCAGGAACAAAAATAACACCAACAGAAACTATTCTATGTGACAAATCTGCCTTTTTCCTTATTCAGTTTACACAGTTGATTCTACAGCATATTTCTTGAAAACTAATCTCTAAATCTGAATTTCAAATATGAATTTCTTACTTCTAGTAGAATAATGATGGACTGTATTGATGAGTATAAAAATGCACCAGGCATATAAACAGAAAACCAAGGCAGCCTTTTGTTAAATTATCAGAACATGATAGTTGAGCATGCCTAAGCATACAGTCTTTTCTAGATACACATGAGTTTCTGAGGATAGGACATTTTTTATTTGAATTTCTAGTTCTCAGTATATAATACAGCATCCAATAAATATGGACTGAATGAATGTAAATGAAATTCCAAAAGTCATGCACAAAAAAATTTAATAGCTGTTGAAAAGATGAAAAAGTCATAATGAATTTTCAAGAAAGTGAAATCTCCCATAAACTGCTGAGAATATTCCCAGACTCCTAGTGGCACATGATTACTTGGACACAAACTATATTTTTCAGATTTGATAGGCCAGTCTTGATCTTTTTCATTTATAAATGTATTTGACAACTATTTAGTAGAACACCTACTACGTACAAGGCATTTTCTAGGCGTGAAGATACAAGCAGTTAAAAAGACTGACAAAATATCTGCCTTTAAGGGAGCTTATATTCTAGTGACTGAATATAATATAAATTGAAATCAAAGGAATAAATCCTATCAAGTAATATCAAGTGACAATCAGGGATATAAAGAAAATAATGCTGCAGAGAGTGACAGGGGAGTTGGGGTGTGCGTGCTATTTTAGTTAAGGGTGATCCAGGTTGCCTCTTTGAGACAATAACAAATATTCTGGATTGTTTTCTAATTATATATAATATTTCCAAATTTAGCCAAAGCATATTGTCACTTTTGCGACACAGCAACAAGCAAGGCCTCTTCTTCGCCCACTGATGAACAAACACCAACACACACACCACATACACACTTTGCTTGGCCAAATGCTACTTCCTTTCCACCTGTGCCATAACGCTTCTTCAGAGATACCAGAGCCACAACCTGAAAAAGCAGATGTACACTCTGAGTTAGTTCTAATTGTAGGATACTAAAAAGCCAGACTTCAAAAGCATCTCTCCTCATGGTCTGTCACTGAGTTATTAACATTAACAGAAAAGAGAAGTAGTAGTATCTGATGTGATGGCAGCCAAAATTTATGGGTGTCCATCAAGTGCCAGGCACTGGACTGGGTTCTTTAGACTTTGTTTCATCTCATATATTCCTCATAAAATCCCCCTTAGGTAATATTTTGCAGATGAAGATACTGATGTTCATAGAGATAAGGCAACTTGCTCAGGGTCAATCAGAGAGCAAATGATTGCTAAGCCAGAGTTATCCTGAAAGATCAACTGCTTCATCCTACATGACTGTGTCATGCAATTTCCTCCCTATTAAATGCAAATGCATGTGGGGAATTATGAATGGAGCCTTTGCAGGGGTGTGAATTAATTTCTCAGACCCTCTCTTGAAAGCAGATATTAAAAAGGGAAAAATATGACTGAAAGTGAATTAGGTAAAGTACACAATTAAAAGTTACTCCCTGTACATAAAGGCTAATTAATGGGATAGGGGATATT